>JAWNPK010000173.1:0-1418096 GCA_035047565.1 Drosophila mulleri
TGAGTGAGCACCGTGAAGCAAAAGCGAACGAGAGAGTGAGAGAGTGGGAGATAGACCGAACAGCAGCGAGTACTACGACGACAGCGCGCTGTAACAAACAGACAACTTACATCAGCCGTTTTGTGCTTCTCTCCTCTCTGCCTGTGCTTCTTTCTACCTGCACTCGCGCTCGCGCTTGCACTCGTACAGCAACAACAATTACGGCACCCACATACACACACACACACTCAAACGCGACAGGCATATATACATACACACACACGCATACAGAGTGAGGCCACATATTGAGTATATACGTGCATGTAGCGGTCTCTTTGCGGAGAGCACAACCGCTAATTGCTCAGCAAACACATACAGTGTATTGTTGTTGCTGTCGCTCTGCCTCTGCCTCTGCCTCTGCTGCGAGCGCCTCACTCAAACGAGTCGACAGTAAACCAACCAACCACCACCAGGGCAAATGAGCGAGCGCAGCCGGCCTATAAATAGCGGCTGCGAGCACAGCTCTTCATAGTAGCTTCGAAACACTGCTGAGATAAACATATAGAAAAGTAAGAAACGGCATAGCAGCAATAAAAGAAAGCGCAAACAGCTAACAGCTAAAAATTTAATAAAAAGCGTGTATTTCAAAATTTTCTACTGTTGGACAATTCAAATATATTTTGTTTCACGAAGAATTCTATGAATAAAACAAAGAACATTCAACACACACATCTAAAATGTACTTGTAGTACTTGTAACTGTAAAAAGAAAAAACCATCAACAAATTTTCAATAATTTTATGAAAATTATTAAATTTAATAATTGCCATTAAACAAATGCAACGGACCAACGCCATTTAAGTGATACTACAAACAACCAACAACAAAAACAAAGTGCTGTGATTTCCAACTACAACAACAAACAAATTTCAAGCAATCAAGCAGCATAAATTTTTAATGAAAAACAACCAGCAAATTGTGATAATAATAAATAATTAACTAACCAAGAACTCTAATAATTATAAAAAGAACCTTTCAAGTGATACAAAAAAGAAGCGAACCGAAAGGAATCGAACAGAATAATTCATTAAAGAAACAAAAGCAAAAATTCTAATGAAAATGGAAGTTCTCGCTGTGCAGTCAAACTACGGCGGAGTCCTCGGTTCCAACAAAGTTAGAGGTAAGCTTAAAAAGAAAAGAAACTAAAAAATTAGAGAGGAAATCAAAGTGAAAGAAATCTAAGTTTCTAGACTATTCCAGAAACTTTAAGCAGCTCAAATCTTACAGAAAATTGTTAGCTTAAAATTATTGCAAAAAAATCAAAAACTATTTTTGTGTTAAACATTTTTAGAAATCTAGAAAAATGAAAATTTCAAATTAAAATATTTTCCAATTTAATTTCTTTTTTTTCGAAGTTTTTTAAATTAAAAATTTTGTAAAGTGAATTTCAATTAACTTGATTTTTTTATGTATGTAAATATGGAAGCAAAAAAAATTGCATTAAAAATCAATTTACACACATGCAAAATGAATAAAGCAACAAGAACAACAACATGAGCAGCGACATCTGCTACACAGTCACGTACACAACAACAACAATATTTAAATGAAGAAAAAAAAAATATTGTGTAAAAACTGATTTTTTTCTTTTCTGTGTTGCTTGTTGCTCGCACTCGTTTGCCCTCTCACTCTACCTCTCTTTGTCGCACGCTCGGTGCCCTCTGCCTATGCCGCTTTTATCTCGTTTGCTGCTTGTTGCCAAGTGGTGTTCGCTGCGCTTGCAAGAGTGTGCGTGTGAGTGCGTACGTGTGTGCGTGTGTGAATGAACATTCAACAGCAGCAAAAGCTGCAGCTAAAAGCTCCAGCCGAAGCAACTTAACGCCGTTTAATCGTTCACTAAGTCGACGACGTCGTCGTTTTTGTTGTTTTTGCTGTTGCTCTTTGCGTTTGCCTTTGCATTTTGTTTTATTGGTTTCTTGTACTTATCAAAGTTTTGTTTTGTTTCTTTGCGCTACTTTTAGATTGGACCAGCACATTGACACCGCCTACGTCCGCCGCGTCGGCTAAGAAGGTCGCCTCCGTCGCCAGCAGCAGTAGCAACAGCAACAGCAGCAACGGCAGCAGCAGCAGCCGCAACCAGAACACACACAGTATTAAGCACAAACAGCAGGCAAGCAGCAATAGCAGCAGCGGAAGCAAGAAAACCAAGTCGAGCAGCCATCCCATGAGCAGCAGCAGCAGCACACCCTACAGCAATCCCTACAGTAGCCAGTATGAGGACGAGCTGCCCGACTGCTGCGACGTTGACATGGCTGCCGTTGACGAGCTTTCGAACGGTCTGCTGGACAAGCTGCGCGAGGCGAAGGCGTGCCATTTGACATGCACCGAGGTGTCGCTACCCTGTGATCTCACGCCCAACATTGCGGCGGACATAATTCGCGTCTCCGAGAAGGAGCCTTGCGGCATTCGCGGCTGCACCATCTACATCGAGTTCGAGGATGAGCCACAGAACTCCAGGCGCATCGCTTCGCTGAAAGTGGATCCCGAAACAGTCTCCACGTTCGAGGTGTATCTGACCCTGCGCCAGGATCATCGCGGCTGGGCGGCACTGCTGCCACAGTTCATGAAGAGTCTGGCACGCACCATCACCATCAGTCCGGAGTATACCATCACCAAGCATAAGCTCTACTCTGCCGATGGCCTGGGCGCCCGACGCAGCTATAGCTTCGGCTCAAGCTCTCGCTCAAGCTCAAGCTCTAGCCATAGCCAAGCGATTGCAACGCCAACGATATAAGTTGAGCGAAAGCGAGACAGAGATCAAGAGCGAGAGAGAAAGAGAGACGTAGACGGAGACGCAGTTATATTTATATACACACATACATATATATGTAGATATATATGTAGATAAGCGAGCCCAGCGAGTGCGACAAGGAAGCGCGCCCAACACCGCCCAACACCCCCTGTGATGTCGAGAGCAGTAGTTAGTTGCGAGCGCAACGCGACGACGAAGCAAGTATTCGAAGCCACCCCACCTACACAACTACACACACACATACACACGAAACGCATACACATTAGTATGCGACACACTCACACACATACACATACTAATAAGCAAAGGAGTTGCTCTTGAGCCTGCGCCGCTCGCTCAACGGGCAGCTCTCTTTGCATTCAATTTTGTAATTGTGACTCTCACCACCATTTTACTTAGATGCGTAGTAGATGCTATAAAAGCAGCAACAAAAGAAAAAAATAATTAGTGTTTTAAGTTGTTTCTCCTTTTTCAAAAACAAAAGAAAAGAAAACAAAACAAAACGAAGAAAAAAAACATAAATTTATAAAATAAAAACAAAAAAGAAAACATGAAATTCAAAGACGACGATCCGCAAGCCACAGCAGCGAGAGCAACTGTGCGAGCAGCCCTCTCGCTGCTGGGCCGCTGCGAGGGTCGCTCGTCGACAACTCATGAATATGTGATACTGTTTAAGATGCTAAGAGTTTTTTGCAAGCGCTCGCAAGTTCGGCCAGGCAAAAAACAAACCACACACACACACACACAATTACACAATTACATACATACATACACACAAAAACATAAAAATTAAATGTGAACAGATTTTTTAATTGTATGCTATTGTAGTAATAAACAAAACAAAACAACAAACAAACTTGATCTTGATAAATTTTAAATTTAAAATATGTTTAAAGTGAGAAAAGCAGCATAAAAACGCTGTAAAAAAACAACTCTTCTGACTAAACACACACACTCTCCCTGTAGATGAAGAAGATGGAGATGTAGTTGTGCGAAGAAGAATCAGAAGAGCAGTACGATCCAATTTTAGTTAGACGCAGCTTGCTGCATTAAAATTTTTTAAATTATTTATTAATCTTAATTAAAACCAACAAATTTTAGGATTTTAACAAATTTTTATATACATATACATAGATATGTATGTATATATATATATATTATTATTAAATGTATAGCGCGTACAACAAACAAAAATCATTAAAATTAAAAACTAAAAAAAAAAAAATTAAAATAAACAAAATAATTGCTTAAATGTTAAGACAAAAAGAATATCTCAGTAAATGTGAAAGCGTAAAAAATTTGTAAAATTTTTTTTGTCTGTGTAAAAACTCCAATTGCGATAAAAAACGACAAAAAATATTAATTAAAAGTTAAAAAAAAAAAAAAATGTAGCAGCGAAAAATGATAAAAAAATTAATAATTAAAATGCAATGCGATATAATTTCTAAAAATTACAATTCAACGTAACAAAGAAAACTTAATGTTCTCACATACACAAACACACATACACACACACACATTACACCAACACACACAAAAGTATCTATACCAGCTTAAAGTATCTTTATCTTTCAAATCGAAAACTATTTATTACAACAAAAAAATAAAAAAAAACAAAAAACTATAAAAAAATCAACACGAAAATTCATGTATTAATTTTTTTATTACAACAACAAAACATATTGTATTTAATGTTAAGTTTTTTATTGCGTAATTTAAAAACAAAAATTAATTGTGAGAAATTTGTAACCAAAATGTAAAAAAAAAAAACTTTTGTGAACAAAACAAAGCAAATGCAAATGCAAATGCAAACACAACAAAAGAAAAGCAAAAACAAAGGCAAAAAAAATATATATTAAAAACAAAATAAAAGCATATAATTTTTCCTGCTCTAGCGGAAAATAATTGTGGAAAAAAAAATTAAAACAAAACGGCTTTCTATTTTATCATGGCTCGAGTGGGGAGTGAGCGTCGGCGGGGGAGTTGGGGGCGTGGCGCTTGTAGCGGGTGCTCTGCAGCTTTCTTTTGCAGCCAAGTGAAGTGCGGCAACGTTGCAGCGACTGCAACCGCAGCACTGCGATCTGTGGCAGCGTCGGCAACCGGAGGCAACCAGTTTTCTGTCTTGGCTCTTGCCAGCCCAGTTTTCAGCTCGCCGCCAAAGTTGCGCTGTGAACTTGAGTGAAAAGCGGCAACAGCGCACGATCGTGCGACACTTGTCAAGCCGAATTAGCTGAGCCAAACAGAAGCTGCCGAGCTTGCGGCTAAATATAGCCGAAAACGGCATTCAGCATGCGAATTACTAAGCACTTAGTATACGAGTTTAGGCCTAGTCTGCAACTTGAATGTAACTAAGCACAGCATTAATTTGTATTACTAGAGAATAAGTCTGTATTATTGAGAATAAAGCAGAGTTTGTCTGAAGAGCTGTTTATGGGATTCATTTATTAGGAAATAGTTAAGTATTTTCAACTTACAGAATCCTAGGCTGTTAATGTAAAATAGATTTAGAAGTAATATTGTGTATACATATATGTTTGGTTTGGTTTTTATGGTAATGATAATGCTAATGATAAATTACTTTTAATGTCAACAAAAAAAATACAAAAAAAAAAAAAAAAACAATTTTTAAATTATAGCTATCTACCCTAAGCTCTTTCTTAGCTTAACTTCAACTTTGAATGAGTTTGATAATGAGATTGATAATTTGAACTACTAATGATAATGATATACATCTATATATAATACTATGCACTAATGAAAATGAACAATAGCAATGGTAATGTATATGCTACTGAGGATTATGAAAACAATGATGATAACAAATATGTCAATGTCAATGACAATGATTATGATTATAAGAAAATGATTTATGCAATGCTAATGAGGCATTCATTATGATAAATAATGGAATAATGATAATAATTTATATAATAATAATGAGACTATATGCTAATGACAATGATAATCATGTTAAATGTTTGTTCACTAACAATGACTGTGTGTTAGGTAATAATAATATCTGCCAATGAGCAAGAATAATTGCCATTGTGACAGTTTCTATGAGTCCAAAACTTTATTTCCAGTTTGACTTCAGTTGCAATGGTCTAAATACTCATAGAACTCTTGATGGAGGTCCACATTTCATGAGCCTATTAATACGCATGACAAATACTGGAGTCATATCAATTTCAGATTCAATTGATATATAGAATACAATAATAATACTCAACATTTATCTGCTGCTCTATATGTGGAGATAAGCTTCCTGTCAAAGCACTTCGATTAGTCATTGGCCTTTCGGGCTGTCGACTCTGCTTCGATTCCGCTAAAGTTCTAATCGGCACTGACAAAATCTTGAGTTCGTTCCAATTAAAATCTGAAAATAAGTAATTCGAATTAAAATTCTCACGTCATGAAAATACAAAATTAAATCATTTAATGCCACGTCACAATTTGGATATGTTTTAATTTTGATTTTCGGTTTTGCTTTTGTTTTTTTTGTTTTTGTTTGCGTGTGTGAAAATATTTGTTTTTTGAACTTTGCGATTGGCGCCTCGCGCGGAACGCACTGAAAGGGGGCAGCCGGGCGGGCGGGGCGGACTTCAATTTGCTGACGCGTCTGACGCTGATAATTTCCTTGATTCTGTAATTTATAGTTGTTTTTATAAATATTTTTCAAAATTTCTCTCTCTTACTATATGTATTATATTATATGTATATATCTATGTCTTTAGATTGCGTGCGATATTGTTTTTAGTGCCGTCTGTTGGAACACGTTTCCGTTATGTGACACACGCGTTCCACTAGAAAACAATAAATAGCACTCTGGGCGGGAGTGTTCGACTTGGATATATCCACTACTCAATACGCTATATAGACGAGCCATATGAGACTTTAATTTGCTAAGGTCAATGACACCACGATTTCCCATAAGACTTACGCAAAATATTCTTGGCGAAATGGAGGAAATCTTGAGAACGTGAAAGAGTTATATATATATTATTGTATATAGAGCATACAAGTGTTATATTGCATACATATATAGTATATTTAATACCAACAATAATATGTTAGTCTATGTATGAGTAGTACTTAAATCGCGTTCGCCTTAAATCAATTCCAGGGTATTACATATTAGAAGAAAGAAAGTTTTGTCATTTTAAAAGGGTTAGAGTAAACAACTTCAACTCCTAGAGTACATATGTATGCCCAAAAGCTACAACAACAACATATAGTGTCTATCCCTATCAATTCCAGGGTATTTCGCAAACTAAAAGGAAAAGGAAACGGAAAATAAACGAACAAGTATAATAGAAGAGGAGTATTTTGTCATTTTAGCAAGTTGTTATCTTTCGGCTTTTGCAGAGTTTCTATGGGCCCTGACCACATTTTCGACTGGCAGCTGTATAAAGCTCTTTCTTTGCGGCAGAAAACATCTGGGTGGTATTTCCCCATCGATTCGCGTGAAAAGCGAAGGCAATATTTGCAATATTATTCAGGCCCGAAGTTTGCCGCCTATTGTTCCAATTGTTCCCGCTAAGAGGGAAACAGAACAGAGCGCGTCGAACAAATATTATACATAAATACATATATACTATTATTAAATGGGTGTGTCACTTATGTCAACAGTTTGCCTCGGCTGCATATTTCAAATACGGAATTTCTGTTATTGAACGAACGGCGAAACAATTCGCAAATATTTTCTCAAGTCTCTGTCGAGCGGGTTTATTTTTGAATAGATCGCAATAACCGGGCGACATGTGCCGATCGTCCAAAACTATTTCGACTGCCATATTCATGTGTTTGTCTTCCAACACTTGTCCGACTATATGCATACCATTCTAGCCATGGAAATTTTCCAGGTTTCTTCTGGTATTTGCGCACGTGGCGTTACCAAAGACACTTTTTTGCATCCTAAGATGTTCACAGATATTGGTAAAGCATATCGCCTAATCCTTCAAAATCTTGTTGATTTATTATAGATAAATATTATTTTACCCGCCCTCCCTTTAAGACTCCCAGACCCGGCTGCCTGGCACAGACCCCAGCGTCTTATCAATACGAAATATGTGTGAATCTATGAGCGTTCATTATCAGCTCTTTGAAGGCAAACAACTTTTATTTAGGCAAACACTCGAGCATGTACATAGGCACTTGTTTTTCCCGATATGAATACATGCTGCAGTACAGTGAGGACTGCTTATGGAGTAAATAAAGTAAATATAATAAAATATATATTGGGCTTTTCTTACGTACTTGTGGATTATGGCTTATTAACGAATATTTTGAAAAGCATTTTAAACTGCGGCTACAGTGGAAACTGACTAAGAATTATTTAAAAAAATATTTATATGAATAATCAATTATCTTGTAATTAATTATATTGTTTACTAAAATAGTCTCTTTTTAGTAGAGAAGCCTAGAGAAGTCTGCACTTTTATTGGATGATATTTTATAGCTACCTTCCTAAACAGTTTAAGATACAGCAAATGTATCTTTATCGATAGATGTAAATATAGAAATTAATAAAATATATATATATAAATTAATAAATAAATATCCTTTAAATGTTTTCATATCTAAACTAAAATATGTATTTCAAAAAAATTGCAAAAGCAAGTTTTTTTTAAACATTTATTAGAAAATGTATCTCATCATAAAAGTATTCATAAATACTTTGAATATCATCATAAAATCATATTCTAACATACTCATAATATATGCCGTACTATAATTATCTTTATTAAAACTAAATAGAGATATTATTTTAAATATCTATATCAGATACTTTTCTTTAGCTGTTGAGTAAATGTATCTTTCCATGTTAACTATATCTCTATATACATATCTATTCAAAATATTCTTCTTCAAATTTATATTTGAGTATTATATCTTTCAAAAAAAAAAAAAAAGACATCTATATGTATTTCTTTTAATTTTTAATTATTCACAACTCCATTCTCCTTTATCCTTTTCTTCTGCAAGTGAAAAATCTTGATCTCCGCCAGGCTAGACATCAATTTGTCTAGGGACAATCACAGCAATTATTATGCGCACTTTGTCAGTTTCTTCGACCTTCAAGAGACCTTTTTACGTGCTTCGTGTTTTCTTGTTTTGTTTTTGCTGTGCCTTTGTCCACGGGGGCCAACCACAACTGATCGTACAATATATTATTCGATATGGACACAAGCCAGTCCCTAAACCTTTTTCTTATTCTCTTCGTCTTGTTCATTTCATTGTGCCTAATACGTTAAGTAGTAAAATTTTCAAATGAGACAGCGATCCTTGAGTTGGGTTTCTCATAAGTACACATATATCTATATGTACATGTTTGTATGTATGTATATCTGTGTACATATATCTGCTTGGCTCTGTTCCGTCTGGTTCTGTTTTGTCAACTTGAGGTGTATTTTTGTTGTCTCTGACTCAATTGGTGGTATCGCTTAGATTTGCTTGTTTCGAAAAACTGATAAGGCGAGTTGCTACAGCTCACTGCAATTGTTCTCGCTATGCATACACTGAGCGAAAACAGCTGTGCTAAAGAAATGAATGTAAGTTTTATCAAGAGCAAAAATATATTATTACAATATAAGATATATGATGGTATATATGATTCCTATCTCATATATGATATGATACATAGCATAGACAATATATATGAAATACATATATAAATATATATTATATTATTAATAAATGTTAAACTGATAAATGAGATTATGTTCCTAATAATCATGCATCGATTATATTTTGCTTTCATTATTATTTTTTTTTTGTATTTTTTATTGCTAAAATACATGTAGAAATGGAAAATACATATAGACTTTTATCAACTTTTGCATAGAATGCAAGAAAATTATATATTGTATATAAAATATGATTTAATTTTCTTATCAATAAATCTAATCAATAATTGGTTTTTGTAATGGTATATATTCATCTGTACAGCTGTGCTAATATGTCGTTCATGTAGATGAATGCACTCTATATAGAGATTAGAGCACTACCAAGTGAATTAATAAAGCATGCATAATATATAATATAATATACAATATAATATAATATACAATACAATAATATATATACTTATATACGTAAATATATATAGAATTAATAATGGAATTTCCTATGCAACATTTACTTTTTATATATGTATACATAAATAAGTGCAATTTTTACTTATTTTTCGCTCAGTGTAATGACAAACAATTATTTGGATTATTTATTATTAGTAATTTGAATGCCTATATCAGCTACATATTGACGCTTAACTAGCTAATGCATTTCGCTCTGTGTAGAGTCAAATTTCGGTGCATGTGTGTGTATATGTGTGTGTGTGTGTGTGTGTGTGAGTATTTGCTGTTGTAGTTGTTGCCAACGCTGTGCTTGCTGAGCGTTGTGGCTATGAAAACAATGTCGACTGTTGCGAGGCAGGAAAGCGGAAATGCGAACTGGGCGAAGAGAGCAGCAACAACAACAACAACAACAACAACAACAAAAGTCAACAGTAATTGTAGCGTTCCAAGGTTTTCACAATGTGAATGATATGCGGGTATATTAGTGTGCGTGTGTTTGTGTGTGTGTGTGTGTGTGTGTGTGTGTGTACCTGGCCTAGCAACAATGCGACGACAACTTTTCATTGCACTAACAAAAGAAGGCAACAACAACAACAACAACAACAACAACAGCAGCAGCAGCAGCAGCAACAGCACTAATGAACAGCGAAGGTTTCATAAGTCGCAGCACCAACAACAACAACAATGGTGTACTTAAAACAACAACAGCAATAAAAGAAAATGACTGCAAACCAATTGTGAGTCATTTGCCAGCTCTTCTCTGCTCCAGCTACATCTCTCTCTTTCTCTCTCTCGCTCACCCACTTCGAAATGCTCGCACTCGCTTGCGCTGGCTGCAGGTCGCTGCGCTGCTTTGAATGAATAGCAACAACAACAACAACAACAACTACAGCCACATGTGCAAAATTTTGAGCATAGAAACAAAAGATAAAGCAAGAAAACAAGTGTAGCACCAAAGAAATAGAAGAAGACGGTAAAACAGTTACAATGACGTCGACGACGGCAGAGGCGGAGGCGGAGGCAGCGGCAGCGGCAGCGGCCAAAGCAGAGACTAAAGGAGCAGCGATGCAGCGTAAATACCGACTTGATAATACGCTGCCATTCACACACACACACACACACACACACACACACACACGTACGCAGTGTAATCCCCTTGGCGACCAGTTGCTAAATTGGAAAATGTATCTTAGAGATATGAAATGTAACGGCTGCTGCGGCCGGCAATTATTGTACAAGTGAACCGCAATAAAAATGTAAATTTTTGGTTGTTTTAAATGGCTGCTTATCTCTGTAACGCCCCAGTGCCGCATCACCCATCCCCCCATTCCGCCCATCACCCATCTCGGACCCAGCTGCAGCGTGCGATAAGTGAGGCTGGGTGTGGGAGGCCAAATTAAATAAAAGCGGCACATTTACAAAAGTATCTACAAGATACAATTTACATGCGCAAAAGAAAGAAAAAAATAAAAACATAAATATATGTATGTATGTATATTGTCACACTTAAGCACTTGCTACGATATTCGCCCATAACTTAAGCAATTTGTGCATTCAAGTGTTTTGGAACCGGAAAGTGGATGGACATAAGAATGATATAACATATGCATATGGCAATATTAGCTGTAGTAAAGGATTGTCGTAGTAGTATAACATTTAATATTAGTATACTAAAAGTATCATTAGATAATATAGTAGTAGTATATATACATACGTATATGGCATGATTAGCTGCAGTATAGCATAGTAATTTAGAAGTAAAACATCTAATATTGGTGCATTAAAAGTATCATAGTATTACTACTAATACTATAACATAATATAGTAGTATACATCTGATATAGTATTCTATTTATATAGTAATAGTAGTATCACACACTATACTATGTAGTGTAAATCTCTATTTCCTATTACACAGAATAAAGTAGCACCGCAATATAACACAGAATACTTCTATAGTAGTATTATATAGTTCCGCAGTGTGGTATTAGCATACGACAATGGTAATAGTAATAGTAGTGCTAGCATAGCATACTATTATGAATAGTATAGTAGTAATATAGTGCAGTATGACTTATTTTAGTAGTACAGCATAATTGATCAGTATTATGCTCTGTCATAAATTATGTAATTTGCATTTGGCTTTTGTTGTATACAGTTTATGATCTAGGCATGGGTAGGTTTGTATATGTATATGTATATTGAGAAAGTAACATAGTAGCTATATAATATAGATATTTGCATATGTATAGCTATTTATTTAGGTATATGTGGCCGTAGTGCTAGTGGCATATTAGTAAGAAACAGAATAATTTGATAGTATGTACTTATATCTATATCTATATATTTCTAACTATCTATCAATATATAGCATCTAGATTATATTTATATATCGATATTTAAAACTTATGTTTATATATAGATATTTATATATCGATATAGATATAGAAATATATTTATATATAGATATTTTTCTTATAAAAAATTCAGTGTATTATCTACAACTATGGTGGTTTGCTAATCTATGGGTTATGACAATCTCTCAAAAAGTACTTCTAACAAAAATCGTATATTTGCCATATCTCCAGCTATATACATACATATGTACTTGAAGGTCGTTAGACAACTGTCGTAAATATTTAATTATAGTTATCTAGGCCAGCTTGCACTTAATTTCTATTAAATTAACTTATGTTATATGTCAGCAGCTAGCCAATCGTACACAGAGCTGTTCTATATCTCTAGACATTGGACATGTCTTCCATGATCGATTATGGTAAAAAATAAAAAATAAAGAATAAAAAACCAAAACAAAATCAAGCAAATAAACAAGACTTGATAACTGAGAAAACATTATTAAATATATGTACATACGTATATACGTACATTTGTTATGGAGTTTAGATGTATGTAAACTGAAGTATATATATATATATATATATATATGAATGTGTGTATGTATATATAATATTATTCAACATGTTTGCACTGACATTTTAGTTGTTTTCTGGTTTCGCTGCTTCTGAATTTTTATCGAGTACCAGGGGATCAATTAATCAATGGAGCTCGCAATCGAATGTCAAATTAATAGAAAACATTTACTGAAAACATGTGTAAATATGTTTTGTAGTGTGCTCGAGGGAAACGTGAGAGTTAATCGGAGTGCGCATATACCCATATACATATATACGAACAAGTATAATTCCACAGAACTACCTGGGGAAATTGTGAGCTTTTCTCTGTGGCAAGCGAAAGGAAATGTCAGAGAATGCATTAGGCATTAACAGCGATAACTAACGGTTATATTAATTAATGTTTTAAATCAGTAAACGGAATTTACTTAGATATGAAGTGATACCAGGTGATGTGGCTTTTTTCCTATTATTAAATATAGATGAATATATATTGTAGATGCAAGTAGAGATAGTAAATATCCATCATTGGAATAGACTTATAATTCTCAAGAAGATGTCTTATTTGATGTATGTAGCTATTATAACTTTTATATACTGATCATTTCACGTTCTGTTGCTATTCCTAGATTCTTTCATAGTGCTTGACTCTGGCTATGCAAACATACAGATCAACTATATTTAAAACTCTCTTGGAACTAAACAAACTTCCAGCGATTATTATAACAAGTGTTACTATACACACATATGCGTACATATAACTGTTTTTTCTAGCCAAATTTGCACACACTTGCTGAAATAATATTTGGGATAAGCTGTTAATTGTATATGGCCTGGCCAATGCAGATGAAGTACACATTAGAGTTTCTCGGAATTCACATATGTTATATCATATCTAAATATAACCGAGCTATATACATACTATCATACTATCAAATCTTAGCTCATAGCAACAATTTACATATGTAATCATTCAGAACAGTCTAATTGCCTCATTTGGAATTTTTAATTTTGTTTACCAAAATAAAAAACAAAAAAGTGCTCCACTTAGTCATTCTCTGGATGGGTCAGCACTCCCTTGCCCATATATAATACTCTCAGGTGATCGAGCAAGTATATTTGCATGAGCTCGTTTATCTGATCGTTCGGATCAGCTAAAGAATAAAATCATTGACTGCAGACATGTTCACATTAGTCATTGTCTAGCTGGGCCTCCACTGATGGCTTTGACCCCCGCTCTCTCGATACGCGCCAAGCCAGTAAACCACTAATCCAGTGAACCACTGAACCAGCGAGCCACTCAGAGCAGCGGGGGAGCTGGAGAGCCGTGCGAGAAACCGCAGCAAGGCATTCGCAGTGTGAAATTCGTTCAAGTCTTCAGTTTTCAGTTTTCAGTTTTCAGCATTTGTTTCTTGTTCCATGTGAGTTGCTTTGAGCCGCCGTCATCGGGGGGCTGCATTAGTCATCTTCGTGATTATCATTATCGCCAACTTCATGATCAACATTTATTGCGGTTGCATTTTTAATTTTTGTGTAATTTTCATTTAAGCTGTGTTGAGTGTTAAAGTTGTTATTGCTGTCATGTTGTTGCTGTTGTTTGTTGTTGTTGTTGTTGTTGCTGTTAGTCTTCAACCTGTTGTCGTTTATTGTGTACTTGACAGCCATCGAAAGGGCAAGCAAACACATTTCGCAAAGCTCATTAAGTTTGCTGTTTTTTTTGGTTGCGAAATACCCTGTAAGCTGCTAAGCAATCGGGTATGCTAGAGAGATTAAATGAGAAGTAGACATTTATATGAGACATAAATGGTAGATAAAGAGTATTATAGTCTGTTGATACAATTTACAGGGTACCTGGTACTCGTATGTAAGTGCAGGGTAACTGTTAGTCGTGCACCTAGACTAACTAACACTTCTGCCTTACTAGATTTATAGAATATAACTGTGGTTCTTATAATTAGAATTAGCTTGAAGATATAATCAAATGAACTTACAGAGTAACAACTAGTCGTTCAGTTTTGACAAAGCGAATCTGTGTTTCGGTAAGCATTTATTTAAATAATGATCAATTACCATTAATAATAATATAAAATAACAATGAAATAGTTGATTTTACTAATAGCTATAGATCCATATTATAGGGTAACTGCCAATCGTGTACTCCCAATTCACAAAAATTTCTATTTTGCGAGAGTGTTTTAAACATTTTAGCCCATATGTTTGATATAAAAGAACATAATAGCTTAAGATTTATATAGCTAGGATAACTACTGGTCGTATATGCCCAGCTCTACGAGTAGATCGATTCAAGTTTTATGTTCCATCTTAATTTGTTGTACAACAACTTTATACTGCAATTTAATTACATACATAATTAACAATCAATGCTATATATTTCCTTGCAGGGTAACTGGTAGTCGTCTACACCCTGCTGGCGCACACAGTTGTTTCGGTTCATTTCTGGTGTTGATCGAGGCTCCGCTACCCGTAATGCCTAGACGGCCTATTCAGCGGAGCTGTGCTAAATTTCGTAATCGAAAGTTGTTTTGATGGCTCAGTGCTTAGTCAAAGGTATTAAGTAATACTTAGAGGTAGACACACATACATAGGTATATCTATATACATAGTATATGGTGTATAATGGTACTTGTGCACTTGATGTAAATGAAGCCCACTTGGACTGGAATTGAATTTGCTGTTGCTGTCGCTGTCGCTGTAGCTGTTGAACCCGGGCCAAATAAACATTTGCCCAAGTTGCGTGGCATTAGTCATACGGTAAACATTTAGAAAAATACGGAATGGAACGAAATGGCAGGGAGTACACAACAGATCTCTATATGCATATATTTGCTGAGCTATCTATAGCTCTGGCTGTTCGATCTAGCCTAGAAGAAAGTTTTTGTGAAGAGCAAAAGGTGATATGACAACAGAAATTGAGGACATCGTATACTTAACCTGAACTGTGGCGAATTTATGTATATGTAGATATATATCTCATATATCAGCTACTTGATCAACAGACAGCTCTCACTCGATATTTGAAGACGTTCTTCCAGTTGACTATTTTTAGTAATTTGTTACCTCATATCAGACGGCGTTGAACAAGTTACAATCGAGTCAGATAATGCTGCGGCAATTGTAATTAGCAAATTTTTGAGCTATCAGCAGACGGGAGCTATAGTTACCCTATATATACCGCATATACCTTATATGGCCAGCTATCGATAGCACCTGACAATGGGCAACTAACTAGAATAGTCGAGTCCCACTCCCAGTCACATGTTTGGCGAATGCACTCACAGAGAACTGTGCCGTGTCTGGGCCCTTTATATTGTAGGCATAAATATTTGTATAGCTGGAGCGTCTAGTCTAGTCTAACCTAGTCTGTAGGGTTTGTGGTTTTTGCTGGGTTCCAGACTGCGCCAAGCACGTGATTTGCGTGATTCAGTGAGTGCTGCATTTGGATATTTTTCGCATGCTGTCGCTGCATGTACCTCGCATTGAAACTTTGGAGCCCATATAGCATTACAGAGACCTATTTAAATTCACACACACACACGTATACATATACTATATACATTTGTATATCACTCAAGTCGACGGCGAGAGTCCAACTCAAGGTCGAGCAACGTTTACGTTTTGACCAACTCATACAGCTAGCTGATAAGGAATTTTATTTATTTTCGGGAATTGCTTTGAAAAACATTGCGCCTTATCTGTTTGTTATTCTTCACAGTTTGTTATTTGTTTTCGATTCGCTTTTGGCCAGCTCCCATATCAGCCAACTGCCAGAGCCGTCGATCTTTCAACTGAAGTCTAACCATATCTCTCCATATCTCTAATAGCGCGTACCTAGCAGACATTTGGTCTTGCTGATTGCACAACGCGACAATGCCCTGGCACTTGGGCTGCGGGGGTATATTGGCTAGTGAGAAATCTAAATTGAAATTGAAATCAGAAGCAAATATAGTAGTAAATAGTCTATAATATAAATAGGGTAAACAGAAGCCCAAGTGGAGCCTTTGCTTGTGCCAGCGAATCTGAGAGCGGTACAACTCCAACACGTTGCTAAATCAGGGTTTTGGAATATTGTAAATGTAAGTTTGAAGGCTTGGAGCAATAGTTTCAGAAAGCGTAGTAAACCTTAGACCTATAGTACCTTAAATGTACAAAAAGAGCAAGGCATATAAAGAAGTTTGTCGCAAACATGGTTAGAATATACTGCAATATTTATTAAACTTGAATAGAGCTCTTTTATTGGTAGCTACGAATAAGCGGTATCGAAAAGCATCAGAGAAGAATAATCTTATATGTCTTAGGCAAGTTTAATTCAATTGTATTGGACTGTGAAATCTTTTGGTCAATTAAATAAATAATAAAATCTTAAATTATACCAACCACATTTAACTTATATTTTCATAGAATATTTTAGAGATTTTTAAGATCTTTTATAATTATTATAATTATATATATATTATATTATACAAATACTTTACATTTTATTATATATTTTCTTTTAATATATATTTCATTATGATATACTCCTGATACTTGTCTAAAGCAAAACAATCCAATGAACAGTTAAAATCTGCTTTGTTGCGTTAAGCTTTTACAAATATAATACAATTGAAGATGTCAAAATGGCACTGTTATTAGCTCAATCATTTCTAATTTATCTATTTTATGGAATTCCAAAATGTCAAAAGACCTTCGTATAATAGACTTTAATAAGAACTTTACTAATAATACGATAGAATTTGCAATGGAGCATTGAGTACACGCCTAATTGTTTAGCAAACTACCTTGAACTATGCTGCGACTGATATTGAATGTATATATTGAATATATATTTACATATATAGTATAGTATGGTAATCTACTATAGGCTGAAGATCTCGAGAATGTGATATGGTATGTGCTAAACTTCAACTTCAAACATTGCCTTGAACTGCCAGTCGACCGATAATAAAATTAGTTAAGAAGTTAGCGAAAGACTTCCCAAACTAAACTTTAATAAAAACTTTACTAATAATATGATAGTATTTGCAATGGAGCATTGAGTACACGCCTAATTGTTTAGCAAACTACCTTGAACTATGCTGCAACTGATATTGAATATATATATTGAATATATATTTACATATATAGTATAGTATGGTAATCTACTATAGGCTGAAGATCTCGAGAATGTGATATGGTATGTGCTAAACTTCAACTTCAAACATCGCCTTGAACTGCCAGTTGACCGATAATAAAATTAGTTAAGAAGTTAGCGAAACTCTTCCAAGGCAATTTCATTATATTTTATGTCTATCTGTTATATAAACATCTATGCATATGAAAGCAGTAGTTTTAGGATATTATCGTATATAATACATTAGAAATAGTTCCTGAATAGACTTGAGCTGCATTCTAAAGCAACTTGTCCCAGTTGAGAGTCTTGTTATCGTAAAACTAGAGACATTTATATTTATGTTGTGCTATTATTAAGTTATGTTTATATGTATGTGCTATGCATATTTATGTCTCTTGCTATAAACAAACTTTTATGTTTGTTTATTTTTTTCTTTTTTTTTATGTATTATGTAGTTTGTTGTTGATTTTTGCATTTGAAATGCCTTTGGCCAACCTCGAATTGTCTAATGCAATCTTGAACAAGTCTGTTGCGAATCTTATGCGCTGTTTGACCCTGGTGCCCCCGCAAGGGGCGCGTGGGTGGGGCCCACAGCTTAGCCCATAAAATACGCAGCCAAACGTGGCAGGCAGCAAACAAAATATAAAACCAAAATGTTCTTTCCCATTGCAGCCTGTCGGGCTGAATCGCCTCAAATGTCAACTTCTTAACCTCCACTTAAAGTGTGTGTGTGTGTGTGTGTGTTTGTGTTTGTGGTGTGTTATTGTATGTGTTATTGTCATAAATCTTTTATATAAGCATTTTGCACAGACAAACACCGACGTCATATAAAAAGTTGCACTCGCTGCTCACATAACGCGTCGACGTCGACGTCGGCGTCGCAGCTGACGTCGCCAGCTAATTTTTATGATTGCTGCGACTGCTGCTGTTGCTTTTGCTACTATTTTTTGCAGCTTTTGCATTGCATGAAAATGACCTACAAATAAATTGAGCATTCGGCGTGCTGAGTGCGTTGCCCAAGCTGACGGTGAGTAGATCTATAATACCCTGCAGCTGCAAGACAAGAGGGTATATTGCAACGCATTGCGGACACATCAGAGATAATGCTAGGGATTTAAATATTTAATTAGAGTCGACGGCATGCTTTGCTCGCTAAAAGATGAAATGCATTTCGAATTCGAATACCCAGCAAATAAGAGAGAGAGAGACATATGAAGGGCATGCTGAACGTTTAGCTATCTTTGAGACATTCAAATTGAAATAGGCTGTGATAGGCTTTTACCAGTTTTGCACAACTTACAAACATATTCTTCTTTGCTTCTCTCGATATATATCGATCTCAAGCGGAGAATCGATCTATTTAGTTTAAAATCAATTTTAAATGCAAAATACATTTAGTTGAAATTATAAACCAATATAAATCGAGTATTTTTTTTATTAAAATATTTGTTTTAATTAAAATGCATAAATTACATATTTCTGCTTATAGGAAATATTCTCTTTGATTTAATATCTATAAATTATATCATGTAGAGCAGCTGCTCGACTCGCATACGACCAATCACAGGGTATGCTCTAGTCAATAATGCGCTGATTTGATTTATATTATTGAATTACATTTGAAATAAATATTGTATTATATGACAAGTGACTAGAATTAAGTCTCGCAAGTCTCGCTCTCTCTCTCTCTCTCTCTCTTTCTCTCTCTCTCTCTGCTAGTATTTATGCAATCCTTTAGCAGACAATTTGCATTAATAATTTAATTGAAGAACTTGTTAGATTCAATATTTAAACGCTGCTGCAGCTCAGACAATATGACAAATAATACAAATGCAGATGAATATGAATAAATGCAAATGAAATTACAACGTGCACAGTGGGGCAGAGGGGGCGGCTGTGTGTTGTTGTTGCTGCAATTGATATGGGCAGCCGGTTCAAAATAGAAACGGGTGTGCACACACACTTACACACACACATGGACACGGACATACACATGTTTGTTCCAGCCAGACGGATTTACATAAGATGCACACACACATACGTACACAGGCAAGACTTTAGTGCGCTTACTTATCAGGCAGACTGTGAGGCCAGTTATATGGCCACAGCCAAAGTGGTTCGCAGATAAAGTTGCTGTCTAAAAATGGCTGAAAACCCAAGACACTTGACTCAAACTATGTCACACTAATAATATTATTTAGATTATTTTTCGACTACATGTATATATGGGAAGATTGTGTGAATAGAGCTTCGTAGAGTCTAAGATTAGTGATCGAAAATATTTTTGCCCTGTTCGCAGTTAAACGTGTCGCGCCCTTGTTTACTGAAATCCTATCAAAATTAACTCATTTACGTCATTAAGTTTAATGTATTATGCTCTAGGAACAGAAATTTCTACTTTCCTAGCTCTTCTTTCTCTTCTCTTCTTCATCTCCCTAAGCAACTTAAATATTAATCTCAACTTATATTAAATCCAGTATGAATTTAAGATTTGTTTACATCTTTCCTGTGTCTGAACTATTACTAAGCTCACTTGTCATATACATAAGTATATGAATATCTCTCTCTTTTGTTGACAATACTTTATCTCTAATCTTGACGTATAGTAGATAGATATCTATAGTAGATATCAAGCAAATCTCCAATTCTATGATTAACAATTGTAATTTGCACTGCTCTAACTCGAATGTAAGCTTCAAAATGTAATTCGCACCTGTGCGCATTGGATGCAAACTGAGTTTCCTTAACTAATTGGCTGAAAGGCCGTTCAGGCTGGCTGTAACAGCCAGATTTAAAGATCTTATTAATGGCTGAATAGTTTTTACAATCGCGACGGCTAGACATTTAATAGATCGATTCGAGTACACATAACACCCGACAGTCACAACAAGTCTGCCCCCGACGAGACGTGACGAAACGTGCGCATTTTAATGCCACTCGCCGATAAGACTAGGAAGCCTATTACGCAGATGCTACAGAGCGTCCAAGCCCCACCTCGAAGCCCTCGAGTCTGACCAAGGGGTATTAATAGTTCCTGTTCCAAGTAGCAGATGTCTGGCGGGTCTCTCTCTCTCTCTCTCTCTCTCGCTCTCTCCGTCTCCCTTTATCACTCCCTCAATCGCGCTCTCGTTCGCTCCGGCAGCTACTCAATGACTTTCAGCCATGCATTCAACTATGACTGAGTGTTCGAGTACTTGCGCGTCTCACTGTGTCCATGTGCTGAAAAATCGAATAAATATAATTATTTGCAAACTGAGAACACGATTTTACTATTTGTTTACAGACGTAATCAATATTGGAATTCAAATATGTATAAAACAAAATACACATCAAAACAAAGCAACTGCCCAACTGACGCTCAACGAATATACGAATACACTAACTCGCAAATTACTAAGAAAAATACTAGCACAGAAATATACTAGCGAATAGTATATTCAATATAGACCTAACCAAACTAAACATCCGCAATGAGTTACAGAAACTCTGCAGTCTCGAGTGGCAGTATGAAAATAATACCAAATAAACTATATAGTCCTAAATAATATTTCAAGACATGGTAGATTTATAGACTGACTCATTAGTTTATTATGAGCAGCTGTAAGAAGTGTTATTGAATTTGTTGGTATAATTTAAGTAAGGATTCAGTATCAGAAAAATACTAAATACATGATTATCTTGGAAATACTACAGTGTACATTTTAATATTTTATATTTCACAATATACTACTTTGACCTAATTCGGCAGTATGTTGAATATATTTTCCCTACGTCAAGATTAAAGAGATTTGCATTTAGATTAGCAAATACTAATGTTTGGTATAAGAAATATTGCAAATATAATATAGACTCATATTTATCAGTTCATGTTAAACAATAGCTAAGTCAAGCTTCAAGTTTCATAGGGATCCAGTTAAAATGAACCGAGTTCATAAAGTCAGTTGGTGATGCGGGCTACCCTTCATGCATATATCTGATTTTATGTTCAGATCAATAATCTAAAGAAGTTTTGATCTTATGAAAAGGTACATCCACAGACCAATCTACATCTGAGATATATCTATCCACAGCTCCTCCTCATATCGCTAAAGATAGTCATCGTACCCTCAACCGCCCTGTGGATAGTGTATCAATGTATTCAGCAGACACCATAACTAAAGCTGAATATTTATGAGTTGCCGTCGTGCAAAATGTTTCAATGTTGTTATTGCTATTCTATTCTAACGACTATCTCAGACGTTATTACTTTATGATCGAAGCCTATGCAAAAAATGTGCATTAAATCGATAAGCTCGTACGATTGAGAAATTATATGTATAGTTAGGCTTATCCTACAGTGGGGCTGTGCTATTTTTATAGACAGAAGAAGCCAGGCCATATCTGCTCTACATAAATAAATAAATTTAATTGTGCTTCGCTCTGGCAAGTCATGCACGTAATTTCATCGATAAGTCCAAGCTAAACTGTAAACTGAAAAAAAAAATCGAAAACCGAAAGCTGAAAACTGAGTACGGAGCACTGAAATAAATGCAATATCATTGTATTCGTTTGATTGAGACACGACTTTTGTGCGCTCCCAAATTGCCCTCGTCTGGCCTAAATGTGCATATCATGAGCCGATTAGATGGTAAACAAAATGATAATGTATGTATTCATATATTTATACATATTTATATGCATATAGAAAATATTATATATTTATGAGTATAATAAATAAATGAAATTTTCGCTTTCCTATGCGGAGACAATGGATTTATTATGTGGCAAATGTTTAATATACATATATCATTTTGCTTATATCAAAAGTATAAATACATATGTGCAAAAAACTACTTAACATACTCTTAACATTATGATATGTATATTAATACTTACAGAAACTTGAAAAATAACGAGTTAAGAACGATCTCCAATTGAATTAGCAACAGCAGCATCCCACGCCGCCTTAAAAGATCCACTAGACCTTCCACATCGCTGGCATTGAACCCCGTAGGCACTAAATAAAAATGTAAACATTAATGTAAAGCTAATGTAAAGTTGACATAATTTGCTAATTGTGCTACAGCATCCTGCTAATTGCAAATAAAAATATATTTATTAAAGATTATAAATTATATGTTAAAAATTGTACATATCTTAAACAAACCAATTTAATATACAACTATATGATATACTATACTATATTATGTAATACATAGTATATGTATGTGCATCACGTACAAAGATTGCAATAAAGATCAAACGTCTTTCATCTACATATATAAAACAACTATATGCGATATTTGTAATTGAAAACTGTAATTAATTTCCAACAAGGAAAAGCTTTCACTGCTTAATTAACATTTACTTAACAGCCGGTTGACAGACTCAGCGCACTATCGTAAACTTTAATTTTGCTTGTGACTAACTCTGGCACATGTATATACTGCATATATTATATGATCTTTAGGTTCAAGATATTGTTCTGTTATTCATTTAGTCGACTTTGCTTCGTTACTCATACGCGCCGTTGGCTGACTTGGGGAACAGTTTCATAGATAGCTGCACTCGTCGCATTTCGAAATGAAATGGAATCTTAAAGCACAATAAAGCGTCGAGTTGGGTTCAAATGTTTATTAAACTGAAATGGAAAGACGACTTTTCAGTTTTATTTCACGTTTTATTTATTTATTTGATGTAGTTTTCGGGTCTCGCCTTTTGCATATTTTAATATTTTTTTATTGCGCGACGATGGCAACGCCGCTACGGCCACACCTTCAAGCAGTGCCTACACACACACACACACACACACAGACAGAGCCAGGCTGTAGTAGTAGCCAGAGCTAGACGACATTTTGTCGCTGCTCCAGGTGTGTTGTTTATACCCAAAGTAGGCAGCGTGGCGAGGAGTCAGCCGGAGGGGGGGAGTCGGCAAAGGTGTGCTACGGGCTGCTCAGGTAATATTCTCTATTTGCATAGCAATTTTGGTTGTATGTCGTTTTATGTCTGTTTACTTTTGAGTTTTATGCCCATATGCGAAAACAAGAGCGCCAAAATAAATAAAATCATAAAAAAACAGGTTCGAATGGAGTGCTGAACTGACATGACTTGTAGACACCCTATAAAATTCGAATATAATTAAAGCTGAGTGTAAATCTATTTATTTATGAGAGTTTTGTGAACTCTATTTTTAAGAAGAGGATAAATTTAACAGTCAAAATTTGACAGCAGCATTGCTAGACAGTTTTAGTAGCTACATTTATGGTGTGGTCTAAGAGCTCTTACATAAGAATCTACAACCTTTAAGATACTTATCTTAAACCGATTGCCATCTAGCTGGTAAAAGTTAACATGAGGAAGCTATTCTTCTTATTAATACCGTATGTATACTTAACGGGAAGGATGAACATTATTATATTATATTACTTTCAAGTAGCTCAAGCTCATGCACGTATTATAGATTCACATGAGGAACTCCAACTCATAAAAGCTATATAGATTAACATGAGCAGCTCATCAGCAACATATATTAACACTCAGCTTGAGCTAATCGAAGAGTCAATTTGATCTAGAGCTACTTGCAATCTACCTTAAGACTTCTACTCTGGCATATCCGTAAGCGAATGCTGCTCCACTTCCAGCATACCCGTTCATAGGGTATGCTCTACACGTAGACTTAGCCCATTTATTCGCTTCTAGTGCCAGCCTTATGAAACTTGACCTAGACGACAATGGCGGCTTTATCAGTGTCGCACGCGTGCCGCCGGCTGCTGGGGTGTGAAATGTCGACGGCTGGGGTGTTAAGGGGCAGCTGGCTAAAATGGGGAGCGACTGCGACATAGAGAAACTATCCAAGCCCCAAGCAGACAGCCAGCCGCTGGCTCTACCGCTACCCCTGCTGCAGCTCGTTTTTATTTATAGAAGTAATCAAAAATTCAACGCGAAATCAATATTTGACATGGCGTTTACTTTAACTGCCCCCCGGACGGCACAGCGCCCTGCGCCTCTTATTATTTATTGCGTTGAAAAGTTTCATTATCAAAAATTTTGTTCACTTTTTATTTGGCTTCTGTTTTTCTTTTCTCTTTTTTTTTTTTTTATACAATTTACATAAGGCAACGTCTGTTGTTGCAACTTTGTTGCGGCTGCAGAGGAGTAGCGGGAGCGAGAGGGGGAAGGGCGCACTCGGTGGCAGCTGGGGAGCTGGTAGCTCGAACTGCTGCTGCTGCTGCTGCTGTTGGTGAAATGTAACCAAAAATAGCAACAGCAGCAACAATGACAGCAAATGGCAGTGTAAAAGTTTTTTGTTGATAGCAGCCAAGTGGAAGACAGTGGAACTGACTCACAAATGCCACGCGAAAATGCCAATGCGTGCGCCGCCTGCTTGGAAAGTTGCCTCGAGATGCTTGCTGATTTATCAGCTGTTCACAAAACTTGTCAATTGGCCAAGGAATTGGAGGAGCCCTCAGCGCACATTTGCCAGATAATAAGTTTCTTTCTTTGAGCACATTGCAGAATGAGAAAACACATGTTAAATAGGTTGGGATGTGCGTATTATGAAATATTAAGCATACGCCGTGTATAACTTAGACAAGAAATATTCAAATTGCATTCATGGCAATGAGTATTAGGACTACCAAAATAGATTTAATATTTAAATGCAAAATAAATAAATGAATCAGAATAATTTAATATTACGCATACGCCAAGTTAACGCGATATAAAATTAAATATTTACAATGCTGCTCAACTAATTAATTGATTTAGAAAAAATAGACATAAAAAATGCTATTTAATATCGCTTAGTAAAAAAAATAATAATCTTAAATTATAGCCCAATAAAATAACTAATTTTTGATAAATATCATGCATACGCAGAGTAAGCCAAACATAATAAATAAAGCAATTTTTACTTTTGAATAAACCAAATTAATTAAATTAATTACTTATTGCTTAAAAACACTTCCAGCTGATTTCTAAATTCTCCATAATCAACAACAGTAACAAACATGTTATTGCACTTTATAGCATTATCAAATATTACGCATACGCAGGGTCAGCCCAACTAAATAAAATTTTAAAAAATATATCTTTGAATGAAATGAACAAACAAATAAACTTTATTTATAAAAGCTAATTATACATATAAAAAAATGAAGCATTTGTTGTTGTTTGTTATAAAAATATGAGAAATGTATTTATTATATTTGCAATAAACTCTGCTTAAAAATTGATAAGCATAATGAAATATATGCATTGCAAACATTTAAAGCAATTGAGTGCAATATTTATTGTTGATTAATTATGATAATGCGTACACAGTAAACGCAATCAAAATTGTTGTTTTCATATGATTTTTCATAACAATAAACAGAAATTTTGTCAAAATAAATAAGGTAAATCAATTGAGCACTTCAAGCTGATTAATTATGATGAGCACAATGAGTGCAGAAAAACACTGAATTATACTCATTCGCGAAATGAAAGCGAGTATATTGGCTTTTTAGACAGGTAAAAACTCCAAATTGAAGGAATATTCCGCAGTCGGTAATGCCCCATTGCAACTTTCTTACCTGTTTCGTTGTATAAATTATGTACAAGAAATATAAAATATTAGATAAAAATATTATGAGCAGCAAATAGTAAAATATTAAATATAAAATTATAAACGAGCTCACTAATTATTATAATAAAACTGCAATAAATGCTAAACTATTATTAAGCAATGTATGACCATCCAAAAAGAAACAAACATAATTTTTTTTGTTTAGCTTTTTGTAGAAGATATATTTGCTTTTAATTATTATTTAGTATCGAGTATAATTTGCAGCAATTAACTTGACATTAAAGAGGCAACGCTTAATCATAGAATACAAAATGCTACAGCTAAATGTGGCTCCAACCCGGAACCTTGTTGAAATGCCATTTTTTCTTACATTTGAATTAATTTACGATGTCTGGCAAATTTCGTTTATGGCCTTGGTAGTTGTGTGTGTGATTTGCCCCACTGTGCGACTAAACAGTGCAGCGGCAACAACAAATGCCATGAAAACATTTTAAAATTCAAATCAACGCGATTTTTGTTGTTTCCTTATATTATTTTGCACAGTTTTCAGAGCTGGCGTAGTTTTGTTTTGTGTGTTTCTGTCTTTTCGCTTTATTTGTATTTCTTTATTTTATTTTTATTTCATTTGTTTTGTTTTTTAATTTCTGGTCACGTATTTGTTTTGTTTCATTTTTGGAAGCAATATTGTGCCACGGCAATAACACCAGCCAGCCGAGTCGGGGACATGTCCGGGCTAAAAAGAGTGGGAATTGCAGCTAAAGCGACAGATGGAGTTGGAGCTGGAGCTGGAGCCGGAGTTGGAGTTGGAACTGGAACTACAGTCGAGCTTGTGGATGGTCTGCGGTTTGCAGTCGCATTTGGTTTCGGCTCTGGGCTGCTGTAATGTGAGCCAATTACTGGGCGAGGATTGTCGTTTGGCCAAGTGCTTAAAGGCTTAGATGGAATAGTGGCTGCGGAGTATCGAATAGCTAATACCCTAAAAATTGCAAGGCATCAATTTTAAACATTCCTAGCTATGCAGTCCGCTTAGCAAGTAGTATGTTCTATATCGAAAAGAACGGAAACTTCATGGAAGACAACTGAGTTCACTTGTTTAGCGTTTGAATTTGGGCATAAACAAATAGATGAATTTTTTATGTTATTATGCTTTGATTTTATAGCTTTAATATTGAGTTTACTTTATAGATGTAACAATAGATAGATAGATAGGCTGATGCATGGATAAATATCAACAGAGTTAGTTAATTGACTTCGTGAATAAATAGATGTGATTCTAATTGATAAATAATTAAGTGCACTGAATTACAGTAAAATTCTGTGACACACAACACAGTTCACTTGGTTAGTCAGTAGTTCACTGGGATAGTTATCATTGTATGAGTAGACGATTAAAACAGATATTTATAGGCGGAACTTAAGAAATAAAGAATGTTGTTATTTACCGCTCTTCTATGCGCTTCTCATAAGTTCAAATGAGGCTTTACTAATTGTGCGCTCTTCTATCCGCTTCTCATAAGTTCAAATGACGCTCTACTAAGTGTGCGTTCTTCTATGCGCTTCAAATGAGGCTCTACTAAGTGTGCGCTCTTCTATGCGCTTCTCATAAGTTCAACTGACGCTCTACTAAGTGTGCGCTCTTCTATGCGCTTCAAATGAGGCTCCACTAAGTGTGCGCTTTTCTATGCGCTTCTCATAAGTTCAAATGAGGTTCTGTTAAGTGTTTAGCCTAGCTCACTTGGGTGTATCCTTTTCTCATATTGCATCATACCCCACACTCGTTTAGCACAGGGTATGCACAGCTGAAATTTACTTTAGCGCAGCCAGAGCACAAATATTTGCCGCTCTTTATAGTTGATATCCCGCCACGCTGAGCATCTCATCTCAGCTGCACAGCATCCACAGCCCGGGCATCATGCTATAAATCGTCCTTCTATTATGGCATTCACATTTGCCAAATGCGAATACGTGATCTTCGCATTATAATTACTCTTCAGCCTGTGCTGCTCTCCAGTTCTCTCCAGTTGGCGAGTTCCTTCAAGTTTTCGCCTTTGTTTTTTCAGCTTCTCTTTCGACTTCTCTGTGATTTCTTCTTTTTTGTTTCGGGGCATATAATTCTTAATGGCCCTGGCACATTTCTCTGCCATTTCGTGCATTTAATGATTTTGACTTTTTTCTCTTTACTTCTCCCATTTTTTGCTTTTTTGCTTCTTCTTTTCGGTTTTATTTTCTGGGCAATTTGATTTGAATGCTGTGCTATCTGGTGCTATTGTTCGCCTTCTCAGCCATTATTAGTCCCATGATTTTAATGGGCCTTTAATTATTTCTTATAATTTTAAAGCTATTATGCCAGCCATGAGACAGCTGACAAAATGAGAAAATGAATAAAAATATGAATAGTTATGGATGCAAAAAATAACAAAGACATAAAATAAAAAAAAAACAAACAAAAAAAATAATAATACTTCATAACTTGTCTTTTAAGCTGGGGATTATTTTTTATAAGTTGAACTTCATATGACATTTTTGGAGAGCTAATAAAAGCTTTATATGTATGTGCAGAAAATAATATGTTTTCAGACAGTTTTCTATGGGTTTATAGCGGTCCTATAAACTTAAATAATAGATCATTTGGGCAGAAGTATAACTTAATTAGATATGATTATCAAAAACTGTGAGAAATAATTGTTCATAGCCTGATAGCATTTGAAAATCTTATTTCGGGGTTTATTGATGTGCACGTGTGCGTAAAAGGCGGTAGAAGGCGTGGCCAATCCCATATCTATGTATGAATGATGTAGATGTAATGTCTATATGATAAATAGATCATCTTTATTATGAAAGGCAAAATAAATAAATATTTAAATTATGAATAAGAAAAAAATATTTACTTTAAATAACAATGTACTTAAAATTCTTTTGAATTTGCTAAAAAAAATATGTATATTAAAAACAAATTTTAAAAACTTGAACTAAATAAAATAATTACTTAAAAAATAAATAATAATATACTAATATTAATCAAATATATATAAATATACCAAAAATAAATTGAAATTTATTAAAATAAATTATTAAATTTGTGTTGAATTTGTTAAAAATGATGTATATTAAAAACAAAATAAATAGACTTGAATTAAATAAATAATTATAATTACTTAAAAAATAAGAAGCAAATATATTGGCTTTTAGATATTGAGTAATAAATATTTTTCTAACTTAATTTACAATTTAAATGAATTATGTATGTACTTTAAAATATTTTAGTAGTTTTAATAAAAAATAAATTTAAATAAAATTAAATAGAATACTTAAATTTAACTTTCCATTTGGACTTTAGCAACAAAATATCTAATTAAATACGTGCATCAGAATAGATTGAATAGAGCTATAGATCCTGCATTAAGCTGAAGTCACAGCAGCTTTAAGGCCAACTGTGTGCGCTGTTAACTTGGCCAACTGCTTGGCCCGCCTCCGCATTACCTTTAGCTGCCGCTTGCTGTCCCATTAGAGCAACAAATTAGCTGCAACAGCAGCCCGCCTTCTTCCACGTCTGCTATTGCTATTGCCATTGTTGCTGCTGTTGTTGTTGTTGTTGTGGCAACATCCGCTGGGGCAGGTGGCAGGAGGCAGCTTTGTAATTTACGAGCCAGCAATCGCAGACGACTATCGTAATAGCTGGTAACAGCATTTGTGCATTTTGTTCTGCCATAAATCATATTGGTAATGCAAGTTCTGCAACAACAGTCGACTCGAGTTGATAGTCGTCCAGCCCCCCAGCTCCCAGCTCCCTTCTGCCTTTCTTTCTAGCCTGTATCTCTCTCTCTCTCTCTCTCTCTCGCCCTCTCTACCATTTCCGATTCCTAGTCTTAACTCGTTTGCCCTTTTCAGCCAGCACTTGGACAACATTGTTGAGCTTGCGTCTGCGACGCAATTTCTTGACTCACTTTTCTCGGCGCCTCCCCTCCCGCTGCTCCACAACACTTTTGGCTAATTGATTTACAACACTTTTCCAACCTTTCCCAATATCAAATGTGAAGCTATAGGGTATATATATATATGTATATATGTATATATGTACATATGTCTGTGCTGTAGTTGTTTATAGTATGTATATCTTCTGCTTTTTTTTTTTATCAAACTCTTTGTAGCTGTGCGGAGTGCTTGCTCCATGCTTGATTGTATAGCGCTTATCAACACTGTACATAGCACTATGTATACACATATGTATATATGTATATCTATCTGTGAGTGCGTGTGTGTGGAGTGGGGTTGGCTCCCTGGGGCCACATCGGCTGTTTGCAAAAATAATTTATGGCAAACTGTTGATTGTTGACATGGGGGACCCAGAGCTCAAGTTAAAGCCTCACATATATACATACATATACATATATATATATGTGTTTGTGCGTGTAGAATTTATCATTAGTTTTATATATGTATATATATGTATATGTATAGTATTTGATGTTGCTTTCAGCTTCGCGAAGCGAAACCAAAACGAAACGCGACGAGCAAAACAAAAGCCCCCCAAAAACACAAACGACAGCTGGGGCTTCGCTTCGCCTGCCCGTTGATGGCTGCTTTTCAAAACACATTGCGTCATTTACTGTGCAGCCCGCTCCCGCCTCTGGGCACCCCCCGCCACAGTGGCTCGCTAGACGACGATCGCAGCACGTTGCTCAGACGCTCGCTTCCTAGAAAAGCGACGCAAATTCTACGAATTAGAAATCTATGTACTCGATACTTGCACACGGGGTAATGGCATCTGGTACATCCATGCTATATAAGGCAGAGATGTGTGTGTGTGTGTGTGTATACTCGATATGTCTGTGCACGCCGATATCTGCCATAGCGATACTATATACAAATCGAAATGTGTGCATTGCTATTGCTGTGCATTGACTTTAGTTGCTTTTCAAGGCATTTGCAACTAGGGGCTCTGCGGAGTGGCTCGACTTGCAGTTACCCATTATTAAGAGACAATAATTATTCCACTAATCCCTTAGAAATACAATTCATTTGCATATATTTTTATTCAGTACATTTTGATTCGTTATCAATTTACCTTTTATCATGTTTTCCATCTTCGATTGGTAAACAACAGTAAAATTTTGACCCACACCGTTACCCTGTAGTTTTCTTACATATTTTATGTGAGTTCATTTTATTAACTTTTGATATAAATATTATGATTTAGTCAGCATTTCAGTATCTCTATTTAAACAACTGTTAGCAACCCTGTAATATTTTATATAATACCCTGTAATATTTATTAAAATACATATATTTATTTAGCTAACATTAGATTTTAAGAATGCCTTAAATTTATACAAATTCATAATTATTTAAATAAATTTCATAATGATTTAATGAGTATATAAAATTGCACGACTAGCAGTTACCCTGTACCAACTATAGTATGTATTATGTTCTATATTAAATTCTATGTATATCAGTCTCATTTTGTTCATTTGCTCTCAATAGAGAATAGTAAATGTGAACGACCAGCAGTTACCCTGTAGTATTATCTTTTATCTATGCATGTTTTTTCTTCCTGTTAGCATCTGAATTAGTCTTTCTTATCTACTATCACGCAAATTTACATTGCGTTCTGCTATATCTGTCTTAAAGAATAGTATTCTCAACGCTAATAGTAAAAGTGAACGACTATCAGTTATCCTATCTTATTGCAACATCTCTCTTAAAGTACCTTATACTAACCATACAATATCATGCTTTTAAACCAACTAGCTTAAGCAAACCATTATTTCCAGCGTCAGTGGATAGATAGATTATATATTATCTCATTCAAAGAAAAAGGCTTAATGCTTATTTATAACTTTTTTATATTCTTTAGTCTTCTTACGTTTTGTTTTTTCAGTGAATCTCTTCGATTGCTCCCTGTAGGAGCTCTTTATTGCGAGGCCTTGAACCAAATACATTAAAAGCCTCTTATCGCCAAACAATTATTTCCAACTCTTATCAATAACTAGACAATTAATCACAGAAATTGATATGCAACGTAAAATACCCTGTAATTGATAAGTATATAGGGTATGCAAGACAGACTGAGAAATTCTTATATATGTATATTCATATGATATGATTTGAACATATTTACAGCTAAACCTATGCATATGAAATATGAATGTATATATTATTCTATATATGTATGTATGTATATATTAATCTGTTTACTTATAATTTGGCTTTTGTTTTTCTGTAACCTTTGTTTTTGCAATTAATATTTTGAATGTTTTCAGACGATTCTGCCTAGTTCTTCGTTACACTTGAGAGCATTTCTGATTTACGATCAAAACAAGCAACAATATTCGATGTCATTCACGCCCCGAGCCAAACAAACGAACTCCATTGTGTAGCCTGCCCCAAGCCCCAAGCCCCATGCCCCACAGTCGAGAGCCAGAAACAGAACACAAATTAGGCTTTTGTAGAGAGCTCGTTCATGAGTGCCACATATAATCGTATTACAAATGCGCAGTAAATAGAACTTCATTCGATACGTACAGCTCGTGCAATAATCAAGGAACGAACTAGTTCAAACCAGTTCGGGTGAGAACCATACAAATGTTTTCATATTATTGGCAGAATGAACCAAGTTTCAATAAATACCAATTTATGTTAGCTTCCAAATGCTAGATATCAAAATCGAATAGCGCAAACAGGAAGCTGTTAAAATCTGATCTGATAACTATTTTCGGCTATATACAATATATAGGCAAATTAACTTACATTAATCGGTATCAATACTTTTCGTTTCTATTGTCATATAAAGGAAATGAATCCTACGTCATTTAGCGCAGTTCCATGAACTAATACCCAAGGATGTACATATATCTATATATTATTATTAATAGTTTATAACTATATATCAATATCGTGCTATTATACTCACCATATTTATGTAGCCCAACCCATTGCCTTATAGAAACAACTTTTCGCACTCAAATATCAATTTCAAAATGAAAAAAATAATTCAACAGTTTTTATTAGTTAACTTTTCTCAATTCAAAATAGTTTTCAGTAACAAAAATGTAATAGATACTTAACTATTTGTATATTTATATTTGTATATATATATTCATATTCAATAAATGTTTGTAATTTTTATGTACAGAGCACTTTGAGTTCGGAAACATGTGTAAGTATATACATATATAGTATATATGTATTTATAGCATGTGTTTCACAAAACATTTTAATTAAGTTTACAGTTTTTTGTTGCTGATTCAACATGGGCACTTAAAGTATATACAAATCAAACATATGTATGTATATATATATATTATATATATCGATTCATTTATGCATAAGATAACAACTCTTAATTGACTACAAAATAAAGGCACCTGAGTTCAAATTGTTATTGCCAAATGTAAATAAGGTAAACAAATAAAAATAAAATAAAAAATTAAATATATATGTACATGCATATACATGATATATATATATATATATATATATGCATATGAATATATTCAGAAAAACAAGGTAAATTGTAAATTATTTAATTCACTTTAATTAATGGTATGTTGACTCTATATATGTATATGTATGTATTGTATTTATGTTTGTATGTTTGTATTTGCAACTGACTGTTTTGATTGACTAAACGCTGATATGCATGTCTATATAGTATATTTATTATATATTTATGTACAGCTCTATATATTTGTTATTTTTATGCGTTTCGTATAAAAGTACTTAAATGGTCTTTGTCCCTGAATGAAATGCGCCTGGCTTATTTATTTTTATCAAAATATAATAACCCGCCCCTAAACTACGCTTAGAATTTGTTGGCTCTTGTTGCTCTTATTTGCTGACTAGTGCGTTTTCTCCTTCTCTCATTCGCTCGCTCTCTCTCTCTTTCTTTCTTGCTTAACTACAGGTTGCCGGACTTTTGACTGCTCCCACTCCCAGTCACACCCACTCTCGCCCACTCCCACCCTACCGCCCTTCAGCTATTGCATTTTGTAGAGCTGCGGCGGCTCTGTGGAGGCCGGCATCCCCTGATCATATTTGCCCAGCTCCGCTTCGTATAGCAAATTGTTGATCAGATGCTTTACGACTATCTTCGACTTGGGCGTCTTCAGTTTTCTTATGGTGATGGCCACGTACTCACCAAACACCCCATATTCATCCACATGGCTGTTGCCGGCCAGGCTGCTGCCGCTGCTCATTTTGAGGGGCGTGGCGGTCAGGCTGGATATGCCGCTGCTGCCAGTCGTGGCCAGATCCAAGGAGCTGCTGTTATTGTTGTTGTTGTTATTATTATTATTAGTGTTGTTGTTAGTGCTATTGTTGCTGTTGTTGTGGGCCAAAGTTGGCGAGCAGGAGAGATCACGACCACGATCACGTTTTTGTGCCATGTTATTGGAATGTTGTTGTTGCTGCTGCTTCTGCTGCTGCTGCTGCTGATGTAGTTGTTGTTGTTGTAGCTGCTGCGGTTGTGTATGCCCATTGCCATTGTGGCTGCCATGGCTGAGATTGTGGCTAAAGTGTTGCTGCAGCGTATGAAATGCGATCTGATTGTGTGGATGTTGCTGTTGTTGTAGTTGTTTTTGCTGCTGCTGATGATGTTGATGTTGATGTTGATGTGGCTGTTGCTGCAGCACTGTCGTCTGCCCCGTCGACTTGATGGGCGTCAGAGTTAGTGCCCCGACCACGCCCCCAACAATGCCAACGCCCACGCCAGCGCTGACATCACAGCCATCGAGCTCATCCATTTGCGCTTTACGCTTGCGCGTATTATATGTCAGATCCGTGGGTTTGTAGTAGTTCGCGGAGAGAGAGAGCGGAGTGCTCGTCTGCCTATCGAGCATGCCCAGCTCTGGTTCGTGCTCGATCTGCAAGCGACGAAATATAGAAGCAGAAGAAGCAAAAGAAGGTGAAGAGAGGAACAGAAATTGAACAGCGGTTAGTAAGCTCTTAACTTGTGAGGCAAGAAAATATAAAAGGGTATACTGATTTATCAGATTAAGGAGAATAGATCATTTATTTTATAGGGTATATACATATACATATACATATGTATATATAGACTGTCTATACAGAAAATATACCAAATATTCTATTTAATTAACTTATACGAATTAATTTTCATATCAAAATAAAATTTCGATAATATCAATATGCATATGTATACATACATACATAGATATGTATGTACGTCCTCTAAACAAACTACACTCCACTACGATTCTTCTTATACAGGGTATTCGTATGGTCATTCTTGAAGTCAATTGAAATACAATTAAAGATCAAAAGCTCAAGCACTCATACTTACAATTTCTGTCTTCACATCTTCGGCGCTAATATTGCAATAGCTCTCGCCATCCAAATCGGAAGAGGAACGTGTCTGCAGTGAGAGAGAGAGAGAGTGAGAAAACAAATCGTTAAGAATTGGCAAAGGCAAGAAATATGAAAAGACGAATAACTAACTACATACAACATTAATAATGACAGTGTAAAGAATTTGTCAGACAAATAATAATAACACCAACAACAGCAACAACACCAACTAAATGATAATAGACAAAGGCGAAGCAACAAAAAACATAAAGCAAAGAGAAAAACAAATTAGAATAGTAATAAAAAAATAAATAAACAAATGTGAGCAGCAGTCAAACTCACATGCATACACACACACACACACACACACGCTCTCACAGACAGTCTTTGCATACAGATGGCAGCGCGAGAGCCAGCGGCGATTAAATTAGTTGAGTTTGTGGAGACGGGGCTGGCGACGCGGCGAATTCAACATTGAAGTGGACCAACGACTGGTCAGACAAGCAGACGAATAGACAGATGAAGCGAACGAATGAAAAAAGCAAAAAAAAACAAAAACAAACGCAAAACGCAGCGCAGCAACTTGCTATATTGAACCTAATGCTGCTGCTGGTTGCTGGTTGCTGTTGATACTGCTTAGGCAGGTCCATTGCCAGCGCTGTGGTTGTGGGTGGGCGGGATGGTGCGCAGTTATTGAGGGGCAGGGTCGACGCAAAACGTGTAGCTGCCGATTTCTACGGCTGATGCAACACACATATGGCCAACGTAGCAGCAGCAGCAGCAGCAGCAGCGACAACAACGGCGGCAGCAGCGAAAATCAAAGCCAGTTGACACACAGACAGGACACACACACACACACTTGCACAACACATGTCGCTTATCAAGCGCAAGCGACGCAATAGCAGCGCCAGCGCCACAGTGACAAACAATGGTTAATTATTGCAATGGGCTCTGACGAGATAAATTGATAATGCATAATGCATCAATTGATTAATCAATAATATCGTTAACGTTGCAAATTCATTTAATTTTCAACAGCGATTGCTTTTACAATCGCAGTGCAGATTGCCGCCGCAGTGTTGCTACCTGATTAATATTTGTAAAGTGTGCCATTGCAAGCAGCTCTGGCACAAGTGCAAGGCAAATTAGTAAGTAAAAGGAGTGAAAAGAAACGGTGTAGGTACAAGTGCGGACATTTCGTGTCTTACTAAAAAGCTCGAGCCACTGTGCGCCACAGTTTGTAGCTGTTGCTGACGAACCGCTAGACATAGAGCCAGCAGCGACGGCGCGTGTACTGCGCTGCTGCTGCTGCTGCCTCAAAACAAGTCAAACCACTCACACATACTTGCAAAAGCACACACGCACACACAAACACTACTACACTTTTACGCTCGTTCTCGCTCGTATGAAAAGCAAAAGCTTCACCGGAACGGAACGTTAACAACAAACAACAAGAATAATCACTTAGTCACACCGATAAATACCCTACCTAATGAGAATGTTAACAAATCGATGAGGATATACATAATTATGAATGACATACCAAATAATTATTACAATTATAATGTATGTAGTGTACATATGTACATACATATATGCACATGTATGTGCAGCTATGCATGTGTGTTTGTTGTACGAAAATGTGGTGAATGACATAACGCATATTGCTCTACAACAGTGTAGTGTATAGAACATAAGAAATGAGCAATAATATGCACAACAAAGTAAAATCAATAAGAAATAAGCAATAGGCAATAGGCAATATGAGCTTACCACAGCAGCTGAGACGGCTGCAGCGGCCGTTGCTGATGATGCTGTTGCGTCGCTGCCGCTGCCATTGCCCGCACATCCATTGGAATTGCCATCCGAGGCTGCTGCATCGTCGTCCATATTGTGTTCCCGTTCCCTGACGTTCGCCGCGGCTGCGGCCGCAGCCACAACAGCAACGGCGGCAGCGACGCGAGCAGCGAAGTCTTCGTGCTGCTCAACCTGTTGCTTGCCAGCAGCAGCAGCTGTCAGCTGTTCCAAATCTAGGCTATGCATCAGCGCCAGTTTATCAGCTGCTTCCGAGTCCAGCAGCGCTGTCGACGCAGCCGGTTCTACGTCACCGTCAACGACGCCATCCATGCCAGAGGTGTCGGCGTCCCGTTCCCCATCCAAAATGAAGCGAATTGCCTCATATGCAAACCACATGGGCTGATAGTGAACGCCTCGGCTGCGTCCGTTGATCACCTTGCCGTGCTCACGGTGGAAGGAGGAGCGCAGCGATTTGATTTTAGAGCGAATTGAGCGAATTTCTGTCCCATATTTCTGGCTGAGCAGCTTGAGCGCCTCGTATTTGGTCTGCTTGATGTGATAGCCTTTGGTGTTTGGATCCCAGAGCACGCGCTGCCGTCGATAATCCTCGATGAAGTCCAATATAGTGGCGCGCGACCATTCAATGCGATCCGCAGGCGAGGCCTGCGTTGACGGCGACGGCGACGGCGGCAGCGCTGCGGCGTCAGCAGCAATCAAAGCGATAGCATTGGAGTTGGCGTCAAGTTTGTACTGCGCTGCGCTGGCGCCACTGCTGGACATCGTGCGGAGAAAGTTAACGGTTAAAGGAGGCAGTGGTGATGCTGCTCTTGTTGCTGTTGCTGTTGTTGGTGTTGCTGTAGCTGTTGTTGTGGTGCAGTGGGTGGTTTGTTGGATGGTGCTGGATCGGTACGGTTCGGCTGGGTTGGATGGATGCGCGCGCGCGCAAGCGGCTGCCGGAGAGAGACAGTGTGAGTGTGTGTGAGAGAGAGAGAGGAAGGTAGCAAAGAAGGTAAACGCAACGCAACGCAAAACGCAACGCGACGTAAAAAATAAGCGTCCACAACACGTTGCTTTTGACTTTCGACTGAGGCGGCGGCGGCCGCGGCTAGCGGTTGTGTGGCAGAGGAAGCGTAGCAGCAGCAGCAGCAGAAGCAGTAACGGCAGCGGCAAGTGTGGCGGCGGCGGCGGCCAAACGGCAGCTCAGCTGCACTTTGTGCGAGAGAGCGCGCGAGTGTGCGAAGCACAGTGGTACACGACCTAATTGCAATTAACCAAAATGCAAATAGCTTGTGAAGTTTAATTAATTTGACTATTTGAAATTAATGAATAGAAAATAAATGAACAAATATTAAGATATATGTATATGAATTCTTTTCAATTAATTTTTTCAAATTTACCTCTATAGTAAATATATTGGGCGAAGGTATGTAGTTATTTTAGATTTAAAAAATATGAATATATGGTAGATATTTGTTTTGTTCGGTATTCACAGAGAAACTGTTACATCATAATATAATTTTTGACAATAATTTCAATAATTATTAATCAGATAGAATAAGTTAAGTCTATCAAAATACATATTTCGTTTACCACGTGGAATTAGCTTTTCTCACACACGCTTTCGCCTATCGGTACCACTGTGCGTCGCTGCTTCGTCCAAAATCAACGCAAAGGTGTGCGCGACTCTGTGTTTGCTGTTTGTGTTGGTGTGTGCACACGTACAGGCTAACATGTGCGCAAGTGTGTATACGTGTGTCTGTCTGGCTCTGTATGTGTATGTGTGCTGGTTGCAGCGGCACGCGGGGGCTTTTTTCGCTCACTCAACGACTCGACGTACATATGTAGCTGCTGCTGCTGCTGTAGCTGTTGTTGTTGCGGCTGCTCTGCCCGGAGACCTGTTGGTTGCTCGCTTGATAATGCGACGCTTTGTTGTTATTGTTATTGCTATTGTTGTTGTTGCTGCTGCTGACTGTTTTGGGTTTTCTATTTGTTGCTGCTATCAGCTGTTTTATTGCATGTTGTTGTTGCCGCAATACATACGTGCGACGTGACGTTGCTGCTGCTGCTGCTGGTGTTGCCACTCGACGTTGACGTTACGATCCCCCGACACGTTCGTTGTTGTTTTCGCCGCTTCGTCGTTCGTCGTCGGTCGTTCGCTGTTGAAATCACGATTTGTACTAATTTCACATATTTAAACTGTGTGTGGCATGCGCGCTGCTCCAAACGGGCCAGTTGCTGTTGTTGTTGTTGCTGCTGTTGTTATTGTTGCTGCTGCTGCTGCTGTTATTGTTGCTGCTGCCGCTGCTGCTGTTGGCCATAAGTTCGTCACTTGGTTTTGTGCTCGCCTCACGCCCCCGCCCACCGCTACAAACACCTTCCATACTCGTTGCTGCTGTGGTTTTAGCACTTTTAGCACAGATCATTACCGCTATATCATAAGCTTTACCCAAAGCTTAGAATGCGGCGAAGGCGAATCTGGCATTCTTTTCCTGAGTTTGCAAACTTCGCCGTACCGTGTGCCACAACCCATTGAAGTTCGAATCAAATTTGTTATCAATTTTCGTCTCCCAAAACCTATGTTTTCTCTCTTGTTTATTTTTCAATCTCTTGAATATCTGCAAATCAAACATGTTATCTGTGTGCGATAGTGTATATGAGTTTCGGTGCCTTTATCGTAATTTTCATTTCTCGTTTCTGTTCATTTTCGCCCGTGCGGCGATCGCTGCTGCTGTTGCTGCCTGCTGCTGCTGTCGCTACCGTCAACGGCAACACGTTGCACAGTGGGCCCCGCTTCTGCGCATGTGACGAAGGCTGCCAAAAAATAGCTGACTAGCAAAGTGTAGCACAGTGGCGGCCATGACGCTGGATAGGCTAGTGGCGTGTGCCCGTTAAAATGTTGGCTACAGCATACATTGTATATTTAAATACACATACATACATATGTACATTTTAACAAATGTATACTTGTATGTGTGTATGCTTACATATTGTATATAAAATATGTATATATATGTACATATGACACGATATAGATGTATGGAGTCAGTTTAGGTCTACAATTTAATGTAAATAATTCAATTCCTTACTGTTACAAACTTTCGAGTGCTTGCCCTTGCTCCACTGTGCAACTGGCAGCTACAGCTGTAAATTTTGTTGCCGTCGTTCAGAAGTTGTTATCGTAGCCGCCGCCACCGCCGCCGCAGTTGGACGAAGCTGAATAACAAAAACAAAATTCGCAAAAAGCTTCACAACGCGGTAACAAATTTTGCGAGTCAGCAGAATGGAAAAGAAGCAAAAAAGAAAAGAATCAGAAAAAAGGAATTGCATTTCACGGCAAATTTGGTTGTTTTTGTTAATCAAGGGGCTGACTGGCTGGTCGTTAGCTTAGTTGTCGATTGTCAGGGGCGAGGGCGCTGGCAAAATCGACAGCGTCGCCGCTGCTCACGTAGGCAGCTTTGTTTTTGCATTTTGAGTTGACAACTTTGTTGTCCCGCTCCGATCGATGAACGACATTTAATTGTGCTCTCCCTCTCTTCCAAACACGGTGTTGCGCTCTTTCTCTTTCTGCCCTTTGCATGCAAGTCCTCACACGTGCAAGTTTTAATTTCGCCGAATTTTGTCGTCGTAAGGCAAATTCAAACACAGAGACACAAAGGCATGCATTAACAGAGTTAGAGCTTGTGCATTTCGCAATGCATTGGCTCTCTCTCCCTGTCAGTCTCTTTCTCTCTTTGGCTGTTTTACTTGATGTCAACTCTAATACTCACAGCATTTTAACATTGCGGAAGCTTTCGTGACTACTTCTGCTTCTTACTTAAACTGCTCATTATCAAGCGCCGCTGTTGCTGTCGGTGTCTCTGCCTCTGCCACTGCCTCAGTCGCTGCTATCGTCGACTGTGGCAGCGACATGTTTGCCGCACCTACGATAACGGCATTAACTTGACTTGACTTAACAAACCCGATCCCCTTCCTGTGCCCTATTGAAATACCGTATAGCATCAACATGAACCGCCGCTCACTCAGTGAAAGCAACGAAAATGCTGCGACTGCAACGCGGAGTGCGCCAGCAAAAATTAAATCTGAAATTGGCTCTGACTGCGCGTCAGTCGCTATTGCTACCGCTACCTTCGCTGTCATCGCTGCCAGCGCTTGCGTCGCTGTCAACGTAAGCGACGCAACGCAACGCAACGCGTCGTGGCGCAAAGCTTTGCATTCAATTTTCGTTTCAAGTTGACAAATTGACGTTCAAAGTTGTTTGCGCAGCATTTCAGTTACAGTTTCAGTTTAGCTGCCTGCCTTTTCCGCTTCCCTCATTCTCCTCGATTCTCCAGCTCGATGCCATTACCGTTGCAATCGCTACACACACACACACACACACACACACACACATACACGAACACCCATATCGTTGGCTTTGTCAGTTCTGGTTCCTTATTATTTTTATGATTTTTTCACAATCTTTTTACGTCCTTTGGCTGCCTTAAAATGCAAGTAGTGTGTAGATGTGTGTGTGTGAGATGCGTATGTAAAACGAATACAGTGCACGACAAACGTCTGTGGAAAAGCTGGAAAGAGTAGAAATATTCTAATAGTGTGTGTTTTTAAGTAATGACAATTAAAATATAAAATAATATCTACATACATACATTTATATACATATATTATATTTTTGATATATTATTAATTACATTAGAAATAATATTAGTAAAAAAAAAATTATTATTTATATATATTTTATTATATATTTTTATATAAATTCTTAAACGTATGCATTCTGCCATGAGCCACTGTACTGTAGAATGAGTTGCTGTGGTTCCTGTTGTTGCTTTTGCTTTTGCTGTTGCTGTTGCTGTTGCTGTTATTGCTTGTTGTCATTGCCAACTAAATTGCATTGAGCTGTCACATTAGAGAAGCAACTCGATATGCCAGTCGCTTGCATCTATCTCTCGCTCCCCTCGGCCCCTTTGCTTGCTCTCTTCTTCTTGCCTGCCACTCTATACTCAGCTGAACAGTTTTTATCAATCAACTTTGGAGGTGTTGTTGTCGCTGCTATTGTCGTGGTCGCTCTCCTTCTTATTCTTCGGCGTGTTGTTGTTTTTGCTACATAATATTTGTTGTTGCGTGCACTTTAGTTGAAATTGCTGTTGACGTTGACTGTGCAATACATATTTTTATTTTTATTCAATTTCAACGTCACTTGAACGTCGCTAACGACGTCGTCGTCGTCGTCGTTGTTCTCACTGTTGTCGATGCCTCTGTCATCATCATTATTATCATCATGAACATCATCATCGGGAACATCGGTTCGCCTGCTCTTGCTGGCTGTGTTTGTTTTTGTTTATTTCAATTATGCAGCGTCTATCGTCTATCGTTTATCGTTTATCGCGCCCAGCCAATTCAATTGGATAAGCCACGCAGCTGTTTAAAGTGCACTTCCTTATGGCCCGCATGCCCCTCCATGCCAACTGGAGTGGGAAACAATTCTGCAATTGGAATTGCAATTGCAATTCGTACAGCCGCTTGAGTGAACGTTTATTTATTTACTTATTTAGTTTGTGCAACTGATGCGTATCTCTGCTGCACTTGCATTTCGCACTCTGCTACTGCTTCGCTCCGCTCCGCTCTAACGGGAAATCGCACTCGACGGACTGCGCTCAAAGGAAGTGCATTCGAATGGTTGCACATCTGATAAACATGATACCCATAGACAGCTAACAGCTCTGCCTCTGCCTCTGCCTCTGCCTCTGCCTCTGCCTCTGGCTCTGACTCTGACTCTGGCTCTGCCCCTACGTCCGATACCGATATCGATATCCATTGCAACCACTTGAGCTTTTCTCTAATTAGCTTTTTGCACTGATTTCGCGTTCCGAAGGTTGCCCTCTCAATGCAAAATCATTCACGATTTGCCATATCCGCTTCAATTGCATCTGTCGCTGGCTAACTTGATGTTGGCAAAATTGACATGCAGATGCAATCAGTTACAAATGCTCATGTTTATTTTTAGATATTTGCAAAAATAACTAAATCTGGTACAATATGAAAAAATGTGAAATTGTTAAATGAATTAAATATCTAATCAATTCAAAATTTCAGCTAAAGCTTCATAGCTCGTTAATTACATGATAGAGTTAAAGACTCACAAATGATTTTAGATATTTAATTTAATATTTTTAACAATATATAATAATTAATAAATATATATAATAATATAATATAATATAATTTAAGCTCTATATGAAAATAATAAACTTTTAAAAATGTTTTGTAATTAATTTAAAAAAGAGTTTGAGTAAGTTAGAGTTGGCATATACATTTATTTGTTCAAGTTTTTATCCTACTAATAGCTATATATTTTTAGCATGTAGATACAAGGAAGCTTAAGGCATTGTCCTGAAACAAAGAACATGTATATAAGAATTTCTAATAAAAATTAAAAAAGAAATTTATTATAATTGGGGTATCCATATCTACCTGCAGAATACAAGGCTCAGAGGAGTTGCAAATCCAAAATTTATACCGACTTTATTTAATCTATGCCTAATTGAGATTCAAATTTTAAGTCTTTACTTAAATCTCTTTTTAATGCGGAGCGAAACCTCAAGCCCATTAATTTGGAAGTTATTTGAAACCTTTTGCTCGTTGAATTTAAGAGCATTTGATATATGTACTTGGTTTGGTGGCAGGAGAGGGGTCTACGAGTAAAACACGCCCGATTAAGACATTCTGCGGTCATCTTCATGTGATGAGGCATTTGCTGCCTGCATATAATTACGTTCGTTCGGCTTTTCGGGTGGCTCATTCATCACGCAGGCAACCAAAATGTATCTCAAAGATTGTTAGCACTTGGGCCCGACAGGGAGTGTGGACGTGTACGTGGGCGTGGACAAGACAAGAGTTATTTATGTTGTATAGCCAGCTACAACTATTAAAAGTAACTACTTAGCAAACACTGAAGCCGACCAACCGTACCGTACCGTACCGACCGTACCCATCGCGCCAACGAGCCAAGGAGCCATCGGGACTGCCCAATCCGAAAGTTTTTTCGGCAAAGTGCCATTTAGTTAAACATTTTGACACATGATAAATGAGTTGTATAAGCCCACAAACCCACCATTAGGTCAGACATATGTTGAGTCCCTGCTGCCCCCTCCTGTGAGCCCTCTGTCCGCTGCTGGTCAAAGATCTGCTATTGCTGGCAATTAAAGTGGCATGAAAGACGCTTCGGTAACCCATAAATAGTATCTATAAAGAAAGCACTAACATGTAAATTTCGGCACGAGCCGAAGCAGAACCAAGCAGGGCAGGTCCTTCCGAAGGACTTCCGCACAGCAGCCAAGCGCAGAGAACTCATTAAATAGAAAGCATTTAATGCGCATCTAGATACAGCTGAACATAGTTATATATAACAGCAGGCCGGTAATAGAATGTCATAAGCAGCTGCCAGAGGGTGCGAAATTGAACGAAAGAATGAATGACTTACTGAAGGATGGATGGATGGATGGATGGATGGCCCTAAGTGTGATATCACAAGTCAAAGTTTGAAGCAACCAAAAAAAAAAAAAAACAACTGAATCGTCGTAAAAGTCAGCGCCATCGTCCTCGTTGTCCTCGTTGTCCTCGTTGTCCTCATCGTCGCCTGTCGACAGGAAGGTCATTTAAGTTTTAATGATAGAGTTGTGTATGTGTGTGTCTGTGTGTGTGTGCGGCTGTGTATAGCGTGGAAAAGGAAGGAAGGACGCGCCATGGGTAATGAAAAAGTTGCGCCCCAGAATTTGCGGTTCGTTATTCTACTTCATCTACTCAGGGGTAGTTGGTCTGTAACCAGCTGAAGCTGGAGTTGGAGTTGGAGTTGGAGCTGGAGCTAGAGATACCATTCGTAGATTGCTAGAAGAACAAACGCAACTAAATGGAGTGAGTGTTACACAGAGTGAATCGTTGATGTATTCATTGAAATCTGGACTACGAACTCTACTCCTTCAGCTTCAGATTGAATAGCAAATGTAAATATTCTATACGGTAGTCAGAACAGGCGAAACTTTGTTGTTAACCAACCTCGAAAGTTGAATGAAAGTTCGGCTTAGATGATAGAGTAATGGGTTCTACAAAGTTATTGTATATGCTTATTTATAAGTTAATATAAAACATAATTGATCTATCGTGGATGTGTGTCTGATTATAGCCAATGTATATTTCATTTAAATATATATAAATGTTGACTCTCTTTTTGCTTTTCCTCTGTCTCTGTCTGAAAGACTTACCCTACCTAAGGCTCAACTGATTTCATCTTGAACGAGTGGATATTTTGAATAGATTGTAGCACGTAATTATAAATGTGAGAGGTAGGTTTCTTCCTATAGCTCAAATACGTGAATGTTTTTATAACGTATCAATCAGATTCCTTATTCTAGTTCGATTAGTATATCTAACATTGTTATACTCTGTAAAATAGTCTAGGAAAAGTGTATTGAAACTTTGCTATACGAATTCCTTCGACAACTTTCGCTCAGCTGTAAATACAAAGCATTCCGCAAAAGGGTTCGACTTCTGTAAAACTTTTACTTTCTTGCTAAAGCTAAACTGCAGATATAAGATATTATATAGTTGATATGATATGTATACTATACAGATTACTTTAGTTAGCTGAAGGGAATTTCAATTGTTTTTGTATTCAAGCTTCCCTACGGGCTGGCCCGTCTGCACATCCTTAGCATATTTGCAATCTCGTCTATTTCTTTTTTCCATTTGATTGCGCATTGATAGAACTTAGCTGGCCATTAAGCTGGATACATTTCCTGTTAATTGAATGCGTTTCAAGTGCCAAACTCGCGCCCCTTCTGGCACGGCCCCTGCCTCTGCCTCCTCACTTATCGAAAACAATTGCTGTCAAAGGGCGTGTGCTATTTGCATCTCTAAAACGTTGGCAATTGACGCCGGTTTGGACCGAGGCGACGCTTCGCACTCGGCTATCATCATCATCCATATCGGTTCGCAGTCGACACAGAAATTATTTAGCATGGATATATATTTAACGCTAACCCTCGGCGCCTGGCATTATGTACAGTGGCTCCTGCTGCGTTTTATGCCTTTCGCATTTTGCGCATTGTGGCCCTGGACGCTCCTGGCGGGAAGCAGGGGGTAGCCCATTGTGAGCAGGGGTAGTCAGGTCTCTGCGCACAACACTTTTGCGTAATAAGTGTATTTACTTTGTGCGAGAGTGTTTCACGGTGTGTGTGTGTGTGTGTGTGTCTTTCTGTGTGTGTGAATGGAATGGAAATGGCTTTCGTAATAATGGATTTCATTACGGCCATGCAGGACAATGAAGGACCCTCTCGCTCAGAGGCTGTGAGTCTCTCTCTCACTGTGTTTGTGTATGTGTGTGTGTGTGTGTGTGTGGACGCCAATTCAAACTACGCCATGCGTAACAAATAAATTCATTAAGCGCAGCCAATGCCTCGTCCAAAACATTATCATCAACGTAACTCTGGCGCGTTGGGGTAAGGCAGTCGAAGGCCGGGTCGGTGTGGGCCACGGGTAGGGGCAGCCGACCGGCTGACTAAATGATAATAGCAAAAGCCGCTTGGCTTGGCACGCGTAATTAAGTTGCATGTTCGAATGTGGCCAAGTCCAAAAATTCTGTACGAGTTCCGTTCTGGCTCTACCGTCTCTCGTCTCTCGTCTCTACCTCCCACCTAACCGGATGTTATTCAAATGATATTTATGCCCAGTTTTGCGCACGCTCAATGTTTACGATTATGGGCCGCTGGGATCGGTCCGTGACCGGGATTAAAGCAAAATTGTCAAGTATGCATCTTAGTCGCAGCTTCGACTTGTGGCTCAGCCTCCTGGTGCTTTCCGCTGTTCCGGTGCGACGTTTAATTAAAATGAATATGTTCAGGGGACGAGAACGAGCGTGAAGCAAAAGTTACGAGCGCTTCATAAATTTCAAATTAATCAATGGGCTTACGACTGTTGTCCTTGCCGCTGTTAAAATTGCATTTGTCTTGTTAACCAGCGCACGAGAAAAGGACTCGGCCCGGCTTACAGCCGAATTGAAAGTAATGCGCGTGTTCCAGGCCCAAGTATTAGTTACATAAATTCCACAAGCTTTCATCTAACCTGACGTTTGATCTCCGCCTTGGCCGTGAGCTGTGAATTGCGAGCAGGAGAATGCGAGCTCGTAGCCGGGAACTTGGCGCTGGGAGCTGGGAAAGGAGCAGGTGCTGGCAACAGCTTCGGGTGTGGACTATGCTCTGGAGTGAGCAAAGCAAGTGGCAAATTATCGCGCCGTTTACGAAAGTCTTGCCAACATTTAATTGTTCAACTTAAGACCCTGGTTAACTTGGGCTTTTGGTTAACAGTCGAGTGGAGTTTATGGGGGAGGAGCCCCATCCTAGGACTTATTTTAATTTTATTTATGTCTTCATCTTTATATGAGAGTATATCTGTATCTGTATCTGTATCTGTATCTGTATCTGTATCTGTATCTGTATCTGTATCTGTATCTGTATCTGTATCTGTATCTGTATCTGTATCTGTATCTGTATCTGTATCTGTATCTGTATCTGTATCTGTATCTGTATCTGTATCTGTATCTGTATCTGTATCTGTATCTGTATCTGTATCTGTATCTGTATCTGTATCTGTATCTGTATCTGTATCTGTATCTGTATCTGTATCTGTATCTGTATCTGTATCTGTATCTGTATCTGTATCTGTATCTGTATCTGTATCTGTATCTGTATCTGTATCTGTATCTGTATCTGTATCTGTATCTGTATCTGTATCTGTATCTGTATCTGTATCTGTATCTGTATCTGTATCTGTATCTGTATCTGTATCTGTATCTGTATCTGTATCTGTATCTGTATCTGTATCTGTATCTGTATCTGTATCTGTATCTGTATCTGTATCTGTATCTGTATCTGTATCTGTATCTGTATCTGTATCTGTATCTGTATCTGTATCTGTATCTGTATCTGTATCTGTATCTGTATCTGTATCTGTATCTGTATCTGTATCTGTATCTGTATCTGTATCTGTATCTGTATCTGTATCTGTATCTGTATCTGTATCTGTATCTGTATCTGTATCTGTATCTGTATCTGTATCTGTATCTGTATCTGTATCTGTATCTGTATCTGTATCTGTATCTGTATCTGTATCTGTATCTGTATCTGTATCTGTATCTGTATCTGTATCTGTATCTGTATCTGTATCTGTATCTGTATCTGTATCTGTATCTGTATCTGTATCTGTATCTGTATCTGTATCTGTATCTGTATCTGTATCTGTATCTGTATCTGTATCTGTATCTGTATCTGTATCTGTATCTGTATCTGTATCTGTATCTGTATCTGTATCTGTATCTGTATCTGTATCTGTATCTGTATCTGTATCTGTATCTGTATCTGTATCTGTATCTGTATCTGTATCTGTATCTGTATCTGTATCTGTATCTGTATCTGTATCTGTATCTGTATCTGTATCTGTATCTGTATCTGTATCTGTATCTGTATCTGTATCTGTATCTGTATCTGTATCTGTATCTGTATCTGTATCTGTATCTGTATCTGTATCTGTATCTGTATCTGTATCTGTATCTGTATCTGTATCTGTATCTGTATCTGTATCTGTATCTGTATCTGTATCTGTATCTGTATCTGTATCTGTATCTGTATCTGTATCTGTATCTGTATCTGTATCTGTATCTGTATCTGTATCTGTATCTGTATCTGTATCTGTATCTGTATCTGTATCTGTATCTGTATCTGTATCTGTATCTGTATCTGTATCTCTCTCTATATATTTATATCTTCATATATTCATGTTTTATATGCTGGCTTAGGTAAATATGGGATTTCTCCACTACCAAACTAATTGCGCCCTATTCAGTTGTCCAAATTAATTGGTCGTTTTGGAGGTTCCATTAGGGCGCCAAATTGGAATTTATTGCGCAGATTTGTAAGTCGGCAGCGCCCAACACGTGTGCGTCGGCCTGAAAAGAAAACAAAGCAAAAATAATATAAAGTTAAATAAAAAACAAAAACAAGATTTGGCAGTCGGACAAGAGCAACAACAATGGCGTAATGGGCTAATTAGCCGTATCGAAGGAAGGGCAAGGGAACTCGACCCAGGCATCCGCTGTGCCTCAACAATAAGTCAGCAAAGTGTTACAAATATCGCACTTAAGGGCCCCAAAAATAAGTCGACCGACAAATTCAAAAGACGAACCGCTAATTAATCAAGGGAAATATGGAAAGAAACAAAAACTAAGCAAAGCCAATGCAAATACATGTTCATATTTCATATGCGTATCCGTGAGATACGTAACAGTCAGTCAACTGGCCAGCTACTCCGGTACTCCGGCACTCAGCCAGTGGCCAAGAACCAACGAACGAATGCAAATGCTACCCCAGCCATTGGAAACTCTAAGTTCAGAACGTGCGTGCCTTCAGAGGCAATAACAACATGAGAGAACCAACAATTAAATTTATGTAACTTCGCTCCGTACCAGCGCTAAGTAATGTCAATGTTTCCAGCTGCCATAATCATAACTTACGACAAAGGTCACACATAGTCACAGCCATAGCCATAGACGTGGCCAAAGACCAGCCATAGCCATAGACCAAATCAGCTGGCTGCAAACTGCTGCACAGTGGAGCAAACACATTTAAGTAGCTTGAAAATGTGTTACACCATACCCAACATATTTAAGTATAAGGCACAGCATATCAAACCGATTTTATAGAATATAACAATATAACAACTGCTTGCGATTTTGATATATATTTATTTATATTTATTATATATGCTGTATATATGAAGGTTTATTTTATATATACTCGTAGATTGCTGTTGTTCCTTGATATTATTAATTTGCTCATTTATTTAGTTATTAGATTTGCAATTGGTCAACTTGTTAAATAAAATAGAAATATTTAATCCTCTTCTCATATTTCATACTCTTTCTTATTAATGCCTAATATTAATTTGAATAAATGGCTCATATATTTTTATTAATTTTTTTTTATATATATGGTATAATAACGAATAGTTAAAAATACATATAAATAATATTTGTTTTTATTTTATTTTACTTTAAACCTCAAATTAAATTAAACAAATATTTTTGTTGTAGTTATAGTAAAATAAGTAAGTATTTAATTTATTTTAGTTAAACTAAATTAAATAAACGCAATTTATATTTCATAATTATTTTATATTTATATATTTCACACATATATTTTAAAATATAAAATGTTTATAGTACACAAATGATATATGAGTAATTACACATTTAATTCATTGGCTTGCTCCACTGTGCCAGCAGTAGGTTGTCGGAGGGGGGGCACTCCGCCTAGGAAGCACAAAAAATAATAATACACATACGCCTGTGCCTATGCGTGATTATTTTGCGCCTCGAAAGCGCGGAAAAATGTTAATTAAATGATATTCCCAGCTAGGCGCTATCAAATAGTCCAAAACAAAATGTGGAAGTGGCAAAGCCTCAAAATGTAACCAGAGTTGGGTATTTGGTGGTTGGCGGTTGGCGGCTGGTGGTTTAGTGGTTGCTGGCCAGTGTCCGGTGGCTGGCCGGAAAAGTGGCTCGAATTATGCATTACCAAAGGTATTTCTTGGCGGGCCACGCATATATTAGCGCTCAGATAGCGATCGGTGACCCGGGTCACATGATTTTGCATATCGGACAGCAACACAACGCAAGAGAGTGGTAAACATGTCAGGCAGCCGGGGAGAAGGGGGCGACGAAGTGAGTGACGACTGACAGCGCTGCGAATAGGCAAGACTCACGCATAGTGCCAGGTAAATAGCCTCAGCAGCAGCAGCAGCAGGTGATGGAGCTGCCAAAAAAAAAAAAAAAAAAAGAAAAACGAAAAAAAAATTCGTGGGCGGGGCAGTTAGTTTTCCCGCTGGCTTTTCCCGCGACCGCTTCACACGTCAACGCACCAAAGCCGAAAATTAGTTAACATATTTCGTTGCTTTTGTTTTCTCGTTTTTCGTTTCTTTTTCCACTCTTGTTTCCATAAATATTTGCATTTGCCCTACAGCTGCGCGCGAGTCCATGGCCCAGGGCCAAAAGTAACGGTCAACGGTGCTTGGGCAGGTAAAAAATGGTTTTTCATTGAGAACTGAATTCATTAGGAGCTCAGGAAGTATTACGGAATCTAAACACATTCTGTAGGCTGCTTGATTGATTGATTGATTGTTCAGTTTGATTGTTTAGCCAGGATTTTCTCAATTCTCACTTAATGATCTTCCTGACATAGACCGAGCTCCCTCGCTCAGTCTTCAGACATTTATCTTAATTGATATGTGTGTGTGTGATGTCGGGACAGCTCTCGCACTCTCTGTGTAGCCAGGAAGTGTCTTCATTAGGCAACTGCCTAATGAAAACAAATTATTAATTATGCCCAGAGCTGCCACAGCAAATGGCTAATATATCTCCCTTAAAATTTACTTTAGAATTGTGGAACTGCTTCAATGTAAATAATAACCGAGGAGCACTTAATTGATATATCAAACGGGATGTATGTGTATATTGAGATATATACCCATTGTAGACCTCAAATTGTAGTTGAATATTTCAAGCAACATGCTTGTCAATCTTAACATGACGATACTTAGGGGGTTATATAATTATATACAAATATATGTATATGTATATATGTACATATATGCATCTGTAAAGCAAAGCAGCGTACGCTTAAGCTGTGCCTTTTTTGGACTTAACCAGGTTTTTAACTTCATTAAATAGTAATTGCTTGAAAATTAAAACCAAGCGAATAATTGTTTTATTTATTTTATAAGAAGTTATACATTTTTATATAAATCATTTATTTAAATTAAATTTAAATTTTTTTTATTAAAGTATTATCTATTATTAGAATTGAGAAAATATTAAATATTAAAAAAGCTATATATATAAATAAAAAAAATGTTTTAAAAAAGGGGTTTTCTGTTAAAGTTTTATTTACAAATTTAAACATTTTTTTGTATTTTAAAAAATTATTTAAAAAATAATATTCTATTAAAAAATCTTAGCAATATTTGAACAAAATTTTTTATAAAAAAAATTTATCTAAAAACACTCAAAAAAAAAAAAAAAGAAATTATATCAAATATAAATACTATTTTAATAATGATTTGAAAGCTTTTTTTTTTTATTTTCCAGAACATTTTCATATATATTATATTATATTATATTATATTATATTATATTATATTATTTTATATTATATTATATATTGATATATGTATATTAATATACATTTTTCATATATACATATGTATGTATATTAATAGTTTTCTTCAGATATAATGATGTGCTCTGCTCTCTCTGCTAACTCCCTCCCTCTCTCTCTTTCCTCAACTTAAGAATATTTACTAACACTCAGTTATTATGTGAGGCATATGGCTCAATTACTTGAATTTCTTTTGTACTCCTAGTTTTATGGTTTCATATACATATACTTATATATATATATATATATATATATATATATTCATTTGTCAAGTTGGGCAAAGTTTTAATGCCCAAATGCTGTGGTGACTGTAGGGTATTTGAGCGAACCAGCTAATTTGCCAAAACTTATTTCTGTTTTCTTTCTTTCTATAACAATCAAGTTTTTCCGACTAACCCCCCATCCACCTCCACCCCCCCTTTCTCGCTCTCTACTCCACGCTAATATCATATTTTGTGGGCGTGGCTGGCTGTGTTGGCCCATCTAATAATCCACATTCGTTACAAACATTTCAACTTTTCCGGCCAAGTTGTTGACTGACAGGGGGAGTTGGTTGGTTGCTGTTGTTGTTGTTGTTGTTGCTGTTATTACTATTGCTGTTGTTGTTGTTACTTTTTTGGCTGTGGCATTTTCAATTGTTGCTAATGAGTGCCACAAATTAATTAGGTTACTTCGTTGAGCTGACGTCAAGTTTTCCTCTCTGCTTGTGTGCGAGGGTTGGAGTGGGGTTCTTGTTTTAGGCTGATGTTAAGTAGTGATAGTTGCTGCAAATTAGCATAAATTTCTTTCTCTTTCTTTGCCCTCTCTCTCACTCTCTCACTCTCTCTCTCTCGCCCCCTCGCACACACAGTTCGCACGGAAAATTGAGCAATTTTCCAACGTTTTTGCGCCGCGTTGGCTGCGTGAGGTGGAAAATGTGTGCGATTGCGCTCAAATTATTAATAACAAAAATCTCTTATCTGGTAATGGTAAATATTTGCATAGTTGCCACGCCCCCAGCACACTATAAGCAACTATAATTTCCACTCGACGACGATCTTATCGGCTGCCTATTCATTGTACTACAGTGGATGACAAGCAAATAAATAACGCTAGAGATTTTCATGTGAGATATACAGAGAGACAGCGAAAGAGAGCGGAAGAGAGAGCGAGAGAGAGACAGTGTCGAAATTAATTTCATTAAATGTAGGGCAAAAGGGGTTTAGTGTGCTTATATTTTGGTTAACCACATGATTCAGCAATAAAATCGAGACTTTAACAAAATGTAATTAAAAATTTGTTTGGTATTTTTAAAGAAGTGAAGAAGTGAGAAAATTCAGTCTAATTTAGAAATTTCAAATGGAATTTGCGATAACAGAGCCCAATTATGTAGATAAATGTTGGCATGTCTATGGAGAATATATATAATATATATGTAGTTATATATATAAATTGAATAGTTCATTACTCAATATAATACTGCATAATATAGTAGCTATTAAATGTAAGATAAGACTCGATTCATTGTCTTCTGTTCTGGCATGTCTGAATGAAGAATTCTTAAGTAGCATTTACTTACAAAAATCATCATATCATTTGATACGAATCTATCTAAGCTAACAACTTTTTTCTTGGGGCTCTTCTATTTTCTACGGCTCTAAGTTTATTTGTTATATATATATATATATATCAAGAAATTTTGTTATATATATATTATTATATTTAATCAAATAATATTATACTCATATTTATTATTTATATATATAAATTTATATTTATTTACTGTATTTTATTTTTAATATTATATAATTTCAAAAATCATTTGAATTATTTACTATTATACAGTATTAGTATTTTTTTTAATTAATTTATTTTATGAACATTTTTAATTTATTGAATTTATTTAGGTATTTTTTTTTTCAAATTAAGTATTTTTTAATAATTTTTTAATATATTCTAATTTTTAAATTTTTATTATATTTTTTTTTATTATATAAATAAATTTATTAGTAATTAAATATTGTAGTAAATATTGCATAAATCAGAAATTGTCTCCAGCTCATATAGAAAATGAAAATAAAGTCTATGGCGCACCGCAATTTAAGTTTGAATTTGATGAAAACCCAAAACGATTTGCAGAGGCCATTAGAAAACATAAAGCAGGATTTCTTTGAAATTCTTATCAGCAGTCGAAGTCAGGCGCAGCATCAAAGATAAGAGCGACGAGAAAGCAAATTCGGGAAAGCAAAGCTCGAGGAAAAAGGGAAAAAGAGAAAAAGAAACGCAGTAAAGGTGAAAGTTAAAAATCGTTCGTGACTTTTGGCAAGAGCTGACGGAAGTTTATAAGAACATATCGTGCATTTATTATTTTTTGGGCAAATAGTGGGGATTATTAGGGCTTAAGCAGACAGGCAAGCACACCCTCACACTCACACACACACACACACATGCACACCCACACACACACACACACGTGCGTGCACAATTTTTATAAAGGATACACCTAAGCTGCTTATGAACGCACAAATGGTTGGCAAATGGAAGCATACAAATATATATATGTATGTATATATATGTGATGTATGTATATGCGAGTGTGTATATACATACATACATATATATTTGGAGGCATGGTGTGTGCTATTGTGGTTAGCTTGTTGCGAGCATCTATTATGAGGCGAAAAGTAACGCTAATGAGTAAATCAAGAGCACATGCTGTATGATGAAATCCTTCGAAGCCTTCGAAGCCTTGGATGCCTTGGATGCCACATACTCCCACGCAGCCTTTGAAGCTGGGCCAGATGGCGTGTTGAAGCATAAATAAGCCGCCGACCTCTGCGTCGCGCGTCCCCACTCGCCTCGCTTGGCCCCGTTTTAATAGCTAAATTATGTAATCATGATGTGTGATACACACACGCACACTATACACTACACACACACACACACACACACACGCACACACTTGAGCAGTAACTGTGGCCCCTTTCCAAAGCTCGTGTTGTGGCATTTATGCAAATCCTGCTGTCGCTTCTTGTGAGAAACTTTTTGCTGCTGTGCCACGCCCACTGCGCCCCCTTTTTAATTTGAAAATTTTCATAATGAGCAGCAGGAGGTAGGGGGGGGGGTGGCGGCGTGGGCGTGACAGCCAACTGGGATACGCTTTGACGTTGCCATAGTGTGAAGATTAAATTCTACTAATTAGAGACGTCGAGTGGAATGTTCGCGCTTTTGTAAGCTAGTGTGTGTGTGCGAGTGTGTGTGTGTGTGTGTGCATTGAGTGGCAGCAACTGCTCCGAGTGCGACTGCCTCATTGGGCAAAGGCAAACAAAATGGCGCTGAACTGCAAAGCAGCAGTCAAAGACCCCGCACAATAAACCACTAATCCCCACTAGAGCCACCCGAGCACCACCAAGCCCACCACACCCCATCAGCATCCAGGCCCACTAGCTCTATGCTTTAGCGCTTTTATTGATATACCAAGCGTAAAAAAGTTCAAATCCCCAAAACAAACAGCGCCAACAACTACTCCCGCAACTCCACTCGATTCAACTCCAAAAAATCCAACTCGATTCAGAATTGTGTAAAATTTCAAATGAAAATTTCGCTTTATTATTTTGTTGCTTTGCTTCAGCTCGGCTTAGAGAGGAGGGAAATTTTTAAGCTGAAAATTCTAGCGGAGCAAAGCTGATTTCAGTTAGTTTTTCTAGCACAAGCAAAGCTTGTTCTATTTAATTATATTTTTTATTTTATTTTGATAATACTTCAGCAGCTTATTCCAATTATTTGTTATATATTTCGAAATTAGTTTCGGGCGAGTGCAAAGTTTTTCCTTTAATTATTTATCATGTTTGCAAAATACTTTTTATGGACAAAACTTTATATATTTGCTGTTTTATAGTTTTCGAAGTCCACAATTAAAAATTATATTAAAACTCCCTCCAGATTAATTTTATTTTATGTGCCAGAGTTTTTAGAAGTCGTTTTTTATTGAGTTTCTTCTCTTTATACATTATAGGGGCTTTAAAAGAAGAGTTGTAGAAAGAGCTATAATAAGTTTATGGAGATCTATCGACTTGCAGTAAGGCATTAGAAGATCATGTGTAAAACTAGACTTGATTTTATTATGAGCATTTGAGCTGAGCTGCTGAATTTTATCACTGCTGAGATCTTAATTATATGTATATGTGTGGGTAAATCCTCTTAAGTCTTTAGCGTGTGCTTCGGTGGAGTCTTCTGATAGTTAAACTTGGGTAAGCGTAGAGCTAGCAGTCATATGAGAACCCTCTACTAGCACTTCTGTATAGATTGCGCAAAGAGAACAAATATTTATTGCCTAAGACACTAGAACTCTGTATACTTGATCAAAAATCTCTCGAATTCAACTCGGGCAGACTTTGCTCACTTTGACCTTCTCTTTACCCAACTATAACCATGTAATTCGTGTAAACTAAATGATTCAGTAATTGATTATAAAACAAATGAGAACGTTGTAGCATAATAATATATATCCATATCATCTATATATATATCTATATCTATATATCTATGTATACTAATATTAATGTTCTGAATGTTCCATTCATGAATAGTCTGTCATTTAGTTAATCAATCATGTCAAGATTCAGCACGTGTCCAACAGATATATGTGACATTTATGTAGGTATATTCTGCATGTATATATATATATATATTTCTATATAAAAAGCTTAGGTAATTATCTTTTTTAGAAAATCAAATTTACAGCTAATAAAATATATATTTCTATTTTGAATTTCAAAGCTTTGTTAGCCTTGATTCGCTACATTTATCAAAGTGTTCTTTTGAATATCAGAAAAATTCGTGGAAAACTATAAAGCACACAGACAGAGAGAGCGAGAGAGAGACAGAGAGAGAGAGAGAGTTTGTAACACCTTTTGATATGTTGTGTGTGTTGTATAGTGTAAAAAATGAGCATGTCAAGTGAAAAATTAATTTATTTCGTTTTTTCTGTATTTTTGTTGTTGTTTCGTATTTTTGTTTTTAACAAATGAACTTTTGCGCGTGTCATAAATGTGAAAATAATTAAAAATGGATGGTGTTTTAGTGTGTGTGTGTGTGTTAGTTTTTGCTGCCACATGCCACACATGTTGACCATGACAGCCGGGGTTGGGGTTGGGGCTGTGGCTGGGGCTGTGTTTGGGGAATTAAAGGAGAAGGAGAAGTCTAACAACTAGTTGGCAACTTTTTTCCGGATACGAAATGTTAGCCAACTTTGCTGCTGTTTGGCCTAATTAAAAAAAAAAAAAAACTGACATAATTTAAGCCACAGGCCATGCTGGAATAATACATTGTATACCCTGTAAATTAATAAAAATAAAAGTTAGTTTAAGCGACAGTTGTGTAAATCTTTAGAGGAGAGCCAGAAATATATTTTCCAAATACTTTTAATAGAGCAGCTCTTGTATACGCTCTTTCCACTCGACAGCTAGGGTATTCACAGGTCGAGAAAAAATGCCAGCTGCGGCAGAAATAATGGTATTCCCTTACAATTTGACTTCAACTTAATTAACTAACGACTGTAAATGGATTGCGCGGGGCTGAGGGAGGCCTCGCTTACTAAATCAATTACGCAATAAAAGGACTGACAAATTGCCAGGGAGGAGGGGAGGCGGTGCAGAAGACGGGATAAGCAGCAGCAGCTGGAGCAGGAGCAGGAGCAGGAGCTGCGCCAGTGACTGGTTACACATGCAGCTAAGTGAGTTGTCATACCAAAAAAGGAAACGAAATTAAATTAAATAAAAGCAGGCGAAAGGACGAAAAATGCGTTTTTAATTTTCAACAGCTGAGCTTGCGGTTACAGCGGGTGAGAGGGGTAGCGAGGGCGTGGCTGTGACAGGGGCTGGGGCAGGTGACTCCTTGTCAGTCACTTGGGCGCACAGCTTCCTTGCTGCCTGACAGAGTGCCATTCACTTTGATGTTTTACTCCGTCAGCTTCTCTCTTCGCTCTCTCTCTCTCTCTCTCTCTTTCTTGCACAGGTTCTGAAATTATATTTTAAGAGCCAACTCTTACCGCATCTCCACCCCACTCTCTCTCTCTCTCTCTTTCTGTCTCTCCCTCTCACACTCTGTCGGTGGCAACTGCATCATCTTGTTGGGTCATAAAAAGTAATGACAGCAAAATTTCACTCGCCTGGCTCACCCGCTCGATAATGACGAACGAGGAGTCGGCAATGGGAACGGATGAGCGAAAGAACAGACGGACGGACGGACGGACGGACGGACGCAGTGCAAAAAAGTAGCTGAAGTAGTCAAGAAGTAGATGCCGCTGTGTCATGCACTGCAAGAAATTACTTGATAAGAGTTGCTCAAAATAAATATATTTATACTATAAATTTAAGAAGATGGGGATTAAGGAAAATGGAAGAGCTTATACATATTGACATATCTAATTAAATATTAATACTGTTTCGTTTATATACTTATTTTATAAATTTTAAATTTTTAAGCAAATAAATAGGGTATAGGAAAAAGAATATTATTGTAAAGTATTATCTATAGGAATTTTTCTATATATCTGGTTTTTTTTTGGAGCAATCCAATGCATGGATTTCTACGTTTTCATAAAACATATCTTCATCAAATATTTGCTTTACATACAAACAAAATTAAAAAAATGATTACAGCTCTTTTGTCTTTTTGAGGAGTAACCAAATTTTATTCAAAATTTGCTTTAATTTATCAAAAATACTAAAAAATTGTACTCTAAGTGAGTTTAAAATCTGGGTTTTATCATCAAACACATTTAACACTATGCGAATTCATGTACAGACATGAAAATAACTGCAAATCCTTAGAGCTAAGAATTTTAATATCTATTCTCTGTGCAATGTATAAATTTATTAATGTAGCTCTAAATATTTTCAAATATGTAAAGAAAATGAATATAAATCTATGACCAAAAAAATAATCATACTATTTTTTGTAATAATATACAATATAAATAATTAATAGCTGTAGAAAGTTACGTCTATGACTTTGCTCGTTGCCTAACGTCTCTAATTCCTGCTCACATGTACACTTTGATTTCTTGCAGTGTATGCGCTCATCTTCTTCAAAGGTTGTGGCACCCTCAGCAGTGCTTTGAGCTCTTGCCAACCGCCCCCGCACGCACGCCCAGCCTCCGCTGTTGCACAGTGCCACAGTGTGTTTCCTGCCACATAGCGGCAAGAGGAAACAATTATGAAAGCGGCTGGCAGCACATTCAACTCCCAGCTGCAGCTACCGCTCCAGCTCCAGCTCGAAGCTTCAATTTCCAATTGGAAGGCATCGCCTGCACATGCAACGCCTGCTGCTTGCTGCCCCTGGCTCTGCGCGCCTCTCTGCTGTCAGCTGCGTGTCTCTATATAATGGACGTTGCAGCTACTTTTTGCCACGCCCACCTTGCCATCCTCCCACCTTTGCAGCTTACAGCTTCCACAGTCTCGCGCAGCTCGCAGCTCGCAGCGCGTGTTGCTCATAAGATAAAGATAATAGAAAAGTTGAATTTATAGCAAAACACTTTTCAATCATGCAACCAAAACGTGTGGCAGCAGCCCGTGCCCCCTCCCCCAAAAACTGTGGCGAATCGTAGGGGAGGCAACTATGGAGGGAGCCACGGGCCCTGGCACTAAGGACCTGAACCCTTCGTCTTCGTGTTGCAGGCAGCGCCAAATCATTTCCGCAACACTTGCTTATTCACTTTGTTGTTGTCGTCGTTGTTGTCGTTGTTGTTGTTGTTGTTGTTGTTGTCGTTGTTCTTATTCAAGTTGTTTTGTTTCTGAATAACGCCAAAGTTAATGGATGCTGCACTTGGTGCGCTAGGGGCATGCCAACTGCCAGATACCCTAGCCGGGAGGAGGCGAATATGCAAGGGATTTCCTGCTGCGTTTTATGTGCAAACATGCTGTGTACCTAATTGAATGCCGACTGACACACACCCTAGCTGCACATGGATGTGACTTTTTTACTTCGAAAATATCCCACTAACTGAATAATATTGTTATGGCTATTATATTTGAATATTATTATAGTTCAAGTGCGCAAATTTGGCTGAGCTCTGACGCGCCCACCCGAAAGTTGACTCTGATATGGTTCAGTCTGAGAAATCATATGATTTATTCTCCATCTCGTTTCAATTAACATCGGGTACTCTATTTTCATAGGCAACTCTTAAAACTATCCAGGCAACACTCCTCCTGCTCGCTCGCTCGCTTTTTACAGGGTATTCAAGTGTAACTGGTTGCTGTGTGTGAAAAACATCTGCCAGCGGATATGCCTGGCCATTCGCTCTGACCCACAGCCCACTCCCTCTGGCCCTCTCCCTCTCTGCTCTCTACTATCAGCCACCCAGCTGTATCTTGTAGATAAACCCACATAGAGCCCTCGGGGAATCTAACTGACTATTCATGCGTTTAAAATTTGCAATACACCCCGAAAAGAAAATGCTTACAAGCAGCAACAAAAATGCGAAAAAATAGAGGAGAAAAATGGGCGAAAAAGGAAAAAGAAACGAGAGTTGATGAAAAGCGCCGCATGTTACATTTTACGTTAAAGCCTGGGCAAACAAGTATTTTGTTTTGTTTAGCTGCCTTTTTATCTTCACGGCAGATTGAGAGGGGAGCTCGCTGCAGCCAGAGCCCCTCGGGCAGCACCTGTTCTAATGGCCCCACCCCGCCATCCGCCTTCCGCCTTCAGCCTGACACCTCCCCCGCACTCTGGCCAGCTAAACTTTTACTGCAGCTCTCAGCTTGATCAAATGTGTGGCTAAGCAAAATGTTCTAGTTTTATTTCACGATTTACAGTCGCATGCGAAAGTAATGAATACTTATTGGAATTGGAAGCTTAGATATTGATTGATTGGGTGACTTCCCGTATTCGATATCAATTCACTTTTAACAGGGGCCAAGAAGTTAAGGAGGGTTAGAGACAGAGAGAGAGAGAGAAGGGAAGCGAAGCAGCGAGAGCACTTAAGAGATGTATAAATCTGTTTTCCAGCAGTTACAATGCACTTTATCTTGCACTTTAATTTCTTTGCAAGAATTCTCCATATGTAAGTGATAAATATCGTAAAGCTGATATCAGATAGATGGACTGAATTGATATACTTTTAAAGGATGTGAAATATCTCATGCTAATATTTACAATGCAGTTAGTGAGTCTTGTAGCTTTTGAGCTCTGTTAATATATGCCTAAGTCAAAAATTAACATGCGGATAAAATACTTATTAGATTTTAGCAGTGAACAAGTATTAGACAGAAGTTAAGCTCAAGCTCAAGCAAAATTATAGTAAATCTAACTTGATGAACATACACTTAGTGCATCCATGTACATTCTAGCTTGTAAATATTTACAGTGCAGATAAAGTGCCTTGCAAACAGATTTACTTCATTTGCCGTACGCAAACTTTCAAATGTTGCCTGCCTCTGTGTTTGGTAAACTTGATAAAACCTTGATTAATTCCCTTTTTGGGTAAGACCTTTGAATTCGCTGAGGATTACGTTTTGGATGTTGTAACTGTTTTTGAGGGATTAGCCAAGTAATTTGTTGGCTCAGTCTAGCTAAGCTAGTCGATAAGTCGAACTTGTAGCATTTGCCAATCGGTAAGAGTGAGAGGGAGATAGTGTGGGAGAGCGAGAGAGTGAGAGAGTGAGAGAGGGAGGCAGCTAAGGAGTGAACTACATGTTTACAGTGGGGCAGAGCAGCTCTTGCGAAAGGCACTTGCAAATTAGACATAATCCTGCTTTTGTGCTCATTCCCCCACACCGCCGCCTCCTGCCACGTTGTGGCCCCTCGCCTTGTTTGTCGTCGTCGTCTCCGTGGCGTCGTCGAAAGTGCCAAAGTTTTTCATTGTAATAAATATTTTAATTTTGAACTTGAGCAATTAACCCAAGAACGCATGTGGAAATAGTGGGCGCTGGAGGAGTGGCAGCAGCAGCGGCGGCAGAAGTCTGGGCTGGGTATAGGGTTTGTCATGGCAATTGTTGGAAGTTGTAGCATTACAATCTTTCGCCAGCCGTTGCCTCTGCCTCTGTGCGTGTGCGTGTGTGTGTGTATGCGTGTGTGTGTGCGCGCATTATGAACTTAAGCTCTTTTCCCAACAGCAAGAACAACAACAACAAACAATAGCAACAAAAACAACTGCAGAATGAAGAAGAGGAGGATGAGGATGAGGAAGAGGAAGAACAACAATAACATTAAGATCCTTAGACACATGACAAGTGGTTAAGTCGCCAAGAGAGATGTTTTGGGCCACAAAACTTTTTGTGCGTCGCATTTAAATGATTTTGCATAATTCAATGGAAACGATTTTTTGGGCATGAGCAACTCGAAAGGGGTGGCGGAAAGGGGAAAAGGGAAAACGGCAAAACGGCAAAAGGGAGCCAAAGAACTAGAAACACATTCACAAAAAGTTTTCCTTTCTCTATGGAGTCAAGGTGGAAGAAGTTAGGGAAAGAAAACCTTTGCTGCAATATATTTTCCTTCAATTGCGCACAATTAATCCTTTTTATGAGCGCCGCTCAGTGTTTTCCGCTTTTCCGCTTTTCCGCTTTGCTGCTACGCAGGTAAGCACTGCTGCTGCCCCTCTTAATGGACTTGCAACTGGGCATAGATCTGGCTCTGGCTCTGGCTATGGCTGTGGATCTGGACCTGAGCTGGTGTTCCATCAGCTGGAAACGCGCGCACACAAAGGCCTTAATTATAAAAGTCAACAGAACGGCGGCGGGGGTTAAGGGGGCGGGTGGGGCGCACGGCTCTAGCTGGTTGCACCACCGACTTATTGTCATCAACGGGATGGAAATGCGCTGTTCACAGTCGGAAACATTCACAAAAAAACGATGTATACACATATATATATATATAAACTCGCATGTAATTAAAACGAAATCCCTTTTACGAGCGTATACGGCAAAGATTTTTACGCTTATTTGTTAAGTGCGGAGAGCGCGAGACGGCGATGGACCTGCACAAATTCAAACAACAACCTACCCGAAAATATAAAAATGAAGGAAGAAAAAAACGAGAAACGAGTAAAAAAAAAAACAATTTTGATAAATTTTTATATCAATTTTTTCGTTTCGCTTAATTTTCGGCCAGCGCACAAACAAGAGAAGTGGCTAGGGTAGGGGCAGCGGCCGGTAGAGGGGGCAGCACGATAAAAGGGGTTAGAATCTATTTGAAATTGTGAATGAAACTTGAATGAAAGCACAGAGCGTAAGCGCTTAAGAAATGTGAATAGCAAAGTATATAAGGAATCATTTCATAGTAAATTGATAAAATATATAAACGAAATAGATAAAATAAAATTAAAAAAAAAATTATTTGAAAATTCGAAAAAATGTAAATAAATAGATAATTTTATAAAAAATAATTCCTTAATAATATATAATAAATAATAATAGTAAAAGTACGGCAAATAGAATATATACTGCACATTTAAAAATATGACAAATAAAATAAATATATATTAGAAATAATTGTAAAAATATTAAAAATCCAAAAGCATATTTTCAAATGATATCAAGTGATTTAGAAATTAATTGATTTATATATAAATTGATTTCGAAAAGAAATTAAAAGCAGATATAAGAAAAGCCGACAAATGAAATATATCTGCTGAGATATTCCAATTAATATTATAATACCTAACAAACTATAGATGAGCTTACCTATCTATAAAACACAAAGAGAAACATTAAATCTCTTCTCGAAGATATTTGACCAAAAGTTATATTAACTAACAACTGTAGATGGGTTAAGATTCGCATCAAGTTTGCCCATTTAAGAAAATCAGAAGCTATATTGCTGCTCTAAGATATGCCACTAAATATGATGATATTTAGCAGCTGTAGATGGATTGAGACTCGCGTCAAGTTTACATTTAGCCGAAGCCAACTGAGCCTAGTGCAGTTGCAGTCTCTGTTGGCAGTGCCCGCCCCCTTTTCGAGAACTCTCCTGGCCAAGTGAACTTTCTGGCAAACGAGTTTTCAGACTAGTTGAGCTCAAGTGCGAGCCTCGCTGTCGACTTTCTCGCGGCCCCAGTGTGAATGATGTGGCACATTTGCAGCCCGTGTTGATCTAGCTGTGCGCAGCAGTGGAGCTATGGAGCTGTGGCGCTGTGGCGCTGTGGAGGAGCGCGAGCGCTGTCATTGCCAGTTTTAATTATTGTCCACTTTTATTGCAGTCCGCGATTGCAGATAATGCCCGGGCAGGAGCAGGAGACGTGCGGTCCGGAAAGCGGAGACCGGGTCAATGTCAATATGAAGCCCACTCCTCCTCCTCCTGCTGCTGCTGCTGCTGCTGCTGCGGCAATGCTGTCAACGGCATCAGCTGGCGATTAACTCTGGCTATGGAAAACCCTTTTGCGCGCCGAGGGCGATATGCTAATGATGGACCACCCCCCTTGCCCACCTCCCCCTGGCAATGCCAATCCCTGGGGGAGAGCTCCAGTTGTACACTTTTTGTGTTTTATTATTTCACTGCCTCAGCCATCGGTCTCTGCCTTTGCCTTTGCCTTTGCCTTTGCCTGTGCTTTTGCTGTTGCTTTTATTATTTTCAAGTTTAATTAACTTTTGCGTTGTTTTGTAGCCTCTTTGGCCAGCCTTTTGCCACATTTTTGGGGCACAGGCGCTGCCTGCTAGCCGCAGGCTGCCTCAAAATTTGATACGTTGCCACTGCCATTGCCTTGCCATTGCCTTGCCATTGCCATAAAGCCTTCGAGATGGATGTGCCCTCTGCTGAAAACTTTAGCCATTAGCCGCACTCGAGCAGAGTCCGCTCATCCGGCTGCCTCGGCTCCGACTGGCTGTCTGTCTTCATTTTATTTATTTATTTTTCTCTTTTTACGACTTTTCAGATCAGGTGCGAGGGCTACACACCATTAATTTTCTCAGCTATTCGATTTGAAACTTGATCTGCATTTGATAAGTAGAGAATGTATATTTGATGTACATATTTGTATATATGTATATACATACATATATATGTAGATACTATGTATCTGCCTAAAAGCAATGAAACGAAGTTTCAAACAAATGCCAATTTGCAGTTGGGCATATCTGTTTCGTAATACTCATTCATGTTACAAAAGCAGCTCAACTATTCACATAGCTCACATAGATCTATTATCTATCTTTCTATGGTATACTAGCATTGTTTACAGTTCCCTTAGTAAGGATTTGCAATAATTTTGGAAGACATAGACATTTCTCAACTCCTCTAAAATCGGTTAGAAATAATTATTTGTCAGTTCTAAGAGTGCTACAGTAAAATATAAACATAGTAACTGAACGAATACACTTGACTATGATGGTGTTTAGTTTCGTATTGATTCTTTATTCTGCTGGGCCTGGGTTTATATACCCAGGCTCATGCATAATTTCAATCATTAAATCTAATGCGTATATTGCTGAGTGTGTAAGGCTCAGCATTGGTCTATTACATATTATTATTCTATCGCTGAGTTTATAAGACTCCGCGTTGGCTTATTAGCTATCGCTGAGTTTGTAATGCTCAGCGCTCGTCTCTTAAGTATTCTAATCGCTAAGGGTCAGGGTCATATTTTATGCCTAACTTGACAGTTCACACTTGAAACATATGTTATTTATTTTATGCTAGCTGTCGAGTGCATCGCGCGTATGTTCCCCTACTTATCATATTTTTATGTTTATGCATGGTCATGAACATTCTGCGGGGGGCCAGAGAAGGTAATAGCTAACGATTGCTGTCTCTGGTTTCTCTTGTTCGTGCCTGAACATTCTGCGGGGCCCAGAAAGTGTGACATCCAGATAAACCGAGTGTGCCACCATTACCTCGGTCTTTTGCGCAGGTGGTGGTTCCCATGCCAAGTGAAGTCGAGTCTCTTTGAAGAACTTCCGCGGTTTATAGGTGTCATCTTTTGGTGCATTACTATACCTGATTGCATCTGTTGAGGAAGTTGACGATCGCTTCATTGTTGCCAAAGCCGAAGCCTCCAAATGGTAGACGTCCTTCCTTTGATGCTGATGTCTTAGAACAGCTACTGTGTCGCTTGTAGTTGTTATGGTTGCTTCCTTTACTAAGTTGCTGCTACTTCCAATTAACTCCTTTTCCGATGTATTTGTACTTGCAGTAGTCTCCATAGTTGGTGGCGCTGCTGTGGTCATCACTGGAGAGTTTGAGTCGGTATTGTCGCTGTTCTCTTCAGCTGCACATCCAGCCGCTTTTGCAGTCACCGCAGAAGTTTGCTCTTCCGTTGTACTGCCAACTGTGGGGATATCATCCATTGGTCGAACTTCCAATTGGATATCTGTTGATGTATCTTCAGCGATAATCAACGTCGATATCGAAGTTGTGGCAGAGATTCCATTCTCATCCTCATCTTCTTTGCTTTCCGAATCCTTTGTCGGAGTTGGTGGAGCCCAGATCTTCTTTATTGATCTCTTGTCTTCACCCAGCTTTGTTTTAGTTGTTACTACTTGAACTTCCGTAGTTTCAGTTATATTTCCTCCCATGTGGAGGCTTGCCGGCGGGTTGACATCCGACGTTTTGAACAACGCTGCCTGATATGCTGTCATCTTTTCAGCGGTGACCTCGTCACTGTTATCAGACGTGCTCATGCAATTGCGGATACTGCCTTCATCATTATTCTTCAGCAGTTCCATGTCCACTGGCAAATAACGTTTGTAGCGCCTGCATAAACAGTCCCACGCTAACTTGTAGTTACCATTTCCAATTGAGAAATTGCTTATACCTTGTAGAGCTTCTCCTTTGAGATACATTAGCAGGTACCTCAGTTTTGTCTTGTCGCTGATATCCTGCCTGTTATGGATTATTTTGGTGAACTGCTCGAAGAACGTCGGCCACGCCTTAGGACTTCCATTAAAGTAAGGAAGTGTTGGTCTCGGTCGCTTTGGAACGTCTTCTTTTATATTTTGCAGTGCACTTATTTTTCTTTCCAGCCTTTTTGACACTGTGTATACTTTGACTTCCAGTGCGTCTATGCCATCGATTTCGTGGGCAGGTATATCATATTTTACCTCCAAATCGGTAAGCGTAGACTGGACTTTATTCCAGAGGAACTCTAGCGTTTCTTTGCTCTCTAGAATTTCCTCCTGGTTGCTGAGCTCAATGTTGGCCTGCACCTCTTCAATGTGCAGCCATACTCTTTGAACTCTTTTTTCCACAAGGTTAACCAACTTCATCATTGGGCTCGACCAACCGAATAAAAACATCTCTTGCTTTGATGCTTTCGGTTTCGTTTCCCAGCTGTAAAGTTGGTCTGTGTCTATGGCGTGATCGGCAACATTTGTCCTGATTTCTGCCATTATGCCATCAAATATTTCTCCTTAAATATTGATGGTTGACGACACAGATGTTTGTTTATTGTAGATTCATTGGCTTATCCCGTTTAGAGGTATTTTTGTTTTGATCACTAGGTTGATCTTGCTGTGCCTCGACTCACAGCTTGGGATGGAAAGCCAATGCACAAATCTATAACACTTAGTACGTTACTTTGTACTAATCACGAACATTTTACTTGTGGATTCGAAGTATTAAAAATACTTCTCCGGCTCGAAGGACCATGAACGAATACACTTGACTATGATGGTGTTTAGTTTCGTATTGATTCTTTATTCTGCTGGGCCTGGGTTTATATACCCAGGCTCATGCATAATTTCAATCATTAAATCTAATGCGTATATTGCTGAGTGTGTAAGGCTCAGCATTGGTCTATTACATATTATTATTCTATCGCTGAGTTTATAAGACTCCGCGTTGGCTTATTAGCTATCGCTGAGTTTGTAATGCTCAGCGCTCGTCTCTTAAGTATTCTAATCGCTAAGGGTCAGGGTCATATTTTATGCCTAACTTGACAGTTCACACTTGAAACATATGTTATTTATTTTATGCTAGCTGTCGAGTGCATCGCGCGTATGTTCCCCTACTTATCATATTTTTATGTTTATGCATGGTCATGAACAGTAACTTTTGTAGCGATACCAGCCCATAACACTAAGAATAATAACAGGTGCTCCTTGGTATATAACCAATTTGTATACACAAAAGATCTCAAAGTAGACAATAGATAATGTAAATTTATGGATTGAGTTCAATGGAGCTCTGACTATCCGGTTATTGCTTAAATAATAAACCTAATACTTTTTATAGAATGTCTTAAACAAAAAGATTATATTAAGAATATAATAGAACCCGTGAAGAACATTTAATCATATATGTCTAAGTCTAAGGTACGTTAGCACTCGTCTCTATTACTTCTCTCTCTCTCTCTCTCTCTCTTCTATTGTCATATAATACAAGCTTACTTTGTCTAGGACTAAATTCTTCTAACAACGCTTACCGTATCCTTCCCTTATCTTATTAGAGTATTCGCCCTGCCTGCTATTACCCGCTACAAGTCTTGTCAAAACTCTCAGAGACTTCAACTCGCTTTTAGGGTATCTGAACAATCGACAAGTGCTTACGTAATTTCGCACTCTCATTGTGTTTGACACAACATAATTCACGTACTTATCTGTCTCAGCAGATGCATACATATGTATTCCAACATTCATATACACATACATATATATGTATGTATATAATCTGTGTACATATAATAACTGCACAAACATTTTTGGAGCTAAGCAGCTGGCTGTGCCCCCCTTTGGCTACGCCGTCTTCGGCTGCCGGTTCATCTGTCAATTAAAGCTTAATGTATTGCGATTGTACTTGAAGCTATACGCAATTACGATAGAGCTCCCAGCCGGAGTGACTTTTGAGAGGGTCTGCGTTCTGGTACTGGTACTGGTTCTGGTTCTGGTTCTGGTTCTGGCTCTGCTCCGTGCCCCGGCATAAGCAAATGAATACGTTTACTGAGTGACAGACAGACAGCCACACAGACGAAAATTACATTTCAGATCTTGAACAACAGTTTTTGGTGAACAATCGAAGATTGATCTTGAAAAGAGCAGCAAAAAAGAAGCAAAGAGCAAAAAATTGGGGCGATGATATAATACAATTTTAAATGTCTTGAGAATTAACTCAAAAACTCTGTACTTTTCCATAGCAAAACATAATCGAGCACAGATAATGATCGAAATGTGCCTTAGGTCTAGTTGTAAATTAATAAACACCCAAATGTTTTTGCTAAGATAACATATTTTAGATAGTACAGTGTATCATGTAATAGGTGTATATATTTTATAAAAAAGAGAATATATATGTATATATGTAGTTTATTTTTGTTGTAATTTACGAGCCAGAACTATTATCATATCTAATTTATCTATTAGTTCTTAGGATGAGCTAATTCTCATAGCGCATAGTTATTATTATATTTCTTCTTTAGTTCTTAGAGTCTAGCATCTGCTTAGAAGTAAATTTATTGTCTTCAGCATGGGGTTTCTTTTATTTTTTTCGTGAGAGGTCTTTCTGGTTTTCTTTTTTTTCTGTGCCTGTCGCGGGCTTCTCCCCAAATGCTGATCTGCTCCGTCCGCAACTCTTGAGATTTATGTTCGCAGCGGTTCTCGAAAATACGTATTATCTAACAGCTTGGCAAGATATATTTCGTTTGAGCTCGGTTTCATTTTGTTCGTGTATCAGATTTATTCGCATTTCGAAATTGTTGCTATAAATTAAGAGAATATTTTTACACGGCTGCTGAGGCTCACTTGCGAATTTAGCTGGTAGACACTATATCTATGGCTGGGATGACTTTGACTGTATCAAATGAGTGAATTAAGTAAAAGACAATGTCTAAGAGTAATACGAACTAGAAGCAATGGCATTTGAAAGAGATTTTAATTAAAATATACTGATTCTCAGAGATAGTTTAACTAAAATATTCTGTATATATGGATACTTTAAATAAAGGATATTGTATCTGAAAGCAAGAATTGTTTATCCATTAAATGCCATCCCGCAGTATTGCTTAACGAAAGAATTATAATTATGTTGATGTTGTTGATGTTTAAATTTAAAATTGCGTTTCAGATAATAAGAAGAAGTAAGCTCTGTAAATTCTAGACTCGACAGTATTTCATTGCATAGAACAGCAACTATATATTACTTGCTCATTGGAGATAGGCTTTGGCTATAGTTACATATACATATGTGCATATATGTATGTATATATGTATATGTATGTATGTATGTGTGTACCTCGATGATTTCTTAAGAGTCCCGTATAGCCCGGCCCCATTAGCTGTGATATCTGCTTACTCGAGATCAGCTGGACTACAAGCACTTTTCCATTTGCAGCTTAGCTGCCACACCCACCGCTAAGCGCCCCCAAGGCAACACTGATGCCCTTTGGCCTCTCGCATGTTCAGCTCTAACTTCCAGTTGGATTGGGATTGGAATTGGGCTTGGATGCATGACAAGCGGCCAGAAGATCGAGTCAAAGATATACGCGAGGCAACACGCGTCGCTTTTTGATATGTTTTTGCCATTTCTTTTTGTTTACTCTTTTGTTGTTGTCTTTTTTTTTATTTTCTTGCTGTTGTTGTATTTGTCTCTCTCTCTCTCTCTTTCTCTCTCTGTTGGCTTCGCTTGATCAGCGCTGGAAGCGACAGCGACAGCGACAGAGATGGAGACGCGGCGATGGCAACTGCGACTGCGGCTGCAGGCTGAGCAACAACAGCAACAACGAACTGGAAGGCTGGCAAAGCATTGTGCGTGTGTGTGTGTGAAATGGTAGACATGACACACACACACACACGTTTGTGTATGTATGTCTACCTCTGTCTGTTTTGAAGGTGCGGCTGGCTGTCGCAGTTGCTGCTGCTGTTGTTGCTGTTGTTGTTGTTGCTGCTGCTGTTGTTGTTGTTGCTTTAGTTGGCTTTGCCTTTATAGCCGATATTGTAGCTTCGCTGAGTTCGTTTGGCTTTTGGCTTTATTGTTGCTTTTGTGTTGTTGTTTTTGTTTCTTAACTTTTTTTTGCTACTCTTTCTTCGTCTGTTTTTGTTTGCTGTGGTTACCTTTGTTGCTGTTGTTGTTGTTGCTGCTGCTGTTGCAATGGCCGCAGCATGCGTTTTGATTGCAGTCGTCGTCGATGTTGTTGTTGTTGTTGTTATTGTCTTTTTTCATGCCATTTAAGTCTTATTTATGGTTCTCGTTGATGATCGTGTTGATGGTCGTACTTTTTTCTCTCTCTCCGCCTCTCGTATTTTCCTGCTTCTTTGTTGTTGTTGTTGTTGTTTTGTTTGTCGTTGTTTATGGTCGATTTTTAACCTTTTTAAGTGCCCTGCAATGCGCCTGTGAGGGAGTTACGAGCATGCCAGATCCGCTAAGGTGAACAATACATACATATGTACATATACGATCCTCGATTGTTCAGGTAGATGTACATATGTATGTATGTATGTGAGCGCATTGCTAGTCCTTTGAAGGCAAGGCAGAGTTCTGAAGCAGGAAGAGCTGATACACAGACAAGGGGTAGAATGATGGGGGAAGGGTTGAGAGAGAAAGAGAGCGAGGGAGAGAGGAGTGGAACAAAAACTAAAATGCAAAGAAGACTCAACTTATATTCTATTTAACGAGAATCGCATAGAAAGGTATCATCATGAAATAGAAGAAATAATGACTTTTGCAAGATAAAAGAAACAGTAGCAAACATTAAATTGCCTCTCTATGCGATTCTCATGGGAGCGAGAGAGAGAAAGAGTGCGTGAGGCACATACATAGATGTGTTGTAAAAGATAAGAGTGAGGGACAGAAGGGGAAAAAGGGAAAAAGTGATCAAACGTCTTCGCATAGAACATTCGATAGGAAAATTGGAAATCAGAACTAGAGAGAAAAGGAAAGAGACAGCCCTGCACTACTCTGTTCATTCTGATTGTGAAGAACCTGCTTTCTATCCATTTGTTGGTAGTCGAGAGCTAAGCCGATTATGTACCTACTACTAGGTAACTCTCTGTCGATCAGTTTCACTTGTTTCGCTGCAGCTAAGCATTTGGTTTGAATTGTTTTTTGGGTTTTCCTTTTGGCAAACGTTGGAAATCAATTATAGAAACCTTTTGGCCGTTCGGCTCGAATGGGCACGTTAATTCGTGAAAAATTTATTTATTTTGCTTTATAAGTACATATGGCTGTATGCATCGGGCTTCAGGTTTCAGGTTTTTCGTTTTGTTGTTTTTGTTCGAACCATTTGAAAGAGTTTTCATTGTGCTGCGAGTCTAAAGTGGCTCTGGGCTTGGGTCAGTATCGGGGGCCGGTTTTTTATGCACACACACACATATATATAAATTTAATTTTTTTTTTGGGGTCTGGGTCTTTGGACATCACAAAGGATTGTGCGGCCGACCGTCAGCGGAAAAGTGCAATAAATTTTACAGTTTTTTTTTTGTTTAGCTGTCGAATTCGTTCAATGATTTCTCTATATCGCCTTACCGACTCCCCTCTCGATCTTTATTTATGTGTGTGTGCTGAGGCGAGCGATTTAAATTCAGGAAGTTGCTGTTTAGAGCACTACCTTCTTTGATTTGATGAGCACCAACCAAATGGTACACCCTATGCATGACACCTATAAAAGGAGTTGACCCTAAAATGTCAGTTGAATATATTCATGAATAGTGCAGCTCTAGCGTCTTAGTGGCTAAGATCTTCGAGTTTGTAGAGCTTGACCTTGGTATTTAACGGTGTAATTGCTAGCAATGCTTATAAACAGTCCACATATGGGATTTCTAATGTGTAAATTATACAGTTTCTGAGTTATTTGAGTTGGGCTAATATATTTACGTATGCAAATTAGCCAAAATAAAGCTGACACTGAAAACTTTGCGTATGCGCCAGCATTGTTATGGAACGTTAAGCGATTTTAATACAATATAATGAATATTCATTCAGCTTAATATAATTAATCAAGACTTAACGACTTTTTTCAAACTATTTCGGCGTTTATTACCCCTTATCTGTTGATGGTATAATTTGCTAAGTAATAGATCTTTAAAACTTATACTATTATGAATGTAGTACTGTTATCGTTATAATATATTTATTTAACAAAAAATTCTACAATATATTTGCATAGATCACGCACACGAGGAACAGGAAATAAGGAAATGGACCAAGCTCTTCACACACACAAGCACGCGTATATATGAGTAGTGCTCCTATGTGACTCCCAGATTTGGAGTGCACTCAGCTGTGTGCTCCACTTCAGCCATAGCTAGATTCAATGGCAGCGGTAGAGGTAGTTGTAGAGGCCGAGGCAGCGGTAGAGGCAGAGGCACAACCAACAAAGATCTGAGCTTAGCCTAAAGTAAACAACGCGAGATGAATTTATGAGATCATGTTTGAAGTTAATTATGCCAGAGCATAAATTTCACGTCTCGGTCAGACAGACACTCACACACACACTCGCACACTCACACATACACTCACCTGGTTGTTGGTCGTGTGCTTGAGTGCAAATGTGCTTCGACTCTACCATTTGTGGAGCTATCGAGTTTGTTTTTTCGCGGCTGTTATTGGTTTTTTTTTTTGCACGTTTTAGCAATCATAATAGTTTTTATCTTAAAAGCTATAAGCATGTGCATAAAATATGTATATACCGCCGAGACGGTGCTAAACGAAAAAAAAAAAAATAATAATAATAAATAAATAAGTGTGTACGAACAACGTTGTCAAACTAGTTGCTAGACCTAGGTTAGTTCTTGGCTCAGACTGGAGATAAAGTCTAAGCCATGGTTTCGAGACCTGTTTCTTGACTTAGATTCGTTTCATGTTTATGGTGTTTGGGCCAGAAGACAGAGAAGCCCAGTTCTGGGGCCAGCCAAACAACAAAGCGTCTGTCCCAGCGTCCGCCCGAGCGTTTGTTGTTTACGAACAAGAAGTTTTACGGCAATGGATGTGGTTTGTGGTTTAACTGCTTTTATGGTAACAGAAATAAGCCAAAAACAAAAGAGCAGCCAGCAACAATCGACGAGAATATACCCTGGAATAAGCAACAGTGGAAGAGCAAGTTTTGGGCCTGACGATCCGCTTTCTATCGATCTAATTCTTGAGTTCTATCAGTTGCGATAGGATTTTAGTTTGATTTTACATATGTATTTGCCGTTTAATCCATTAGCAATCGTTTTGAATTTTATACGTTTCGCTTTAGTAGTTTCTGAGTTCCATGAGGTAGAATGGGCCTATTTATATTTGGGAATAATTTCATTAAATTATTGCAAAATAATTTCCGTCACGTTTAGCAAGATAATAGCACTTGTGATGCTCTAATTTCCTGTGTTTAGATTCACTCAGCCTTTCAGCTTATAGACGTATATCCAAACTTTGCAAATTTATTTTCTACAGATGCTATGTAGAGCCTACATACCGAATTTCTTGGCTTTGCCAATTGAAGTCGCCGAGTTCCTTGAGGTAGCTTATGCTGTTCTCTATAGATTTCGGTTAGCTACAGGGTATACAAATACAACGAATAAAATAAAATTAATAAAAAAAAATAAAAATCGACAACAACAAGAGGCAACAGGCAACAACTTTGGTTAAAAAGTCATCAAAGACCAAGACGTCAACAACAACAACAACAACAACAACAAGCGCGAAGCAGTCACGATGTTGGGTTGGTCGGTCAGACGTTTGGTTGTTTGGTCGGTTGTTGGGTTGGTTGCTGGCTGTTTTGGTTGTTTTTGTTGTTTTCGCTGTTTTGGTTAGCTTGAAAACCCGTTTGGGCTTCAGCTCTAAACTTTATTTACAATATTGTTTTCTTTTACGACGTCGCTGTTGGCTGCGATTTCGCTGTTGCTGCTATTGTTGTTGTTGTTGTTGCGGTTTTGACCCAAGCTCCTTTTTGTAATAAAGAAACTGGTATAGCAACTAGCCCGTACTTACGCCAACTACCGTCCCTCCACAGCTGCTCACGACAATATGGCCAATTTTTGATGCACATCTGAAAGCCCCGTACCCGTAGGACCCCTTCTGCTCCCCTTCTCCATCTCCTTCTCTCTCCCACTGCCTCCCTCTCTTTTCTAAGACGCCGAAGCATAGGATTGGTCTTTGGGTGTTGATTGGTCCCGTGCGGTTTATCAATCATTAACAGACACCGACTGGAGTCAAGCCGAGTCGGAGTCGGAGTTGGAGTTGGAGTCGGAGTTGACTCAACCATATAGCCCATAAAAAAGCGTTGCCTAAATGCTCGAGTTGGCCTCTAAAAGGCCATCACATTATACAGATGCCGTCTCTCAGATTTACAAATGGAGCTACATAAAAAGAAACGAAGAAAACTTAGATGAAAATACTGAAAATTTCGTATGGTCATAACATTTTATTGTCGACTCGAGTTAGCGGCGAGCCGAGCGCAATTTGCCGGCTTATTTGATTGATACTCCAGACCGCTGCTCCAGGCCATGGCCAATTTGCCTCCATATTTTTCGAGGAAAATTTCTTAGCGTGGGTGTGTTTTTTTTTTCTTTGCTTATCTTCTTCTTCTTGATGGCAGTAGATAAAATGTATCAAAAATGTATATTTATATAATATAGAATAGAATAGAATAGAATTTGTTTTACTTTTGCTTATCGAACTATTTCGAATGTAGAATCGAGTAAGACATTTTTAGTATTCTTATATCTGATATGATATGATATTTATTTTCTGATATTCCAATGATATTTTTAAATTATCAAGTAAATTTTGTGGAATTCTTTTTACATTTAAAACCATTTTTAGAAAATAGTTCAGCAAAAAATACTATGAATATAATTAAAATATATATTTAATTATGGTATGCCATATTAATTCATTCTTATCTCTAATATCATTGGGAAAGCTGGGAATTAGATTCCCGTACTATGTATTAATACATACCTCCTTTATAGAACTCTCATTTTTCTGCCATTTTCAGCAATTGCTTTTCAACCTTTAAGAAATTTTCTTTATTGATGAGGCCAACTGCTGCTGTAACAGGATCTTGGTCAGAGCCAATATTGTATTCGAGAAACCGCAGCAGAATGTCAATAGCTTAGCCAATGGGGGGGCAGGGAGATAGAGAGCGAGCGAACGAGCGAGAGCGAGCACATAATTTGCTTTGCTTGGTTTTTGCTACGTTTCGGTATTTTTATTACAATTTGCGTTAGTTAGTTTGCTGCGACAAGGATAAACAGGACGGAAGTCCGCGGCGAGTCCGAATACCCACTGAAAGTGTGTGCGGACTGTGCGGTTCGACAGACCAAAGCAATGTAACATGCCAAATGTGTCCTGGAATTTAATTAAACATTTTCTGCGCTTAGTCGTGTATACAGTTGCCCCAAAGATTCCCATCCCCTGTGGCTTCCCCTACCTATCCTTGGCGTCGTTCGCTTTCTCGTGCTGCTCCCCCGCCCACTGGCAGCCTGGGCAAACCAATGTCCCGTTAGCAATTCTTGGTTGGAGACTCGGAGTCGAGGTTGGGGCTGGGTCCGTTGGAAGGGCTGGTCCAGGCCGGGCCAAGTTTCTGCTCTGATGTGGCCATTCCGCTGGTGGGCGGGGCTGAAGGTTATTGACATATTTTAACAACTATTTGCAAAAGGCTTTAGTTTCACTTCAATTCAATTCGTTCTTTTGCTCCCCTTTCTCACTCTCTCGCTCTCTCTATCTTGCTCCCTCCCTCTCTCTCTCTCTGGCGCATAATTGAAAACAAGTGCATAATGTCTTCATCCTGTTGGTCCTTGTGCGCTCTGTTTATTTGTTGTCATGTTTAAATGTCCTCGCGGCATCAATATTTGCCATTTGCCAAGTAAATACAGTTATTTAAATTACTTTACAAAGGGTCAAACAGTAAGTAATTGCAACATCTGAAGCAACAGCACCAATTCTAATCGGAAGCTTCGAGCTGTAGCAACTTAATTGAGATTTAGCCCTTTCACCCCCAGGGAGAGCATAGCTTCTGCTCAGTTTCAAATTGAATTACTCTTCATTAGCGCAAAATAAAACAGCTGACCGTGACAAGAAAAGTATCGATAGTTACTCGTTCGCCTTTGCTTTTATTTGCATATTGTATGTATGTACATACATACATGCACGCAAGCTCGTATGCATATATTTGTGTGTGTGTTTTGCGACGGGCAAAGAAAATGGATCAGCGGACTGCCAAAACAACAGCTGCTGTGCTTATGCGCTCTCTCACATTCTCTTGCTCTCTTTGCATAAATCGCTTCCTAAGCACACACAACACACACAAGTACACCCATGCATATGTATTTGCTGTTTTTTTCTGCTTAGCACAAGCGAGTGTCAGCACCGCGAATGCCAGCACAAAGCGCACAGCGCAAACGCTTGCACAAGCAACAAACGTTGCAGAGCATCATTTCACATTGTTGTTGCTGTTGCTTTCTCTCTCTCTTTTGCGCCATCTGACATCAGGCATGTTGCTGTTGTTGTTCTCCCAACATTTTGCATTTTGCGCATGCAAGCTTGTGCTTTTGTGTATTTAGTGCGGCGCGCGAGTTCGAGCTGTGGACAGCTTTTGCCGTTATTGTTGGATGTGGATCAAAAATGAACTCACGCGATCGACAATTCTGGACAGAGTTTCTGGAGCTCTATCGCTCGCTGCCGGCTGTTTGGAAGGTCAAGAGTCCGGAGTATAGCAGCCGTGCTCTCAAATCAGCCGGCTACGAGCAGCTGGTGCTGAAGCTGCGCGAGGTGGAGCCGGACGCGGATCGCGCTCTCGTGGTCAAAAAAATCAACTCGTTTCGCACAAACTTTCGTCGTGATTTGCGCAAACGCGATCACTGCAGCGACGAGGAGCCGTTCGAGTCGACGCTCTGGTACTTTGACCTTCTGAGCTTCTTGGAGGGCCAAGAGGAGCACAGCTCGTGTCAGATCTCGCCAAAATCGAACAATTTTGATCTTGCAACTCCGCCTGAAGTAATGGTATTTCAGTACCTATACCTCTCTCTTTCTCTCTCACTCTCACACACACTATCCATCCGCAGCGTAAAACACGTCGCTCTGCTGTCAAAGATGAGTGTCCTTCTTCACCCGCTGCAGCCGAGTTGTGTTCCACTGTCCACTGTTCCACCTCTCCACTTCGTTCTCCCACCAGCAACAGGCAGCAGCGCAAGCGTTTGTCCACGCTCTCCGAATCCGAGGCGCTCGCTCACACCTGGCTTGGTCAGTTCGAGGAGCTGGCGCCTAGACAGAAGCTGCTTGCTCGCAAGCTCATCTCGGACGTTCTCTACTACGGCTGCATGCAGCAACTGGAGCCCTGCCACGTCGCCCAACTGCAGCAGATGATGCAGAGGCGAAAAAGCGAATCGCCTCAGGCGAATGTGGAGGGCGAATCTGTGGATGTGGATAGTTAGCCAAAGAGACCCACTACATAAAATAGTGGGTAGCTATAAAATACGGTCTGAAATGACTAAAAATATATTCTAATTTAAAAAGAAATATAGATTTATGTGTACACAAATATATATTTAGTATATAGTTTTGTAAAAGAATAAACAATTTAGAGGGGGAACAGGAACTACAACTAATACTACAACTGATTATTCTCTGAAAACTTTTCACAGAATCAACTGAAATATGGTCTCCAAATATTTGTGCTTTTTTCTATAAATACCTTATAAAATCAATTTGAGAATACCATCATCAGAAAACTTTTGACGAATCAAATTGAAATTATCTATCAACTGATTCATTGGCATATTTAAGTCAAGGTCTATCAAAACATCTGTTGAAATGATTGAATTAATCTTTTACAATCGGAAATTGCAATCGTCTGGGCTTTCTGTTTGTCTGATAAGACATTTGATTAGACCCCAATCGGAAAACACGAAGCACAAACCAAAAAGGCGAGCTACATATATTTTTAATCTCAATAAAAATTCTAAACAATTGCCCAACAATGGGGCGAAGTAAAGCAGGAAATGAATAAATAAATAAATGAATGTGCTTGAAATGGAAAGCAAATTAACAACGTTTATTGCCAACATTAAAAGTTGGTCAATTTGATTGGAAAACTTACCAACGAAATCCAATTGGAGTGTACGACTGTGCGGGTGTATGTGTGTGTGTGTGTGCTTTTGTCAACTCTCACCTCCAACTTCTAAATGACACTTTTGCTGAGATCTCTGCAAGGCAACAACAAAAAAATGCAAATTTATTGGCATTTAATTTGCAAGTAAGACAAGGAGAGAGCGAGAGCTAGAGAGCGGAAGAGAGCGCTGCCCGCATACAGTTACGCTGTACTCGAAAATAAAAACCAGACTCAGACCCTCATAATGTGCACAAAACTTTACAACAGCAACAGCAACTGTAAGAGCGCGAAGAGAAGGAGGTGGCGCAACCACAACAACAAATTCGGCATATAAACGAGCGCATAATGAGCTACGTAGAGCCTTCCGCAATGCTCTGGATGGATGGATGGATGGACGGATGAATGAATGGGGATGCGGACAAAACAAATGGGAGAGAAGGAGATGGGAAGACAGCGTACCCAAGAGGGAGTGGGACTGCGACTGGGAGTGGGAATGGGAGTGGGAGTGAGGCAGCCTGAAAATAACATAAAATGCCTAAAAATAGTAGCTGCAAACGCAGAGCTCATATATTAAACACGCCCAGCCCAGCGACTACCCCACCCCACCCATTCGCAAGAGCCATAAGTAACAGCCCGTCGATGCTGCCTGCCTTTTTTATGCTCTCCCTGCATATCATGCAATTACTTTCCACTCAAATGTCAATTTAAATTGAAGTTTTATGCAAAAACCATACTTGAAACTTTGCGCCTGCTTTGCTTTTGCCTGCCCATGCTCTCTCTCTCTCCCTGTGTCTATCACTCCGTTTCTGCTTCGGCAGCTTGGAACGCTTCGAGAACAATACGCCGCCTGGCAACTCAATCTGACACAGCTCTTTCCCTCTCCTTCTCTCTCATGCGCACACTAGCTCTGCCCCTTTCCGAAATTTCAATCCCGCTCGCTCTTGTTCATTTCCGTTACAGGCTTTGCTCTGCTGCCTGGCGATTGAGTCTCCGTCGCAGTCTCAGCCTCAGTCTCAGTCTCAGTCGCTGTCTCAGTTTTTGAGGGGGGGCAGCGTCTGTTCGTGTTTGTGTTCAGCTTTTTATGTGTTAGATGCACATTTCGGAAATTAAGTTGAAATTTATTAGCACATCTTTGTCGTCGAATTACATGGATTGGTTTTTTCGCAGCTCCAAGGCAATTCCGAAAGTCCACTGGCTGGACGACTACGAATTTTTAATTCACTTTTAGCATTTGATTAAAGTTTTTGTTGTTTCGATTTCATTTCAATTTCAATTAATTTCTAGATAACATTTATTTATAATTGCTTTTTCTGTTTAATGCATTTAAAAAAAAAAAAAAATAAAATAAATCTGGAGGATTTATTGAATGTAGCATTACTTTATTCTTAAATATTCTGTTGATTGATATTATATTTGTAAAAAATTAAAAACTAATACAATACATTCTCTGTTTTGTTTATTCTTAAAAATAGTATTTCTGGTAAGCTTAAATTTTAATTGATTTTCTATTAAAGACTTTATTTTAATAGAGCTCATCTATTTATTTCCTAAATAAACCTGTATAATTTACCTATTGTTAAGATCTTTCAACTTTACTCAATTATATATACTCTCTTATCTTATATTTACTATCAAAATATCGCTTCTGTCTTTTTTTTTAATTTTCTTTAATTATAATTTTATTTATTTCCTTAAAAATAAACACGACTTTGTAGAGCATCAATTGATATGCCCTACGCTGTTGAGTGTAGCGCAGCTTTAGCGCTGTATAATGTATCTGAAGGACCCTCGATGCGAGGATATGCCCAATGCTATTTATTTGCACACCCATGTGTGTGCCTCTGTGTCTCTGTGTGTGTGTGTGAGCTCTCGATTTCCATTTGGTTGAGTATTAGTGCCTTCATATTACACAATTTCGAATCGCATCAAATCGTTAAAAGTTTCGATTACACAACGCGTTTTACAATTTTACACAGAATTCGCTGTCAGGGGGCGGGGCGATGGGGCGACAAGGCAAAGGCAAAGGCGACCGAGCAACCACAACTAACAGAGACGGTGCATGGGGGGGGGGGAGGGTGTAGCAAATCTACCGTCCGTCTCCCCTCTGCTTAAAACAAATATTGAAAGTGGCATTAAAAAGAGGAAGAAGAAGAAGCAGAAGCAGACAAGCAAACTTTGCGCTGATTTTATTGCCATGAATTTGCGCTCAAAATGGCAAATCAATGTGTTTCCTTTTAGCCAGTCAATTTAATGGTTGTATTGTTTCATATATATCCGCCGAAAGGATGCTTCAATACACTCCACTTGTCCCCCCAGACAGGGAAGTAGACACCGACACAGATAGAGTGAGACAGAGAGAAATAGAGAGAGAGAGACGTGGATAAACATAAAAATAAATGTTGTTTTCTTATGTGAATAGAGAGCATATTATTTCAACTGAATTCTGATATTATAAACTGCTTATGCTCTAATCAAAACGTTTGCGAATAGAGCACAAAGCGAAGGGGCCAAAAGCGAGAATCCGAGGCATAGTTAATGTTTTTATGTGCAAAATTTGACTTGAATAAGTGAGTTTTTTAATACTTTCTATAACTTTTACTAGCTCTCGACTCTATTGGCACGGCCAGGCCAGCCGAGGGACACGCAACTAGGCTCTACCCTGCCAATATCAAAACGGTATTCCCATTAGCTTTTCCTCGTAATTTTTAATGCCAACGCTTTTAACGCAACACGCTGATGATATAAAACAAAAAACAACAAAAAAACGCAAGAACCAAATAAAAGGGGGCAACAAACTATGCGTATAAACAATTTTTACTACTATGCATATGCTAGCTAGCCATCTCTCTCGCTCTCTCTCTCTCTCTCTCTCTACCGCCCTCTACCTACAGTATGTTGTTTTTTTTGGGATATACCAAATTGAAAAGAGGAAGGCTGCAACTGACTTCTTAATGCCCGTCTAAAGATATTGATATTTACTGTAAAATGAATATGTCACGATCCAAAGATTGATTTAACAGCTATAAAGCTGGAATCAACAATTTCTGCAGTTAGAGATCTGATCTACCCATCTGTAGGTCATATATTTGCAGATCAGGTATATTAACTGCAATATAGCTGTGAAATTTGTCACATTTTAGGTTCTGTTCCAATAGTTTAAGGTTAAGCCTGAGCATAGGTCAATAGTAGTTAGCTACCTAGTAGAACTCTATCGCTGGGTGCACTACCAAATATGTACTTAAATTGTATACATATATATTAGACATACATATGTGTATATATATTTCAAATCCTTGCCTTCAATATAAATCTAGAGTAAACTTGGAACCGTACTAAATACATAGATTTAATAATATAGTATATTTCAAGTCTCTACCCAAACGTACTCCACATTCAAGCCAATATGCTCACAACGAGTGGAAAGATAAAGTAGAGTACGCCCACTGCCACGCCCCCAGCAGTCAAAGGCACCTGCCCCACAGTCAGAGCTTTCTGCAACCATCCTCTTCCTCGTAACCCCACCCTCTCTCCCCCCTTTCCCCACAGTCAGTTGCTGTTCAGATTTCTGTTGCTTTTGCTTTTATGGGAGCGTGTAATGTGATTTATAGCCGGTTCGGTCCTTAAAATAAATTCCTTTTAATGGTTTTTTATTGCCATCAGTAGTCGGCGTCAGCGTTAATGTTAATTAAACTATTGTAGTGCTTGTTCTACCATAAATTCAACGAGAAACCAACAGAGAGACAGAGAGACAGAGAGAGAGAGAGAGGGATAGAGAGAAAGGCAATCGGGATCAGAGTTGAACAATGTTTCAATGCTCATGAATAAAATCGCCCAGTTGGCAATTTGGGCATAAAAAAGGTATGAAAAAGGATTTGAATAGCAGGATTTGAAAGGGTGATAAATGCTTGCCATTGTTCAGGAATACCATGTGCTGTAGCAAGTTATCTCTGCTCTATCTATGGAGAAAAGGTATTCGGATTATTCTTAAAATTCGTCTTTTTTAATAAAGGAATAAAAAGGGATTTAAATATCAGTTGAAAAATTTGAATACGATGTGAACTTAAATCGGAACTGAAAGCAGATAGATTTTAGGCAAGTGTGCTGTGATATGAGGTATTATCTAGACTATAAACTTATGGCGGTTGCTCGAGTCTACTTCTAAGTAAAAATAGACATACATGTAAATATTATAAATAAATAAAAGGAAAAATATTCTTGCAATAGTTGAGGCATATAAAGTTCTTGGTTTTCTTGAATTCTCGAAACGGAAAACATATAATACATAGATAACAAGAGATGTAAACTGGAGTAAGTTTGAAACAATTAGAAATATTTTTGAAATTCTGTAAAATGCATATAGGCTATGGGTAATATTCTGTACCGCAAAGAATCAATAGTCCATTCATTAGTTTTTAAGTTTGCATGAGTTCTTTAAAGCCCCTTTCAGATTTCAGATCTCAGATCTCAGCCCATTCACTTTAAGTGCCAGTTTAAAGGCAACTTCGCACACGATCAGCCTGAGAGATTGGCCATGAGATAAAATTAATACTCATGTGAGCTGTGCCCACATCCCTTTTCCTTTGGGGTTAGGTGCGTCACGTAGGACATGTTCTGCAGTGGGCTGGCCTTGCTGATTGCCCCCCGATTGCTGGCCAGCTTATTAAAGCCATATTAGTCAGGTTGTCAGGCCTGTTAGCTTGTCGGGGTCTATGATGTGTTGATACACAGCCGCATTTATGGTATTTCCCAGTTGGATGCTGGACCCATCTCCACTTCTAATTTTATTCCATTTATAAATATTTCAAGATTCAAGAGAGCCGTGGGGGAGGCAGGGGGCTACACTGGGAGTTCTTTTCTGCTCGTTCATGATAATTGCGGTTCTGCGTTTCAGGCCCCAGCTGCGTTTAATGGCTTTTCACAATTTAAGCAAGTCCCATTTCATATTTTTATTTTATATTTTATTTGTATTTTTTTCTTTATTTTTTACATTTGGTTTCCAAGTCGTTTCCTTTTCTCTTTCGCCCCCCAGTGGTGGAGGCTGTTACTGTTGTTTCTCCTTTGTTTGTACTGTCATAAATTGCTTATATTACTCACGGTTTGCTTTGTTTATTTCGGCATTTACTTTTTATGAAAATCTTTTTGGGAAATTATTATTAATAATATAGTCAGGCCGGAATGTTAATGGCAAATGGGCCAGGTGAGCAGGGCACTTATTGGGCTAGGGACTACCATGCAACCAGTATATACCATATAGAAATGTAGTTTGGATAGTGCATATGTGAGAAGGTAATAAATATATCCGACTGGGATTGCCTTAAAATATATGCTGTTTATTATATTAAGCTGGGATTACCTTTTCCACTATATATACTATGCAAGGTAGTCTTATATTCGGATAAAAATGATTATATACCATACAAGATAACAATTCAATAATAATATAAATACTATAATTTTAGCTCGAATTTTGGTTTTCCTTATGGTATTCGAATCATTAGCCATGATATCATCTGTGGAGCATCCGTAGAGTCTTTCGGCGTGTTGCTTGTTTATAGCCTAGTCGACAAGGTCGAAATGCGTTAATTAAGCATATACAAAAGCGGCATAAGAACTGTTCCAGCAGCAATTGTGATCTGAATGTGCCCCAGCCCTTCGATCGTTAGGGCCTCCAGGGCCAAGCAGCAGCAGCAACAACAAAAGTCCAAGTAATGTTGTAATTTACAGAGACCCCCCAAAAAAAACAAAAATAATAATAATAGATAGATAGATAGATAGATTTTGTGAGGTTTTTTTCAGTTTTCTTCTTCTTCCAGCGATAAACAAAAGGCGAAAAGCAAAATAAATAGTGAAAAATAACAAGTCATAAACATGATTTATATGCAAAGTGCGCGCCATGAGATGGTGGAATGGATGTGGATACGACTCGTAGTAGGCCCGCAGCGCATGGAGGTGCCAGACCCAGCTGGGCCGACCGTACACAGACCAATATTAGCGTCAATTTATGCATGTTGACTGTTTGTACAAATGGCCAAGACGGCGACCGGCGATCGAGCGATCGAGGGATCGAAACGATCGACCGTTCCACGTCCGATGATCGTGCGCTAAAACAATGGGCCTCAATTGAACTACCAAAATACGCCAAACTGTTTTTTTTTTCTGGTTAGGCACGCACAGTGCCTATCAGACCCTCGCAGCGGGACCCTCAACTTGTACCTCACTCACACACACACACACGCACACACTCTCTCTCTTTGTTTGTCACACACATGCTTAAATGAAGAGTTGCTGATGTGTAGGATCATCATCAGCATCATCATGAACATCAACTCCAAAAAAAACCTCAACGCTCAATCAGCGGGTAAAGAAGGAAAGGCAAAATGCAAAGGAAAAAACAAAAAGAAAAAAACGGCCTGTCATGCAAGTCGGGATCAGATCTCCGTTTCAGGGTCTGGCTCAGAGTCTGGGTTAGCCTTTGAGCGTTAGGGATGAGTTGCGCTCGGGCACTGTGCGACGCTTGTTAAGGCACAGATTGTGCGTGTCTGTGCCTGTCTCGACTCGTCTCTTGTTTGGCCTGGTGCTCATACTCGCTCGAGCAGTGAGCAGAGTATATTGGCTTATGGGATTTAATATTTAGTATAGAAATTATGGTTGATTTTCCTATATACCATGTACCATGCCTTTGGGTTAGTTTATCATTGATAGTTTATGCATTGCTCCCGAATTAATATAGACTTCAATTTTAGATCCATGTCCAGAAAAATCTGTAGTAACTTATATCTGCTACAGTCTTAAAGCTAGGATTTTACTAATGGAGAATTCTTTATCAGTCTCTGTCCGGATCTCGCGATATAACCAAAATTAGTAATTGTTCTTTTATATTTACTTTTTTCTGAAATGAGAACGAGTATTGTGCAGTCAGTTACTCCCGAGCGCAACGTTCTTACTTGTTTTCGTGTTTGTGGCGTGGGTCTGGGGCACGTCAGAAGGTTGCCAGCACACACACTCAACACACACACACACACACACGCACACTACACACACTCATTGTATACCTAAACAATGATTACACTTGTGCCTCTTGTCCAGCCCCTGCGACTGGATTCTTTTAGAGCTGCTTTTTTTGTGTGAGTGCACTGAGCAATGATTAAATTAATTATGCCTGGCAGGTAGAGTCGCCTTTAGTCCATGGTCTAGGTCTAGCTGATCCTCTCACAGGGCCAAAGAAAAGCAGGCGAGCGTGAAGTAATCGTCAGGTCCTGGGCACAAAAGGACATTTGATATTTTTGACACTTTATCCACAGAGTCTCAGCTGGGACTTGTAAAAAGAAAATACGCTGATTGTGACGAGCCAGAGAGCGCAAACCCAAAACCCAAAACCCAGACCTGAGCCCAGACCCAGACCCAAGCCCAAAACCCAATTCCAATCCCATTTTCCACTTTTCAGTCAGTTGAACAATTGAAGTGTAATTTATGACAACAATGGCAGCGCCTGTTAGAGCCCTCGAGCCCCGATCCACTGACTCGGCCTGGCGATCGGGGCGAGATAAGCCCTTGATCAGGTTGCCAAACACTTGTGAGAGAGAGGTTCGTACCTATGAGTGTCTCGCTACCTACATATGTACATATACCCAACCCATATCTACCATCATCATCCCAAACACATTTGCAATTGCATGGAATGCATTGATCGTGGATCGATCAAACATTTGTCTATTGATCATCGAAAACTTTCCACAGGAAATGTGCAATGAAATCGAAGACGAGCGGATAATACAATAATGCTCTTATTTGCAAATGGGAATCCCCTTTTCAGTTCGCTGAAAGATCAATTGCGATCAATCAAGTAATCAAACAATCATCAATCAAACATCATTAACAAAGGAAGATTTCCTGTTTACGCACATACCAAATGGACCTCTATTGTCGATCTGTCTCTGTCTCCCACTATTTGTGAAAATATTTAGATGTAATCTATTTATATCTCATCTAATTAATACTCTTCAGTTTATCAAAATTTCGTAAACAATTTGCACGAATTTCTTTATACAAATGTCAAGTGTGTGAGAGCGCGATTTGCATGGCGCCCGAAAATAGCTGAAAATAAACGAATCAACGGCCACCCACGGCCTCGGGCAGTACTTCCTCTTGACATAAATTAAGATCTAAATGGAAATTTGAAAGGAAAATGCATGGAATGCAGTCGAAATATGCAATTGAAATATATAGCTTTTGCAAAGACTTTTTGAAATACTTTAAATGCATTTTTTCAATAAATTGCAAATAATGTATAAGAATATTTGGATGGATAATAAATAATACAGATTAATTCAATATATTGTATTAGCTAAAATAGTTCTCTGAAAATAAAAACAAGGCATTATATCAGAGATCGCTAGTTAATGAAGTTAGTGGAATTTAGGGATGCTTGTAAACAATATAATTTAAAATTATATTTTGTATTAATTTCCAAATAAAATAATAATTATTAAAATATTATTATTAATACCAGATTTTGGTAGAAGTCGTAAAACTATTAAAATCAACAATATTTTCCTTTTCCTGGTCTTAATTATTATATCTACCTGGCGCCCTGCTCAAAATTTGAGAGCCACTCAGGCCTTGAGTGAAAGTCGCCCTATATAAAGGGCAGCAGCTGCGGCATTTATTCAGTCGCCCAGACCCGGGGGGTCAGTCGTACGTGCAGGGAGAAGTGTTTTATTTTTAAATTATTAATTTTATTACTTTTTTAATTATTTTTTTTAAATTGGTTTTTTATATAATTTTTTTTTTTAATTATTTTTTAAACATTTTTTTTTATATTTAAATTTTTTTTAAATAATTTTTTTTTATTTTAAAATTTTTCTTTGTTTAAAGATTTTTTTAGTTTTAACATTTTTATTTTAAAATTTTTTTTTTTACTTTAACATTTGTTTTTTTATTTCAACATTTTTTTTATTCAATCTATTTTCATGCAGTGCACCTGAGGTAATTTAACTCGCATGTCTTTGTGCTCAGCTATCCTGCATGCCTCTAGATTTGATTGTTCGACGACTCAAATTAGCCCCCTTGCTTTTTGGCATTGATGTCTATTAATCAAACATAAATAAATCAAGTTGAAAAATAAAATTTGACATATTCATATTCATATTCAGAGGAAATACGAAATCGCATGAGATTTTCTTTACACATGATTGTTAAAATATTATTTCTATTTCAATTGCAGTCTTGCCATATTTTAATAGTGGCAGAAAACGTGGAAATTCGTATTATTTGACACAATTTTGGTTCTAGTTGTAGTCTAAATATAGCTAGTCTATACTTATTTTAACGTGGTCAATTAATAAAACTAAATTTGTTGTCTTTTAGTTTGAAGACGCAAAATTTGTTGGACGCCAAATGGGTAAACAAAAACAATCACCCCCAGCCGCACCCGCAACCCTCCACCCCAACACCCCCACAGATAATAAGCGTGCATTGAATTTAGTCTGTGGCACGGGGCACGGGGCACGGGCAAAGGCCCAGCTGCTGTTTGGCGCCCCCTTTGCAATGGGCGTATTTAGCCAAATCGCAGACAAAATCAACGAAATTATTTTGGGGCTATTTTCAATTTATGCCACAACTAAATTCTCCTCCTCTTGTTATTTTCGTACTTAAATAAAGCGCAATTTCTGCTGATTCCCCATCTCTCTCTCTCTCTCTATCCCTCTCTATCCCTCTCTATCCCTCTCTGTCCCTCTCTCACGTTGTTGTTGCTTTAGTTTATCAACAGTTGAAATTTAATAGATTTGGCACACTTTCAGCGTTGTGTTGACGGAGTATAGGACAATGCGAAAAAGTTAGTGCGAAGCACGAATAATTTACCTATTTAAGACTAGCAGAATATCTGAAATAAATGGAAATATATTATTATACCTAGAATCATAATTTCAATTAATAATGCAGACATCTTTACGAACATTTTTTTGCTGGTGTACTTTGAACTAACAAACAAATCTGCGAGTGCAAAGCAATAAGAATTCTAAGCACTAAGCCCTGGACAAAAAGTTAGTGAGATAACGGAAATAATTTAGTTTATGATAATTGCAACTAACATTTCTTTGCTGGTATACTTTCAATGTACACCTTACATAAAAAGTTAGTTAAATAGTGGAAAACGTTGCTGCGCTTACTGAGAGAGGGAAAGATTCTTTCAACTAACATTTCATTGCTGGCGTTTCTCGTACTTTCAAGCACAGCATTGTTGAGCCGTACAAAAATGTTAGTGCAATGCAATAAGAACTTCTGTGATCACAACTCTTGCAAAAAATGTTCGTAAAATCTAAAAATAAACTTAATTTTGATTAAAAACAAGGCTGAAATATTATAATTAAATGAATGATGACTAGCATTTCTTTGCTGGTGTTCAGCAAACTTACAGGCAAAACCAAATTTTGCATAAATAAATTAAAAGGAAAATAAGAATAATATCAAATGTATATACAAGCAAACAAAAACACAATCTGATTTTTGGAAAATAAACAACACGATATGAATGAGCAAATGAATCAATGAATGGCTAAAGCTCTGAATGCAAATTGCGTATAACAATAAAAAATACAAAAATAATATAAAAGTGGATTATGTATGTATAGCAATTCTTTGTTTTGATCATTATTCCATTTCGCTCTTCTAGCACCATATCTGCATAACTGTAAATATTTTTGATTCATAGTAACTTTGAGAGAATCAAAGAATCAATTTATCTCGCTCTCTACCTCTTATGTATGTATGTATAATAAATCTCGAATCTCATAAAATATGAGCTATCTAGAATAGAATTTAGATGAAAGATATGTGATTTACATAGATACTAGATACATAGATGGAATATGGGTGGAATATTGATGAAATTTTAATAAAATCATATCATCAAAGATATATTCCAAATTATTTTCAAATCGGAGCTAAAAAAATTATATATTATAATATGAATGTGAATGAAATGAAGTTAAAAATGTAAATTTTAAAGTTAGTCAACTCATGAATTTATATAATCGCTTCAAAATACTTCAATATGTATGTATATTTATAAGATGATAAGTTATTATAATTTCATATATATATTCACTAGATTTAGGGCGTATATCTCGCACGTGTCAAGCGCAAAAAAAAAAAAATCATTTTAGACACTACGCATAATATACAAAAAAAAAAAAAGTTAACCAAACTTCTATTTTTGGGGCCTCTCAATAGAAGCCGGCGCCACTCTAATGGGCCATTTTATTTGGTGTTGTTTAAAGCAAGAAGAGGAAGAGGACGAGGTAAAAAACTCGCAGCTTAAATATGGCTAATTAAAAGCAAACAAAGTTCAAATGCAAATGAGCAGAAGAAATCGCGATATAGTAAATTCATGCGCAGGTAATAAAACAGAATTTATGATATGACAAATACGAGTATTGTACAATATTATTATTATTATGATACGGAGTGGGCCATTGCGACGTTTTCAAAAATCGCGACTGGGCGTGGACTTTGAAAGCGATTTTGAAATCGCGTTCGAAACGAAATCGGCAAAAAGGAGAAAAACAAGCAAAAGCAAATAGTACAAAACACAAATCGAATTCAAATTCAAATTCAAGCGGCGTGTGCGTTGCGTTTTGTTTACAAATAGAACTCCATAGGATTGGAGGTTGCCAAAGCCATAGGCATAGGCGTAGGTGAGAGACGGCCGGAGGGATGGAAAGGGGAAGCGGTTCACTAATAGCGGTATGGGCCATATTGTATGGATACCCATATACATAGTTATATACATATGTACTTCTGAAATGCATGATTACATAGCTCCGTAGAAAGGGTATGTAAGGAGCATATTAGTATCAATGTGAAGTATGTAACATATGGCCATTAATAATGTACATATGTACATACATATGTATATCATATTAAATGTTCTGAACTGCTTTTGAAGATCGCTTAGAATAGTCAACGCACGCATTGCAGGGTACTTGGCTCTCGACTATGCTCAGCTCAACCACATTTACTTGTTGTTTGTAAGCTTGTGTATGCATATTAGATGAAATTATAAACAAAACATAAAGCGACGCAATATGCGCGCCGTTAAATTCGTCACGCCCGGCAGAGGCGAATGTGTAAAGGCATAGACCGACCGACCGAGTGGGAGAACGAGACCAAAGATGAGGAGTAAAGCTGTGTGAGTGGAATAGGGAGGTGGCGAGGAGGTAAGCGGCTACCCGGCTGTCAGTTATCGCTGTTCGTTTTTTGTTGTTGTTTTTCGCCTTGCGCGCCTGCAAGCAGATCGCGCTGTCTGTCCGTCTGCCTGTCTATCTGTCTGTTTGCTTCTCGTTTGCTTCTGCTTTTTCTTCTATTCGCTGCTATTGTTATTGTTGTTGCTGTCATGCCCAAAGCTGGGGGTCGACCTATTCAATATGCTGACACACGCGCCAACACCTCCTACGCGATGGCAGCGCAGTCGGCGTCGCAGTCGACTGTTAGCGGCCCACTTGATGAGTGCTCGTCCATTGTTTCTCGCGCCGCTGGCATCACACAACGATCTGTTAAAGCTTGCCAATGGGTCGACAAAAGTGCCAAAGCTCTATATGCATACATATACATACATATGTATATACATACATATGTATGTACATACATCCAAAGCTTTACAAACACTGACAGCCCGCAAGCACTCGTCCGACGCATGATACAATAAAAACAACAACAACGTCAGCACTGGCATTCAATTTGAAATGAATTGGAAATTGGAATGGGAATAGAAATGTTAGTTGGAATGGGTACTTAGCAGCTGCAGCAGAAGCAACAGTGGAGTGAGAGTGAGCGGGACAACAGTACTAATAATGCAATTTGTCTGTAAGCACTCACGTATGGGGAGGTTCGTTTATATGTACATATGTACGTTGGAAAATAAATAATTGTATTTTCTATACATCATAGTACATATGTATGTATGTATATGGTAGTGAAAGCCTATTTAATAAGCTTACTTATAACTCGTATTCTAATTTATATTTGATAGTGTAGATAGTAAAAGTTGGGCTACATTAAATGTGCAAACTACAAAGTTTATGCAGCTTCTGCGCGTTGCGTAGTATCTTATAGTCTATTTATTTACAGCATTAACCTATTTAACTCTTATTCGATTCGCTTAACACTTTCCACACATTGTCTTTGCTTTTGTTATTTATGCATTTCGGCATTGTGTTTGCTATTGTTATTGTCAACTAATTTGCATATAAATACCCGCACAACACACATACACACCGCTAAAGTATGCAGCTGCGCCTATGTATGTATATACAGCTTTAGTTATGCATGTGTGTATGTGTGTGTGTGCGGTGGGTGGTGCGCTCGCTAAATATGCTATCCATTTGTGTAAGAGATGTCTTAAGAGCGGGCAGCGTAGTTAAATAAAATATAAGATAACCCGAATTCAAGACTTACAGCGCATCTATCCGTCTCTCTCACTCGTTCGCTCCTTCGTTCTCATTCGAAATGAAAGTAGTGGAAAAGAGGAAGGCAACTTTTCTCTCTCGCTCTGGCGCTCTGCTCCAGCGATCTCCTATGCTTTGTTCCAGCACTGAAGCCCAGGCCCTGTGGTTGCTGCTGTTAATGTTGCTGTTGTTGTTGTTGTTGCTGGTGATGTCACAAGAATAACAACAAACGATTTTTTGTTTTGCCTCACGTTCGCATCGGGGCGTATGTAAATTTTGTTGTTTTTTTTTTTCTTTATTCGTTTGTTGTGTATGCAATCTTAAATGAAAATAAAAAAAATTATAATTTGGTTTTTAAAAAATTTAAATACAGACATCGAGACAATTAATTCGTACGCCATGTTTGGCGCCTGTTTGGTAAACCAGCTTTTGGATTAACTAAACAAACAGCAGAGACCATTGTTTATGCTTGTTGTTGTTGCTGCTGCTGTCGCGGTTGTCTAAGGCAGTTGTTGTTGTTGTTATTGTTGGAGGTCTTGGGAACAGTTTTGGGTTCATAGCGAATGACAAACGTTGGCTGTAAATTAATTAGCGGCATGCGCTCATACCTTTTTTTTCTCGATAAATTTTAATCGATAGTTAGCTCAGTGTGCGAGGTTTTAAATACAAGTTATGCATATTTTATTCAAGTGGCATAGAATAAATGATCAGAAATAGAGTATAATATTGTATTTATAATTATTATTATTATTATTATTGCATCTATGCATTTATATTAGTAACTATACATTTGGGTATCTGTGTGGTTATCTCTTTGAATATGTATCTATATGTGCGTTGCCATCCGTATCTAAATTTGACCATTTATATACGATTGTTTTACCAACAGTATTTTCATTTCTATGTTCATCTGGCTATACCAAATCAGAAATGTGCAATTTGTTTCAGAATGTGTGACCGTTATCTTTTGCAAACATATATACATATACATATATAAGTATATGCATTATGATGTGTATCTGCATTGGCAGTTTCGCCTATCTGTGGCTATATCTGTATCTTTATAGCCTTCACTTCTAGCTACATATTTGTTTACGAATGGATATATTCAAACTTTCTTTTGTTTGCATTCATTTGGCTCTCCCTAGATGGCTCGGCTTGTATGAGTATATTCAAAAGCTAAATAAACATATATTTTTATTAGTAATCCATAAAGATGAAGTAAACAGAGAGAATATTGATTTCGGGAATGTTCGCCTTAATGCAATCCCAATATGGATTACAAAAACGTGAGTGCAAATTTCTCTATATCATTACCATAATTTAATTACAATTTATCTTCAATCCTCTTTAGATAGTCTGGTCAATTGTGATAAACTTTATGTGTATCGCAGTTGATCTACAGATCTCTACAGAATCGGGAAGAGTTTTGAATATAAAACTGTGTATTATGCAGTCGGATAAGCTTGCTTTCTTATTGGCACTCCAGTAACTCTTATTGCTCAACGTACGTATATCTTTATATGCATTTTTATTGCTACCCGAACCTTTCACAATTCATCGATTCCTATAATGTTCTTGTCTATATACATATGCCTCTGACGTCTATAGTGCACCATCAAGTGCGAGGCAATGCCCCATAGATGGTCGAACGGATGTGCAAAACGTTTGAATGATTTTTTCCTTTTTGTGAATCGATCGAAGAGGCGCCAAGCGAATGCGTCAAAGGAACTTTCAGAATATGGATGAAAGACACAATTCTATTCTCCTCTATCCTCCTCTATCTCTTTTGTTGGCTGTAAACAACGAACGTCTTTGGCTGGAACCCCTTTGGCCGAGTCTGGCATGTTCTGCGCTCTGCTAATGCCCCAAATCCCCCTAAGACTTTGTTTACAGCCAAAAAACAGAAAAATAGTATCTTTTTTGGCATGCTTATGGAGCAGTCTTAGAACTAATTGTGAGGGATTTTCGTATGATATCTATATAAAAAAAAAAAAATATATAAAAATAATAGAAAAAACAAAGAATTAGGCCATGATAAAAATGCTTTTGCTTGTTTGTTTATAATTGTTTATACAATTTGCAGAACGTAGCAACTTTTTTTTGTCGAGATAGCGCACAATCTAGAGAGGCAAATAGATGAGAGGGATGGGGACTGTGGGCTGCAGAAGCCTTCAAATGTACACAAACATCCATATGTGTGGCTCTGTGTGTGTGTATTGGTGCTTACATTTTGCAATTAGATTAGAAATCCCCAAAGAGACGCGACCATAAAACATGAAACTGAAAACAAGAAAAACAAAAACATTAAATGGCGATTAAAAGTAATTTAGATAAAAACAAAACACTGAAAGCAAATAGCCAACAACAACAACTACAACAAGAGCTACAATAGAGTAGCGCACGTACATTAAGTGAGCATACACACGCACACATACACACATACTTAATGTATCTGACTCTTGCCTTATAATTAAATTCGAGCATCTTAGCTCAATGATGCCGCATGCCTAGGGCATAGATGGTTTGAGGATAGGAACAGAAGTTGATGAAATGGCTTCAAGTGGCCAAGGCTTGGCATAAAAATACTTTAATTACAGTGAGCATCGGCTATATGCAGCAGTACACATAATTATATATAATTGCATTTGACTCAAGAAATTAATCAGGAAAAATATAAGTTGAAATAAGTTGGGCAAGCATAGCTCGCCAAGTCAATCAATCAGTGACTGGCCTACCGATCAGTATGTTAAGTAGTTCATCAGTTAATCAACTGGTCAAGAAGTTAATTAGTTAATCAGTTAGCCAGGCAGCCAAGCAGACAATTTGGCGGCCAGCCAGTTAGCCAGTCAATTAGGCAAATTAACTCATTAGTTAGTTAATCGTAAAGTCAGTCAATCTGTTAGTCAGGCAATCAGCAAGTCAATCAATTAGATTTACAAATCAATCAAAATGAGCCAAGTCAATCGGTCGATTGGTCAGTCACAAAACTGTTCGTTAGCTGGTCAATATGCTGTCCAGTCAATCAGTCAACCAATTTGGTTTGTAAAGCAAACAGGCATCAATAAAGTCAGTCAATCTATACGTCAGTAGCCTATCGAGTCAATGGCAGTCAACCAATCTGTTCTTAGTTAGTCAACCATTCAATCAATCAGTCAGCTAAGTGATTGGCATCATTACTTAGTTTTTCAGTCAATCATTTAATCATTCAACTTGGTACGTCAATCAGTCAATCAATATTTCAAACCGAAAAAAGTAGCTAGTCAATCAGTTAAATATTTACTTGCTTAGGGCACTTCGTTCAATCAAGCTGGCAGAATATATCTCTGGCATTTGACATATCAGTATCCACATAGAGCATTTGATATTCGTTACAGCTGCCATCTGCTCAGATCTGATCTGATTGCTAGTACTATTCGACCAATATTGGAAGCGAGAGCTGTTCAATTAGGTTTGCTCGCTTGTTGGCTCGTACGTTCGCTCGCTCCCGTTTATCTCGTGGGCGCCAGCAGAATGTGACGCTAGTGACGCGCCTAACTGATTTAGTTAATTGCATTGTTTTTCAATTAGACTTAATCTTAATTAAGCAAACAAACACATGCGAACCGAGTGTACATGACTCTGCGATACCCTGTACATGTATGCACCCACCTTGTCAGCTCTCTCAACGGCTACAACGTATCGCAGGGCAGACAAAGAGAATGGAAACAAGGCCTCGGCGCCGATAAGATAAATCCCAGGCAGACACCGCAAGCAAACAGCAAGCGTAGCCGCAAACAGAAACAGAACCACGTCCAATCCCCGGACTCTTCAAAAACACATAGAGCGAGGGAACGAGCCACAGCCACAGATGTAGTCGTAGTCGCAGTCTCACTCACAGTCACAGTCACAGTCGAGGTGTGGCGAGGGCCTTGGCTCAACTTGGTTTGCACATTGATAAGCGAAATGTGAAAATAGAAACAAATATTTATTGCCAGCATTATCGTCCGTCTGTATCTTCCGTCTGTATCTGTATCTGTATCTGTATCTGTATCTGTATCTGTATCTGTATCTGTATCTGTATCTGTATCTGTATCTGTATCTGTATCTGTATCTGTATCTGTATCTGTATCTGTATCTGTATCTGTATCTGTATCTGTATCTGTATCTGTATCTGTATCTGTATCTGTATCTGTATCTGTATCTGTATCTGTATCTGTATCTGTATCTGTATCTGTATCTGTATCTGTATCTGTATCTGTATCTGTATCTGTATCTGTATCTGTATCTATTATTTTCTATTCTCTATTTGTATTCGCAGTCTTATCTGCATATATTTATTTATCAATTGATATATTTATTTCTGTTGTTTGCATTTGTTTGACTTTCTAAAGATAGATCGGATTCATAATTATATACAAAAGCAAAAATAAACATTATATGATTTACTTATCAAACTCATAAACATGAAGTAAACATAGTGAATATTGGGTTGGTAAATTATTTACCTTGATTACCAAGTGGAATAAAATTAAAAATACTCTCGCACGTTCGCTTGTTGCGCCTACTGGAAAGGGAGGAGAATGCTAGAGTTTCAATATCTTTGTTGTTAGTCCTTGATGTAAGGCAGAAACTGAAATCGCTGGGATTTATGCAAATCGTTATGAATTTTTGCTTTGAAGGCAAAAGTGAAATGGAAAATGAAAAGTGGCTGATGAAAGGGCTAAATACAAATGAACATATAAATACTTATGTGGATAGAGATATATATAAATACATATATTCTCGCTTTTGTATGTATATATATTGTATATTAAGTTAGTTATTGATGGAGAGGGCGACATAAAGTGGGCACTTGGCTAAATATGGCTTTGGCTTTGGCTTTGGCTTTGGCTTGGATTTGGCTTCAGCTTTAGCCTTGCCTGTGGATGCCACTTGCTTGGCCTTGTGCGTATCTATGCCAAACTAGTGTGTGAATGTGTGTGTGGGTGTGTGGGTGTATATGTGTGTGTGTGTATTGGTGAGTGCTTTTGGCGTTGGTCTGTCGCCTGTTTGTTTATGCAATTGCCGAGGTGTGTAGCCGGCGTGAGGCATTGTATGGGATATGGATACAAGAGGCGTGCGACAAGGGGAGCTGCGGCGCAGAGGCGCAGGAAGGTAGTTGATAAAGCAGAGTGGAGGAGAAGGAGAGAGTGAGAGAGTAGGAGTTTCGTTATAATAACAATAAAAGTGGCTTCCAATTCGAAATCAATTAACGTTGAGTGCTACTGGGCATGACAAGAGCGTCAATATTTACACAAAATAATGAACGGACCAAATAAACACAACAGCAACCCAGAGGAGAGAAGCGACCAGCGGCAAGAAAAAGAAGAAGAAGAAGCAAGAAAAAAATACACCTTTGGCCAGCAGGCATGCCAAATACACTAAAGTTTTGTTTAACTTATAGTTTAGCCTAGTGGTTTTTGAGGAAGAAACCGGGAAAGGGAGAGGGAGAGGGAGATGGAGAGAGACAGACTGAATTTAGATGAGGTGAGTTAAATCTTCATTGAATTTGATATAATCTCAAAAAAGACAGAGCTATAGATCCACGTATCTCCTAGATTCTACTACTTACATGTGTAGCTTCTCTTAATATATTTATGGAAAAGAGATAAGTTAAGTTAGATATTTAATTCATTTCTTTATGCAGTTATGGAAACCATATAATTATCGATATGCTGCTATTTGATTTGCTTCCGACTTTTCAAAATACATACATATATATATTTAGATATGAAATGTAGCAAATGATTAATGCCTATTTATCCTTTGCTCTTTTCTAAAGCATGCAATTTCCTAAGCCTTGCACCTGTCTGGGACCTGCTTTTCCCGTTACTCTTTTCTACCTTGGCTTATTTCTCTTACTAATCCCGACAAAAAGTTAAACTTCCTTTGCCTTAAATATGATATTATGCTAAAAGACCTCATTTGTCTTGGATCTCTACCTGAAATACATTTTCACTCCCCTTCTCTGTCTTTCGCTCTCCCTCTCAATCAACTTCCTTGTAATACGTTAGCATATTGATAGAGACATGCATATTAATGGCCAGCACAATGGCTCGCAACGTTCCCGAAATTTGTTGGAACTCAGCATTCAAGTGGGCAATTCATTCATTCGGGATTAGCCAAAGAAACATTTTCCGCACGTTGCGCCATAAATTTCCCAAAGCATTTGCCGCTGCATGCGAAAGGGAAGCGACTGCAGTTTGGCCAGAACGAGAAGAAGAAATTAGACAGAGGCTGAGTTATGACTCCTACCTGAGCTGCTGTTGACTGTCGCTGGCGCGGCACCTAGCTACCCGAGCAGGGCTCATTCATAAATTGTGAGCAGCGCTTTAAGTCTGCAGCGAGTCGGCAGCTCGGGCCATAAAAATGTCGCAATGCTGCTAATGCGGGCGCAGGAAGGACGCAGCACGAAGGACACTTCCGGCATTAACGACTTCAAGGATGCCTACCTTCGCTCTCCGCTCTGTGCACTCCTCTCCCTCTCTCTCTCTCTCTCTCATTCTATCTGTCTGACTGCACCTACTTAAAAGACTATGCAATGTGCATCTACGGATTTGCATGGCACCCGCTTTGGGTAGCTCAAATTAGCCGGGTACTTAAAAGCCATTTACGACTTACACTGAAAACAATTCACATGCAGTTCAAATGCAGTTGCAGCATTCCATAAACAAGAAAAGTGTAAATTTTAATGCGGGCATTATAATAGGTATTACGACTAACTGCACCATTGTAGCTTAAGGAACTGACTTGAGCCTCGACATTGCCATTGAGTGTGGGCAGGGAAACGAGGCTTAAATGAGAACAGACTAGACTTGCATCTAGGATAAAGGTCAAGATTTTTATCATATATGCATATACCAAGATATATGTACATATATACTAACTTCCTACTTCTACTGGTTCGGGCACTTGAAAGGTAATCAACTTCAGATCGTTATCGCAGCTGCTGTCTGTCAGCTATCTATACAAATTCGTGCTAAAAGCGAGTTCAGCGTATTTTTTACGTAAATAGAACTAAACTTGAACTATGAATGTATGCAAATAAATAATAGTAATAACCTAAAGTTTTACAGACTCTATTCCTGGAATCCAAACTCTTGAATCTACTTTAAACTTATTCTTATTTAATATTATCGATTATTATCGATTGTATTGTGATTTATAATCAATTTAATGAAAATCAATTTGAATTTCAGCGTTGATCTCTAATGGAACAAACTCAATTGAAATTCATTTGAGTGCGCACAATCATTATGCATATTTAATCTGGCAATCAAACTGTTTTGTGATGTGCTGCAACATGCCTCAAAATGGTGCACATGTTGTCATTGTTGTTGCTGTTGCATTCGTCAGCGCTTTTTGACATTCTAATTGTTTGGCTCGCAACAAAATCTGCAAAATTGAATCATTTCGCACTGACAGCTAAATATGAAATCCGAAATGAAATTACAAAGCAGCCAGCCCTGTCTACCCTATCACCCCTGCTGCCCCGCCCAGCTGCTCGACTTACCCCCTTCACGTGGCTGCCAAAAACGGATACACGGCCAAATTGAATTGTGTCCCAGTAGCTGTGCCTCTCCGTTCCGTTCCACCCCCCTCCTCTCCTCTCCACTCCACTCCTGCTCTATCTGTCAGTGAGCTCTTGAGGTGAAAATGCAATTATTTATGAGCCAAAAAAAAGAAGAAGAGAGGAGAGCAGGGCAGCGGTGAGGAGAGGAAAGCAGTGCAGAGTAGATGTATGCCTCGTGTTTCGCTTCCTTCGCCTCAAAATCCAAACGTGTACACGACGCTGGCAAACGCAATCAAAACATGACGCACACAAGGCACCTCTCCACGAAGGCGTCTGAAGTGGGGCGGGGGCGTGGCAACTGACAGGGGCACGTATGTAGAATTAGTTTACGAATTGCTGCAGGATACGTGGCGCAACATTTTACAGCAAACAATTTCCCAATGCGACGCCTCCCCGCCTCCCCGCCGCCCTCTGCCCCATCAAAAACACGCTGTCAGTTGCACAGTGGAGCGAATGGACAAAAGCGGCGCTCAAAAACCGCCGCCGGCTATTTGATACACGCTACAGATACACTCCTGAGAAGGGTTGCTCAACAATTCAATAACCTTCAACTCGAATTGAAGCTTAAACTCTCTTCATAAATCTATCGAGTTGCCTGATGTGGCACAGTGGGCGCTGAATATAGACCTACAGAGGCTTCACTTAACTTGCTGCGAGCAACATGAATGCATTTTTGAGGGAATTGTTAAAGAATCATTCGCATCGTATGATCTTTAATAATGTATTTAAATATTTCTTTTGCTTTGAGGAAATCGCAACAGAATCTTTCTAAAAATATAAATCAATCTGAAATCTCCATCATTTCAAGCCTTTGGTTCAATCAAACTTGTCATATAATTGCCCCACTGTGGCCAGCCGTTAGAACTTAGGCATAAGCAGAGAGGAATAAGTATAGGCATAGGCATATACATAGACATAGTCATAGTCATAGTCATAGTCATAGACGTAGATAGAGCTCCAAAAAAGCTTGCTGTCTGGCAGCTGGGGGAATTGGAATTGGCTCGGTTTTGGCTTTCGACTTGATGTGCGGGGCTCAAGCCTTGGAGTGTTGCTCTCTCTGGGCACAGCTGGAGTGGAGGGCGCAGAAGGGGGCAGCGGGGGTGGAGGGCTTTGTTGTGGAACAATTTGTAGCACATGTAGCGCGACGTTTGGCAACAAACGATGCAACCTGAAAGGCAGCCACAACATTTTTGGAAGCTCTATTAAGCGTTGCCAACCGTATCCAAAAAACAGCCAGCCGCCCCCTCCCCACCATCCCCTGCAGACGCTTAAAAGAAAACTTTAGTATGCGAATGTGAATGTGTTTATGTGTGCGTGGATTTTTGAAATGAATATGCATGGGCATGGGCATGGGCATGGGCGTAGGCGTGGCAAGGGCAAGAGAGCAGCGCACGGGCCGGAAAAACTCTTGGCAAAAGTAAATTTAAAAGTTTTTCCCTGCTCCTGCTCCTTGCCTATCAGCTCCTCCTCCTCCTCCTCCTCGTCTCCGTCTTCATCCTCTTGTCCGCTTCAAAGATATGAGTAGCGCGCACTTTTGGACAAGTTTTCCAGTTTTTCGGGCACGTGAAGCACGTGAATGGCAAGAGATTCGCTCGCAATACCAGAAAATGTGCGATAATTCACATAAGCAGTCTTATCATGTGTGTGTGTGTGTGTGTGTGTCGAGTGTGTGTATGTGTGTGTGGGTTTCCTGCGGAAAGCAAAGGCACCTCCCAAGCATTTAGGCATGCAAAGTTTTCACTAGCGCACGTTCCACTCGAAAGCAATTAGCACACCCAACGAGAAAAGTTCGTCTACCTGGGTAAATCTCTTAAGACGGTCTCCCCGGAGATCCATAATCATATATCATCAAAAGGAGCTATGGGTAATAGTCTAGCCTGTAGCGAACTCTAAGAGTAGGAAATTCATAAAGGAATGTAAAGTACAGTTTAGGTTCATCAACGGGATTAGATGGCGTTACTATGGAATCAAATTTATAATTGTTTCAGCATGGAAGTAAATATTAAACTAAAATGATTTTATTGATCGTTAAACAGATTTTCAGAAATATTTTATATGCATTATTTACATAAAAGTAAAAGTATTTTAGTTGAATCACATATCTTACAAGAAAATAAAATATATTTTCGCAATTTATATTTATTTAAAATAGTTATTTCTAATGATTAGTAATATATTGTCAGAGTACTTATATTATATTATTATCTATCGTTAGTTCTTCAAGAGACAATATATAAATAATCATTGGAAATAACTCTTATATGTTTAAGAAATTCCATATTCAATGAAATTCCAATATCTCTGAAAGTATAATACCTAATTTCTTATATAACAAATTATCTATAATTGAACATTTAGCATATCTTATATCTAAAATCTAGTATATCATATCTAATATATCTTATATCACATATTGTACAATTTAATAACACATCTAATCTTATACTACCTTAAAATAGTTGCCCTTAGCTTAAAGTCCACGCTGCAGGTTTTCAACATATCAGCGATTATTATACACTCCATCAATGCCCGAAGTCAACTCACCGACCTCCATTAGTACACTTCACAATAAACTCTATAAGAAATACAACCACATCATATCTCCTGGCATCCTCAAAAATCTCAGCGCAATCCTAATTCGTTCCATTTTGCTTCGCATCCTTATGAACTGTAGCATTTACTAACATTTTCTCATGCACGCATCCAGAAACCATTTAAATAACGCTCCATCATCTCACACACTCACACACACACATACACTGAGACTAGTATACTCTTACTCATTCGAGAGAAACTTTTACACGGCAGCCGACGCTCTAGGCAATACGACCCACCCACTCCCCGCCCCGCCCCTTTGGTGACGCCCACTCGTTGGCTGTAGCTGCTGGCACTGGGCTGCTGTAGTGTTTCGTGGACCTCGCGACGCCTTGCCACGCCCACGTTTATGTAGGGGCTGGGACGTTGATAAATGCACCGAGCATAAAAGTTGGAGCAAACTACTTTTGGGTTTTTAGGCAAATTTTCGCATAGAACTAAAAACGCTGCCAACTACTTTCCACTTACCTGGCACTATGCCACGCCCACCAGGCAGCAGCAAGCCGGCGGACGGCCCAGGGCCCAGGGCCCCGCATCCAAATCGCTACAGCCATTAGAGGCTGACGGAAAAAGCGGCGCTAAATGCGTTGTGAATTATTTAAGGCACGTGTGTTGCGCAGAATGCGGCAAATTCGACAGTGAAATGCATTTATTATTGAAGATGCGAGTGGAGTGGAGCCTAACACAGGCCCCACGCCCCCTCTCGCCAGTGGCTGGCAGTCCTTTGGCTGACAAGCCAACCAATTATGTGCGCCTGATGAGTGCCCCAATGGAGCGCAGTCGACGTAGATCGGGGTTTATATTTTGATAAACGCTTTAGAGTTTGAAAACTTTTGCTGCGGCTGTGTGGCACGTGATTGGAATTACGCGTGGGGCATGCCACACACACACACACGCACACACACACACACACACACACACACACACACACACACACACGCACACACACACGCACATGCCCCACACACTCAGTCAGCCTCAGAAACCTCAACCTCAACTTCAATCTGAACCCCCTCACCCTCTCCACAGGATAAATGGAAATTTTACACGACTTCTCCGTGACAGGTGAGCTCTGAAATGTGGCAGGTGTGTGGCGAGGCGGCGTGTGCGAGCTAAAAGATGTTTCTGATTTTGTGGCAATTGACAAATGTTGCACACATTGTGCCAAATTAGCATATATACAAATATATGTGCATACATACATACATATAAATTTATACATGAGCAGACTTTTCTTGGAATGTCTTAAGGTAAGCTATTCAAGTGACAGCTACAGATACATATGTATCTGAGGATATGCGCACAGCCCTGTTACATATCAATGATGTCCTTTTGCGTAATTCACAGATGGGAATATGCATTAGTCCGGAAATATTGCTAGAGATATGAATATGAATAATATTTGAATACTGGATGAATTTCCAATATTTTAATATTTTATTCAATGGGAACATTTTCTGAACTCAAGATAGATTTGAAATTATAAAAATTCAGATTATATATCAGTAATTTCTACTATTTTACTCCCTTAAACAGTGAAGAATTTACCGAGCCATAGAAACTAGGCAAATTAGAAACTCAGTTATTTAAAGGCCTAAGGACTCGATATTATTGAGAAACCAAAAACATATAGAATATATATATCTACCATTGCCCATTGAAGGACGTGGAGTACCGACTAAAACTGTACTTTCTGCAGTCGATCAAACAACGCTGACTAGAGAGGACGAAATAAGTCCCAAGCGGAATTCCTATACGCGTATAGATAAAATAGATATTTACAATTCAGTTTATATAATGCGAGGATTTCGTATAACATAAATATTATCTATTAAATAAAACATAAATTTCTCCACACATGGAACATTCCTCTCGCTTTCTCTCTCCTCGTTTGTTTCATGTGATGTTTTATTTGATTGATAAGTGGAAAATTGGAAATACAAATTGGATTGTAATGTTATTAGTTTTACATCTGACGATATATACTCGTATTATACATATATGTTGTATATTATAACATGTCTCTCTCTCTCTCTCTCTCTCTCACACACGTTCGTTCGGTCACTCTCTCTATCTGTGCTACTGCTGCTGCTGTTCTCAGTCTTGCTTCAGTTGGCCGCCGGTTCACCATTGCCCTGCACATGGAGAATCATCTCGAAGGGATCCCACTCCAGATCCGATTCGTGTTTGACACGCCGCCGTCCCGCCCCGGGCGCCTGATGATGCAGATGAAGATGGGGATGATGATTGTTGTTGTGATGATGATGAAGCAGATGCTGCGAATGCATTAGATGAGCGCCATGCTGGGCCAGTTGCTGCTGCACCTGACCGATGGGCAAATCCTGTGAGTGCTCGGCCAGTCCGGGCGGCCGATAGAGCTGCAGAGGATGTGCCTGCGGCTGGGCGTGGCCAATGGCCAGGGAGTGGGGTTGCTGATGCTGCTGTTGGTGGTGGTGCTGCTGCTGCTGTTGCTGCTGCTCGCTGACCATCTCCTGGATGTGCTCGCGCGTCTGCTCCCGTTCGTCCACCTTCCGGAGCAGCATCTCCCGCATAAAGGACATGCGCTCGAAGTGCTCCCAATTCGACCGGAAGCCCTGCTGCGCATACTGGGCGTGCCGCTCCTTCTGCAGCTCGTCCACATAGCGCTGCTTGATGATCGACCAGCGCGTCTGCATGAGTGCTGCAAGGCGATGATAATCTGTAGTAACTCGCACCGGCGCATGGTTATATAAGCACATATTTATGTATATAAAATATATGAGATATATTATTCGATTTTTTTACTGTTCACAAGTTTTTATAAGATAAATCTTTTATGTATGTGACATGGAAAATTCTATAGGAATGATATTCAAAGACTTTATATTCACCTCCCTAGACTAGAGCACGAAGGCTTTGCATATGACTATTAAATTCAAAGAGTTTTCTATATAATATTTAATCTAAACATTTACCCAAGGTTTTATGATTTACCGAAGCTCCCGTTGATTCCCTTAAACCTTTTTCTCCTCCTCTAATTTATTTACTTTATTTATTTTACTTACTTGGCGTTAGACCCATCTCGTTGGCCGCCTCCTTCCAGACGGCGGAGGTGCGGCTTTGGCCCTGTCCCTTTTCGCTGCGCTGGCGCCCCGCCCACAGGGAGGGGCGCGCCTTAATGGCATCGATGATGCGGCCGCGCATGCTGTTGTGCAACGAACTGGGCCGGCCCAGTTTGCGCATGGGCGTGGTCGTTGCCTCCACGGTGACAACAGCCGGCGGCACAAGTCCTGTGAAGGCGGTGTAGGTCATGCCATGCGCTGCCGGCTGCTCAATGAGATGAGGTAGCTCCGTCGAGGCAGAGATGCCAGCTGGGGGGGCAGCGGGTTGTGGCGCAATCGATGGCGGCGCTGCGGCTGTGGGCTGCAGCCAGCTGAAGCTGCCGCTGGGACGCCCGCGTCCATGCGTAGCACTCGGCAAGGGGGGCGGTGGCAGTGCGGGCGGAGAGCCGCCCACCTGGAGAGCGGGCTCGTTAGGCGAACTCGTCTCAGAGCTGCTCGAGTTGCTCTGAGCGCCCACGATCTTGGCTACCGTTATGTTGTACATAAAGGACATGGGCTCGAAGTGCTCCCACTTGGTGTTAAAGCGCTCCTTGTGCAGGATCTGACGGTGCACCAGATTGTGGTAGTGATACTTCATTTGACTCCAAATCGACTGCAGTTTGACTGGGTGGACGAGAGAAGACGATATATAGAAAAGTCCATGAGAGATGGCGAATCATAAGCCTTATTACTATTTGGGAGAATCGCCAAGAGAGGTAGTGATAATAGATGTAATACGACAGATGATCGAGTCTATTGGCATACTCAACTTACACACAAAAATGTGTATAGAAGTAGCTACGTTCTTTGTATATACAATGTAGTCAACTTCTACAATCTATAGAAATATACATACATATGTACATATAAAGAATATATACAGTGTATAGAAATATAGAATATAAAAAATCTATATTGACATATAAAAATCTGTTGTCTGTGTACAGTCTGTGTAGATACTCTATATTACAGTCTATGACATAATCATGTTCAATGTAGAAAATATAAAATATATAGTAATATACAAAATATAGAGTATAGAAACTCTATCTATATCGGCCTAAAGAAATACTTAGTTTACTTTTACCTATTATGCACATCTCAATTTTTATCCTATTAAATAAAGAGCTGTAAATTGACCATTTATTATTGTTTTTTCCACGCTCTACAAATTAGTTAATGTACCCCAAATATGTGCATACATATGTACATACATATGTACATATGTAATTACGCTATCATTCCCTTTTCCAATTGGGCATTTTACAACCTATGTACGACAAACATCTATTAATAGCTCATACACACAGCAGAAGAGAAAGGCCAGAGAGCAAGAGCGCAAGCGATAGAAAGAGAAGAGAGCAGCAGCGAAACGCAAAACAAAAACAAATTGAAGCCGGCTGCCAGGCTAAGCTTCGAGCCCAGTAGAAACTTTGCTAATGTTTTTGTTTCTGCTTGTAAGTACACGCAGGCATAACCATAAACACACACACACATACAAACATACATATCTGCAGTATAGCTATCTCAGTCGCACTCACCTGTAGGCACATGACCGCCAAACTGTTCGGCGATCTCGTTCCACATGGGCGATGTGACGCTGCGGCACAAGTGAAGCTTGTTGTTAGAGTCCCAAATTTCTGGATACTTCTTGATGGCCTTCAGCAGCTGAGCGCGATTCACGAAGGGATCCTCCTTGGGCATGACGACAGGATATGCTTCTACAGCTGGAGAGGCGATAAAGGCAAAGGTGAAGGCGACGACGGCGTTGGTGGCGTTGGTGGCGTTGGCGTTGGCGGCGACAACAGCGGACGCGGAGCACAACTGCGTCCTTTGACATCAATTATCGGCGAATAACTGAAAGTAGAGTTTGCAAAATATGCGAATTGAAAATGAAAAGGCAAAGCGATTGAGGAAAATAGAGAAAACGATGACGACGTCGGGGCAACGACGACGCCAGCGACAGCAGCAGCAGCGACGACGACGACGACGGCGGCGGCGATTGTTGCTGTAGTTGTTGTCTTTGTTGTTGGGGCGCACCGATGCCGAGAGATTGAAAAGCAATGTGGCAGAGGCAAAAGCAGCGCAAAAACGGCGAAAGCGCACACGAGATGAGATACACAAAATGCAAGCGAAAAGAGAGAACAGACAGAATGTGCAAAAAAACAAAAGCAAAAAAAAAAGTAGCAGCAACAGTTCGGCAATAGCAACGACAACGATGTACACCGTCTGTAGATGTGTGTGCGTGCGTGTGTGTGTATACGTAGGTGCTGCCGATAGAGGTAACTGTAGAGGTCGGGGGCGGGGGAGATTGGTGTGCTGTGGCACAGCCATACATACATAAGACGACGCGACGCGACGACCAAAGCGCACACAACAAAACAGACAAAGGCAACGAAGACCAAAGAGACAAAGCAACAACAACAACAACAACAACAACGGCGAACTTTATGGCAGAGACGGAGCTGCAAAAAAAGTAAATACAAAAACAACAGCAGCAAAGTGAACGAAAAGAAAATAGCAGACAAAAAAAAGAAAGGCAACGATAAACAACGGCGACTGCGAAGTCGACGCCAGCGTTTGGGACTCACTTGCATGGCCTGTGTGTAAATGTGTGTGTGTGTGTCTGGTTGGGTTTGCCACAGACTCGTCGCGCAGTTGAAGGTGGCCACGGCACGGCACGGCTTCGACATCGACATCGGCATCGGCTTGAAGTCGGGCCGCATTAGAAGAAGCAAAGGCAAAGCTCGTGCTGCGCTCTCAACGCGAATGCGAAACAAAAGAGCAGCGCCAAAAGGCGTCGAGTGCTGAGCAAAATGCAGGCAGGCAGGCACACGCAAACAGAGCAAAACGCACGATGACCGATGCGACAGAAGCAGCAAACAGCGACAGCAGAAGCACTAGCAACAGCGACGCTAAAGCACAGGCCGTAGACGCAGACGCAGCTAAGCAGAGCCGCCCGGCCAGTCGGCTGTCTAAACAGCAACAACTACTATGTACCTAACTGCACATGAATACGCACACACACACACACACACACGCACGCACGCTCACGCACACAAATAAACGCCTAGTTACTGACGAATGGGCGCTCGTACAAAGTCGGTCCGACGTTCGGGCGATCTGTCGACCAGTTGGTCGCTTTTCGGGGCTACGTGCAATGAACCCATTTCGCAGCAACTACACAACTACAACTACAACTGCAACTGCACACAATTAACACACGCACACTGGCAACTTGAGTTGCGCTTGTGTTGGTGCATAGCGCACCCACAGCGTTCGTTTTTGCCAACGCACAGCCAACAACAACAAAAGCTAGGCGAGAAATCGTCCCAAAAGCTTGAGCATTTCATGAGGGTGCCTCTTTGCAAACGTAGGGTGCGTCAATAAAGTTGTGTAAGAACAAAATGCAGAATGTGCAGTTGTACTATTAATTAATTATTAATTACAAGACATTGAATATTGATTGTATATATTTATATTTTATTTTATATTATATTTTATTTGTATTCAAATAACCTAAAATATGTTGTTCTATTTCAATATTATGCTGATACTTATAACCTGATTAGCCCAACTACATATTTAATTTTTTAATTTAAGTATATAAAAACTTAATGAGGTCGCGGCTATTTCCTACTTGTCATTTGGACTCTCTCCCACACAAGCTGTTAAAATGGACATAAAATAGATCTAATGAAAGACTTCCTTTCAATCATTCAGAATACGTGATTGGTTGCTGCTGAGAATAATTTAGACATGAATTGGGTTTTAGCTGAGTCCGGGCCTGGGGCACATCTGAGATCGGGACAGGCTTATAATAAGAACAGCGCAGCGCACAGCATTTTCATCAATTATTCAAGGCCATGACACTGGACCAACTGATTCCGTTTCGAATGAAATGCTAACGATAATGTTCCATTCAATTCCATGCCGTACCACAGCTTCCCTTCCTCTTCTCTCCTTCTGCATTTCTAATGCTGTTGTTAATGCTTTTAATGTTTGTCGTTTTATTGGCTACTGTTTGTGACTCGGCTATCTGCGATAGATACATCACTGGGGGTGCGGGGGTGCGGGAGCATGGGGTATCTGCGAGATACATGTGTGCGCACACGCACTTATCTGGAAGCGGTGTCTTTAATTTTTATGACTGCATAAATGGTCCTGAGCGGCTCCCAGAGCTCAGCGTAATTTGCTAGATTAGAATTAATTTCGAGGCGCGGCAGATACTCATAGAGCAGCCCAAAAAGAAAAAAGAACTTTCGACGGGGGGCAGTAAAAAAAGACACGTAATGTTTATGCGGCTGGACACTGGGCGGGGCGCAGAGGAGCGAGGAGGCGTGGCAGTCAGTTAGATAGACAGACAGGCAGGCTGGCACACAGGCTCCACATCAATTGTCGTTCTGAAGATGGGCTTGAAGCTGGGCACGGAGTGGGAGCTGCAGGCTGGGATATGGGATATGGGAGCTCTATCTGCTTTGGTATCTGCTGTAGTTGGGGGATTCTTTCCACTTTTTGCTGTTTTCTCTGTTTTATTTTCATTTATGCTTTTTAAGTGCTTCATTAAAATCGCGTATGGCCACGGCTCGGGGTCGCTGTCGGGGTCTGTGCCTGCCTGATGCCTGCCATCTGTGGCTGGGGCTGGGGCTATGGCTGGGGCGGACAGACCTTTGTCAGCGTCATCAAGCACGGCACACACACAAAAAAATAATACGAAAAAGTATCTTTCAGATACATGTCCAAAACGCAAAGAAAGCAAAGCATAAAAAACGCACGACAGAATTACAAAAAGCAAACAAAAAAGCAAAAAAAAATAAACATAAATAAACAAGTAGAAGCAGCGGCCCCTGCCAAAGTAAACGCCTAAAAGATACCACGTAAATAAGATACCTAAATAGATAAAGGTAAATATATAAATAAAATTTTGAAATTTATTGCGAATTTTTACGGGCCTTTACCCGAAGTTGGAGTTGGAGCTTAGCCAAACATGGAGTTATTTCTAATAAATAATATATTTGTGCCACGGCGCGCATACCCTTCCTATTGCCGCTATTCCCCTGGGCCTACAGGGTATAAAAAGCTACAAGAAATAAAACGAATTATAACCAAACATGTTTTTCACTCAGCTCTGCGCCAGTGTCAGGCCCCCAACTCTAGACGTAAAGTCGCAGCTCCAACTCCGGTTTTTCGACTATGTGTGTGTGTGTGTGTGTGTGTGTGCGTGTGCGTGGCAATAAGTGTGCCCCGCTCATGCGACGGTGCAAAAAGTTAAGTATCTTGTTGTTGTTGCGTTGTTTTTCAAGGTGCGCTCATATAAAGAGGCCTTCTTAACGGCCAGACCCAGAGCCCAAGTTAGAGCTGTTTCCCTGCTTTCGCGCACCTCTCCCTCTTTGGGCCTTCGCTACGTTGAGTTGGAGGCAACGTCTAAAGATAACACCAGCAACAACAATAATGGCTTGCAGCATCCAAAAGCCACTTGGGCAAGCTCCTCTTCAGCCTCTACCACTACTCCTGACTCTATCTTTACCTTCCAAGTCTGCCTCAGCCTTAGCCTTAGCCTCAGCTGCAGCCTAAGCCTCAGTCTCGGCTTCATCTCCCACCTCATTCTCAGTCTCTTCTCTATGCTCTGCCTTAGTCTCCTACTCTTACCTCAGCTTCATCGCAGCTTCAGGCTCAGTCCCATCTCCTGCCAGCAGCCGCAGCTTTATCTCCTACCTCCGCCTTCCTTCCCAGCTCTGCCTTAGCTTCAGCTTTAGCTTCAGCAACAGCCTCAACTTCATCTTCAGTCCCGAACTCCAGCCACAGCCTCATCCCCAGCATCATACCGTCCTCATGCTCCTCGTCTGCCATGTGCAAATCACATACAGTAGCAAAAAATTTCGACAGTTATTTACGATTAGCACAAAAGATACGAGACATGACATGCGCTGAGATGCCGCGAAGATGCAGATGCAGATGCTGTTCCAAGCGCAGCTTCAGCAAAGCGCAAGACAGAGAGGGGGGCGGTGTGGTAGAGGCGAGACTCAACATGAAACCAGGTCTGTTACCCACTGGCTACTGTTGCCTGCCAGCCAAGCACAGCGGGCGACAAGGGTTCCCTCTTCAGCTCTCCCCCACTTCTTCTCCCACTGCCCCCCTCCATTTGCAGCTCCATTTTCGGATCCAGATCCGAGCTACGGCCAGACAGCGAGAGAGTTTTACTGTTTGTTTACCTTCGTTTTGCAGCTCTCGAGAACAGAGACAGAGCTTCATTTATGAGCTTCGTTTGATGATCAATTAAATGCTTCTGACACTCTTGAAAAAGCAATCGTGGGCTCTTTTTGGGCACAGATTAAACAAAGGCAGAAGACTACTGAACTATACTCTATATTTAGCTAAAGAGGGTATATATACTTTAAAGTGTCAATGTCAGGGAAAGTATGTCTGTGTGACCTTTTTTTTTTATTTCTCCTCTCACTCTTCTTTAGTAGAGCTTCTTTGAATTTTACCTAATTTCTCTCTGCTACTTTTATTGAGATTATTTGTAGTATCTACCAATATTTCTGGGTCTTTTTCCATAATTTTATATTTGCTCTCCTCTCTTACGCTCCCTCTAGATCTCTAGCTCCATGAATCGCTATCAATCTGATAGTATAACTCTGTCTCTATCCCTCTGTCTGCTTGTTCCTTTCCTGATTCTTTATATATCACATATATGTATATATACCTATCTTAATATCTCTCTCTCCCTCTCGCTTTTTCTCTCCCCCGCTCTTTGCAGTATTTCAACTCATTCTCTTCTGCTCTACTTTTCCCCGTTCTTTTTTCATATTTTGCCTTCGCTTTCTCTGCTAGAGATTTTGCCTTCTCGCCTTTACCATTCGTATACCCTGTAATCTGAATGATATACGATACTATATTAAAAGAGAGAGCGAGGGAGAGGGAGAGGGAGAGGGAGAGGGAGAGGGAGAGGGAGAGGGAGAGGGAGAGGGAGAGGGAGAGGGAGAGGGAGAGGGAGAGGGAGAGGGAGAGGGAGAGGGAGAGGGAGAGGGAGAGGGAGAGGGAGAGGGAGAGGGAGAGGGAGAGGGAGAGGGAGAGGGAGAGGGAGAGGGAGAGGGAGAGGGAGAGGGAGAGGGAGAGGGAGAGGGAGAGGGAGAGGGAGAGGGAGAGGGAGAGGGAGAGGGAGAGGGAGAGGGAGAGGGAGAGGGAGAGGGAGAGGGAGAGGGAGAGGGAGAGGGAGAGGGAGAGGGAGAGGGAGAGGGAGAGGGAGAGGGAGAGGGAGAGGGAGAGGGAGAGGGAGAGGGAGAGGGAGAGGGAGAGGGAGAGAAAATGATGATGGAAACGACATGCGAATGCGATCGCCAGAAGGTAGACATCTATAGAGTCGTATAAACTATACGTGGACAATGACATAAACGAGGTTATTCCGGATTGCGGCCAATTCCTTAAGCCATAAGCACAATTTATGGGACTCGGAGGCCCGTTGCATAAATTAGCTGCGATAATAAGTGCCTCGCTGCACTCGTGTGCATTTGCCACATCTTGTGGCAGACTTGGCAATAGAAGAACTCTTGCCAACGACAGCAACAGCAACAGCAACAACAACAACAACAACAACAAATTTATCGACTCGTGCGTCCTGTTGCGTGCAATGCAATTTAAATGCGACCGAGGGGGCGTGGCAGTGGCCGCCTCCCGGCGCAGCATTCGCGTGCGTTTTAATGCACTTTATCATTTGCCTGCACTTTGTTTTATTATTTATATTTACTATAATTCACCGCAGTTCATTTGCGCTGCGGCGATGATAGAATGAGAGATACGGCGTAATATTAAAAACTATTTATTAAAATCTATAATGAATATTGCATTTTAACTTAGATTTTGTTAAACAACAAAATTGTATTTAAGAATTCGTCAAATTTTGTAACTCTGTCTAAAAATTACAGGGTATAGGTACGAGTAGGACTATGAGTAAAATATTACGTATTACTCTCTACATTAAATGCTCACTATTATTTCAGCCTTTTTTGATCAACTATGTGACTAACAGGCTTTGGATAAGTAAAATTACAGGGTATAATCAGAAGCTGAAGCTGAAGTCATGTGCAATATACATTTTTCTTTTGTTTGATAAGCATTTACATAAAAGTCACTGAATAAATAAGTACCCGAATATTACAGGGTATATTCAGAATGTTTATATTCTTCTCAGTAACTAATTCTTAATTTTCTATCTTTCATTGCTTGTCGATGCTTATAGAATGTCAAAAATCACTCACTTAACCCATCTTTAAATCCAGATAATATTTGAGTAGCTTCTATATACATATGTATGTCTATGCTTGCACTCCCTGCTCTCCTTACTATATAAATATAGTTTGCAGGGTATATTCATACTCTACTTGCTCTATATATTTTCTACAACCCACAAATTTCTACCTCGCCTCGCCTCTACTCCTTGCCTCTGTGAGCGATAAATGCCCAGCAGTGCTTTACCATATACTACAGGGTATTTGCTACAGCAACAAAATAAAATGCAAAAAAAAAGAGCTGACTGGCAAACGAGGTGGGGCCTCGAGGGAATGGGCTGCTAAGTGGAAGCGCAATAATTATAATTAAATGCATTTTTACGTGCCTTTTTCCCGTTTGGGCTTTTCTTTATGCAAATAAATAATTGCACACCTTTTGCAGCGTTTCGGGCTCGTAAAAAACGCGTACCTACAATTAAGTACATTAAAGCAGTTGCATTTTTAATATGCCATTAAATTTTACTTACAGTCTTTGAAGCAAGTATTCCATCACAACTTGGGATGCAAAGAAGAAGAAGAGTAGGTAATGGACTTTTCCTTTAAGGAAGCAAATTAAATGCAAGATACAAGATTTTTGGTTGTTAATAGTGGCTTATTAAAGGAGTTATATAGAAGAGATAGTAGTGATTTTAAGATTTATTAGAGATTTAAATAATTTTTATAGTGACACATACATATGTATGTACATATATATTATTATCTTTCATATTCCAACAGAACTTGAACTGAGCAAATTGTAGGAAATTGATGATGGCTGATAATTGATTATTGTTCAGACATAACTGTCTAACTGAAGAGTGAACAAACGTAGGAACAGCTGAAATCGAGACTGGCCTACTAGAAGAGCTTCTCTTCAAATATTACTCTAGGCTTCGTATACTATATTATATAGGTTTGCTCTCTCGTTCTTTCTATAGCTTCCGTGCTATACAAAATAAGCTGATTAAACTTCGGATGTAAATTTATAAGCCTAATGAAATTTTCAGAGCATTATTAATACATTGAAATCCGTTTACACTCCAAAAACTAAGCCTATTATTTATTAGTTTGGCGAGTTTTAATTTTTCTAGATATATTTGATGTCTCCAATCTTTTTTAAATGAATAATAATAAATAAATACAAACATACATACATATATTTACAACTTATAGTTAAAAAGATTTAATGTTAGTTGCATAATTATTTGTAAAGTCAATCCACCCGCTTAACTAAAAACTAGATTTGAATAAAATTTCGATAACGTTGCATTTACATAAATCCTATAAGAAACTATTTCCGATTCGTACTACGTGGATTTAGTTGCTCACGAGCTTATAAATACATATGGAAATGTCTCTCTCTGGAAATAATAGTCGTTAGATTGTTGTTGATTGGGCCCCATTATTTGGCTAGCACCACAATTATACCGTTATAATTAATGAAAGGTCAAATTGTGCACGAGAACAAATGCGAATCAAACTTCGCTTTGCGTGCTTTTGGCACCAAATCAAAAGTTGCCATAAAAAAAATAAAATAAATGTGAAATGCGAAATGCAAAAGGAGCAAAACAAACACACACTCACACACATACACAGCAAGCGGGAAAAAAAAACCAAACGCAAAAACAAAAACAACACAAAAACTGCATGAAATATGCTAAGAGCGAACGTAAAGCAAAAATAAAGAGAGGAAATTTAAGAGACGAGAGCCGAAGAGGCGCATACACTATAAAACGGTAGGCATATGGAAAGATGGCATGAAGAAAAGAAGGAGAGACAGAGGAAGAGCGAGAGAGTGAGAGCGTGAGGGAGTTTAATGGGAGTAATATTAAGAACTATACTTTTAAAATATCTATTTTATTATATAGTATAATGAGCAACTTGCTTATATAAATATATTAACAAACTACTTCATCTAGTTGATGTATTCGCTCTTCTTCTTTCATTTTATAGTGTGCTGAAAAAAATCAGTTTTAATAAACGTGTCAGGCAACAAAGAGGCAACGGTAGCTGCTACGTGTCCATGGTTCGACTGTGCGTGTGTGTGTGTGTGTGTGTGCGTGCATGCAACGCATTAATTATGAATTTAATTCACTGGGGCCGTTCGTTAGGGCATTTGGAGGGACAATCCGTGCGATGGGCGAGCGGAGCGGTGAGCGGTGGGCAGGGCCGGCAGTGCGAATCGCTTGGCGATGCGGTCCCAGGCAAACGGCACTTTGACGAGGCTAGCCACAGAACGAGTGCCAGCTGAAAGGGGAGGGGATGTGGAGCGCTGGAGGGGGCGTGGCATGCAGCGTTGCAGGCGCAGGCAAGTGGCAAAGTCAACAAATGTGCAACGGACACAATTTTCTCAATGCACAAACATGAGGCGGGGCTCGCGGCCAAATGGCGAACGTTGCACGCCCGCCTTTATATGTATGTACCTCTCGCCCCACTCTTTTCACTTTCCGCTTCCCACTTCCCGTTCCCTCGGCGACATGCTCCTTCCATGCCATCCATCGTTCGCCTGTTGCCTTTGCCATTTAATTCTCTTTTCGTTTTTGTTTTTGTAATTTTTCATTGGAAATATCGCGCTACGCACTTGATTGCAGCATTTAATTAAAGCAACAGCCAAAACAACAACAACAGCAACAACATCCTGAGGCAACAACTAAAAACCGAACAACATGTTGCAGAGATATTTATGCGCAACACTTGACAGATTTATTTATGCGATGCTGAGGTTATGTTTTGTTGTTGCTTTTATATACATATTCGTTGCTTCTCGCTTTTGTTGTTGCTCAAGCAACATAACGAAGCTGAACAGAAGGAAGTGTAAAGAGCATAAGAGGAGACTGCCTGCCTGTGTGTGCGAGAGAGAGAGAGACAGCGAGAGGTAGTTGTGCTGAAGAAAGCTTCGTACGTGTCTCTCTGTTTGATCTTTTGATCTGCTTGAAAATTACATGAAACAACATTGTAATAAAACTATAATAATAATTAAGCGAATACTAACTGATCAGCTCAGATCGTATCTGAATATTCATATGAATTTTCTTATGCTTATAAAATAAATGTACTCAGAGTTGCGGTCATCAAAATAGTGCGACTCAGTGCTTGAAGGAAAAAACTTTAAGACTAAGTGACTATAGAGAGATAGAGGGAGTGTGTGAGAGAGAGAGATAGAGATAGAGAGAGAGAGAAATAAAGTGAGATATATAAAGCATGACGGATTAAGCGATTGAGAGTATTACCAAATAATAAATAATGAGAGAAGCTACAAAAATCATTTATTTTTCCAATAATGAGAGTATATAAAGGCTAGAGTTAAGTCGAGGGCCTCTGTGTTTGTTGATCTTATAGGCATATTTAATTATATAGTATTTATAATACTATTATAATATATTTCCCATTGTTTTCGATTACTCGCATAGACAGCTCTTTCAGAATGGATTTATACTCGCTATATATTTATCTTCATATTTCCGTTTAATATCTCTAAATATGAAATTAAACAAATCCCCTCGGTACAGAATATTTCATTCACATTCTTGGTTTGCCTTACGTAAATACTTAAGACCACAAGATCATGTAAATATTTGAATTTCTGGCAAACCCAAACTGAAATTCTTTCTTGCTTTTTTTTTCGTGCACGATTTCATCTTCGTATTTCTAGCACCCAATTTCGTAGGCTTCGATTAGGCGTTGCGGCTGGTGCATCGGGGCTGTCCCCATAAATCCCAGCACATATTTTTTCTTTTTTGGCAACTTAAATTTTAATTAAAATAGAATGGAATCGAGCGATGGTATAACACAGAGCAAACGCCTCCCAAAGTTAACCCACTTTGTATTCAAAATAGGAGGAGATAACTGTAAACACTGAAGTCGACTATGTAATACGCTGTTCGATATAGTTAAGGGAAGAAGATAATAGTTTTATTTGGTATATATTCATATCAGGGTATATCATCAATCATATATACATATATAGATGCTTCTGATTTAGTATAGTCAGATGTCATATATCATATTATATAATATTATAATCCATCACGCAGCTCACTGATGCCTTATATAGTATACTCATTTATCTTATATTATACATATACATATATGTACATGCTTTTATAATAAACTCATATATCATATATATTTACTCCAGATACTTCAATTATCATTATCTAACCCACATTACAGCTCATAATACCTTTGTATGTTAGAGCATCCGGATAGCGACAATTTTTCAAACGAAAATATGAAGACGGAAAAATGTTTGAATCTTTTGCTGTGAGACTCGAAAACACATGAACACATTTTCTAGCGCTCAAGAATATACATATACATATGTATATACTTTGGATACAGCATAATTATATTGGAAGCTGGGCCATAAATCAAACAAAAGAAAAGAAAAACGAACGAAACTCGAATACGAATTCGAATTCGAATCCGTAGCGAATGCGGAACGGAACGTAGGCGTACGACAATGGAACGGGTATATTTGGAAAATGCAACGATGCTGCGAGACTGAGAGTGAGAGTGATAGCGAGATCGAGAGAGTGAGAGACATAGGGTGGGGGCTGTGAAACCTCTCAACATTTGGCAGCATGTGGCAAAGTACGCGAACTCACAACGCATCGCTGCAACTTGCAACGCAGATGAAAATGATTTATGCTGCACTCCGTCCGTCCCAACTCGACTTCTCTCCGTCCGCACAGCACATGCTGCTGCATGTAGCGGCGTTGGGGAGGGGGCGCTGCTGTGCGCGTGTTGTAGGCCCAGCTGCACAATAAATTGAAATACTTTTTCTTAATTTTGAAATTGCTGGCAACATATTTATTACACTTAAGTAGCTGCGACATCCACGCGGCCGGTCAGCTCGACAATGCCCCGAATGGCAGCCGAATAGAATATATTGCCATATATTGCCAAATAGAATGATATCATAGGCCCAAGAGCGGAGCATCAGCAAGTGACAAACGACAAGTCTATTAATCAAAAGACATATGTTTTATGTTATATGCTCAAATAATTAATTTACATATGAATTAGATGTTATATGGTACAGAACATAACAGAAAATACCGAGAGCCAAATACAAATTTTTTATATAATTTTATTATATAATTTTAAATGAGAACAATGGAAACTATCAGGAAATTCTTTAAAGAAAACAATTTCCTTTGGTTGAATTTTGGAGTTTTTATAAAATCATTTTAAAAATATTTCAAAAATTGTTTGAGTGCTCATAAAATATTTTTTTTAAATGCTTCCTTTACACTAATAGATATCCTAATATGTTGATATATACTTGTGCAAAAATAAAATAGAGATAATTATAGATATCTTTAAAGAATTGTCTGACCTGATTAATTTATCATATATATAGAGATATATGTAGAATATATAAAAGCCTGGGAACAGTCCTGAGATCTATCTCATTATTTTATGGTTCAGGCAAATAATAAAAGAAAACTATTATGCAAAAAATTCATCAGATATTTCAGTTGATATTTCAATATATATAGACGTACTTGGCAACATATTTACAGTTCAAATAATTTGTGAATGTAATTTATGCGTATTTTATGATTTATGTACACCACTTTCCACTCCCATTCCCATTCCCAATGCCCATTCCGTTTCCCCTTCCAGATGCTCGTCGCTTGAGACGTTGTCCCACAAATCAAAAGGTTTTCAACGCACGCTAATTAGAGATAGTTTTTTATGTCTATTGGAGACAATGCTTGAGCACTGTGCTCCGTGGTGCGTATTTCATTTCATGATCTATTTACTTCCCTGAAATATTACAAATTGCGCTTGCTTCGCTGGGTCTCTGGCCAGGTCAGGCGAAGGTCAGTCGAGACATAAACTAAAATTTGTTGGATCCATATATGAATTTCATTGGGACAGCATAAATTTAACCAAATAATATTTACATAGATATGCGACGAGTGGCATATCTCATGCACTTTATGTTCTCGTATCGGATTACACAAACACACACACACACGCATACGGGATGAGGGCTTGGAAGAACCAGTTCTTCCGATTGGTTCTTTGAGTTATGGACGACGATAAAACTAAGTTTCGGGCATCTTGTCGTAATTTTTCATATTTTATTGAGTTGAAATATTGTTTCGTCATATCCATTACGTAATGTGTGGCGGGACAGGCATCTATGCGGAGGCATCTATGTGAATTTCACACATGAGTTATGTGGCCAAGATAAGAAGGAGATTCTCTCTTTTACGATGCAAATGAGAAAGTGTTCAGCAGGGGGCGCATATGCAGATTCCTATCAGGTAAAGTTATAAACTGCAGGATTTACAGCGCGCGTAATTAAAGGAACTTTTTGCATGGAGCGGCGCCTAATGTGATATTGAAATTGATTTACAGCGTAATATGTGAAGCTTAAAGGCTTTTCTGCCTCCCTTTCTCCCTGTTTATGTTCATTAGGAGAAGCTCGTGCAGCGAATAATATGATGATGAAACCAACATAAAAGCTTTAATGCGCTTGCAGCTTGATATGTAAAACATAAAGCTGTATTGAAAAAGTTTGTTACTTTGGTTCATATAAAAAAAATATATGTAGTCTAAATATAAATAATGTTAAGTACATAATAAAACATCCATGCGCTGAGCTGCACGTTCGCTCTTCATTAAGTGCAAGTCTCGTTTGGAATGTGATTAATACAGTATAACATCAATCAATGGTTGGCTTTGATTAGGCCTAAAATCTATTTTCTATTAAATTAAATATTAAAGGAAAACTATTATCTCTCATTTAAAAATAATATCTCTGTGCATTTCAATGAAACTTGTGTAGCTTAAATCTACTTTGAAAGTTGCTCTATGAAGACACTTAAATAAATTAAAATACATCTCTTACACGTCGATGGCCCTCGTAGTTAGTACGTTTAATAATTTTTAGATTTATATTTTTATATTATCTAATAAATAAATAATAATAATAAAATACATCTTTTCGAAGTGCTTAAATCTTTCCACAAACAGCTTTTAAGGCATAGAGTTGCACTAATTGAAAAGCTTTTGCATGAGCTGTGATAAAGCTGCCTTTCAGCCCAAGTGCTTTCAGCACCCGCTCAAAGCTTTCTGAGCCGTCTGCAACATGCTGTAAAAGTTACTTGTTCAGGACAATTAAATATATTTTATAGCACAAGCTGGATTCTTTTTTGTTGGACAAACTTTGCTTCAGCCGAGGCAAGATTTAAGCCTCGTTTTTACTTTATTTGGGTTATATTTTATTATATATATATATATATGTGACGTGCAACCTCTCACGGGCGTCTTTGGGAAAATTGTAAACCATTTTCACATAGGGTAAAACACAAAAGTTTTTCTTAACAATCGGGCCGAGCCTTTCAGCTCTGCTGACTGGATAAGAAACTTTGGTGCTTGGGCAGCTGAAAGAAAAACTGGGAGAGTCGGCGCCGTATTGCGGCATATGGTGTAAATTTGGCAAAGCCGGAAATAAATCTTGGTTATGCTATACTTAAATCCCTGAACAAAAAGAGAAATCATAGAACATAAAATAAAAACTATAAATTGCGTCATAATTTCTGCAGCGCGCCGAAAGGCGCCTGAGCAAACAATAAACAAATAAACAATAAGAACAAGGAAATTTGTGAAAAACTTGCATTTCCGGACGGGGCCACGGGGTGGATTTCCACATATGCACATATCGTCCCTCTCTATAAAGCCAACTGCCGACTGACGAGATAATCAGCAACGCTTGTTATTATTGCCAGTTAAGAAAGCAGCGCGGAGGAAACCTCCTCTCTCAGTCCTCCTCTCTAGCGAGCACCTTTTATGATGCAAATTGCGTGAAAATGTTGCAGATAGCGAAGCTTAAGATATAGGGAATGGGTCCTGGGAAAGCGCTTTATTAAATATCTATAAATCAGCGAGCGAATCCACGAATTGTTACGCAAATTTCGAATTTCTTTACAAATCCCGAATGCACAGTGGAACAAAAGAGTTTTGTGGGCTTTTGTTTTTCCCCTCTCTGAGCATTGTTTGTTGTTGAGAAATTGCAATCTATCAATAAAGCTGTTCGCACACCCCTCCAAAGGGTCAATCTCTACTTCCCTCTCACTCTATCCCTCTCTCCCCTTACCTTTCACAATAATAACAAACAAGCCCTGAGCTCACCCTTGAGCAACGCTGAGTCGGAGTCGTGCTTAACTAACTTCATATTACTCGTTCAGGAGGTAAGGAAATCGCAAAGTTTCGGAAGTATTTCAGTAAGTATAAGTATTTCAGTAAGTATACATATATAATATATAGATCTTTGAGTTCTAGAAGATCTGGAGAACTAGAACTGAAGAGACTGTAGATTTTTTCAGATTTGCCACGCCTCACAAGAGGAAGAGGAAGATCAATCAAAGCTGAAACTCAGCTAGGATTTTTTGTTGGAATTTCTACATATTCTATAGAATTACTATGAAAGATAAGCTTTGTCACAGATTCCAGAAATACATATAGAGGAGATCAGCTGCATTTCTTTATATTTATATTTATTGAATTACCAGTATATATCTTTATATATTTATCTGGTGCTTCAAGTGTCCAACTGCTAGTAGAGTCGAAAGAGAGATACATATATAAAATTACAAATTCGCCACGCCTCCCTTAAGTATATACAAACAAGTCTTAGTTCTCACATAACCATATATTCCAGCTAACAATTCTCTGTGTGCAAACCACATATACTCACATTTCAGTTTGTGAACGAGTATAAAAGAAAGTTTTTTTTTTCTGGTTGCTGTTGGACTGGTCTTCGGCTTTGGCTCGACATATCCCAAGGGTTTCCTTTTTGAAGTATCTGGAAAAGTCGGAGACAACAACAATGCATTTTCAAGCAACTTTTCTTTACAACTTGTTGTTTTTCTTTTCCATTTCTTTTCTTTTATTTTTTTCTATTGAATTCGTCGCGGCTGTGGTTGCCAGCTCTTGCTTTTGGGTAGGCGCGGCTCTATAGCTCTCTATAGTTCTTTGCTTCTCGTATTACAACATGCATCTAGAGAGGTCTGGGTAGGGGAGGACGCCGGGGTCGAGTGAGTATCTGCTGCTTACCTGTAGACAGCTAAGAGTCTAGTCTAGTCTATCTTGCGGCAACCCTTGCTCTTGGTTTTCCCCGACTTTTCCCCCTTTTTCCTGCTTTGCTTTTCACGCATTTATTATTAATTACGCATCAAAAGATTCCGATCTGCAATTTGTTGGCTCGTTTTAAATGCGGCGGAGTTTTATCTTCGATCTTAAGCTGGCGCCAATTTGCATTTTATGAAATTATGTAAATGCCCCACCAAATCCCCGGCCCGAGCTCCACAGTAGTCGTTGAGCGAGAATTAATTATGTTATTGAGATCTGTGCGGTAGTTCGATTCGATAGGGCCCCGGCTTAAATTAATATCAATTTAATTATAGTCTCGGACTCTATTTTTATCTTGTTCCCGTTAATTAGTTGCCGTTAAATGTGCGGCCCCCATGAGCCAGTTATTACTGTAGTTTGCATAAATTAAGCAGAGAATTTCAATTAATGCCACACAAAATCTATTTTGATTATGAAAATTATGCTCTTGGTTATTAACTGCAATTTGGTATTATAATTTATTAAAAATGCTTTCATGTGATATGATTTTTTCACTGATTCATTTGCAGGTATTCTAATTTTCCATATTATTTCATATGGTTTAGTTTAATTTTGAGCTAAAGATTAAAGATCAGAATAAAGAAGTTCCTACTCTGATCTTTGATCTTATTTTAATTTAAAGTCTACATCTTGAGCTTAAATTGTATTAAATATAGTTTTAGTAAACTTTACTTTAAATTCTACTTAAACACCTGATTTTACACTGAAAATGACATGAATTCTCATGCATAATGCATTCGATTTGGATTAATTGTAGTCAAGTGTGGGCTTGAGTTCAATTTCAGATTTGTGCACAATGTAAAGCCATCCTATTGAATAAAATATAGAGATGCAGTCGCATCGCCATAATTTTCAGACTAGACATCTCTTGAGCATCAATTGTCATGTAAATTGAGCTGAAAATCGATTTATCATAGTTTTTGTGTAGGTTTAAGTTTTAGATAAGTGGGAGGTTACAAATCATTTAGAATATGAAGAAAACAAATAGCATAAACTAGTCAAAAAATAATAATAATAATGAATTAACATGCCAAATCAATAACTAAATGGTTTTCTAGTTATTTATTTGATTATAAATTACTCATTCATATATAAATTAAAGATAATGATGTCTTGCCATCATCAATATGAATAAATAAATTCAAATTAGCCAAAATCTCACACTTTTAATCTCTGTATTACAATCTCTGCACTGGCAATTCATGCCATGTCCAGCGTATTGAATTCAAATTCCAATTCCAATTGCAATTCCAAATCCAATTTATTATTCTCATTTGGTGTGTGGGCTTCTCAGTTAGTTCGGCTGTCGGCCTTTGAGATGGATGGATGGGCGCACCCCATATAAGTATGTCTGTGTCGCCTCACTCACCTCAGTGGCGAGCAATTTTTTAAATACCATAGCGAAGCAGAAAAAAAAATACAAATAAATAAGACAAGACGAGGAGCAGTGGAAGAGGCAGCCAAAGAATGAATCTCATTTCTCGTGCAGTCGTCGCTGGGAAGTGGCCAAGTAAGTGGCAAGTGGCAAGTGGTAAGTGGCAACAACTTCGGACTAAATGGGGAACTTTGCGTTGTGCCACTTACAGAAAATATGTGGTAATTATGCTGCCAGTTACAGCAAACAAACAAACAGACAAACAAACAATGGGACAGACAGATGGAGAGACATGTTGTAAGCCGTCGAGTTGTCGAGTTGTCGAGTGGATGTGGATTCTATTAATTGTTGGGCTAAACGAGGCTGTTTAAGTCCAAGTTTAAGGCCACTGGATTTTCACCGGAACCAGCGGCAAGTTTTTCAAGCTTCCATGTTTCGGATGGGGCTGAGTGGGCTGAGCCGGGACCGGGCCGGAGGGGATAACTTTGGCGTTTTGTTCTCTGAATGTGTGAGAGGCAGCAGAGCGAACCGCTGAACCGCTGAGCCATCGAACCGCTCATCAGCTGAACCACAATCCCAGTAGTGCTCAGCTGTTGTTCCAGTTGTTGCTTTAGTTGTCGCAGTCGCAGTCGCAGTCGCTGTTGCTGTTGCTGTCGTCGTTGTTGCGGGTTTCCGGTATTATGCCCATTTACAAAGGCGGCGAGAAAGGCAGCGCAGCCAACAACTTCACAAGTTCTAAGGTTACAGCAAGCAAAAAATAAAAATAAATAAAAAAAAAAATTACAAGAATGAAAATACCCAACGACAGTGACAAGAAAGCAAACAATAATGACAACAACGACAACAGCAACAACTATGCACAGTGGGTCGATAAAACGAAAAATGCATTCAACAAATTCGAAATAAATATTTAGATGTTATGTAAAAAATGTAGAGTTAAACTAAAATTGATTTGCAAATATTTTAACATAAATATGAGGAGGAAAACTGATCGAAAAGCCAAATAGATTATTATTAAAATTAATTTATTACATTTAATATTCAGATGAATATGAATATATATTATAGAATTACATATATAATATTTTATAGCTCTAAAAAGAATCAATTCTTTGCTAATCGAAAATATTTATATTTTATAGATTCCTTATGCCTCTTTTCTGCACACTTTTGCCCCACTGTGCCACGTCAGCTGAGCGGCAGCATCGGCAGCAGCTTTAATTGTGCCAAAACATTGTAAGTGCCCCGTGGGTAGTTAGCTTCTCTTTGAAGACCCGTCTACAGGCAACAGCAACAGCTGATTGTGGTTAACAGGCGACGAGCAGCAGCAGCAGCAGGAGGAGGAGGAGGGGGTAGTCGCAGTTGGGGAATACGATACAGGGTATAGGGGATGCGCGATAGGGGCTAGGGGACCAAGGCGAATAGCTAACCGACGTTGACAATGTGGCCAAGCTGCTGGCAACTACTCCAACTTCTGCTGGCGGCGTTTCGAGTTACCTCAAGCGCTACGCATAAAAATGAGATACCATAGAGAGAGAGAGAGAGAGAGAGAGAGAGGAGAGGAAGAGAGCCTCTGCCACTGTCCCTGTCTTCAGCTTGGGTTATGAAGTGTGACGCGCGGGGGGAGGGGGGCTGGGCTTAACCTTCGCATTGTTGGCCAACAAATGCGACCGAGAACTTGTTAAAAATGAGTGGAATTTCGCGCTGCGCTGCACCTGGGACATGGGCTGGCGGGCAGTGGACAGGGGGCAGGGGGCGGGGCAAGCAATGCCCTGATATGTGGCATGCAACTGGCTGCGGTTGCCGCTGCTGTCATTGTTGCTGAGCAGCTTAAGAACCAAAAACCAACCAACAGCAACAACAGCAACAACAACGAAAACAAAGGGCTGCCACTGCCACGCCTCCCAGTTGCCCTGCCGTACCCATGCGGCCCCTGCCACGACCCACATAATAAGCTTGATTAAAATCAACGCGCTTGTTTGGAGCAAAATACTCGTAGAGCAGAAATTGTTTTCATTGCATGCGGGAATTAGCCGGCGACTCGGATTCGGAATCGGAATCGGCATCGGCATTGAGCCCCGCGAGGATGGGCAGAGAAAACAATTTTCGAATTGGAATTTAATCTGTTCCAGGCAAAACAGAAATCGGAATCGGCAATACCCTAACGAAGGGCATATACGAAGTGCAAATAACTTAAATGATGATTACGATTAGAATTCAATTTAATTTAACTGCATTTTATATCCAATATCAAATAATGTGGTTTATTTGAGTATAATATTAAAATCGATATATTTAAGTTTTCTATTATTCATTTAATTATTTTCTAAAATTTTCTAACTTTAATTATACTTTTTCTAGTAAGCTAATTTTCTAATTTTTTTCCACCATTATCATTTTCATTACATGTCTATTATTTGTTATTAAATAATATTATGAATACTACTATTTAATATTATTTTATTTATTTAGCTATTTATATATTTTATTTTATTTATGCAGCTATTGTCTATTATATATTATTATTCTAGTTACTATTATTTATTATTTTTTTAAGTTATTTTTTTAAGTTATTTTTTTCACATTATTTTTTTTAACATTTATACATTATTATAAGTATTTTTTGTTATTTATTTTATTTTTATTTTTTATTTATTTATCTATTTATATACTTATTTATTTTATTTTATTTATGCAGCTATTGTCTATTATATATTATTATTCTAGTTACTATTATTTATTATTTTTTTAAGTTATTTATTTTCACATTATTTTTTTTTAACATTTATACATTATTATAAGTATTATTTGTTATTTATTTTATTTTTTTTTTTACATTTTCTTGCTAAATCTAAACATTATTACATTTATATGGATGTTAGGGTATTTAAGTTTCGGTAGCTGCCTAATCTATATTGCATATTCTTATACCCGAATATACTCTATATATAAGCTATATGCTTTGCTCGTGGGGGAATCTGTTGCTAAGGGACAGAGCAAGGCTGGCTTCAGCTTCAAGTTGAGCTTCTGATTTGTCTTCGTTTTCGATTTCGCCTGCGTCATCGGCTTGCATGCAGCCCAGTTGAAGTTGAAGTTGCAGTTGAAGTGTGTGCTGCAAGCAAAAGTTGCAAGTTGCAAGCAACGACTTGCCACAGTTTCGGCTACAACTCAGGGCCGAATGCGAGTCGGGGGCGTGGCTGCTGTGCGGGGGATTAATGTCAGAGCAAGTTGAGAGCGCTAATAAGATACAAGATACAAGCTCAAAGATACAAGATACAAGTACTTGTATAGATACTTTTGCTACTGTGTGTGTGTGTGTGTGTGAGTGTGTTAGTGTGTGTGTGCGGATGTAGTTGAAACTTCGAAGGATTTGCGCAATTTTCTATAATTGAACGCAGTTCAAAGACGACGAAGAATGTTTTTTGGCTCTTGTCAGAGCATTCTCTTGGTTTGTTTTTGATGTCGGGGATTAGGCCGGGATGTGCTCATATGTATGTATACGCGTCTACAGCAATCCGTGCACGCATCAAGGCTTTGCCATTGACTGCAGCTAAGCCGTGCCATAGTCCTCCAAAGTAAATCAACCTTCTGCTAAGCAGCCAAATTGCTTGCGTCTTATTAAAAATGTCTCTATGCATTATAGTTTAGAGTTTTCCAAAGGTCTTAAGACTTAAGTCTTGAAGCATATTGCATGCCCTGTGCACATGAAAAATGTGTGAAAAGGGTATTGAAGAAATTGTAGCAGATATGCTCTGGGGATGCTCTTGAAAATGTTTAATCTGAATAAATGAAATATAGAATATAATAATAGATATAAAAGAAGCTAAATACAAATTAAATTAAAATTATTAATTTAAAATGAACTCATATATGTTTAAATAATTATAAAACAAATTACATATGCAAAATAAAATTATTTAGTAATTTAAAACAGAAAGAAATTAAAATATTATTACACTTAATTCATTTTTAATACATTTTTTATGAATAAATAAATGCTCTACTTAGATATCAATACATTTTATAACAATAATATTAATTTTTAAAAAGTAAATTAAATATATATATAGATATGTATATAGAAATATATACCTACATAGATGCATATATCATTGTGCATTATCTACATCTTAACAGCTTGAGTGAGCAGCACTCAGGTTAATCTAGCATATCTAATACAGTTAGGCTAATGCTCAATATCTGATGTGTAGCGCACATACATACATACACATATGCATGTATGTATATCAAATAATATCTTTCATCTAAATTCTGATGCATTCGCTAACACTTCTTTTGTATTCTCAAACTTGGCTTAGTTTTCAGGCCGAAGGGGACGCATGCATATGTATGTTAATTTTCAAAGAATGGAAATGTAAGAGGCAGATCTTTCTCCCTGTCTCTGTCCCTATATCTCTCTTCCTCTCACACACACACACCTTTCAAAACAAAGAAACAATGCAATGCATAAAATATTTTGTGTATTGGTCAGGCTTAAAAACACATGACCATGCCGTGACCATGTCCATGTATCTTGTATCTTGTATCTTGTATCTGCTCTGTCTCTCCCTCTCTCTCTCTCTCTCTCTCTCAGTTGCAGCTTCAGTCGTTCGCATATCCGTTCTGTTTGCCACATTAGCTTCTGGTGTTGTATTTTTTCTGCTGTCAAAAAAAAAGACATACAAAAAATGCTCTGTTCGTCTCTCTTTCTTTCCCCATCCTTTATTCCCGGCTCAGACCGCCTGTCCGTCAGTCCGTCCGTCCTCCGTCCGCCGCTTGGACGGCTTCTGTTGTTAAGTTGGCATTAATGTGTAGTCGTTTGTAGTTAATTCGTTGCCTTCTTCTCGCAGCACCTCTCACTGCATTCAACTCTCCCTTTCTATCCGCCACTCTCTCTCTCTCTCTCTCTCTCACTCTCTCTATCTCTCCCTCTCTAGCTCTTGGCGTGTCTGCACTGAACGACTTTAAATGTATCTCTGGTGCAAGCTGGCCAAAAATAATATAAAACACTTTAGATACGCCCAAGCGAAGAAACGATTTAATGAAATAAATTTGGACACAAGCAAAATAAACGAAAGAAATCTGATAAATCGTACATAAAGTAAATTCTAAAAAAAATTATAATAGAGGAATATAGGCTAATGGATACGACTATATATACTTCATATACTTATGAAATGTAATATTTATTTATGAAATTGTCAATGTTGAAACCATCTTTTGAAATATCTTATTAACTGAATAGATCTATAAAAATACATATATATAATATCTAACTAAATACCTGCATCTCCACATTTAATTTGACTAAATGCTTACTATCTATCAGAGCCTTAATCCATCAAAACAATTTTCTATATCCTCCTGCTCACAGTCCCATACTCCCTTTCTCCTCCTTTCCATGTTCAGCATTCCCCGTTCCATTCCCAATGACCAGTTCTCACCAAATTACAGCAAGTTTATCAGATATGACTCGTTGGGCCCTGCCCCCGCTCAGCTAGAGTTCAGCCCCTACGCCCTCGCCCATCCAAGAGTTCCTGCACTCTATTGACAGACCTTTGGCATTTGTATATACATATATTTTTTTTGCTGTACTTTCAGGTTACGTTTTTCTTTCGCTTCGTTCGCTTTGTTTTCTCCCTGACTTTTTCCTTTGCTTTTCTTTTTTTTTTTTTTGGCAATGTGTAGTTTGCTTGCTTCCTCTTTACTTGGCGCTGGATTGCGTTAATCTGGTAAATGTTTTGACGTTCTCGCAATTAAAAAGGCACCGGGTGTTCGCCCTTCGTTTGGTCACCTTTGTGCTTTTGTGCTTCTGGGCTGGGCTCTGGGGTGTTAGGGCCCGTCTGTTCCACTAATTAAAAGCAATGTTCCAGAAATGTGTTTACCTGCTGCTAATGAGAATTCACAATGAATTCCACTCGCTGATTCTTTCCCTATCGCTATCTGGCAAGTACTTACAACCCAACTACTAAGTTGTACTCGGTTCTGTTTAGTGCCCTTATTGTCAAGGGCATTACAGCTATGTTAATGGGTATGTAACGTAGATTATTTATATGTGATCTAGGTATATAATATGTATAGCTCTATCTATCCAATAAAGTCAACATTTTATAATAAATATTAACGACTATATTATATATTATTCAGTCATAAAGAAATTCGTATAATCTATATTGAATTACTATATAATAATTATTTAATTCTATATCCAAATTAAAACTTTCTAAAATTTCTTTATCATTATCATTATCAAAAAGTTGTCCTAACTTTCAACAAACTACAACTTTTTCACTATATTTTTCCTATATCGACAGCTTTTTTCATTAAAGAACTCCCTAAACAATTTTCTTCCAATGTATCCCCCTCTAGCGTATCTGCAATTCGGTCAAGCTTTCATCTCTGTTTTTTGTTTTTTCCAACGTTTTTTTTTTGTTCGTTTACATATATATTTTGGTCTATTCCGTTTAATGTTTTGGTCAGTGTTTTTTCCGCTCTTGGCGCATTGCGACTAATGTCTGCGGATGTGGTTCACAATTAACGGTATGTCGGAGTAATTATGCCCCGCGCTGAATACCCTGGAGGCCCATTTTACATGCTCGTATTTCATTATTAATGTCTTTATTTTAGAGTATTTAAATACAGCTCAGCTTAACTATATTTTAATGTGATGCGTTTGTGGAGAAAATCACAGGGTATTTCATGGTCAAGCAGAGGTTTGTATAATAATGATTAATGTCTTTTTTAGATTCAATTATAGCTAAGCCTAAACATTGCTTTATATGTCTCCCTAATTAATTACAGGGTATTTATTGTGTCTCACAATCCTCTTGCGGATTGTACCTTAAATGTTTTTGTGCAGCATGTGGTTTGCTGCAGTTCAACTTTGTTGACATTGATAAACCTGGATAAACTGTTTTCATTTCCTTTATTCTTTTTCTTTTTAGGTAGATGTGAAAGTAAAAAACAAATGGAAATAATTAAAAAGTTAATCTTCATTCTAAATAATTTGAAAGTATTCTTAATTCATGCTCAATAAATTGTGTTTGTTTTTTCTATACTTCTTTTTAATTTAAAGGCATATCTAATTCCATATTGCCTCTGTTTGCTTTAATTTAATTATCTTCCACTCGATATCAATACTATGACAAAAATCTAAAATGCCTTCGGCTGTGCAAAGGCAGCCAAAGTTTCGAGTGTTTAGGGTCTCTCAAGAGCTGTTTGCAAAAACAAAAATAAGAATAGGAATAAAAGATGCTGGGCAACAGCAGCAACAATGTCGAAGTGTAGTTCACTCAGTGTGTTTGTGTTTCAAGTGTCTCTTTGCCCATGCAAATACATATGTAAATACACATGCTGCAGAGCGTACTTATTGAACGGAGATGCAGTTGTACAGGTGTGTGTGTGTGTCTGTGTGTGTGTGTGTGTGTGTATCTGTAAGATAAAAAAATACGTTTGCCATTTACCTTACTCAAGTTTATTGCATGGTGTTGTTTATACTCGCCCCCTCACTCTTCGCCACTCTCTACACACACCCCTCTATGCTGGTTCCTGAACTTGGGCTTGCAGCAAATTGTTGTTATTATTGCTGTTGTTGTTGTTGTTACCGCCTCGAAAATCAATGTGTGTAACGAAAAAGCAACCGAAATAAATGTTCTGTGAAGGAATTTCGACAGTTTTTGTTTTCACTGTGGCTCCCCCTCCACCTCCTCTCTCACTCTATCTCTCTTTCTGGCGAGCCATTTGGCCAGGCCTTATTTGTTTGCCGGCCTGCATGTCTCCCTGTGTGTGTGTGTGTGTGTTTATACCTTCTGGACTTATTTAATGCCTTTCGCATGAAATGGGAAACAGAGCCAAACACAACTGAAGCGAGGTCCCTCTCCCGGATGGACAGACGGACAGTTGGACAGTTGGGACAGACAGATGATTGGATACAATGAAAGTTGTTTTGTTCGGTTTATTGATTTAAGTTTATTGCCCACACATTGCGCCAAATGCGAGGCATAAACGAATGGTTTCTAATAATATGCCCGCAATTGTGATCATGAACACATACATACACACTCCCACATACACAAACAAACACAAACACTCTTTACTCCCAGCTGAAAGCTATTTTCACAAGTGAGAAAAAGTTCTTTTGCTCTACAATACGAATTTTTGGTAATTTTGGTTTAAATTTTCCATCTTTAAGATTTTCAGCTATAACAGCTATAACAGGTTCTCATCTCTGAAACAATTATTGATTTAAGTGTATACATACATACATAAATATATAAATATATACATACATATGTATGTATATTATTACTCTCATCTTTATTTAAAGACATTTCAAGTTGGTACTCTCACAAAACTTTCCATCAATTAAAAATGCCCTTAAAATTTGACTCCCTGCCGAGCCGCCGTCAGATACATAGTTATTGATATAGGATCATAAACAGGATATGGAATTCACTGTTGTTTTTCTCAACATTTGCTTTATAGACTGGAACTGCAAGTCCAAAGAGGAGCGCATCAAGCGAATCGAATGGCAATGCTATCATATGTTATGGCCATGTATTAGGGCGATTCCAGAGTGCATAAATGCAAAAAAAAAGAGAGAAGTAAAAAAAACGTAAAGAGAAGCAAACTGAACAATGGTAGAGGAGGGGAAGAGGCGTAGCGAAGTAGAGAGGATATTTAAGTAGGGGAGGTCGAAGCAGAACCGAAACAAGCAAACAAACTGGCAATAAAAATAACAAAATGTGAAATTCTGGGAAAAACAAGAACAACAACAACAGAAGCAGCAGCAGCAACAAGAACAAGAACAACCATCCAAAACTTAGTATAAACAATTGACAGATTCATAAATATGCAATTTACTCAACTTTTTATTTCGCTTTGCTGCATTTCCTGTTTCCACTTATTGTGGTTGTTGTTGTTGTTGTTGTTGTTGTTGTTGCTGTCGCTGCTGCTGGTAGGTACTAAAATTACCCAACGGCAACCAAATGGCAACACATGCCCATAAATTAGCATTTAGAAAAAAAAAGAGCAAAAAAAAAAAGAAACAAAAAAAAAATAAAACAAGCAAGAAATTAAAAGCACAGCTAGTCGCAGAGTAAATACCCTAGAAAGCAGATTGCATAGCATACGATTATATAACGGGTTATACAACAGCAAGCGTACAGTATAATCAGACAGATTTGCATACATACATATGTATATACAATACATACACATATGTAAGTATATCACAATACTTGCATGCATTGCAAACGCAGCTAGAAAGTCATCATACTCTTTGCTACACATCATAGAAAAGGGCAAACAGCAGCTACAAAGCGAATGCAAAGAGAAATGTAATTCATGCCCACCAACAACAACAACAACAGTAACAACAACAACAGTAACAGCAATAACAGCAGCAGCAGCAGCAGCAACAAATAAATGGACAAATGGATCGAAAGGAGAAGCAGAAACTGAGAGAGGCAGTGAGGCACTGAGCGAGAGTGAGCGAGAGAGAAAACCATAAAGATAAATACAATGAGAGTCACACAGAGAGAAAAAGCTTATGTAGATTTTTGGTTTAATTCGATTTGGTTTTGCTTTGAAGTAACAAAAAATAGCAATGAAAAAAGTTGCCGAAGAAGAAGAAAACAACGAAAATACAACAACAGAAATAAATTGGACTTATGCCGCAGCAACAAAAACAACTCTCGGCCAATTTGTGGCAAGTTTACGTTTTGAAGATAAGTCGGGGTCAACTATACACAACTTGCAACAACATCAACAATAGCCAAAGCAAGCAAATGGTCTGCGGTTTAACATGGCCAATTTGACTGCGATTTTTCGGTCTTGGTCGAGGGCGGGGGCGATGGCGAGAGGTTTCTGGTCCGTTCGGGGTTTTTTGGGAGCTTTAGATTTGGATTTGGCATTTTGTGTTTCGTGTTTCGTCTGTTTTGCGCACTCGTAATACCCTGCTACTCTGGCATAATTTAGCCTACTGAATGGCCTTTAAGTGCGATAAAAAGACATTTTATTCAAATTTCAAATGTGCACAAGACCCAAACGCAGCCACCAACACACAACCCCCAACCCCCAACCATCAACCCACAATCCCCCAATTCATGTGGCTGCCAATTGACTTTTATTAAGAGCTCTGTCGGTTGCTCTCTGTCGCATTGCTGGACCATTTGTTGGTCTATGATTGGAATCGGTTTCTGTTTTCAGATCTAATTGATGATGCTGCATAAGCACATTATTTGTTTTCCTTAACGGACGACAAGACAGAGCAGAGCCAACCAACAGAGCGCGAGATAGGCAGAGTGAGAGAGAGATATTTATATGGGGTCTTGACAGTGGGTCATTTAAATAGTTAACGGTCTGTTGGACATTTTATGACATTCAATAATATATATTGGCAAGTAATTGAACTATAAAATCTATGTGCTCGTTTACTCTAATCAAAGCTGATTAAATTTATGACTTTTAGTATTATGTAATATGAAACTTTCTTGAAAATATACGATGAAAATAGTACAATATTAAGTAAAAAATAAAATTATTTAAAGTTGTACGAAATGCGTTTAATTGGAATAAAGAAACTGTCTTAATAAAATTTGAAATGATGCTTGCTTAAATATATATTTTTACGAATAGCCCATATATAAATATAATTTATATATTTACTTAAAAAAATGTGTATTTTGTATACAATAGAAAATGCATTAATTTTTTTAATTTGGATAAATGAAAAAATACTATATATATATATATATATAGGGTGTTACACATATTTAAAAAAAAATCTATAAGTAACAAATAATTTAATTTTTAAGAATTGTTTTATTTTATTTGTTTATTTATTTAATTTTTTTGTAATTGTGTACAACATTTTTTAGTAATTTCTTGTACATATTTCATTTCGTAAAAGTGGAAATTCAAGTGGGCGTAATAATTAAATAACGTCTCAAATGTTTGTACAACATGCAAATTGTTGATTCCAACGGATTCATCTATTCTGATAAATTTATTTATATTGAAATTGTGGTAAATACATGAACTTATAAATTAAGTGGCAATGGCACTAGCTTTTTCGCTCAGTGCACTCGAAATAAATGCAGTCATGAGCGTGTATTTGTACTCTTGTGTGTTCATAAAAACGGTTTCTTTTGTATTGCGGCACACAGAGCACGGAGCACGGAGCACAATGCATTGTCATTATCCACGTTCCACCCGCATCAAAACAAAAAATAAATAAATAAAAAAAAAAAATAAACAGAAAGCCAAATTTAATAATAGCGTTAAAATGCGTTCTGCTGTATTTTTATGCAATCGGGAAGTGCAAAAAAAATATAAGCAAACGAATCAGAATTCAGAAAATAATGATAGACACGCTGTGCTGAGCCTCGCGAACCCCGCCGACCCGAGCGCGAAATGGAAATGGAAATTCAGATTGTGTATTCGCACAGAGGTAGCCTATATGTACCTTTTCGCCACGCTTTCTGATTGTATGCAGCAAAGATCAATTATTGTGGTGAGCATTCCGCTAAGAGTGCTCGACTCAGGGATACTCTGGATTCTGAGAGAATTGAGTCTTTCGTTCTGTAAGCACTTTTCTGGATACCTATGTTTATTATAGGCTCTCCTAAGTGTAGACGACGTAGATGTATGTAAAAGTGCATCGAATAGAGTTTCCATTCTATCATATATGATAGATATTTAGCTCTCTCGCTCTTTTGCTTCACCTATCTATATCTCTTTGTGTTAGTAGATAAATTTTAATGTAATTCTTCAGTGTATATATGCTTGTACACATCTCTTATGTTTATAGGGTATCGCAAGCACAAATCATATAAAATTCAGCACAGAGATGTGAAATTTTGCAGCTTTAAGATGAGTTACCCATAAATTCTGATTACTGGGTATCTAAATGGGCATTAAACTCGATTGTACATGCATATGTATATGTACATATGTCTCTTCCCTCACACTTACACTCAAGTGTACTCCCCCTATTCCCCTCTCATAATCGATTGGGTAAGAGTTTGCTGAAAAGCCACAAAGTTAGGCCACGTTTATCTACAGGGTATCGCCAGCTCATCTCACTTTTAATGCAGCACAGGCATGTGAAATGTTGAGGCTTAATTTCTGATGGCTTTTTAATAAATTGCAAACACTCGCGAAATTTGACCGAGAAATTTGTCAGGACAGGCGAAATTGACTTATGGCCCGAGGCAGGAGGCGGGCAAAGGGAGCGAGCGGAACTAGCAGCGCTGGAGTGGGCAGATCTGTGGGTGGCCCACTTGATTGGCAAACGGAAGCTGTCTAATAAGCAGCATCGCTCACATTCGTTTTCGTTTTCGTTTTCGTTTTCGGTTGAGCGTGAGCCGCAACTGGGTCTATGAATCATGCGCAGCTTTGACATTTATGGCCTCAATTTATTTGATAAATTTCACACGCACGTTATCAATTGCCAGGACGAAGGCGCCAGCCACGCCCACACAAGCCCCCTGCTGCTGCTGCTCATCTTCAGCGCTCGCGCTCTCTCCTCATCTCTCTCTCTCTCTCTGTCGCGCTCCCCCCTTGTTGGACAATAAATTTTGACGGATTAGTGCGCTTATGAGCGGCATTGCCAAAGGACTGCGAGCAGGACAAAACGTGATAGAGAGAGAGAGAAAAAAGGGAGGAAAAGCAAAAAACTATTTGGCCTGAATGTAAAGTGTAATAATAATAGCCATTATTATTTATATATTTATTTATTTGGGCCGACTGGCATAGAGTCTGTCTGTGTGTGTGTGTGTGTGTGTGTGCCGTATCAATTTTCATAAAATATCGATAGCCGGTTATTGATAACCGTGTCGAAAGTCATTTTCTATTTCCACTCCACACTGCAAATGATGCAGTCCCAGTCCCTGCCCGTGCCTGCTCCACCTCAAGTCCTGATAAATTTGAGCATTTCAGCCCGGTTTATAGCACGCATTTGTCAATTCTATAGAACAGGGTAGCAATTGAAATTACCAAATGCTAAGCTCTAGAAAAATATTGATTAAATGGGTCCATTAAATAAGGTTCATTCGAAACGCATAAAAATGTGAATTTAAAGAGTGAGAGCAGCGTCTTAAGGTTTTCACAGTTAAATTATATTATTATTATTTTAAGTCCAATTTCATTAATCATTTATCCTGATGTTAAGATTGAATATATTTCAGAGCTACTGCAGAATCTCAATTATCTCTTTCTTCACACTTTGAACTGTGCCATCAATCATCTCTCACTCAATTGCTCAATCACTCAGCGCATACACACACATCATGTAAACATTTTCAAACTATTCTTAAGGTATTCCGATTTGAATATCCGATTATAGGTAAGCACCTGAGGGATTAGCTGGGCCGTGTTACCTGGCCAAATGCTATGCCTAATTATCAACAAGTCGAACTCATTGACCCATAAAAGAAGAAAACGGCATCTAGATCCTCTCGTCTGAGGACCCATTGACAGGTGTGCTGTACGTGTCAAGGGATACGGAAAATTCATTATAGACGTTGCTATCGCCAAATATCTCGAATTCAAATGCTCGAAATTAATTACGTCGAGACGACAGCAAATTGTAAAGAAAACTAAACTCAAAGGAGAGAAGCAAAATACGATGTTAGAGAATAGATAATACACGAAGGTAGATACGCATAGAAAAGTGTGCGATAATAATGACAAAGAGCGAGCGGTAAGGGAAAACTAAGGTGAAGCAGAGCCAGCAACACCCTAGGAAACGGGGCTCAGCTCTTGTCGGGTTGAATGCGTTCACGTTTATGCGGCTGCACGTTTCAACGGGGCCATGCATCGCGATATGGTCTACGGGTGAGGGCGAGGGCGAAGGCGAGCGCAGGGGCTGATGGGCGTGGCACTTGACAGTACATGTAAATGTGTTTTCCGTATACTGCGCGACGAGCAGGTAAAAAAGGTATATCGGTTTTAGTGGAATGTAGTTTATAGAGCGTACTCGTAGCTCGCCTTTGATTGATTTGACTGAGTGGAAGAAGTTTTAAATGCATGTGGGCGGGGGATAGAGCACTCTATTTAAGAGAGATTTTTTAAAAGAAATTTGAAGCTTAGATTCTGCATACAAAATATATGCACTTTTCATATATAAGATTAGGGTATTGAGAACTTGAAGCAAAATCTATATTCTCCCAGTCTATTAGAATACTTAAAAGTTACGATTCCAAGATGCCATTGATTAGCACTATATCTCAATATCTGTAAGTCGTTATCCCAAAATTTAACTTACACTCTCTATATATCTACAATATAATACCATATAATAATATATATATATATTCATATAAAAAAATTATATTTATAATAAATTGGATCATATGTATATTTCGTTAAAAGCTATACTCTCCTTTCTGGTACAGCTTTGTAGGCACAAGAATTTCATATAGTAGTATATTATTAATATTCCCTACATATATAGTATATAAAATTTGATTTGACTGACTACGGGTATCAGGCAGTCAATCATACCCGATTGCACTGTTCTCACTTGTTTTGTGCAACATAATTGGCCTAATATATTTGAGACGGCTTTGTCCTAATGTCTGGGCCAAAAGAGACACGTACGAGCCGAATATGTGTGTGTGTGTGCTGTCTCTCATCTTTGGCTTATGATTTTTATCAGTGTTTGACTAACGCACCCAAATTTATATATATATTTTTGTCTTCTACGAAATATGGGAGTGTTGCCCGTTGCCCAACTAAAACCAAGACACAGCAAGCGAGAGAGAGAGAGAGAGAGGGCGGGAGACACGAAGACAGACAGACAGGCCTGTCTATGGGACAGAAACGAGCCCAAAAAGCCAAAAAGCAAACAAACAGCTAGCAAAGCATTAACCAGGTGCCAAAACCCCTCCCCGCACCCCTTGGACAAGCAGCTCCCAGCAGCTCCCAGCAGCAACTGCAACTCCACCTGCAACAACGACAAAGTTTGTTTGCTTAACTTTTGATATTTTTCAGTTAGTTAGCTTTAACTGTAAATTGCTCACGGTTGGCCAATACGAACCTTGGCATTTCGAGAGCTGTTGGAGCAGGTGGAGCAGCTGAAGCCATTGGCTCCAACACAGACTCCAATGCGCAAGCCGATAAACTGCTCATTGAGTAATTTAGTTAATTTGGCTTGCAATTAGAAAATATATCAAGCCTCTAGCTGGCGAGTGGCAGATAGTTGGAATTGAATCTATAATAGATTGAGATACATATGTATGTTATTATAATGTGGAGAGCAGAGTGCTCTAGTGAAACAGAGTAGTAGCCTTAGAGAACTAGGCAGGAGGCGCATCGAAAGTATTTTCATTGGCATTCAACAAACAAACATTCAAACGAAATGAGCACAGGCACAAGCATATGGAGAAAATTGATTATATTTCTAGAAATTTATTGAGATATGCTAGATATTGAGTTCATCATAAACAAAATGGTAGATCGCATTTCCAGTCTGATTCAGTGCAAGGCGGCGTCGCACGTGGTTAACATGCTGATGCAGAGGGAGAGGGAGGAGAAGAAGATAAATAACATAACGAAGATGGTGGAGCATGATGTGGTCAACTCCTTGTTGAGGACGGCCTGCGGTGAGGAGCTGCAGATGGAGCAGCGGGCTAAGCCACATGAGCGGGAGATGGGTGGAGGCGATGGATTGATTAAACGGCAGCCAGGCGAAGATTTGCCTGGACAGAGCAAGCAGGAGATGGGCGGAGGCGATGCTACGATGGAACAGCAGCCAGGCGAAGATTGCATCGAAGAGTACTCCCGGCAAACGGATGGGCGAAGCGATCTACAGCCGAGCGAGAATTCCGAGGAGCATTGGCCCGAGCAACTCTACCAATACAAGTCCACAGACGATTTATTGCTCGATACTCCACAGTCGAGCGACGATGTGCAGCCGAGGGAGGATTCGGAGCAGCATTTGCCTGAGCAACTCAGTCAGTCGAGCGACGAGGTGCATTCGGAATTCCCAGCATACACGTCTGGCGGCGATCATCCACCGATCAGCAGTCCACGACCGAGCGAGGATCTGTCAGGGGAATCCGCTCAAGACATGTCTGAGGGCGATGCAAGGCGCTCGACGAGTCGCAGCACCACGCTGAGCCACGAGGAGCTGGAGGAGCGCATGAGCTGGCGGCTGCAGAAGCTCGCGCAGTTCGAGAATGAGCAGTACGAGCTGCCGCCAGACGGCGATGAAGCGCTGCGCAGAAGGAAGCCGCAAACGTGGCCCGAGTTTGTCAGAGAAATGCAAGGCAAAAGGGATTCGTAAAGTACAGTGCAAAGACTTAAGGAGCAAAAGCAGATAGCCAGCAAAAATACAAAAAATTAACAGTTTCGACTCGTGCGTGCGTGTGTGTGCAACTCAGCATACAACATATGTATGTAGATGCATATACAAAAGTATTTACTGTAAACTACACCAACAATGTCACACGGAGAGCAGAACTGTGCGAGAGGCATAGGCAATGAGCGTTGCAAAATTATAACAGTAGAACAGTATGAAAGACAGTACGACAGTGTACAGAGTACACACATCAACATCAATTAGTGTTTATTTGTGTGCGTGCTACACAACATACATACATACACACATACACATCTCAAGTTCACATCGCAAATAAAAAGGCCAAAGCTTATGCATTTACAGTGGCTCACAATTTATTTCAATCAGTTAAAACTAAAATTTGAACGTCTGCAATACTCAAGAAGAAGGGGTATATCAACAAATAAAACAAAATGAAACTATAAAGGAAAAAGTAAAAAATATGTAAAACTAAAAAATCTAAATAATAAATAAATAATAGAGTAAAATAAGAAAGTAAACAAATAATAAAAATGAAATAAATAATAAATAAAATAATGCTACGCTGATTTCAAATGGTTATTTTTAAATATTTTAAAAATATTTCATAATATTTAATACCCAAAAAGATGTTTTAAATAAATAAAATAAAACAAAATAATAGAACAATGCAAAAAAAGTAAAAAATAAATAAAAATAAAAATCTAAATAATAAATACAATAAATAATAATAGAATAAAATAAGAAAAATTAAACAAATACTAAAAAATAAAATAAAATAAATAATAATTAATAAATTCAATAAAATGTTACAGCTTATTTTAAGCAGTTATACTTAGATTATTAAAACTATTTTACTTTTTTTTTTCATTAAAAATCAATGAATTGTTGGTATGAGCAGCCTTTTAGCTAACCCTTTTGTAAATTTGGTCTATATTCCCAGACATTTTTCAGTTTATTATTTATTTTCCAATTCAAAATAATTGCAAAATATTTAAACGTTTTTATAGGATAAATAAAAACATTTTTATAAGCTAAGAGATTAGACTGCAGCATTACATACAAATTTGGTTGTCTTTTAGTTTAGAGGCGCTTGAGATTAGCTGTGAGTCACTGTGCAGTAATCAACCCTAATTTGCAACTATCGGTATAGCTGGTATCGATATATATTACTTTGCTCTCAGTTTTGCATCGATATTTATCATTCATTCGTACGCCAGATGTCAGCTGTTGCTTGATCAAAATTTCTCTGCGAGTTGCTTGCTTCTTGTTCTCTTCAAATTTATTTCGGCTGCATTAATATGTCGCGTGAGTTAACAAAAAGAAATGTGCATAAATAAATAAATATACATACATACATACATTTAATACTGTATCGTGTGCTCTTCCTATCTCACTCTCTCTTCCTCTCGACAGGCAAATGGTCGAACAAGGAGACGAAGTTGCTGCTGCGCCTCTACCTGAAGTACAAGCGAGACTTCCGAGAACGGCAAAAGAAACGAACAGAGATCTGGCAACATGTTGTGGGAGAGTTTGAGCAGCATGGCTATAAGACCAGCTACATAATGCTGGATCGCAAGTTTCGCAACATGAGCCGCACCTACTTCAACATTAAGCGTCAGGGGAAAGACGCAGATCCGAACTGGGAGTACTTTAGCGCCATGGACGAGATCTACTCAGCTACGTTGCCCGAACCGCATAACATGACGAACACATACGAAGCGTCGTCCGAGGAGGAAGAGAGTCAACAGCCGATTAAGATAAAAACAGAGGAGCCTGAAGTCAGCCCATCTGAGGTACTACTGGATGAGCCTAACTTTGAGGAGTTGGTCTCTATTCGCATCAAGGAGGAGCAGCCAGATATCGATATGGAGAGTACGAGATTAGTGCAAGGTCTGGAGGCTGAGCGTGTGGAGGAACTGCGCGCTATACGCATCGCCCTGGAGGAGGCAAATGAAATACAGCGACAACGGAATACCCTGCTGCAAGAGCGAAATGAGCTGATGAAGCGCTATCTTGACAATAAGATCAAATGTAGTAATCCGCATCTATATAATTTAGTTAACTAGGTTAGCATTACTGATTGATTTATCTTGCACTATTACAACGTATGACATTACTATTTACGGTACTAATTAAAATTCTTTAGATTATGAGTATGACCAAATTACAAGGGCTATGTAATATAGTTGATATATGTATGTAGTAAATATTTGACTGACTTTTAAATTAACGAAAATATACATACATATATGTATAGGTATTAATAATATTTATTCTAATTAAGCCATATCTAAATATATTTATATATGTATGTATTTTTTATATATTGTATTGTATTTATGATCCATCTAGAAGTAAAAGTCAAATCGATCCTGAGTTTCTATAGGGCAATTAGAAATTCGTTTAGGGAAGAACCTCTCGAATCTCAAAGAGCATTTGAAATTCCATCAGACGACTACTTTCTGTAGTTTGCAGAGTAAATAAAAACAAAATGCTTAATCGACTAAAATTGTGGCAAAAATAAGAAATAAAAAAAAAAAGTTAAAAACTGTCGCCTAAATGAATTAAAATTGATTTATTAATGTGGCGACATCGCTGATCGAAGGCGCATGACGTCAGCTTATGGGATCTGTTTATTTATCTTTCAGTCTGTCTGTGTGTCAGGCAATCCCAAGCCCAAACTCAAATCCAAGCCAAATCCAAATCGAGTCTGGAAATCCGATAAATATACGCTAAGTGGACAGCTAATTAGCGCAATTAATATGTTAAATATAAAAGCCGGTCACTAAAACAAGAAACGCTGAGAGACACGCTAATGAAATTAACATAGCGTGGTTAACAGTTTTATCAAATTTGAAAATAAATTTTCCTCATCTCTGCATGAATACATGAATAAATTGATGGACTCTCTAACTGAGATTTACAGAGGTGTCTCTGTGTGCACTTTTGAGACCGTTGAATGCCCTTACAGCAGGCGGTGCTAGGGGTATTCCGGTTGGGGATGAGGCATCAAGCAACCAAATTAAAAGTCCTCTCAATAAGGGAGTAAACGCAGTTTACAGCTATACAAAGATATGACAAAAGAATGCCAAGGAGAGCGTGTGAAATGTTTAAGGATGAGACACAAAGGAAAATGCAACACGAGTTGGGGTTTGTATAAGAATGAATATAAACTTGCGCTGATCCATGTCTACTTTAAGAACCTTGGAAAAATAACTTTAAATGTAAAACGGCATATCTCACTTTAAAGTATTCACCATTACAAAAGGTAGGGTATATGCGCGTTCTTTATAATATTCCTATTTTTCTTCTGCAGCTGTTAAATCATTTCTAATTTTATTTCTCTGTTAATTGTGATTACCAAATGAATGAGTCGGCGTAAAAATGTGCACGACTTTTTAGGGACAGCGGAAAACTACGAAGCCTAATAACTGATTATAAATGAGGTGAACTAAAGGGCATGTGGGCTATGCAGAAACAACGAGCTAATTTGTGACAGTTTGGAAAATTGTGAGGAAAGTGAGTTTTGATTAGAGCCATTCTTCTGCTTAAATGAGGGTATTCAAATCTTATGATGAGCTCAATTTCGTAGTGGTTTCTTAATTGGCAGCGATCTCTATTCAAATGAGGGTAGTCTACTTTAAGCTAAGTGGAAAAGTTGCACTATATTTTTGTTTATATCTATAGTTTTTATTTTATTTGAGCTAGTTTCTATATGAGCAAGGCCATGCCATGTTAGGATGCCCTTAAATGTGTGAAAGTGCTTTAAATGACAATTTTGGACTGTATCAGGGCTAGTCACTATTTAAATGAGGGTATTCCAGCTCAACTTGGAGTTATACTCTCTATGAGTGGAGGCATTTCAGTTTGAGTTGAGTTCAGCTCACTAGTTATTGTTTTATTATGGATACTTCAGCTATAAATGAGGGTTTGCCATTTGAAGTACAGCTCACATAGCACCTCAACTTGTAAATAGTTATTATTTAAATGGGTAACATCTCTCTCTTAGTAGGGGCATTCCATTTTAAACTTTAAACTTTTAAATAGTTATTATTTATTTAGAGACATCTTTATGGTAGGGCTGTTACATTTTGGTATACTTTCTTTATTAGGGATACCCTGTATAAAAGTGACGGTATTCCATTTCTAGTTGAGCTGGTTTTTAAATTTTGGTAGTTGCAAATTTGATCGACTAATTGGAAGCTGAGGCAATACGTAGAGCTATGGGGGAATCTGCTTCAATTAGACTTCCTTTTACAATTTCAAGCGAATGTCTGCCGGCGGTTCTCTCATTAACTCAACGGTGCGGACGGAGCTCTCGAATTTGGTCAGCCAGGCAGGAGGGGGCGCGCAAGGACTCCTCCCTCTGTGTCTCTCTCTCTCTCTCTCTCTCTCTCTCACTCTATCTGTCGTGGCTCGGCGAGCTGGTGGGCTAGGCACGGAATGTTCGTGCAGTTCTGCCGGGGCCCATTGCCAATTTCCGGGGTACCAAAAAACGGCCGTTGGGCGTAAATTAAAATTAAATTCAAATGGAAAAGTGTCGTCTGTGCGGACTGCTCGACTCTCAACTGTCGACTGGCCATTCCCAACGTTTGTCCGTCTATCTGTCTGTTCGTCTGCCTAGCAGTCCATCTGTGTGTCCGTCTGTCCGTCTGTCCGTCTGTCTCTCCGTCCGTTAGTCGGCAACATTTTAGCAATTATATTCGCGTTCGGGCGACATTACAACGGCAATTACACGCAGAAGGCAGCCGCAACGTGGGCGAATGAACATGGGCCACGGGCAGGTCCTGTTTCAGGTTCTGCACTGCTGCTGGCATCCCTGGCATCCTTGGCATCCTTGTCAGTGTCACGTGAAGCGGCAACGTGCTCAACCGACTGACGCACACACACACACACACACAGTCAGAGAGTCGTCTGATGGACGACATCAACGTCAACGTCAACGTCGACGCTGTCATTGACAGGCGAGTTGCTCCCTTTTGCTGATCCTGTTGCAGGTCGAGGTCCTGCTGCTGCTGCTCCCGCTGCTGCCCCATTCCCAGAACGTTTCATTGATTCCATAAGGAATGCGAATTGGGAATACCTTACCATGCCTAAACACACAAATTATTCGCAATTGCCAATGCATTAATTGCTTAGCTGAATATTTGTAGAAATTCCGTTTCAATTCCACTTATTCCGCATGAGCTGTTTTATATGTAGATATGCAGCACAAATGCTGACACTCTTAGCCATTTGTTTACACACTTGAAATGTCTAGAAATTCTGTACAGTAAGTACATCAACTATAAGTTTCATTAATATTCCATTCGTTTCAAGCATGGATTGTATTTTACTTACGTTTAATTTAAACTGTGTTGCATTTTCATTGACGAATAAGTAAGTGGGCCTTATTTTAAAAGCTTAGAATGCTTTCAATTTATTGGCTTGGTTTCGATTTCATTGTTCCATTTCAATTTCACTTGCTCCAATTATTTAATGGAAGACTCTGTTTGATTGGCTTAGCTTAGCTTCGCTTCAGTTCCATTTGTTCATTATACCCTGAACCCATTGAAAATGGGAAATCAGGGTATAATGGTTTTGTTAAAAGTATGTAACAGGGAGAAGGAGGCGTGGCAGACCCCACAAAGTATATATATTCTTGATCAGGGCGACAAACTGAATCGATTTAGCCATGTCCGTCTGTCCGTCTGTCCGTCTGTCCGTATGTATGAACGCGTCGATTTCTGAAGATATAGAAGCTAGAGACTTCAACTTTTTTTTAAAATGCTCGTATATAGCGCGCGCATATCGAGTTTATCACTAAAAATCGATAACTCATCCCGTTATTTTTTTATCGATCAAAAACCTTATCGAAAACCAGTTATAAAATTATATCTCCTACACCTTTAGAGCTAAAGTCTCCAAATTTTAAATGTAGACTCGACTGCACGTGATAGAATTTCGGTTTTTGTTATAATTTACCCCCCACCCCTATATCCACCCCCTTACCCTCATCTCTGTAAAAGGCGTATTTCAAATACTAGAGACTTGAACTTTGGCAAATATACGCATAGTAATGATAAAACCACATTCTGAAAGTTTCATGAAGAACGTACGTCCACAAAAAAAGTTATTGAACAATTAAGTTCCCATAGTAAGCCCACACTGCAGCCCATGCCTGTTAATGCGTGCGTGCCTATGGGTGTCTATGTATATGTTTGCGTGTGTGTGTGTGTTTGTTTAAGCTGAATGACACTAAAAATTATTGAAATGGCTGTTGCTCGGAGGGTTCAGGGTATCTCGTAGTCGAGCAGTCTCGACTAGAGCTTTCTTACTTGTTATTCATTAATTTTGTTTCATTGCCAGTTTGTTTCACATATGATATTCGAATGCGGCTTTTCGTTTTCGCAAGCTGATGTACTTCGCATACCCTACACTTTTTTGTAATAAAACTGAGCAGTTAAAATATGAAATTTGTTGTGTTTGCGCGTGTGTGGGTGGGCGTGTGTGTATGCGTGTGTGTGTGGTAAATGAAATAAAATAAATGTATGAAAGCAATAACCAAGCAACATTACATAAAAATCTACTTGGCCCAGCTCCTAATGACTCTCCTTCTCGTCCTCTGATGGACGTGAGCCTATTTACGTGTGTGTGTGTGTGTGTGTGTGTGTGTGTGTGTGTGTAATATGGCCGACACTTCCGTTCGACATGTTGCACATGTTGCTGCCGTTTCCGTTGTGCCATACACGCTGGCCACGCCCCCACGCCCCACGGCCCAGCCATGTGGCGACTGGCATAAAATACAATATACAATATATACAAAATTGGTTCTGTTCTTTGCCAGTTGTTGTTGTTGTTGTTGTTGTTGCTGTTGTTGTTGTTGTTGTAATGAGCATTGGTATTGTTGCTGTTGTTGGTCACGCATGGTGTTGGCTGTCGCTTGCTGTTTTTATTGCCAGCACTTCCTGCCGCTTGCTTGTTTCATAATTAATATACTTTCACACATTATTATTACGAAAAAGAGACGGAGAATATATACATACATATACATATACGTACATATAATATATATATATATATATATATATATATATATATATATATATATATATATATATATATATATATATATATATATATATATATATGTAATAATAATATATATAATAATATTTATATATATTCCTTATAATTATCCATGAATAGGATATACGAATTTTTATTCGCTTTACTTTCATCAGGAATACAGCTGCATATATATTTGTCTTTAAAAATTATATACATATATTAACATTTTTATTTTAAACAACTAAATAACTTATTACAAATAAAATATTAAAAATAAAATAAAAGAAATTATATTTTAAAAAGTAATAATATTTTCTATTAACATATTTTTCATTAATCTCCTACTCCTAAAAGAAAACTCCTCAAATTGTAATTAAACTTGCATATATTTTGATTTGTTTTTATATTTTACAGGGTATTTTCTAGGCAGACTTTTGGAATGTTTCGCCTTTTTTTGCGAAAATCTTGTCAAGCATTTTATGCGTTTGGTTTTTCATAAATTTTGGCCATACTTCCAGAGGGACAGACACGTCTCGCGCGCTATCTCTCTCTCTATCTCTCTCTCTCTCTCTATCTCTCTCTCTCTCGCTTTCTGTGTTGGTCTCTGCTCCTGGGGACGGTCTTGTAATTAAAAGCTCATGAAAAGTGATTAAAAAGTGAACTGCGGACAGCAGCCCATCCGCCGCCACGCACATGTGCCACACTCTCACACACCCATACATCCACACACCCACACACACTCACACAAACACACACAGCAAGCAAAATATATATATTTGTTAAATTGTTTTTTTTTTTGCAGGTATTTTTGCTGCCATAAAAATGTCAAAAACAATGGGCAACCAGCTGCTAACGGGAAAACGGGGAAATATATTGAAATTTAAGATTGAACCAAAAAAAAAAAAAAAATGGAAAAAGTGGCCAAGCGAATTTAATACCAAATTCGTTGCCCAAATTTAAAATTATGGATTGGCAACAAAAGTTAAAACCCAATGGAAACAAGCAAAGGCTTTGACACCAAATGAATAAATATTGTTAATAATGAGAATATATATAGATAGACCCTTTGGGTACTTACCTGCATAAATAAATGGCGAGGGTTTTCATTTAATGCAGCAGAAAGTCAGAAATTACGTAGAACAATACCTGAAAGTACAAAAAACGGGTTAAAGTGTGGGAGGTATAAAAATTGAGCCGGCCTGAGATATGCTATTAAGTGGAGAGTGACAAAAACAGAGAGAGAGAGAGAGAATATGAGAAGAGGGAAGCGACGGAGAGATAAGCAGAGAGAGTAAGACAGAGAGAGAGAGAGAGATAGAGAGAGGGATAGAGAGAGGGATAGAGAGAGATAGAGAGAGAAAGGCAGACAAAGAGACAGAGGGAAGAGAGTTAAACTGAGAATGAGAGCAAAAGGCCAAGGGAGGGTGGAGGCCAGAGAAAGACAGAGACTGAGAAAGGACAGAGAATCACCAGAAGAAATAAAGATAGGGAGAGAGAGAGGGAGAGAGAGAGAGAGAGAGAGAGAGGGAGAGAGTTCGAGTAACATCGAATTTTCGAGATATCCTAAATTCGCATTGAGTTTAATAAAAACCTCCTAGCTCCTCTAATATGCAATAGAGCCTTATTGAATTGGGTTAGTTTCAAACTCATTTACTATTTCTATTATGTTTTATTAAAATTTCTCATTAAATTCCATACATTTCTGAGGGTTCCTCGAAAACCTCTCCAGTAACTTAATTAAAAATGCAACAATAGAGCAACTGAGATAGTTGAATAGTTAATTAACAAGTCACTTTATACGCGATTATTTCGCTAATCTAATAACACATCAGGCTGTTGTTGACCCCAGCAGCTGGAAGCGTAGCGGAACCTCCTCGGGCACCGTTAGCGACCGCAGCCGGAGTCGGAGCAGGAGCAGGAGCCGCAACCGCAACATCGGGCGAGCCTGACCAGCTAGATAAGTGGCTGCAGCTGGAGCTGGAGCTCGACTCGAAAGGCTGAGTCATGGCCGCCTAGGCCAGACGGAAGGATTGAGCGAGGTAGGAGCTGCTCACATTTAAGGATTAGCATTTAAGAACGTATTTATGGCATGCATAAAGATATTCAAAGTGCCTTCTGCACTGGAGCGATAGTCGCGGCTTACACGCATGTGTCGCCCGTCAAGGATGACGCATGACTTAATGTGGTGGCACTGGGTAGACGTGGGGAGTGGAGGGGGGGCATCCACTGTAGTTGAGCCGTGTAGGGTGTACGACGGCCTGTCATATTCACCATGCAAAGTTTTGCTGGCTTCGCGTGTTGCGTGCAATTTGCGTGTAATTTACAGCGAGTGGAATGGGTAAGGGGAAGGGGAAGGGGGGCGGATCGAGCCGTGCTGCAACTGTACAGCCGCGAGTCCTGTTCGTCCTGTGTCATCAGGACGCATAAATCATAAGTAACAACACGAACTGCGTCGCAGCCAGCAAATGGCATAAAAAATCCAACATATATACGGGCAATGCGTAATTTATGCTGCGCAGGACGCAAAGCCAGGAGGCCTGCCCTGGGTGGTTGCTGTTGCTGTTGCTACTGCTGCTACTGCTGCTGCGTTCCATAACTGTACCGTTAGTCCGTAAAGCTTGCAGTTTTTCCCAAGGAAAAGCCTAGCGAAAAGACACCACTTTGAGTTTCACTTCTGAGACGCAATTCGGGAAACTGCGTTTGTCTTTTCCATGGCCAAACAAGGTTCAACCCTCCAAAAGTTCCTGTTTCTGTTGCTATTCTTGTTCAACCCCCAAGATGTAGCCTTGATTATTGTCCTTGGACCAACTACTACCTTTCGATTTTATCGTGCATGTCAACACTGCTTTGTTGCTATTGTAATTCAGCGTTTCAATTCAATCAAGCGTTTCCATGCTCCGGGTACAGTTCCCAAATGCCTGGCAAAGCAAAGCTTAAGCTGAACATGCCAGATGGGAGATAGAGTCAAGTGCCTTGGAAATATCGAGAAACTCAATAGAATATTCATAATTATGCACTGACATGCATTGATCATAATCAAAAGTCTAGAGTTGTTGAATAATTTGTGGATTAGCTTGAGTTCTATTTGTCAATTGCTCCAATTTGTGGTTTCGCTTATGAGTATATGTATTCATGCGGATGTAAATGTAGATATTGATCAATAGATCAATTCTACAAGTGGAATAATATATATTGAACTAAGCAATACAAAATAAACTCACAGCTTAATTCCGTTAGACAACTGAGCAAAGTTATATTTAATATTTAATTTGATATTTATTTTCTTCAATTAAATAAATTCTTGTTGAATATATTATTTTTATCCTATATATGATAATTATTATTATTTCTATCTATAAATATAAATAAATTATCCTATTTCTAGGACTTTTTTTGTTAGGGAATCATAGTAGAATGTTTAAATACTGCAGTATGAATAGGAAATACCAAGCTAGGATTATTCTAGTATATGTGCTTTAAATATTATTATATCTATAGACAAACTATATATTTTTTATCACATTTCCCCATTTTGTTCACTTAAAGCTGACTGAGCTTGTAGATACATCAAACAGAATTTCTGCTGCAGAAGATCTTTCATTTTGTTGATCAATCTTTGATGTAAACTTGTTTGTCTCTCTTTCTCACCATATCTCTCTCTCCCTTTCTCAATTTCTCCCTCTCCTTCCCTCGTCTCCTTGCCCACTCTCCGTGGATCACTTAGAAAGCCCGCAGATCAATCCATTGTGCAGTCAACTCAAGCTACAGCTGCGGCCATGTCCATGTCCATGGCCGCCCGTGGTATAGTAAATCTAAACCAAGTGCTGGCCGCTTCGGTGGACTCTGGTTTTTATTTTCACAGTTTGCTGACACACAGAATAGTGACAGGTCGGTCAGTGGAAAATATGAATACCACTTGAGCATGTTAACCCCGAAAGGCGTTTATAAAACTGTCCAAAGCTATTAATATCAAAATTCCGCACACAGTGCACAGCGCATGGAGCTGGAGCTGTAGACGGAGACGGAGACGGAGATGGAGACGGAGCCGCAGCCGGAGCTAAAGCTAAATGCTGAGAGGCAGCTACTGCGCAGTTGTTTAGCTCGGGCAGGACAAAACCGAATTGCCTCTGCCTCTGCTTGGTCATGTCCTGGGGCCAGGTCAGCCTATGAATCGCAGCGAGTGGCATGAGGCGGAAATGAATGTGGGGGAGGCGACAGCGGTTGGGTGGCTGGTCAGTGGTTGGAGGATTATCAACAGACACACATACGCACACACACATACACGTACACGTACACGTACACGACGCATATCCTTGGTCAACATGAAGCTCGCTTCTGGCTTGATTCTCGTTGGTAGACCAGCCCAGCCCAGCCCAGCCCTTTAGCTGGTTTGCAAGCTAAATGCTATACGAGAAGCTACGCGCCATGTGTCCTTTGTTATTTATGATTAAAAGCGCAAGGACCCGCCAGCAGTGCACACACACGCACACGTATTTGCATATGTAGATGTGTGTGTGTGTGTGCAGCTGAGAGGCAGAGCCTGTTTGGGTTTTTGTATGCTAAATATAACGCTGCATGTGTCCATACACGTCCATCACTTAATCACGCCACCACACTCACAGTTTTTATTTGCTTCTGCTCAGCTCAGCGCAACCAACCAACACACACGCACACCCAACACCCAACAGGCAACAGCCAACAGGCAACAGCCAACATTCAACACCCAGCATACAGCAGCAACAGCCAGCGCAGAGTAGAGTACCCTACAGTTGAGCATATTCGTTTATTGGACGATGGCACTTTTGATATATGCATGCATGTAGAATATATATATATATTATATATGTGGTATATAATATATTTATTAATATACATATTCTGGACTGATTATATTTGATTAGAAATATAACAATGAATACTAAAGACATTCAATGAATAGAATTATGCATTTCATACATTTTTAATCATATTTAAAATGAATTGATGTGTATAAAAGATTTTTTAAAGAATGTAAAATATAATTATGTTTTAAAATAATTTTAAATTCATTTAGAAAATAAAACAGAGAGTCATAAAATCTATAAATATATTTCGTTTTATTTATTTATTATTTTTTTTTTTTTTTTTGTTTTAAATATATTAATATATATAGCATTTGTCAGTTAGTTACTTAACGTAGTAGTAATTTTTTGAAATATATTATTATTGTAATTGCAATCATACAGTTTCATATTAATTGTAACAAAACTATAATACGATATATTCTTATATATTTTATTATTTGATTATTTCAACTGCAATTTATTGTTTCATAAAATCTTATAGTTTTTTTGTTATTTTAAAAATGTACCTAATTGTTTGTTTAATTTTAGTTTATTTATTACTATTATTTATAATACATACTTATTTATATGTTTAAAATATATCAATTAATATTGAAAATTTAATAATATATATAAATTTAAATGTATTAATAAATTAAATATATAGAAATTAAAATTTAACAGAAAATAACTCTACCTTTCACTTTTAATTTTTGCTTATTTATTATTATTAATAATTTCAGTATATATTTAATATATTTTTTTATGTCTATTTCTATTTCTATTTATTTTTTTTATATTTATATTTTTTTTTTTGTTTTTAATTTAACTTTCCTTTTCCCCGCGTAGCGCATTCATTGCACCATGCTGGCCCAATCAACGAAGCTAGAGCTGCGCTTAGTGCAGAGGGTTACGTTGCGCTACGAACTCATCCTGCGCAAAAAAATATATACGTATAAAAAATAACAAAAAAAAAAAAAGAATTGCGTGCGAGGATTTTGCAATGTTCATACGCTTGGTTAAGCCGCTGCACGCACATCCTTGCGCACATCCTGGCGCGAGTGAGTTTGGTTTTTATTTAATTTCAGCTACATGAATGTCCAGGCCCATAGCCCTGTATGTGTGTGTGTGTGTGTGTGTGTGAGTGTGCGAGTGTATGTGTGTGTGTGTCCAGCATATCCTTTCGCTCGCTCACTGAAATATGCAAATAAGTTAATTTTTATTTATTCTCCTTTTCTACTCGCTCGCTCGCTCTCACTCTCTCTTACTCTCTCTCTCTCTCTCTCTTCCTCCCGCTGTGGCCATCTCTTTCGTTTTGCGCTTCATCGTATGATTCACTTTTGGCTTCATATTCTTAGAATTTATGATGCAATCTCCCTGCGCATTCCTCTTGCGCTTAAAGGAAAGAAAGACAGAGATGGACTGTGTGAGCGAGAGAGAGAGAGAGAGAGAGAGAGAGAGAGAGAGAGAAGTAACTGGCAGGTATCCTTGGTTTCAAGTTTTCGCATTATTATGATCTCTATTTTATGCGGTATCCTTTGTGTGCGTGTATGTGTGTGTGTGTGTGTGTGTGTGCAGCAGCCGTCAACCAACGTCAGCGAGATGCCTGTTGCCAGGCAGCCTGGAGCATGTCCTGCATGTCCTTCTGCCATTAAGGGTGGTTAGTTAGGCCCTGGACAAAGCATTTCATTTGAGCTTTTTATTCGCTTTCGCTTCAATTTTTATTTTTTTTATTTATTTTTTTTCCAGTTTTGTGTGTTTGTTTTTTATGAATTCGACTCCTTTATTGTTGAGCGTCCTTTGTTGGCGAAATGTGTGTCAGTGCGTCAGTCGGTTGCCTTGGCACTTGGTCCGACTATTTCCGGTTTCAATGTGCGCACCGGCTTCCCCTCGGCTTTGTCCTTGCCAAGGACTGCTCGTTCCAGGTCCTCAGGTACAGTTCGCACATGTTTCTATCAACTCAACTTCCACGCTTACACACTTCCAGTAGTTATTCAAGTTGGAGTTCCCGTTCCCGTTCCAGTTCCCAGTTATCCCTTTCATTTGTCACCCCGATCACCCTCAGGGCTGTTATTAACTTTTGCTCTTGCCTTACCGACTTCTGGATCAAGCCAGATTCATGGAAGATTCTTGTACATTCCAGATCTGACTTTCTTGCTCTCTCTCTCTCTCTCTCTGCTTTGTTCTCTTTAAAGCTATATACATATATTAGTGGGAGTTTCTTTGTTATCTTAAAGGAAATTATCAATTATCTTATGAAATGTTTTAAAAAGTTGAAAACTTTGCTTACACTTGCAGTAAATAAGTATATACTTATTACATTATATCCATTTTCTAATTATATTGATTTTCTCTATGTTTGTTCTACTCTTTCTCTCTCTCTCTCTCTCTCTCTCTCTCTCTCTCTCTGTATGTATGTATCTTGATCTGCACACAGATGCCATTCGTCACTTGAGCCTCTGGCAATGTCCCGCCGTTTCAAGATTTTCCAAACATTTCCATGGCTAATAATATTTCTCTTTGATCGTGACAAATCATGCGCTGCAAATCACAAATCACAAGTCAGAAAAGCGCATCAGAACTCGAATCAGAGCCCGTCCGTCAACAAGTTGGACAAGATTTACTAAACGATCTGACTGACCCCAGAGCAGAGAGTCGAGCTGGCTGTTGGATGGATGAATCGATCCAGCATTCAGCATTCAGCTGATGCACGACAGATTGTGTTGAAAGGCAGCCACTGAGCCGAAGCCGAAGATTCTGTCTGAGATGTGGAGTCTGCGGCCGAGTCTGCTGCGGCTGGCTGCCATCAATTAAAGTAATTTAAAGGAATCAGCCACAAGCTGACTGCAGAGACTAGAACACTGCTCGTAACCAGATACCAAAGCTTGAAAATCAATCAGCCAGAAAGTTCGGGCAGAGCAAGACGTAGAGTCGAAGCCTATTAGAAAGACAAGCGTGTGGCTCCGGGCGAACATAACAGAAACAACAAGAAATTTCAAATTGGATGAGCTCCACATGGAGAAAGAGAAAGAGATAAAGTGAGATAGCGAGGGGAGGAGAGAAAGAAAAAAAAATAAAACAGTAGCCACAAAATCGATTGTAGAGCAAAAAAAAATATATGTATATATAAAAGAGTTGACGAGACAAAGGGGCAGACGAAAAATATTGGAAAATAACAGACGAGGCAGAAGGCATCATTAACCAAACAGTAGCCAGTAAAACTGGAGGAGCCGGCCAAGTGTTTGATAGGGCAAGCGGACGGACAGAGAGTCGAAGTCGGAGTCGGAGTCGGAGTCAAACACGATTAGAATGGAGAGTGGATAAGCGTGTCTGCCAGCTATAAAAGTGTAATATCTGTAACTCATTAATGACAGCGATTCAAGACACAGAAAAGAGAGAAAAAAACAAACAAACAAACAAACACATAGACCTCAGAGCGGTACCCAAATGAGACTGAGATGATATTAAAAACACGAACGAGCAGAGCAAAATAGGCTAGACGAAGACGAAGAGCAAATACACTCTCAAATGGATGCTGATTGAGATAAATGGCTTAGTGGCTCGATTCACTAAGGATTTCCAGATAGGTAGGATAGTTAGAAAGGAATACTATTTAGATATAAGCAAGAGCTCAGAAATTAAGTGCAATAAAAGCATATTTATTTTGATAAATCAATTATAGTGATTGACGGCGATTGATTCAATGCGAGACATATAAGAGGTCTAAAAAATATGAAAATATTCCAATATGCGAACTACTTTTAGAGAAATTCATTTAGAAAAGCTAAATATAAATGATATGGAAATGAGTTTGGTTTAAATATTATATGGAAGACAAAATATGCACTGGGTAAGACTTGTAAGTGAACATATATATGTTAAATATATATTTAATAAATCAGCTAAAAATGATTTGGAACAAAGACTTCTTTCAGGTCAATCGAGATATACATATGTATATAAAAAGGATTCTATACATCGTATATATCAATCATTTACTTACATCTATCTACTTACTTACATCTATCAAACTTAAAACACCTCTCAATCAGAAGAGTATAAAATCAAAAAAATATAAAATAAATCTGTAGAAGAAAACAAGGAAAGCAACAAAAAATTCAAATAGGCTTTGGGTACGTAATAATCATAATGAACATCATGATGACAGCGCTGATGATGATGATGATGACTGCGACTGGTTCCAATCAACTGCCACTTAACTAAATGACTGTGCGACTTACTCCGTCCGCAGACGGACTCAAACCCCCGACGCCAAAGATAGTGTCCAACTGTGTGCGTGTATGTGTGTGTGCGTGTGTGCGTGTGTGTGTACACCGATTTTATCAAGAGTGACTGATGAATATGCCATTAAAGATATACGAGTACCACGTACCACACGACATATACATATATGCACAGGGAGACAGAGCGAGAGAGCAGCAAGAGCTAGACGGTACGGGAGGGACGAACGGACGGACGGACTGGCTAAACGGAATATAAAGCAGACACAGAGGTAGACAAATGACCAGCTGACAATAATGAAACTGATTTGCTGTTGTTATTGTATAAACATATGTATACACATACATACGTACATACATCCACTTATATAAATATATATGTATGTGTATATACATACATATGTACATATATATGCAGTTTACTTTGTTGTTTTTTAATTCAGTCAAGTCTATTGCTTTGGCAGTTTAGTTCTTATTGCAGCTATAAAACAAACATCAAATTTCAAATGTCTGGAACTAGTTCTGAACTAGTTTGAATGAATCATTGTGGCGTCAAACAAACTTTGAATACAAATTGTCTCAACTTTTCTCTGCTGAGATTTGGTATTAAAGCTATGATAAAATTGTTTTTTTTTTTCTAATTTAAGATTAACTAAAATCAAATGAATGCACATACATATATTACCAACATTCATGCATCAAATTTATTTTTCATTCTGCCAAAACTACAGAAAACTACGACTTTTTTAGCTGATGAAATTTATTTAACATTTTCATAGATTGTTTTTATTTTGATAAGCCCAAAAATGTATGGAAAACACAAGCTAGAGTTTTGGGCTGATGAAATATGTTTTGTATTTTCATAATGCGACAACGATGGAGATTTTAGAAAAAATAAAGCAGTTCATAAATAAATCTGATTGTGTTTATAAATATAGCAAAGAACAGAGATTATCAAAGTTATTTAAAGCTAGAAATTTAATATGATGAAATCTTTGAAAGATTTGTTTGATATTTATGTTTGAATGAATTCAAAAATATATATTCACTCAGAATGTTTTTATATGAGATAAAAGAGCAAGCTAAGGCATTTCACATTATTTTACATACAATATTTAGCATTATAATAATTTATTTTACATATATTTATTCTTATTCTTTTAGCTACAGCTACACTTAAGTCTTAGCAACCCCATCTTTGGCGAATGTAGAGTATGCACAAAAATATGTTCAAGCTCGTAAATCACTTTGAAAGCGAAGTTAATAGCGAAGCAACTACAGTAAAAACTACAACAAGCAGACCAGCAAACCTCACCCTTTCGGTCAATTTATGATTGTTACACAAATCACAGTTGGGCTTCAACGAGTTCGACAGGCCGTCGCCGAGCCGTTCCCCTACCCCTTGCACGCCCCCTTCCCTGCTTTACTCTTTTAGCTGCCCCGCCTCTTAGAGTCATACTGCTCAGTTGCCACTTTAAGCTGACTATCAGTTCCAGCCCTTTGCTCGATGTTGCAATACCCTACAAGCGAGTACATCAAGTCTGTCTAGAGACATGTTACGCGCATGAGATAATAGACTGCACTAAGCTGATTTAAGTGTAGATGATAGATAAATCGACATGAACTGCTGGTATATATAATCATGGATTTATGAGAAATGCAATTAATTAATTTATATAACATTTTTATTACAAATTTTGAATTCTAGCTCTTCTACTAAAATAAGCTATACAAAGTTTTTAAATGATTTTGTTATTAATTTATTTATTATTAAATTTATTTATTTATTTATTATTAAAGATAAAGATAATTCATAACTTATGTAAAAATTAATTTAAATATAATTTTTTAAATGGCAATTTTTTAGTTCCCTAAAAGATATTTTTTAAATTCATTTATCAATTGTTCCTAATAGTTTTTGATTAATAATTCAACTAATTTCAAATAACTTAATATATACATACATTTATACACATACATTTATATACATACATTTGAGCCCCAAAAGAGGAGGATTTTTAGTCGGTAAGCAGCTATGCAGTCCGACACACCGGTCAAAGTGACGACCTGACTGACGGTGCATAAAGCATTTTTTCCTACCTCAGCCCAACAAAAAAAAAAAAAAAAAAAAAAAAAAAAAAATATATACATATATACATATATATATATATGTAGTCTTTTAAATGTTATTAAAATATCTCTACTATATCATATTTGCTAAATCGCTCGTAAAATGCCTTATGTGGAAATTGTATATATATTTTTTTGGAATACCTTTGTAAAGTAATTAAAATAAACCAAAATTTCTTTAACTCTTTCTTGTTATTAACAGTGAAATTGTTTTTGACTATTATTAACAGGTAATTAACAGTGAATTTGTATATGACAGAGTATAGATTGATAGTAAATAGTAGTAGAGCATCTACTCTTCGACTTGTCAGACCCTGTTATGCGCTCTTCACTTTTGTTTTATGTAAGCATAGGCAATAGATACTGTGGCGGATACATATTAGTTTTTTTTTGGGAGTGGGCAGCTGGAGTTGGAGTCTATCATATATTCGTGTTTCGGCTACTGTCTGACGTCTTTTGTCTTTAGCCTGTTGTTTGTTGTCCGTTGTCTGCTGTCTGCCCTTAATAATATTTTGGGCAGCAAACATAAAATGTATGCATGCATTTTGTTCAAGAGTTTCGAACACCAAAATTGGGAATGGAGTTTTTTGTTTTCTTGGCTTGTTGTCGCTTTCCAGTCGGGGCCATTAATTGTTACTTGGCTTTTTGTTTGTAGCCGGGGCCCCAAAAACTTTCGAAAATGTTGGTTAGTTTTTTTTTTTTTTTTTGTTTGATAAATGTTGCGCTTTGAAATATTAATTACACTTGCGCTCGGGTGTTGAATTTGCTTTCAGGCAGTGTCTAAAATTTATTGAAAGACAAACACAAGACACTTTTAATGGCAGTGGAGGAAGAGACCAAGACAGAGCAAAGCGCGGGGCAGGGCACTAGGTAGCTCCCCAGAGATTTATTTCATTGTTTTTCGGTTCCGTCAGCCATAGAGAATTGAGCGTTCTAATCCGCAAGTTTATGCCCGCGGACGGCATCACAAATTGCAATTTAATGGAAAGCAATAAAAAACTGACAAATTCAAATTAAATTAATCAAACATCTCTTTATGCAATTTTAGATAAATTCTATTGTAGGTACCACATTGTTCTTGTTCTTTTGATGAAATTTCTTTATGGCTTTAAAAATTACGATAGATAATTAAGGCAATCAAATTGAGGCAAACTTGAATTATATTTATATAATATGTTTATAATTCCATTTAAATTGTAGATAAAATATTGTTGTTCTTCTGTTGAAAATGATTGATTTAATTATCGTAGTTAATTAATTAATTAAAAAGGAAACGAACTCGAATAAAATTTATAATTCAATTTTATTCTTCTTTAATATATTTTTTTTGTAAATTACATATTTAAAAAAATTACTAAAAATAAATAAATAAATACAAAAATAAATAAATAATTTAACATAATAATATTTAGATTAAATTTATAAAAAATACATTTATATGTATATATAAACATACAAATTTTTGAAATGGAAAAATAAAAATATGTTTTATAATATTTTACATAATTTAGTACTTTCATAAGGAACTATAACAAAAAGAATCAATCTTTGTCTGAATTTAATAAATTTAAAATATAATATAATTTAATAAATTTTCATATATAACTTTCACTTTGAATAAAGAATTAATAAAGAGTTTAAGCCAGAACCTAAAATTCGTATCATAAAGCCGATGCTACCTATGGTATAATATTCGCATAAAACGTGTTCGGCTGACCCATTGAACCGAGTTGTTAGTGGGCTCATTTAAATCTATAAGCTCTATGCAAAATAGTTGAACTATAAATGTGACATTTGCCGTAGACTCGACTCACAATTGGATTAGTTTCGATCTGCATACATAATCTGTCGCAATTGCATGCAGAACGTTTATTAATGCTAATCCATGTAACTAGCTAACTAACTAACTAACTAACTGTATTAACTAAGCCAATGGAACTCGCATTCCATTCGCTGCTTGCCAATCAAAGGTTGTTGGCATAATGAAAAGGCTCCACTGGGAGCTGTTGGAGCTGTTTGTACTCAACGCCAATTGTCAATTATATAGCTGGACTTTTGTAGAGAGGGAGGGGGAGAGAAAGAGAGCTCTATGTGACCACCCTTAGGCCGGTCCGAGTCCCGGAACAACACATTGCCATTGACTATGCAGCGATGTGTAAATGAGCAAAATATTACGCAGAGTTGCAAAAATATGCCGCAGGCAAGTCAAGCCACAGCAAATCAAATGTATACATACATATACACATACATATATAAATATCTATATATATAAATATATATGTATATTGCTAAAATGTGATGCTCGCTGATGTGCAGCCTCTTCCAGTGCTGTATAATCGAATGCAAAATAACTTTTTCAATTTGAACCGTCCGCCCCGTTGCGCTCGACTCTTGACAGCCACGCCCATACGCCCAGATATCGTTGATGTTGTTGTTGCTGTTGTTGTTATTGCTTGCGCTCATGTTTGCCACATTTTCCACGATTTCCATGTTTAATTATAAGCCCTGATGCGGCCTTCCCTCGCAGCAACAGAGAAGCTGCCACAAGGGAAATTTTGCACGCACAGTGGGCAAAAATCAATAAATTTTCGAATATGTAAACGAAAAGTTAAAAGATGTGCAAGATTTAAATCGTTAAAAATTAGAAACTTTTCATGAGTGCAAACAAAAAAATAAATAAATTAACAGAGTTTTATTGATATTAAAAGGGCATAAAATAGAGCTCATTAATTTGTTTTTTAATTAATTAAAAAAATACTAGTACACACACAGTGGTTAGAAATCAATAAAAAACTGAATAAAAATAAAAAAATACGTATATAAATTTTTCTATTACTATTTAATTTTTTTTATATTTTATATATTTATATTTCTTTTATATTAATATATATTGTTTTAAAAGAACCCGTGTTAATTAAAAATTATTATATTATTATATAATTTAAAAAATAATAATAATTAATAAAAATATTATATTATTATACAATTAAAAAATTATTATTAAAATGAAATGTAAATAAAAAAAATTTAGAATCAATAATCAATCAGCATAAAAAATAAATATTTATTATTCGAGTTTGAAAAACATATATATTACTTATATAGTATATATATTATTACAACCACTGTGCCTCCTCCTCTGGACGCAGCCTTTGAAGCTCACTTTCGACAGGCAACAGGAGCAGCCGGGCTGACGAGTGTTGGCAAGTGTTTCGCCCAAATTGAATATTGATTATGAAAATAATAAGCAAAAATTGCGTAACTTTCTGCCTGACAGAAGCCTCAACAAAAACAACAACAACAACAACAACAATAAAGACTCGAGCCGAGTTGAGAGTATGAAGCAAAGGCTCAAGTGTCCATTGATTGACTGCCATTAGGGCGTATACGTAATAAGCAGGCAAACAGACAGAGGGACCGTCAGACGGACTGGCAGGCAGCCTAATCAAAGAGTGTTAATTTTCCCAAAGGACTCGCCAGCTCGCATTACACCCGCAGCAGCAGCAGCAGCAGCAGCAGCAGCAGCAGCAGCAGCAGCGGCGGCTCCTGAATGTAATTCAGGGCATATTTTCGCCAACTGGAAAGAAAAACTCATTTGAGCGTATGCGGAAAATTGACGAACATTTTCGTGTCTGTGATGAAAATCCAATTTGTTGTTCGAGCCTTTCGGCCCCCGCCCCCCTACCTCCTACCTCCTACCTCCAGCCTCCTGCAACAGCTGCGCGTTTCCTACTGCCCAGTTGTTTATTAATAAATAAATTAAGCAATTAAACGCGCTGAGCGCATTGTTTGCGTTTCATGAAAATCTAATCATTTCGCACATGAATCGAACTGGGACAACACAAGTTGGCTCACTCGCCCCATTTGCCAACTCCTTTTCATTGCCTTCGTGCCACTTCGTGTGGCAAGTCACGTGCATAATGCATAATTCTCATACCACAATCTGAAAGGCAGCAAATTGCTTAACATTCATGCTTAAGCAGGAGCAGCAGGAGCAGCAGGAGTAGCAGCAGCTGCTACCACTCGCTAGATATATAATTAGCCTATTTATTATATAAGCACTTCCTGCCTTGGCTATGGATGACAATTGGAGCCCAAGTTTTGTGCAGCTGAATAAGTATTATATTAAGTTTTCGCATCTATTTATTATATAGGAGAATGGAGTTTACATATATTTCATGATATATATTTATACTTCATTAACCTTAGCAAGCATCCTATATTATTAATAAAAAATAATAATAAAAATTGAAAAATATTTTAAATATTTTAAAGAAAATTTAATATAATAATATTAACAACATGCATTTATAGAATAGAATAATTTTTATTACAGCAAAAATATTGAAGAAAAATAAATGTAATTATTAAATATATGTACTAATAAAAATAAAATTGTAAAAAATTAAATGTAAATGCAAATATAAAATGTAAAATAATAATTTTAATAATTATAGTTAACTGTTATAATTGAATACATAAATGTACTTTCAATTTAATAATATTTAATAATATTTAGAATATTATTATTACTATTTATATTTTTATTATTATTATTTTTTATTTTATTTTTTTTAATATTATTATTATTATTGCAAATCACTAACTAAACTGATATAATTAATTTTTATTACAGCCTTACATATTAAATGAAAATAATACACTTTGAATTTAATAATATTTAGAATATTAGTATTGTTATTATTATTATTGCAAATCACTAACTATAACTAACAAAACTTTAAGCTCCAAAATTTATTTAAATTAATTTTTTAATGTCTCAATTTCCCGCTCCCCTTCTCATCACATAACTCAAATATTCCCCGCACGTAAAAAATGGTTCAAGCTAATTAATTACTGCAGCTAAAATAATGAGAGAGATAAGCGGCCAGGCTAATGTCATAAAGTAGCAAACATTAATGCAAATAAGTGAATATAAAGTTTATGGCCAGCATACAATGAAAGAGATTTCAATTTAACTATCCATCAAACATGAAGTTCGATATGGTAATTGACAGAAATGAAATTCAGTTTGACAATGCTTAAGCTTTCGCATAGCACACACACACATACATATGCACACAGATATCGTAATCGTAAAAGCGGACTAAACTTTATGACAAACGAAATTACACTGAGCGAAATGCAATTTGGTAGTACTATTATATATGTTGATTGATATACTAAAATATTGCTTAATTCAATAATTAATAAAGTCTCATTACGAGTATTTTCTTTCTCTTTTACTCCACAATCATTTATGCTTGCAATTCTACAAAGTAGCTGCAGCTTTCTCTCAGTGCATTCTGAATGAGTAGCAATAACTGGATGGTGTGCATGTGTGTGTGTGTGTGTGTGTGTGTTTAAAGAGCATGTTTCGCTAATAAGCTTATGTCAGCGTTAAAAGTGACTCATCTGTCTGAAATGGGGCTATTTGTCAGTTAATAGGCAATTCATTTGAACATAATTGCATCCCTGCCAGGATTTAAAGGACTAGCCCACAGCTGTATGCCATAAAGAGTAGCACATACACATACATACATAGTTCAAATTCCATGAGAGGGGGCGGCGTCTCTCTCCCTCTCTTATTTTAATATATTTTATGGCATTTAAATTGCTCAAGGCTAATTTTCGAATTGCTGAGATATCGCTTCAAGTGTCCTCGTAAAATAATAAATAAAAGAACAAAAATAAGAAGAAGAAGAGGAAGCAGAAGAGAAAGAACAACAAATGCCTATGCAATTATTGAGTAACGGAAGTGGAAACGGGAAAAGCAATAAGAAAATATCATGTGGAAAACTCCAAGAAACACAAAACGCAATAAAACTTTGAAATTTAAATAAGTGAGTAATAAGATGGTGTGGGATAGGGTAAGGGGGAGGGGGGGTGGCAGGCAGAGGAGTGGGAGAATTCATCACACGCATGCCAAGGTCTCAATTACAAGTGGCAGAGCAGGCTGGAGAAATCTGGTAAATGGGGTATGAGACCAGGGTATGAGACCCCGAGAACCATCGCCCCACCACTCCCCACTTACCACACCCAAACCCCCCTCGCACCGTCCGGAGTTTAAATGTTCGCGCCGCAGGGGAACAATTAAAAAACGTAACGTGATCAAAATTTGGAATTTTCTTTTGAGGTCCTTGAACGAAGAAGAAAGCTGGCGCTAGGAAATTAGACAAAGACTCGCTCATAAAATAAGAAAAACTGCGCCCAAAGTTCGTAAAATTTTAATGAGTTTTCTCCGCTTTCGATTTTCCACAGCGTTTTAATGCCCAATCGAGGCGAACGAGCGAAATGTTAATGTAAATTTATATGAGCATCCAAAATGCTGAGCACAAAATGAATGTGTTTATAAATTTTCAAGGAAATTTCGATTTTTCATTGAATATACATACGCACACAGACACACACACACACACACGCACACACAGAGAGAGATATACGTACTTATCTAATGCGTGGAAAATTAAGCGGAAAAATGCTTCGAAGCGAATTTCTTTTAATTACTTGCGTGAAATTTTAATGAATTAAACTAGATTTGCCACAGAAAAGGTGAAAGGTGGGTGAAAAGCGGACACTGGAAATGCGCATAGCATTTTCCTCATACTAATTGAAGGCATTTTTCTTTTAAGAAAAACAAAAGAAAATCCCAAAGTAAATTATAATTTTATGTATGGCTGAGAATTAGATAGAAGAGAATAAATATACTAAAATATGATTTCCTTTAGAAGAGGAAACCCCCAACCTTGCTAAGCCTATCAAGGTGATAATTATGTAGAGATACCTGTACAGGTACGCCGACGAAAAATAGAAAGAAAAACCACATGCAGGTATTTAGAGAGAAGCTGGCGTAGGAGTAGGTGGGGGGAACGCCCTCATCAAGTGTCAAGTGTATAATTATCCACTAAAAAATGTTTCGTGTGTCGATCCGAGCCGACAAAAGAGAAGTCAAACAACAACAGCGACAACAACAACGGCAATATAATAGTGGGCAAAAAGGTAAGGGTTCGAACCCTGCTAAATACAATGCACCTTTTTGCCGGCTAGAAAGACAGGGGAATCGAGGGCGAGAGCGGGGCAGTGGGGGATAAGGTCAAGCCAAGGGAAAGTGCCACTGGACAAGGCGAACAAATGAGCAGCCCAAGCAAAAGGCAAAAGACAAAAGGTTAATTACAACAACAACAACAACAACAACGAACACGAAATGATGAAATTAATAAAGAGCTGCGGACAATCAAAAAACGCAACAAACAAGTTCAGCAGGCCAAAAGGAAGAAAGCAGAAGGGCGACAGCAAGAGTGAGAGAGATAGACTGTGCGTGTGCTCGTGTGTGTGTGCGAGGGTAGTTGGGAAAAGTGTTTAGGGAAAAATCGCATAGAAACCATTTAAAATAGAAAATTGAAAGAGGCAGAGAGCTGGGAACGAAGCGCAAGGCAAGGGCAACTGCAGGCAATTGGAAATGGAAACAAACATAAATTTAATTTATTCGCGTGTAATAAACCACAAACTTCAAATAGAATGACCTCGCACCCCCGTCTCCTCGCCTCGCCAGCTCGACAGCTAAAATTTTGGCCAGCTGTCTCCCTCTCTGCCCATCGCTGTCTCTCTCTCTCTTTCTCCCTCCCACCGAGTGGCAACAGAAAATAATAACAAAAACATTTGATTGTAAAAATTAAAAAGATGATTTCTCACACGCCCCGCGGCTGAGCCAACGTCATTCACATCATTCTCATTCTCATTCTCTTTCCCATTCTCCAGCTGATCATCATCATCATCATCATCATCATTGTTAGATATATCATTGTAATCATCGCCGAACACGAACGCGTTGCTCTAATGGGTTGGGGGAATAGGCCAGCGCTATATGACGATAATGTGTTTAGGGTTGGCGATGCACAAGAAGTGGATGGCGAAGGGGAAGAAGAAGAACACGATGGATTCGCAACTGCCAACTGCCAAGTGGGAACTGCGAACTGACTGATGATGATGCCAGTGCTGCTGCTGCAGTGGCACAGTGGAACAATTCAATAGAATTGAACATAAAATACCTAGAGTGCGCAATATGAGAGTCAGAGAAGTCAGAGGAAAACAAAAACGAGAGATGCCATGATGGAATATCATAGAAAATATAAAATTCATAGAAGAAGAATAATTATTTTTGTTCAATGAAATAATGATAGAAGAAAACAAAAAGCTTATGACAGAGAAAACTCAGAGAATTTCGAGGAAAATATATGGAAAATAAACTAAGATAAAGTAGAAAATATTTAATATATGTATATTACAAATTTAAATATTGCATATAAATGAACAACTGTTAATATTAAAAAAGAAATAAAAAATATCTGTTCAATATGAATAAGACTTAATTGGAATTAGAATAAAGTAGAAAATGTGAAGTAATGATAAAAATTAAAATATATATAATATGTAAATATATTAAAATATAATAGTATATACATATACATATATATATAATATGACAAATAATATATGTAAATATAAAAGACACCAAAAATATTTATTAAAGCAAAATATATAGCAACGCAAATAAAATAGAATATAAAATAAAATCTATAACATATAGAACATAAATATAGCAATCCGATTGACAATTAAATAATAAAAGAGATTCACTGAAATCAGAAATCGATTATTCAATTATTAATTCATAAACCGCAATTAAATAAATGAAAATTATAAAATTATCGTTCACATCATAGTTAAAAACTTCAGCTACATATAATATAATCGTGCAATTCTTAAAGCCTAAAACATAGTTTCATCTCACTCATGCCCATGTAATGCCGCTCTCCTCTCTCTCCCACTCAGGCATTTACTGCCGCAGCACATAATCTGCTGCAGCAGCTCGGATTTGCCCATGGTTCCGCCTCCGCCTTGAATCGCGTTCATCCTCTAGCCATGGATGGGGGCTGCCAGGTCCAGGTCCCAGGGAAGCGCTTGGCTGACGTGGCATGTTGTTTGTGCAGCCGCCGTTGCATGTTGACAGATAAACAAAAACAACATTCGGGATGAATAGGTAACGGCCATGGCAATGGGTGAACACCAGCAGCAGCAGCGCAGCAGCGCAGCAGCAGCAGGAGTGCTGCAGTGTGCACCCCGTTGAGCTGAACGGTGAGCACCCCATTAATGCTTATTACACAGCAACAAAGCGCACCCAGTGTTCACCTAACCCTCCCTAACTCTCCCTACCTCCCTCTCGCACACTCTCGCTGCTTCTGTCTACCTGCCTATATAAGCTGCGGCTGTGTCCTGAAAGCGCAGCGAGTGCGCGTGATTGCGTGTTAGAGCAGCACAGTTTTTCTTTCTCCCTCCCTCTCTCTCACTGCCGCTCTCGCCTGCTTGTTGTTCGTTCTCTTTCGCCGCGCTGCTGCTGCTCTTCAAGTGCTGAGCGTGTCGAGCGAATTCTTGTTTACCGTTGTTGCAATTGTTTTCGCCGTCATTATTATCGCTGCTGCTGCTGCTGCTACTTGAGTTGCTGTTGTTGCTGTTGCTGTTGTTGCTGCTCTTGTTTAATATTACATGACCAGCATCGCCGCCATCCTTCGTGCTGGTGCTGCTGTCCTTCTTGGCAGCTTGTTAAGCGCTCAAGTGCTGTGGCAAATTCGTTTTGAACGCTCGTCCAGCTCCATGGCAAAGCAACCCCAACCCCAACCCCAACTCCAACAGCAACCCCCACCCCCTAGCCCAGCTGGAGTTTTATATTATTGTTGTTGCTGCTGCTGTTGTTGATTGCACTCGTTCGTATGGGCCCTGGCGGCTCAGTTGCCGGCGTCGACCCATGGCACTCCAGAATTTTGCAGCAGCAGCAGCAGCAGCCGTTGCACACGAATCCTGCTGCTGTTGCACAGCGTGGAAATGCGGAAAATAGCTATGTAATTTGTTTTCCACTCCATCTGTAGTGGCCGAGTATGCCAGCCAGATTTTCATTCTACATTCCTTACACACACACAAACATTTATTACATTTATATATATACATATATAAAGAAGTCAAGTTGGCAAAGTTTTAGATTCATGTAATTAAACACTTTGCAAATTGAAAATGCAGCAATTACCCGACTGCGAGCTACCCTGTTGAGAGTTTCAAGTGTTACCAGATCTTTAATGATGTACATTTAGATTTTATATACATTTATAGAACTACATATACATACGTATTACTACTACTCTATTCATTATCGGCTCTATTATTCACATTGTTTTCGTGTCTATGTCTATCGCATCTCTCTCTCACTGTTTCTGTCTCTTTCATGAACTATCTCTGTACCTTCGGATGTCTCTGAAACTACTTCTCTATCTATATAATTTATATATGAATATCTCTTACATCAATCTACATATGTACCTCTCTTTTAGTATACTCCGTTTTCTGCATCTCTGTCTATATAACTTATATATCTCTCTATCTTACCATCTTTCTCTCTCTCTCTCTAGGTATATATCTCATTCTACATATGTCACTCTTTTCTCCATGTCTCATTATATATATCTCTCCTCTTTACTCCTCTCTGCATCTCAATTCATAGAAAAGCAACATTTCGCATGTGAATCGTCCCCATTTGGAATGAAAAATGTCCTCTGCAATAACTGTCAAGAGAAATAGACGTCAAAGTGAATAAATTGGGACACCGAATCGTGGCAAGAAGGTGGGCTATTAAGGTGGGTTATTAAAGAAAGTTTGCCACATAATTGGAATAGGTCATATTTCTTCAACTTTGGGCAATTAAATGCCAAGATCGAGTCAAACTTCATGAGGCGCTCGCATAGGCAGGCTCTCGAGGGTACCATGAAGAGTGCAAAGAGAGAAAGGGAGAGAGAGAGAGTGAGATGAATTGAATCAGGCTAATGCTCACCAACTGTCAAGTGCAGTTAGGCAAACACAGCGAAAATAAGAAAAACAACAGCAACAACCACAACAACAACAATACCAATATGCACACACAGGCAACACAGCACAACAAAACACAATTCAAACAACAACAACAACAATACACGCGACACTTGACGCTAAAAGTAAATGCTAAAGTAAAGGCGACGCCATTAGGCGCAAACGCCGCGGCCTGCAGCAGGCGGCACCTAACGTAACCTCCATTTCCATATGCAGCGTGGAATGGGCAAAAGCCAAACCAACAACAGCAACAATGGAAACAACAACAGCAACAAGGAGAGCCAAACAACTTCGACAAACATGTCACACATTCATATGGGCAACGCTTGACGCCCCCACACCATCTACCCCTCTGGCCAGCACAGTGGAATGCATTGCCTAAAATAGTAAGCACAAACAGTGCAGTTGAAGCAGTAGAAATTTCAATAATATATGTAGTTGAAAAAGTTGAGAAAGTATTCCCATACCAACCCACACACTAAACTTGGATAATTGTAATCCCATTTTGTCTTATTACTACTTTTACTACTTCTTTATCTAGTACCTTTCCTTGAGCTAAACTACTAAAACTAAAACTTATTCTATTAGCACTTACGCACATTTGTACCACATTGTCTACTACTACTTTTACTTTTACTACTCTTTCTACTACTACTTTTACTTTGACTACTTTTTCTATTCCTACTTTTTATTGAGTACCTTTCCTTGGACTAAACTACTAATTGTACTTATTATCTACTACTACTTTTACTTTTACTACTCTTTCAACTACTACTTTAACTTTTACTACTGTTTTATATTACTTCTCTATCTAGTACCTTTCCTTGAACTAAACTACTAAAACTAAAACTAATACTATTAGTACTTAGTACATTTGTCTACTACTACTTTTACTTTTACTACTCTTTGTACTACTACTTTTACTTTCACTACTTTTTCTATTCCTACCTTTTTATTTAGTACCTTTCCTTGAGCTAAACTACTAAAACTAAAACTAATACTATTAGTACTTATGCACATTTCTCTACTACTACTTTTACTTTTACTACTCTTTCTACTACTACTTTTAGTTTTAGTACTTTTTCTATTTGTTTTTTTACTTTTACTACTGCTTTAATTACTACATTAACTATCTCTATTTTGTATAACTTAAATACCTACTAGTAGCTCCACTACTTCGATTATTACTATTTCGTTTACCTTTGCCTCACTACTGCCACATCTAAAAGATCTACTGCTTAATCATATACTTGTAATTTTACTACTATTTCTTATGCTACTACTCTGACTTCTAAATGTAATATCATTGACTACTATTATTACTTGTATTTGATATTAATAAATATTCTATTGCTTCAATTTGAAGTAATAGCAATGGGAATTGTCATGCTAGTACAACTCCTACTACTTATTCTTATATAAGTATTACTAGTACTACAGCAACTACTACTATTTATATTCTAAAGTGCATTCTACTACTATACTTATTTCTACTCTTCCACGTCCACTTCCCCTACTAATATGATTTTTATACTTGTTAATACCAGTAGCTCCTGTTCGCTTTAGTATAATGATTATGGCAGGTAATTAACTAACAAATGTGATATTCCACATTATTTCCTTGTACAGATTTAACCGCTTTTGCTCCACTGTGCAGCACTTGACACCGTCGCGTCCGGCAGCAAACGGACCTAGCATAGCAACAGCTCGTCGCTTGACGCTACGCCGCGTCGTACCGCTAACCTCGAGATGCCGCGCCCTCGCCCTCGCCCTCGCCGTCGCCCTGACCAACACATCGATCGAAATCGAACCATGCCGACGCTGCGACGTCTTCGTCGCCTTCATGCGGCCCTTCAATCAGCTGTCAAATGAAAATGTCAAAATATCAAAAGTGAAAAAGGCAAAGTAAACTTAGGCCCGGTCCGGGACCCGAGCCCGAGACCCATTATTGTATTTCTTAGCCTTTTAAGAGGTTGTTGTTGTTGTTGTTGTTGTTGTTTGTACGCTGTCGCTCGGTCCGTTGATTCGTTAGTTTCGTTAGTTCGTCATGCAATCAGTCCGTCATCCACTCAGTGCGTCAGTCCGTCAGTTGGAATCGACAACGATGTTTGCTTCTAAGTGGCCCTAAAACACAAAACTCAACTGAAACTGAAGAAAAAACAAAATAAAAGAAAAAACTACAACAACAACAAATATCGAAAATCTAAAATAAAACTCAAAATGCATACAGACCGTAAAAGAAAAGGAATAAACAAAGACTGAAGCACTACAGAGAATATACATACATAGATATATGTATAAATAGAGCTGTGTATACATATGTTTTCAAAGTCCATTGGCTATAACAAGTTAAACACTGAGATCTGAAGCGAAATATCATATACATATAGATCAAAATTCCTAATTCAATCAAATTTGAATTGCTGAGTTTTATCATCTATTATAATACTAATTGATAAAAGAAAATGACTTGTAACAATTCGTATTTTCAGCTTGTATAGTTTCTGAGTTCAGATAGAAGAAGAATATGAAATGCTGATATACATATAATATAAAATATATAATTAAAATAATTAAAAGGTAAAAGCTATATATAGAAATATAAAACAAACCCTCTCAAAGTTAATAAATAACAAACTGCATATTTCTAGTTCTTAAAGTTCCCGAGTTCAGATAGATAGAATAAAGGCAAACCTCTTCTATTTTATTTAATATATCTTACATATACATATACATATATGTATGTATATGTCTTTCTGTTTTTAGAATTGATTTAAAAATAATAATAACAACAATCCATACCTAGATCACCCATTTTCATGAGCTCCCTGAATAAAAATATAATTGAATTTAACCAGATGCTCAAGCATTCAAACCTATCAAATATGTTAATTTTATTGCATCACCTTACCGACAAAGTATTAACTTATAAATCATCTCAAGAAAATTGCCCGACGTTTGTTTTCTTGTTTTTCACAAGAAAACAAAAAATTAATCAAGTGAAAAGCCAGGAAATGTTGCTGAAGGCAAATAAAACTGGGAGGCAAAGGTAAAAACTAGTTTCATCTCTTTTAAGGTGTGACAAAAAAAAAAAAAAAAAACAAAAGAAACAAAAAAAGGAAAAGCAAGCAAAAAGGCAGGTGAAGAAGGGGGCGCAGGAGGTGAAGAAGTAGACAACGACGAGAACAACGTCGGGACCAACAATTCGAATTAGTTATGAACACGTTTGACATTTGACGCCTCGGATCGAGTTTGGCATTGCAAATGGATTGCCACAGTTGTTGCAATGACAATAACAAGGCATTGGCTTGGGAGACGCGACTAGCAAATACCCTATACATCTTAATGCTCGCTATAATAAATGAGTTGATAATAATTTCATTAGTCTTAAATCTTAAGAAGCTGTTTCATGCACATTGAAGAGCCTCAAAGTGAGGTGTACCACTATCAAATACCCTGTAATGTGCACATATGTAAGTTGTATTTACACAAGGATTTAATACCCTTCAGCATTTGATATGATAATAAATAATTGTTGCGTTTACAGATTGAAGGTGTATTGGGCTCGACTAACTAATACCCTGTGCATTTTAATTTTTGTTTTATTTATTAGATTCATTTAAGTTTGATGGATTGTATTTAAATACATAAATTAAAATAATAAAACAAATGTACTATACGATTTAGTCTTTTAACAAATGGCATCCACAATAATTACCCAATATTTAAATTATTATTCATATTACTTTAATTTCAAATACTTAGCCCATTTAAAAAATTATAATTATAATATTATAATTAACATAATTGATTTTCTTCAAATTTGCACGAATTTGTCATTTCTGCAATATTAGATAAATCAAGTTCTATTAACGCTCACTTCCTTAGTCCATTACAGGGTATACTTTATGATATGTGAAATTTTGGCGCAGGAGTCGAAGAGCTGCGTTTTTTTATATTTTTTAATATATGTATATACACACATATAATATATATATATATATATATATATATATATATATATATATATATATATATATATATATATATATATATATATATAAATTTTTTTTTGAAGAGTTTGGGCTGTAGGTGCGCATTGAGAGGCGTTTTTTGACGTTTCGCTTCGCTTTATGGGGCTCAGTCGTCGCCCATTTTATATGGCTCTTCCTTAATTTTGTACACCTTTTCTCCATGGCTTTTATTTTATTTATTTGTATTTTTTTTTTACTTTTTTTTCTTGATTAGGCAGCGTCACAAATCAATAGAGAATTGAGAAACGCACGAATGAGCTAACGCACACGAGATACCATAAAAATACGTGAGTGTATAGGTGTAACATAAAGGTGTGAGTGTGTGTGTGTGTGTGTGTGTGTGTGCCATTGTATATGTAATGCCATTTATGGGCTGAAGCATTGTACTAACAATATTTTCGGGTCTGGCGACTGTTTGTTATTTTCTTGCTGCTTCTTGTATTTTTTTTCTTTATCACAATTTGGTTTTATTTTTCTTGATTTTTTTCATTTTTTATTTATGAGTGTGTGTGTGTGTGTGTGTGTGCGTGCGTGTGCTTGTGTGGGTGTTGCTCGTGCGCTTAACGGGTTTTCATGGCTTTAACGGTTACTGCTCTTTTACGACTTTTATTATTATTATTAATGCATGTATTTTCCATTTTCGGCTTATGATCTATTGTTAACGCTAGCCGCAGAAACCACAAAATGACAACAACAAGTCCGAAATTGGTTTCGATTTTGTATTCAACTTTGAAAATTTATGCGTATCGTATCGAAACGATAATCAAATTTGTTGCTTCATGTTAGATAACTCCCCCGAGACCATATCAAATGTCAATTTTCAATCTATATATATATAGAGACATGAAAAAAAAAAAACAATTTAATATTTAAGTTAACTTCATCAATATCCCATATTGACCTGGCAATCAACGACTTATCAGAGCTGATCAGAGTTGTGCGTATATTAAAATAAATCCAGGTTTCCCATTAAGATCCATAGCATATCGTAAGGGTTTTTTATAAGAATCCATATATACAACTTCACCAAATACATCATAATGAATGTTTTCAATGATACAGTATCCAACCAAGTATTTCAAAGATACAGCAAATAAAACCGTATTCCAAATAATTCCGATTTCATCTTAGCTCTATATAATATATTCGAAAAACTCTTCGATGCATTACTTATTTCCTGCTAACCTTTGAAATGCATTCATGAAAAAATATCTCTGCAAAAATACAATCGATTGACTCATAATTTGGTCAGTTTAATTAGATTGAAGCTGCGCTGCGTTTTTGCGTCGTTTTCCGTTACGTTTGGCAATTTCCGATTGGAAAATTAATTTCCAATTTGCAATTTCGCGCCGAGAGCGAGTATTTAAAATGTTAAATCTATTTCATTTACTTTGACGAGCCATGCTGAATTTTTTAAAAACGTAAAGCCAAAAAGCTAAATGGAAAAGCGAGGGGAAATGGGGAGCTGGGGGGAATGCGGGCAAGAGGAAGAGCACACAAATAGTGGCAACTCATGGCGCAATCGACAATTATGGGCCGACAAGAAATAATGGCAAAAAAAGGAACAGGGGTGAGGGAAAAAAAAAGGAACGGAAAGAGGAAGCGACGAAAGCGGAAAAAATATTGTGTTCGATAATCAAACCGAAAATGTGCACAGCTTGAGCCAAAATAAGGCAAACAATGCGAGAGGAAAAGGGGCAGAAAAACCTGGAAAAAATAGCCGAGGCACAGAGAGAATGAATAGAAAACGTGGCTGCAGGGGGGAGGCAGTGAGCAGAGTAGCAGAGCGGCGGGGCGGGGCTGCGAGCAGGACTTTTAAACAGCAGGATATGCGTACAATTTTTGGCAATTTGCCACCCGCCGCCGCACGCGTCGCTGCCGCCGCACAACGTCGCTGCTGGCCAAGCTAGGCCCATAATTAAATTACATACAACAAACACACACACACACAAAGAGTTCACTTATGCACGTGCGTGTGTGTGTGTAAGCGAGCGCCTGCTGACTTGCTTTTCTTTTGTGCGACTCGTTCTTAATTTCAAGGCCTTATAGTATGTGTGTGTGTGTGTGTGAGAGAGAGAGAGGGCGCGCGTGTGTGTGTGTGTGCGTGTACTATACCCCTTCCATTAGTTGCCGCCTGCCTCTTCCACTCCCACGCACAGCCGACAGCAGCGAATTGACGGCGATGCGGCGAAAGCTCGAATATGAATTCGACTTTGCCTTGACGCCATATACATATGTATGTGTGTGTGTAAATGTAAAATATGTAATCACCAAAAATGTTGCTTTTGTAATTTAAGTAAATATGTGTGTGTGTGTGTGTCTGATTTAGCGTAACGATTTCCCAAGAGAGCAGGACCATACAAAATGCATTTTCACCTTCAACTTTTTGATTGTTTATAATATGTGTAAATGTTTATGGCCAGCTCGCATTCGGCCTTGTCTGAAATTCCGCTGAAAACTTGCGAAGAGATGCTAAGAGACATGTGACAAATGGAAATACAAACTTTGACAGGCATGTAAAAAGAAAAGAAAGATAGACTCATCCGCGGATTCTTCACAGTTCTATGAACAATGTGGAATTTGAAATGGAGTATTAGCCCCGAAGAAATAAGCAATAATAGTTTATGCTAACCAAAACTAAATTATGTTTATCTAAGCAATATTGTCCAATATTTGTAGAGATGTAAAGTTGAAAAGCTTTTTGTCAAATACATATTATTAATATCTGGTAAACTATTCTGATAGAGGTGTGAGAATAGTTTAGGATATTTTGCATATTTTTTACATTTTATGCCAGCTAATTATTGTGTAAATCTATACAATATATTATTAATTTATATCAAACGTATTTTGGCTTAGTAGATTTCCAATGTATTTAGTAGTATAATATATAATTATATAAATTAATATAATTAATAATTTATTTTATATTGTATATAAAAGGAAAATAAATTCTAGCAAAAAATGCAAACTCTCCAAAACTAATAACAGTTTCAATAATAATCAATAACCATAATAATAATGGTAATAATATTTACAATGCGCGTCGAGTTCTGCATATTTGTCAAAGTGAAACATCGTGAGATACAAATGGAATCCCTCGACAGCTGGACATTAGCAGGCGTCGTGGGTCGCGGCGAGCCAGCTGAGTTAATTGTATTTGCAGCAACCCGATATGCATTTGTTGACCTTGAATACCCGGTATATAGGATGCGGGGAATATGGAAACACGCCAGCAGAGTCCTTGTGGAAGTCGAACGCATCATCCGCAGGACTCCGATTACGAATGGGCCGCGCGTGACTTCCAGTTAAGACCTAATTATGTCAGTTACTCATACGAGATTTGCGCAGCTCGTGCTTGGGTAAGAGTGAGAGTGAGAGTGAGAGAGAGGGAGAGGGAGAGGTAGCATAAAAGTGAGAGCGATGCGTGCCGGGCACGTTCAAATGTTCAAGCATTCATTCATACATTCAGCCCCTGTCAGAGGGTGGTTGATCTCTGCCGCTGCCGCTGCCGCTGCCTCTGCCGCTGCTGTTGATGACGCAAATTTCAGAAAGATTTGCGAGCCGAGCATACAAAAGCCTTAACCCGACAGTGCGTAGTTGGAAAGGTGCAGCAACCACAACCGCATGTGTCTCTGCCTGCCCGCCGCCTCCCCAGCTACCCGCTGTCATCCAGCCCGCTCAGAGGGTTGTTTGCCACCCATTCATGCAGCCGGCCTGGCATTCATTCCGCTTTAACCGAACAGATTTTTCCAGCCATCCTGCAGATGCGATTGCGCTGCAGCAACCCCCAAAATAATAATAATAAAAAAAAAGAAAAGAAACAGAGTCTCTCTGAGTCTTTGTCAATCTCTCAGCTAGTCAGCCTGTCCGTCAGTCAGTCAGTGAGTCAGTGGAAAAAGCATAGGCAGCCCACTCACCCAGTTACGAGTGTGTGTTGGTCCTTTTGTCCTTTGTCCTTGCAGCGCGCTTGGCAACAAGCGATAAAATTCGCCCTCTGCCATAGGTAAAATAAAAACATAATTTCGCCTTTCGCCCGGCATCTGGTCTCACTATGGCGAATGCACCCCCATTTCGTTAGAATATATAGAAACACAAATACACACACATACATATACATATATATGTGTATATATATCAACCCCCAAGTGCGTCGAGTGCAGCAGCTTATGGAATATTCCATTCATTTCACAGGCTAGAAATTACTCGATAATACGCAGTCGTTAAGCGCAGCAGAACTCTAAATATTCCGATTGAAATTCTCTAATACAGATAAGTACTGCAAATTATATACATATATATATCTATATATATTATAATCTTACATATATAATGCAGGAGCAAATCAATAAGAGTTCAAATTTGATTAGAAATTCCAAAGAGTTAAGTAATTTCTCCCATTTTGCATGCCTTTAGCAAGCTACAGAGTAACTAGATACTGAGAAGTCAGTAATCTGTTGACTTTACAGGGTATTCTAGTAGTATGCTAGCTACAATGGCATTGTTCTCACTATTCTTAAGAGCTCCGTGAGGTCTATTTCTATTCCCTTCTGGCTAATGTACTTAGCTAAGCCACGAGTACCTTGAGAGTTCTGCGGCAAGCCTCCATTGAATACTAAGCAGAGCGCATAGAGCCAGCTAATACTGGGAGTAGAACAATAAGGCGTCGCCATATTTAATATATTATTCTCTTTTAGCTGTATTCTCTTTTAGCTGTTATATATGTATTATGGAGGAAGTCTGAATAAATGAACAAAACATAAATAGTTTTTATTACTCTAAAAATTTCGTTAATTATGATATTGATATTGCCTGGTTATTGGGTTTTGTATTCATGTTTATCCAGTTAAACAGTTCTTCATAAACATTTATCAAATACCTTTTTGCTGATAGTCTAAGTAGTATAAAGTCTGAATAATATAAATAATGAAAATTAAATTCAAAATCAAATGAAACTTGTTTTGGTGTATTATTTATTTACTTTTTAAAAATTTCTCTAGATTGGATAGACACACTAAGCAGTAGTAGTTAGTTAATTACTTTAAGATTTTCTAGCTATTTTAAAAATGTATAAAATAAAAATAAATATATAATATATATATAAATTCAATATAAATAATTATATAACTGAAAATTCAAGATGAAGTCCTTGAAAGTATTTTTTATCTTTTATGCATATATTTTTCATCTAGACAGTAGCTAAATGTTACTTTAATTCATTAATTGATTTAAAAATATATCTGAAATTATATAATCATATTTCTTACCATCTTCTATGCCGCCAACAACTAAATAAATACTTTTTGCAGAGAAGTCAAAGTAATATTCTGAATGACATTTCAAGTCGGAGCACTACTCCGCAAGTTTGCTATTTATTTTTTCAGCGAAATCTTTTACAATATATTAGAGAAATGACTAAAAGCCTTTCTCTCAAGTTGATTCATTTTTTTTATTTATTTATTTTACTTCTTTTTATACCCTGAACCCATTGAAAATGGGAAATCAGGGTATAATGGTTTTGTTAAAAGTATGTAACAGGGAGAAGGAGGCGTGGCAGACCCCACAAAGTATATATATTCTTGATCAGGGCGACAAACTGAATCGATTTAGCCATGTCCGTCTGTCCGTCTGTCCGTCTGTCCGTATGTATGAACGCGTCGATTTCTGAAGATATAGAAGCTAGAGACTTCAACTTTTTTTAAAATGCTCGTATATAGCGCGCGCATATCGAGTTTATCACTAAAAATCGATAACTCATCCCGTTATTTTTTTATCGATCAAAAACCTTATCGAAAACCAGTTATAAAATTATATCTCCTACACCTTTAGAGCTAAAGTCTCCAAATTTTAAATGTAGACTCGACTGCACGTGATAGAATTTCGGTTTTTGTTATAATTCACCCCCCACCCCTATATCCACCCCCTTACCCTCATCTCTGTAAAAGGCGTATTTCAAATACTAGAGACTTGAGCTTTGGCAAATATACGCATAGTAATGATAAAACCACATTCTGAAAGTTTCATGAAGAACGTACGTCCACAAAAAAAGTTATTGAACAATTAAGTTCCCATAGTAAGCCCACACTGCAGCCCATGCCTGTTAATGCGTGCGTGCCTATGGGTGTCTATGTATATGTTTGCGTGTGTGTGTGTGTTTGTTTAAGCTGAATGACACTAAAAATTATTGAAATGGCTGTTGCTCGGAGGGTTCAGGGTATCTCGTAGTCGAGCAGTCTCGACTAGAGCTTTCTTACTTGTTTTATTGTAGTAGTAGTAGTAGTAAGTATTTCCACTCGCTCACCAAATGCATGGTAATTGCATGCTCCTTCGTATACCTGTTACATGTGTCTACCTTATTTGCTGGCTCTTTGTAAGGAGGCATTCATGTCTATGCCGTCTGTCAGCGTCTCTCAAACACAATCGTTCCCCGCGGAGCTTTTCTCTTGCTCCTAGAGCGGCAGCTCGTGGAATGTTTTGCTTTTAAGTTAACATCTTTTTATATTCCACGGGCTGATTATGAAATGCTGTGTAGCACTCGAGTCGCGGACTCCTCTCGTTTCTCATAATCATCTTAATAATTTCACAACTCATGTCTTTATTACATTTCGCCTCGCTCTCCCTCTCTCTCTCTCTGTGCTCTACGGCCTGGCTATATGTCTCGCTGTCTATGCTCATCCTGGAGCATTATAATTTTCTTGCTCTCCATGGAATTTTTTAATTTAGACAGAGCCAAAGTATCTCATACATTATGGTGCACAGCATCTGAAATGTATCTCATGCGTGGGCGTTTGTCCCTCTCCCCTCTCCACGCTCTCCTCCATCTCCACCTGCCCCGTTGCCTTGCCCCTTTCGCCTGCGTAGAAGATTGTGCGTGCCAGCAGTCTTTGGGGCGGGAGCTGGAGCTGGATCTGGAGCCGGGGAGTTGTGAGGGAGGGGGCATAGGGACTCGGCGCTTGCTGCGCGCTGTTTGCTGTTCGCTGTTCGCTGCTCGGCGCATTTCATCAAAGATTTTCCATTTCCTTTGGGGCGACGGATTTACGTGTTCTTGTCTTGGCTTGTAATTTAATCCCGACGCTTTTCATTTCAGACATTTTGATGAAAAATATGTATTAAACAGGCGCTGCGCCTGTCTTCACATAGTTTCCACTGCCAAAAGGGGTACCCCCCCCCCCACACCCCTCTGGTTAATGGGTTAGAGACAAAGGCCCATCCATCATCAGCCCCTGGTCACTCAATCAAAGGCAAGGCTCGACCATATGTGCGCGCCTAGCATGAAATCAGAGCCCGAAAACATAATAGAACCGAATGCACAGCAGGTAGCATAGTTAACGAATTCTCAAGGATTTTCCTATTTGATAAAGTGAAACGAACGCCCTTTCACTTGCCTCGCTGCCCGCTTTTCTCTGTTCTCATCTCGTTTTTTCTATGGTTTTTAATTTCTTTTGCCTCGCAGCATCCGCTAAATATCAGATGCCGCAGAAACAAACCCCCTTTCATTAAAAATTAAGAAAACAAATTGCATATTTTCTCGACTCTCTTTCTTGATTCCAGTTTCCTGATTAATTTCTCAATAATTCACATTGTTTTCGCCTCTTTGCGCTTCTCATGTAGAACCTATATTTGTAGCAATTATTTGTTATTATTTAATACACTTGATTTCCCTTTAATTTACAAGTCTTTATCCTTTAGTAATTATATTAATTGGACTTACCTGCTTGAGCAATACTTCAGGCAAAGGCAGAAACAATCAATTTCCTAACTTCCTATGCATAGAGATCATATTACCAGTCGATACACTGAAATGTTCGTATTCGAAACATATTTCAACTCTTGAAGAAAAACTTTTCTCAGACAACAACGTGTGAGAAGTTCTGTCATCTCTTGATGCCTAGACCCTAGGAGCATAATTAATTTACGACTAATTTACGTAATATACTTATAAAGTTTTTAATTACACTCGGAGCAGTCTTCTTGCTACTTATGTAATTATTTTCATTACACAACAAATTTTTAAGCGAAATGCTGATTGCATAATTAGCGGTATACTCCTTCACAAAGTGAGAAGAGCATTTTGGCATTTCCCATCCCATGCTACTGTCAGTCCGAGTGAAGCTAAATAATCCTTGGCATGGTCCTGTTATATCTTTTCTGGCATGACAAATCGGGTATACTAAATAATTTGTAAAATACTTTTTTCATATACTCATTAACAAATTAAGAAGGGTATATTGCTTTCTGGACAGCAAATCAGATTATCTTAAAAGACTATACTTTGGCATTATAGATCTCTGCAATATTTTCTCCTTGTATTTCCTTTTGTATTACATGGAGAATTTATAGTCCTTGAAGCAGACAGCACCTGTGTTGCCCACACACACACACACACACACACAGCCCTAAACACAGCCAAGTTGCGTGAGCTATTCTCACTTCTTTGTTTACGCGCTGGCTCCTTTCAATTGTTTTAATATTGGATGCACATAAATTCATAAATTACGACAACGAGGGAAAAAAAATGCATTTCAGATGGTTTTTATGCTGCTGTTTATTTGTGTGCTATTAGAGGCCAATATGACACGATCCGATCTACAGTGAGCACCCCACACAGGCGACGCCTTTGGTTAATTTTAGAATCTCTTGTCTCTAAGACGAAACGAAATGAAACGAGCAATCTGTTTAAACAGGTTCCATGCAACGTATTTCCGATCATGTGTGGATATAGATCGTGGGTGTGTGTGTGTGTGTGTGTGAGTATATATGTGTATGTGTGTGTGTTGAGGCTGTGGCAAGACATCCTTAGGGTCGCAACTGTGCCACATGTGCCGCACTTTAACCGAAACAAATTTTAATATATGTAGGCCTAAAATACACGCATATATGTATACATATATGTCTATCTCTCTCTATCTCTCTCTCTCTCTCGCCATATATATTTCAAGGTCCGACTGAAGCCCAAAACTTCTGTCTGCCTGCAGCTGCATCAAATTTGTAATTAGGCAACTCCGCAGCTGATTTAGTGCCCACTTTCTCAATGTCGCCAGCGTTTTTCCTGCTGCTTCTTTCTATTTTTTTTTTTTTTTTGGGATCGCTTGGTCGAGCAGGTCCCTCTAGGTCGTCTAGACCCATGTCTTGTATGTAGTTCCCCTCTGCGTGTGTGTGTTTGCCTAAGCGAATACTAATAATCATAAACAATTTTATATCACTGAAATTATCACAAATAACAAAATATTTTTATTAACGTCGGAACCATTAAAAGTCGTAAAGTCGTCACGAAAGCGGCTCGACGTAAAAACTGTGAAGCCAACAAAGACATGTACACGTATAGAAAGAGAGAGAGAGAGGGAGGGAGAGAGAGACGGAAAGAGGGGGAAATCTATATGCAACAAGCTGGCGCATACATTAACATTTTCATAGTCAACAAAAACTAATTGAAATGCCTAGCATTATAGACTCTAAGGAATGCCACACGATGTGGCAATCTGATTTAGATTTCAAGTGGGCAAACCATAAAAAAATAATAATAATATCTTAATTTATCATGCATCAAAATCGAATATCAGAGAAGTTCGATGCTGAATATGAATAAGGAATTAATACATATAAAAAGGGATTAATTAATAAAAATAAAAAGAAAATTAAAAAGTTTTTTACTAATTTTTATATTCTTAACAGAAATCATAGGTACATATCGACCCATTAGTAGATTCAGCTAATGATATACTAATACTAATATAAGATATGATCTATCAATACTCTAGATATACATATATACTAATACATACATACTTATGTATATAATAATGCTATGAGATATGTGTAAATATTAGTTCCTATAAGCTGAACCTCCTCTGCTTAGAGTCGAAAGGAAGACATGATTTAAGTACATACATACATAGGCAAATACATACACACATTCATACATACATACTTACATATGCATGCACATATTAAAACTGCTCAACCATGAACATGTGGACGGCTCTTATAAACATAGGGAAAGAAAGGTTCAATCGGATGAGCTAGCGTGTTTGAGCATGCACGATTTACCAAAGGGGCGAGAACGTCTCTGCAGGAAACTCCTGAGGTCCAAAACAAACGCTAGGCTCTAGAGATCACTTGAGCCGCCAACATGTTTGTGCTTGCAAAGAGTGTTCAGTTCACATTTAATCTATGTATGTATACACTAGCTCGCATAAGTCTGCGTACACCAGCAAGTTATTTCAGGTTGTCCCTAGCATTTGCTATAAGTCTGATACTATGCAGCACTTTAATAATAGACTTTGTTTTAGAGATTGTAACTGAATAATGTTTAAATATTTTTGGTTTTAAAATATTGAAACAATAATACTAAACATGATTTAATATTAAAATATAAAATCTATCATATTTATTCATTACCAAATTAAGAACTTTTAACATAAAATTAAAAACTTATCAAATAAAACTCAACAACAATTTGAAGCTATCTGAATTAGTAGCAGAGAATGGAGCACAGTTTAAGCTGTGGCTAAAGATAATATCCAGTTGTTAACGTAGTAATTCGAGTAGTTAGCTGAATTGGCCAATTGGGCCGTTCGAATGATTTATGCTGGCCATAAATACAAGAGATCTGCACTAAAGGCCATATATCAATGCTGTGCGTATAGCACATTGGAGCAGGTAACAAATCGTTATGAAGGTACATACATATACATATTTATATATTGGAATATATGTACATATATCCTATATATGCGGACAACGGACAACGGACTGTAGCTGTCTAAGTGCAGACATTTGGAACACACAATTTCGAGGCGGAGTCGAGGCACTAAAACGAATCTTTAATTGCTACTTGACGCCCGTCGGGACAGAGCGAGAGAGAGAGAGAGAGTGAGCGGGCGAGCGAGAGGGAGAGAACGACTCTTGGTTGTCTTCTGATTTTTATTAAAGTTTCGATGTTTTCTTTTTACGCGCCTTCACCAAAGTGAAACGAGTATATTGGTTTTCTTTCCATATGATATATACTTATAATATATCCGGGAATTTCAACTGTCACAAATTTTTCTGCCATGAGGGGCGTGGCAAATCGCAAATGCGTCTGGTATGGCAGTGCAAGAGACTTGAATGAATATAATATATGAATGAATATAATATATGTAATTTGAATGTATAATCAGGCTGAAAATTCTAAATCTATAATATATGGCAGATATAGCTACGTGTATTGAGAATTTCAAATAATTTGCATTCCCCATTGATAATATAATAATAATATATACATACATATACGCCAACTAGAGGCGTGACACATCGAAAAAAAAAAACCCATCTGGCAAAGTTGCAGCTGTGAATGAGTATTCTGCAGTCGGTAACACCCGACAGCCAGAGTCTTACTTGTTTATTTTAGTATTTTTGGCCAGGCTCTGCGATCTGCATGTTTCTTTTTCCTCTTTTCTGGTTTTTTATGGCTCTTGAGTGTTGCCAGCGGCATTTAAATTATGATTATGGCTCTGGAGCGTAACCCAAGTGGCTCGACTTCCCAAACTCAACTCAACTCGTATCGACATCGCATCGGCAATGCTTGCTGCAAATGTTTTCAAGTGGACGTTTGCGAAGAGCAATTAAATCTGCCTGCCACATGCCCCAGCCTCGTTGCCCCTCAATTGATTTGGTTTCGCGTCTCTCACTCGCTCTCTAATCTAAATGGACTGCATTTATGTAATTAACGCCATCAAATCATTTTGCCCCATCGAAATGGAAAATTGGAAAATTGAAAATGGAAAATTATCGTAAAACTCAAATACGGAATATGAATAGAGACTTCGTTTGTTATGATTTGTTGCATCGCGTCTTGGCCCAATTGCAGCAAACTACTTGAAAATGGGTTTTAATGAAACATCTCATTTGTAATCGATGCACCACAGCCTCCAAGTAGATGAAAGCATGCTGAAGTGCTGAACATAACCTCACATTTGAAGCACATTAAATGCCGAATACAATTGATCTATTCAAACCGAAATGCTCCTATAAAAGAAACTATAATTTCGATTACATACTCACTGTTTAATAGGAAAATAATTTCTATTTTCTTAGAATAATAATGCAATATAAAATTCACATATTAATGGGAAAAACAATTGCTAATTTCTTAGATCACTTTTTCAATATAAAACTTACTGATAAATGTATAAATTATTTCAAATTTCTAAAAGGTTTAATGGAATAATACAATATTATATCTATCAAGGCTTAACATCCCATACAGAAGAATATTACATAAGGAAACATAGATGGAAAGATGAGAGACAAGACGTAGAGGAAGGAAGCAGAGAGATTATATTCAGTCAAACTGTTATACCGTCAACTCCAGGGTATGTAAATGCATATAATGCTAATTTCACGATGCATTACCAAGGTAATGTGTCAAGACATCTCAATTATTCGAGTGTTATAGAAATCCCCCTTACGTCTCGAGTTGAAACCACAGTACACTTTGACAAACTAGTTGAGAAATACGATAAGATGTATACGAATCCGAGGAAGTGGAGAAGAAGGACGTGGTATTCGTGTAGAGAGAGAGGGGGGGCCGCCGGGCCTCGTGATGAGCCGATACAGTAACGCAGCGCTGCTGTCGCCGCTGCTCCGGAACGTAACGCCGTTCGCCGTCCAGAATCGCGTATATCGGCTCACTAAACGTAATCAGTTGACAGAGCGAGCTGAGCGAGTGAGCATGCACAGCTTGGGGGCGAATGCGACGCGCAGCTTTGCTGGCGATGGATCACAGGGGCTGATTGAGCCCTGCTTTCGGTATACACCTAAGCAGGTGGCGTGCGCCGGGGAGCAGCCGTATGTGTCGGATGTGGTGCTGTGCAAGGAGAAGCGGCGCGAGTTCTTCTATGGCATTGAGATATCCGCCCAGAGCAATGGCAAGCTCACCTGCGTGGACTTTAACAGTTTTCTGCCCATCTTGCCGAGCTTCATCAGCATCGTGTGGCTGCCGCACTATTGGAACGTAACGCCCCTGGAACGGGTGGAATCGCTGCAGATGATACGAAGCCTGGAGCCCTACATACCGGCCATGCCCCACTTCAGCGTCTACAAACAGACCGAGGAGCGCATCAATGAATTCCTCTCCCTCAACTTTAAGAATCTGCTGGCAGTCAGAGGCGACAAGCGGGACGACAACCAATTCTATCTCTTCGGGCATCAGCTAGTCAAGCATGCCCGACGTGCGCGCAAGGGTGAGTATTTTAATCTACCTCACACACTTATCTCTCTCTCTCTCTCTCTGTCTCACTCTATATCTTCATTTCTAATACGTTTTCCTTCTTATCTGGTAGAAAATATATCAATTGCCGTTCCCGGTTATCCGCAGGGCCATGTGGGCTTGGATAAGGGACCAATGGATATGGATCAAAACATAGCGTTCTTAAAGAAAAAGGTACAACAACAAGAAAGACACCTTAGGTACTCTGTAGCCTATGGTTCTATCACAGAACATGTAACAAATGATTAAAAGCTTCTTCTCCCTTTACATAAGCCCTAAATACCCGTTATACAAGTATCAATCTCAATATCAGGTCTCAAAACAAACTATAGGGTGTTTTCTAGTCACCCCATTGTCAACTCGTTCAGTTTTGTTTTGATTCCGTTAACCTTGTCTGTATCAGTATCTCTTATCAGCGCTGCTATCACAGCTCTTATCCCTCTTATCAGTATTTGTCTCTCTCACTCTGGCTTTCACTTTTACAGGTTGATAAGGGAGCGGATTTTATAATCACTCAGTTGTGCTACTCGGCGAAGCGGATAATCAAGTATGTTAAAGCCGCTCGCGACGCCGGCATCAAAACGCCCATAATGGTGGGCGTGGTGGTGCCTGAATCATTGAAAGCTTACCAGCTGATGGAAATGATCACGAAAATCAAGCTGCCCAACGAAAAACATGCCGAACTAGAGAAAATCCAGACACACCATTCAAAGGTGCGCGAATTCTTTGTCAACTTGGCATTATCCACCATTCTACAGGTGCTGGACGCCAAGCTAGACGTGTATGGCATTCAATTCTATACGATGAATCATTTTGGTGCCGTGCACGACGTGCTTCGTGAGCTGCGCAAGCTGGGCATATTGAAGGAAACGTCGCCAGATGCTTGCAAAGATGCTTAGGGGTAGTACATTCAGACTATCTAACAAAATTTGTAGTTTTTTTTTTTTTTACAGAGAAGATCACCAACAAATTTAACAAAATTAAATAAAAATTATATTAGTGTATGACAAAAGTAAACAAGAGCTGTTTGAAATACCATCACTAATCAGAAACAAAAACAAAACTCGCAAAGTTTTTACAGTTTCCGCAGGCCCTCATAGGCACGCATGCATTTTTATGCATACACACATTTACATATTAACTCACATATGTACATATGTACATATGTACTTACTTACTTACACACACACCCTCACATGCATGCATTAAGTCCAGAGAGCAAAATTGAGAGTAGGATGAAAAACAAAAGCAACGTTACAAAAGCCAGCACCCTCTACCTGCCGAGTTGAGCTTACGTCTCCTCTATCTTCCTTGCTGTCAGAGCGAGAGCATCCGATCCGAACAGCCGATTGTGAAGAGAAACGAGAACGTGCCTCTCGCTCAGTTTCTTTTGCTGAAAGAAGTTCTTTCTATGCTTGTCTGATGTACAGTGTGTCAATAAAGAACTTTGCCAGTATAAAATTGTATTTGATGTTTCACTTGCAAGTAAATGTATGTATGTATGTCACTAAATAGTTTAACACAGTATTAAATATTTAATTATACAATTTTCTTATTTTTATAAATTATCAAATGAATCCTTTTATTATTCTTTAGCAACACTTTTTTCTCATCAACGAAGTGTTTTCACAACCACTGTGAGTTCGGATTTGCGCTTTGCCTTTAAGCAGAATCCGTTAGAATGGTGCTCAATTATTCTCTTTTTCTCTTCTGGTGCCGTTGTAGGTGTTGTGTTTAGCTAACGATGTGTTTAGTGTGTGTGTGTGTATTCCGCATGTAAATCGCATAGCAGTCTGGCAACGCTTTTACCATATGTATGGATGTTCTATTGAAATGCAATTTTGAATTTGACTATGCTACGAGCTGGCAGTGGAACAGTTGCAGCAGAGGAAATCTCTGCAACGACCTATGCAGAGTTTCTGCAAAGGCACGAGGGTGTCCTGCGCGACGAGGTGACCATGCTGGGCTTCAAGGCGGCCATCGAAGCCAACGCGGAACTCTTTCGTCAGGCCACGGTGCTCGAGGTGGGCTGCGGCTTCCTCTCCCTGTGGGCGGCCCAGCAGGGCGCGGCCAAGGTCATTGCCGTGGAGCCGAGCGCCGTCTGCCAAGTGGCGCGTCAGCTGGTGCGCCACAATCGATTGGAGCACGTGATCGAGGTGATCCAGGGAAATGTGCAGCAGCTGCAGCTGCCCCCCGTCGACATCATCGTCTCCAAGTGGATGGGGTAAGCCCGTGCCCAGTGGATAGGCTACTCTACACCTTCCTTCCTTACTTCCAGCGCCTGCCTGATGTACAGCTCCGCCCTGGAGGCTGTGATCTATGCCCGGGACAAGTGGCTCAAGCCGGGCGGCCGCATCTTCCCCCAGCTGGCCAATCTCTATATGGCCATAGCCGAGCAGCCCGAGGAGCAGCCATCTATGCCAGACTATTGGAATCGTTACTCCGGCCTGGATTTGCATCTGGCCTGGCGCATCGTGCAGCAAACACCTGTCGTCGATTGCCTGGACGCTGGCCAGGTGCTCACCCAGCGGCAGCTGCTGCGCCGCTTCGACCTGAGCACGCTCAGCGTCCATGAGCTTAGCTTCACTGTGCCCTTCCGGCTGTTCTGTATGCGTCAATCCCTGGCCAAATGGTTTCTGCTCTACTTTGACTTTCAGTTCCCCAAGCTGAAGCCAATCACCACGAGTCCCAATGCCCCGCCCACCCAATGGAAGCAGACGCTCTTCCACATCGACGCCCATCTGCCGCTCTGCCTTCGGGATGCGGTGAGCGGCCGCTTCCAGGTGAGGAGAGCCCCATGTCACCTGGACTTTGACATCGACTGGAGCTTCAAGAACAAGCTAGTTAACATTCCAATGCATAAACAAATCTATCGCATGCAGGGCGCACCGAATGCGATATAGCCGATATTGGATATCGAGGAAAACTATTTACATATTTTATATTAATATTAATAATAATGTACTTATTTTAAGTTTGTATATTTCATATTTTATATACCTATTAGATGTTCATATTGTTGGAAGCCGTTCCAATTTGTAGTCTTTCTAGAAAAACTTTAATGTATTTTATATTTATCATATATGTATATATGTACATCTTAATGGAATATTCTTATTGGATTGACGTTTATTTTCTAATCTAATTGGATTATCTATTAATTATAGTCTATAAAACATTTTTATTGTGAATTGAATGAGAAATTGAAAATGTTAGAATATGAAATAATAATTATTTAATTTTGTAATTTTTTTTTTTTTTTTTTTTGGTGAAACGTAATAATTTACTAATATTAGTAACATATTATTTCAATCAGTTTTACAATAGTTGAAAAACTAAATTAAAATATAATTTTGCATGCTTCGAAATATTGCAAAACTAAAAAAAAAAGTTGTATAATCTGAAAGATATTCTTTGTATTAATATTTTAGTAATATCTTTAATTTTACTTGATTACTTATTTATATAATTGTTTAATGAATAACATTAGTAATCACAATAGGATTTTTATTTTTATTTTTAATGAACGTAAGGAAATGAAATATATTATTTTTTTTTTGGTTTTATTATTTAAATCGTTAAGTTAAAATAAGAAAATGAATAACTCAAGCAATTCATTATGTTAATTTTTACTTTATTATAACAATTTATATAATATGATATTATATTTTACCATAATAGATTATATTTATTATATTTTATTATTTCATATTCCCTCAAATATCAAATATTTTGATATCTTTATACATAGATCAACCATGATAAATTTCGTTTTTCCTGCTAACACTGATGTTTGCAATCAATCAATCAATCAATCAATAGTTATTCCTTTGGCTAAAACCAACTCTGATAACAAATGATGCTTCATGACAGATTTCAGATGCTGCAGCTGTTTTTTCTACTTTTTTTTTTGGGCTACCAAATGCAGCTGATGGCACATGCAAAAACATCAAAAGAGTTAAGAACTCAGACACTTGAGTCAGTCAATATCCTTATGGGAGCGAGAGTGAGAGAGAGAGGTGCGGGGGGATGCTGCTCTCAGCTACTTTGTGCGTCATCATTGTCATCAATGTCAGTCAATGTCAGCGACGTTTCAAATCGTAATGCGTAGATATTTCTTCCCCTTGCTCTTCTTCTTCGCTCTTATATACTCATTCACAATAGTGAGATGGGTATATTGGTTTTGTGTAATGTCCATATGCTTCTCGAATTTCAAAGTGTCAAAACTTTTCGCCCACTAGGGGCGTGGTGAATCGGTAAATGCATATTCCACTATCTCAGAAACCATGGAAGTTGAAGTGCTAGAGAGTTAAAATTTGGAATATATACTCAGGTTGACAGTTGAAAATCAATAAGATATAGCGGATATATGCTCATTGGGGGCGTGGCTTAGCGGGTAGAGTTTACGAGTCAATAAAGACTGATGGAAAATCGGTTCCGGTATATATATCTTGAGCAGAGAATAGAAATTTGGAATATATACTTGGGTTAACAGGCCAAACCATATTAGATATAGCGAATATATTGGGGTTCATTGGATCTCGCAACGTTTGAGCTTTGAATGTGTATTCTGCAGTCGGTTACTCCCGACTGCAATGCTCTAACTTCTTTTTTTTTTTTTGGTAAATAATAGAAATGATGCGTCATGGCACCTTTTGCAAACCGGGCTAGGGCGGCAGGCGTGGCACACACATAAGGGTTGTCCGTGAAGGAGGTGGCGCATTGCGAAAGCCTTTTTGACAAAAACAACATTTGACATTTGTAACTTGCGGTTGATCGGCCATGGTGAAAGGATAAACGTTGCCTGGCAGCGGGACTACCCCCTACCCCGACCCCAACGCCAACCGCTACGCCAACTTCAACTCCAGCTCATCATCATCATTACCCGCTCTATCTCGCTCTCTCTCTCTCTCTCTCTCTGTCTCTCTTTAGAGGGGTTGCTGGCTGTTGTGCCAGCATCTTCGTATGATTCGTATTTTCGCAGCTGTTGTTATCGCTGCGGAGCTTGAAAAATGATGTGCGAATTTTGTATGTGCGTGTGCGTGTGCGTGTGTGTTTTATTTTTGCTTGCAACAACAATAACAACTACAACTACAAGAACAACAACAACAATAACAACAAACATCGCTCTCTAATGGCCAAGCAGTGCGCACTTTTCACAATTATTTATTGACAATTAAGCCAAACAAATGTCGTCGTTAGGAAGGACAATAAGCGTATATTACGCATACGACACGCTGTGCAGTGTCCTTTGACGCCTCCTGCTCGCAAGTTGCCAAATAAATTCCCTGCAGAACTCGCAAGAAAATTTTCTTTCTCTTTCACCTTTACTTTCGTCCTTCTTTTCCATTACAGTTATTTTGGCTGAGTTTTCAGAATATTTTACTGCTTTGTGTTTTTTTTTATTTGTTTAAACTATTTTATATATTGATAAATTAAAAAAATATATTTTATTATATATATATTTAAAATATTATATTTTTTCATTACCTATATTTGTTTTTATTTAAATTTGTAAGCTAATTTGTTTTATCATAAGTAAATTATTATTGTTTTTAGTAAATATCTATAATAATAATATATAATATTTTTTATTGAGCCTATAATGTTATGTATTTAATATTAGTTTTTTTTTTCTAAATATTTATAATATATAAAATAATTTATATAATATATTTTATTATTTCTGATCTACTAGTTCATTATTATTATTATTATAATTAATAATAACAATAATATTAGTTCCAATTAAAATGCGAACTTGTCAATATGTATGTATGTATGTGTGTATGTATGTATGTATATATGTAAATAAATATACAATCCATTCGATACACTGCCTTATCGAATGTGTTTTGATGCAATACACAAAAACACTTAGGAATCTTAAAAACAACAAATTCTTTTTTTTTTTATTAATTTATTTTTTTCAATATTTCCATATTCGAATGCTATTATAAACTGGAAATAATTGCTGTTAAATTTAAGCTTAATAACTGATAATTTGCTGAATGTTGAATTTAACCATTTAAAGCTCGAATTAAAAATGTATATTAAATGAGTATATAGTACATAAATACCAATGCATACAATTTTATATAGTATATATTCTTATACATTATATTATACATTATAAATTAATTTGCAAGCGAATGCAAATTGTGCGGCCAGCTGGAAGTTTGTTTATTCACTTCGTATAAGGGGGGCTCGTTGCCAGAAAATTGAGTCATCAAATGGCTAGAAAACTTGGATGTTTTCCAGGCGCTTCAAATCTTTATCGCTCACAATCAAAAGCTTATGACACACATACATACATACATACATCTTAATATATGTACATACATATGTATGCATGTATATAAATTGTAGGTATTTGTGTGTGCGTGCATGTAAGTGTTTTCGCTTTTTATTCGTTTCTTTCCCCTTGATTTGTTATGCGTCGTTTAATTTGATTTCAAAACAAATAAGCGTAAAATGAGGAAAGCAGCGATAAACAAAACTAAAAAGCAGGCAAACCAACCAGCACACACACACATACACAGCCATACACGCACGAAGTCAGGCCTATGAATTGTATCCGTATCTGTGCATCTACAAAGCAAAAAGTGAAAAACAAAGCACAATAATAACACCACCAACAACAACAACAATGGCAGCAGCAGCAGCAGCGGCAGCAGCGGCAGCAAGCGAATCAAGACAACACTCAAATAATCCGCTGCGGCACAGCCCCCATGCAAAGCCACGGCGAAGACAAAGACAGAAACAGTGAAACAACAACAAGAAGAAGAGAAGAAAACACAAATATAAAGTTTGCGCTAGTGTGTTGTTGGGGGTGGGGCGACGGTGGCAGAGGTTGGCAAACGATCTGCCGAACAAAGGAGCGGCCAGCCACAGCAAAAGCGATGAGCGAAAAAACATCAACAACAACAACAAACACAGTGTGTGAGAAATGGAAAAAAAAAATTAAATAGAAGCGAAGCAGGCGAGCCAAGTCACGTTCACGTTTCGCTGGGTCGAGTGATCTGCTCGACTGTCAGAGAGAGTAACGGGGGTAACGAAACAGCTGAGCGACAAAACGTGCCTATGCGAGTGCATGTTGAGTGAAAGAAAGCGCAAGAGCGCAAGAATATGAGTGATCTAGCTGAGAGCAAAGAGCAGCTGATTTCGAGTGAACTTGGTATAAGAGAATGCAAACGAAGAGTGATTCACCTAGAGCGAAAATGATAAAACTGAGCTCTCTGTACCTAAGAGCATGTGAGTACAAGAGCACACTCACTGTTGACAGACAATCACTCAATCTCAAAGCGTTGCTACGCACAGCTGTGGCTGATAATGCTAAGAGTGAAACTGATAATGTAAGAACCCAGAAGAGAGCGTTTAGATAAACTGAATAAATGATGTTGACGTGCGCTCTTGAGTGCAATTTATATTGCGTTAAAGAGTTAAATGTGCGCTCTTATGCGATCGTCTCTGAGCACTGCGCTCAGTGGAATAATGCCCACTCAGAGCGTGAGATCAAATGGGAGAGCGACGATAAATAGCAAACGAGTTGAGGTAGCGTAGTTCATGTTGTTTATGCCTGTGTGCATATAATATATATAAATTTAGGTGTGTACACACAGAGCGCAAGCAGCGCAGCTGAGCTGAAAATAAAAAAATATAAGTAGGTATATGTATGTATGTATGTACATTCATATATGCAGAAAGAAAAAAAAACACACACATTTGTTTACGGCAAACAATAAATACTGTGCTGGCGTGGGGCTTGGGGCGTGTGGCAGGGGGGCAGTGTTGCATACTAACTAACATGCATGCATCTAGTGGCAGCATGTGGCACGATGTTTTGTCGTATCTGCATCTATACATTGATTTTATTATAGTTTTTCCTCTTATAGTGCAAGCACACTCACGCACGACATACATACATATAAGTGTACGTGTGTGTATGGCGCAACGACCGATAGCCTGTTTATATACGTGTATGTATATATATAAGTGTATGCCAGTACGTTGTGTGTGTGTGTGTGTGTGTGTATGCAGCTATTTAGCTACTTATTTAGCTAAAGCTATAGCTGTAGCTGTAGCCATGCTCTTGAACAATTTACGCTAGAAAAAGTCGCTGCGCTATTTGCGACCTGCCTCACAACAATTTGCATACGCGCGTTCGTATAATACACAAGCAAGCACACGCACACACACGCTGCGGATCGAACGTGAGTGAGCGAGCGAGAGCAGCGTAAGTACACTCACTGACACACACACATGCATACGTGCGCATTAATTGAGCGCATGCAATGGGCAAAAATTGGCTCATGTGTAATTTACGCGAAATTGTAACAATTTTTAAATTAAGTCACATTGTTTTTTTTTGTTCATTTTATATTTTATGTTGTTTAACACTGGTTCAATAAACGAAAGTGCATGCGGAGAGAGATGAGCAGAGAGAGGCGCAAAGAGGAGCTGTGATTGGGCGAGAGGCCAAAGGTTTGTCACTTGGCTGTTGGTCTGCGTGGGAGTGAGAGGGAGAGTATATAAATACAATCCAATTGGAAGCAGCAGCTGGAACTGCAAATCTTCTCAGTAAAAGCGTTTATACATACATATTTGTATGTAGTTGTAGTTGTGTATGTGTGTATTAGCATGTGTGGAAAATAAAAAAAAAAAAACATAGCAATATTAAAGAATGTGTTTAAATTTGGGTAGAGCAAAAAATAAAAATCTTATCTGTGCTTAACTCATTTAATTTTTGTTGTTGCCGATAAGAAAAATTGTTTGTGTGCTTGGATAATTTATAGATTAGTCAAGCGCGAGCCAAAATAAAATGATTATTTTGAGAAAATGAAAGAGAATGAGAGAGACAGAGAGAGAGAGAAAAGAACAAATAATAAACAAACATTTAAAAAGAAAGACTGTTAAAATGAGACTGAGAGAGAGGGAAGGATACAGAGAGGGAGCGTGAAAACACGGCGGAAAATGTTTAGTTCCGTCCGTTTGGGCCGACCGCCAGACTGCAGCAATATCTTTTGATCTTTTGGCTGGGGGGGCCCGCAGTCCGTCAGCTACTTGCAGATACAGATACTGAGCTACAGATACAGATACAGATACAGCTATAGATACAGATACATCAACAGCAACGAGAGACACAAATTGCAATTGGCAAAACAAATCGCGACTCAAATTGAAATGAAAATCGCATCGCGAAATTTCATATTTTTTCATCTAGTTTTCTGGTTTTCTGTTTTTCGTTTTTCGTTTTTCGTTTTGTATCTTTCGAATACAATTTTCATGCTGCCGCTGTTGGCTTCACGTTCGCACATTCGTTCAGTCGCTTTTCACACAATTTTCTAATTTGCTTCGATTTGACGCAAGTTTTGCACTCGATTTGGCAACTTTCATTTCGGATTGCATCAGTTCATGACTTTTTCTCTGCCCCAACGCCCCATCTCTCTCTCCCTCTCTCTCTCTCACTCACTGCCTCTGCTCGAACGGCAGCCCAATTGATTCTCAACGCCTGCTGCCAACATTGGCGCTCGTCCATCAATTCGAAATGCATTTGAATGGGAGCCAAGATTTGTGGCAACGCAGCAAATGCAGAAGAAGAAGAAGAAGAAGAAGAAGCTGAAGCACCGCTTCGCCATCCATTGCAAGAAATCAAGGAACGAAACACGCGGCTGCTTTTGATTTATTCGCCCATAAAACTTACATAAATACGATTGGAAACAAGCAAATAACTGAACGACTAGCAGATACCCTAACCACAGGACACTGAAAGCTGAGAGGATGGATGGATGAAAGGCTAAAGAAACGGAACGGACAGGAGATACCAAAACAAATAACAATGAAAGCTGAGAAAGATAATAGAATACTCTATACAGAATTGAACGACTATTAGATACCCTAACTGCAAATAAGCATGGGCGGTTGGAATAAGGAAAGTTTAAAGATTTGTTCATCATTCTTCTTAAAGGGTATACCCTGTATAATTAAACAATTCCTTAATAATTCTGCAGGAAAATTAAAAATAATAATTGCATATATATGACGAATATTTGAATTTGTTATTAAAAATATACAGAAATAAGTCATGTATATATACATTTACATCTGCCATATATACATATAAACCCCATTTGGAATTGCCTTTGTTTAATTATCAATTTTGTTGTTGTTGTGTCTTTTCAATTTCTGTGAAAAACAACAGAATTTTACTCGATCATTTGTTAAATGAAAATTAATGCAACAAAAAAAAAAAGTATATAATAATGGTATAAACGCGAAACGAAAGGAGAAAAAAGGTGGAATAATAGTTAGACATTTTCCGCATTGGCCATGTCACGATATTAGCCGTATTAAAATTTTACAGCTAATACTACGAACATGGAAACTAATCTTAACTACGATCGAAATGCGCACAAAGCATCGCTACCTACGCTAATTGCTGTATAAAATGCAATAGTTATGGAAAACACACACACACAGCACGAATTAAACACACACTGAGCCACATTTAACTGCATAAATTAAATTTTATACTCGATGGATGGAAACGGCCCCGAGCAAGTGCAACAATTACAAAGGCAAAATCTGTTAGCCGCATTAAAACTGAACAAAAGTTCTATTAAGCCAGAATTGTAGATTTACGAGTTTGCTTTGTTCAGGCACACACACACGCGCGCACACATTTACATACTTGCACACAGATATATATATATACATTTAGTAAATTTATAATAAGAAAAGTTAAGAGCAAGTGGGTTTGAATGACGTGTGCTCCGGCACACTCTTGCTTGCAATTTTCATAAAGATATCAATGCGAGGGAACGAAATGGAATGTGGAACACAGCCAGATTGAGGAAACTAAATATACATTATGCTCAGGCACACTTTTGATTGCAATTTTCATAAAGATATCAATGCGAGGGAACGAAATGGAATATGGAGCACAGCCAGATTGAGGAAACTAAATATACATTATGCTCAGGCACACGTTTGCTTGCAATTTTAATAGAGATATCACTACTATGAAATGCGTTGCGCAGCAAGGAATGAAATGGAATGTGGAACATCATCGGATTGACACAACTAAATGTATATTGTCAATTCATCAAGGCCTTATAAGACTGTTTCAGATCTGATTTGATATCTTTAATTTTAAAAAATTAACAATTGTATTTCAATTCCACTCATTCCACTTTACAGTTCATTAGGAATACTGAAATCCGTATTATTGTGTCAGTGGTGTATAGATTATACTGATTTAGTAAATATGCCAACATTTAGAAATCATTTTATTTGACTTCGATTCCATTTTCATTAATTCCATATTATTTTCCTCCAAGATAATTAAATGAAAATTTACTCAACTAAATTCTGTCTTATTTTAGATAATAAAAGAACCTTCTTTGTTAATACTTTGCTACGATTCTAAAAATTACATTTAAGCCTTAAATATCCTGATTTCTTCTGAATGTATTTCAATTCCAGTCGTTTCCTTAGGACATTCAAATACTTTGGCATAGATTACTATGTAATTTTGATTCATACGCATGCAAAATATATGTAAATCATTGTGCCAATATGTATGTTCCATTTCCATTCGTTCCACAACGACATTTCAACCGCTTAAGAATCCAAATGAAATGTGGTTAGCCTCTAAATTTCATTTGTGACTACGCTGCCATCTCGGCCCAGCTCACACTGAAGTCAGAAGCTCAAATGAGATTGTTCTACTGCCGCGAAGACGAGGAAATCTTGTGAGAAGAGGGCTCAGAGCTCTCATTAATAGTGGCTCATGTCGAGCTGGCACTGGATCACCGCAATGAGCTGCAAATTGCGCTGCACGGCACCGCACCGCAACGACCCAACGTCGTATAACCCATTAGACCCCGTCGACCACACACGCGGAGCCAGAAGAGCCAGAAGAAAAGAAAGTGCCAACTAAGTACAAAGAAAGCGTTTGCAGAAAATTAGCAACAACAACAAAATAGTTTATATATATAAATAAATAGAAAAAAAAAAAAAAGCAGTTGGCAAAAAGAAGAAGCGACAGTGGCAGCGGCAGAGTCTCGAGACCCGCAATGAACCTTCATCTAAAATACATATGTAAGTGCCAGACAGGTACACGTAGATGACGCTCGGGCCTTTGAAGTGCTTTCTAATGCTTGATCCAAATGACTAAATCTGAAAGCCAAGAGACAGCGTCTAAGACCACACACCAAGCCAGTTGTGCGACGGAGAGGCGCACCGGCGGCTGGGCGGCCGGGCGGATGGGCGTTTCTTTGGAAATGTCCAGCTTAAGCGTTGGGCCGGGGCCAGAGGTCCATTAAATTTTCATGTGTACGGAGAATAGAGCGCAAATAGGCCGTAATTATAGAACAAATATACACAAAACAGTGGAGCAACCCGAACGGGGCCTGTTCCTATACCATGGGGAGGGGGAGGTGGTGGGCAACATCTATCCAACAGCGGGTGGGGGGTCAGATGAGGCCCAAAATGGGCAAACGACTGTGCACAATACATTCAAAGCGAATGCGGTGAATACGTTACGAGCCAGAGATGAGCGCGTGACAAGCACGTGACACGTAAGGCACGAGAAGCATTCGCCTAAGGATTTCAAATATGGCTTATATTTGAAGAGAAATTGAAATGAAGTTAGAGTTTTGATTGAAGGTTAAATAAATTTAATTTTAATAAATATGAATTGCCAATTAAAAGAATTTATTATCAAGTACATATATACATATTTATATGTATGGACATAATATAAATAATTAATTAATTATCTCAAGTATATAATTTTAAAGAAATGATATTTCGTTAGTTTTATAATAAATAATATAATACTAAATAATAATAAAAACAAAAATGATAAATAAATATAAGAATTAAAAAAATAAATATAAAAATGAAGTAAAATAAAATAAAAGTATATAACATAATAATAAATAGATAAAGAAAACAGTAAAAATTTAAATATATATATGAAATGAAAAAATAAAATAAAATAATGTAATTTATATAAGCTAAAGCTGAACTTTATTTATAGGCTAAGAAAAAAAAAATAATTATAATAATGGGCAATTTTATTAATATAATTAATTTTATTAATATAAATTAAAATTTTTTTTTTTTTTTTTTTTAAATTCGAAATTACATATTTGACTAACGCATAATTTATAATTTTTGTAATCATATACTTGAAAGATAAATATTGTAAGGGAATATTGTTTATATTAAATAAAAAATGTATAATTTATAAAACGCTTCACATAAATTAAAAAAATAAATAAATATAGTTAGGAAATAAACAGTATATTATTTTATATTAATTGGAAATCTATTGTGAATGTTGCTTATTTTATATTTTGTTGGATTTCGCTAATTTGTGGGCCCCGGGCGCACCTCTAGTGCGAATGACTATGTAAGAGCTGTTGGCGTGTAATGCCGCAATGAAAATCGTCCATTACAACAATTTCATTTCATTTCATTTTACCGCCTTTGGCGCTTACGTAAGCAACAGCAGCAGCAGCAGCAACAACAACAACAACAACAACAATGTAATGCAGTAGGTGCCGTCGGTGCCAAGAGCTTGAGCTCCCGGTAGGCGACAGCGGCAGCGTTTGCGGTCGAGGCGGGGCAGATGGGGTCCAAGTTCGTATTCGGATTCAGATTCGGATTTGGATTCGCATACGGTTTCGGGTGAGTGTGCCAGGGACAGGGAAACGACATTTGTGCCACCTTTTTATTTTTATTTTCATTTTTTTTCATCTACTTCGCTTTTTTTTTAGTTTTGCTTGCAATTACACGGCCCGCGGCAACAGCAACCGTGGGGCAACAGGGGCAGCCCACAGCAGGCCCCTCACATCAGCAAAACGAACAGCAAAACGCGCCAGACAAGCTGACGGCAGCGTGTGATTTTCTGTACCCCAGCATGGGGATCGGGTTGGGTCGGGTTGGGGTCTGGGCCTGGGCCTGGGCCGGGGCCCAGCGATGGGCAACGGGCAATGGGCAGGGGCCTGAGCAAATGGGGGACTGGGTTTATATTTTAGTTTGCGCTTGCGGTTTTCTACGCTACATTGTATACTCTAAACGTGGCGCAGCAACTGATCGATTGAGATGGCAGCAAATTTCTAGTACTTTCTTAGCATTCACCTTGAAAGATGTAAAAAAAAGTATCTATACTCTCAAACATTTATCAGCATTCATATAATGTTAAAATGGTGTTAAGAGAGTTGTATATAGTTGTATATATAAGCTCGTAATTCTATTCCACTGTTCCATTGGGGTGATTTAATAGAGTAAAATATATTATATAAGCTATCAGCATGGCTGTTGCAAGCTGTTCAATTCCACTGTTTCATTTTCATCTCAAAGTTTGAGCTCTAGCTCATTCCATTCTACTACATAGTATAGTTGAGCTGGCTTAAAGTGTTTCATTCCATCGTTCCTTCGTTAGATCCCTTCATCAACTGTTATTCTCTTTACTAAACCTTTCCATTGCCATTTCATTAACAATATATTAGCTGTTTCACATGTTTCATTCCACTAGTATATTTGCATTCTACTGTGCTATGTACAATCTTCCAAAGTAACTCTTAGTGTTCCATTCCGAATCTCTATTAGCTTTGATTGATTTCTCTTCCACTAGATCAACTCTTAATCCTTGAATTTCTGAATTTAAGCTTCACTTTCTCGGCTATATTAGGGTATTTGCTAGCCGTTCCACGCTTGTTGAGTGAATTTGAGCAGATCAAATGCGATTTAGATCGTGTGCGCTCATTGCGATTGTGAGACGAAGCGCATTTAATGATATCGCATGATTGATGATTACTCATCGACCGGTTGGGTCTGTGTTGCCGACAGAGCAGCTCGACGGCGACGGTGAGGGGCCAGGGGGTGTACCAAACGGGGGAGAGGCAGCGGCAACTGCGCACAGCACGCGAGCAACAATTGTTGAAGGCTCAACAGATAATTACCTATAGAAGCTCAGCAACAGCAACAGCTACAGCTACAACTACAATGCTGACTAGCAAAGTACTGTTAGTCACCGTCACTCGCTCGCCGTGGTGGAGGCGGGGCAGCGGGTGGGCGGCGCACGGGCTAGTTAGTTGGCATTAGCTAAAGTCCACGTCGTGCTTAGGAAAATCGATTGGCTGCCACAGACAAGTTGGCAACAGCCACGTTGCCCCCTCCCACTGCAACGCAAACGCCACCCCTTCCCTACCCAGCACCGTCCCGTAGAAAGCCTCTGGGTACAGGCAACAGTTATACAGTTATGACTAAAGCCATAGTTGACCTTAAACTATTCGTACTTAAGTCACTCGGTAAACAGTGTATGGCAGTCGTCACGCGACTCGTATACCCTGTAAATAAACAGCAATTAGCCAAGCAGCATGCTCAATTTGAAGCAGAGAAAGACTGGTATTAGATATGCTGTATAGAGAGAGTATAGAGTATTTTGAATAGACAGAACGTGGAGGATCTATAGAGTATATGCAGTATATACGGTCTGTATAGTATATAGTACATTATAGAATCTACAGATTAATATGATAATAATATAGGGAGTATACAGAGTGAATAGTCTAAGGAGAATCTATGGAATATTCTTCAGAATATAGATTTATATGTCTATAGCATATATACATATCGATTATAGATCGAGTATTTAGAGTATATAAAATGTGCAGAGTATATAGAGTATATAAAACAGTCTTTGGAGCATATGGATTATATAGAGTATACCTATTATTGTCCATTATATATCATATTCTCCTTCTGATACCCAAGAGTTATATCATCCTGCTATGTCTGATAACATACGAAATTTAAATACAATAGAAATTTCCTTAGCTCGAGCATATCTGCTAGTCGCGCATACTCTGCCAGTTTACATAAGACAGAATGACACATGTATGTATGCTTAGCCATATATTTGCACAACTGCTGAGCTGGTTGTTCGCTGGGTTCTCGGTTCTCACTTGCTTCTGGGCTCTAGGTTATTTCACCAGCCATCAAACATCAGCCATGGAACTGTGATCTAATTTCTCCAACTCGCCATACTCTGGAAACTAGCGTATTGACTCATCTGCAACGACCTGCTGCTGTTGCCAAGGCCCGGGCGATAATACAATTTTTCGGCGTCATATTGAATGACTCGGAAGTCTTGATAGGTTGATAATTATGCGGTAAAGCCCAGGAAAAGAGTCACATTAATTGTGACTAAACTCTTTCTGTCTTTCAGAATACATAATTGGATTATGAAAAAAAAATTTAGGCAGTGATTCTCTGTGTTTTTTTTTATGAATAATGAAGCGAAATATGAGTATGTAAATGAAATGAACTGCGAGTTCCAGATATATTTGCTCTTTTTTTTTTTTGCTTTCGAATAAATTACTTTAATATTATAATTTGAATTGGCGCATCTTGTTCAATGGAACTTAAGATTTAAATAAATTACTATATGCGGAAAATAAAACAAAATTTTATTGTACATGTCGATAAAAGTTCTAGAAGTATCTACAGATACTAATGATTGTTTCCCCCTATAAGCATTATATTATATAAAGAATATTAGTAGTATTTATCTCATTTTAAAGCAGTTGCATATGACTAATATAATACAAGCCTAAAACTGGCAATAATATTAGTTTTTAGTTTTTTACTTACTTTTTTACTACTCCAGAACAAGTCATAAAAAGTTTATTTACCATAACTGAAAAGACATTAAAATTGTAAAAATATGTATTATTATGCCATTTAAACTAATGTGAATAATAAATAATAATAATAAAAAACTATAAATATAGAATTTAGATGGATTAGCCTCATCAAAATGAAATGTGAATTGCAGCCAGCATCAGTGTGAAGTCAGAGAAAGCTTTTCAAATGAATGTGATACACATTTGTTATATAGAACTCCAGTTCCTATAAATCACTTCTCGAAACTCTCCCATTGAGTGGCTGTGCAAACTTTCTAAATTTTCTGCAAAAGTCATTTCAAATGCTAAGTAAATCATTTGATTTCGTCACGTTTCACATTAAACACAATCAAAACAACAAAAACAATGCAAAGCAAACAAACAAAGAAAAAAGAAAAGGAAAAACTTAACTTTTATGCTGCTTGCAAATCTGATAAGACAAAGCCAAATAATAAACAGCACTACGAAATTTCCAATTAGAGAAATGCACTCCGGCCCAGATCTAGTTGGGCAGGCAGGGGGACGCGAGGCGTATCTGGAGCAACGGTCATTAAATGTGTGCGCACAGACTAGAGGCGAAACAAGCTCGACCCAGAGATATGCAAATGGGCCACAGCAACAATGGCTCAGTCAAGTTTTTCGGTGATAAGGCCAACACTCTCGAGAGGAGCGGGTGTCGGTTGAAGAGCATTGGGGCAGAGTAGGTTAACAGGAACCTGTCAAATGACTCATCGATTTATGTGGCACATCTTATCGAGCCTCTTGTTACGACTATATGCTCGCTTGTTAGTTAACTGGCTCGGCTCGAGAAACTTGTTTCGTGACCAAATTATCAGCAGCTCCCCCTCCGTTCAGCTCGCCCTCGCCGCGCCGTGGCACGCCCCTAATGGCGAGTCCAGAGTGGAGGCCGGTGAATTATGGCCGCTGGGTGTCAAATGCAACTAAGGCGCTTTAGATACAGATACACAGACACAGGTAGCCCGGTTGTTCGGTTGTTTAGTTGCTGTTCGCTGCTTCGGTTGTTGAGGCTCGACTTTGCTTTGCCAGCGATTTATTTTGAATTTCACCCATTTTCCCCTTTAACCGAAGCCGTTTCTGTTTATATATACGTGTGTGTGTGTGTGTTACAGTCGCAACAGCACAGTTATTCATCATTATCTGACGACAGACATCAGCTGTTGTTGTTACCCAACAACAACAACAACAACAACAACGACAACGACAACAATGATGCCAACAACGAAATGCTGCACACAACTTTGTTAAAGACATGAATATGGTTTGATTCGGTCTGGCCGACACAGCAAATGCGCTACCGTCAGCTAACAGCTGGTTTTATATATTGATGATTGAAGCGCAAGATCTGCCAGCTTTCTCTATATCAAAAATTAATTTTGAAGAGCGTTTATTAATGCTTTTAATATGAAATTTCATTTAAATTAACTTTGAAACACGTTTCTTAAGACTTTGATTTCTTTTATGATTTTCATTTTTAATGTGTATATTAATTAAAATTAATATGCAGAATGTTTTCTTTAAATTTACATTTTTGTATTTCATATTATTTTTCAATAAGTTTCAATAAACCTCAACAAATTGAAATTTCAACGAAATTTGAAAAGTTTTTCAATGCCAATTTGTTTATAAATTAAAATTAATTTGCAAAATATTTTCCTAGAGTTTTTTCAATTTTTATATTTGTCAAAATATCTTTTAATATCATTATTTAATATCAATTTTTATTTTTAAAGAATTAAGGAAAGCTTTTTCTAATAATTGTCCATTTCAATTTGTCTATTAATTCAAATTTGTTTGCAAATCATTTTTTTAATGATTAATTGAGATTTTTATTTTTACCAATATTTGCCAATGTGAATATATGTCAAAAATTTTAATAAGTCACCAGGAAATTGGCATTTAAATGTTTCTCAATATTAGATTAAATTTCGGAATCTAAAACTATATTTATGCAAATTCTAAATTAAGCTAAATCATTAATTATTATTTAATTATAATTATCAGATGTGAAATCGAACTGGATCTCAGTATTTAAATCCTAATTTAGCGGTAACATTTAATACTCTTTTAGGAATAGAGATTATTGAGTATAGATAAATTATAAAATATTAATATAGTATGTAATATTAATAATATAATAATTTTCGACTACACAGTCTATGTAAATAATGTGTAGAAAATATTTTAGTATTTTAATACTTATTCTGGCATAGAGCAAGTAAATAAAAGATTAGAAATAAATTTTGATGTATGCCTTATTAAATACTTTTGCTTTTTTCGAATATTAATACATAATAGACTAAATTATTTTCTTTAAATACAATTTTACTCTTGTATTTATAAATGCATTTCGTTTGCTATGCTGCCATGAGCAGCTGATATGCTGTATCAATGTAACCCACAACTCCCACTCGGTGTAGCGCAGCTTGGCAATGGCAAGCGATCGTTAGCGTTGATTACGAGGCAGCAACAGCAGCAGCAACAGCAACAGCAACAGCAGCAACAAGTCGGCGAGCGAGCAAACAGACCAGCAAACAACCAAGCCAAGGCATTAGCAATAACAGCCCATAAGAAAATAAAACGAACAAAAAAGCAACATATATATGTACATATGTACATATATATCTGCTGCTACATGTGTATGTATGTATGTATGTATGTATTGTATGTATGTGAGTATATAGGAAAGTTGAGCTTGGCAACAAATCGCTGGCCGGCAATCGACTTAGACTAACAAACAACAGCGACAACTTCAACTAACAGCGACAACGGTGAATAAACTCACTAAAAATCAGAGAAAGAGACAGAGAGTGAGAGAGAGTGAATAAAACGACGAGCCAAGAAACGATCAAATTGATTACTTAGAAAACATCTAGCTGAGGAAAAGCTCATGGAAAGTCAGGCGCTGCTGCAGTCTCAAACAATTGGAAAATTGTTGCAAATTTTCGTTGCTAGAAAGCGTCATTAGTATTACTCTTTTTATTATTATTATTATTATCATAATTACGAGCACTATTATTTGATTGATATACATATATCAGCATAATCTATTTGAATATACTTTCTATGAGTTCGACTACCTGAGCGATTGCATCTGGTTCTGCCTTCTGTTGACATGAAATTAAATTCCAATTAATACGGCGCGACAGCTGTAGAAATATTGATTCAAGCTTAACTGAACTTTGTCGCCCGAATCAAGGCCGTTCAAGCCCCTTCTATTTGCCCCCCCCCCCCCCCCCCTCCGTTCGTGTTTACTTCGCGTGTCACGATCAACAGGTTATCAAATCATCGAGTACATTGCACCTCCATTAATAATTTTCAGTTCACTGTACTCCGATTCGCTGCAGATTCTTGGCCAAAAAAAAAACACAAAAGTATTATAAAATATTTGAGCCAATTTTGGTCAACTGTGTGCACGACTTGTGTTCGATTCGAGTTCAGTGATCGATAGTCTGTTATCGGCATGCACTTTCATTGACAACACTTTTTAGCTGCTCTAACTTTGTTATTTTCATTTGTTAAAGTTGCTTGAACTCTTTGGCTCGTTAGTTCTTATCGGTCAACGAGAAGTTAAACTTAATACGTGTTCCTCGACCTGGTTGTTCTATAGATACGACAAGTGAGCTAAAAAATAATTGATAGATTTATCGAAGAGCAGCAGCAGTCTGATTTGAAAGAAAAAAACCTTTGTAGAAGGTGAGACAGTTTTAATTAAAATATATGGGCTTAATAAATTAGAGGTGGGAAGGATTGATGGATGGATCGAGTTAACTTGGAAAGAGTAGAGAGATCGAAGAACGAACAGGGTGTGGGAATGAGGGAAAGCAACGGAGAGACTGATAGAAAGGGAGAGGACAAATGTAGGCAAGGAGAGAAATAGAGACGGGAAATAGGGAATGAAAGACAAAGAAAGAGTGAGAAAGAGATAGAGAGAGGGGTGTGGTGAGAGAGGGCAGACAGAGCTAGAGTAAAGCGAAAGAAATGGTGCTGAGAAAAATGAAGATAGAAGGAACAAGATGAAGAGAGAGAGAGAAAGAGAGAGAAAGAGAGAGCGTGATGAAACATTTGCAAACATTCTGTAGAATAGATAGAGAGCAACAAAGAGGGAGCGAAGAAGAGAGCAAGAATGAACTAAATAGAGATAGAGAGCAAAAAAGACAGAAGACAGATAAAGAAAGAAAGTGTAAGAACGAGAGAGAGATAAGAGAGAGCGAAAAAGATTTACTTTGTAGCGAAATGGTATAGACACAGAGAGATAGAGAGAGAGAGAGAGAGAGAGTGGGAAAATGATGTCGTGGTGAAGAAAGAGATAGAAAGAGAAAAAAAGACAGAGCAACGTAACCCATCACCCAAAGCAGACTTCAAAGTTATATTTCAACTCATGTGAATCACCTAGAAAGGCGATATTCTCCAATTAACAAAGGAAGCTGTCTCAAGAAATTTTACATAGAGCACGTAGGTATATGTGATAGGACTCCAGTTTACCATAGAATATGTAGGCATAATAATCCAGTGTATAACTGTAAAATCTTTAGCATAAGAAACTGTGGAAATTCTCGTTTGGCACTCTGCCCAGTTTTTGTTTAGACAGCATTACGATTCGAGCAGAGGTGAACGTCTTCCTGTTTGGCCACATCGTGAGTCATCCGCTCGCTGCTGCACTTCGCGGGACTCTGAATGGGGTCTGAGTTTGCGAATTGCATTTAATTGCCGACATTTAATTTATGCCGCTGAGTGTCTTGATTGTCGCCCATTGCCGTTGGGCATGAGGTGGAGTTGCCGCTGCTGCTGCTGTTGCTGCTGTTGCTGTTGCTGTTGTTGCTCTTGTTGTTGCTGTGGCTCATCAGCAATGTGCTGATTACATGCCATCAGCTGCAGTTGAACAATTTTAGCAAAATTTTATGGCCGACATAAAAGGCCGAGGCAACAACAGCTGTGGAACAGCTGAGGCTGCAAACAGATCCCGGATTCTAGTTTCGCAGCCAGCTCGAGGGCCAGCTAACGAGCAGGCCGCAGCCGCAGCCGCAGCCGCAGCCATAGCCAGACAGTTTTAGCCGGTTCTGGGCTTTAATTGCAGCTACGCTCGCAGCCTCCGCCTGCCTGGCCTGGCCATTGCCAGCTGAGCCATCGAGTTGCATCTCAGTTGTTCGGCTACTGTGTGCGAAGGGGGGCCCATTAAAACTAATTGGCATGATTGATTGTTGTGGTATAGCCTCTCCACTACACTCTCCACTGCCACACTCATACCCCCTCCCCCCTCCCACCATGCCCTTCTTCTACTTCCCTTGTTCTCTCTGTTATACGCATTGTGTATGGTCGGCGCATGTGGCTCGGTGGTTTAGTGGTGCTGTGGTTGCTTTTCTCTTCGTTTAGTTCGTTTCTCCATCATTTAATTTAATTAATGAGCGTGTGTATCAATTGGTTTACAATTGTTTAATTGCCTGTATCACGCCGTGTTATGCTCCGACCCCTCTGCCGCGCTCACGCCCCCAACCGCTCGATGGCCCTTAGCTGCTGGCTAGCCAGCGTTTGCCATTTACCACCTATGTCGAGGCAGTTATTCATGCAACTTGTGGGGCTTCTTTGAACTGACGATCAGAGACCTTCGCTCCTCCACCGCCCATATTCTCTCTCTCTCCCCTCTTTTGTGTTGTATTACGTGTCTCCTGTTCCCCTGTCTGTTCGTCTGTCGTGTATCTATCGCCTCTCTATCTGTCTATCTGTCATGTTCGATGTTGCGCTTTAATCAGCAGCAAAGTTGAACGCTTTGGCCATCGACAGGCCCTTTATTGCCTCTAGCTTCACGGACTGAATTGGCCGTAAAGCCATTCGCCCAACACTGATTGAACAGCCCGCAACTGCCTCAGAGTAGGATAAAGCAAACTACATACACTTTAATGAAACACCCAGGCACAGCTGATCAGTGCCAATCAGGAAAGCTCTGTGCAAAGCGCAAATTGCAGCAAGCCCTTAAATAATGCAAAGCCTAATAACAATCAAGCGAAACATTGATTAAAGTAAGGCGAAAACTTGTTTCTAGATAAAGAGTGAAAAGCGCTAAGCTGAGCAATGAGGTTAACTACTTAATCACAGGGCAGAAAGTAAGTCAAAATATAAATGAGTTGCAAATCAAATGGGGCTATGAATTTATCAATTTTATAAATTATATATTTATATTTATATATTTATTACATATATATTTTTATATTTATATAGTACATATATTTTAATTATATATGTTTATTATCTAAGGATAGTCCTTTTGTCTTTAATACTCAATAGAACAGATATCTAAAGTGTAGATTGACTCAAGCTAAATCTAAAATCTAAAGCAAAGTCAATAAAAGTCAATCTCAAAGTGTCAATAATGGCAAGCCAAGACAAATTTTAAGATAATAATTCAAAATTTAAACAAACAACTGTATTTTATTTGAAGGTTTCGCAAATTGGAGTTGTCTATAGTGTTTTATTTGAGAAACTATTTTCTATTGTTTTTATGCACGCAATTTATTGAAAATTTCATTAAGAATAAACTCGCATTGTAGTGAGGATGATTTATGAGAAACAGGTTTTAAGGGTTTTTTTAATTTTAATCAATATATTTTTTTAATGAATATGTTTAAACTACCCTAACTACAAACAAAGATCCGATAATGGACTAACTGAAACATTTAAATTACATGTATGCAATACTTTATAGCTTTCAAAAGTGATAAGGATATAATCAATACTCAATGATTTGCTTCATAATTTGTTAGACGCAATAGAAACCAATTATATTTAGTTAATCGTGAACTATATTATTAAGCACAATGTGGTATATTTAATTAAGTTACCTTTTTAATAACTATTTAGTAATCACATAAATTTACAAATTCATATACTGGCACAGCTTAATCAGCTCCCCCATAATTGATTTGTAAAAGTTGCACATGTTCTAAGCCCTAATCAGAGCGCTGAATAAGCTGCACTATGACGTATCTGGATTAACGCAGAATGTTTAATCTTCAACCGTTCACCCGGCAAATGGAACTTTCGCCAATGGCAAATGGTGAAACTGTGCTCCGTTGTCTGTTTGCTTCTGTATCTGTATGTGTGGCTGTACCTGTGGCCGTCGCTGTATCTGTATCTGAAACTAATTGCTAGTAACTAAGGGTATTGTCTACCGTTTCCTCTCCCCACCCCCTCTCATACTGCTGTTCTGCTGGTGGCAAGACGAAAAATGCATATGAAACAATGGAGCGAATTATGTATACACAACCTAGACGTGCTACGGTTGTTGTGTGTGTGTGTTTGTGTGTGTGTGTTCCCCTGCCTGGCTTTGTGGAGCTTGTAAATGCGCTCAGCTTTTCACCAAACTGGGCGCCATTGTGCGCGTTTGGCCAGAGCCAACTTTGGATACGGATACGGTTCCCTGGCTGCCATCCATGGGCCATTGTCACTCTTTGGTGCGTTTCATGCAGCCAACCATGCGACGATCCCAACAACAACAACAATGAAATCAAGTCTCGTTGAAAAAAAAAAAAATGAAACAGAAACAAAAACAAATGTTAATATGCCGCTTTGCTAGCTCGACTTTAGCAACGGCCAAATCTGAAATTGGGACTAGATCTAGAACGCAAACGGGAACGGAAGAGTTCAGCTTTGCATACTACAAAAGTACTAGATATGCACATTCTACCATCGTCGTTGTCTAATTCACAAAAGCAGAAAGCAGCAGAAGTAAAGATAAGACAGAAAGTTCAAGCGAAGCACACAGAATAATGTGAATCATATTAAATGTAATGTAATTATATATAATATGTGATTCAGGCGCATATACATATAGCATGAATGAAATTAATTGGAAGCAGTGTTACTTAAGGAATAGAGGGAGTTAAAGTCAAATTAATAAAGCTTAAGAACATAAGTAAAAGGTTTAAGGCTAAGTGAATTAGAGGATACATCGAATGTTTAACATTAGAGTATACATTTGTGAATTTGTGCATGGTTTAAAAAAATATATATTTATTTAAAAAATATATATTTTACAGCTTTTAAAAAACAAATAAAATATATATAAATTATTACTATTATTATTTGTAATATAATTTCAAGTAATAGTTATTAATTTTTTGATAATAATTTTAGCAATATTAAATAATTGCATTGCCAAATGTTTTTTAATTTAATCAAAGCCTTACATTTCATCAATAAATTTAGACAAACAGAAAGCTGGCGGAAATGTTAAAAGAAATGTTTACAGACTGATATAAAATTTTAATAAAATTAAATTTATTGAAAAATTTACTACTTCATTTATGTATATAATAAAATAATGATTTAATGAAATGTAAACAAAAATGATTAATAAACAGTAACATTAATTTTAAATTAACGTTTTTTTTGGTAATTTATTGTTTATTTATAATTTTTGTTAGTTATGGTAAATATACATATATAATTTTTCAATTTACACTTGTTTAATTTCAATTTGTATAACATGTTTTATATGCGTTTGAAGTAACAAAAAATGTTCAAATAATTAGTTCATTAAAAAAGCATTATATAGTATATTGTTATTGTGCTACGGTCGATAGCATAATAACATAATTCTCGGGAAATAATCTAGAGAGAGTAGTCCCTACCTTAACTAAAACCCATTGAGGCAGTACAGATGAAGGAATAAACGATTGCAACTTGTTCATTTTTTTTTTTTAAGTTTTATTTAACTTAATTTTATTTATTTTTTATCTAAACCAAAATCAATGCGATCCACTGGTCTATAACTTCACACTATTTCAGATAGGGTCAACAGAGACTAATGTCAACATTATAAATCCAAAGCATAGCATAAAAGTCCCTCTAGATAAGTACTTCGTATACTTTATCCAAATTGCACAGACTAATTGCGAACTGTGCGAGCTATGGTAGGCAAATGAAAATTGATAAATAAATGAGGGCTGCCAATGCGTGTAATGAGAATGAGTTTTCGCATCTGGCAGCTGCATGCGATAATGTCGAGTGTGTCGCAAGAGGCGCTCCAGTCAAGCTAATTTTTGATGACTTTGTTCCAGTTGGACAAGCGTTCAACGCTCAGCAGCGTCCACTTTGCAGCTTTACGACTGCCATAATAACGACTGTAGCAGCAACAGCAGCAGCTCGATGAACACACAAACACACTTATGCATGGAGTATATATGGTATAGAGGAGGAGGTTTATCATCTATCAGCGTCACTCGCGCCTCAACTAGTCATAAATTTAAACGCCAGACGCGGGCGCTTTTTACGACTCCCAAACTTTGCCTCGCCTTGCCTTTGCCACTGCATGGCTTGCCTTGCTCCATATCACAGATGTAGATGTGGATGTAGCAATAGCTGTAGCTGTATCTCTAGCCTTAGCTGTAGCTTTGCTGTAGCTTTAGCTGTTGCTGTTGCTGTTGCTGTGGCGCACCCGTTTGCAGTGCGTAGCCAGGGCTTTAGTTTTATTATTTTCGGCGCATTTTTTTTTTTTTTTTTTGTATTTATTTTTTAATTTTTCCTTTATTTTATCTGTTTGTTTTTTTTCGGACTATGCCACCCAGCTGGGCAGGGTGCGCCCTGCCCTAGCCAGAGCCGCCTTGATCATCATAATTTCCAATTTTATGGCAACGAATCGCACTATCTGCCATCTTCTATCAGCAAGTGTGTGTGAGTGTATCTCTCTATCACTAGCTCCCTTTCTCCCTCTCTCTCTATCTGTGCATATGGGCGAAAGTTTTTACCCTGGAGTGAAGCATTTGTGTCTTTTTTTGATGGTGGCAATTTTGTGCGCTTTACACTTGATGCATCTGCGCTGCGCTGTGCTGTTAACCGGGCCATTGCCAGCCCAATTTTTTGAGCACTCCGTAATGCTGTTTAAGTATTAAGTTTATGGAGCACAGAAATTACTTAAGCGATCCAAGCAAATGGTGACACTTGTGCCGCAGGTGTTATATAATGCAAAATTTAACCAGACCATCTTCAACTTGTATAGTTTTTATAATCAGTCACGAAAGTGTGAAGAGCATATTGGTTTTGTGTATTGGGCCGTGACTGAGTATGCTGCAGTCGGTAATGCTCGACAGTAAAGTTTTTATTTTGCCAAGCAGTAGCTGAACTAAGGTGGCTAAATTTGATTTAATTTTCTATTTTTCTTTTGGTTTTCCACTGAACAACTTTATTCAAATAGGAATCTAAAAATTTTTGTAAATATATTTGTGATCTAAATCATTGATTGCTTCAGTTCAGCTTGCTAACTAGATCGCTCTACTGATAGCGCAAGATTTGTTTATTCTAATAGGAATTTCATTTAGCTTACGTTTGCCGTGCCATTATATATGCAAATTGCTGATGAAATTATATATATGCCATGTGTAAGCATATTCGGAATTAAATGGTTATTAAAACTGAATTTTCATGCTGCTGCAGTCACGTAGCCAAAAGGCCCGCAACTATGATGACAGACACGTTGACCAAATGACACGGACACGGACATGGACACGGACACGGACGCGATGTAGCTAGCAGCTCAGCTAGCAGCTAGCTGCCTAGGGTCCATGTGGAGGTCGTGGCGTCATAGCACACACAATTCACGCCGTCGTCAGCTGGATGAGCTGTGACGTAACGAACAAGGAAGACGACCACGAGCTCACGTGCGGAATTCGTATGGTAATCAAAGCCGACAGCCGGCAGCCGGCACCCTCAAAGGTAGCTCCAAAGTTTAAGCAGGGGTCGGCTGCATATGACGTCGAAATCACGTGTCGCCAGGCTCTGACTGACACCCGGCACTAATTACACACAGGCACTCATTGGGTGGCTCATAGTAGTTGCCTGCGAACGTGTCGCTGAATGCTCGAGCATGCACAGCGCAATTCTTGATCACAGTCGAGCATGCTTGTAATTAAAGTCAACAGCTTCCTTGGGAGGGATTCGTTGAATTGTTAAGTGAAAGTGAAAATTGCATAGAGAGGCAGTTGATGGGAGAGATGAAAAATTCTAGTTAAGACTTACTGCTAGGGGAAACTTCATTCATTTCTTTCATTCTTTCATTTCTTCTAAATGCTGTTTGATTTTCTTGTTAAAGCCTTGAAGTAAACATATTCTTTATCCAAAAACCAAACTGCATCGAAGTTAATCTGTTAATCTTAATATTTGCTTCAAATTGTTTTTATTGTATTTAACTTACAATCAGTGCTCTACTATATACAGCTGCCCATTCATGCATATAAACTTGTATATATTGATATTTAAAAGCACAAACATACGTATTTATTAATATATAATACTAAATCTAAATAAATAAATAAATTTCTATCATTATTGATTAGGTCAAACTGTAGCTCACATTGCATCAGCTCGCATCGAAATCGAATTCGAGCCGTGAATTGTTTGTTCTAATCACGAGTGCGGCAATTATTTCCGGTTTGAGCAGATTATCTGATTCAATTTGTTGTTGTCACATTTGACGTTTGCAGTTTTGTTATTTACTCGACATTTACTAAATTTCCTTTTAACCATTAATTGTAAGAACAAATAATTATCGAACAACTAATGCAATTAGCTTTGATAACAGCTAAAGTTCCAGAGATCTATATACATACATATTTGTATATACATATATATATGTAGAGTCAATTATCATACAAAATGTGATTGTGCGCATTTGAAAATCGGAAATATATATATATATATATATGCATATGTACATGTATACATTTAAATATATATGTATATGCATACATAGAATTTGTTTTCTTGTTTTTCGTCTTTGCAGCGCATCAAAATCTGCGAAGCGTCGCCTTTTGCGTCAGCATTTTGGCTGCTGTAAGTAAACAAAAATGAAAAAAAAAAAAAATAAAATAAAAAAAAAAATTAAATGATCATTATTTGCATATAAGTAGTATTGTTCACTAAATTGTTGTTTGTTTATTTATTTGGATTACGTATGTAAATATCGAGTTGAGTTTGCATTGATGTAACAATTGAACAGCGAACAGCTGCACACTGCCAAATTGTTGGAAAGGTCTGGAATACAGTTCAATCAGTTGGACGTACAGATTTCAGATTATGCCCTGTAATTATTAGGCTTTAAAATATATATTATTATAACAATATATATCTACAAACGTACCTTTAAAATGTAATAAGTTTAAGAGCGAATGTTTTTTACATAATTATTTTTATGTGCATATTTTTCTTATACTTTACATTTATAAAAATATATTGATCGATCATTTGTATATATTTCAAACGAATTTTAATAATATGTATAAATAATCAAATATATTTACATTTACAGAGTATCAACTAGCACTTATACCGCAGTGCGTTTTGAATGTGTTTTATGCCCCAGTTTTGGGTTATGCACTGCATAAATTTAGCAGAGTTCAATGATATGGCCGAGCCAAACTCAATAATAACAAAATGAAAAAAAAAAGAAAAAACAAAAAGAAAAATAAAAACAAATGTTGAAATTAATTAGCATACGATCAATGAAGGTAACAATCAATAAAAGCCAGCGAAAATGAATATCTGTTGCTATCTCTCTCTCTCTCTCTCTCTCTCTCTCTCTCTTTCTCTTTTTGTGTATCTCTCCGTGTATCTCAGTATCTCTGCAGCTTTATCTGGGGCCAACTGGCGACAAACGCGAAAGGTTAACGTCTCTTTGTGGCGCCTATGCAAATGTTGCGGCTGCTACTTTCATTTCGCTGCGTCTGATAAACCAAAGCAGCAGAAAACCCAAAAAAAAAAAGAAATAAATAAATACAAATAAAATAATGAACAGAAAAGAAACAAATTCAAAAGCCAAAAACGTGCGATTGCTGCAATCGAACGACAGACGGCCAGGGCGACCGACAGACGCCGCCGTTGGCTGTCGTCAGGGGCCGGCAGTGACACACACACACTCATATGCATTTACATATGCATGCGCATATCTACATATGTATTTGTACGTGAGTAATTGACATTCATTTCCTCCTTGGCGTCAGCCGACGTCACAGAGTCAAAGCATAACACAAAGCCGAATCGCGAACGCTGCGAATTGATGAAGTTTGCTCGTTGCTGTTGCTGTTGCTAAGCGGTAGCAGAGCCAGTGGCAGCGCTAGAGGCAGCAGCGGCAGCAGCAGCAGCAGCAGCAGCAACGGTGACTGCGCCAACAGCTAAATTAAACGGTGATCAACATTTCGCCGTCGCCATTGCTTTAACCGTTGCTTGTAATGTCGCCGTTACAGTTAGTTTTTCGATCGACGCCATCATTGTTAACAATATTTTTTTGAAATTAGCAAAGGCTTCTGGCATAAAGAGCGAGGATAGTGCGATTACAGATACATACATAAATTAGTAGAGTGAAACTCTTTAGCAACAATAAAGCGCAACGCTTGAGCAAATCATAAAATTACCTCAATACGTCAGCAAACTGAGAGCGAATACAGCATGACAAAGGTGAGGTAAACTTATTCAATGCTCGACTGTTGCCATGCGCCGATAGAGAGAAAGAGAGAGAGCGAGAGCGATATAGCGAGAGTGTGCGGTATGGACAGCTAGGTAAAAGCAGGCATTGTTAATTATTTAGCGGGAATCGAAATGAAAAATACAACAAAAGAGCTTGTCAAATTGTTATAAATAATTGAATTCTCCTCTCTCAGTTGACAAAATAATTAGTTGCAATTGTTTTACAATTAAAAAATTGATTACATAATGCACACTATTTAGCGTGTTGTATTTTGATCGAGAACCTGATTTAATTTTTTACTAACTGTATAATGTGACCAGCGGAAACTTTTGGGTCTAGCGTGTGCTGTATCGATCTTATGTATGCGGGCGTTAGCTTCTCTCTTTGAATTTCAGGCCCCCCGTTGGGCGCCATAAAATTTATGTAATGTACGTACTCGAGTATGAAAGCGATTTTCGTGCATTCGCATGTTTACATATATACATATATACACATATATCTATTCACATACATGTATACATACATACATACATACATACATACATCAACATACATCAACATACACAAGACGTGGATCGGGTAGTGGCGGGCGGAATCCTCTGGTTCCCTTAGCTCTGTCGGTGTGGGGGTGGGCTTTGCCATACCTTCACCAATACACACAAACTCTAAAATTTTTAGGATTCCTATACAAACCAAACATTCGGACAACAAGAAAAAAAAACGAAACAAACACGGACAGTTAGAAGGACGCGGAAGCCGAGGTGGTGTTGGCTTCTCGCTGTCTTTACCCAAACCCAACCATGATCTTCAGCTTTAAATTGTCTATGAAGATCCCCAAAAAAAAAAGATTGCCTCGACTCTCTCTCTCTTCTATGCCAAGCTATACTCCTAGCCTACCATGTTAATTTATTAAGGAAACTCAAAAAAATTCTAGAATATACATTTATTCTTTAAATTACTCTAACTATTACATTTTCATTTACTCTTAATTACTGTCGCTTCATGTTCTTGAATTTATATATATGTATGTGCATGTGTTTGGTAGTTAGTTTTCGTGTATAAAAAAAATGAAAGAAAAACTACATAATATGAAAAAAAATTTACAAATGAATAAAAAGGTTAACAATATAGTAATAATAACATAATAATATAATAAAATAATATTACAATAAAATATTAAAAAAAATGTTTAAATCATATTTTAGACATTTGGGGAGTATTAGTTAACACATATTAATTTAAAAATTTAGTTTTAATTCATAGCTTTTATTTCATAGTTTTCATTTCATAGTTTGTATTTCATTCTTTATTCAAAATTTTTTCTTCTTTTTTTTTTCTTTTTTTTTTTTTTTTCTTTTTTTTTTTTCTTTATTTATTTATTTAGTTTTATTTCGTTATACATTTTGGGGACATGATAGGGAGGGGAAAACAAGGGTTAATTTAGCACTCACAGTTCTTTTTTGTTGTATGTCCACCGCTGAAAGGCCTTTCGTTTGGTGACTGCTGCTGCTGCTATATGGAAGATGTGTGTTGTGTATTATTTGAATGCATTATTATTGTTTTCGTGGTGAATTATAGTATCATGCTTTTCGGGTTTTTTTTTTTTTTCTTTTTTTTTTTTTTTTTTTTTGTATTATATATATATATAATTCTATATGGGTATAATATGCATTATTGTCTATTAAGTCGAGAATTTATTTAACCACTAGCATTTAAAGTTTTTTTTTGTGTACCTGCAGTTTTATGCAGCACGTTCACTTTGTTCAAATTTGTCTTTGAAGCTTTTTTTTTTTTTTTTTTTTTTTTTTTTTTTCTTCACATACACCTTGCGCACACATATACATATATATATATATATATAATATATTTATATATTTTTTCACTAATATGTTGTCGATAATCCCTCGCCGTTCTGCGATCTGCTACATTTTTCTATTTCTCGGTGGCTATTTTTTTCGTTTTATTCGGGGGCGATTTTAATACTTTTTATTCGGGGGCGATTTTAATACTTTTTATTCGGGGGCGATTTTAATATGTAGCCCTAACCTCTGCGCATATGTGCATGTGGCCTTCTGCTGGCCGAGAGGTTAGGGTTATATTAAAGGCTGCAAGATACAAGAAAACCAGACTTAGTTTCTGTAAACTAAGTTTTAATTTATATTAAATACCTTTTGTTGCCTGCTTGCAAACTTGCTGTTTCCCACGAGTAAAAAATGCGTGCGGCTGCGCGCACCAAAGTCAATGACTGACCAGCTCAGCTGGTCACGGTGGGCCAAATTCAAAAAATTTCGATCTTTTGTGGAGGGCGATAATCTTTTGTATATGTTTTTTTTTTTGTTAAATATATATATAAAGATATATATATATATATATATACAATTATTAACACAAATTTTAGCAGGATAGAACTCCACGCTGCAGGTGTCTTATTGAAAATGTGGGCCGGAAAAAGATGGAGCTGGCAATGTGGCCGCTTTTTATACGCCCACATTCCAGTGTTCTTGGTTTCAATGTTTCGCTCTCAGCGAAGCTTCGGACAGCGGAATGCTAGTGAGCGTATTTCTCCCACTGTCTCCGACGAGCGAGCAAAGCGTAAGCTTAGCGAAAGCTCGATCGCTAAAGCTCCGCTCTCTCTCTATCTCTCTCTTGCATTGCAGCGCAGGCGACAATGTTGTCGCAAACGATATGCGCTGCAATTTGCAATCTTAGAGATTCGCAACCATTACACCACCCGATAATATACCCCGTTAGACAGTATATTAGCGGGAATCAGCTTCTAATATCTTTGGCATGGTAAGTACCTACTTCTTGGCCTTGCAGGTTCTCAAGGAGATAGTAACAATTTCCTAACTTTTTCTTGACTCGGCATTTTAGAAATTGTGGTCCTAGTTTGGCATTAATATTTTGCGAAAATTTACTCAAAGCAAAATTTCTTCTAAAGACTTCTTGTCCTTCTTTGAAAGTGACCGATTTAGCTCTGAGATTATATTGGCCTGCGTTTCGTTCGTAGGCTCGACGAATATTGATCTGAATATCGTGTCTCAATAGAGCCAGATTGTCGGATCTCGAGATCGGGATTATTGGCTCTTGGAGCAAATGCAAATCTTTTAATAATTTATAGTCCGCTCCGTGTGTTATCATATCGAGTCCAAACAGTGCTCGGTATGGCGAACAGTTTAGCGATTGATGCAGTCCTGAACGTAACGCACATGAAATGCTCGTGAGATGAACATCCCATTCAGTTTGATCGTTCTGCAAGTATGAACGAATCGCTGCTAACAAAGATCGGTTTACACGTTCGGCCGCGTTACTCTGTGGTGAGTAAAGAGCGGTGTATACATGTTTGATGCCTAATTCCGTCAAAAAGGCGTTAAATTCTTTTGACTTGAACTGAGTGCCATTATCACTAACGATAGTTTCAGGGACACCAAAACTATGAAATATGTGCTTTAGCAGATACTCTTGAATCTTTGCAGACGTGAACTTCTTTAATGGACATAGCCAATGGTATTTGCTAAAATGGTCCAAAACTATAAGCAACCCTATATGACCTTGTTTACTACGAGGATATGGTCCAAGAAGGTCAATGTAAAGTCTTTGAAACGGCCTATATGAAGGGATATGATCACCCATTGGGGGTTTCAATGTATAATTAGGGGCTTTGCTTTCTTTACAAGTATCGCATGAACGAATGTACTCTCTCACATCTTTTGCTAGACCTGGCCAAAAGAGATGCCTACGTAGCTTTTCTATGGTCTTTTGCATTCCGGCATGGGCTGAGGTACAACTATTATGGGCTTGTTTAAGAGCACTTGCTCGAAGGCTCTCGGGGACCCATAGCTTCCAAGATAGTTTTTCTTGTTCTTGCTGACCATTTGCATGTTCGGTACGAACATATACAAAGTTTCCAACCAATTTCAGATCGGGAAATCGAGACTTTTGCTCGGAATATTTCTTTATGAGCTCTAAATAAGAATCTTCTGAAAAAGCATTTGATGTGAGGTCTATAATCGGGTTCATATCAAGTTCTAATATTTCATTTTCGCTTAATCGAGATAATGCATCTGGGACTACATGGTCTTTGCCTTTTCGATGGCTAAAAGTAAATTTAAACTGCTGTAAACGGAAAATCCAGCGAGCTAGTCTACCAGAGATATTCTGCTGCCGCATAAGCCAAAGCAAGCTAGAATGATCGGTAACCACTTCGAATTCTTGCAGTTCTAAATAGCATCGAAACTTCTCAATTGCGAGTATCACTGCGAGACACTCGCGCTCGGTAACACTATAATTGCGTTGAGAGCGATTTAATTTCTTTGACATAAATGCGATTGGCTTTTCATCATTTGTATCTGAGAGTTGCACAAGCACGGCACCAATACCAAAATCGCTGGCATCACAATGTAAATAAAATTTTTTGCTAAAATCTGGATTTGTTAAAATGGGAGCAGTAGTCAATACTCTCTTTAACTTATCCATAGCCATTTGTGCTTCGGGAGGCCATACAAACTTTGACTTTGTTGAGAATACGTCAGTAATTGGGCAAGTAAGATCTGCGAAGTTATGTATAAATCGTCTGTACCACCCACACACTCCTAAAAATCCACGAACTTGCTTTAAGTTCTTGGGCGGTGGCCAATTAATTATGCAAGATACTTTGGATTGATCTGGGCTAATACCTCCACTTCCAATTACGTAGCCTAAATAATTAATGCTTGTAACGCAAAAGTGACTTTTATCTATGTTCAGAGTTAGATTCGCTTTTCGAAATTGATCTGCTAGACGGACTAAAATTGATAAATGAGATGGAAAATCTTCTGAGACGACACAAAGGTCATCCAGGTATCCAAACACACAATGCCTCAGATCTGGTGGAATAAGCTGGTCCATTAAACGACACATTGTGGATGGGGCGTTGCATAAACCAAAGGGCATAACTTTAAACTGGTATAAAGGGCGGCCTGGGACTGTGAATGCAGTCAAATGCTTAGACTCCTCAGTGAGTTTAATTTGCCAAAAAGCATCCTTTAAATCTAATTTCGAAATAAGATTTGCTTTAGGTAATCGCGAAAATATTCCATCAATGCTGGGCAAAGGATACGCGTCCTTTTTAGTAGCATCATTGAGTCTGCGAGCATCTAAACATAAGCGAACTTTATTAGGTTTTACTACGAGGCGCATAGGTGAACTCCAAGGGCTAACAGAAGGTTCAATCACATCCAACTGAAGCATTCGATCAATTTCTTGATATAAAAGCTTTTCTACAGCGGGACTGACTGGATAGAATCTTTGTTTCACTGGCTTTGCGTCTCCAATATCTATGTGGTGCTCTATAAGTGTTGTACGCCCCAAACTATGAGACGCATTTGGAAATAATCCTTTTACTAGCTCTAGTTGTTGAATCTCTGTCTTCGTTAAAGGATATGACTGTGCGTGGGAATCATGCTTGCTTGTATCAGATATCTCTATCGCATTAATAATGTTTGGTGCAAGGCGAAAGGATTTCCAGAAATCATGTCCTAAAATGAGATTCTGCTTTATGCTGGGAATAATATATAATGTCATTGGCTTGGTGACAGAGTTATATGTCAGTTCTACGTCTAAATATCCAATAATAGCTTGACTTTCTCCTCCGGCTGTTTTTGCTTTCGATTTTATAGGCTTAAACTCTGACAACTTCGAAAAATCTTGTGTTGCTAATTTCGAACCTATACAACTAATATTCGCTCCAGTATCTAACAGACCAAGTTCTGTATAATTTAAGAACGAAACTTCAGCATAGCTACGAAGGTCGGTTGCATTATTGAAAATCGTAGATATTTGCAAATTTCGGTTTTTCTTTACCTCTGTATAATATGTCCTTAATCTTTGAGTTCGCTTGCTAATAGCAGGCGGGTTATCTTGAAATATTCGCTTTCGAACTTCTACATAATTTTGTAAGCGTTCTTCGTAGGGACGAAAACGAATTGCAGACGTATTCGAGTGCAAGTTTTGCAACTCGGGTGTATCCGTATCTGTGTTTTTGGGTTCTACATTTTCGTGGGCATCCGGCTGTTGACGGATGCCTTCTGCCGGTTTTCCGACTGTCTCTGTATGCAGACTTTGCACTGTGGCTTATATACATTGGGCTGTCCCCAACCGTAGCAGAAAATGCGACGTTCAGATAGACAATTCTCCCAGATATGGCCTATTTCTTCGCAATTCCAGCAACGAAGTTTTTGATGAGAGGCGCGTATAGCTGCAAGCTCTGCATCTAGTGAATCGCCTTCTACATCATCAGCTATTTCTTCGACAGCATAAACTTGCCCACGCTGTACTACTGGCTTGGCCTGATTAAAACGACAGCTAGTCTCAAACGCTAAATTTTCGCTCATTTGTACTAAGCGGCGTAAGTGTCCTACCGAGTGAACTGGCTGGTATAATAGCTTCTCACGTATTTCGGGGAGTAAGTTATTCTTTAAAATTTCCATTAATTCTTCTTCTGCTACCTTGAGGGAAGATTTATCTATAAGAGAGGCTACAGATTCATAAAAAGTTGAAAAAGGCTCTCCTGGTTTTTGCTTTCGAGCTCTGATCATCTCCATCTTCATAAAGCTTGACCGATAATCATCGTACTGCTGACGAAGGGATGCACAGAGGTCAGACCAAATAATATGATCAACTTGTTTGTGGTATCTCCAATACCATGATCGAGCCTTTCCAGTAAATAACACATGCATATTCTTACACATGCCTGTGAAATCACTATCTAAGGTCTCATCTGTTAACGATTTAACGCGATAGATAAATTCATTAACCCCTAATCCATCTGATGAACCATCAAATTGAACTCCCCACTTTTGCATAATATCAACGATCCTTCGACTATTCAAGGAGCAAGCGCCTATTGATGGGGACTCGCGACTGTTCGCTACCGGCAATGGTTCGATTGGCGAAGGGCGATTGTTTATGGACAACGAGGACATGACCCTAGTGACTGTTTCTTCAATCATGTTCTGAATAACATTGTAGTCCGGTTGCTGCGATCTTTGAGGATTCGCGCCACGGAATGGTCGAGTTGCTCTAGGTCGTCCCCTAGTAGTTCTGGGTCGCGCAGCTTCAGCCTGACTCGGGCTTTGACTCGCATCTAAAGCTGATGACTGTGCGCCACTAGCATTCAACAAAGCAGCTTCTTGTACATTAGCTGTATTGTTGGCCTCTGCTAGTGCTAAAGTTCTGGCAAGATTTCTAGTTGTAACTCGACGAGTTACTGGAGCTGGTGGTGGGGCTGTCTCGTGCCTCCGAGAGGGTGAGCAGTTGCCTACTACTAGCTTCATTTGCTGCTTATCTATTGGTGTCTGGCAAGTATAACAGACGGTATTTCCTGTTAACCACGCTTCCACGCAGTTTTTATGAAAAATATGCTGACACGCTAACAAATAGCAAGGATATGTATCATCCATTTCTGTCGCACATAGTGCGCATTTATTCTCTGTACTACCTACAGATGCGACGTGCGGCGGTGTATTTATAACTGGCATAGTTACTAAAAAGTGTTGTTAAGCTTGACTATTAATGGCATAGAGAGAGAAAATCGAGGCATTCTTATTAGTTCTAACTGTTCCGAATTGTTTCATTTTGGGCTATTGAAACTAAGGCTAGCAGGTATTTACAAATTGACTATCGCTACCATCAAAAACTATACTATTCGGCAAGGGAATGCACAGGCAGCATATCTCCGAGTTCCAGACAATAGTACACTTAAAGACGCAACGACAACAACTTATCAACACACAACTAGTATTGCTTATGGCTTCTACCATTCTTCATTTAAGTACGGAATACCCTCCAGGGATAATCAGTATTGGTATCCTAGCCGAATACACAATATTCTGGAATTATTTAGAAAAGTTTTTCTAGCACTAGATTGAATTGTGGCTTCATCCACAGCAAACAAAAGCGAGCTACAATTGTGAGGGAAGATGTTCTTTTCCAAAGCAGTGATGCTTTAATTCATTTAAAGTTGAAAAATGCTTCAAGGTGTCTCGGTCTGCGATCCAGGCTTGAATCCAGCAGCTTCGTAGTACCTATGAAAACAAATCTATACCTCTCAGCAGTCGCTGTTGCGATAGCTAGACCAACCAAGTCTAAGTCTATTTCAGCAATACAGGCTACTGAAACAACTAATATTCTCACAAAAGGGGGTGTTTTGTATGACTACAACTCCATACAGAAGAAGTGGCCATACAAGAAAATTTTGGTTCACTGAAAGCTAATGAACTCACAGTGCCTCACAAAAGTTCGGTTCACTGACAGTGTATCATCTCTCAGTGCCCCACAAAAGTTCGGTTCACTGACAGTGTATTATCTCTCAGTGCCCCACGTTGGGTGCCATAAAATTTATGTGCTGTATCGATCTTATGTATGCGGGCGTTAGCTTCTCTCTTTGAATTTCAGGCCCCCCGTTGGGCGCCATAAAATTTATGTAATGTACGTACTCGAGTATGAAAGCGATTTTCGTGCATTCGCATGTTTACATATATACATATATACACATATATCTATTCACATACATGTATACATACATACATACATACATACATACATCAACATACATCAACATACACAAGACGTGGATCGGGTAGTGGCGGGCGGAATCCTCTGGTTCCCTTAGCTCTGTCGGTGTGGGGGTGGGCTTTGCCATACCTTCACCAATACACACAAACTCTAAAATTTTTAGGATTCCTATACAAACCAAACATTCGGACAACAAGAAAAAAAAACGAAACAAACACGGACAGTTAGAAGGACGCGGAAGCCGAGGTGGTGTTGGCTTCTCGCTGTCTTTACCCAAACCCAACCATGATCTTCAGCTTTAAATTGTCTATGAAGATCCCCAAAAAAAAAGATTGCCTCGACTCTCTCTCTCTTCTATGCCAAGCTATACTCCTAGCCTACCATGTTAATTTATTAAGGAAACTCAAAAAAATTCTAGAATATACATTTATTCTTTAAATTACTCTAACTATTACATTTTCATTTACTCTTAATTACTGTCGCTTCATGTTCTTGAATTTATATATATGTATGTGCATGTGTTTGGTAGTTAGTTTTCGTGTATAAAAAAAATGAAAGAAAAACTACATAATATGAAAAAAAATTTACAAATGAATAAAAAGGTTAACAATATAGTAATAATAACATAATAATATAATAAAATAATATTACAATAAAATATTAAAAAAAATGTTTAAATCATATTTTAGACATTTGGGGAGTATTAGTTAACACATATTAATTTAAAAATTTAGTTTTAATTCATAGCTTTTATTTCATAGTTTTCATTTCATAGTTTGTATTTCATTCTTTATTCAAAATTTTTTTCTTCTTTTTTTTTCTTTTTTTTTCTTTTTTCTTTTTTTTTTTTCTTTATTTATTTATTTAGTTTTATTTCGTTATACATTTTGGGGACATGATAGGGAGGGGAAAACAAGGGTTAATTTAGCACTCACAGTTCTTTTTTGTTGTATGTCCACCGCTGAAAGGCCTTTCGTTTGGTGACTGCTGCTGCTGCTATATGGAAGATGTGTGTTGTGTATTATTTGAATGCATTATTATTGTTTTCGTGGTGAATTATAGTATCATGCTTTTCGGGTTTTTTTTTTTTTTTTCTTTTTTTTTTTTTTTTTTTTTGTATTATATATATATATAATTCTATATGGGTATAATATGCATTATTGTCTATTAAGTCGAGAATTTATTTAACCACTAGCATTTAAAGTTTTTTTTTGTGTACCTGCAGTTTTATGCAGCACGTTCACTTTGTTCAAATTTGTCTTTGAAGCTTTTTTTTTTTTTTTTTTTTTTTTTTTTTTTTCTTCACATACACCTTGCGCACACATATACATATATATATATATATATAATATATTTATATATTTTTTCACTAATATGTTGTCGATAATCCCTCGCCGTTCTGCGATCTGCTACATTTTTCTATTTCTCGGTGGCTATTTTTTTCGTTTTATTCGGGGGCGATTTTAATACTTTTTATTCGGGGGCGATTTTAATACTTTTTATTCGGGGGCGATTTTAATATGTAGCCCTAACCTCTGCGCATATGTGCATGTGGCCTTCTGCTGGCCGAGAGGTTAGGGTTATATTAAAGGCTGCAAGATACAAGAAAACCAGACTTAGTTTCTGTAAACTAAGTTTTAATTTATATTAAATACCTTTTGTTGCCTGCTTGCAAACTTGCTGTTTCCCACGAGTAAAAAATGCGTGCGGCTGCGCGCACCAAAGTCAATGACTGACCAGCTCAGCTGGTCACGGTGGGCCAAATTCAAAAAATTTCGATCTTTTGTGGAGGGCGATAATCTTTTGTATATGTTTTTTTTTTTGTTAAATATATATATAAAGATATATATATATATATATATACAATTATTAACACAAATTTTAGCAGGATAGAACTCCACGCTGCAGGTGTCTTATTGAAAATGTGGGCCGGAAAAAGATGGAGCTGGCAATGTGGCCGCTTTTTATACGCCCACATTCCAGTGTTCTTGGTTTCAATGTTTCGCTCTCAGCGAAGCTTCGGACAGCGGAATGCTAGTGAGCGTATTTCTCCCACTGTCTCCGACGAGCGAGCAAAGCGTAAGCTTAGCGAAAGCTCGATCGCTAAAGCTCCGCTCTCTCTCTATCTCTCTCTTGCATTGCAGCGCAGGCGACAATGTTGTCGCAAACGATATGCGCTGCAATTTGCAATCTTAGAGATTCGCAACCATTACAAGCGAGCAGCAATCAATCAATCATTCATCATAAAAAATAAAGAAAGAGAAGGAAAAAAAAAACAAACAAATACAAATAAATATTTATCATTATCTTCCTAATCGTTGCTGGTCCGTTTCAAAGTTCTTCGCTAATCGCTCTCGGTATAGCCATAGTCATTCGCCTCATGGGGGCTACGTGACAGTCGCAATGAATTTAGTTTAACCGCAGGCAGAGCTATGATTCACACAAGTCCAAGCTACTAAGCACCGAAAGCAACTAAACGGTAGATGACTAGACAGAGAGACTGACAAATCAAATAAATACGACCACGATTTGCAGAGAATAGCCAATAGAAGAGCCAATAGAAGAAGCTAAAATATACTGATATATATGTCTTGAAATGTATAACCATAAGCAGATACAGATACAGATACAGATACAGATACAGATACAGATACAGATACAGATACAGATACAGATACAGATACAGATACAGATACAGATACAGATACAGATACAGATACAGATACAGATACAGATACAGATACAGATACAGATACAGATACAGATACAGATACAGATACAGATACAGATACAGATACAGATACAGATACAGATACAGATACAGATACAGATACAGATACAGATACAGATACAGATACAGATACAGATACAGATACAGATACAGATACAGATACAGATACAGATACAGATACAGATACAGATACAGATACAGATACAGATACAGATACAGATACAGATACAGATACAGATACAGATACAGATACAGATACAGATACAGATACAGATACAGATACAGATACAGATACAGATACAGATACAGATACAGATACAGATACAGATACAGATACAGATACAGATACAGATACAGATACAGATACAGATGCAGATACAGATACAGATACAGATACAGATACAGATACCTACGCATATATCTTATATCTATTCTCATAAATATAGATAATAATACATATGTATGTACGATTTGCGAAGATCATAACAACGGCTGCATGTGCCTTAAAGGTTAAAATCCTCTGCAGTCGCTAAACAAATAAACAGACGCATAAAATGAAGAAAAACAACTCAAGCTAAATTGGAGAATAGAATATAAGGCACACAGCTGAAAAGTGACGAACGGCAACAGAAAAGCTATTCAACTAAGCAAAATTATTTTAGGCGGTTGTGCTCGACTACTAAATACCGAAGCATTGTAATATGTGAATATGAATGAACAAAAATGAATAATAATACTAATTTCGTGAACAGAATATGCAATTTGCTAAGTGAAGTACGCGAGCTGATGTAGAACATAAAAAAGAATGGGAATCAAATCTCCTGTACAATATAAATATGGATAGATAAATATATCTTAAATTGTATATGCCACGTTTTATTTATCATTGGTAACAATTAAAGAAATTCATGATCTCGAACTCATGCTATGATAGTTCGTTGAAATCGAATCTACATATAGATCTACAATAGATCGCGATCATATCATAATACGTGCCTAAATGTATCATACCCCATTCGAGTCATTTTCAATGTGTGCAGGGCATACAAGCCGAAAAGCACAATTTGCATTGCTGACGCACTTTTCTTGTTTTCCTCTGAATTTCGCCGATCTTAACATATTCTTACCTTCTGTTTGTTTTGACGGAAATCTGTTATTGAATAAAAAAAAAAAAAATCCAAATAAAAATTCGAATAAAAAAAAAATAATGATCTAATGGGCAATGCGATCACAGCGTACGTCCACTGACAACCGATTGGCAATTAAGTGGGTCGACGTTGCCAAATGGCAAACACACACACACACATATATATGCACGTTTGTGTAAATACAGTGGGTCAAATCGATATTCGAATGCATAAAATCAAAATGTAATAATATGCAATATATTAAAAATAATTTATCTAATAGATAAGTGATTTAAGTCGAATTTAGTTTTTGTTTACTTTTATTTATTGGAAGTTTGTGTTTTGAAAATATTCTTTTTGCCATTTTGTTTTGGACCTACAGTAGCAAAAAAATGTATTTTACAAGGCACTAAATCATTTTCCTCTATAGACGCGAGCGATTCGCAAGCAGCAGCGGGACACTTGGGGCGCACACTCATACACACACACACAGATAATAAAATAATAATAAAAATAAAATAAAACGTATAAAAGTGTCTGGGCCCTTGCCAAAATTATAATTACCTGACATTGCGCACCGTGGGGCCTGTCAGCGGTCGGAGCATCTGGAAATAAGTCTACGAGAAATGCTAGTTGGCTGACCCCACGCGGTGTTCATCATATATCTACTTTTGCTAGCGGCCAGTCCCAAACTAAATTTGTTATTAAATGTATATATACATATGTATATTCATATATGTATATCATATTGCATGTGCAATTGGGAAATAGGCATTTCTGCATCTTTGGCCTACAATTTGTTGTACACATTGAGTCGATCATATGCAAAATAATAAATGAGAAGATGATATGGAACATTTTTATTATATTCGAATAAATTTCTCAATTACTAAATTTTTGGTTTATTGAAAATACAATAATTCAACTCCAAGCGAATATTTGAAAGGCGTTGTACATAGCTTGTGACATTACTTGCTACGCAACTATTAAACTGTTCAGGCCTTCCGGCAGCTTTTTCCGCCTTCTTAAACAACCTGCGCAGATTGATGTATCCAGTCACAACCTTCACGCCACACCAGACGCCAGGTAAAATAAATCTATCTATATTTTTGCCGCAAGCATTAATAATTTTGTTTGAGGCTCTTAGGATGTTTTCAACGAGGCCAATAAAATCCTTAGCGGCCGGATTATGCGGAAATTCCTTGCTGCACTGGGTAAGTTTAATAAAACTCTCGTCGGTAATTTTTGCAAACGGTACAGTTGTATTCACGAGACACCGTACGGATTGTTTGGGATGGAGCATTGCTTTGATGATACAAAATAAAGTCGGTTTCTCTTCACAGCTGCTGAGCACACTGACGCCAAACAGTGCCACGACAGCCACGGACAACACTAGAGGATTTTTTGACATCATTATGCAGCCTTTAAGTGTACTAACTCGAAAGGTGCTAATCAGCTTCTATTTATAGTGGCGATTACGCAACGAGTAATAATTGTCAATTCAATGGATAATAAGTTTGTCTAATAACTTAAGAAGCTCAACTGATTAAATTATGAATTGTAACGCATTAATTAGCATGAAGGTGAAATGAAACCAATTTAATTTTAATTTATTATATTGAAATAAACAATCCTTACGAAAGAAAGTTAAAGGAAATGTATATTAAGAAATGTATTAAGGAAATGTATGAGAAAAACTAGGTGGCTGACCCCACGTGATGTTCTACAAATTTGCTAGCGGCCAGTCCTAAACTAAATTTGTTAATAAATGTCGTTGTGTACTTTTGGGCTACAAATTGTTGTTCACATTGAGTCGATCATATGCAAAATTATAAATGAGCAGATTATATACATATATATGGTTATATTTTGATTATATTCGAGCAACTTTCTCAATTATGCCTTTGATGGTTTATGGAAAACACAAAAATTCAAAGCCTTTTGAAATCGTGGAAAGTTTTGTACATATCTGTATATCTTGCGACATTATTTGAAACGCAACTATTGAACTGGTCAGGCGTTGCAGCAGACTTGTTCGCCTTCTTAAGCAATTTTCGCTGCTTGACGTATGCGTACACAGTCTTCATGCCACACCAGACACCAGGTAAAAGTTCGCCATTTGGTGTTTTGCCGCAAGCATTGATTATTTTGTTCGAAGCTCTTAGGATGCTTTCAACGAGAGCTATAAAATGCTTCTCGGCCGGATGATGCGGAATTAGCATGATGCAATGGATAAGTTTCGTCGGTAATTTTTGCAAACGTACAGTTGTTTACACGAGACACTGTACGGATTGATGGGGATGGAGCATTGCTTGGGTGATACAAAATAAAGTCGGGTTCTCTTCACAGCTGCTGAGCACACTGATGCCAAACAGTGCCACGACAACCACGGACAACACTAGAGGATTTTTTGACATCATTGTGCAGCCTTTAAGTCGATAAAATTGAAAGGTGTGAATCAGCTCCTACTTATAGCGTCAATTACGCAACGAGAAGTAATTGTCAATGAAAATTATCAACGGTCAAATGAAATTATCAACGGTCAAATGAAACTAATTTATATTGAAAAAACCAACCCTTAAAAACATTTTTCAACAAGTACGAAAGAAAGTTTTAGGACATGTGCATATATTTGGAAAATATAGGTGGCTGACCCCACACGGTGCTCATCAAATATCCACTAAATGTATATATATAATGTATATATATATATATATATTCATATATATCATATATGTATGTGCAATAGGCGTTGTGTATTTTTGGACTACAATTTGTTGTACACATTGAGTCGATCATATGCAAAATTATAAATGAGCAGATTATATACATATATATGGTTATATTTTGATTATATCCGAGCAAATTTCTCAATTATGGCTTTGATGGTTTATGGAAAATACAAAAATTCAAATCCTTTTGAAATTGTGGAAAGTTTTCTACATAGCTTGCGACATTATTTGAAATGCAACTATTGAACTGGTCAAGCGTTGCAGCAGACTTGTTCGCCTTCTTAAGCCATTTTCGCAGCTTGATGTATGCGTACACAGCCTTTATGTCGCACCAAAAATTAGGTGCAAGGTCGCCATTTGGTTTTTTGCCGCAAGCATTAATTATTTTGTTGGAAGCTCTTAGGATGTTTTCAACGAGGCCAATAAAATCCCTAGAAGCCGGATTATGCGGAAATTGCGTGCTGCACTGGCTAAGTTTAATAAAACTTTCGTCGGTAATTTTTTGAAACGGTAAAGTTGTATTCACAAGACACCGCAAGGTCAGATCCGGGTGGAACATTGCTTTGATGATACAAAATACAGTCGGTTTCTCTTCACAGCTGCTGAGCACACTGACGCCAAACAGTGCCACGACAGCCACGGACAACACTAGAGGATTTTTTGACATCATTATGCAGCCTTTAAGTGTACTAACTCGAAAGGTGCTAATCAGCTTCTATTTATAGTGGCGATTACGCAACAAGAAATAATTGTCAATTCAATGGATAATAAGTTTGTCTAATAACTTAAGAAGCTCAACTGATTAAATTATGAATGGTAACGCATAAATTAGCATGAAGGTGAAATGAAACCAATTTAATTTAAATTTATTGAAATAAACAATCCCTAAAAATATTTTTAACAAATACGAAAGAAAGTTTAAGGATGTTTAATGTATGTATTACTTTAAAGCTCTACTCGTATATAATTAAATGCCATATTCAATTCATTTCTTATACTCTATCTATATATCTAGTTTAACTACTGCGTGATTAATTAATTATCGACAAGTCGATTAATTTTGGCCGTAGTTGTCTCTATTTGCCGGGTACTGTTATTTATATATGTATATGTACATATTTTCGATGTGTTCAAGTATTTGTTTGAGCTGATTATTTTTGGCACAGCTGATTTGTTGGCTTTTGTAACAGTTGTTATTTCTGCCAAAAGTCAAAATGAAATTTCAATGATTTTCGATTTTCAGTTTTCGATTTTTCGATTTGCCTCAAGGTCAATGCCGAAACAGGCCCAGCACAGCTGACAGACAAATCGCCAATGTGACTGATGATGTTTTCTTGAGCATTTTGGCGATAATACATACATACATATATGTATACATGTAAATATACACAAAATATATATATATTTCCATATATATATATATGTATGTATGTATGTATGTACCTCTGGCTGCCCAATTGGCACGCGCCCCTGTCCGTGTGCTGAGGCTCACGTCCGTTGACGTCAGCACGAGTCAAGCAACAAGAACCAAAAACAATCGAAGAATATAAGAGGAGAAAGAAATGGAAAACAACAAAAATGGCAGAGAATACAGTAATAATAAATAAGAATTTTAAATAAATAAACAGGGTAGCCGAAAATCAATTTGTCTGAGAGTTTGTCGTTGCAGGGCGCCGCATAAGCCGTTAGTGGGGAATAGCCAGCGGAGTCGATTGGAACCAATTGGACCCAAACGGAACCAATGGAACCAGCGGAACACATTCCCCACACTTTGCCACCGTTCAATATTTGCTTAAGAACTTAACGCGAATCGCGGATTCGCGATGTGCGATAAGCGTAAATCATCAATAAATTCTATATACACTCGCAATACTCTATAATTTTGATGGGTCACATTTATTTTGCTAACACATAATATTATAATATTATTTTAATATTTTTTAAAAATTAACTAATTAAATTTGCATTTATTATAAAAAAGCCTAAGCCTATTCTTAATAAATGTATTAAAATACTTTAATAAATAATACGAATATATTAAAAATAAACTAAAAAATTCTTGAAGCTATGAGATTTTGTTTAAATTTGTTCTTCAAATTATTTGAAAATTAACAATAAAATAAAATAAATAAATAAAAGTAATAAAATTTATTCGTTAGAAAAATACTGAGCTATACAGATGATTTTTAAAGCGGAAGGTTTGCAAAGGGTATTTGGGAGTCGACTAAGTGCTTTCACCTGCTAGTTCTCGGCATTATTTTGACAATTTGATTTATAACCTTGGCCAACAAGTAAACAAAGTGCGAAAGCGAGCCACATTGCCTTGTTGTCACAAACAATATTTATTTAGTTTCTATTTCTATGATTTTAATGAAAAAGCTTCTTCTCATATTTAAATACAAGTAAATATTTGTGACCATAAATCAAAACTGAGCAGCTGCGGCTCACAAAACGAATCTAACCAACACCCAAATGTAAATTCCATTATATTTTATTCCATTATATTCATTTCCATTTCCATTTCAATTTTCAATTCCATTTCTATTTCATTCCGTTCTATATTCCCCTAGTCACACTAGTTTAGTTTTATTTTTATTCTCATATGAGCACGAACAACAGTTGTTGTTCAGTTTGTTTACAGATTCTGTGAATTTGCACAGACGGAAAGTAAATTATTTGCTATTGTCATTTTATTTAATTTTGATAAGCAGCTGATATTTCCTAACCTTCTGCTTTTCTATGTAATTCTCAGATTTAGTACGATGTGTGGTGTTTGCACACTGCATTATGCGCAGCACTTAAAGACACGATTGACAACTTCGTATTCGCTTCTTCTCCAGTTCTGACAGCCAACTAAACAGATAGAACATTTATCCTATTTCAGTTAAAGCTTTATAGAACACAATAGCCCAGAGCAATAACAAATGTGAATGTATGTACACATTAATTATAATATTCCAGCAAAATTCTCATTTGACATTTTTATTCTTTTTGGAAAATACAGGAATTCAACTGCAAGTGAGTACTTGGAAAACTTGTAACATACTCTTTGACGTTAGGTTCTACACAACTATTGAACTGTTCTCTTCTGTTACCAGCAGATTCCGCCGTCAGAAGCAAAAGTCGCAGCTGGATGTATTCATAGATAATCGTTGAGGAACACCAAAGACCCTTTGTGAATATGTCCACATTATTTAAGTCGCATGCAGTTATGATTGTGGTGGTAGCTGCCAGGATGTCTCTCATGATATTTACAAAGACATCAGTGGCCGGATTGGGGGGTATTTCCTCGTAGCATTGGCGAATAGAAAAATAATATTTGTTGGTAGTCTGTTCAAAAGATTCAGCTGTAAGCTGCAAACACTTCAAGGACTTAATTGGATTGAGCATTGCCTGGAGGACGCAAAATAAATTCGGAGTCTCCTCACAGTTTTCGAACGCACTGACACCAAACAGTGTCACGAAGAGCACGGTCAACATTAAAGCCGTTTTTGACTTCATTATGTTGCCTTTAAATCGAATAAAAACAAACGAGCAAACCAGTTTCTACTTATAGAGCCAAGTACGAAACAAGAAATATAATTGTAAATTCAATAGATAATAGGTTTGTCGAAAATCTCGAAAAGCCCTACTGATTACATTATGAACGGTGACATACATAACTCCCCGTGAAGCTGAAATGAAACTAATTGAATTACTTCAAATGAATTGTAATATTATAGAGTGAGTTTTTGATTAACAAACTGCAAGATAATTTTACAACACTTTCGAAAGAAAGTTTAAGGAAATGCGTTAAAGCGACGTGTTGGCTGTCATTGGGTATGTCAACACATCTCCATTTATCTTGAGCGTTAATCTCATTCCAAATATCAAAATCAATCAATGAATCGTAAATCTTAAAAAAAAAAAACAAAACCTTTCACATTCGATTTATAGCACTCGCCATCGACCGGAATCGGTCGTAAAACAATAAATTTACGACAGTACAAATTCGGTATGCAAATTGACACGATCGATGGATTGTTCAGCTTTAGATTTATCAATTGGAACGCCCAATTTATATTACGGTTTATTGATGTTACCTGGGCCGGGTGAAACAAGGCCGCTATTTTCAGCTAGTGAGAAGAAACGAAGCCAATTTATTCATGTCTCTTGCGCCATGGCTCGTCAGTATTAATTATTACACATAAATATAAATCGGATCGGATTGATCCAATTCTATATGCACGATTTGCTGTCTGTTGCGATTTTCGAGTGTGAAAATCTAGACACACAAATAATTTGCTGTCTATGAAATAAAAATAGAAAAAAGAAAATAAAAATATCAGGGCATAAAAAACAACTGATCTAAAATTTGTTTATTCACAAAGAACAAAGTGATTTAATTGGGAAAACAAAAGCTGTGCAAATTAATAAATCCCTAATAACATTCTCACACTGGACTTTTATACAGATTTATGTATATAAAAGAAGTCTTTCATTTTGAAACCGCAAAAAATAAAGTTTTCAATTTGTTTTCAGTTCTGCTTTGATGCATATGCTTATTTCTAAAGTTCTGTATGGATGTAATCGGTACAGATATCGAATATAAATTCGATTCACATATTCCGACAGCAGGTGGCGCCCCAATGTGGGCGTTGCGCCAGGTGAATGGCCGAATTCGTACGATTTCATTGAAGACTTTCACCATAAATCGGACTATTAAGTACATACTCATCTGAGCAGAAAACAAATAGAAACATGCAATTCCAATAAACATGGGCTGAATTCTTTGCGTGGGCGCCGTACTTATATCCACTCATTCCGAGTCCGAATAAAAATGCATAAAATAATGCAAAACGATGAACTTTAAAGCCGAAAATCAAATACCCTTTCACATATGTATATTGGTATATATAGACTACAAACCTTAAAGGAGTCATCCTAGAGAAAGTGAATAGAAAACGAAATCGAGTAAGCATTACCGAAAAATATTTTATCAGACTAGGGTAGAAGATTTTTTAATAAACTTTTTCGTTAGATCTACATTAGATTTATATTAAATAAATTGTATCTTGTACAATCAAATAGTATAAAAGTTGTAGTTATGCAGTTTTATTAAAATTGAAAGATAGATAATTAGCTGAAGCAAAGGAAGAAGTCTTCTTTCTGATTTAATCAAAGTTTAATTTGCGAAATGATCCATCAATTCCAAAGATGCTTTCATAGTCGCAGCTCTGTCCGGCAGGCCTCAGTGTTTCGTCCACTCCATAGTTAGCCTCCGTCCGGAGGTATTCTCGTTGTTCCGTAAAAATATCCCATGTCTGCTGCTTGAGCTCCTCAAGCGTACCCTGCTCCCCGCCCAGGTGTGCGGGCAAATACTTTTGCGGTATGTGTTTGTAAAGTGATTCCAAATTGCTGCCGTGCACTGAGATCTATTTAAAGGAGAACCAGAAGCTGCTGTTAGAGGGAGAGACAGATATGTTATGTATGCACGCATGTATCTAGGTATATACCCGACTCTGCTCCTTGGCAGGCAGTAGTGAGTGCATCATATTGAAGCCCCTTTCGAAGACGGCATTCGTGTTGATCATGTGCCTGCCCTTGTCCCGAATGGGCATGGCTTCCTCGGCAAAGACGGACATCTTCTTGACAATGCTCGGCGTGAGCTGTAGCAGATGGGCCGCCGTATAGCCGCTAAAGTCGAGGATGAGCAGGCAGCCATAAATGACGGAGTAGTCATCAAATTGTAGACTCAACGCGCTCAGGGCGTGCGACACGCCCATTATCTCCTCGAAGGTATACTTGTCCGCTGCATAGGAGCCGGGTCGCACATAAATGATCCGTGGCCCATCATCGTGCAGCGGACGTGGCAAACGCAAGCCAACGCTGAGGAAGGAGTTAAGATATGTAGATCCGGCTCAGAGCATTCGCATCCATCTGGAACAGCCACTCACCCAAGGCGTAGTAGCTCGTGTAGGCGCTGGCTGTCCACGTCACGTATCGTATAAAAGTCCGGATAGCGAGTGCGGAGCGTATAAAATTTATCCAATTTAGACTTGGCCTTCTCCAGGCTAAACTTGCAGCCGCGCAGAAAGGCCACCAGGAACTGATCGTCGCTGCGTGCGCGTAAGTGTGGTTGCTGTTTGAGCCAGGTGCGTAATGTTTCAATATCTGCATCTAGACGTTCGGGCACTTCGTTCAGCTCCTCAATGGCTATGCGTTGCAAATTGGCCGATAGGGGGCGTATTTGTGGCGTCATTTGTGATTCAAGTTTAATGTTTGATGTTAGAAAATGAACTGAATTCAGCTACACGACGACGATAACTGCGATTCTATTGAAATTGATATGAAATCTAATCTCTAGCGATTAGATTGAACTTAATGGGGGTTCAGTTATTTCGATTTGCGTATGCTAGTTTGAACATTGACTGATATGAACTTTACTAAGCATTTCTTTGATAATGACTTTCAAATATTTATATTTGGCACATCGACAATAACTAAATCAAAGTGATCAGAGTTAGAGTCCCTATAAAAATCATATATGTTCATGTGCTCCATTAAATATAAAGTAGCTAGGCCTAAGTAGACAGAAAGAAAGAGATGGTGAGAGATGAAGAGAGTGAGACGGCAAAATAAACATTCAGAGAAACAAAAGGGAGGCAGATACAACTAACAATAGACACGGATGGAAGAGGGAAAGAGAAGGAGATAGAACAGAATTGATATTGGTCGAAAGATGGAAAAGCTGAATTTGGAAAGAAATAATACGGCGAAAAGAGAGATATCGAAGAATAAAAATAAAGAAACATTGAAAGATAGATAAAAGAGCAAGATAAGCAAAAAAGATAAGCAGAAAGAGAATTCGATATATAGAAAGAGAAAGACAGAGAAAAGGAGAAGAGAGAAATGGCATACCTATTTAGTTTATTATATCAATATTAACTAACTAATTATCTATAAAGTCCAGGGCTAAACACTTAATTGTTTTGGCTCTACTTAACATGTTTTCATACATAGTTTTTTTTTGTTTGCCTCTTTATTTATTTTGTACTGTTTGCAAATTATGCTAGACACGAAGTTTCATGTCTTTTTGTTATCTTAATGCTTTTGTTTGTTGTTTCGCCGAGGTAATTGTTGCTGTTGTTGTTTTGGCAGTTATCTGAGTATACAGCCAGCAAGCAGACAGCACACACACACAGGTATACGAAGACAATTTGATGTGCGCTATGGCAGACATATTGGCACCACAGTGAACAGCGAACAACAGCAGCAGCAGCTGCCAGAGCAAAGGCGACAAAAAGCAAAGTGCAAAGCATGCCATACACTCACACTCTCACATTACTTATACATTCATATAGAAGCAAGTACGGGCAGGCGTATAAGTGTGCATGTATGCGTACATTATAAAAGGCAAAGCTTTTCAAGCCATCTCTCTCAGTGACTGTCAATTCCATTTCGTCTTTTGCTTGAATGTTTGCTGCTGCCCGCGCACTCCGCTGTCGTGTCAAAGGCTATCAATTTTAATGCAAGTTGCCTTTTGTGCCAAAAAAAAAAAAAAAAAAAAATACAAGCGAAATGGCAACATCAACAGCAGCCTCAACAAGCAAACAAATAAACGAAAAGCATATGACAAGAGTCACAAACACACACACACACACACACACACACACAAACATGCATGTGCATTCATTCTCGTCTCTATACATATGCGCGCACATATGCATATGTACACATATGTACATATGTGAATATGTATGTATGTATGTATACATATGTGATGCTCGCTCAGCTGTTATTTGAATTGACCTTCAACACATTTTTCTTAGTAAAAGCGAATAGATACATGCATATACATACATACATATGTATGTATATACATTTATATCCAAATACATATGTACATTTTCACAGTTGCACAAGTCTTGAATTTGATTTCAGCACAATAAATGCCGACCATTGAAACTTGGGCTTTTTATTCGACCCGATGTGAATATTTTGCTTAGATATTCCTGAATTAGCATATAATTAATAAATTTCATAATTATAAATTTGATAAAAAGCTAAACTCGTATATCGAATAATAATTATAAGATGAACATAAAATAAATAAGATTTATGTATATAAGATTGCAAACTTTAATAAATTATAAAAATAAAATATAGCTAAAAAAAAACATTGTATTTTGAATATAAAAATAAAATAAAATAACAATATAATAAATATACATTTTCATTAATAAATTTAAATACTTGTTGAATTTATATTTTATTTTACAATTTAAAAATGATTTGTATAACAGAAATGTAGTTAATATATTGTCAAATAAATTGTGGAAATCAGCTTCATATATAAAGGATAGCTCTGCAGGCATTTTGATGTTTCTCTTGACACTTTGCAGCTTGAATGGAAAAGTTTCTGAACAGAAATGAAACTACAAAAAAATAATAATAATAAATAGATGAAAATAGAAAACAGAAAACAGGCAGGCCATGTTTCAAGTGACACGCAAAGCACATTCCCAATATTTACATACACATATGCTTGTATGTATTCTATACCCTTACGTGATTAATGTAAATCCTTGTTAATCCCTAGCTACATACATATATACGAAACTATATCCATCAAGGGCGACTGGAAAAGAAAACTTAATAATTTGGTCACAAAATGTTTATATTAGACATGTCTAAATATTTAGACTATTATAATATTGCAAATATTTGTAATTCTTTTTTTTTTTTAACAACTAAAAAATAAAATATATAAAAAATAATTTAAAATATTTTTAAAGCTGAAACAGTTTAAAGCTTAAATAGAAAAAAATATATATAATATAAAATTATTACTACACATAAATATTATTATTATTTTATTTTTACTCAACTAATTCTTAGTATAAATATTTGCAAATTTTATTTTTTGTATAAGCATTGTTGATTCTTTTAGTGATAGAGTCACATCTCTGCATAATTCTTGAATGCTACAAGTTTTGGGGAATACCAAGTCAAATACTTGAATAATTATATACAATTTTTTACTTTTACTTTATTTTATTTTGCGTTTTAAATTTATTTAAACATTTATTTTTGTATACATATATGTATGTACTTGTTTATATGTATGTATATCTGCTTAGATCTCTTGTATGGCAGCTTATTTGATGTAGTTCGCTAGAAAAGAAAATTGCTTGTCGCAGCACAGATCATGTTTAAAATTAAATAAACCCACTATGAGCACAAGTTGTGCTCCCTGGTGTGGTACGTGGTACGTGGCTCGGATTCTGGCACGCGAGATCAACGTTCTCGATGAGGTAAGAAATTATTTTCAGTGGACAGACTGTGGGAATATATCGGTTCGGCATATAGCTAAATCATATGTATATGTCTATATACATATACACTCATTAAGATGTCTTTTCGCTTGTCATTTTTACGTATTTGTCGTCAGTGACAGGCAAAAATTGTATGAGCTTAAAATGTTTGCATTATTTAGTGAGTGGAATATATACATCTAATATGTATATATTCAAATTTCTATGTACATTTGCATGTACAACTCTCTGTTAGAGGTCCCAATTCGTTAATCTGCGCAAATTATTGTCAACTTTTCCCAGCTGTGAATTGATATTTATAAATGCTTCACACCCATTACGCGTAATGTTTTTTATATTTGTCGCTGGTGCTTCTCAGCATTTAATTTACAATCAGTGCAACAATTTTGACCAAGTTTTCGTTTGCCCCTCATTAGCCTCGTTGTACCGGATGTCTTGGACAATTTGTCTGTACATTTTATAAGTAGTAGCTCGCTGAAATCTGAAACAATATAACTGCATAATTGGGAAACCTTCTTTGCCCACTCAAGTTGTTTTTTGCTTAACCTTAAATGTTGGAACGTAACGAATGTAACCTCCAGTAACTATATAAATGCATTAAATATTAAATCAAAAATTCTTCTGTAAAAATACAAAAGTAAATACATTTGTGCCAAAATAATATGCAACATATAGTCTGTCTGTCACTCGATATTTCAACATAATTACTTTAATTGGAAAAGTCTTTGTGCTTGATCGGTTCGTAATTGAATTGAAGGAACTAGAACTTCCTTACACCTATGTATATGGTTAGCATGGTGTACATATATCTATCGCTACTCGCACCAAATCAAACTTCTATTGTATGACATAAATAAACAATATGGTAAATAAGGGGAAACACAAATAGTAAAAATACATCTAAAGTCCTGTCTCTACATACAAAAGTTGTTTCATCTTATCTTAAATGAGGGCATAGTGCACAGTTGTTTTGTGCTTCTGCTAGCGTATCTACTCTTTCTTTTTCTTTTTTTTTTTGGCTCTTCAGGCATTGTTTTGATGGTACCACAAATTGTATCCTTTCAACTTTTTGGCAGCAAACGACATTGACAGCAGCTCAAACGACAGAGCGGCTGCGAGAGGATATATTTTATATAATTTTATGGCACGAAGTGCAAAGTTTACAAACTACACAGAGACAGAGTGCGAGAAAGAGTGAGAGAGAGAGAGAGTCGTAGGGAGGGACAAAGCACACAAAACAATACGAATAAAACTTGGGCCATAAAATGCGAGAATTATTGAGTCTGTTGCAAATCGCAAAACTTTTGATTCTCTTAGAAAATCTCTTAATAATCCTTTCATCTAGAAAGTGTCCCAATTTCAGCTAAGAGCAATCAACTTCATTTGTGTGCTGTGTTTGTATTGCCAAAGGCGACATTTCTTAGAGCTCCCTTTGGACTTCCACTTGAAATACTCTTCAGCTATTCTAACGTATATGAAAAAGACTTTAATTAATAAGATTCTTCTTATAATATCATTGTTTAGTTTTCGAAGTTCCTAGTCCTTTTTCAGAATACGCTAAATCGTGTTTTTTGTTGAAAATTAAATAATTCCCATAGGTCTAATAATAATTATATATGAAAATGTACACAAATTGCTCAAAAAGTGAAAAGCTCTTGGGCTTTCCGAATCGTGAACCGAACAGCAAACGCTGTCCCTAATGCCAGCCATATGATAAAGTTAACTGACAGATATGCAGACATCTTCGTCATCTCCAAGCAAACGGAACTAATTGGGTGGCTTAGTTGACAGCACTTAGCTTAATTTAAGGAGCGTGGATCACACACATATCACATGTTGAACGTCATTCATCTTCTCCCATTTGCCATAAAATATTTAAACTAATTAATGTGCGTTTTTATTTATTTTTTTTTTCATTTTTTGTGCCAACTTTTATTGCCATTTTTTATTTTTTTTTATTATATAGTAATCAGCGAACCGGAAAATTCTCTGACTAATCCTTTATAGATGTTTACTTTTCTATATAAGACGTTGGCTACGCACGTGTATATATGCATACATATGTATATATATAGGAATGTGTAGGCATAGTTTGCCAAAAGCTTTACAGTGTTTTTTTTATTATTTTATATTCTGCTAACTATAAATAAGATTCCAGTAGTCGAGACTGCTCGTCTACGAATTCCCCTGAACCGTGCAAAGAGCTAATATTCCAATATTTCTAAATAAAAAATAAATTGGAAGTGAACGTATTCAATCATTTCATTTCAATTATCGATTGTAATCGATAAAATTGAAAAAGATAAACTCATACTGTGTTAAATTTGAAGTCTCTAGTTTATGCGGAATACAGAATAAATATATGTTATGGTAAGAGCTGTTTGGGTTTGCTCACTCTGTATTTGCTCACCTGAAGTCTTTATTAAAAGATAAGATCTTTAATTAATTAACTGATTTAATATATTGTTGTAATTCTTAGCAATATTAAAAGTACATACATTTAATTTATATATTTATTTGACAAGATATATTGACAAAGCGTTAGTAAGCTAAAACTTTATTTATATAGCCTAAAAAGCTTACAAAGTTCCAACTGACATCAACTGTATTGTAAATTATCCAAAGAGAATATAGCAATAATGATACTTTGTTTGAGAATCAGTTTCTTATAACACTAAAATGTGTGAAAAATCCAATTAGAAGGCTCTCAAATGTATCGAACGCGTTTAGTTCATGTTTGAAATAGTTCGACTATTAGCTTTCTCAAAGATCGTGTTTAAATCATATTGAAAGTGAGCTGCTGCAAAATGGGTCATTTATTAGTCTTATTTTTCTGTGCCTGTGCTTTTAACGTAAGTTTCTAAATATTGAAGTTCTCTCAAATCTTAAATAAAAAAACAATTATAACATTTAGATCGGTCCAACAATCGCCAATATATTCAATACCCCACATATGGCGGAACATATACCAAAGCTAACAGCAAAATTCTTTTCTGATTTAGTGGTAAAATTGTTTGAGACTAGGAACAGTATTTATCGATGTACTCTGTCGGTCAAAGAGCTTGAACCGATTATCAAGAGAATGAATATTATTATGACTAGTTCAGGAAAAATTATAAAAGACTGTCGCGATTGGGGGAGCTTAGGCTGTACCGAAGTAGCAAGATCGATAATGGAGAATATTTATGCGCTGGCTATCGATGGCATATTTGAGACACTTGAATTTACACACCATCGCACCTGCCTGCAGAATGTGTTGGAAACGTTGAGGCGGACATACAATATTGTCAGATTGGTTATTCAAAATGCCGTTGAATGAAGTGTTTAATAAGTTGCCAAAGCATATTTGAAATAGGTTTTATTTTTTATTAAATTGGAAGTAAACGTGTTCAATTTATAAGCTAATAAACAGAGATATTGTGTTTATTTTATAATATATTTGTTACATGAAAGTATATTTTGTAGACTAGGTGAATTATGCACGCTGTAATCAATTTCAGTTTCTTATAACTTTAAAATGTGTGAAAAATCCAATTAGAAGGCTCTCAAATGTATCGAACGCGTTTAGTTCATGTTTGAAATAGTTCGACTATTAGTTTTCTCAAAGATAGTATTTAAATCATATTGAAAGTGAGCTGCTGCAAAATGGGTCATTTATTAGTCTTATTTTTCTGTGCCTGTGCTTTTAACGTAAGTTTCTAAATATTGAAATTCGCTCAAATCTTAAATAAAGAACAATAATAACATTTAGATCGGTCCAACAATCGCCAATATATTCAATACCCCACATATGGCGGAGCATATAAATAGTCTGACAAACCAATTCTTTTATGATTTAGTGGCGAAATTGCAAGAGATTAAGAACAATATTTATCATTGTAGTCATGCGGGTGACCCGGTTGAGCCGATTATCAACAGAATTCATGTTATTATAGAGAGTTCAGTAAGAATTACACATGACTGTCGCGGTTGGGGGAGCTTAGGCTGTACCGAAGTAGTAAGATCGATACTGGAGAATATTGGTGCGCTGGTTATCGATGGCTTATTTGAGACATTTGAATGTGCACACTATAACGCCTGCTTGGAGCATGTGTTGGAGAAGTTGAGAATGGTATACAATACTGTCAGATTGGTTTTTAAAAATACCTATAAAGTGGTTATTAATTAATATTGACTTCAAACACTACATTTATTATAATATATTATTTTATTAATTTATTTAATAAAATATTTCAAAACAAATTAAATTGAGTTGAAATTGATTACACAACAACTCTGGCTTTTCTTTCACATCGTGAAAGTCCTTTTTGTTCGTTGTGCGTCCTCTGGAATAACCATTCTCACCTTTAACTATTGAGAATAGACTTGTTATTATTTTCGATAAGTAGGGAGTATTATTGCGACCTATTTAAAGAGAATTGAATCCATGACAAAAGGACCAGACCGAATAGAAGCGAAACTCCTGAGATATGGAAATTCCTGTCAGACACATAAAAGTGATTTCTACTTAACAAACATCTGGAGCTGTTACTTGCATAACCTGTGTTGAAAGGGATGTGGGGGTTGTACGCGGTTGACTGATTTTTCGTCCCCATTGAGTGGGCGCGTAATTAAATTCTTGGCAAGGCGGCGGGGCTTGCTTAGAAGGTTTCGGAGACAGGGAACCAAAATGCTTCGCTGTGCGTGCCGATAATGACCGGGCGGTGTTGTGTGGATGGCAACCCACTGCCACCCACCAAATTTATCAAGTAGACAAATATTTGCTCTAATTAGTAAAATTGGACACGTTCTGGGGATGGGGCAGCTGCGGGTGACACAGCTCTACGAGTCGCTCGAGCTGCAGTGTTGACTGATTGCCTCTTCGTAAAATCGTTTGTTGTCTTCGATTTGGGGCCGCTCATTAAATGCTGCTGGTCGGGCCTACGACAATTTCCCCAGGCCGAAAACTTGCCTAAGACAGTAAATGCCAATTGCGTGCCACGAAATTACACTTCCACAATTGTTTGCTTAAGCATTGTTTAAAGCGATTAACGTGTAATATCTTGTTGATTGATAATTGTCTTCGCATGCAGATTAAGTAATTTGGTAATTTGTCCCTTTGTGTTCACAATTAGCCAATACCCGACAAATTAAATACTTCGAGGATTTATTAAGATAAAATATTTACTAACCACTAATGAAATGGATTGTATATACATAAAGTACATATGTATATGTAAAGTATACTGTGTGTGTCGTCTGATTCCTATTGAATTTACTATCATTAAATTAAGTTATATATGTAGTTTATTGGGTTAATCTTCTCTACGAGAGTGAGACAATATATGGATGCTGTTGAACCTAGTTCCGGGTGTTGCTGTTGCCGTTTCTCCAACAGAGTATCTGTCCGAGAACGGAAATTGAGAATTCAGGGGCGTGTAAAGTATATTTATACATATATTCTTGATCAGGATGATGATCGAAGCTATGTCTGTATGAATGTAAATAGAAGTTTGTCCTATCTATATGTATACGAGCTAATAATAATGACCAATAACCAATAACACATGTTATTTCTTAATAGCAATACTAATCAAAGGATTTATATTGTTTATTTTTTATTTTAAGTAAGTTTAACGGCAAAAATAAACCGTAGATTTACAATTAAATGCGTAGATTTATTTATTTACAGCTTTCACATCAGCATTTGCGAGAATGTTGAAATATACATTAAGTTCATTTATGTGTGATCAATCCAATTAAAAGGTTCTTAATTGTAACGAATGCGTTTAGTTTAGCTTAGTGTTTGACAACATTCGAACATAAGGTTTCTCGAAGATCGTATAGATCGTAAATCGTATTGGAAGTGAGCGACTGTAAAATGTCAAAGTGCCACTTATTGCTGTTTGTTCTTTCTTTCTTCTGCCTCAGCGTTTTTAGCGTAAGTTGCCAAATATTCAAATCATCAGTTCAATTCGCCAGTACATATACAATAAAAACTCTTAGGTTCTTTCACGAAGTGCATTAAATGAATTCTCTGATGATTTTGTTGTTGCTAATATGACACATTTAACAGTAAACTTCTTTAAGACATACAGGAATGTGTTACGAGTATTGGATTCAGCCCTTAAACGTTGTGGCGGAAATAGTAAGAAGTTAGTTAAGGTTATAAACGACATAGAAGTGAGGCTACTACCCGAAAACAAAAAGCTAATGAAAATTTGTAGGGTGCCATCAGATTGCAAGTTGAAATATCAGTTTATGGTAAAGATCATCCACGTTAAAACCGTTAGTATCCTATTGGATTCAGTTGGCATTGATGATGTGAATGAATGCGAAAAAGAATATGTGACGAAACTCACATGGATCCTGAATCGATCAAGAAAGATTTTACAAAAGTTCTTAATTTAATTTCTTCCATCATTTGTAATGCTTTTTCATGTCTCGCATCCAATGGAATCGGGTTAAATATATAAAATGTTTATTAAAATTACTTTGTGAATAAATTGAATAAATATGTTTAATCTGATTTATATAATTGTTGCTTAATTGTTTATTCCTGTGTATCATGCCAATTTGAATAAATCAATTTTATTTTGACACTTTATCGTATTTCTTTATTATCGTTTCAAATCGATTATTTCTAGCTTAAATAATATCACAAAAGGTGGCAGCATCCAATTTACTGTGGGGTTCCTGTAGTGAATATATCGATTTTAGACATGCATCAGGATCATTTTAATGTGTGAGAAACCCAATTACATGGTTTACAAATGTATCGAATAAATTTAGTTTAGCTTAGTGTTTGACAACATTCGAACATTAGTTTTCTCGAAGATCGTATAAATCGTAAATCGTATTGAAAGCGAGCGACTGTAAAATGTCAAAGTGCCACTTATTGCTGTTTGTTCTTTCTTTCTTCTGCCTCAGCGTTTTTAACGTAAGTTGCCAAATATTCAAATCAGTTCAATTCGCAAGTACAAATATAACAAAAACTCTTAGGTTCTCTCACGAAGGGGATTAAATGAATTCTCTGAACACTTTTCTGTTGCTAATATGACACAGTTAACAATGAATTTCTTTAAGTCTTATGAGAAAGTGCTACGATTATGGGATTCAATTATTACAAATTGTGGAGGAAATAATGAAAGGTTAGATGTGATTATGAACAAAATACGAAAGAAGCTAGTACCCGAAATCGAAAAGCTAATCAAAAATTGTGGGGCGCCATCAAAATGCAGCTGGACCGATCAGTTTATGATGAAGATCGTCCACCTAAGAACCATTGAAATCCTATTTGATTCAATTGGTATTGATGATGTGAATAAATGCGAAGATAAATATACGAAGAAACTTACAAGGGTAATGAATCGAGCAAGAAAGATTTTACACAAGTTCTTGACTTAATTTCTTCCATCACTGTTAATGCTTTTCAATGTCGAATTGGGTTCAATATATTAATTGTTTATAAAATTTACTTTATGAATAAATCAATTTAAATTTGCTTAAAATTGATTATATTGATGGGGCAGAAACTCCAGATGGCATCTAGCAAGCTTTAAATTGAGTCAGTGAGAAGCAATAGCAAGTATTAATCGGACTTTACTTGCTTGAACATAAACTCTAAGAGCATTAGGAGAGAGAGTGTCTGCTTTTTAAGCAGAGTGGTAGATATTAAGTAAATCAACAAATCACATTGGCATTGTGACCCAACAAACCACCGTTGACCTAACCCATTTACAGCAAAGAAGAACAGTTAACTGCGTGTGTGTGTGTGTGTGTGTGTGTGTGTGCGAGAGCAATTTCTCGATAGTCCAATAGGGAATGCCAAAGATATATACTTCAATAATTCATTTGAATCATGATAAATGCCCGGATTTGACTCTGACATTTGCAAAATATACTGAGGTCAGCATACACACACCAACACGCACACACATTTAGCAAACTGGCAATCCTTTCATACAGATTGGGATTCTGCTTACGTGTTGACTTGGCCAACAAATTGTTGGCTCTGTACTATCCTGTGCAGCTTAATGTTGCATGTATGATATACTTATTACGGCCAGTTGGCATGACCAACAGTTGGCCAAGTGCGTACGATGCTGAGTCAGCTTGTGATTCCATTACGATTCGTCTATATTGAAATTAATATTGTCGGCATAAAACGGACAGTTACAATCTTGAATTAATGAATTAATAATGATTATATTAAGAATATTAACAATTATAATAAGAATTAAACAAATTGTAAATATATTTATCAACTACCCGAAGAGTTTAGGGCATCTCGTAGTCGATCAGTCTCAATTAAAGCTCTTTTACTTGTTTAGTAATAATCTTATATATAAAATTCTCGTTTCGTGGTGTTTATTGCCAAACTTCTCCGAAACGGTTCGATCGAAACTTCTCATCAAATTTTGGGTGCAGGTCGGGTAGGTCTGAGAATCGGCCAACATATATTTTTCATGGCCCTAAGTTTAATGGGTGAGCCACCATTACTTCTTTTTCTTTTTTTTTTTTTTTGACGCAACGACCTTACAATAGTATTTAGTGACGCAATGTACAATGAAACATTGATTGCTATAGAGGATCTTTGAACTATCATTGCAAATTTTTAATACAAAAAATTATTAAATAAAATATATTTAAATAAAAAAAAAAAAATTAAATAAAACAGAAATTTTAAATAACAAAAACGTTTTTCAATAAAAAAATTTAATTAAAAAAATTGTTTATTCAAATAAAATTTTTAAACTAAAAAATAAAAAAAAATGTAGTAAGAAAACATTATATAACAAAATGTAGAAAAAAATTGTAAGTACAAATTTATTTTTTAAATAAAAACAAAAAATAAAAAAATGATTAACAAAATTATAATTAAAAATAAAACACTTCACTGCAGGCACGACTGACCCCACCGGGTCTGGACGACTGAATAAATGCCGCAGCTGTTGCCCTTTATATAGGGCAACTTCCACTCAGAGCAAAAGTTGCACTCAAATGTTAAGCTCGGCGCCAGGTAGAGATCGTTGCAGTCGATTCAATGGGAACACTCTCTGCTGCTGCAGGCAATTTCTAAATGATCTCCTGGAGTTCTTCTGCATGCCATGCTCTTCTTAGGCAGACTGACAGAGAGACAGACTGTGAGATAGACATGCTGGCAGGCTTGTATGGGAGGGGGAGTGGGATCGACAGAGAGACCGATATACCAACAGACATGCGAACAGATACATATGTATACAGGCACACAAACACTAATTTAACTATGAGTGTTTGTGTGCCTGTATACATATGTATCTGTTCGCATGTCTTTTATATATATTATTGTATATATATTATTTTAATGTTCAGAAACATTTTTAAATACGTTTTCTATTTCCTTATTAATAAGTTCCATGAAATAATTTAATTTAATTATATATACATAGCGTAGCGGATGTAATTAAATGGACGAGAAAGCACATTAAAGATAAACTATATATATGTATATATAAAATATATTCTCGCATTCTATTTATTCGTATAGTCGTGAGAGATATCCATGCAGAAGCTATTTGCTCTAATTATTCTTGCTGTGGGCCTGCAGTGTGTTACGTGCTTGACGCTGGAATTGCCGACTGGCTTTACCATTTCACTTGTAGGGAGCTTTACGCAGCCCAAGGTATACAGATGTTTTCAGGAGTCTGTCAAGCCTCTAGGCAAATCAGTGACTGCATTTCGTGACCGTGCGAAGGAATGCGTAGGTGACATCAATGACAAAGTGACGAAATATTTGATACGATTTGTCCAGGCTATTGAAAAAACTAAGACAGAATGCCCTTATGAACAGGATCGCTGCGCAGCCATTATGCTCACAAATGCGCTCACAATCATCGACGTGGGCGCTGAGTTAATCGAAGCCTCTCTTAATGGAAAATTCAACTTTAAAATACCAATGATAATTTGCGCCTATAAGGAAATAAAGAGTTTCTTCCCTCTATATGCTGTTCTAATACAAACAATAATCGGTTGTTTAGAAATATCCGACATGTTATTTTAAAATATAATAAAAACGTATAAATAAATGGGAAATTATTTAATTTTGTTCTTATTACTTTTATATTATCTGATGCAAAGATCATATACATATTTTGTAAAGTCTCCTTATAAATATATATGTGCTTAATAATATATAATATATATAATAATGTGAAATTTACAACTATTTGGAATTCTAAATTATATATGCCTATGTTATTGAACACGACCAACATTATATATGTATATTAGATCTTAATAGTATCTAGTCTAGTCTAGTCACGACTAACTCAGTGCTGTACTCTCTCACAGACTTCTAATCATTCTTTACTCAGCAGTGAATTTGAAAAATGGGATATATAATGAAATTCACTTTGAGCCACAGATAATTCGAATTATTCCATATCTAATTAGTTTAAAATTATGATAATATTTTTGTTTTTTGGTTTTTAGGTTGGTATTAAACAATTGCCCTAACTTGCGATCATTCAAGTTCGAACCTCGCGTAAAAATGACTGGGCAGTTGGCATTGCTGATTTTGTGTGCTTCATTGCTTTTGGTAGCTCGTGTAGATGGCTCGCGACAACAGCATAGAAAAGCAAGGTTTCTTAATATTGATCCGTCGGCTCTTATACCTGAAATTTCGATAAAGATAGATCTATTAAAGCACAAAAAGTTGTTCAAATTATTGAAGGGAAAAGGCAAGCTTAAAGCTTCAAGCTGTCATGAGATTGTGACCGATGTCCTCATGAACAGAGCAGACGAATTTTTAACCAAAATGCGGACCTGTCCAAAAACGCCGGTAGGACGATTTGATTTTGACATCATACAGAAACCAGCCACCGAAATTAAGCGAAAACTTTCGAAAAAACATGAAACAATACAAAAGATGGTGGAGATGTATCATGAAGCCAACAAATTAGTAATTGATATAACGGAAAATATATTATTCTTAAATGCGACAATAGCGGATAACTGTAAACTACCGAGTGCCCGAAGTTTACTAGGTTCAGCGTTAACCTTTGTCTCCGATATTATGTATTGCTCAGCAATAAACAGTAATTCATCATAATTTAATATCGACTTTAAACAAAAGTGTTAATACTAACCTAGCTCAAATCAAGTAAAACTAATAAAAGTGCTCTTAATACAAACTGAATGTCTTAATTATATTCATATTTTTTGTTAATATGATAATAATAATTTCAGAATAGTTCACACGCTTAAATATGGAAGCAGCAAGGTTTTTAAAGAATTTATCCTCCACTTCTACAGATTTCTCTCCTTCACAGTGAACACAAAGTAGTTTTTCTATTTGCAATTGTTACAACCGAAACCCATATTAAAAAAGTTTCGAATTCGGAATCGACTATGGATAAAGAACAGCCTCATCAGTCAGGCTACAAGACGAAGAACTACAAGCCTATAACCTATAAGAATAACAACAGCAAGAATAGCAACAACCAAACCAAGTTTATGTATAACAACAAAGTAAATACATAAGTATATATTCAATTAAATTTTGTAATTTATAATATCAATTTTGTTCTCCTTTCTGCATTAGAACTTTTGATGACCGTTTAAAATTATTAGAATAATTTGAATAATTTTGTATAAGTTTAGGCTAGATATAATCTGTGGAGTACATTTAAAAACGTAGATTCGAACGGGGTTATCTTACTTGAGCTATCTTACTTCTTTTATTTTTTAATTGTTTCGAAAAAGGTATATGAATCTGATAAGCAAATAGTTTTACATTTATTTTTAAATTAGAAATTTTAAATTTTTTAGCCGAAAAATTTTTTAGATATGGATAAATATGTGCAAACGGCCACATCGCCGCTGATCGAAAGTGACAAGGTAAAAAGCTCAATAACTGCGTTTCGTTTGCATTGGCTAAAAAGTTTTATGTTCGTCCAGTACAGATGATGCATTATTTTAATATTTACATACATTAAAAAGCCAAGCCCCACCAATGTAGGTCCAAAACAGAGAAAACCGAGCTTCTTCATGTTACAGAATTTCTTAAGCTTCTTAATTTGTTTCACTATTTCTAAAGCCTCACTATTGAGAAAGTCCTCTGTACTGCGAAAAGATAGATCTTCTCCATCCGAGCATTCATTTAAAACATATAGCAAGTCAATAGATCTCTGATATTGTTGGTCTAAGATATCATCAAAGCAGCTACCCCCGCCTCCACCGATAAAGTCCAGTAATATACTGGCCAACTCGTGCATTGAGGGCTCTTCTATACTTTGTGCTGGAGGCTCAGTTGGTCTTTTCCAATATTTCGTTGTTCCGGTTCTGTTTTCAAAACTTGCGAAAGCATCATAGAATGATTTTGTCGAAGTTATTATAGATTTTGTTGTATCAGCATCAGTTGTATCATATTCATCAGTCGTATTATTCACGATGTCAGTTGTTTCAGATGTTTCAGATACTCCAGAACTGTCAGAACTGTCAGAACTATCAGATTCATCAGGTGGATAAACTGTTTCAGTTGTCTCAAATATCTCACTTAGATCAGGTGTAGTAAAGGGTAGACATTCAGTCAAGTTTCCAAGGGGACTGTAGATGCAAATAAATTTAATATAAATACAAGATTAATTGAGTTTTAATGTTTTTCATTTACTTACAACTTTCTACAGGATTTCGGAATTAGTTTTTTGATTGATACTTTTTTCGTTTTCCTCTTTTTTTTTGTTGTTGTTGGTGTGGTTGTAGTAGTAGTAGTAGTAGTAGTAGTAGTAGTTGTTGTTGTTGTTGTGGTTGTGGTTCTTCGTGTTGTTCGTCGTGTTTTTTTTCGTGTTACTCGTAGTGTTGTTGTTCGTGATGGTCGTCGTGTTGTTATTTTTTTTTTTTGTGGCCGTGGTCGTCCTGGTCTAAATCTTCTTGGATGATAAAGTGTTCCAGAAAGGAAGCGATCAGGATCGAATTTGGATGCATTGGAATGGATTAGATTCCTGTCGTTGTTGCGTTTCAATTGTGTATTGCGCCTAAGGGGATGTCTTTGAAGATGATGTTGCTTGGCATTAGCCGAATTCGGAGCCTTTTTAATATGAGTTTCGGTTGTAACAATTGCAAAAAGTAGAACTACAAGTAAAACTCTCATTTTCAAAGATATTATATTGTAACTGGCAAAGAGGGGGAAAAAACTTGTTTTTATAGCTCCTCTAGAATACGCTATCCGATTCGGACACGGCTTAATTCGGTTTAGATGTGGTGACGTGTTCTATATGAATAACGATAAGACAAGCATATTCAATTGATTTATGGTTTATGGAACCAATATTATGATTATTATTATTATTGTTTCTATATCGTTAGCAGTATTTGAAATACATATGTAAAATATTGATTTTAGTATACCGGAAGACACTAAATTTTTATGTGTAACATCTGAGAAAATTAAACACGTCTGCAATTTGCTATGCAAAGTTGTATGAGTATAACAAATTTCGATTCTTTAAATAGTACCCCTAACATCGGAGTTGTGAAACAGTCTAAGTAAAACCTCTATTAAGAGCTCCAGAATTCAATTGAAATGGCTTTCTTGGTTCTATTTGTGCTGGTATTACTAAGTGTTCACTGTGATGCAAAAGGAAAATCGTTAGCAATGGATGGCGAATTTTTCATAAAACTTTTGGAAGCCATATTTAAGTTGAAAATATTCGAGTGCGTGGTACGCGCAATTGTGCACTTATTTAAATACATTGGACAAGCAATATATGAATTTATTAAGTGCATATATGAAAACAGCCCACTTGGCCAGCTAGTCGCAGGAATAAAGGAATGTATTTCTGTTATGATGGAGAAACGTGGCGATATAATGCTACTAATAATTAAAAAGATTTTCGCTATCATTAAATTGATCGTGTTGATAATACAGCTAATAATACAATGTCTAGCATTTATGAAAACCTTAATAGATCTGTTAATCCAATGTATTTGGGCAGCTATTAAAGTATTGCTATTTCCAGGTGTTGAGAGCTGTTGGATATTTGTAAAATGCGTAATGGAGTAATAAATGTAATGAACCTTTCGAATTGATCATGTAGTTTTATCTCTGCCGAATTCTCTAATAATAACAATTAAGAGTGCTTCAATCATTCTACAATTCTTTTATGCACACACATATGATTGAGTTCTGCTAACTGCGCTTGAGCTGAAGTATCTTGTAGAAGAACTATCTGCATTAAACTATATCGCAATTGCGTACTGATTTAAGAAACGAGCTAGGAATATCGTTGGTATGATATGTCCATCCTGCGTCCCTCCCTCTGTCCGTCTATCTGTGTAAACGCAAATTCAAAGACCTTAAGTGGATAGTATTTGCAAACTAGAGCTGATAATCCATGATCAAACCAATGCAGAAAGATAATTGACATACTATTTAAATATCTATGACCAACAAATAATGTTTAACATTTAATATTTATTTAATTGATTTCGAAGCTAAATTCAAGCCATTAAACTAATATGATTATTAAAATAATTGTTTCTTGATCGTTAGAAATATTTGAATATTATATTATATATATATTCGTCAAATATTGATTCTAGTATACCGTAAGATACATCGTCCTATTAAGCCGTATTTATTTTTGGCGTTATACATATGCATATATACCAGACGATAATTAACAATATAGTTTATGTATAACACCTGAGAAAATTGACCCAATTTAATTAGAAACGCTAATATTTTCTTACGTCTGCAATTTGCTACGCAAAGTTAGATATGTATAACAAATTTCGATTTCTTATATATTACTGCTAGCATCGGAGTTGTGCAACAGTCTTAAAGAAACATTCTTAGTCGGGGATCCTCTAGAGATTTCATACTTGTTTTATATCAATTTTTAAAATTCATCTAATAGAAAATTTAACAACTACGAATTTATTGTAATATTATATTTGGATTCATGTTGTTTATTATAGAACAGCTCATCAGTTTCCCGATTGACGGCCATTCTTGCGACATCCGGTCTGTGAGGTTTAAATTATGGCTGTTTCTGCGACATTCCATTGATGAATGCGATTTGTAATTAGCACCAAGTTTCCATACTGCACTGCGGTTGTCATTTGTCGGCTATCGGCTATCGGCTGATGGGGCATGGCTCGTGGTTCGCGGTTTGTGGTGCGTGGTGCGTAGTGCGTGGTTCTTTGGGTTCCGCTTTAATTAAAACGAAGCCAAAATAATTGTGGCATGCCTATCTGGAATAACGTTATTTGCCAAACTCACGTGCTTCACATTCATTCATTCGTTTTCAGCAGTGAATATACTTTACGCCACTAATGGGGGCGATATTTCATTTGATGCTCGCTCAGAATGTTTGCCTGCCTAATGGGTATACACGTACATAGACTTTAATGCACCACAAAAATTCAGATAAATTATTTACCATAGTTCTATGGCACATGCATATGTATAATTGGACAAGGTTTATCAAATCTTACAGATTTTTAATATTTTATTAATGTTAGTATTTAAAAGATTATTATGAAAATGTTTCTTGTCCATCCAAATTAATTTATGCAAATTTTAATTGCATAATAAACATATTGAATATCTTTTGAATTTTCTGTTCAATCCTATATCACATATTTGTATTACTTTCCGCCCACACAATGAATATCAAATATTTGTAGAAGGTATCTGAGTATTCGGCAATAATCCAAATGATTTTTTTTTCTTTTTTTTTTTTATGCAGAATATTCCTAACAGTATACACGACTCTACCATGAGAAGGCAATATTATATATAATTAGTGTGGTGCAGGTATTTGCGTCCTATGAACAAATGGTCGCGTTTTGTTGTTTTTTGGTACGTTTGTTTGGCCTACGAATGTATCTTAGACATGAAAATGTGACCTCGACACCTATTACTATTGCTTTTTTTATACTTTATCCTTTATTTTGAAGTTACAATATGCGATAATTGAGACTGACCAACTAGGAGATACGCTGAGCCCTACATCTATTAGATTTCAGTTGCTGTGATAAATACATAACAAACATATTTGTTTTTATACCCTGAACCCATTGAAAATGGGAAATCAGGGTATAATGGTTTTGTGAAAAGTATGTAACAGGCAGAAGGAATCATCGCAGACCCCATAAAGTATATATATTCTTGATCAGGACGATGAGCTGAGTCGATATAGCCCTGTCCGTCCGTCCGTCCGTCCGTCCGTCCGTCCGTCCGTCCGTATGAGTGCGTCGATCTCAGAAGTTAAAGGAGCTAGAGAGCTGAAATTTTGTATGCATACTCGTGTATACCATACGCAGTACGAGTTTATCATATTTTTTCGATAACTCATTCGATATCTTTTTTATCGAGGATAATCGATAAATTGATATTGTTTTTTCAGCCTAATTTGAACACTATTAGACCTAGAGACTTCAGATTTACTGTGTATATACATTTGATGGGCACACACATTTTGTAATTTACAGATTTTTGATACCACGCCCCCTTCGCCCCAAATTTGTAAAAAACGTATATCAAGTACTAGAGACTTGTGCTTTGGAATGTACACACATTTACACATAATGATTACGTTCTGAAAGTTTCATTAAGATTGTACGTCTACAAATGAAATTATTCAACAAATAAATTCTCATAATATTGCCCACACTGCAGCGCAGCCCAAGCGCAGTCGCTGCTTACTGCGCAGTTAGCAGAGCGCGGGCCTATGCGTGCGGGTGGATGCATGTGTATGTATGTGTGCAGAATGATTGGAACATCAGCACGGAGGGTTCAGGGTATCTCCTAGTCGAGCAGTCTCGACTAGAGCTTTCTTACTTGTTTTTTTTGCGAAAGATAATAAATAATTCACTTTGATGAATGAGTATATAAATAATCCTATATACCCTAAGATCCATGAAAAGCGCGCGTTAGATGTCTGGGAATATTTTAAGAAATTAAATATATAAGTATTAACCTTCTTTTGGTTGCCATAAGCGCGGCAAATGGTCACGGACTATCCGAAAATTGCAGGTAAACTCAACGTGAAAGGACACAGGTGATGGCTGCAGGTTTAGCGCGCTTCTGTAACCGTGGGAAAATCTAGAGCCAACTGGGACCCTAACTCTGACATGTGCAGAAAATCCATCATAATACTGACAATACCTATATATAGAAAATGCGAAGCGTTTCTCAAACAATGCAAACTGAGCCTTGGTTCAGAGTTTAGGGCGCAGGTCACAGGTCACAGGTCGCCGGTTGCCATTGACATGGGTCTCTGTGGCAGCAGTTTGGCCTCGCGCTACCTGGCCACAGGTTGCCAGCGTATCGAATAGTCATTTGCTCTCCAGTTAGTCAGCCATGCGTACGTATGCCCATACAGTTAAAGATAGCACATTTACCTCAGAAATCTTATTTCCCAATCCCGTTGCTATTCATCTACTCGCTCGCTACTCAAATCCTAAAAAATGTGAAGTCTTAATCCTTATAAGCGAGATCGCGCTGTTTGAGGTGTTTTAAGGTGCCTTCGAAACGAATCTATTCATTCTTCATAATTCAGGATTTCAAGAGTATAAATAATATAATAAAATTATTTAAAGCTGCAGAAGACCTAATAAAGTTATATATGTATATACATATATATCGATAAAATAAAAATAAAAATAAAATAAAATAAAGTAAATAAATAATAGATTATACTTTAATCTCTTCATTGTCAAACTTATCTTCTTAATATTACTAAATCTTTGGAATAAATAAAATAATATTAATCAATAGAACTAATTCCAATTTGTTTATGGCTAGCAAAGTTCAAGCATTGAGCACTTATCAGCCTTTTCTGTAATGAGCAGGCCTTGCAAACTCACTCCGTTCTTTCCGCTTCACATATTATATATGCATTTATACATTCATGTATATACATATATTATACAATTTATTTTATTTAATTTTTTTGAATTATCGATTCTTTTTGAGTAACCGAATAACATGGAAATCTGGCCAAACACTGTGTGCTTAGCTGCCCTGCTGGTAGCCTGCGGCGTTGCCGGCGAACTACAGCACTGCGTATGGAGCGAGAATCCAAGGAACGAGAAATTTATATTGGATGAGAGCTCGTGGGACCTGACGCTCGAGGGCGAATGGATGATCGGCTTCTGTGTGCCGCTTATAATGGCCTGCATTAAGTTTGAGCGTGTGTGGAGCAAGTTCGCTCACGAGATGCAGCTGGAGAAGAGCGACATGATTGTTGCCAGCATGAAGCTGGAATATTCGGAGACCGTGATCAGGCGCTTTTCTCTGCATGAGTTGCCCACAATTTTGCATGTCAAGAATGGCGTATTCCGGAAGCTGCCAATAGGCCATAACGTTCAGGAGCTGCACGAGCTGGCAAAGTACAAGTGGCAGGAAATAGACCCAATGCCATTCTGGCAGCATCCAAATAGCCTGCTCATACGAGCTCACGTACTCTACATACAAGCCATAGATGAGGTCTACCGAACGTCCTGGTTGGATGCAGACTACGATCATGCCACTTGGCTTGTGCGCATTGGCCTAATCCTAATCATGGGCATGATTTTGACAATTTTCTGCAGCATTTACAGCTATTTATATGACAGCCGAAAGCAGCCAAAGTGTGCAAAAAAATCGAAGGAACATGTTGAGGGTCATTTTGCCAGGAAGCAGAAGGGATCATCAAGACAAGTTAGCTTTATCTATCTGTAACAAAATGATTCTCAACTTTCCATCTGATCCACAGAAAATTGCCTTAGATTGAGCCTTCGATATTTTGCTGTTCGTGCTGTTTTTTTTAAATAACTGTAATATCATTTCGAGCATTCGACCCAAAATCGTCATCTAAATGTTATTTGCTTTCTTCGAATTGATTATTTGTTCACTCTTCCCACAAGGCGCAGCCTCGTCGTCGTGTTAAAATAAAATACATATAAATAGAAAAGAAAACTTTCGCAAGAAAATGTTCGTCAATTTGGCAAATGGAAAACAGTTGACTGTGGCTTTGCTTTATTTGGCGTTAAGTTCATATTCACGCTTCAGAAACGCTCTGGTTGATCAAATAGAATTAAATGAAACTATTACCATGGGCGGTGGGTCGAGTCTTGATAAACATTTCTATGAATAGTAACTAAATTAAACTACATATTTACGTATCTATATATTTATATATAAAAGGATTATGTGTACTTCGTTTCTTAAAAAAGGCAATGGATTTTAAGCTCAATATTTCCTTATGGTTTCAGCTTCAGTTAGAATCTGAATTGAGCCAAGGCAAGCTTTAACGAACTCGTCTTTAGTTTCTGTTATGTCAACGTTTAATTGGCATAGATTAACAGCTATTTCAACCAGCAAACATTTGAGCCTACCACAGTTGATTTTAATTGATTTCATTAAAAGGTAAATTTGCTTTAACAATTTGCAAACAAGAAGGCAGCAAAAACAAATGTTCTGGCCTTTCATTCTTATATAACAACATAGAATATCATATTCAGCTTCATTTTATTTTCGTTGCTACAAAGTTTTATAATTGCAGTTAGTATAAATTTAAATCATCTATATTTTTGTTTTCCATTCATTTTGGTTGGAGTGAACATAAAATTCCATGGAGAGCCACAAAATTGTTGAAGTTTGCATTTCGCATTTGGTATTTTCATAAATGAAGGCGAGGAGCAGCAAAGTTACAACTAGACAGAACTTGGTGCATAAATTTGTAATTCAAAACGTTGAAACAACATGATGAGAATAACAATTGGAATAAGAATGGCAATGATAATAATGATGAAAATGTTACGATTGAAACTTACAGAATGCTTTCAAATTGCAATGCATTATTCATGCAACGAGGCGAGACAATTCCATCCATACAAAAAGTGTAAATCACTTGAGCTAAATGAAGACGCAATGGTATATACTCTATAGCTAAAAATACATTTAAATCAGTGTTACTCATTATCAATGTAAATGATAGAGGGTGAGGGAGAGAGCTTAACATTGATCAATTTCCAGGCAGAGTCACTTTTCATGTCATCCTCAAGATATCTGCATATACAATTTATTTAATATTTTCATATTTTTATCAGTGCTTCAATTACAATGGCATTTTTGAATTGAGTTACAGCATCCAACGGAAGCAAATTTATTTATTTGGCAGGCAAATATATAAATACATACATTTTAATGGCTGCGGGGCCAGCTGCTGGCAAATGGGTCCATTTGTCTTGCCCGTATCGATTCAAGGACTTACAACTTTGAGCTGCTCCTGAATTGACTCTGTCCTGTCTGTCCTGCTTGGACGCACAAACGATTACGCAATTTCACGTGTTTAGATTGCAGTACCCAACAAACAAAAGGGTTGATAGCCAGCCCCTGATCCGCTCTATTTGTGATTTTCCCTTTTTCCCCCCTTTTCGTTTTTTTTTGCGATTTGCGCATTTTGATTGATTGCTGCCAGTTACAGCGCACAAATTGAATGACCAACTGCTGCCCAAAACAGGCCCAGTCTAAAATGATAAATAGACCAAATGACCCATTTAACTGTTGCGTTACGTCTTGGTACTGTCCGAGGTCCCGGGTCCTTGGCTCTTGCTTTGCGGCCCTTTATCTACTACGCTTTTTGCCAGCGACTCGTAATTGAGAATCAGGCAAATTGCCTTTGGGGCTTTGGTCAAAATGTTTAAATAGGCTTTAGTCAAATCAGAAAACGTGAGCTGTTTTGTCTAGAATAATATTTATATATATATTATATACATATTTGTATATGCGAGTTCCATATGATTTGCAATACTATTTGAAAGTTTTTAATGCCCTTCGGCAGAAATATTTGTAAATTCCCTAAAAATTGCCCATGATTAGCAATGTGCCATATTTCAATTGCTGCTGTTTGCCAAACATACATAGTTGCCAATTAACCGTTTCAATTGTCGCCTGCCGGCGGAAAACCCGCAATTATTGTAGCAAACCCAACTTTGGCCATGACAACACTCGCCGGGGTTCCGTTCGAGGGATCCTAAGCAGCTCTAGCGAGCCATCCATCCATCAGCCAAGCCGCACACATATATAATATATATATAAATGCAGCAAACTGTTACTTTTCCATTCAATTATTTTCTTTTTTTGTTGTGCTCTTTAAAGCCTTTGAGGACCTCTACTTTGCTGAACCATTGTTGCCTTTTATAAAAGGCACCGAGGGTAGGCGGTGTTCAATGCTTACAACTTATTTTTTCGTGTGCCCAAACGAAGGACAGCAATTATAGGGCCATAGAGAGCCATCGAGAGTGAGAGTGACAGGGAGAGAATGAGCGAAGGCAGAGTGAAAGGGTTCTACGGGCATTAGCCGGCTTTATAGCGCACACACCATTAGCGAAATGTCAGGAAACAGAAAGAGAGCCAAAGAAATGGCACGAGAGAGAGAGAGAGGGAACATAGAAACACATACAGAAGCAGGCAGTAGCAGCGAGGGCCACCTTTGTTTGTTGGTCGCTTGCCGGTGGGAAGGCAGGCCAACAAGCAACAACCAACAACCAACAATCGAGAAACAGGAAACTGGGAAAGGTTTCTGGTTCGAGTCGGTTTCAGTCCCGCCCAGCACTTCCGTGCCGCTGATAGCAAAGACTTTTAGCTGAAATGTCAATTGGGTAAAAATGTGCGTATTTTGCAAACAGAGCACAAATACTTATATAACACATGCACACACACACACACACTAGCACATGTGCTTACTTACACATGTCTAGGTCAAACGGAAAAAGGAAATGGGGTAGCAAAAAGAAAAAAAAATAATAATAATAATAGAGGGAAAGCAAAAAAAAAAAAAAGAAATGGAAAGCTTTTGCCCAAATGAACCGGCAACTGAGTTCCTTGAGGATGGGGCGGGTTTTTCGTAATGGTTAGGATAACTCCAGATAGCCGGCTAATAGAAATGCTTACATATTGACATCGAACTCTCGGGGGCATGATTCGATGATAACGCTGCTGCGACAGCTGCTATTAGGACTGATATGCGATATTGCGGCCCAACATTTGCTTGCACTGTGCACGGCAAAACCCTAACAGATAAGACCTATCGGACTTTGGGCATGTAATTTGATTGATGCTTGCCCTGATCACTGATGACAATATCAGAAGCTTCGATAATATACCATAATGTGCTATGCATCAAATGAGAACAACTAGCTTAACCTCATATCTAACTGGAAATGTGTTAAATATTCGAAATGAAGATTAAAGCATATAGAGAGAAAAAAACGAAGACTATTTAAATAATACAATAAAGTTTGACTACAAATGATAATCCTAATTAAAAACGAAATTATATATGATTTTATATTTTTAATTTAATTTCTAGAAATTCTTCTAAATTCGCATTTTAAGATTTAATTATTTACAATTTCATAAAACAAATTCTATTTTTAATTGAATTAAAATCAATACAAGCTTCTTTTAAAAGCATCTTTCAATAAATATTGATATTTATAATATTAAAAAGTACTAAATAAAACAATAAATAAGAAGACATATGCTGCTGAACATTTTAGAGTTTTCGTTTTGCCTTGCTCTCAGAAACCATAATTCAATTAACATTAACTTTTATGGCTTAGCCTACATACATACATACATTCATAATGTAGGCGGAATACGAGTTTTTGCTCAGCCAGAGGAGTAAAGTATGCATGTATTTTCGGCTGGCTGCCCATCATCAAACTTGAAGCATCCTCCACTTGCTCTGACATCTGATGCAGATAACGGAATAAACTTTTGAAAGAGCACAGCGAGGATGCTGCCAGCTTTGAACGTGAGGTTCAGGTTCACTTTCCTAGTGTTTACTCACAGACATACTTGGACTGCATATTTACTAGCACTACGACTTGTCCATTGTTATTGCCATTGTGTATGTGTGTGCATGTGTGCGCGCGTGTGTGTGTGTGTGATTGTGTCCTAGGGTGTATGGCTATTTGCCCGAGGTTTTTGTCGGCTCTACATTGTTTGCTCGCATTGTTTCACATGGGCGAGGTGCACGTAGTTCACATAGTTCGTATTCTAGTCAGGGACTCCTCTCGATTCTTTGGCACTCATGCAAAACGCACAAAAGTGCGCACAGTGTCGTTCTCTTTGCGAGCTACTGCTACTGCTACGACTCCTAATGCTACCCCGGTTCCGATTCCTACTCCCACTCCACAGCGCTCTTTTCCGTCACTTTTTTGCGCCTGACTCTCAACACAATGCGAGACATTGTTTGTATGGCTCGCATTGAGCTCTAGTTTTAAACACGTTTACAAAGAACTCTGCTCCGTTTCTCTTTTGAAATGTACACGCCGAAACAGTTTTTCTTCTGCCTCTGCCTCTGCCTCAGCCTCTGCCTCAGCCTCTGCTGCTTCTATTCCTCTATGCATTGTACAGCAGAAAAAGTGGACAGCAGCGGTGGCAACAAATATTGTTGTTGCACAGTCGAAATCCTTATCGAAATATGAACTACTCGCAGTCAGTTTCAATTTGCGAGACATTGCCAAAAGTTTGTGATCCATTTACGCCACGTTTTCAATATAGAAGCTAAGGAAGACAACATATGTATATCCTCCTGTATAAACTCCCCTAACTCGTTTTACATTCTCTATTCCATAAATCATGTTTCGTTTAACATATATGACATAATTTGCAAAACATAATCAAAATATCGTAATAGAAAATCATATATCATATGCAAAGTTCTGTCCCCGTTGAAGTAGAAACAGCTACATGCAATTTCCATATACATATATATAGAGAGACATACATATATTCAAATTCTTGTGAATCTGGCAATATGGTCGTCGTTGTTTTTTGGATCATCCAGCTGTAGCTGTAACTGTTGCCCAACAGCGCATGGGCTTATAAATTTTAGATGTGATTCATTTAACTTTTAATTGGCAATTAGTTTCAAGTTACGCAGCAAATTTGGCTCAAGTTTTTCAATTATTGATGTTTAAATTGCCGCTGCCAATTGTCCCTCCCCCCCCCCCCCCTCCCCTTCCACAACATGCCAATTCACATAGAGCGCACATCCTTTGCAGCGTGTTCGAGTTCCCATCGCTTTCAGCTATCCTTGGAGTTCAATTTTAGCCCATGTAACACCCGGAAGGGCGTCAATTAAAAAATTATATATTCCCCAACGTGTTCAAATGCATATTGCAAACGCTTACTTGACTTTTTCACATTACCAACTTTGCCTCGCCCAGCATTTTCCATTTAATATTCAAATTGTGCCCCCTTCGACATGGCACATGTCAATAATTACCAACACTTAGCTACACACACGCACCTCTACATAGAATGTATTTGCATCACACGTCTCTTCGATTTAATAACATTTCGTTTGCCAATCATTCAAGCACTGCAAATAAATTTCATATACATATGTATGTATGTCTATTTGAGCCTTTGTTTGAAAAAATTTACTGTTATTAAAAAAAGAATAAAAAAAAAAATAAAATAAAAATGAAAAAGAGAGATAGCGAAAAGCAATTCATTACATAAAATATTTATCGAATTTTCTTTTAAAGTGCTTGTTAATGGAGTTTTTATACACTTGCATAAAGAACGTAAAAAATATAAATTAGTTTTATTTTTTTAAATAAAACAAAATATTTTACGACGATTTCAATTAAATACTACTTAATAAAAAATGTATTTCAATAAAAAATTATTTAAATAACAAATTATTTAAATATTGTTGAAAAAATCTACACATATTTATATGATATACATTTTTGTTTTATTTATTGTTTTGTTAAATTTGGGCTTAACTATTTCTTCTTCTTTCCAATATCTATATAAATAATTGTGTAAGCTGGATAGAAATATTTATTTATTCTTGATGCTTCATGTTGTTCCTTGATGCCTGTAAACAAAGTTTAAGGATCATTTGATGTTACTTTAAAATAATTGTATTTGTTTAAGCAGACATTTATTCATTTTTATAGACACATCATTATTATTAAAGTAAATATGTTGAAAAATATTTGTTTCTAACTTGACAATGATCCATGGAGTACTTGAAACTTCAAATATTCTGAAACTATGTCAAATGTTTATACATAAATAATTATAAATATTGTAAAAATATTTATTTGTCAGTTGAACTTGAGAGCTTTTGCAATCAAAGTGGCTTACTTGAAGGGCCTTTTGATGAAACACTTCGATGGCAACAAAGTTAAGCGCTTGACATTAAAACTGTAATAAATGTCATAAATTGTTAACAGTTGATTGCACTTGATTATTTTTATCGCCCGTCGACCGTCGACCGTCGACGTCGCAACGTCATCGATGGCAGCTGCCGGGAACAGACCAGGACGTCAAGGAGTCTTGCTGTACACCTACGCAACACTTCGATGGCAGCGATATATTTCTGCAGCAATAATAAAAACGAAACGTGTGCGGTTTTAATGTGCCTCACACTCTGCCATAACAAGCGCCATATCAAAGGCAAAAATTGAAGCAGCATTTGCGAACGGCAATTGGGAATTGGGAAAGCGCTTTGGCGGGCCTATCGCAGTCGTAAAGGACAACAGAGCTGAAATCAGCTGCTTTTGGATAGTGCGAAACATTCTCAAGTTGTTGTTGTTGTTGTTGGTTGTTGTTGCTTGTCTTTTACGACCTGTTTCCACATCCCCATTTCTGCATTTGGCTGCCAAAAATGTTGAAACCGAACGCTTACGTGCATATAATATCACATTATATTTTATGGTCTGATTTCAATATCAAACGAAACGAAACGAAACGAAACGTAACGGAACGGTCAGCCTCGACGATTGTCTCCTTTCATTTGCCATTTACACATCATAAAATTGTGGAGCGTGTCTGCTGTGGGTTGGCCGCTAGAGCACCGGCAACGCCCCGCTGAAGAATAACCACGGAATGCCATTAAATGTCATTTGATAATAAATGGTGTTGCTGCGGTTACTATTAAACCCCATCCAAAAAAGAAGAAGAAGGAGAAGAAAAAGAAAAAACAACCCAATCTCAGTCACAAAACAACTTGAAATCTGTTCTGGTATTTTCGCCCAGCGGCCAGATAAAAAGCAAAGCTTGCAATTACCAGCTTTGAATACAAGTCAAAACATCATTTTTAATAGGCTTCAACCCAGGAGCTATTCATACAAATAAAAAAAAACACACACACACACAAAAACGGAAAACGAATGTTACCGACTAACTAGCAGACCTGGCATTAATATGAGAATCATGTAGGCCCGCTCGTTTCCGAATTTAGTTCTTGGCCCACTCAGCACAGTCGAGCGACCCACTCAACTCACTCGACCCAATGCCAAACGATGCCCAAAAGCTGCATTCCCAGCAAACGAGAGCCTTCAAGTGAGCAGTCCAAAAGAGCTAGAGCATAATGTTTTCTAATACCCTGTAAGTTTTACAAATCAGGTATGAAATCGCTCTAATACACATACATACATATGTATATTTGCGTATTTGGTATAGCTGCTGTGTTTGAGAATCACAAATATTTATATTAAAAGTTCTTAAACAGAATGCAGAAATATTTAAAATGTTAAGTAGAGTATATATATAATAATAATAATAAATAAAATGTCTAGCTATAAAAAAGAAAAGAACAAATATTTCAAACTTTACTTTTATAGAATAATAAATATATATAATAGAAAATAAATATAAATAATAAATATAAATAAATAAAATACAAAAAATACATGTTTAGCTAAAAATAAATGAAAAGAAAAAGTTATTTAAATTTTAATTTTTTTCATCAGTATTTTGCAACAGTATTAGTTGATTCGAGACAGTTACTTTTACAGAAAATTCACATACATACATATACATATAAAAAATGAAAGAAAGTTGCTTGTGAAATACGGAGATTTCATAGAGCTTTGGTACAGGGTATGTACTCGTCGTACCATGATTACACATCATTATTGTTGTTGTTGTCGGACCATTACACGTATGTGTGTGTGTGAGTGTGTGTGGTTGTGTTTGCAGACCCAACAGTGTTGCCCATTATGTGGTTGTGTGCGGGTTATGAAAGGGTAACTGCGAGTATTGGTAAATTTCATTCGAGCTTTGTGTTTGTATTTGCGAGCGAGTTTGTTTAGTTTTGCTAGACAGGGGCGGGCGGGTATATAAGGCGCTTAATATGCAAAGTTTGTAACTTAATTTAAATTCCCTTGGCGTGCACTTATTACTTTGTGCCAACTTTGTTGCTGCTTTTGTTGCTGCTGCTGCTGTTGCTGTTGCGGCCTGGCACTAAAAACAAAACCGAAACTAAAACTGAAACTAAAACAGGCAACAACTTGGCAAGCCCACACACTTTGTAGTAGTCGCACATGAAAACAATTTTTTGATAATTAAAGTTGAGCATTCTTTGGACCACTGTAAGTGTGTGCGTGTGTGTGCGCCCAGTGTGTTTAGTAGGCCCGCAGCAATTGCTAATGTTGGCATTGGGCCCTGGCTCCATTTCAAGTGTCAGGTTTCGCCGAGTTGAAAAGTTCAGCAGAAAAAACCAAAAAAAAAAGCAACAACAACAACAAAAACTAGTATGGCCCAACTTTGCCTTTAGCCTAGCTATTTCTCCTATCGCAGCACGTTTCATTCATTGCAACCGAACAAGGCAAACAAAACATACAAAAACAAATGCTGAATGCGAGTGGAACTGAAATGAGTCAATAGCCTTTTCACTGTACCACAATTGTGTGTCTCGCCCAAAGCCAATATCTCAATTTAAGCCAAACAAGTGAAATTCAATCAGATAATTATGCAACGAAAAATGCTGTCCAGCTAAGAAGACATATGCTTTACGGTGAGGCCGTCTGTGTTATATGGAGCAAATCGCCATCATCAAAGTCTGATTTCATAGCACAGACATATTCAATTATTTCTGATTCGATCTCTGCTGGCAGCTTTTCTGCTTTGTGAATAATTTTTTGAGTAAATAGAATAATGTTGGAAATCATTCTTAAAGTCTTCAATGAATTGTTATATAATTTTATTTTTATGTAACTTTCGTTAAATTCTATTGTAAACATTGAATTTATGCAATAAACTTAATAGTTTTTTAATTCATGTTTAATAGTCATTAAATATTTGTAATGAACAACCAAGTATGAACTTTAAAGTTTCAATTGTGCATTTATTTTTCGCAGAAAATATACACTTTATTAGTTTAATAAATGTCCCATATTTCATGTCAACTATATTTATACATTAATTATTGCTCGATTGACACTGTTTATGTACGTAGTTCGCTTTGCTTTGAAAACTTTCTAGTAAAAGCCTAAATAAATAAGTATTTGGAATTCAGTTTCCGTTTTGCCATCTGCGACCAAAACTGACAATTCCAAATGAATGGGCGTGGCCGTAGGAGAGGCGTTGAAATGAAGTCGGCGGGGGGTCAGGCTGAGGCAGTTGGCAATTCCGGCAGGACATTATTTAAATTGCCATCAGGTTAGGACAGGCAATAAATTGAAATACGACTACAGATGATGAAGGTGGTGCACAGGTGCGTTCAAGGTGGTGGTGGCGGTGGAGTTGGTGGTGGGTGGGCAGTGTCTGTGACAGGGCGCGCGAAATGCATTTAAATAAATAAGTTGCGGCAATGCGAGAAAACACGATGTATATACGTGTGTGTGTGTGTGTGTGTGTGTGTGTGGAGTATATTTTATATCATTTCAAATGCGACATAATTAAAAATGTCACTTGTTTACCCGATGGCCCCACGGGGCCTACGACGAACTTGGTCGCACCTGTGCGGCGACTGTGGCTAACCAAAAAGTTTTCGCACATAATTTATATACCTATGAGAGTGTGGGAATATATGTGTATGGGCTGTGACTGTGTCTGTGTGTGTGTATGTGGGTGTGACAATCACAGAAATAGAATTTCTTATAAGCATGAGCACAAGCGGAACTTGGAAGCGGCGCTGCTTGTGCCACCAAAAATGCCAACAATGCGCGCTTGTCACTCGAAATTACTTTATGCAAAGCGTTGAGCTATGTGTGTAAGTGTGTATATGTGTGTGTGTGTGTGTATGATTGTATGTGTGCGGTGTGAGAGGGCAGCAGCTGACAGACAGGCAAGCAAGGAGGCAAGCAACGTGCAAAGCAACCATCAGCAGCTCATCCTGCTCAAACCACAAGCTGCTGCTGCTGCCGCTCCTGCTGCTGCTACTCCGCCTCCTGCTCCTGCTCCTGCTCCACCACCTTTAGCCACTACTCCATCGCCTTTATCCCCCTTATCTATTCCCGAAGGAAACACTTGCTGCTTATGGATTTCATAGCTGTGGAAATTTCCTTCTTTACCTTCTGCTGCCTTTGCTTCTGCTTCTTCTATTCCGAATTTAAACATTTTTTTTTTTGTCATCTCGTCTTTTACAAAGTGGCAACTGGAAATGTTGGCTACAGCTTACGCCATAGCGAGCCCCCTTTCGCTGCCACGCCCAGCCGCTCCACACACATACACACACACACTCGCTCCAGCGACACAGCAATTTACCGTTCGCATCTTTCTTCATCATGCGGCGGAGGCTCAAACAAAATGACGTTTTTATTTTCACCACACCAAACGTGGATTGTTTGCATTTGTGAATATGTAAATATATATTTCAGCGCGTTGCCCGATCCCAGGCACCAGGCATCAGGCGCAAGGCAGCAAGCTTGCCATGTGTCGCTCCTCGCAGAGGATACCCTGTGATGTGTGCCTTAGCTGGCAGGGAATGTGGCATGTGTTGGCATTTGCTGCTCACAGCCAGCAACAGCAACAGCAGCAGGAGCAGCAGCAGCAGCAGCAGAGCGTAATTGTGTCTGTGACTGTGTTACGAGATTTCTTTTGCCTTTTAGTTGCCATTTCTATTTGCCATTTCTTTCTCTTCAACAGTCTTAAAGCATGGACTGTGTTGTCATTCTGTGCATTGGGTAGTCAGCACAGTGAGCTAGGCTTGATAATCTGACAGATTGATAAAATAATCACTTAGCACTGATTGCACTGGTTGCATCGGATGAATTGTGAATCAGGAGAATCATTTTGTATTCTAAACTATGAATAGCTCACTCAAAATTCTTACATTTAAAATTTTGTGTTGCATACTTTTAGGCCAAAAAGATCCTGAAATATACATTTCAAGTACTGCAGCACAAAGTTCAGCTAACCTATGGCTGGCAGATGAGACGTTGCGATCTATTTGACCTAAAACTAATCAAATATCTCCATAAAACCCCTTTATTATTTATGTAATTCTGAGATTGCCGCCATCCAGAGTCACAAAATTAATTTATATTTAAATAAAATTGCCTAATGGGTAGCAGAAAAAAGAGAGAATACTTAGCCAAATCATAAACTGAGAGTTATGTAAAGTTGAGGCCCAACGTAGTTTTTGCTTCTCTCTATAGATTTTGTCCCACTGTGCACCTGCTGCTGCTGTCCTGTTAGTCCGTTGTGTGCCATCGCGGAGGTATATTCGTTGGCATTGCAAACATTTCACGCATATGATTTATTTTTTTCGTTTTGCGAGTAAAAAATTTACAATTTCCGCTGCGTTTACCCCAACGAGACCATTTCGCGAGCACGCACGTGTTTGCCAGAGTGTATGTATGTATGTGTGTGTGTGATTCTGTATCTGTAAGTGAATGCTCATGCTCACCCACTCAGCGACCCACTGACTAATGTGGCCACATATGCCGCACATCCTCTTTGCAGGCCGACAACCGCGCTGAGGAGCTGTACAAATGGTTGGCAGCTGAGCTGAGCTGAGCTGAGCTGTGCTATGCTGAGCTGTGCTGTGCTGTGCTGTGCGAGGGGGGCTTCGTAGGTTGTGTTGTGATTCCTTTTTGCGGCGCTTTGTTCCCTCCTTTTGACTAATGAGGTTGCCGCTCCATTTGTTGATTGCCGCAATCGTGATACGCCACGCTCCAATCCCTTCGCACGGCCAACACATGTTGCCTACTCCTTCAGCTCTCTCTCTCTCTCTATCTATCTCTCTCGCACACACACACACATACCGAATCCCCGCTCAACGATGTTTACAAATTTTTCTTTTCTTCTGCTCACATATGTATGCGAAAAAATTCGCATCACTCTCAAACGTGCTCAACGACAAGGGCGAATGGCGCTGCCTGGCTTTCCATTTAAATATTATATGTATAGTTTAGAATCTTTAATCCTGCTGGCAGCTAAAAGGAATCTATGCAAATTGGACATTTTGCATGTATATCAGAGTATATACATAGCAGATATTTAATTTATTTTTGAAACATATCTTAAATATATATATTAATGTTTTATATGTTGATTTTCTAGCTTTCACACAGCTGAGCTGAGCTATAAAGTATTCGATTAACATTAATTATTTAAATGAATGTAAACAAATTGATGAGTTTATAGTTAAACCAATTTGTACGATATTATTATATTTTTATTTATTTTATTTTATTTTATTGTTGTTTTATATTATATTAACTCGTTTACATTTTATAAAATAATATTTAATTGACAAGCAAATTGTTCGCCCTCTCTTATCTCTGTGTTCATGTCATTTGTAATTTTTGTTTCCTTTCGTTTCTTTTTGCATCTTTTGCTACCTTATCGAGGCGATTAAGCATAAACATGAGTTCGCCAATGTTTGGAGCTGTTGTGTCGTAACGCTTTGTAGTCATCATGTTTGCAGCTGATTCTAATCAGAGCTGCTAAACTTTTTCAATTAATTGGGTTAATAGTGTGCGCCAGCAGTTGAATACTTTGCTTGCATTTACTTAACTGAAGTTAAAAAAAAGAAAAACAAAAACGAAAAAGAAGAAGAAGAAGAAGAAAAAACAAGTTTCCCCCTGTGAGTAGGGTCGACTGAAAAGGAGGGTCGTCTTGTCAGGGGTCGGCTATCCCCACCCTAATTGCGCACGTCTGAGGAAATCGCATGACTTTTCGCGAACATGCCACCAGCGCAGCAGCAAGCGGAGGCAACTGCAACAACAGCAACAACAACAGCAATGTCAGCGGCATGCAACATCAATTTGTGCAACATGGGCGAAATTTCACGCATGCAACGGGGAGCAGCGACGCGTCGTGCGAGACAAGCGCAGACAGAAAGTTTAATCAATGCTGACAGAAGACAATGTGATGGGCGGATGGTAAGGGGAAATGGGGTGGGTGGTTGGTTGTACGCGAGATAGGGGGCCGAGGAAAGATGCGACGGGTGCACTAGGGGAATCGTTGTCTTTGCAGGAACACCAGCAGGAGACGCTTCAAGACTGATTACAGGCAACGTTCGCGACTGCAGCTCCAGTAAAACGGAATTGAATATCTTTGAAATGAAACTTCCGCTCATTCAGATATGAAAGAGTCGTCTGAAAGACTTTTTCTCAAATTGACTCGCCTCATTAAACTATTTGTTGCAAATCTGAGCAGTATACTATTGCAGTCTAACCTCAGCTGATATACCAGAATGTTCTGAGTTGCGTTTTACGGGCAATTTTTTCTTCTTTTTCTAAACAATAACTAACAATTTAAAAATGTAAATTAATGTAGCATCTGCATATTATCAAAATAAATAAATTTATATTTATTAATTATATTTCCACTTATTTTAAAATATATATATCTATATATTTATTATATTTTTGGCCTCTAAATCCTGCTCATCTAAAATATAAATAATAATAAAAACTATCTTTGGTCATACATACATATTTACGTATGCTTAGATATTTAGATATTTTATATACTACTAAATGCTGCTTAAATGCAATGAGCAAACATATAAACAATATATCAATATATATCTATATACAGACGGAGAGTTCTGACCATTTTCATACTCCCGCACATTGCAGCTCTCCAGAAAAATATTTACCCCTATAGCAGAGTTATGAAACAGTGAAATAGATAAGCCTACAGCAGATATCATTGATTATTATCGAATAAGTATATATGTATTTTCAATCAATACTATATATAGGTTTACTCTATGGCTATGCGAAACAAGCTCTTAATGCAGATAAATATTTGATACGCTCCTATGCACAGCTTGTGGCAGGGTATGAAATATCATTATCAACTTATATGAGTACGGCTCACTCTCAAAAGACTGGGAATTGTTTGGCCGTATCATTAAAATGTTACCTGTGTGTGTGCGTGTGTGATTGGTAAAACAAACAGCCTGCATTTTTTGCTCGCTCCGTTACGAGTTGCAGAGTTATAAAATCGTTTGGTAGAACAGACGCACGCAATTAAACGTGAAATTGCATTGTGAGAGCCGACGATGGCGACGTTGGCGATGAATAACAATAAATAAACAATTTTCCGGCACGATGGCTGAAAGATACTCGCATCGGGCAATTGTTGTAGCTGTTTGCTGCATGCCATGCCAACGGCTCTGCAATTCACGCGGGTGACAAATTGACAATTTGTGTGCGGCGAGCAGGAAGACACAAAGGAGCATTCCATTGTTTGCCACCGGCTCACAAAATATTTGCACAAATTATTGAGAACGGGGCGAGGCGAGGCGGGCCGGGGCGGTGAGATCGAAATAAAATATATATATATGTATATATATATGAAATAAAAGCTATCCGACATACAGACCGCAACGGCTGACTCGTTGATGTGTAGCTACAGGAGGGAAAGGGGATGGGTAGCACGCCAATTGAATCAATCGTGCGTGGAAGTGAACAATGCGAGGCCAGGCTGAGCCAGACCAGGGGTCGAGCGACTGCACGATCGACAGCTGACACAGATCCTGGCACATCCTCTCAGCAGCCCCTGAGGCAGGCATGCGCCCGATGCCATATGACTCAATTGATGCCCTCGTTCCCAGTGTTTCTTTTGTCGGTTCATTTGCATGCTGGGCTCGAGTACCTGAGTGCTTCTCTTCTCATCGTTCTCAGTACCAGGCCCCGAGTCCCGTTGCCCACGTCCTTGCCAATGCCCATTCATGAGCGAGCGCAGGCGCAGGCAGCTAACAGCATTTCCTCTGACATATGAAACACGTTTCCGGTAACGTTCGACTGGTTCCGGCCTGCCATAAACAAATCCCAGGCATGCGACCTTCCCTCTCTCTCTTTCTCTCTCTCTCTCTCTCTCTCTCTCTCTCTATGTGTGTGTGCGAATGCATTTCAGCTGTTCCCATTCAATATTGAAATATTTTTAGCACAAGTGCCGCGTGTGGGTGCGCCGCATGTTTTCCATTTACCATTTCCCATTTTCCGTTGAAACCCAAACGAGCCTCGAACTGAAGCTGAAAGGATTGTGGGAAGCATGTTCGGGTTTCGCTCCAGCCAATCTTTTCAGCTGTTTCTCAGCAATTCACAGCTGAATTTCGACTCCCGAGCGAGCGCTACACGTGACCCAAAAACAGCTGCCGGCCAATGATTTATGTATCTAAATCTGTATCAAAGCGAATATCCGAATTGGCATTCGCTCACAACAACAACAACAACAACAATGAAAAGGGGGTTGACTAGTCGCATCGCATATGGGAAATGCATTCGCAACAATCAGTCATGTTAATCGATTTGTTTAGCTCTAACTGCCGTAAACCATTATCGACTATCAGTGGAAGTAGCTCTCAACTTATTGAGGACTTATTTATGTTTTATTTTATTTATTTTTTTTTTTTTTGCTTTGAGGAGTGGAATACGTGTATAAAATTTAAAGAAGCTTATGGAAAATATAAAATAAATACTATTTAAAAATATCTCTTATATCAAATAAATGGATTTATTTTTAACATTCGAATATATAAGGTTGGTATTAAGCTAAGCTAATAAACAAATTATGCTCAGGATTTCACATGTGAATATTTTGTAAATTTGAGCAACAAATCAGTGCCCGGTGTATTTTATCCATCAATGGTGCCTTACCAGAAGCTATGGGAACAAATTATATAATTTTCTTACATTCTGAACACACACACACATTCACACACACACACTGTACACTGTACAATTATCATACACTTGTCATGGTCAAGGCTTTCTTTCGGTAACCGACTCGACTGTAACAATTGAAAAACTGCAAACCCCTAAAGTGGATTCTACGTTTATAACCCTAAGCATTGCCACGTCCCTTGAGCTCGAGTGCAGCGAATCGATTTGAGTTAATTCCACGCTTCGACGACCGCAAAAGAAAAGAAGAAAACCTCAAACCTTGACAAAAGTGCAGGCCAACCCTTGGCACGGACAGCACAGTCCGCTTCGCATTTGGTTTTTGGGCTTGGTTTTTGCTTTACTCGGGCTCGAGCTCGAGCTCGCACTCGCAGTCGGACTCGCTCTCGCACTCGTAACATTTTGACAAGTCAATTGTCATTATTATTGCCTTCAATTTCCGTTGGCCCTCGAGCAGCGAGTCGACTTCAGCGCATTTCTATGCAAATTTAATACCCCCAACCCCCCAAAGCAGTCAACATGAATTGGAGAAACGGAAATTGCTTTATTAGGAACCATTCCTTAGGGCCCACTCTCCCTGGAGGACATCCAGAGCGCACAGTTTATACGCTCGCCGACCAGGTAGTAGCCAAAGGCCAACACTATCACCACAGCGAAGAAGCAAATCCGTGTCTCTGGCAACAGTGCACCCAGGAACGGATAGATCCATTTGCCCGTGGAATAAACCACGTAATACATCCAAATTAGATAAAGGAGAAGGGCAGTCGTCAGGCCCGTAAATCCATGGCTACGTTTCGGATACTGATGCGCCGTGGTATACAGATCCAGCAACGGGTAGATCGAGACACCGCAGTGCAAGGTCCAATTGAGCCACGCGGGATAAATGTGCTGCAGAAAGGACGGAAATATCGACTCGCCGTCGATCACGCACAGCGCCCAGAAGGTCAAGCTCACAGTTAGGGCCAACGGCAGCACTAGGCTGGCCAGCAGATAGTCCCGCAGCTGGCGCAGTCTGCGCAGCTTCAGCAGATCGTGCAGTATGGCGATCAGATAGTAAATGCACTGTAGCACTCCGTTGAGAAAGGTCAGGTACTTCAATTTGCCACCCACGGAGGGCAGCACTCCAAAATAAAAGGCCAAGTATGGCATCTGCACATAAAAGTACTCATAGTAGACCGTATATCCAAGATGCACGCCGGCCAACAAGTGGAGCACGAGGTTCGTCTTATGCATATTTGCTAACCACACACGTTGCTCCACCTGCACTACAAATTGCCAATGGCATAAATAGGGCATAGACTATTAACACCTGTGACGTTATGGATCACAGTTACACACTTGATTTGCCAAGGTTGTTAATACTCTTTTTGAGAATCTGAATAATAATTTCTGTTCAGAGTTTTCAGTTTTTGGGAAGGTTCTGTTTTAATTTAAAATGTGTCATTTGAATCTTTTTGGCATCGAATTATATGGGACATTTTTCTTCTCTTTTTTCTAACTTTATATTAGAATTAAAATCAGTCTTAAACTAACAATTCGTATAAGGTAACCTGAAATTAATCCATATATCTATGTTTAAGAAAATGCTTTAGATATCTGATTCTTATATTGATTTTTCTTTTAAGTTTTCTTTATAGCTTTAAAAGTTGTCAATTCCTTGTAGAAATTCTCTCTCTATCTCTCTCTCTCTCTCTCTCTCTCTCTTATATATATATATATATATATATATATATATATATATATATATATATTTCTTTGTCAATCTCACTTTCTCTCTCTACCTCTCTCTTTCTTTTAATGCACTCTCAGCTAAATTGCAGTTAAATTCCTTCTTAAAAATATACTTTAAATTTATAATACAATCACAGCAGAAATCAAAATTTAAATTAAAAATAAATAATATTTTCAGCTCTATCTTAAACATGTTCCATAAAACATCAATGCAAAAGTAGCACATTAAAAAACAAAAATTTAATGAAAAAACTTTTAATAGTATTTTTGCGATTAGGATTACTTTTGATTCGAATATGAAAATGTTGAAATGTTTTTTGAATGTGCATCAAAAACCTAAGCAGCTTAACAGATTGTCAAGTTAACTTGAATACTTCGGCGCTTACTTGTGTTGTTAGTGAAACATTTTTCAGATTATTTTTCTTTGGCTGGAGACTTTTGCTGTGACAGAGCGAAAACAAACAAATGGAGAAGGCAACTGTGTGCTGCTCAAGGATTCTTGTCACTTTTGCCGTATTTACACACACACACACACACTCGAGACCGCCTCTAACTCAATTAGGCCGCCACATTTATTGTGCAAATATAAAAATTACTTGCGCCGCATGTAAATAAAAAGTAAACAAACATAAAGAATCAGCAACAGTGAGACGAATCCTTGGCGAAAAGGACACAGACCTAACCCCATGTCTCAGGCAAATGTAAACGTCTTTATTGCGTCATGTTTTATTCTCTTGTTCATCGTTTCCCGTTTCCCTTTCGCCTTTCGCCTTTTGGCTGTGTGGGTGTGTGCGATAATGGAACCAAAGTACACAGCAAGGTGCTGAGCCATTATTCGAAATGAAAATATTGTCTCTTATAACATTGAATGTGCAAAGCCTAAAATGGTAAGCAAAACAAATTGCAGTTTTCATGCTACCGCAAGATGACAACTGAATAGCTCAACTGACTGAAGATATTGTGCATACTTCGAGCGGGACTGTGTAGAACCAATATACTTCCAATTTAATTGCAAGTTTTCATAATATTATGAATACTATTATTTTGTATTATTATATATAAATATAATATTCTATTATTCCTTCAAAAACAGTTCATTTTGTATAGAAATCAATACTTTCAGACTTTGCTCGGTCCATGAGACGAACTGTAACTATGGAGAATCTCAACAGCGAGCAAACTGAAAGAGCGGAAGAAGAAAGAATATATATGTAGCTTCGCGAAATTAAGACTCCAGTTGGCATAGGTTAATCTTAAGAGAGAATCTACAGTAATATAATTATACTTTCTGGTAATTGTGAATTTTAATTTGAGTTTGCTGTTTCCACGTGCACAGCTATACAATAAACTAAAATACTACCATACTCATTAATATACTAATATACTCATAAGAATCGGCTAGAAATAACTTGAAAAATAATAAATAAAATAAATAGAAGCCAATGAGGAGCAAGTAAGCAAACATTTATAAAAGCTAATACACATCTATTTGCCAATTTCCGTTAACTTTCACTCTACATCTATTGTAGATCTGTTCGAAGATGGCGCCTTTTAGTCAGCTGAAAATCCCATAATTCATATTTCATGTTCGAAGAGCCAACCCCAAATTGATATACGTGTTCACTTACATTCCGGCAACTGCAAAATATCAGCTGTATGTGCTCTCACTGAGTAAGGGATCTCTTAATGGTTTCATCTTTTTGGCCAGCTGATCTGGTCTGCCAGCGATCGTCGACCGTCTGGCCATTGCAACTCACGTGGCAACCACCAAAGTGAGCCGCTACTCACATTTCAGCGCCATATGCCATAGGGCTGTGTGGTCAGCGAGCGGCGACCCAACCGCAGGGCAATTAAATGCGAGTGCGCACTGTAAATATTTATTTGTTTTTCCTTTGGCGGCGCCCAGCTTCCAGCCCATTCGCTTTGTAGCCTTATCGAAACGCATCTTCATCTGTAATTAAGACTAACACGGCTCGACCCGACGCGACCCGGCTCGAGCATATGGCCAACGCAACGAAATGGCGAAATGGCCTCACTGAAAGGCGTAGCGCGCACAATTTCGATATTGATTTCGTTGCGCCGTCCCTGTTCTCAACCTCGTCGTAATTAGTTGTAATGCGAGCATCTCGAGCCTATAAGAGCTGTCCGTTCGTTGTTCGCTCACTCATCAAACGGTTTTGTATTCAAGTGTTTATCGGATTGTTCCCTTGGGCTGGCGGGGATGCGGCGCCTCGAGCAGTGCTCGGAATTTCAATCATAGTGTCCGTTCCGTGGCTCGGACAGGCCAGGCCAGGCTCGGACGAGCAGCAGCACGTCTCAATTGAAGTTAGCTCTAGTAGTTTTTCAATTTCTGCACAGGATATGTGAAGGGGCCTTGGAGCACCGCCAGCAACAACAGCAATAACAACAACATCAGCAACAAAAGCTGCACTGTATGTCAGTTTATGCCCCGTAGCGATCCCCTCGCTGCAGCTGCCTCGTGTCCCAAGTGGATAAGGCAAGCTGACAGAAACAGGCGACAACAGGAGCAGCAACAAAAACAAAAACAACACGCAGGACATCTTCAAAACAAAAACTGCCATTTGGAGTGCGCCCCCGAGCCTTGTTCTTGTCTCATCTGCGATTTGCAATTGGCTGCTGTCGAATTGGAATTGAAGTGCCGCACTTCAGATTGCCCCAAGCGTCCTACAAATGGGGGCCGATAGATGAGTAGAAGGTGGACCAAGAGCAGGAGACGGGGAAGGAAAAGGCTATATGCTATACAATATATGTACATATGTGTGTACGTGTGCATGGTGTGTGTGTGTGGCGCTTTATGGCGCCCGGCAACACATGTCCCAGTGCAACACGCTCAAGTATTTATGCTCGAGTACGCTCTGCGAGCTGAGAGCACAGGCTTGCAACATCGATGTATCGATAGGCGACGAAAGAAAAGATATGATATCTATAATAATGTGTTCAGATGTGATGGATTTTCAATTTGACAATGAGTTGAAATGTGCGACCACTTTCGATAACTGATAATCGATAATCGATAACCGATAATTGAGAGAATTGTGATGTTTACTGTTAGACGATAGACCAAAGTTAATCTACGGATATTTTTATGGCAAGCTGACACATTTCTATAGATATACACATTAGTTGAATAAAATCTATCCATTATTTGATTATTAGTTGGGATGTGTCGAGCTGAGAGAACAGAGATAATTGTTGGTAATCTAGCAGTAAACATATCGTATGTGTATATATTTTAATGGATATATGTATAATAGGTAAAAAAAACATCATATATTTATCTATTTGATTATAATTCCTATCTTCCATGACCCCCCTAGATGCTCAAAAAAAAAAAAAAAAAAACAAACATACATAGTATATCTTTATCGAATCGCTTCGGTTGAAGCTCCCCCTTCAGCAAATAAGCACTGGAGTCATTATTAAAGGTATTTCGAGGCCTTGTAAAAACGATCGATCAATATGAAAGTAGTGAAATGATTTGATTCAGCAAACAGCGTTCAGAGTCCCCCCACTTGCAGTCGCAGTTGGACTCTAGTCAATTAAGTTATGGGCCCCTTGTGAACTGCAGCAGCTCGCGAATGGACCCTGGACGACCCTAGTGATAAATCAATCATGCTGCATTACCTACCAAAAGGGGTTAACGACTTTGTAGCAAAGCTGACGATTGACTGCCCGATCGACTCAAGTTTACCAGAGGTTTTATCACAGCTGATATTATACAAACACCAAGTGGTGGAGTAGAGCAGGCTTGGGGGCATACGAAATGACTGCCACACCCCACACACAAACACACAGACACACATGGCACACGTGCCGGTACGGCTTGATACCTAACGGTTATCAGAGCGCCATGGCATCATTAACACAGATGGGACCCATTGATAAGTCTTCGTCGTCATCGGGCTGCCAGCTGTGGCTAAATAAACAGGCAGCTCGCCGTAGGGCTGTGGGTGGGATATTGATGGGCATATATGTGCTATATACATACATACATACATATATTCAAATGCTTATATGTGCGTGCGTACAATGGCCCATGGGTCGCATACCTTTGGCTTAGTGGCTTTATCATTGAGTCAGCCGAGCAGCCTGCACACGTGTGCTAATTTTCGGTCTTAGCCCCTAAATATTAGTTAGTGTAACAGCAACTATGGGAAGCCGCACAAATGTTCCATCTCTTTGAAATTCATGGGGATGCCGCAAGCAGCAATAACAATGCAAATATTAGCTGAAAAGTGAGAGGACTTTACACCAATAAACGGGGCGGAGAAATACTCTGATGAATGTAAAAGCCCTCAAGGATGACTGGAAACTCTTCTCTCATAGCTCAAATATGAATATGAATATCAGAATAAATTGAGGTGCTACCCAAGCATATAAAGAAAGTTTATATTTAGATTATCATTTAAGTATGTATGTATGTAAAGGTGTAATTATAAATATAAGTAGAGATAAAGATTTTATTAAATGTGTTATAGTCAGCCTAAATATAAGTGCGAAATGATATATATGTATTTATTTATTATTATAAAACATGCAAGAATGACTAAGAGTAAAGAGTAGAGTAATTGATCATTTAATTGACGTAATTATATAGTCAACCAAGTATTAGAAAAAGTTTGGCTATATATACATACATAATATATGTATAAGTATATGAGTGAGTAAATATATACATAAATATATATATTAGTAAAAGCATAAATTTTGGTATAAGTAAGTGTAAAATTTGAATTATAAATATAAATATGAGTATGAATATATGTATAAATATAAGTTATTACCTATAAAAGTATAGTATGAGTATAAGTAAAAGTTGAATATATAAGTATAAGTATAAGTTCTAGTGTGAATATAATGGTACGTCCTAGTATATAAATATTATGTATAAGTAAATGTAAGTGTAGCTCATTAGTATAAATATAAGTATCAGTGTATAAATAAAACTTTTAGAATAAGAATAACTTTAAGTAAAAGTCTAAACAATATGTATGAGTATAAGTATAGCTATAAATATAAGAACAAGCATAACTATAAATAGAAGTGGAACTAGATGAATATGTTAACTAATATCGGTTGCATAGTAATTTTATATTTATAGCATGGTTTCAACAAATTGATGTATTGATTTATTTACTTAATTTTGTAAGACTCCAATACAAGGAGCGCAATCTACTCTGAACTAAACTACGTCTAGGCCAAGCCCGAAATAGATAGAGTTCAAAGCGTACAATGATTTTTTAGAATTGTTCAATTAATGTTCAGGCCAGCAACAATTTGCGAATTCTACTTCTCTCTGTCTCACTGTCTGTCTGTTTTCTCTCTCTCTCTCTCCCTCTCTCTCTCTCTCTCTCTTCTGCCTATCCCTTTCTGTTTCTGCTGCTGCTGCTGCTGTTGTTTGTTGTTGGAGTCTTTAGCTTTTGCTAGCCATTTATTTATTTATTTGATTTGTCGCGCGTCGTTTTGCCTTCACAGTTAATTTACGGGTTTTAATTTATTAAATCAACAGCAAAAATAACAATCAACAACAGATGCTGCCACAACGAGAGCAGCAGCAACGGCAACAGCAATAGCAGCAGCAGCAACAGCAACAGCAACATCAGTATCAGCAGCAGTTGTCTTTATATTGCCGCAATGCTCAGATGAGAGGCAGAGGCAGCTACTGTTGATTTTTTAGCTTGATAATCTCTTTGTGCGCACTCGCACTCGTTTCACTCGTTGACGAGTCCGACGACAACAACAACTACAACAAAAACAATACCAACAACAGCAACAACAGCCACATCAAACTGAAAAGTCAATTGATGATTCAATTGATAATGGACTGAAACGTAGCGCTCAACTAAAAGACGACATCTAAAAATAGAACACGTTAATTACGAGCATGATAAGAACAACTCGAAGACATGAAAAGCAATTTATATATATAACATACATGCATATATATACATAAACATATATATGTATGTTTATGTATTCTTTGAGAAAAGATAAGTGATTGCTAGTGGAAAAGCAATACAAACTACTTTAATAGCAAATGTATAGCAAAAGGGAATAAACTAATATGTATGTATGATTGCAAATATGTAGAACAAATTTATTTACATACATATATGTATATATTTACATGTATTAAACCTGTATAAAAGCTGTTATTATCCTAACTATTCATTGATTTGATTTGATTAAAAAACAAATTAATTTGCAATTAAATTTTATAAACATAGCAAATTTTGCAGAACGAATACGACAAAGAAATGGAAAACTATAAATATATATAATATTCGATATAATTTGTGTTCAATTTTAACTATTTCATAAGACAATATCTTAAAAATTATGATAGCACTTTTGATCAACCTCAGTTTATTATACAGATAAAAACATACATAAATATTTGTCTATAATGTATGGCGCATTACAATTATTTACTGCAAGACATTAAAAATTCTATTTTTAATTTTATGTAAATGAAGTAAGTTCTAGTGTTACATCGGAAAACATTAAAAAACTAGCTCAAACATAGGGCAGCGCCCTTGTTGACAGTTAGCAAACCCTTTTCTTTAGCTAAATAATCAATTATCGCACCTTCTCATAGACCCATACCAAATAAAATAAAAACTAACATGGGTGAAGGGGTTTTCTTTTTGGTGGGAGAGTCGGTTTGGATTTTCAAGAAAAGAAAAAACAAAAATTTTCGCTGCCAGACGCAGCGGCGTACAAACAAAAACATCAACTATCAAAGCTTTCCGACACGACTGACTGCGACGGCCCCGTGCTGTCTTCAAAGTTCCGAATCCATGAGTCTCATCTTATCGCAACAGTCGCGCAGATGTCATACTCTATATGCATAGATTTATGTATGTATATACATGTATAGTATATATGCTCATATTTATATATAACCTAAGTACACACACACACGGGTAAAGGCACACCCGGTCGCATTCACGCTCATTTTCATTTCAGTTCAGAGACTCTTCGTATTTTTGCGGCTGATAAGCTGCGCGCGCACATTCAAATATTTACAGTAGACATTTGTACTAATTGCAGTGTACATATTTAGTTAGATTATTTAGAAGTACGTGTGTATGTGTGTGAGTGTGTATGTGTGTGTATGCGTAAGTTTAAGTGGAACAAGAAAAGACAGTTGACCGATTGTAATTGCTGAAATACGTTACAAAATGGTCACGATTTGTCAATTGAAAATTGCCACACGACAATACGAAAGAGAGAAAGAAATAAAGAGAGATTGGGAGGGAGAGAGAGAAAGAGAGAGAGAGAGTGAGAGAGAGAGAGTGAGAGAGAGCGAATCAGATTGATGATGCTTGATTGGGAGTGTAATATGAAAACTTGAGCTTCTATAATCTCGAACGAACAGTCGGACAGACAACAAGACGGACATTTCACACAAGCTATCTGCTCATTTCACTTTATTGAATGAGCATAAAAAGCAAAGAGAAAGAGAGACACGAAAGAGGGAGAGAGAGAGATAGAGAGAGCGAAGTCGCAATGTCCGCTTGGGAGTTTAACAATAAATATTGCTGATTTATAATCTGGAACTAGACTGGAAAATATATCCACGGGCAATATATACACATATAGTATATGTTCTTTAATTAACATCAAATGTTTCGTACTAGAGAGCTTAACTAAACAAATAAGAACTTAATTTACTCAGCTTAATTAAACTAGATTTTAATTACATACAAATGGTTGTTCAATGTAAACGAATAAATAGTTTTAGTCATGACAAATTAAAGCAATCAATTGATAGTGGAATTTTTTATGTTCATTTTGCAACAATACTCAACTGATTACCAAATATTATTGGGTTAAAATTAGTTCCTTAGGCATTAAGCACATATGCAAACTGCGAAAATTTCGCATGGCGCATCTAATCGAATCTATAAACTTTAAGGCAGTACCCAGTCGAAAGTACCCTAACTTTTGGCCCTTTCAAAATGGATTTAATTTTTAATAATATGTATAATAGGATTATTTAATAAATATTGTTTCTTATTTTTATAATTTCATATATATGTAAATATTATTAAGGCATTTTCAAATTTATTCTGAATACATTTTTGCAAGATTCTTTCGTATATTTTATATACTTTCAAATGAGTACTAACAAAACCATTATACCCTGATTTCCCATTTTTAATGGGATAGGCAAAGAACTATAATCGCAAATCAAACATAATAATAATAAATAATAAATAGTTCACCATCAAATCAAATATTTACATTAAAATTTTCCTACATATTCAACTTTGATTTGAGTACTCTGCTCAAACTTATAATAATTGCTTGTTAACGATTTTTCGTTTTCTTTATTTTTATGTTTTTATTAATTTTTTGTTTAAGCTATTTGCATCATTTATTGTTAAATGTGTGCTAAATTTAATATTTGCACATAAAATTTAAGTCGTCTGGCAAAAGTGACAAAAAGAAACAAAAACAAAAAGTAAACACGCAAAATAATAAACGACACGCTGTCTAGTTAGTTTCATTATGCCGATGTATATATAAATAAATATGTATGCATATGTATATGTACATATGTATATATATTTATGCAGACCTATATAAGATTTATGTGCGAATTCATTATTTGCCTAGTAATAAGAGAGCAGCTGTATGTAGGGCTGTATTCGTGCATAAATCACTATAGATTTACAACACTTTAGGCACATTGTGAGTTAGTCGGGCTACTAGCTGCTGTTTCGAAGGTAATATGGAAACATTGCCAAGTTTTCTTACACATAAACGCAAAGACTCATACTCAGTCGGTCTGAAGTATAGACTGACTCAATGACACAAAAATTGAGAGACACAGCCAGAGCCAGAGAGAGAGCCAGAGAGTGAGAGAGTGAGTTAGAGGTGAGCGTGCGCTGAGCGTATTGTTCACTTAAGAGCATTGAGTGGGTTTAATCTAAGAGAATTTACAGCAAAACGTGCTCAAGAGCAAGCAATACTCACTCAATCTCTCTCTTTTTCTCTTTCCACTATCGACACTGTGCGGCAGCAGCTCAAGAGTGGCATCAGCTGCTGCTAATTAACTGGAACTTCAAACTATTTTCTGCCTACAGAAGTTGAGTGAAATCACATCTGTTTGATATTTTCGATATTAAATCAAGTTTGTGCTTTAAATGTGCTATAGATATGAGTATATGAAATATAATACGATATGCACAGTGTAATTATTATTTCAACATTAATAATTATATAATTTATAAATCTTTACTCGATTAAATGAGAAATATGTGTGAAAAAATAAATAAATTAAAAAAGAGTATTCTGCTAAAAATATTACATTTATACGAATATATTTACTTCAATATATTTACTTCAGTTTTTCCGTTTTAGTTTTAGTCCGCCTTTAATTACTTTAAGCATTATTTATACTATCTGCTCTGTGGCTTCTTCTTCTTTTCAAAATTAGCCAGTTAATCAAATTTCAATTAGCTTCACTTGAACACGTTAAAATATAAATATTGAATTATAAAATTCACTGCCATAAATTATTCCACAAATGGATTTATATATACGTATTCACACACACACACAAACACATACACACAGGCACACGTGTTTAAACATAATTATTTATACTTAATAAGTTCTTTGCATTTAATTGCTTGAGCTAAAATAAATTACAATTTGACATATATACATATATACGTATATGTGTACGTATGTATATATACAAAAGCTTAAATGGGCTTTTACGATGAAAATAATCAACACGAAAGACTGTAAAATTCGCTACGCTTCCAGCAATTTTACAGTCGAAGCAGCCGCATTTGCCACCTTTGCGGTTGCAGCCCCCTCTTCCACATATACATACATACATATACATGTCTATGTTTGAATATATATGTATGTCCATGTTTGTGTATACTCCTTGAACAGCTACAAAAGATGCCAAATTCTAAGACTTAGCACTACCCGCCCCTCACCCGCCTCTCACCTGTCTCACATCCTCCGCCTCTCGCGTCGTTTCTCGTCGCAACCCATTGAGCCGCACTTTAGCTAAGAATTTTCTCTAATGACTTAAACGCAGTAACCACTAAAACATTTACAACGAGCACAGCAGCAACACAGCCGCTACCGCTGCCGCTTGCCGCGCCATGCTGCTGGGGGAGTCAAGGTAAAAGCCTCCTCCACTTCATGTTGTAGGTAAAGTGGCGCATTTTTGCGCAAATTTTCCTCGAAACCGCAAGTAGAAAACTCATTAAGCGAAAAGCATTTGGCGGCTAAAGCGCGCCCAAGCCGTCACAACGTCTCACTGCTCCGCCCTGTCAACAGTTTGCATTTGGGTGGGAAAGGGGGCGTGGTAGCATTAACAAAAGCTCGAAAGCGCATCAAAGGTGGGAGCTGGGAGTCAGATGACTCCATAAGAAAGTCACAACGAAGTTAAAGAGATCCCTTGCCATGGCCACCAGTGGGATAAGTGAAATATCATAAAATAGTTTCACGCTGAGCCAAATCAGTTATCAGAGGACACTAATTCTCAATCAGGTAAAATGTCTAGCAATCTTCGTGAAAATATCTCTTAAAAATGTATGAAATTATATACATATATTCTCCAATTCGATTCATGTTCATGGTTAATCATTAGCTTACATTTATTTATAGAAAATATCAAAAATAAAATATATTTAAAGTTTATTCCAACTAGATAATATTTTAAAATATTCAAAAATATAAATTACGATACTTAAAGTAGCATCAAAATTTATCGAATCATGGAAGTAAATCTGTAGGCAATTTTATAAAATTTTATTGATTGTCTAGGAAACCAACTTTCACCCTATTAACAATATGTATATCAATAACCACTTCGATCGTTCCTAAACAACCTTTATATGTATCTCTAAATACCTTTAAATGTGCTCGCAATTTGCAGTTTACGAAACTGAGTTGAAGCCAGCCAGGCAAGCGGCAAAAGTAGTTTCATTGCCAGCCACTCGCCGGAACAGGACTGGAAAGTCGAGTAATCAAAAAATGATATTCGAGTTCGAGTTGCACAATACCGGAAGCATCGGCACAGGCGCTGGGTCGACTATTATTGACTCTACTATAGTTGGCAATCAGAATTGATTTCCAGTTCGATGGGCGTTCGCATTATATTTTGTGCATTAAACTGATTGCGTCAAAATGGAAGGAAGTCAAAGTTTGCCACGGTTGTGGCTCAAAGTGAATTTGGCAATTTGTGCGGCTCTCTGACCTCTCCGAATGCCTCTAAAACTGAACTGTCATAAATAAAATAAATATTTTGCGCTGCCAACAGGCGACGCGACGAATGGCCGAGCCTAAGCCTCGACGTTGGCAATTTGTGCCTTATAATCAGGAAGACAGGACGTTTGGCGTAAACCAAGGCAACCGAAAAGGCGGCGCAAATCAAATCCAGTTGACGAGCTCTCCAGGCAGCGTCGTCCACACGGCTCGATGATTGGAAGCTCGCACGTGCTACGTAATTCCGCACAAAAATAGCAGCTGGCCAACAGGCATAACACCAATTGCCATTGCCACTGCCAGGCCGCCGTCCCTGGAGTATGTAGGAGTTTTGCAAATGCCAAGCAGAACTTGAATATACCCTGCAAATAGAAGTCATATGATTGAGCTCTACAGCGTCCGACTGCAATGTTCTTATTTGTTTTCATAAACTTGACTTGACATGACAAAAAAAATGTATACAAAATATATACATAGATGAATACAATTTCTGAATTTGTAATTAAGAATCAAAATTCTTAGTTCATTAGTTCATTATTAGTTTTTAGCTTTAACTGCATTTATTTTCCACACTACAGAGTATACCAAGTTCTATCACTTTTTATTTTCTTGAATAAAAAAAAAAAAACTATTTCGCTTAAGTCCCTTGGTCATGCCCTGATAACCTATCAAATTTGGCTCGGCTTGACTTGAGCTTTGTAGTCAGGTGTATTTACTTTTGATTTCTCAATCTGGAGGCAACTTTGCCTTGTTTTTTTGTTGTTGTTCTTTTTTGGGTGTTTTTCATTAGAGCCGAAAGTTTCTCATTTTTGTAAATTTATTAGCATAATGCTCAAAGATATGGCGTTCATTTGACAGCTTCTCGAGCAAGTGGCCGCGTGCAACGATGATGATGTTGCTCCCTTATGACCAAGCAGGCATCCAGCTGCTGGAGCTGATTTGCTCTCCTCCCTATTTCATTGTTTCATTATGTTAATAAGCGGACAAGGCATGGCGTGGCATGGCAAGGTAGGGCGGGACAGTGCAGGGCGTCGCTAGAATCGTGTAATGAAGCCTCACAGCTCTCGTAGTTGGTTCGTGTTGCCACAGCTCTTCAAATTCACTCGAATTTCAAATATCCTCCAAGTTTATTATGTCATCCCGGAGCAGGACCAACGGCGACGGCGACACTTTGCTACAATGGCGCCATAAAGTTTATTCGTGTACGAAAAATACCCAGTCGATGGAAAAAGCCAGGGACATGGCTCACAGGATGCAGGACACACTTCGCACTGAAGGGGTAATGAGCAGCTGCAGCAGCAGCAGCAGCAGGCGCCATTTGCTTTCGCCTCTCGTCATATAAATCGACGCAATTATTTCGGCAACGCTTCTCGCCTTCCAAGTGTTTCAGTTCAGCAAATTGTAATATTTGCATAAATTACGCGTTCGGTCAATACTCGACCAGTGGCAACTCGCATAGGGACCCAGAGGAGAGCGAGAGAGGCACAGAGTACTGGGTCGTTTAGATCGGAGAAGAGGTCAACGAAAAATCTTACATAAAAAGAAACGAGCAGAAATGATTTCTCCGACAGCTCATTTTAATTTACAGAAATAAGGAAAGTGCAAATGTTTCTGGAATATTTATTAAATCCCTAATTGTTTTCATTAATTATAAATAATCGTTGACTGAATGACATTGGGCAGAAAAGTAGTTCCTGAAAATTAAGACAAATAGGAAAGAGCTGGTAAAATGATTATAAAGCAATAAATTGCTTAGAAGTGTGTTGTCTTTGACTTGAATAATTTAATACAAATTAAGATTTCTATAAATATTTAAATAGTATTATTGCACGCTCCATCCAATAAACATAAAATATATAAAATATACATATTTAAATTCTCTGTTACAACTCAATCTATAACATGATATATGTTCATCAAACGTTGTTAATAGCCCGTATATAAACATATTTAAAGAGGGGAAACTCTACCTTATACGACTCAATATCCATGCTGGCTGCTTATATGTTTGCCTAGGAGATTTGGGCAAAGGAGGTGAATTAAGTGCCATCCCTTTGCCTCGGTCATGGATGAGATAAATAATTAGCTCGAAGTTTCCGCTAAGTCTGTCGCGGCCTAATTGTCAAAGTTTTAGTTGCACTTATGTCATAGCCAAGGCCTGATAAAAGCAGTTTAATTCAACTTAAAGTTATGAGGCCCTATTGGCGGAGACTGTCAAGTAAGCCGTATTTGAACCGTGATAAGGAAACTAATTTTAAGATTCTTATCTTTCATTCGCTGAGGCCCCTTTCAAAGTGTTTTAGTCTCAAATCAAAGCCGCATCGTGCCTAGCAACAAATTCTCAACTGGGATGCTGCTCAGTTAAATACGTATTTAAGGAAACTGTTGCCACGTCCGCGAGCCAGCACGCCCACCCCCCGCTGACGGCAAACAATTATAAATCTGTACAAAGAAGGCGGCACGGCCGCATTTTTGGTTTTTCAAAAAGTTTTCACCATTTTGCTTCAAATTGAAAACCATTTGCTGAAAGGGAGCAAACGAAAGGGCAATGGACAACAGGGTAGGCAGATGGGGAGGTGGGTGGAAGAGGCAGCAGGAGGAAGAAGCCGAATGCCGAAAGAAGATTACCTCATTAATTTCTATTAAAATTAAAATAAGTTTTGTGCTTTTTGAAAATGGCCCACAACGAGGCACAAAGCGAGGCAAGCGACGCACAAGCATATAAAATAAATAAATAAATAAAAGACAGAGACAGAGAGTGAGAGAGAGAGAGAAGGACGAATAGATGGACAACTTAGGGACATTTCGTGCTGCTGGGTTGAATGACTTTGTAGTCCATTGAAAAGTGAACGAACACAATTTCCTACTTACAACACATTTTGTAAATATTTAATAGGTAGTCAAGGACAAGGCCTGGACTCCTGCCTGGACTCGGGCTAGGGCTTGGGCCTGGGCCTGGTTCTGGCTCTGGCTCTGTGCCTTGGGTCTATCATAACCGCAATTGAAAGTTATTAGTCGAGCCCAGTTGGCGTCCAGCTGTGTCTAATGATTTTTCTTCACCATTTTTTCCGCTCGGCTGAAGGTGTCAGCATTTAGTGGGAGGGGGGAGAGCGCATTATAAATGCTAAAAAGCAAGCACGATAAACAGGGGTATTCCAGAGCAAAATAAATGCGCTTCAACTGAGACAAGCTATACATAACTTTAGACGATTTTGAATGCCATATTGCGAGTTATTGTGCTTCTCTTTAACTAACTTAAAAAAAAAAATGAATAATAGAAACATTCTCCAACTGAAGTAAATCAAGTGGAATTTCAAATTGTAAATGCGAAAATGATAAGCAGTGGTATTCCATACAATTAAAAGCACAATATATGAAAAATACTATTGCATAAATATAAAATAGATATATGTATATATGTATAAATAAATAAAAATGCAAAAATAATTAAAAATAAATATATATCCAAACATTTAAAAATATAAAATTAAAATAAATTATTGAAAGCAAATATATTTACATAAATAAATATAATAACAAATAAATAAATAAATAATAAAAACAACAAAAAACAAAAAATATAAATATGTTTTGCCTGCTCAGCCGTGTGAGGTTCATGCGCATCACACATGGTCCCCTCTCCCGTCTTGCTGGCATTGTGTTGAAGCACTTTGATGTCGTTTTTGGACAGATTGCAATGGCTAAACACTCAAGAATAAAACACGAAAAAAGAGAAACATAAAATATATCCTGCTAGCGGGATGACGGAGAAGAAGTGAGGAGAAACAAAACTGAAATGAAAGGACATTTTGCACGCGCTGCCGCCTTAATGACGACGATTAAAATGCGCTCCACAAAAGTTGCGCCTCATAAGTAGAGCGCTGGGCAGAACCAAAAGGTTGAGAGGGGGCGAGCCTGAGGTGGTGCGTGGGATGTGGTGGGATGGTGAACAGCCACGCAGGTGTAAGCCGGTCGCTAATAGGGGAAAAGCGGGGAACGGTTGGTGGTTGGCGGTGGTCGGTGGGCGGGGCCTGCTATATAGGGAGGGAGGCAGAGCAGCAGCTGGGCTGGAATAGGGTGACACTTTGTGCGATACATGAAAAACTCATAAAGCAAAAAGGAAACAATTACAAATACAAGTGCACACACACACACACATACGCACGCACATACGCGCACATTCGCATGTGTGCAACGTGTATGTGTGTGTGCGTGTGTGTGAATGGGGGGTCTGGAACTGGGACTTTGCCTGAATTGCAGGCGACAGTTATTCACAGATGTTTGAAGGATTTCTGTTACAATTTGTTTTGCGGCGCTTCACTTTAACAAATACCTTGATGCTGTCGCAGCCGCTGTCACTGCCTCAGTCGGCGTCGCAGTCGATGTTTGTTGCTTGCTTTCCTTTTATTTCCTTTTATGGCTTTCCTTGTGCTGAAGAGTGAAATTGTTTCCGGCGCACTTAACGATGCTGCGCTCTGCTTCATCTTCCACGTCTGGGTGATGCTACCCTCCTACCCTCCTACCCCATATCCTCCTGTCTCCTCTGCCTCACCAGCGTCCCCCACGCCCCTTCATCATTCCACTTCACAGTTGATGGCAAACATTTCCGCTGCTCGTCGCATAATTTAATGCAAATACCCCAGCACAATGCCCGACCTCCCTGCCCTCTCACCTAGTCTAGTCTCTCTCTCTCTCTCTCTCTCTCTCTCTCTCCCTCTCTATCTCTTCCACTAAATATCGATTTTAATAAGAACACAATTTTTCTTTATGCATTCCACTGGCGTCTCGCCTTGTCCTTGGGCTGACCTTTGCGCTGGCTGCAGCTCGCATCCCGTCGGGTCCTTGACAACAATTGCATTCGCTTTAGCATGCATTGTCATGACTCCGAAATGCCATGTGATTTGTCGCCGGAAGTCAAACGTCTTGAACTTATTAGACACTATTTTAACTTAGTATTACCAATTCTAATATTTCATTCTCCCTAATGTATACAATATTAAAGAAGAGTGTCGGAACTATTGGACGTAGTGAAACTGCTAATGAGACAACCAGGAGAGAATTATTAGTAATGAAACAAAGTGGAATTGCAAAGACTAATAGTTTTAATAAATTAAAACTAATAAACAAATTAAAGCTGCAGTTGTTTTTATATGAATTGCACTGAGACTATGTATTTAATCGGAAATAAAATAATATATAATTATATTTATTTTTTTTAAATTTAATAAGAGCGCATCTTAATTGAAGTACAACGATATGAAATTCAATTCACTTTACACTTTAATCAATATACATAATCATAATTGGATATTTCGAAAAGGCTGACATATTAATTAACCATAAAATGTGATATTTTATATACATCTGTAACAAGTTTTACAGATTTCGTTTATAATTCGCACTGGCTGTCAGATGGAAAAGTTTAAACGGAAAAACTGTATGTGTGTGTAATGCTCGAATTGCTTATTTAACTGTCGATTGAAATCGTTGTAAAAAAAATTTAAAATTCTGCTCGGCTAGTTGTAAACCTGCAACGCAGCCTGACCCCAAAATCCACTCGCACTTGTGAATTTTCACACGCAAGCCAGGCAGGATGTGTGTGGGTATGCGTGTAAGCGTGTGTGTGTACGTGTGTGTATAAATTTGAAGGATAAATAAACAGACACGTGGCACACGTGAAAAATACACGCAACACAAATGGACGAAAACCTATTGAATGATAAGTATGTAACTAAAAAACCTACTCGAATTAGGAATCGAAAAAGGGCGAAGGGACCAGGAACAGTACAGGAAATAAAATAAAAAATAAAAAACAAAATAGAAAAATGTACAAAAATCGAATTTCAAATATCAGAGAGAGAAGCGAAATTTAAATATGCGAATGCGAAAGGGATAAGCGCAACGTTTTTATGCAAAATAGGAGGAAAAAAAAAGAAGAAGCATTTTTGCGCAAAGGGCTTATAGCGGATTTATTTTTGGCAACACGGTAACACAGCCCTCGCCCATTCAGAGCCAATCCCTCCACAATCCCAGCGCAGGAAACACAGACCAGAAAACAAACACAAATACACGCAATCCAAATATTAACGTGCAGACTCTCAAATAGCAGATACAAATTCCAAATACGAAACTCTGCGAAATAGAACGTTTGCCGGAGTGGGAGGCGGACAAAGAGGCGGAGGCGGAGGCAAAAGCTAGATGTGGGTAGTTTATATTGAGAAGAAGGATGCGAGGCAGAGCATAGGTTCAGACCTGCATGGCATATATATTTTGAAAATCAAATGCGGTGCATGGTCCTAAGCTGACATCGAAATGGGAAAGCCAACAGGATTTCGACCGAGCATCTGAATAGTTATCGAACGGGTTGTCCTTTCTAGAGTATGTGTTTAATATGAATATACATATACAATATGTTAGGCGCGGAAACATATTCCATCTTTCTTATAGAAAGCCCATATTTCTTAATAAAAGAATTATAGATTGCTTAAGCAGAAAACATGGCATGAATCCAAATAAGTCTATCTATTGTGTAAGTTTTTGAACAAGTTTTGAGCAATCCATTAAAATTTGATAACATGTTTTAGCCGGACAGTTAAGTAAATGGCCAGCATTAAAAGTACCTACAAAACATCCATGTCGGGCAATCAGCTTAGAGATTTGTAAACTTCGTCTAACCCCTTGTAGCTAACTGGGGAGCTACTTAGTGAGTGAGATTTTCTTTTTTGTTTGCGGGCGGATGGACGCAGAACTGTTTTGTGATTTTGACTGTGATGTTGATGAAGTGCCAGGCAAAAACAGGAAGAAGAGGAACTACTGAATGAAGTAAACGAATGTATGAGTGAGTGAATGAGTGAGCGACTGAGTGATGTGGCTGATGGATGGATGGATGGTAGTAAAGCCTCTACTCTCAAGAACCAAGAGCTTATTGGGCCAAACAAATATAGGTGCCGTATCCGCCGTATACCCCGAACCCTAGACCAAGACCGTTATTCGATAAGTGTGCGGCGGGCCTCACAAAAATTACACGCACACTTGCCCGCTTTGCTTCACATGAAGTTGATGGATGACCCCGGCAACGCGTTGGTTGGGTCAACTGCTGCCGCTGACCACCATAACTGGCGCAGTTCCCTTTTTGACCAGAAAAAAGCAAAGAGACGAGTGAGGGCAGTTCCGTGATACTATGCACTTGATAAATGGCGACCATAATGAATGGCTGTCCTCTGGCATCTACACTCGAAATATAGCCAACAGATTAAAGTACATGGATATGAGATGAAATATTGAATAATCTTTATATAATTTCGATTTCGTTCTTGCCAGGGAGATAAAAGTGGATTGCACCAGCTTTTAGTTGCATGTGAAACAAAACATTTAAGTAGATAAATTTTTACGAAAAGACAAAACACAAGTGAAACGATTTGGTGGGAAAAATATGCCCTATAAAGTGACCCCAACGAACGAGTACTCTCTACTGCAACTGCATCGGGAATATATATATATATAGAGAGAGGGTCGGGCATCTAACATTGAGTTGCACTGCAGCCAATGAATCGAATTCATTTACATTTTATATTTATCTGACGGTGAAGTGAAACACAAATGCAACATAATCGTAATTACTTAATGCGCTCAACAATGTTTTGCCACTAAATTTCAGCTGAAATGCATCGTTAAATGCAACAGACGCTGCAGTCAGTGCTGCAGCTGAAGCTGAAGCTGGAGCTGAAGCATCGCCAGCAATCAGCAACCCCGACAACCCCTGCTACCCCAGCTGGAGCATAGGCAATGATTAGCCTCTAAGTGAAAACATGTGGAGCGCAGATCTGTGGCTGTGGCACATGCAACATATGAAGCATTCGCGTGACTCATAAGGCCGCCAGATGGTGCAGCACGCATCATCGCCAGACTTGCTGAGCAAGGGGCTGGGCAGAAGGATGGAGGGATGATGATGTGGATGAGGATGGCGATGAGTATGGGGTCTCTCACATGCACATGTCGCCTTAATGGAGTGCACAGGTTATTCAATTTACATGCGAATCTTTTTTCAGTTCATGTTTTATGGCAAACACTAAATCGTAAATCAAGCATATTTCTTTCTGAAAACTCTTCAAAATCCTTTGTAGCTATTTCTAAAGGGGAGCATAAATATACTATTATCGTTTTCGGATAATAAAACACAGATCCAGAAGTGCACAAGGCTGACAGCGCACCAAATCACATCTAATATTGCTGCCAAAGGCTCTAAAGATGAGACTCTCTGAATTGCAGCGGAATCTTGTGGACTTGAAATTCTATTCTAAAATAGAATGGAATAAGAGAGAGATGGCTGTAGATTAAAATTGTAATTTATGGTTTACAAGCCAAGGATGAAAGCTAAATGAGCAACAATATTAACGAAACTAACAAAAGTCAATAAAATTGCTTACATATTTGAAATGCATAAATTAATATAATATAATAATTTGTATTTCCAAAAAATATATACTACGTAGTAAATATGAAAATGTTTCATAAACAAAAGTTTTCTGCTAGCAAAAATAAATAAAAAATAAAAAATTGTAATGTAAATTTTATAATTTAAGTTTACATTAGATAAATATGCAAATTGTCACTTACCTTAGAATTCGTATGTGCAGCAATAGTTATTGGTATAAAATGTCCATAAATAACATATACAAACGTACATATGTATATATGAATGAAAAGAGACAAAAGGTGTATAAGTAAATTAATAGAAGGCATAACTCTTTGACTAGATAATTTATGTATTTAGTATTAAAGAAATCTAATTAAAAACTGGTTGCCTTCCTTCTAAACCTTACAATAATTCTCTTAAATATAAAATATAAAATTTAGACATAATATTGTTTCTCATGTTTAACATTTTATGATATGTATATTTTTATATAGAATATATTAGCTTATCCCATAAATTAAAAACTCTAAAATGTATAAATAATGCCCATCCTTTCTGCTAGAAACTTATCCAATTTTGTTTACGCACAATGGCCACAAACAAATTTTTCGAAATTTATTCATGAAAGTTGGTAGAAATATATAATTTGTATTTAGAATAGCTTCGTTTGGCCATAATGTGGAGCATTAGCAGTGCTCTAGTTGTGGGTGTGGGTGTGGATGTGGGTGTGAGTGGGTGTGGATGTGGATGGCTAAGGAAGCCAAATAGGCCATTAAAGCCAAATATTAACGCTACTGTATCTCCATGCAACTAAAACTTGCGCATGTTGATATTTAGCGGAATTATATACAAGTGTATGTACTCTTATATATACAGATATATAGATATAAGTATATATACGCTACAGGCCCCACCAAATTATGCAAATGCGAGCCATTAGAGCGCCGCTCTTTATATGCAAATTAAATGCCGTGGAAATTTATACATTTTGCGAGAATAATTAGGTTCGTGTGTGAAGTGGCCACAATTAAGTGACCAGAAATGACGGCTACAAACGAAATCTATAATTAAAGTCAAATAGACTTTGTAAAAGCCACTAACAGACGACAGCAAATGAAATTAAATTACATCGAATGAATGAATTGAATATTTTTTTTTCTAGTATGCCCTGTGCCCAGTGCCTAGGCGTATTAGCTGGATAAAACTCTGACATAAATATATATTTGGTAATTCAAATATATATAAGGCTTCATTTCGTATGCCATATACAATTTACAGGGTATCTGTTGGTGATTCATTGCTAAGCTCAAACATTGTTATTTATTTAATTGTACTAATGCTGCTTATGCGAGGCACGTTCGAGGCGTGGTCATGGGAACGGGCTGATATGGCCACTACTTATGTCCGCATATACCCACTTCACTACTACTTGAATACTCAACCTCTCCCGAAAAAAATGAAGAAGAAACACACACACAAAAACGAATGTCCATTGCGACGTGTTAATTATATTTTTGACAAATTAATTTGATATTCGAATGGCAATGTGCACGTCATTCAAATTTGAATTGAACATAAAAAGGAAAACAAAATTCATTTAGACAATTATACAAACATCAGCTGAACATATACATGCGATTATATGCATGCATATTCATTTATTTTCTAATTATATTTGCTTCATAAACATATCGATCAATTGTATTTCAATACTTATTTGAATAGTTGAAAGATAGAAATAGATGGATTTGAAAGATTTGAATAGATAGATAGATAGATAGTAAAATTAAATTTAATTCATTAAAACAATAAATTAAAATACCACAAAATAAGAGTATTGAAAATATGATGATTTAACAACGATAAATATTTATTTACTGTAGAAATTCTTAAAATATGTGATAAAGCAGATTATTGTTAACAGCTTTATCTTCTACGTTTTATTTTCAAAATCTATAATTGTTTTTCACACAACATTATTAAACTATTTTCCTTTACTATTGAGTCCCTATCCTCGGATTGTTTCAACTAATCTTGGCCTCGATCATATTGACCTATGGGCCATTCTCATGATTATAGTTCCAGTATAGAAATAAACCATCCTGAAACGCTGATGTTCCAATAAATTAAATATAACCTTGAATATTCAAAGTAAGCTGTGGTGACATTGAGATAACATTTAATGATATTGCATTCTTACTTTTAAAAACAAAAACATTAAATATTAATGGCCTTTTGAATAGGCTGTTGTATTATTATTATTATTATTATTATTATTCGATTATTTTCTGCCACTGCAAACAATCTCGAATCTGCTCGTACCTCATTAGCATATACTTAGCTAGCTAATATTTGCACATGATTGTTTTTCATTTGTATGTAGAGTTGGAGTTTTCTTAAATTGCTTTACTTTCAGCGAACAGTTCTTGCTTCCCGGTTTGCTTTCTCCACTTCCTGCTCGGCACATAATACATAACATATATAAATCGAAAATATGAGAAGTGCTCGTTGGCTGAACCCAGAGGAATTCGTTGCTAAGCAGCGACCAGTATGCTGTGTTTCCCTTGTTTTCCCACATGCTGGATCAAGTGGACGAGGGGAACGAAACAATGCAACTGGGAGCTGCGAGATGGGAGCTGGGAGGAGAACAGCAGCAGAGGGTCGAACGGGAACAAGCAAATGGTGTAGCTGTTGTTATTATTGTGCGGATTAGTATAGCGGGGTTTCGCCGGGCAATGCAATAAATTAAAATAATGTTTGCTCATTTAAAACTTAGGGGCTGGCTGCCGCTTTAGAGAACTGCTCTGCCGGTGCTAGTAGGTACGTTGGCTAGAGAGAGGGTGGCTAGGGGCAACGCATTGCCATAGTAGAACAGGGACAAGTGTTTACTTGTGCGCCGTTAATTTGTTTTTACGACACTTGTTGGTGTTTATTATTTCTGTTTGCAGCTCCCGCGATGTCGGTTAGTCATGGAGCCGAAATGAACGATGGAATGGGGGGATAACAGCCTCAACAGCAGCCGCAGCAGCAGCTATGCTCTATACTCCCAGGAGGCCATTGGCGGAGGGAGCTTAAGTAGTAGTAGGAACAACAGACAATTAGATAATAACAAATTTCAGCTCCATTGTTGACACTCTAGAAATGTGAAAATAACCCAAATGGAACCAGCACAAAGATAAAAACTTCAAGTGGGAACGAACATACATACAAGTAAATATACATATATACATATATAAGAAACATATAGACCCCTTTCTATAGAGCCTTCTCCTTGCAAGTTAACTCTGCCGCAGATTAACTCGTCATGAATCTTAATTAGCAAAAAGAAGAAGAAGAATAAAAAAAATGAAGTGAAGAGGGACTGCTGCTGCCTGACGTGGTGAATTGGTTGATGGACAAGCAACACACAGACTCATTACGCAAAACCTAGAGCTCCGATTCCATGCTCAAGCCCAAAAACCCATGCTCAACCCTATCCCATATAACATACGAGGAAAAAAAAGAAAGACATAAGAATGATGGTACTAGAAGAAGAAGAAAAAGATTGTTTTGAGAACAACAACAATGACAACTTGAAATAATAATGCAAAGCATAACCAAAGAAGTGAGAGAGCGAGAGAGAAAGAGAGCAAGCGCGATGAAAACAAAGACCAAACATTTAAAGACCAAACTGTGTACAAACAAGGGCATCCAGTTTTTTCTTCGGATTTAATTTTATTTTTTTTATTTTTTACTTTTTTTTTTTTTTTTGGTTTGTGTTTTTTTCTAGCCCAACCTTTTTTAAAATCAAAACAAACGAGCGTGGAATGAAGGAATGAACGCTAAACGTAAACAACACAACACACACCCCGTCGAGCCAAACAACTGTATCTGAATCTAAAGCCAAAGCCAAAGCCAAAGCTGTAGCTATAGCTGAAGCTGTTGCTGTTGCTGTGTATCTGTATCTGAAAGCTGAATCCAAGTCCACAACTCGCCAGCGGGAGTAGGTGTAACTCCGGTAGTGGCCTGGCTTGGCCTGGCCCAGCCGCAAATGAGCCCCAAGCAAGGCGAGCAGGAGAACCAGTTCAGCCAGTTGGCTGCTGCCCCGTTGCCATTGTCCGGTTGTCCGATTGCCGGCTGTCTTGTTATTTTTTTTATATTTTTTTCTGCTTCTTTTTTGTTTTGTTGCATTTTCATAATAATAATAATAATAGTAATAAAAGAGAGCTTAAAGATCAACATGTGGCGATATCGTCGCACAAAATACGTGTATTCCACGGGCGCAGTGCCCTCACCTAAGAGTCATCAACAACAACAACAAAGTTGCAGCGCTACAGCCACAACAACAACAACATCACACAGCTTCCACCTGGTAGCCTAGCATAAAGAGTCAGCCCATAATTCATTAGCCTAAAGATACAAACTAATTGCATAAATATAAATATACATATATATACATCGATAACTATAAACAAGTAAGAAAGCTCTAGTCGAGACTGCTCGACTAGGAGATACCCTGAACCCTCCGTGCTGATGTTCCAATCATTCTGCACACATACATACACATGCATCCACCCCCACGCATAGGCCCGCGCTCTGCTAACTGCGCAGTAAGCAGCGACTGCGCTTGGGCTGCGCTGCAGTGTGGGCAATATTATGAGAATTTATTTGTTGAATAATTTCATTTGTAGACGTACAATCTTAATGAAACTTTCAGAACGTAATCATTATGTGTAAATGTGTGTACATTCCAAAGCACAAGTCTCTAGTACTTGATATACGTTTTTTACAAATTTGGGGCGAAGGGGGCGTGGTATCCAAAATCTGTAAATTACAAAATGTGTGTGCCCATCAAATGTATATACACAGTAAATCTGAAGTCTCTAGGTCTAATAGTGTTCAAATTAGGCTGAAAAAACAATATAAATTTATCGATTATCCTCGATAAAAAAGATATCGAATGAGTTATCGAAAAAATATGATAAACTCGTACTGCGTATGGTATACACGAGTATGCATACAAAATTTCAGCTCTCTAGCTCCTTTAACTTCTGAGATCGACGCACTCATACGGACGGACGGACGGACGGACGGACGGACGGACGGACGGACGGACGGACGGACGGACAGACGGACAGGGCTATATCGACTCAGCTCATCGTCCTGATCAAGAATATATATACTTTATGGGGTCTGCGATGATTCCTTCTGCCTGTTACATACTTTTCACAAAACCATTATACCCTGATTTCCCATTTTCAATGGGTTCAGGGTATAATAAATATATTTTTTTTCAACAATCTATAAGAAAAGTCGTAAGCAGGAAGAAATGACTAGTGTAATACTAATTAATAGCTTTGCTTTACATATATGATAGTTAAACTTGGATTAGTGAAGCTAAAAATTACTAGATTATATTCAAGATATGCAGACAAAGCAAACATGATTGCTCTAAATTGCTCGACTCGACTAGAAGATACCCTGAACTCATGTGTAGAGCTGGTTCAATCATTCTATATACTCATTTATATATCAAGAGCAAATAATAAGGAACAAGAACTAAGAGAAGCCAATTGGCGTTTGACTTGCTCAATAAATTAATATAATATTCACAGACATCTTAATCTTAAGAGTAAATTTAAAGTACAACAAAAATATTGGCAAACAATGTACAACGCACTTAATTCCGTTAGTATATATTTATGTTATGTGAAACAGTGTAAGATGTAATGCGAAATATAAATAGAATAATTCAGCCACATTACAATAAGTAAAATGGCACAATAACTTAAAGTTGTAAGCTTAACTGCGATTGTGACTAATCAGAAATATCAACAGGGCCAATAGCAAGATATATATACATATATACAATACATATATATATATATATATAGATATGGTATATACATACACATATAACGTACGCCGACAGAAACTGGAAAATTGCCGAGCCCCATGACCTCAGTTCGGTTAGCAACAATAATGTTGAAGACGGGGCGAACGCAACTGCGAAGCCCTATATGATGTTAGAATTCAATGGGGCAGGGAAATAAGCGAAAGCCGAAATGAAAATATTTCATCAAATGAAAGTTAATCATAGAAACGCATTCAGTAGATTTTACTGCGAAGCCCCGCAATGCCATCAAAATACGTAAAGCAAAAGACAACATGACGCCCACATCTTGTTCGCCTCTCTGACTCTGCCTCTGCCTCTGCTCTCTGCTCCCTGCTCTCTGCTTCGCCTGTCTGCTTTTCGTTTCATTGTGTTCTTTAAACAATTTAACAAATGCCACAAACGTCAATTGGAAGGCGTTCGAGGCACGTTCGTTAATTAAATTAATTGTGGCGTCTTTTGTCGATGTTGATGTCGCCCCTTATGCTACTTATGACCAGGCCAGACCAGACCCGGCCAGACCCAACCCAGGCCGACCCGGCCATAAGGCAAATGCCGGCATATGTAGAGAACTGACCTACAAGCCGGGCCCCTCTGTCCGCGCTCTCACATGCCACATGCCAATGCACTTCCACGTCTTTCAGCATTTCGTACCCCTATACCTAAATGACAGACCAGTAACTGTCACCGTCATTCGTTGATTTGCTCTAATGTCTGCCATAAAAAACATAATAGGAGAACATGTCTAGCTAATGAAAAGCTGAACATGAAATACACTACATTCGTGAGCTGAGAGTATATTGGATTATTTCATTATTTACAGATATAAGTTATAATAAAGAAAATATCTTCATTTTTACGAGGGAGAGTATTTTTATATTTATATATATACTGAATCTGTATAGACCTAAGCTTCAATTTTACTCAAGGTATGTTTAAATTAACTAATAATTTATATACGATTTTATTCAAATTCTATTTTGTATACTTTTCATAATTTCATTATATAAGATATTTTTGTATATCAGATAAATGTTAAAGCTATAATATTTACTTAAGTTTACGTAAATTCTAAAAAGAAAATCTCGAATGATTAACAAGGCTTTTGTATATGTATGGTTATCTTTATATGTAAAGCTTTAAATAACATAAACATAACATAAACATAGTGAAGCGTAGGATGATTGACAGATGTAGAAGATAAGATTGAATACGCTATACAATATATCCCGTTCGGGACTATATATGCTGGATAGAGACGACAACAACTGCTTCTGCCTATAGCATATATAGCTTCTGCATATAGCATTATAATAAAATAAATTCACTCTGCATTCAGATTCACATTGTATTCAGGATATAAGAAAGTTTGATTCAGTTTAAAGAGCGTTCATTCTAGTTGAGAATTCGCGTAAGCCCCTTTTGGGTAGGCGCCTCGCTGACAGCTTCTATGTTGAGCGCCGATGTTGATGTTGATGGCGATGTCGATGGCAGCATAAATTAGGCACAAACTAATTAAATGCGTTTCAATTGAAGTTGCAACTGACAGCAGCAACAGCAGCAGCAGCCGCAGCAACGTCAGCCGCAACGAGCTAATGAGCAGAATGCTTGCTTGTGCTTGTATCTTGCAGATACACGTACTCAATTCGTAGTTGCATGTATCTGTGGCTTACAGCTTACAGACACACGTACTCACTCGCCAAGTTGGTGGCGTAAATACGTTCGTGTTCTCGATGCTCTGGCAGCGTCTATAAATTGCAATTCGCCAAACTCTTTAGCTACGTTCTCTTTCTTTTTTCCTTCCCCCCTTCCCCCCATCGATTAGCTTATGTTACTCACAGGCAAAAGACTTTAAGAAAATTGACCGGAAAATAAATGTAATGTTAAAGCGGGTTATTTTGTGATAGAATTTGCTAAAAATTGTTGTTATTTGTTAAATGGAAACGATAGTTTTATATAAATAATATATATAATATAATAATGAGGAATATTGGATTTTATACAGTTTGTTGTTTAATAAAGCAATAAATCGATTTTTGAGCGATTTTTATTCAAATGTTTTTATTTTTATTTATAATCATTTAATTAATGCTAGAAGCTGTTTTTTTCTGCCGTTTTTATTTATTTACTAGCTGGCCCGGCAAACGTTGCTTTGCCCTATCCATTAATTCCTCTACGTCTGTTGACTACGAATCTGCGCGCTTCTCTTCATTCTTTGCTGGTTTCGCTCATCTCGTGCCTCTTACAATTTTGATGCACCTAACTGGGTGCAGAAGAACTCCAGGAGATCATTTACAAAATGCCTGCAGCAGCAGAGAATGTTCCCATTGGATCGACTGCAACGATCTCTACTGGCGCCCAGCCCAAAATTTGGGTGTACTTATGCTTTGAGTGGAAGTCGCCCTATATAAAGGGCAGCAGCTGTGGAATTTATTCAGTCGTCCAGACTCGGAAGGGTCAATCGTACGTGTAGGGTAATGTATTTGCTTGTTAAAAAAAAAAAAAAAAAAAAAACTAAGATTAAAAAGTTTTTCAATAAAAAAAAAAATTTGAATAAAAAAAAAATTTAAATAAAAAAAAAAAATTAAAAAAAAAATAAATAAAAAAATAAATTAAAAAAAAGAAATAAAACAACAAAAAAAATAGTTAAAAAAAAAAAAATTGCCCGGCACGTATGACTGACGCTACCGGGTCTGGACGACTGAATAAATTCCATAGCTGCTGCCCTTTATATAGGCGACTTCTACTCAAATTTTGAGCAGGACGCCACATGAGCGATGGGGAACATTCTCTGCTGCTGCAGGCATTTTCTCAATGATCTGCTGGAGCTCTTGTGCATCTTGCCTAAGAAGAGGCAGACGGATAGAGAGACAGACAGTAAAATATATATACTTATATATATATATATATATATATATATATATATATATATATATATATATATATATATATATATATATATATATATATATATATATATATATATATATATATATATATATATATATATATATATATATCTACATATATACATAGACTTGTATTCAGTATAAATAATCTTATTTTTCTTCTCTTTTTTATAGCTTTTTAATATTAATTTATTAGAATATTTATTTGTGTTTTATTACTATTTCTGATTATTTTAGTTTTCACTCTGTACGCGTTCCGCTAGCAAAGTATTTGTAAATTTCGTTTGCTGATTGTCAATTTTCCAAATGACTTTTTCATTGCCTACTTTTCACTTGCAAAACTTTTCCGCTTTTGGCAACAATTAAAAGCGCTGACTCAGCAGCGGCAACGGCTGCCGTCGCAGTTGGCCCGTTCCAAAACGGTTGGCAACAGCAGCAAATCAAATATGGCCAAAAACGGAAAGTCAGCCAGTCAGTCTCAGCCAGGCGGCACTTGAGGGCCAACAAACTTTTACCCCAGAGCCGCCAAGTCTGCCAAGTCTCTGTAGCTGTTATTATTGTCATCATCATCATCATAATCATCATCATCACCGCCATCATAAGCATTGTTATTGTTGTTGCCTGCTCTTGGATCATAATGACACACATATGAGTACTCCAGCGAGTAGAGACATAATTACCGCGCTGAACCGAACCCAAGCGACCAAAAATGATCTCTCGACTGACAGCTGACGGAGTTGCTAGCTGCGAGCTGCTAGCTGGTAGCTGGTATCTGTTAGCCAGAGCCGTTGACTGATTTATGAAAGACACTTTTGCAAGTCGCCCAACTTGATTTTTATTTTTTACTTTTTTGAGAAACCGTTACGGCTCTGCGCTCCAACAAGTGTCTGTCTCTCAATCTGTCTCTCCATCTACATAACCATCTGCCTCTTTGTCTGACAGTCTCTGTCTCTGTCTCTGTCTCTGTATATATATATAAATAAAAACATATATTTATATATGTGCGTGTATCTATCAATCTTTCTATCTATCCATCCATCTATTTGTCAGCACATTCACCGAATCTTTTATCTGAATACCCTTTATTTGAAGCAACCAACAGGGTAGATTAAAATTATTTCTTATCAAATCAAATAGAAGAAGCGAATCAGAAAGTTTTCTTTAGAATTTATGCTCTGATACTTTAAAAGTGATTTCTGAAACAGAATAAAGTTTCTTGTTATTTCGCACACCTCAAATGATATACCTGAGATTACAAATTTGTTTTCTATTCAGTAAGCAAGACTTTGATTTAGGCAGCGTATTTGCAGTGCGGCTTCATGCATAGCTCGTTGAAGGTTTTCTCAAATGTTGTCTATTACAAATTGAAGTGTTTTGTTGTTTCTGAGCTGTTGTTGTTTGTTGCCAAGCACCCAAATGGCTCAGTTTTCTGTTTCTGTTTCTGTTTGTGGCTGTCTTCTTCTCCGTCTACGTTTACGTCCACGTCTACGTCTCCGTCTCGCCTGGCCTGCTGACCTGGCCTGGCCTGAACTGAACTGAACTGAACTGGGCTTTTACGTCTGGCCAGACCAGTCGTCTCTTTGGCTGGCTGCTTGTTTTCTGTTGTTTGGCAATCACGATCGTTGGATCTCTGTTTTCAAAGAGTCGTGGCCCAGTTGCTGGCTGCCGGCTTTCCGCGCGAGTCTAAACTTAATTGTCAGCCTAATGGTAATGTCTGTCTCTCTGCCGCTGCCACGAATCAGCTGATCTGCCGCTGCGGCTATTTGCCTGCCTTGATGACTGTTGCCTGATAATGATGAGTAAGCGCTTTTAATGCCTGGATGCAAAAAGAAATGCTTAGAACACCGCATCCGTACTCCACATGGATTCATGTGGCGTTTCACTAACAAAGCGTATAATTATATTTGTAAGCAGAACGGCCATCAAGTCCAACTATATTTAAATAAAAAGCAGCTGTGCTGAGCCCATATACGTATATACACACATATATATACAGATATAACTAACTCTCAGACTATTAATTATATACAATAAAAATATCTATGATTACCTATAATCTAATTTCTTTGTATATTTGCTTCATTTGTATAATTATTCTGTTATACATATAATTAAACGTATTTTTTCTCTTGAACATAATTCATTATTTAATTCTCAAACATTACTGACTGACACAGCTTGCTACCCAGATTAATCAAAACTAATTGAGTTTGCTTTCAAGACTGATGAAGACTGATCAAGCTTGCTCCTGAGCGTGATCAAACTTGTTCTTGAGCTTGATCTTACTTGCTGCTGTGACTGATCAAGCTTGCTCGTGAGGTTGATCAAACGTTCTCTGCAGACTGATCAAACTTGGTTTGAGCAAACTTGCTATGAATGATCAAACTTTCTGTGACTGATCACACTTGCTACCGAGACTGATCAAACATGATCTCGAGACTGATCACGTTTGCTTGTGAGGCTGATCAAACGTTGTATGAAGACTGATCCAACTTCCTACCGAGACTGTTCATACTTACTCCCGAGTCTTATCAAACTTGCTCTGCCTAATCAAACCTACTCCCGAGACTGATCAAACTAGCTCTGAATGATACCTGATACTGATCAAACTTGCTCGCTGAGCTGGTTAAACTTCCTGTCAAGTCGAATCAAGCCTGTTTAAGATTGCAACTATCAATGTTGATCAATGCTGCACAAATGGCTGATCGAAGTTCCTTTTCAAAGCTAATCAAGCCCGCTCACAACTCTGATCAAACTTGCTCTCAAGACTAATTAATAGACTCATCAATGCTAATGATGCTGCTATCATCATCAATACTGACTCACATCAAATAGTTAATTACCTAACTCAAGTTGATGGATGAGCATATGATTTGAAAAAAATAATAATAATAATAATAATAGTAATACTAATAATTAATAATAATTATTTAATATTGTATTATAGTAGTTGAAAAATGTAAAAGAGTATATTAATTATGTACAACATTCAATTTTTTGATAATTAAGCTATTGCTGAACTACTTTACATTTTTATCTATAAACCTTTCTATAAAACCCATTAATCGTATATGTATGTATGTAAGCATTTGTATTTTCCTTCAAAAGTTTGGCAGATAATTTTACTGTTAACAAAACTACTTTCTGGTTTCAGTTATGTTTATAGAACACAGTCTGATTTTCATTTTTTAGATCATTTTAACCCTTTCAGCAGAGACAACTGTCAGAACTGAGTATTTATTTTCGTTTTTAACAAATCTCTATAATTTAAATTTAGTAAGCCTCTGGAAACTCCGTTAAAAAAAAAAAAAAAAAAAAAAAAACAAAAAAAAAATCCGTAGTGTTTTTGCTTTTATTTTAATTTTGTATAGGAAATTGGTTAGCAAATAAAAAGTTAAATAGAATGCCTTCACGCGGTTCGTACTCACAGTCTGAGGACTCGACACTTTCCGGCGACTTTGAAGATCCCCGAAAGCGTGGCATCCTACGGAATACGAGCTGCCACTCCTATCGGCAGCAGCTGCAGAGCAGCCAACATGCCAACATGCTGCAGGGCCTGATGCTACTGACGGCCATGGCCACATTGGTGTTGGTGCTCTGGCTGCATGGCATGGAAACCACATCGGAGGATCAAGGTAGCCTCCAATCGTGCATATCCAGCTCACTGAATGCCCTCTGGCTGGGCGTATCGGGCATCCTAGGTCGGGACACCGTGACGAAAAGTGCTCACATCCAGTACCCGGATACAGATTCGCCACGAGCCTTTCACTGCAATCAGAAACTGGACACAAGGCGCATATTCCGTCAGATCAGCAAACAGGTGATCAACCAGGAGCAGGCACTAGCGCGACTGGAACGCGCCGCCAAGAGCAACAGACCATTGCGGTCGGTGGCTCTGCTCGGTCCACCGGGCGTGGGCAAAACACTGACCGCAATGGTGTTGCGGCAACAGTTTCCCTGGCCAGAGAACGTGCACAGCTACTCGTGGAGCACCTATGTCCCGGACGGCGCCCACAAGTTCAATGTGATACGCAACTTTGTGGAGCAGCTGTCCAGCTGTGGCCAAAATCTGCTGATTATCGACAATTTGTCGCCCTGCGACTACAGCTTTGTGCCCATCTACAACAAGCTGCTGCTGGAACGCGAGGGCGACTCCCACATGGCGGCTAATCAAAGTGTGCTGGTGATTTACATATTCAATCTGGAGATGCAATACTATTGGCAGCAGTACGAGCTGCTGCAGCAGCTGCCCATGGACACAACCATTATAAACTATCGGCCGTTCGGACGAGCCGAAGTGTTGGACTGTCTGGAGAACGAGTTGCGCTTGGAGCAGCGTTCGCTGGACTCGAAAATAATCTCCAACATCGTTGAGGAGGTGATGCTCGATGTCGACGACGCGGGCTGCAAGCTCATACGTCCACTCCTGATACAGCACGGTCTCTCGGATCCACAATGAGCCAGGCTATCGTTGTTGTTAATCCATTCCAAGCTTTCGTCTACATCATTTGTTTCAAATTTTAACGTAGTCAACCCGTACAAATTTTACCGTATTAATCATCCTAGTATACTTCACCTGAGGCCAATAAATAAATAAAAATAAAACTGTCTTGCTCTAAGGGTCTCTGATGTTTATATTTATATAACATATATAGCTTGGAATCGAGAGGACAGATCTTTGGTTTCCACTTGAGTCAAAGTACAATAGATCTTCAAAGTGAATGTCGTAATTGCTATAAGCGAGGTCAATCTATTAAGAAAACAATTCTTCATATGATGCTCGTGTTGTAAATATCCAGTTTGAGTGAGCTTAAAATCTAGCAAACGTTTAAAAATTTGAAGGCTTCTCTTGATTATGATTATTATTAGAGCTGCAAAACCATCTGCAGAGCTTTGCCCAGACTATGTAAGCCACATAATATAATTAAAATTTTTAAAGATATACTTATACACTAAAGCAGTATTATAATATTCAGAAAATGTCATAAGAAATAGATTGTATAACATCAGTTGAGCTCTACATGATTTGGCATTCAGTTAAATAACTCAAGCTAAAATAAAGAACTCACACAGAAAATTTAAATGTATGAACTAGACTTGAAAAGTGTGTGTTTTGTGTGTGGTAGATCTTTAGAGAAAAGTGAACGATGCATACTTTGCCCTAATGAAGTTTGTACTTGCTTCTTATTATTCCAGTCTGGCCTCTGGTATCGTTCATGGCATATCTTGAGTGAAGTGCGACGAAGAGGTGACTCAAGTGGCCAGCATTGAAGTGCGGCCCATGCAAACGACAAGAGTAGATTCTGAGACGAGGGCTTGCAAAGCGGGAGACAGAGTGAGTGAGAGGGAGAGGTGCGCGCGCTCGCGCTTACATTACGCACTGCGTTAAGTACTGACTGCTTAGAAATATTTGTCTATCACTCGAAATTCGGAGGTTGCTTCATCATCATCATCATCATCGTCATCATCGTCGTCGTCGTCGTTGTCAGCACATCATAACTTCAAGTATAGAAAAGTGCCTTGATTTTGTTTCTGCCTTCGCCAACGTTTCGTTACAATGGAATAATTTCTGAAGAGCTATAACCAAAAGTGAGACATAGTAAGACAACATGATAAACAAGATGTGTGTGAGGAGCCTCCTCTCCTGCTGTTACGCACGAGATTACGTATATATAACACCTATAACAGGCTTTCACTGTCAGGAACTTGGCAACAAGCTTCCGCTAAGTGCGACAATTGAAAGAGAAAAAGTTTGCAATTAACAGAAATACGCATTCAAGTACTTCAAAATTTCCTTTCAAGTCTCTAATTAAACAATTTTATTTATATATAAAGTTGGACTAAAATTAAATTTAAAAATTTTAAATTTTGCAAAAACCTAATTAAACTAATATTTTAGCTGACGAAATAAAATATTTTAATTATTCAATAATATTTAATATTCAAACAAGTAAGAAAGCTCTAGTCGAGACTGCTCGACTAGGAGATACCCTGAACCCTCCGTGCTGATGTTCCAATCATTCTGCACACATACATACACATGCATCCACCCCCACGCATAGGCCCGCGCTCTGCTAACTGCGCAGTAAGCAGCGACTGCGCTTGGGCTGCGCTGCAGTGTGGGCAATATTATGAGAATTTATTTGTTGAATAATTTCATTTGTAGACGTACAATCTTAATGAAACTTTCAGAACGTAATCATTATGTGTAAATGTGTGTACATTCCAAAGCACAAGTCTCTAGTACTTGATATACGTTTTTTACAAATTTGGGGCGAAGGGGGCGTGGTATCCAAAATCTGTAAATTACAAAATGTGTGTGCCCATCAAATGTATATACACAGTAAATCTGAAGTCTCTAGGTCTAATAGTGTTCAAATTAGGCTGAAAAAACAATATAAATTTATCGATTATCCTCGATAAAAAAGATATCGAATGAGTTATCGAAAAAATATGATAAACTCGTACTGCGTATGGTATACACGAGTATGCATACAAAATTTCAGCTCTCTAGCTCCTTTAACTTCTGAGATCGACGCACTCATACGGACGGACGGACGGACGGACGGACGGACGGACGGACGGACGGACGGACGGACGGACGGACGGACGGACGGACGGACGGACGGACGGACGGACGGACGGACAGACGGACAGGGCTATATCGACTCAGCTCATCGTCCTGATCAAGAATATATATACTTTATGGGGTCTGCGATGATTCCTTCTGCCTGTTACATTCTTTTCACAAAACCATTATACCCTGATTTCCCATTTTCAATGGGTTCAGGGTATAAAAATAATGCATTTCAATGCATTTATTTTTTATATATTAATATATGCAGACTGTTCAATTTAAAGAAAATTATATTTTATTCAATTTTAAATTTTGCAAAAAGTTTTATTTAAATTTTGCTGTATTCAATAAATAAATATATATAATATACATGTATTAAATAAATTTTATATTGAACTCAATTGCATTGAAAATAAAATTTACATTTCATTAAATTGGAAACTTGAATCGAATTCAACTAAACAGGTTGAATATGATATTAGGAGTAAACTTTCAACAGAATCTAGATTAAATTGATTTGCAATTAGTTTTGCAAAGGAAATTGAACTTATTTTAAGCATTTTTTTTTCACAAGTGCACACAAATTAAAATTTAATGTAATTAATACAACATGAGATGGAGATTGAATCAATTTAAATACAAATTTATATGCTAGCTGCGGCAGCATCAGCGACTGCAGCGACAGCGACAGAGACAGAGACAGAGACAGCAGCGATCTTTTTTCATTCAGACAAACGAATTGCAGGTGAGGGTATTAAAGCAGATATAGCTTGATTAAAAATTCTGTCAAAAATTATAAAACACAAAATATTAAACAAAATAATATTTTAAATAACGTAAAAGTTGCGTAAAAATTTATGAAGGCCAAGATATATGTATATTCAACAATTAAATTCTTTCTTCTCATTAGTTTTATACCTTACATTATTTATTATAATATTATGTACATGTATTTTATAGTATTTTATTTAAAAAAAATCAAAACCATTAAAATTAATAATAATAAAAAAATAATAAAACAAATATTTTGCTCTCTCAATTTATGATGCTTACTTAACTTATTTTTATTAAATATTTTCAAGCACATTGAATCCCGAACTTTCTAGCGAAAATTGAATGCATTTTAAAGAATATACCATTTACATACCAAATATATGTATATCATTATAAATAAATAAGCTAAGCAGCTCGAATATGTTCAACCCCAACCAAGCATTACTGCAATGCATAAAGCAAAATCATCAAGAGCTGAGAGCATCATAAATTCGTTATTGCCCTCATCTTACGATATATTTCATAGGCATCACAGCTGAGAGTATCTTAAAGTCGATTATCTTTGAGCTATTCGCGGACAGTGCGTTCGCCTGTGATACGGCAAAGCGTAAAGAGCCAACAACCGCATCGAGGACAGGCCGCGTGGCCGCGCGGCTGCCAGTTGCCAATTGGCAATTGCCGATTGCGGATTGCAATGCGATGCAATGCAAAGCGTAAAACGCAGCCAGCGGCGTTTGTAGTTCATGAACGGCCAGCGAACTCAACGCGACTTGATAATAAGATACACATACAATATATGAGAAAAAAAAACACACACACATAAAAGTAGACAAAAAACGAATACGAAAACGAATATCTGTAGGCGAGCGACAGAGGCGCGGGCTAAGGCTGGGTCTGGGGCTTGGACTGGGGCTGGGACTGTGGCTGGGGCTGCGGCTGGGGGGCTGTAGGCATGGCAACGGCTTGCACCATGCACCGCTAACTTTTCTCTGTGTTTTCTGTTTTAGTTTTTCAGTGTTTTAGTTTTTGTATAGCTTTTTGTTTGCTGCCTGCTGAAATTGAGTCGTTCGGCTGGTCACGTAAGCACCGCACCGATTCCAATAGCGATTTGGCCAGCTTTGTTTTTGGGCTGTCACCGTTTGCTGGCCCCGGGTTGCGTAAGCCCCACGAATTTGATTTTGGCAACGCGGAAGATACCAAGCCGCAGGGATGGATACGCTCGTATGTGGCTGAGGCCAAGCATCTAAACGATTTCGCCCGAAAACCATTTTGAAGTCAAACAATTGCAATCGCTACTTGCATCTCGTTTGATCGCTTCTAAGCATCAAATGGAAATGGAAATCGAAAAGAAAATGCGAACTGTATGCGGAAACTGATCAAACCAGCTGTCAATTAACTGCAACTGACATAGACAAGTGAATAAACCCTACGATAATATTGAATGCGAAACTGACAGAAATTATATAGAGGCAAATATTAATTAACTATTAAAGAGTATATGATAAGGCTAAGGCAACAAACAGAAGTGAGAGTATTGCAAAGCCGCTGACAAATTGATCAAGCACCTTATCTGTAAGGCTTTACTTTACTTGTAATTTAACATAAAATAATATTAAAATAGTATAAATTTTTAAACCAAATTATTCAAAATAATATATACAATATATTTAAATAAAATAAAAATAATAAACTAATAAATAAATAAAAAAAAATAAGTAAAATGTTATGGAAGTTGAGGCTAACAGATCTTGGGGCAATGACCGTAGAGGTTGAAATTGATATATAAATATAATATATAATATTAAGTTCCTTGATTTCCTTTTCACATTGAACAATGGAGAATTTATTAAATGTAACTCAAAGTTGCACAAGTTTAGCATTCATCAATTGTTGATTTTGCCATTTATTTGTCTCCAGAGACCTTTCAATATCTACTTAGTTGTCGCTGCAGATCTTTGGAACTTATTTTCAATGCAAGCTGCATTCGCTAGCTGCGAGTGGAAAGTGGAGCAAACGGTTTCCTTTATGGACGAGCGTATAAAATTTTATGAACCATTTATGGCAAGTAAAAAAAAAGAAATGAAAAAAAAAAAACCAAGAAAGAAGCAGAAAAGAAATGAAATCAAAGAAACACATAATAGTAAAGTAGCAAAGGAAAAGAGCAGAAAACGTCGAAGCGGAATAATAATGCGATGACAACACAGAGCCATCCACAGTCAGCCAGTCAGCCAGTCTCCAGTTTACTCGACAGCCATTGCGACCATTCGAAGCACTTGCAAAAATATTATTATGATTGCTGGTGCTGCAACTGCTGCTGCTGCTGATGCTGATGCGGCTGCCGATGCTGCTGCAACTGCAGACTCCATATGGAACTGGAGGGGATGGCCAGCATAAACAATCACACGCTGAGTGCGTCCACAAAATCCCATAAATAATGAAAGGAAGCTGCCCGGACCGGGCCATAGTTTGTCGAATGATTTGAAATGAATGAAATAAATTGGTTGCTACGCAGCAGCGCAGCTACGACGACCCGGCAAACAGTAAATGTCACATACATAACTATATCTCGCTTAAGGCCACATAGTCATAGGGCTGACTTCATACACACACATGCGTACACACACACACACGGAAATGGGCTGCAAGTGCAGCTGCACAAAACTAGGTGAAAATGCACATAAAGAGATAAAAAGCCATTCAATTAGTAGACTATGTGGCTTCATTTGCTTACAAAGCATATGATTTTTATATAACACTATAAATTACTAAATGATAGATAGAAGAATATGAGTATTATTATCTCAAAAAGCGTTGCCATTTCTTCACAATACAATTATTTTATATATTAATAAATATGATGTATGTAGTATATTGTACTATATTATCATACATATTAAAAATATAATAAATACTGATATTCTTCTATGAAATTAATTTAAAGTACTCGAAAATTTCTGTTTGTCAAAGTCAAAGAACGTTCGACAGGCATGTTTATGGGATGTGAGCCAAAAGAAAGAGAAGCATTTCCATGCAATTGAGGTTACTGTTACTCTCCAGAGAAAGAGGGAGGTCGGAGTGCGGTTCTGTGTCAATTTAAGGGCTGAGTGGAGTCGTAAAGCACTCGGGAGTCATACATGTTGCTATGGTTGGTAATTGTGCAACTACTGCACAACTGTTGTGGCATTAATGAGCAGCCAAACAAGGCAGCAACAGCAAAAGAAGAAGAAGAAGGAGAAGAAATGTAACACAGACAAAGAGACATTCTGTAGCCACGAAAGTGCAGGAGTCGCTGGCAACGGCGAATCAATCGCAACTCAAATAAATTAAATGAAATGCAAGCAGCCCACATTGAGTTTGGCTTTGAGTTGGCTTTCGGTTTGGCTTGACTTGGGTTGGCTTTCGGCTCTTGGCGAGGCTCGCATGAGGAGACAAAATAAATTAAAGCGGCAACAAACGACAGCAGCAAAACGCTGTAAGCAAAGGCAACAGATACTTTGAAAAATTAATGGCACGACTGAGCGATTGATTTAAAGCAGCGACAAACAGAATTCAACGTTTCAGCAAAGTCTCAAGATAGATATTCAAGTGCAGATAATCAGTAAACAACAACAACAACAACACCAACAGCAGCAACAACAGCAAGAGCTACGCATTACTCCTATTTACAGCAAACCGTTCTGCTGACGAAGACAGAGAGACACAGAAAGAGATGGCAATGGCTGGGAAAATGATTGGCAAAAGAGTATGAAAGAAAGCTAGATTGCCAGCTTTTCGCATCCGTATCCATGAGATACTCGCGTCCCATCTAGCTATTTAGACGCACAAATGTTTCTAATCTGTGCCGCCAACTGCCACTGGACGATAACACACACACAGACAATCCGTGCCCATTCCCACACACACACACACACACTTACATATTCCATTTGGCATTCGCATTCGATGCGTTCGTGTTGCCTAGATTAAATTTCAATTAACACCGCAGATACTTGGGCTCGCTCGCTCGCTCACTCAGCTGAATTTATTGCAGCAGACAGTGGCGTGCGTATCGGTTTTTCAATTAGATCTCGCATTAATTAAAAGACGTTTGTCCAATCGAAATTAGTTGCTTGTTTCCAAAGCAGCGCAACATATAATAAATATATCTTGTTATGAAATATAGAGTTTCTTAACTCGATATCTTACAATGATGCGAAAATTAATTATATTTATATGCGACGGCATTGCATAATACACATCATAAAATATTATTTTTGATATTTATATGTAATGGTTGGTTATATTATTATTATCTGAATTCTTAAAGTATTTGGTATAATAATAATTTTGTATTCAAATTTGGCGGCTTTTCGATCATAAATATACCAAAAGGAAATTTCTTTTCGAGTAATAATAATTACCAATTGATTCAAATAAGTTCTGTCTTTCTCTCACTCGCCATATCGAGCATTAATCCCGAAAAGGAATTTCCCTTTCGAATTTCATACCTCTCTTTTTAATATTTATCCAATTAGTAAAATAAGTTCCGTCCCCCTCTTTCGCTCTATGCAGAAATTTTACTTACCATCACACATCACTTCAACATCGAACGCGCTTCCATTGGAATATTGCACTAAACACACTCACGCAGAAATATAATGCACGAAATGTATAGCATACATATGTAAAGCAAAAATTTCACTGGAATATTGCTTGCATTCCAGCAACGCTCCATTACCCGCCCTGCGTCCGCCCCTCTCTGTGTTATATTCCTTTCATGACTCACAGCGAAGAATCGGCGAAATTGAGAATATGCATAAATAGGCAACAATTATTTGTAGAGCAGAAGCAGACAAACGTTCTGGCACTTTCCTTCAGCTGCACACACACACTTACACACGCTCGCACATACGGCAAAGAAACGAAACGGAATAAGCAGATTATATGTATGCTTAAGCCGACGCGTCGCGACGTCACGTTCTTCAGTTGAAATTATTTCAATTAAATAATGATTTCGTTTGATTATAATTACTACTACTACACCCAACACTTGTATTTAATAATATTGGAAACAAAACACAAACAAAAAATAAATAAAAACAAAAAATAAACAAAAGAAATGCTGCAAAAATAGGAGCACTCGGTATCACGCACTCCAATATTTAAATTTCTTTTAACTTCCTTTCACTTCACACACAAATTTTCACAATTAAAAAAAAACGAGCTGCTGCAAATAACGGCATCTACAAATTTTAGCCTTCAACCGAAGCGTCGCGATATTACGTATTCCAATTGAAGAAATGTGATGTATTTTTTTGAATTTCGCACAATTATATTATTAATTGCTTAACTTGCTTTCGTAATTATAATATTCTTCACAAGAATTTACATTCATTTTGAGGAAATACGAAAAAAAAACGTAACGAAAGATTTGCAGCTGCTTCAGCGACGTTTTCGGAAAGAACGCGATTTTCAACTGATTTGCAATCGCGGCAAAGTCGAACTTCAATTCCAATTTCGAATTTCAGCGGATCAGGACAAGAAGAAAATGCAAAAATTCCCTGCTACAATTAGGCATAGCAGAAAGAGACATCCATACAAGCATATTATGCTGTTCTCCTCTTATGCAAATTTTTTGTTCGAAAATAGTTTTTTTTTCTCATAAATTAAGGAACCAGTGCAAAAGAGAACTAACAAATACCCTGTTTTCAGCTTCAAGTTGGCGTATTTACATCTTCTACTGCTTGCCCAAGTCCGAATAATAATGTTATTAAAATGTGATTATTAAATTTAACAAAATTATAAAATAAACAACACCCTCAATATAATAATATTTAATCTATATCTATATTTAATCAATCTCCCTCATATTTTTCTTCACACAAACCAAATACATTTTAACGAGTTTTGTTCAAAGAGTTTGCCATAGCACTAATTATGATTCCGAATCAAAGTCCAATTCAAATAGATCTTCGGCTCGTTAATCATATTCCATGGTCTTTCATTATATCTAACCGGGCCCTGGAATATTGTATTTCGGCCGCTTGTGTGACTGATAATGCAATCATTTCGTCTGGATCTATTGGGCAGTTCCGTCCGTCCATGGAGGTCTATTTACAAATTGAGCCACTCACGCATAACTCCAAATGGCTGGGGCGTTTGTTCATTCGGTTTTGAGCTGGAGCCAAATTTGGCGTTTGTTGACAACCTCGCGACTCAGCTAAACAAATTTACCGTTACATTACAAGCACACACACACACACACACACACAAGCTGGGTTGCCATTAAGGCATAAAATCCAAACGAGGAAAAAAGGTAGACTAACGAGAAAAAAAAAGAAAACGAAATAAATAAAAAAACCAAGGAAAAATCATTAAATTAACATGACAAATGACAAAGGGCCGATAAAAGTACATGCATGCATGTGCCGGGTCAGCGAGAGTGGGAGGGGGAGAGAGAGCGAGAGAGAGAGATGAGGGCCATTGCCAATGCAGTTAGACAAAGTCGAGGACGACAGCCCCGACACGGACACGGACACGGACACGGAGACGGCCACGGCCGAGGACGAAGACGCCCGCGACAGTCAACACTATAATAAATCCGTAAATATAACAGCAAAGGATACTTTGGTAATTGGACGAGCTTATGCTTAACGGCGCTTTAATTTATGCCAAGTGCCCAAGAGTTGGCCGCCAGGCGCGTTGCACGAAACCCGTCGACCCCGCCGACCCCTGCCGAGAAGCCCACACCAGCCGCCATCCGCCCACCACCTCGCGCCCCCAGTCAACACGGAAAACCTTCGACCCGGCAGCCAAAAACCCAAACACCGGACCCGCCTCTCCAGCTATAAAATGTCGCGCTCGTCGTTGTCGTTCCTTGTTTATGTTTATGGTTATGTGTATGTCTCTCTATATATATGTGTGTGTGGTGGGCGTGGCACGTCATGTGGCACATGCATGCGCCCAATTTGAACGGGTATATAAAATGTCAGCATGGACATCACTGAGCCCAAGTGGACAGCGTACAGTGGTCAAAAAAATACAGTTCCATTTAGTATAAAACCTTTTCTTTTAGACCTATTAAGAATTTCTTTCCGAACTTTAAAGTCTGTGATTGAATTGAAATGTAAATAGATGTGATGTTTCTAGTAAATATGAAAAATGTTAATAATGAATGTGTGCAAGGGTTTCTGATAATTCTGAATTGAGGAAAATATGCAATTTAGAGCAACAAAAAGTTCGGGCTGTATAGAAAGATATAGTCGAGCGGACCCAAGGGTTAAGGTAATCCATTTAATTATATGGGAATGTATATAAGTCATGTAGCAAGACGTTTATTATGACAATGATAATGACATTAATTAGTATTATTAAACTTTAACCTAAGACTTCACAAACAATTTCTGACTGAAATGCAATAAACGAAATAACAATAAAATAAAGAAACCAAAGAAAATATATAAATAAATAATAAACTATCTTATAACTAGCTTCAATGCAGCTCGTTCTCAATGGACTTCAAATGCTTTTGGTCCTTTTTCAGATGCAATGTGATCTGATGAGCTTTTCGAGTCCTCGCAGTTTTCGCAGTTTTTCCGCTAGTTTTTAAATTTATGGCGCCCATTGTGCGAATTTTGTAATTGTGTGCGACGGTGCTGCTCGCAGAGCGGAAACGGAAGTTGCTACACAATATTGTTGTTGTTGTTGTTGCTGTTGTTGTTGTTTGTTAGGTGCTCGTGTTTTTATTATTACAATATTTGCGAGCATTATTGCTGTTGCGCTTTTTATGATTATTTTGCATATCATAAAATTAAATGAACGAAAAATGTTTACGTTCGTTTCTTTTATTTAATTATTATTTTTTTCTTTTTTATTTATTTTTTTTTTTCATTAGGTATTTGTTTGTTTGGTGGTGGGTTAAAAATATTTTTTATTCTGCATGGTGAATCATATTTATATTTGGCATATGCACATAAAAATGTATATTAAAAGTTGGCATATTTATATTCTGTATATCATATATATATTTATGCTTTACGTATATATATTTAAAAGTATATTTATATATTTAAATGTTTACTTATATATGGATACAGGCTTTAATATTATAATTAAGTGCATTCTCAAACGAGCACAATTACGAGATTTCGATTGCTTGATTAGCAAGTGAACGCACAGCTGCGAGAGACTGGGTGAGGGAGAGGTAAATAGTGAGACAGAGAGAGAGAGATAGAGAGAGAGACAGAGTGTGAGATGCTTTGAACCTGTGCTTAGTTGCTTCGTGCACATACATAAATTATGTTAATGCCATCAAAACAGAAGAGTAACCAGCCATAAAAGCACTAAATGTTTAACTATAAAGGCGAACTGTTTGCTGCACACGGTAAAATGGCCAATGGTCGAGTGGGAGTGAGTGAGAGAGAGAGGGAGAGCGAGAGCGAGAGCAATGCGCCATCAACTTTTGATGGAAATGGCCATGGAGTGTGGTCAACAACAGAGGCGGGCCAATAAATGAGCCAACGGATGACTTTATGTGCACATTAAAAGCGACTAGCACATAAAACTTTCAAAGCAAATTAAGTGTAGCACACTTATGTGCGCCGATCTATCCATGCCCAATTGCCAGCCGCCCACTCGATGCTTGACTGTATGTATATGGACGTTGCTCTTAGCGGCAGCTGCCGAGTCTTCAATGTTGCTTCATTTCTCATCAGTTTTTGAAAACTTTCAGCTATATCTAAGGCAATTTGTTGTGGATGATTCACTGAAGAAAGCAGTACATTCTTATAGGTGTGCGTGTGCGTGTGTGTGGCTGTATTTTCATGCGTTTATATCTTTGCATATGTGCATGTGTTGTAATAGCTTTTTTATATACATAATATATTTCTTTATATTTATAAATTTAATTTTATTTATATTAACATAATTTATTATTTTTATTTCATAGAATTATAATTAATATACAATTGTTTCTAGTTGTTTTTCTTTTTATGTTGTCATTCTCATTATTTTTTACTTTTCTATTTGTAGACTCATTCTAGTTCTCATACTATTTTTCATATCCACTCGTATTCTTCTCATTCTCATTCTCATTCTAATTCTCATTATCATTCTCATTCTCATTGTCATTCTTATTCTCATTCTCATTCTCATTCTCATTCTCATTCTCATTCTAATTCTCATTATCATTCTCATTCTCATTGTCATTCTCATTCTCATTCTCATTCTCATTCTCATTCTCATTCTCATTCTCATTCTCATTCTCATTCTCATTCTCATTCTCATTCTCATTCTCATTCTCATTCTCATTCTCATTCTCATTCTCATTCTCATTCTCAATCTCAATCTCATTCTCATTCTCATTCTAATTCTCATTCTCATTCTCATTCTCATTCTCATTCTCATTCTCTTTCTCATTCTCATTCTCATTCTCATTCTCATTCTATTCTTTATTTCCATTCTTATTCTTATTCATCCCATTCTCATTCTCAGTTCCTTTCATACTGCTTTTCTCTGTCACGCTCTCTCTTTTACACTCTCTCTCCCTCTCTGCCCACTCTCCTAATCATTCTCGCATGCTTTGGAGTAATATCTACAAAATATATTATAAATATTTTTGCATATTTTTATATGTTATTTTCTCTATTTATTTCTTTACTTATTTGCGCATGTTTTAATATAGCTTTTGGTATATATCTAGATATTATCTAGTCATCCAGTCTATTATCCCTCTAGCTATGAAGCTGTATTTCCTTCTAATTAACTCTTTCTATTTTTCTGTCTTTCTATCTATCTATAAATATGTACATATATATTTTAATCGATCTGCAAATATACATATCTTAATGCATCCATAATCATCTCTATCCATCATCTGTCTAAATTTACCAATCTGTCTATCTACGCATATATATGTACTTACACCAGAGTCGCTCTCCCTCTCTCTCTCTCTCTCTCGCTCTGTCTCTCTCTCTCTCTCTCTCAATTCCAGTTCAATGTTCAATTTAATTTTGCATTCCACATTCCACATTACGCTTTGTTAAATCAGGAATCTCTCTCTCTCTCTCTCTCTCTCTCTCTCTCTCTCTCTCTTTCCTCCATGCGCATTGTTGTCTCAATTTAAGGCTTGAATTATTTTTGCTTTAATGCATTCAAATGGTTCGTCCCATATCTGAGTTTGGTCTTTGTCTCAGTTTCCTTTCGTTTTTGTTTTTTTTCTCTCTTTTTCTTTCATTTTTCTGCTGCTTATTTTTGGCACAACTTTTTTTCGCCAATACCTTCATCAATCATTACTTGTGTCACGCGCTGGGGACTTTGGGTCTGCATCCTCTTCGACTCCGGTTTGGCGGGTCGCGATTGCATTGCCAGTGGATTAGACGGCGCCCTTTCCGGGTTAACAAATGAATTTCGCGCGATTGCCAGTGGCTGCCCCCATGCCCCCTTGTCAGAGAAAGACTTGAAAAGATTTTAACACATCGCATTTGGTTGGGGGAGGGCAGGGCGTCCAGGACGTGGCCTAAGTGAGACGAGGTTTAGATTTTGGCGACAAAATCGAATGTTTGCGCCTGCTTACTCCACACACACACACACACACACACACACACAGAAAAAAGTCGAAAATGCTGCGTAAAAGGGTAAACAATGACTGTTTTTCCACAACCACGTGGATCGACTTTCTGCCAACTCCCTCATTTTCCTTTCTTTTCAATTTCTTTTTTTTTTTTTGTGCCGACGAGCTGTGAAAACGCAGCGAAGCACAAAAATAATAACAAAACCCTCACAGCACAGACAGAGAGACGAGAGCCGAGAGACACGAGTGAGTGAGAGGGAGAGCGGGGGCGTAAGGGAAATCGAGCCAAGCCCAGCGCATATCGTATATATTGAAAGCATAGAATGAGCAATGTTTTCCTTTGGCTTTTCCCTCTTTTTGATGATGTAATGAGCGTAATAATCAGAAAAACATGCGAAACGTTTCTGATTTAGCTGCTGCTACTCCTGCTGTTGTTGTTGCTGCTGTTGTTGTTGTCAAGAGCAGATTGGATTGCAGTTGATTGAAATGTCCAAAAAGCTGACTTCATAAATTACCAACTGACAAGCTGTACAGGAATTTACAAGAATTTTTTTCTCTTAGCTTCAATGGAAATTTTAAAGACGTCAAATTGGCGTGGCTGCAGGCGAAAATCTATATTATTTATTTATTTATTTTGTATATGTAAATGAAAACTCATTCGAAATTGCAAAGCGGCTTATAGCCAGAGCAACTGAGCAGCCTTGAGCTGAAAATCTTTAAATGCATAGCATTAATACTGGATGGCGAAGGATGTCGTGGAGCATGCCTGAAGCAGATTATACTTAAATATTTATATATGTGTGTGTGTGTGTGTGTATATATATACATAATTAACTAAGAAATACATGCAGCTGTTTACCTACATAAAAAGGATTCGTTTTTTGCATTAAAGTTAGCTTTCCTTTGTCTCTTAGAAATTACATAATTTACAGCAGAGTTGCAAAGACAACGGCGATTGTCGACTGCAGAATACTCATGCATGGAACAAACACTGTTAAGTGCATTTACCAATTTGCCACGCCCCTAGTGGGGCGTATAATTCGAAATTTCAAACTTCAATTCTATACAGACAAAGGCACAGACGGCTTTTTCAGTAAGACAGACAATACATAAAACTAATATACTCATTTCACTTTTGTGAATGAGCAGAATTATTACGAGAACTCTTCTCAAGTAACCGACCGACTAGAAAATACACTGAGCCCCTAAGCTATGCCAACATTTTAGCTTACATCAGTATATTATATTCATACACCGAAACATGCATACATATGTATGTACATGCACATATGTATATGTAAATATGGCTAATAATAATATATACAATTTTATGCAAATATAAAAATATGCTACTCGCAAACAGCAATATGAGATTCTAACTCCTGTCACACAACGACCGCATAATATGCCAGGCATCGTAAATATACAAATCTTCTAGTTAAAACAAGTAAGAATTCTTGGCGAAATGGCAAAGTAAAGCCAAGGTCAAGGGGAAGGTTGCATAATACAATACACTTTTAGTAGTTTTGAATATCTATAGTTCATTGTAATCTTCAATTTCAAATGTAATACTCTCAAAATAATACTTAATAATAATAGGAATATTGAGTTATCGAAAAAATAGCCACAATTCTTGCCGCACAGACGGATGTATAGAACGTCGGATAGAGAGACGGACAAGGCTAGATCGATACAGCTCTTCGTGTTAATCAAGAATAAGCATATGTACTTTAATGGATAAAATCAGCAAAAATGATTCAGCTGTTGTTTGCTTGCTTTTCCAGTCAGATCTAGCTAGCTCTGGAAATAAATGCCCAGATAATATTCCTTGACAACGCTATAAACAATTGTCAATTTAGCAAGACTTTAGCTTTAGTGACTTCGCTTTTACTTAACAGATTTCCGCAGCAATTCTACGCAGAGTAAACTGAAATGCTAAAGTGCCACAAGTATATAAAATATGTATCAATATGTAGAAACAGTTCAAGTTATTTGACCTTTTGCTGTATACATACATAAAACATCAAGTTGGTCGGAAGCGTTTTCCTCCTTCGTTTGGCGTGGGTCTGCGCCTTCCGCTGCTGCGTGAGAATGTCGGGGAGCTCGTCACGCTTCTTCTTCTTCTTCTCCGGATGTGGATACCCAGATGGCGATACAGGAACTAAAGAGCGCGCTTGTCCTTCAGCAATTCATTCCATGGGCCAGCACCTCGTGCACCAAATCGAGCGTGAGTTTCGTGCTGCTAGTTTAAATGTTCCTCCCCCCCCTCCCTCCCCTTGTCGACACCGTTCACATTCTTTAATTTGGTGGTATTGTAGCAGCGATTATGTCCAACTTTATATAGCCGAACATGCTTTAATCTCTCCCACAACCTATAGTTCTCGCTATCTGTCTATCTGGCCTGTTATGTATATCTCTCTCACTCTCCATATCCTACGATTTGTATTAAAAAGCTATTAAATGCTCTGCTATAAATGCTCTATGAATTCTCCCTAACTTTTCTAAAGCTCTAGAGCTTCAACAGTTTCAGCTAGCAGCATAAATATTTATTTATTTCTTCTTCTTTATTTTAGTCTGCAATCTGCAGCCAAGGTCTAAGTCGATGTTTTATCGAGTGCTAGAAAATTGGCAAAGTTAAATTTTATATACACTATATATACATACATATAAGTACAAGCAGAAATATAGGCAACAAACTTCAGGCCGTCGTAAAAAAATTGTTTATAATGTGCAACAGTTTATGGCCTAAACGTAACTAACGATTCGTTCTGGCCACTTGTGGACCCAGGCGGGCTGCTGGGCACCGATAAATAAGAGTAATGTGTGGAAACTGCAAAGAAGGAAAAGAAAGAGAATGGCGAGTCAGAGGGGGAGAGAGAGAGAGAGAGGGTGGAGCTGGAGCTGGAGTAGCCTCTTATAATGACCCTGGACGAGCAGTTTATGGTTAAAGAGCAGACTTTCAGGATTTCACATTGGAGGCTCGGCAGCTACAGGAACAGGCGACACGATGTGTTGGCAACTGCCTGCTGCTGCCTGCTGGCTTCCATCTATGTGCCTGCTCCTCGCCAGGACACACAGCGGGATATTCGACGCTGGTTATGCAAAGTAATGCAAAATGGCAACGGCAACGGCAACTGCAATTGGTATACCCCATTATCCCGGCCAGGAGCCCATTCCTATAATGCGTCCCTCCGCCAGCCGAGCCGCTCCGCCTTCATCTAGCCATGCCCATGTCCTTTGACGTTGTTGTCTTTCCAGCTGTGCTGCTTGCCATTATACATACATGTGTGTGTGCTGGTGTGTGTGTGTGAGTGTGTGTTTGACTGGGTGTGCTCGTCTCTGCCATAGAGCTTTTTTTTTCTTTTTATATTGGCTCGGCTTGATAACGCATATTTTTGGCTTATTTTGCAGCTTACTGCTGCGGCAGCAATTTCGTGGGCTACTCCTATGCGTGTGTGTGTCGGTTGATACCCTGTACGATTGCTTTAGCGAGATGTTATAGCTGTTTCAATTTACTTCTGTAAACTGAACACGCCACATTTTCCTTTTCTGCATATATAAAACTTGACTTTCATGAATTTTGATTTTAACAATTTTTATTTTTACTTGAAAACTAATAAAAAAAAAAAAATAAACAAAAAGCAACGAAGAATTGAGTAATATATAAATATGCCAATAATAAGAAATCAATGAAATAAAAATAAATATAAATATAATTATATTTACAAAATAAATACATAAATGTTATTTAGAAATAAATACATACACATACATAAATACATATACATATATTTCTTTATTTTTTAAAATTAATTATGATCTATAATATACATATATACATATATTTTTTATTTTTTATTTTTTTATTAATCACCTATATATAGACATATTTTTTTTTATTTTTTTAATTAATCACTAGCTATAACTATTTGTTTGAGTTTATCATTTGAAATATATATGAATATATAATATAAATATATTGTGTATAAAATATAAAGTATGTTTTATAAATTTTTTACATTTTTTAAGAAATTCCATTAGTGATGGATAAAAAATGTATTTATTCACCAATATTCATTGGTGTTGGATAGAAAATGTATTTAAAGCACTATCAAATCTCGCTTTTGCTCTCTTCCACTTCTTAATCTCTCTCTCACTCTCCTCTTCTCTATATTTCTCTCTGTCTCTCACCTGTCTCTCTCTCTCTCTCTTCTCTCTCTCTCCCTCCCTCTCTCTGTCGTACTCACTCTGCATGGAACTAGATTCGTATTCTGCATATAAAAGTCGTTTGGGTAAGTTAAGTCTCTATGCAATTTCGATGATCTATTCTAAGAGTTTATACTCAGCTAGGCATTCGTGTTTTACTTTCAAATGTTATATATGTACATAAATATTCGGTGCTCTATTTTTGAACAGGGTATCTATCAGTCTGTTTGCCTACTCTCACATACACAGTGCAGTATTCGTTTTATTTATTTTTTTTTTTTTTTATATTTTTTTTCGGCAGCTGCGGTTTGCGCTGCTCTGCCTTGTTCAGCTCTGGTCGACTGACGGTGCCAGCCGCCTGCCGATAATCACGCCGTTGCCCATCAACCGGAAACGGGCGCGCCGCCATCTTGTTTCTGCGCCAGTGTATGAGTGTAACCGATTGTGTCTGTGTCAGTGTGCTGTGTGCTATGGCATGGTATGGAAAATATGCGTGCGACTGCCATAAAGTGGCAGCTCTGTCGAAATTGCAGTCGCTGCGGTCCAAGTGCTCGCCCGGCTTGCCAATCTGCGACCCGGCTGCATGCCAAAGTGCACGACGTATATTGGATTTGCCAATCATAAACTGAAGCCAACTGCATAATCTATGCACTTCACATGCAGAAACAGCTACACACAGTCAGCCACCCGCACACACACACACACACAAACACACACACAGACATACATTTGAAACGCCAATGGAATATATTAAAGTTCTTTTGGCTTAAATGCAAAGTGGCGTTGCATGAAATTGAAAATGGGAACAATTTCTAGCCTGGAATATGCAGGACGGCAGAAATTAGCTTGGCTAGTAAAGCATGACCGGGACAACAGCTGTAACAGCAAAGCGAAGCAGAAGAAGAAGAAGAGGAAGAGGAAGAGAAATTTTGCAAATGTCTGCGAATTTTGTATTTGCAATGAAAAACCGAATACGCAAGAGACAATCAAATTGAATAGATTCCATGAAATTTGCAATATATTGTATGTATGTATATACATACATATATTTCTTATTTATTCACTCTAAAAGTTCATAAATTACAAATGGATAAAATGCATTCACCTTTTATTGTGCTTGCCTCAATGGAATTGGGTTTCCTATGAAAATGTAATTCGGAGATATTTGGCTTCTTCTTATTGGCTGGGATTTGTTTAGGATATTAAATGAATTAAATGAAAGATTTTGTGAATTTATAGTTTTTAGTTTAGTTAGTTTATATAATATATATATAATAGTATATTCTATTATAAACTACGTTTAAGCACTGTCAAGTGTCCTTTGTATTTGACACACATGCATATACTCTCTCTCTCTCTCTCTTCCACACTCGCATTCTCTCGCTCTTTCGTGCTCTCTCTGCATGGCTAAATTTTAGATCAATCTTATTACGTCTCTATGTCTCTCTCTCTCACTTTCTGTCGCGTCCTCGCGCATTCTATCTCTCTATCTTCTTTACTCTCGATTCGTCATTCTTTCTTTCTCTCTCTCTCTCTCACTCTTGATTTCTTTATTCCCAGAAGAATAAAAAGGTCCCGATCTTCTTCCATTGTTTCTATAATGATCATCTCTCTCCAATATTTACCTCGCTTTCTGTTTTTCACTTTAAATGTTAGAATTTTAAATATGTTTGCATATATCCACTTTATATAGTTGATCTCTTGTTCTCTACTACCCCTCTAACTACCCCTCTCTCTATCTCTCTCACCCACTTCCTATCTCTCTTCACCTTCTTAACTACATACATATATGCTCAGCATTATAATATGCATGCTCTCTCTGCCTATATATATATCTCTCTCTCTCTCTCTCTCTCTCTCGCATTTTCTGTATTTCTTCACATCTCTTGCCATCTCGCACTTTAGCTGCCGTTTCAAAAATGAAAACTCTTTGAAATATTTGCATTTATACTCCAAAACTGTTGACATTTATGGCCAGCCATATAGCCGCAACTTTATGCTTGAGCACATAATCATAAGTTCGTACTTATCCTTTCCTGAATGCCATATCCCGAATTCAAATTCAAATGTGAATCGTCTTAGCCAAAGTTTCTTTTTTGCCATTTTTTCTTTTTCTTTCTTTTTTTTTTTTGGTTGGCGCATTGCATGTGGTGCGCGGTTGTGCGGCTGTGGCTTAAAACAACCGCCAATAATAACAATAACTATTTTTTAGATCTGCTTAACAGCCAATGTAGTTAAAAACCAAATGTTTTTCTCAATTGCCAAAGCTCCTTGTTGCTTTTGTTGTGCTGTGTGTATGTGTGTGTTGGTGTTTTTGTTGCAAATGGGCTGCAGAGACAGCAGCGACGACGCTTGCCAAAAACAATTCCCACTGAATTTTTACAGTCGAAATAATTTTTAATTTACATAAATGGCGGCCTGCTCTACATATATATATATATATATATATGTGTATGTGTGTCTGTGTGTGTGTGTGTGTGTGTTGGTGTGTGTTGGTGTGTGCTCGTGCAAGCCAGCCGGAAGCCGCTTTGAAGCGTTGCTGACTGTCTGCGTCTTGGCCTGTAGTGGCGCCTCCCTTTCCACATTTCCTCGGCTTTGTCGCATTTGCGACGCATAATTTTTGGGTTTTGCATTGTTCGACGTTGCAATAGTCAGCAGAAAAGCAGAGATAGAGCTAACACGACTAGCAGATACCCATTGGCGATGTAGATATACTAAACTATACTTTGAATGTATAGACAGGCTTCTCTGCTTAGATCTGTTCACAGTTTTGATCATGTTTCTCATATTTTATATATGTCACGACTCACTGATACCCATTAGAGAGCTCATTCACATAGAAATAAGTAATAGATACCCATTAGTTACTAGTGATATATGATCCTGCTTCTCAGCTTTGACCGAATTTCCTTTCTATTGTGTTTCCCTTTCCTTTTTTAGATCACGACTATTAAATACTCCCTAGACATGTCACTGCATGCTCAATATATGTAGTTTTGGCTTTCTTCTCATCTTTCTGGACTCTCATTGTCTATTTTGTCTATCACGATTAATACATACCCATTACTTAGCACACCTATGTGATCAATAATGATTTCTATATATAACGAATTACACTGATCATCTGCCCCTCGCTATTTCACACTTCTCTACAGGGTATCTCTGCCCCACCCAAAATCATGAACTGAAGAAATATTAACAATAAAAAAGCGTCTACAAAAGGCAGGCAGTTCCATGACCGGATGTATTTCCCGCTTTGGTTGTCTTTGTCGCATGTCAAATGCTTGGACATTTATCGATTTCTCTTGGCCGGCCGAAATTATCGTCATCATCGCTCATACGCCGCGTTGTGCCGTGTTCTTTGCCATGGAAATTGTATGAAAATTGTCACTTAAATTCCTGACGAAATTGTTGCTGTCGCTTCCTTCAGCTTTCGCAATTTCACTTCTCCTTATTCTTGTCCACGGCCACGGCCATGGCATTGTTGTTGTCCCCATGATAAATGACCAGCAAACGTTCTCGTTTTGTGTCTGTCGCTTGATGCCATGCATAACATTTACACTAACTGCCTGCCAGCCAGCCAGCCAGCCAGCCAGCTTGACTGGCTGACTGCCTGCTTGTCTCTCTCAACTCGCATCGCTTAATCCACAAAATATACATAAATACGTACAATTTTTCCACAAGCTTGTAACTTTGTGCATTTGTTTTGCGTCTGAACAACTTCAGCCCGACGCTGGAATTAATCATGCCACAATTATGCCGAGCACATAGTCCCTTGCACAAGTTGTGAGCAATTTACGAGCTATTGCAGCTTCTGCTTCAGCCTTCAGACTTCAGTTTCAGCTTCAGCTTCTTCTTCAGCCTTCAGCTGCAGCTTAAAGTTCTGTTTAAGATGTTAAAGATATGCATGAAAATCAAGTTAAATATATATAAATAATATTAATAATATATATATCATACATAAACATCTTTTATATTATATGCATTTAAATTGATGATTGAAGAATAAGAAATCTACAAATTAAAATAAAACTAAACAAAACGTATATATTTATATAATATATACAAGTATAAATTTCAAATATTCATAGCTCTGGCACTTCTAGTATACTCGAAATATGATCAAAGCCGTATTTTGTGCATTTGTAGTTGGCAATGAGGCTGGCGAAATCCGCTGCGATGCAAGGACTACGTCCTCTCACATACAGCCCATAGATGAAGCCCGAAACGACGACTTCCATTGCGCCCAGATTGTCGACGAATCGTGTCGGCTTATAGGAGGTCGTACGAATGTAGTTGCCATCGAGATCCATCAGTCCGATCTTTTGTATACTCCATATGAAGACCACAAAGGGCCGTTTCATATTGATGCCGAATCGCATGCGCAACATCTCGTCGATGTTGTCGCAGCCCTCTCTCGCCGACTTCCAGCCCGTTTCCTCGGCCAGCGACCGATAGAAGAACACATAGTCACAGTAATCGACCAGGGGCCAGTTCGCAGTCAAATCCATATCGAAGTCCATCGAGATGATAATTTTGTCGCTTTGCGTTTGATTGTAGGCATCGACGGCTCTCATCATTTGTATGGTAATCTCTGGCCGGCAGCCGCGAAAGTGTATCCAGCCGTATGTGCTCAGGTCAAGCTTCTCGAAATCCTCCAGAGTGGGATACGGAAAGGACTTATTGCAGGTGACAACATGGGTGGTGCGCGTCCGTCGATTGACAACCACCGACGAGAAGGGCGGATCGTCCATGCACTGCGGACAATGATGCGACTTGATGCCGCGCGTCGTCATATCGCGCTTTATGCTGGCACACATGGGCGACGAGCACAGGACTCCAAAGAACTCCACATCGACGCCAAGGTTACGAAGTATTGTACAATTGTTGCTTGCATTCCCGCCGCGCTGACAAAAGCCCAAACCGCTCTTTTCCGTCCTGCTGAGCTTCGGAAATCGCTTCACAATCGATATGCAATCCACAGTCGAATTACCCACACATAAAACTGTCTTCTTGGCCGCGGCCAAGCTGAGAACTCTATTCGATTCGTCCATTCTGCAATGCCAAACTGGAAACTATATTCTGTGAATTGATTTTTTTAGACTCATAATTTTGAAAAAATTAAATTAAATTAAAAATTAAAATGATAAGCCTGCTGCAGTGAATTTTAAATGCTATTCTACAACATTTGATGAGATTTATTTAAATTTATTGGTAAATTAACTTAAATTTAAAGAATATGGTAAAATATCAAATCAGCATGAAACATCAAATGCATACAATATTTGCAAAATTTAGACCTAGAACCAAAGATGTACGAGGTGGAGTTCAATAACTGAGCTTCGTTATGCGATTAAATCAAAATGCCGATAAATAGCAATTATTTTAAATAAACTGATATGTATATAAATTTCGAGATAATACATAGATATACAGCGAATTTTAATGTCTCTTTGGCTCTGAGATTACCAATTCGTTTGAAACTTGTATATAAAACGAAGCTAGAATGCTTACAGCAGCAGAGAGTAACGACCTACCTGGCGTCGGGCTCACAGTTGAGAGCGATTAAGTGCCTGAGTGAAAGAGGCCCTATATAAAGGGCATAAGCTGCAGCATTTATTCAGTCGCTCAGACCTGGTGGGGGTCAGTGGTGCAGTGCGGAAAAGTGAAGTGAAGTACTTGGAGGAAATACTTAGAAGAAATATTTAGGGGAAATACTTGGAGGAAATATTTAGAGGAAATACAAAATGAAATACTTGGAAAAAATACTTGGAGGAAATACCTAAAAGAAATAAATATAATAAATTCTAAGAGGAAATTTTGGAGAAAACACTTCTCATAAGAAATACTTAATAGAAACTCTGAAAGAAAACAATTAAATACAGCAGACTGATTTACGATTTAAATTGAAAAATCAATAGTTAATAGAAGCAAATTCGATCTGCACTAAAGCTTCAACTTTTTTTAGCTACATAATGAAAATTGCGCTTAATAATTAGTTGTAACACCCACGAGTATTAATGTTTATTTCTTAGCCTTCAAATCAATGAAATTGAACTACAGCTGCATCTATTCTGCGTACTAGAAAACTAAAACAAAAACATTGAAATCACTTGAGTGACTTTACAAGCTGCCACAGTCCTCAATTAACACTTTCTTGGTTGTAGCGCCAGTGTTCGAGCCCATTGATTCAACCTTACGAATGACATCCATGCCCTCAACCACTTTGCCAAAGACAACGTGCTTGTTATCCAACCAGGTGGTTTTCTCAGTGCAAATAAAGAACTGCGAGCCATTCGTATTGGGTCCGGCATTGGCCATCGACAAGGTGCCGGGACCGGAGTGCTTCAGCTCAAAGTTTTCATCAGGGAATTTGTGGCCATAGATGGAGCGTCCTCCAGTGCCGTTCTGATTGGTAAAGTCTCCGCCTTGACACATAAAATTTGGTATAACCCGATGGAATGGAGAGCCTTTGTAGCCGTAGCCCTTCTCTCCGGTGCACAGAGCACGAAAGTTCTCGGCGGTCTTTGGAACGACGTCCGAGCGCAGCTCCATTACGATACGACCCAGCTTCTCCCCGCCTGCGTTAATGTCGAAGAAAACACGAGGTAACGAAGACATTTTTGCTTGCTTGCAAAACGTGCGAAACAAAGCCAGCTCTAAAAAGAAAAAGATATGGAAACAAAATATATACATAAATAAATGCCAAATAATATAATAAAAAGCCCAAAAAATATTTTTTTTACCGACTTGAAAACTAAAACAAATAAATGTGAAATATTTTCAGATCCGTTCTGTTCTGTAACACGAGCAGGAATGCGAGAATCGAGAATATAATGTAAAGTATCAACAAACAGGCAAAAGTCAAAGCCTACTAGAGATTACAGAATTTTTGTTTTATTCGATAAATTTATGTCAAGTGAAACCATTTGATAATTATCGAAGTCCAACAGATTATAATATTTTGCAACTATCATAATCTTATTTACATAAATTATGAATATATATTATGAATGTATTTTTTTTATTAAAACTATAATTATTATTATATATATTCTTTATTAATTTATATAAATTTGTATCTAAAAATACATATTATACTAAAATACTACAAGAAACATCATTTCACAACACTGCTTTTTTGGTATTTTAAAATGCCGCACTGCTGAGCAGACTATTTTTTTTTAACATTTTCTATAGCATTTATTCAATCATTGGTTCATTGGAAGAACCACATATTAAATGGGAATAGAGACGAGTCGCAATATCAATTAGTAGTTATGGTATTATGAAATTCAGATAAATTACAAAAATACATATATAGAACTTTTCCGTAATATTTTTTGACAAAGGAGGAAAGCGTCCAACCTCTCCATTCAGAAATTGTAGCATTGGAAGATTTAGTACTTTTGTTTCTCCTCTTACGCTCTCAAGATGCAATTATCGGAAATTGTTGGCAAACCTATAAAGGTCATCCGTATCGCACTTGTTAAATTTTTGAATTTCCATGATGAAAGTAGGCGCTGAGCTTTGAGCTATCCCTAAACAAAGAGGTTATAGAAACGTCACATAATTATCGAATTTTCAAATATCTATGAAGCGAATGAATATCTAGAGGTTAGCCAAGCCCCCTGTGCTAGCTGATATATCCGCAATATACGATTTATATTGCTCTGTCAATTCGAGTATTTACACCATATTTGAAGTAACTACCGCTTTGAATAAAACTGTTCCCAATATATCAGAGATTGCCCTCCCCTTGACACTACTCGACCTATGCTATAAATCTTAACACTTTATCAGAGAAGAGTGTCCACGAGCTTACATATGTATATTCCAAAGACAAGTATATAGCTTCAATAGCAGTGAAATGGACTGACGGACAGTCGAACGGATGGGCGGATAGTAGAGCGGAGATTGCCTCACAAATAACATCGCTACACCGTATGGAAGCCATCTCTTAATCAGGCACAGTCGACTACAGAGATCACTGTTCATTGCTTCAAATAGATCTTTTAGTCTGACAGTTCTGAATTAATGCTTAATTAAAAGCTGTACATGCGATCGTAGATCATCCGGAATTCAGGCTAACCTCGACTAGGACATTTTTAATTGTCCTATTTGGTACTATAATAGATACTGAAGAATGTAATACTTGACAGCCCATTTACGGACCATATTTTGTACAAATTATTTCAAATTTTAATTTAAATTTAAGTTTTAAAATTTTTATCTTGCTTTCTCAACTATGAACTGCGCTCTCAGCATAACCAAACCCATGCTATGTGTGGGCGGCATGGGCGTTGACATCGTGGAGCAATGCAACTCAATGCCCGCGGGAAAGTCGGATCATTTATCCGTGCAGGCGCATTGGCTGCGAGGCGGCCATGCGAGCAATGTGAGCTACGTGCTCCGCTTGCTGGGCGCCCAGGTAGAGTTCCTTGGCGTGCTGAGTCGGTCCAGCCTGCTGCGAGAGATTCTGGCGGAGATGGAGCACATCAACATCGACTTGAGCCACTGCCCGAGAACAGACATGAGCCCGGCCTTCACCACGGTTGTGATTGATCGCCAGACTGGCTGTCGCTCCATTCTGCAATGCACCAGGAAGTTTCCATACATCGGCATAGAGGAGTTCAAAAAGCTGGACCTCGATCGCTATGGCTGGGTGCACTTCGAGGCGCGCAACAAGCTGGACATCATTCCGATGATGCGGGCCATACATAACTACAACAGCGGACGCACAGAGCGCATCAAAATCTCACTCAAGGTGGATGGCTGCTACAACGAGAACAAGGATCTCTTCGACATGTGCCACTACTTGATATTCTCGAGGCAGCTGGCACTGGATCTGGGCTGGCGCACAGTGAAGGAGACCTGCTTGGGATTGGATAAGACTCTGCCCCTGCCACACACGATTCTAGTACGCAGACCAAATATCCTTTGCTCCTGGGGCCCGTACGGTGCTGGCTGCCTGGACACTAACGGCCAGTACTACGACCTGCCACTCCCTGCTGGGAGGAAGCCGATCGATACTTATGGCGTGGGCGAGTGCTTCACAGCTGGCGTCATCTATGCGCTGTACTTGAGGAAGATGCCCCTACCGGCGGCTGTTGCCTACGGCAATCGTGTGGCGGTGTTTAAGACGACTCGAATGGGCTACAATCACATAGCCAAATTCCAGATCTATCCGGTGACCATAGATAATGACGATAAGATGTCGGAACGTTATTCGGAGGATGATGAGTCAGAGCAATTCATTTGTAGAAAGTATATGAATCGCAAATTTGAGACGAGCGATGGCAAACTATCTACCAAATTAATGAACAGATTCGAAGTAATTGAGCCTAAAGACGATGTTTCGAACGCGAACAGTGAACTCGAAGTCGAAGCTGAGGATCTACCATCGTCGACTTTAGGCCACCAAACTGCACGGCGTATGTCGAAACGTCGTGTGTCACACGGGCGTAGGAAAAGTGTTCCATTTAGGGCGTCCCAACCTAAGAAGAGTGTTACGGAAGCAAAATAAACTATGAAAAAACTAGAATTGGGAAATAAAAACATTTCAGTCTGTATTTGAATATAGATCTAATATTTAGCTTTCCAAGTCGCCACAGTCCTCAATAATAATTCTCTTGGATGTCTTGCCAGAGTTCGAGCCCATCGATTCTATCTTTCGTATTACCTCCATTCCCTCAATTACCTTGCCAAAAACAACGTGCTTATTGTCCAGCCACGAGGTCTTGCCCATGCATATAAAAAACTGCGAGCCATTCGTATTCGGTCCGGCATTGGCCATCGACAAGGTGCCGGCACCGGAGTGCTTCAGCTCAAAGTTTTCATCAGGGAATTTGTGGCCATAGATGGAGCGTCCTCCAGTGCCATTCTGATTGGTAAAGTCTCCGCCTTGACACATAAAATTTGGTATAACCCGATGGAATGGACAGCCCTTGTAGCCGTAGCCCTTCTCCCCGGTGCACAAAGCTCGAAAGTTCTCGGCAGTCTTTGGAACTACGTCCGTACGCAGTTCCATTGAAATGCGACCCAGTTTCTCTCCATCCGCGGTTACGTCAAAGAAAACATGAGGAAAGGACATGCTTGACAAGCTGAAAAAAAACTTTAAAAAGCCAAAACTATAATGAAAGAAATATAAAATATAGCCTACGTAGCCTACAGATGTCTATACTGAGCAAAATCAGGGGATAAATATGTGACTATATTCTGCTATTTAGTATGAGAATAAATCAATAATATGCTCTAGGTGGAAGACTAGGGCATACCCGAACCCCTGCGCAGAAAAAAAAAACGTATCTTCCGGCTATTAATTCCATACCCTTCTTCAACTCGTTTAAGATCAACTAATAAATTACTAATTGAATTCCGAATTAATTTTCTTTGGCAGCATTTTAAAGAGCTTAAGAAAAATAATAAATAATACGTAATAAAAATGTTGTCCCTTGCAACGATGCCGAAAGGTCAAAGCCATAAATTGGTGTAAAATGTCGCAAAAATGGCAAATGAAAATGGAAAATGGAAAATTGTTGTCTCGGCTAGCGATGCTGAGCGAAAAAAATGCCACATAACCTTAAACCGTTTAAACCGGCCATTCATTACGTATGCGCCACGTTGGCCAGCGATAATAATTACCTTGCCGTCCAGCCCCAACTGCTGTCAAGGTAATAAATTATCAGCTATACACATATATAGATATGTATATACATACATATACATTCAATTGATTGCAGATGGCTGCATCACCATTTTATATTCGTGTTGAAAAGGGTTAACATTTGGAGCATTTCTTTTTGGAATGCCTTTTTCATGGGCTTTTGGGCTATTTGAATTATGGCTAGATTATTTAAATAAATTGCAATATCAGCGTAGAGATTTCGGACACCCCATTGCTGCAGGCCAGCTGATGAAGCTCGAACAGATTAAGGACTTAATATCCCTGCAGTCACACAATTTATATAGTATCAACAGAACGCTTAACAAAAGTAAATAGTCAAGAGATTTATATGTATATATGTATGTATGCCTTACATTTAATACATATAAATAGACCTTCAAAATAATATAATTTTCTTTAAAATAATTAAATATATTCATAAAGAGTTCCGCATGATAAAATAATCACAACAAAACAATCCTGAATGATTAATATTGCTCACTAAGGCCCATTTAAATGCTATTGAAATGTAACTCCACTCTTTCAGTGAAGAAACGGCACTAAACAAATGCTATGACAGAAGCTGAATGCTATGACACTGGTTTAAGGTGCATCAAAGCCAAAGACTGAAACTATTGGATGTATTAATCATAATTGCTCACTAAATCAATGTCGTAGCCTTATGAATGTCTCTGAAACTGAGGGCTAACTCTTCTAGTGAATGTGGCAAAAACTAGAGTAAAGGCCGCTGCCTGACAAAAGCTGGATGCTACGAGACTCAACAGAACAGCAATGTAAAACACTGAAAAATACGCAGCTTGTGTAAATATTGATCCTCATTGCTCACGAAATAGAAAACATAATCAATCATTTGATTCACAGAAATAAAAAAGCTCTTAGTTTAGGTCCTCTAGCGCATTTATGGAAGAAGCTAAATGCTGTGAGACTGCATGACAGAAGCTGACTGATATGACACTCGATGGATGGTATATCTATAAGACTTGTGGAAATATTGATCATCATTTTCTGGCTAAATAAAAGACATAGCCTTATGAATGACTAAGAAACTGTGCTCAACTCTTCCAGTAAATGTTACACAAACGAAACTTGAATCTTGGGTTTAGGTAGCTGCATGACAAAAGCTGAATGCTATGAGACTCGATGTAAGGTACATCTATTAAGCATGTAGAAGTATTGATCATAATTTTCCGGCTAAATAAAAGGCGTAGCCTTATGATTGACTAAGAAACTGTGCTCAACTCTTCCAGTAAATGTTACACAAACTAAACTTGAAATTTGGGTTTAGATAGCTGCATGAGAAAAGCTGAATGATATGAGACTCGACGTAAGGTACATCTATTCCAAGGACTGAATGCTATTAAGCTTGTGGAAATATAGATCCTATAAATAAGAGGCATAGCCTTATGAATGAGTAAGAAACTGTGCTAAAGTCTTCAAGTGAATGTGAACATAAACGAAACTTGAACCTTAGTTAAGGCAGCTGCATGACAAAAGCTGAATGCTATGAGACTCGATGTAAGGTACATCTATTAAGCATGTAGAAGTATTGATAATAATTTTCTGGCTAAATAAAAGGCATAGCCTTATGAATAACTAAGAAAATGTGCTTAACTTTTCCAGTAAATGTTACAAAAACGAAACTTGAAACTTGGGTTTAGGTAGCTGCATGACAAAAGCTGAATGCTATGAGACTCGACGTAAGGTACATCTATACCAGAGACTGAATACTATTAAGCTAGTGGAATTATTGCTCATAATTTGCTCACTAAATAAGAGGCATAGCCTTATGAGTGACTAAGAAACTGTGCTAAAGTCTTCCAGTGAATGTGAACATAAACGAAACTTAAAAATTGAGTTTAGGTAGCTGCATGACAAAAGCTGAATGCTATGGGAATCAGTGGAAGATACCTGAATGCGAAAATATTTATTAATATTGTGTTCACTGGGGCACATTTTAATGCCTTTGAAATGTAGTTCCACTCTTTCAGTGAAACGGCATTAAGCAAATGCCATGGAATTTGAGTTAAGACAACTGCATGACAGAAGCTGAATGCTATGACACTCGATTAAGGTGCATCTATGCCAAGGACTGCAACTTTTGAAAATATTCATCATAATTGCTCGCTAAATAAATTACGTAACCTTATGAATGCCCCTGAAACTGTGGGCTAACTCTTTTAGTAAATGCGGCAAAAACTAGAGTGAAGACAGCTGCATGACAAAAGCTGAATGCTACGAGAGTCGATGAAAGATGCATTAATAAACTATTGCAAAAACTTTGATCATCATATTCTCGTTCAGGAAAAAAGCATAAGCAAAGCAAAAGAAAGCCTGCCTGCATATCTATCTCACAGTCTGTCTCTCTGTCCGTCCGCCTAAGAAGAGCAAGGAATGCAGAAGAGCTCCAGGAGATCATTTAGAAAGTGCCTGTAGTAGCAGAGAATGTTCCCATTGAATCGACTGCAACGATCTCTACCTGGCGCCCTGCTCAAAATTTGAGTGACCTCAGGCGTTGAGTCGAAGTCGCCCTATATAAAGGGCAGCAGCTGCGGCATTTATTCAGTCGTCCAGACCCGGTGGGATCGTACGTACAGGCCAATTCAGTGAAAAAAAATTAATAAAAGAAAAAGTTTAAATAAACAAAAAATGTAAATACTAAAGTTTATAAAAAAACAAAAAAAAATATTTAAAAAATAAATAAATAAATAATAATTACAAAATAAAACACTGCACTGGACCACCAGGTCTAGACGACTAAATAAATGCCGCAGCTGCTGCCCTTTATATAGGGCGACTTCCACTCAGAGCATAAATTGCACTCAAATGTTAAGCTCGGCGCCAGGTAGAGATCGTTGCAGTCGATCAAATAAGCATTCTCTGCTGCTCAAGGCACTTTGTAAATGATCTCCTGGAGTTCTTCTGCATATGTATACAAGCAAACCAACACACATAGTTAAAATATATATATATATATATATATATATATATATATATATATATATATATATATATATATATATATATATATATATATATATATATGTATTCTTAAGATATATATATATATATATATATATATATATATATATATATATATATATAGAAAGAGAGCGCTCGTAGTTATATAAATATATATATATGTACATACATATATATTAATTATAGAAGTTGTACTCTAAGACACACATATACTCACGCATAAATAAAATGAAATATTTGGCGTAGAGATTAAGAGGCACGCTCCATTTATTTGCATTCTCCGTGAATGGCTCACATAATTTTCTATATGATGCGAGGAGGGGAATGGGGGTGATGGGGTGAGTTGGACAGAGTGGACAATGCAGAGCCCAAATGAAGGACATTCCTTATCATCTTATTTGCATTTGGCTGGCTGTGAAAAAATTTCAAATGCCTAAACGCCCTAAATGTGCAGAATTTTGATTTATGTAAGTGCCACATGCCCCCAGCCCCAACCAGCAGCCAGCGTAAAGCCCCAACCCCCTAGTTGCCAGCCTCCAACCACCTCATCCTCACCTCACCCTCAAGTGTCCGCAATTAATTTTTATTTCCAACGCAGTTCATTTTAGTGGCAAGTCCAGAGGGTGGTTCCCGTTACATTGCTGGAGACAAGTGTGGCACAATAAACACACCTCCAAGCCAGAGCTAAAGCTAAACACCAAGTTAGACCTGCAGCCTGATCGACTATGGTATACCCTGCATAAATGTGGACTGGCTGATTTGTCTACCTATTAGTGAATGAGAATGTATGAGGGTTAATCTACATATATTACATACATGTATTATTGATATATGTATGAAAAATATGGACATAGAAAAAGATTTAGACATATCAATTCGCCAGCTTTATTATGAACTCAAAGCTAAAATGAAATAAATAGAATATTATAATAAATATGCTAGCCTCACTCTGTGTTCTTCTATAAATTTATTTATTTATTTTTTTTTTTTTTGTAAAAATGTTTAAATTTTATTAACAAGCTTTCTGCTACCATAATGGCAACTTAATCTAGTTTTACATTAAAAATAATAACAAAAAAGATCTAAGATATAGACTTAGATTATATATAAATGTGTTAATATTATTATTATGCTAATTTATTTTTCTTTATTCTAATATGATTAGAATAATAATATAATATAATATAATAATATTATTAGAATATAAATTTACGAAAAATATTCCATCTTTATAATATGCTCCTCCATTCATCTACATACACATACATATCTTCTCTTCTCTGCTCTTCAATCATGTGATTTATGCCCATAAATTCTTATAACAAACAATACACAATATTTTTCAGCATATATTCTAGCACTTAATATGCCTGTTGCATATTTACACTGCTAGTCAAGTATACCCGATTGCTATCAGTCCAGTCATTAGCATTGACTTCTTCCACTGCGGAGAGGCGTTGTGCTTCCTGCTCAACTGTTTATGGTAAAAAATCAACAATAGAAGAAATATTTAAAAAAAAAAATTCAATTGTGAATAATTTTTGTAGTCGCTGATTTTACAGCTAAGAAATTGGAGTGTGTGTATGTGTGTATGTGTGTGTGTGTGTGTGCTGCGTGATGACCTCATTAATTTTCAATCTGAGCTGGATTACATGCCTGCTGCCCAGTTGTCCAGCTGACGGCCACGCCCACAGTCAGGCGCATGATGAATCTTTTCCCTGATTTCGTGGCACATTCCTTGTGCCCCGCCCACCATTTGGCCCCCCTCTGCCGCACTAATTTATGATGATAAATGAGTTTCAATCAAGCGGCAGAAGTGAAGCCAAAGTCGGCCAGTTTCCGTCGCGGCAGCCGCAGCTCCTTTCGTCTTGCCTTGGCGATCCTGCAGGACCTGGCGTTGGAGCTGAAGCAGGAGCAGCAACAGCAGCAGCAGGAACAGGAACAGCATCAGTCCAGTGGAAATTGTATGTATAAATTATCCATAATTTGATTTGACTTGGCTTGTCCTGACGCAGCTTCTGCCACGATTCTGTGGCATGAGGTTTTTCATTTGAATATTTATGAATAATTTTTTTGTATTATTTTCTTCTCCCTTTTTTTTTTTGGCAATATTTAACAATTTCTGTTTTATTGTTTACCCGAATATTTCTCTCTGCATTTTTCCAGTCAACAATTTTTCAATTCAAAAATTGAGAAATCAAATTTAGAACTGAACACGACCTTCGCTCTGTCTGTCTCTGTCTCTGCGTGTTCAAGCCAAAAGTTTGCTGTTTCAGCTTTTGTAATTACTTGAGAAACTCTTATCTATTTATCTTCGGAGATTAATAAGTTGTTGCCTTTCCTTGTAATTATTCACATAGAATTAAACAAATGCCTTTGAGGCAACATTTGATGAATTCATCATTTCAGACTTGAAACTTTCTAAATACGATATGTCCACTCAAGCGAATCTGAGGCCTTTAATGTTCTGTTTGCAGTCTTTAAGCCAAGTTTCAGCTACATTTGCTGAAACAGCTGCACATTGGCATCTGGGCACAGTGTCGATTACCACTCAGTTGCGAAACACAAATTTAACTAGTATCTGTTGGCTTCAGTTGTCGATATGTGCCATGGCTTAATACCCTATGTATGCAAATGGCAAAGCCGGCATTGCTGGGCTAACAATTATTAATAAATCAAGCCTAATACACAAACAAATACTTAAGCAACCATATAAATGAGTCTCTAGAATTCTCATAAAGAGTTATACATATATCCAAATAAATCCAAGTAAATAAATAGCTTATAGAGCACAAATTATAAATAAATTAGAACTATTTATGTATTTTTATCAGTATTATTCTTTTTTTTTTAATTTAATTTAATTTATTTTAATTTATATTTATTTTTTTGTTTTAATTTAAATTAAATTTATTTGTATTTGTTTGTAATTATTTTTTTATTTTATTATAGTTTATTTTAATTATTTATTTTTTTTTATGACTCAATAAATTAATATATGAATGTGTTTATCTATTAATTTAATTAAAATTATTTTTATTTATATTTATATTTAGTTTATTTTCTTTCATTTTTGTTTCTAAATTAAACTATATCTATTTTTTGATTTGATTATATTTATTTATTTTAGTTTATTTTTAATTATTGATTTATTTATTTTTATTTATTTATTTATTTATTTATTTTATTATTTCTTTTTTTTGTTGACTTAATGAATTAATATATGAATGTGCTTATCATTGTTAAGGCCTACGGTTTCTCCAGTTTTCAAATATTTACATAAGATTGCTCCGATAGTTGATTTTTAATATAAATATTATTTTCCATATTTGAAATTTTATTTATTTAATTTTTTTTTTATTATTATTTTTTGTAGATACGTGTGCAAACAGGGTATCTCTTACTCTTGACTGGCGCGCATTTGCCTTATTTTTTATTTATTTATATACATATATATACAAATCTTTTTTGTGCTCTCGCGTTTCGTATTCGAGCCACTTCCGCTTCATTGGGCAATTACGCAAGCAGCGCTTTGATTATGCTGCAGCGCACAATTGTTTTGACATTTAATCAAAGCGAGCAACAAAGCGAATCCTGGCGGGTGCTCTCGCCCGCTATACATGATGCACCATAAAATGGCAAAGCACAGAGCCGGAAGCCGGGAGCATGGAGCAGCCGAGTAGCGAGGTGGTCCCTGTGCCAATGCTGATAAGCTCGACTGGACACTTGGGGTAATTGAGTAACTTGGCTGTCCAGCACGAAGCACGAGGAACGAGTCACGAGGCAACAATGGGCCATACACTGACAGTTCAATGTCCGCGTAATGCAGCAGAAGCGCCAGCAGCGCGGAGGCAGTCAGCCCTCAGCTCCGCCCTCGCAGCGCACATCTCATCTCTCAGGGGCCTGCGATGAGTCCAGGCAGCGGCAGATCAAAGCGCGTTTTGGGTCGCTCATTGTTGTTGTTTACATAGCCCGCATGGATGCTGGGACAAAAGTGCTTTTATTTCTTTTATAATACGATATGTACCTTCAGTATCTTTTACTGCTGGCAAAGCAAACGAAGGACCTGAAGAACAACAACAACAACAACAACAAGCCACATCCTTCGATAATGTCAAACAAAAAGGCAGCAATTTGAGTTTGAAGAGCGACCTTGTGCTCTGCCTTCAGTTTTCTGCTCCTGGCAGCCATAAAACTCAACTATGTATTTAGTTGGCTATGTGTACACACCCACCCACACACACACACACACCCACATATACATATACACCACATTTATATGGAGAGATATGGACACATATTGTATATCTTCGGCTCAATGTATGTATTTGCAACGTTTTCTTTTATGCTCGCAACAAACTTTTCTCATTTTGTTGGCCTGGCTTCATTTTCTTGACATTTCATTTTCATTTCAATTTCTATAACACAAAAATTGACTTCCGCTTCCGTTTGACCCAGCTTGAGCTTTCAGCCCAAGAAAAAATAAATAAATAAATAAAATCAACTTTCATTCATATTTACCGAAAGTTTTTCATATCCCACAGCCATCGAAGGTGATTTTACCTTGCACAGGCTGATAGCAATTACTTTTAAGATATGTAATTACTTTTTCTAATAAATGAGAATTCCATCTGTAAATTGAGGGGAATTGATGAATATTACTTTTTTATATATGCGTGTATTTATACATATATATATATGTATGTCTGTATGCTTCCACATATGTATGTATTTTTGTGCTTCTATATTTCCGTATAATACGTATACTCTAACGTTGTCTCGCTCCCACTGCCTTGCTATGCGATTCTCAAAAATTCAGTAAGTCATTTTAAAGAAATCCTTGTTGTTTATTTAATAGACTTTCCTCCCACGACTGTTCAACATATGATTGATATGCGAAATATATAAAATATACATTTAATATACATTTATTATTCTCATATTAAATTCCCATATGAAATTTACATTTAACTTTAAGTACATATTTAATGTAAAAGGAAATCCACATCGCAGCTCGCGTAAATTCCAAATTAAAATTAAATACGTATATTTTAATCGCCTTTTATTCACGTTGTTCTCATTGCAAGAAACTCAATACAGAATTTTCTTATTTGCTTATGTACGAGCATGTCTGATTTACATGTACATACATGCATGGACGTAGCCACCCCGATATCGATTCGCTTACTTAATTAAAACGAACCTTGGGCATTCAAAAAGTCACCGCCTATGCTCGTCCTGTAATTTACCTGCATGTGATGCCCCGAGAGTTAACCGAGCGAGAGCCCAACCCGCCCCCAAAGCCCTCAACATGACGAACTGGCGGCTGTTACAATCGTTTGCTCGGTTGCGGTCAATGTTGCGTATACGTAATTAATGCCTTGTGGCTCACGATAAACACGACTCCAACCTACCCACACTCAACCACCAGCCATCTCCAACCACTGCCACTCCTACTACCGCTCTCAGATGAACATGTTTGCCTTTGGTCAAGATTTTATGCATCCAGTGAAGCATTGTGATGTTATTGTTGTATGGCAGTTTGTTTGCCTGTTTGTTTGTTTGCAAGTTGGCTTACAGAACCTGTAGATCTGGCATATCTATGGTAAGCATTCATTTGCCCAAGACAACTCACTCTGACCCGAAGCACAACAATAAGAACAACAACAACAACTTCTCGAATTCATCTAAGACATTTAGTTAATGTATGTATGTGCATGCTTTGGCAAAGTTTGTAACTTTAAACTGTTATCATTAGGAATTTGTTTTGCTGCCAGGCAAAAACTAATTCCTGATATATGTACATACATATTATACCTATAGAAGCGTAAATTTTTGCATGTTTACGCACAACTTAAGTCGAAGGTATGAGAGTGGAGTTAAGGTTAGTTTTCAACTTAACATGCCTTGTAGGCTTACCCACATGATAAACTTACATAAACATATGATAGACATGCAACAGCATATATTTGTAATCATTCTTCACAGAAAATAAGCAAACCAGGTGTAAGTAGCAGAACTTATTTAACATGCATTGCAAGTTTACCCGCATGTTATACCAATATATTCACGTATCTAACATGTAGCTGCAGCTGCAAGCAATAGCAGGAAGTAAAAGTTTGTTGTCAAATTTTAACATGCATTGCAGCTTTACCCGCATGATATAAAGATATTTGGCTGGAAGTCAATGGGTTCGATTCAGACAGACAGCTTGGTAACATGCATGGCAAATTTAAGCGGATGTTCCATCAAAAAGTCACAGTAAAATATTTAACATGCATTGCAAATTAAATCCCGCTTTGTCAAGCTATACGCTGCATACGTTTTCAATTCGAATTCTTTTAATTCTTGCATTAAGACAACCCTAAGCAGCAACCCTTAATGCCAGACATAAAATCTCCGTCACTTCAGCATTTGTTTTGGTCTCTTTCGGTTTCTTCTTCGGTTGTTTGTTCGTCCTGGTAAATGAATTTCTACCCTAAGACCCTATCAGTGCAGACAATTGCATATTATTGACATTTCAATTGTCTCTCATTATTGTGCGAACCTTTTGTTGCGCTTATTTAAATTGCGACTGACAGGGCGAGCGCCGGGAAAAACACGCATGCAGTGAAGAAAAGGAAAAGGGAAATTTGCATAATAATAGCAATTGCACACGCTTCAGGTATTAAACACTCCACTCGACCCATCCTCAACTCAATTTGCCCAAAAATGAAAATGAGCAAAACGAAAACAAACAAAAACAACAAAAGAAGAGAATGGAACAAAATGTAGAGAATCCAATTTTCACTTAATTTTCATCGCAGCGTTGCTTTCTTGGAATTCTCTTTCCATCTATCTGCATCGCTCCCACCATCTCCCTCTCTCTCTCTCTCTCTCTCCAACTCACTCTGTTACCTCAGCTGTCCCTACGTATCCCGGGCTACCAGCGCTGCAACACGATAAAAAATAAAAAAATAAAAGTAGTCGAAAATGCTGGCAGCAATTTTCATTTGGTTTGTTATTTTGTCTCAAAGTATCAATTTGTGTATCATTAAAATAATTTGATTTCGACTCGCATTCGACCCTAACGGAAGAAAAGAAAAGCGCGCTCGCGCTCGCACACGGACGACCTCTTGGCCCAAACATTTTGACTCTGGCCGGGCACATCCTATTGCCTGGATGCCGCCTTGGGTACCAAATCAGCTCAAGTCCTCGGGCTCTAATTATGCCCAACCTTTAGCGAAACGAAACGAAACGCAACGCAAGAAACCTAATTAAGCATAGCCCATGGCATACATCTAAATCCACATATTGAATTTCACTTCTCAACTTATCCTTCTTCTTCTTCTTCTTCTTCTTCTTATTTTTAGCAAATTTTCACAACAAGGATGGCATTTAATCTCTTTTCAAGTAAATATTTTGTAAGCTAAAAAATCGTATCAATTGAGCTTGTCCCAAATAAAATTGCGCTGCTTCAACTAATGCGTTAAGACAATGTCTTGCCCGAAGGCAAAGTTCGTTGACTTGTTGTCCAGTATTTAGGTAGAACGGGTTTGCGGCTTGCATATTACTTTTAAAGACTCTTCGTAATGTTGCGTAATGCATAAAGGTAGCATTTGCCAACCGCTATGAGTAGACAAGTTCATATTTGAACTTCTGTATCCAAATAGTTAGACCTTGCTGATAATTCAGATGGAACTATGAAACTTTGTTCGTATTTTATTTTATATATTTTACTCCACTATTTAGAGATATGTATACGTGGCATCTGCTTATCAGTACATTTTAAATATTTGTAAGAACATTTATCTTCATTTCATTATTTAAATATATAAAATTTAAATCGTAATTATATATCTAAATCGCTAATATAATTATTTTATACATATTAAATATTCATATTATATTATATATATTTATTATTATATCTAATCATTGTACATATTAGTATTATATTCATTTAGTACATATATTTGCTTGCTGCTCAAGATTTAATTAAGATTGTTAGCAATTAAGCTACTTTACTCTGCTATTAAGCTGACAGAAAATATTAAATCCTATTAAAGTATTATATATAACTCTAACAAAGGTCTTTCATTCTCTACTCACTTTCTCATTACGCTTGCTTTTAATAAGAGATTATCAAAATTCATTAGCATTAATCAGAAAACAACAGTGAAGTCATATAAAATCGTAATACTCTAATATACATACATATATATATATATATTGAACTTCTATGCCTCATGTCTATAAATCGATCATATTTTCTATATATTGTACTTTCACGATTCTCTTACCTTTGCAAAAAGTGTATCAAATATGCTCCCGCTTTTCTTTTGCGAGCTTATCAAATGCCATTAATCACGCGGCTCTTAAGTACAAGCATAGAAATATATTCATATGTACATATATAAAGACGTAAGACCATCACAAATCAGCGATTCCGGACAACGGCATCTGGGAATAGGAGTACGAATGGCTGCCGAAGACTGAGAGCGGGAGCGGGTTTGGGAATGGGAATGAGAATGGAATGCGACAAATGCGTCGGCGACAGCTGGCGGGCAGGCAAAATGTCCTTGGCAGCCGGAGAGAATGTCCTTACCACTAACAACTTGTCGACGTTGAGTCGTTCATTAGGGCAATCAACCACTCAATATCCCAGGCTGCCTGCTGCCTGCTGCCTGCTGTCGACTGTCGGCTGTCGGTAATGCTGCTGCTTCTGCTGCTGGTCTGCTGGCAGCAGAGGGAAGCGAATTTCAGTCCGTTTCACAGCGCTGCCGCTGCCGCTGCCTCTTCCTCTTCCTGTTCCGCTTCCGAGTGCATTTGTGCGGGCATCGAATTGCCCGCTTCTGTCTCTGCTCCGTTCGTTCCGCCACTCTCTGTCATCCAATATTAGGTACTGCGATTTCGCCTCAACAATTGTCCTGGCATTGATATCATCCAACTGGCGTAGGGGCCCATTTATGTGCTGTTCCTGTCAACTTGTTATCCATCAACGATCAAACGATGCCAATACCCAAAGCATTTCGAATGGCCATGAGTTTCGTATTTAGTATTATATATACATATTGTATATACGTAATCTCAGATGGTACAAACAAAATGTATGCTTATATTTTAAAACATAAAAATCTCTACAAACATAGCATTATGTTTTAATACAATATGAATATTAAAGTTTATATAAATTTCTGTTTACATTTTTGTTATGTAATACAAAATAATTAAATGCAAAAAAAAAAATTAAATTTTAATGCTATTAAATTGATTGATTAATCAATTGCATTATTTATTGAATACCAGAAATTTCCTTTTTTTTAATTAATTATATAATTAGTTACACAAGCATATTGTAAATGTGCTTAAACTTACATATGCATGTGTATGTGCGCCTGTGTGTGTTATGCCTATTTAATCATGTGCTTACCTATTTGCCCGTGCTATAAGATCTAATTGATTTATATGCTATGAATTTATATTTATTTGTAGTCAGTGATATTTTAATAGCTTACTGTGGAACATACTTATTTTCCATTGAGGCAAAATTATGCTGTGAAATATATACAAATTAAAATTATAAATAAGCGCATTACAAAAATCAAAATAATATACGTTGAAGAGAAGAGCTTAAATGAGAATAAATTGCATTTTTAAATCAGTAGAAGAAGAGCTAATTATTTGGAAAAGGGAATTAATGATCGGGAAACAATATTGTATATTAGTGTAGTATATATGAGAAGAGTTTATATAATAATGAGTTACTAGAGATACTAGAAAGTCGAAGCTTTTGTTTCTATAATTTCCATTCAGTCACTTACAATCTTTATCACAAGCATCAATATTTATTTTTCTTTTTAGCTTAACAATAAATAAACTTAAAGAAGAACTGATAATCAAAGTCTAACAAGCATTTTCCAAAATGCATATTAAAGAAGAGAAACCCATAAATCGTAGCATATGCAAGCGGTAAATTGAGGCCAACCTATTCACAAATAACAAGCGAAGAGACAGCACAGTTAGTTAGTCCGAAGTTAATGGTTCAGCAAATAACAAGAGTGTATCATCGAAATGTCAGGAGATTGAATATGATTGAAGTGCTACCAAATCGTGATATGATCCAAACAAACATTCATTAAAATATGTTTGCCTATTTATGATGCTCGCCCCCTGCCATGCCGCAGCCAATCATTGAGCAGCGGGACACTGGGCTGGCATGTTGATGTGCCACAATATTCAAGCTGATTACATTAACTTTCAAATCGAGACTATTACGAGTACAGAGTGTCGAGAGAACAACATTACCGCGCACACATGACCGAAAACAAAGACCAGGCCAGAAGGCCAAACAACGTGCACAACTTGTGTGCGGGTGAATCAGGCGATAGAGGGAGGGAGTAGCGTGGGCGGACGGGGGGTGTCACCAAGAATAAAGCAAAGGCTCACAAATTTTTGTACGAAAGTCAAACAAAACGTAAAGAATAAATTTATGCACTCTCCAACACTCGACGAACAAAAATCAACAATAACATGCCAAATAGACGAGCCATGGCTGAGCGAGACCGGATTAAGGGTGCTCCATTGGGGAGTGCACGACTATGCGAGTGCATAGCGTAGTAGATGATACTAGGTTGGGGATAATAAGGGATTGAATATGTAAATAATTGCATGAAAATCAATGTGGATCCATACACTAATACGTATTAATAATAATAAATATCTAAGCGATAAATATCGGTGCAATGGTATTTATAAATATTTTATATAATCGATACTTATTGATTGCGTAAAAACAAACAAAAATGTATACATACATATGTCTCCTGTCGACAACTCTACAATTTTGAATGATCTTAGAAATCTTGTAATTATCAATTTGTATAAAAAAAATTTATCGACGTCAGTTAATTTTCTGTTGGCATGCTTTTGAACTGTCGATATCTCACAAATACCGATATATTATAGAAATATATTATTACTTTTACATAATGCATATCAAGCATATTCTGTTGCATTGATAATTATCGTTTTGTAATCGATATCAAGCAATCTGTACCAACCAATCTTAGACATTTATAAGTATCGATATCTAAATTCAATCTTTATATGTTTTATAGGATCGATATGTTTTGTATAAATCGATATTGCTTTTGTTATCGACGCTACAGATAGAAGTTAGAGTCTTCGTTTGGCCTGTTACATATATTGACTAATTAGTCATCATGCCCATCTTCAAGTAATCCGGAACGAGTACAGGGTATAGTGAGTGCGACGATATATTGACAGTAAGTTGACAGTTCGTCAGTGCGGCCAGTTAGTACATGGCCGCGACATTATGTCTGACTGACGTGACGTGACGTGACGCGTTGTAATATGGCGACGTATGGCTTAATGTGACCACGAATATCAACATCAACTCATAAACAAGCACAGCAACTGCGAATGGCTCTTTTTTTTTTTGTTTTGGCTTTCGGTTTTATTTTTCGTTTTGGCCAGGGCAAACGCGAAGGGTAGGCTGGGCCGCGGCGGGCAATATGTGGATATGTGCGGTATATGGAAATTGATTGTTGCAGAGCCCATTGACATGGGTTGGCTACATGAGCAAACAAAAACCCAGCCAGGGCTCGGAGCTGAAAGCCCAGAACAGACCAGACCAGACCAGACCAATGACGTGACAGCAGCCCATTTACTGGCGACAGGTTGGTCATTTGGGTTATGTGGTGCGTAGGAAATTGGGCTCGCTTCAGGTCATATTTTATACACAGCTTAAACATTATTATAAAGTTGGGCTCACTTCGTCATGGCCATACAGCCTTGTGATAATAATTGGATGTCAGCTTATAAAACAGCTGATCTCATAAAGTCTAATCGTATGGAAATATATGTTTCTGCTTTTCTTTAATAAATATGCATATGTAAAAGTAGACATGTGTCTTATGAAGTAAAGGAGTTTCAGTTTCCAGAAAGAGAAGTTACGAAAGAGAAGTTATTTCTTATAAAATATATTAAGTATATTTGAAGTCTATATAAAAGAGAAAGAGAGATGAGAAACAGACAGAGAGAGAAGAAAATATATGAAGAGATATAACTAGAGAGAGGGAAGACAAAATGATGGAGCGTATGGAAGAGAAAATGGAGAATGAGCGATGTGAAGAGATATTAAACTGAGAGATTAATATAGTATTATTAATGAATTTAAAGCCATGCAACGCCGATTCAATTGTTTATACTACTGAAATACTTGCAGTTAAGTTCTTCTCCAGTTTGCGAGTCAATTCGACAATTTCAGCAAGTTTGACAGTTCTGTTACACCTACCAGGGAGCAAGTAAAAGAAACAGAAAAAATAAGGCAACAACTGCAAAAGTTGCCTTTGCTCGTGCTTCAAGTGCAGAAAGGACAACAGGAATTGTGGTGAGCCAAGTACGAGAAAAAAGAGAATACACAGGTCTAAAAGTTGATGTCGAGTGCAACTGACTGCACAATACTCGCTCAAGGTCAGATAAGTCTATACTTGCAAGGAAAATTATATATAAAGTCTATATACAATACTTCAATCTAAATTTCCTTTAGCTAGACGAACTGTGCAAGCTAATATACTCTTTTGCATTGGCTGAACCTTCATTGAAAATAATAATAAAAAGAAAAATACAAGTAAATATCCTGAGCGAACACAATTCAATTTAACTTTTTTCATTTCTTTGCCGTGCTGTGTTATTTTTATTTATGTAAAAGCACACTCGTCTCTCTCTGTGGCACTCTATAAAGTAAATGTGTGTGTTTGTGTGTGTGTGTGTGTGAGTGTGTTTGTGTGATGCGATATTATGGCAATTTCCATTGGAGTCAGTTCCTTTCAAAATTAAAATGTTTCTTATGCACGAGAGATTTCTGATGGGCAAACGGAATAAAAGGTAACGGCCTGGAAGTTACCGAATACACGAACCACGACAATAACTGGAACTCTGAGCGCCCTGAGGAGTATATGTATATGCTTGTATATATTTATATGTTGTATATATAATAAATATGTATATACACACCAAGTACAGGGGCATGTACATGAAACTTCTAGTTAAATACACAATATACGCCGCACTTAGTCGACTCGCTTTCTATGACATTTCTTATATGTATATAGTTTGCTATATCGAAAGCAGAGTTCTTTGTCTGGGCTGTTTATGTAAGAGAAAAAGTTACAATAACAGCTACCGCATTAATGCCCCATTCTACTCTTCAAATAATCAACATATTTACATACTATATGTATCTATTCATGTACTGTAAATGAAGTTAGTTTCATCTGTGATATCTTAAATAGAAAAAAAATATATTGTTTGATTTACCATTATTTACCATTATATCCTGATTTTCCATTTTTAATGGGTTCAGGGTATAATAATAAAAAAATACATAATTAATAAATAAATATAAATACTTCAATCAATTTTTATTTTTTCTTATTTACTTTAAAAAATCATTTATAATTATTTTTTTTTATTTATATATATATAATAAAATACCTGCAAAACTTTTAAACTATTTTCATTCTATTAAACGACAATACGCCATTTGAACCTAGCTCAACCTAAGCCTTACTCCAGCTAAGTGTAAAATGTTCGATAACTAATCAATTTTCTAGAATCTTTGCCATTTTATCATTTCTAGCTAACTCTACCCTGTCAAATGGTGAAAGATTACGAAACGTTTTCCTAGCTTCGTTGACCAAAATTAGAATTTCGAGCACGAAAAGTAAGCCCATCTTTAGGAAGCAAATAACAACACGAAAACCTTTAGCAAATCCGCATGTCTTATTCGCATTCGTGTCGAAGCCAAAGAGAAATGTGAAAAACGTGGGAGAGCTGGGACTGTACAGGCAGGCAAGACCAACAACATCTCATTTGATTCGCAAGCAGGCGAGCCCCATAAATCTAAGCTCAACTAGGGCCCACACAGAGAGTGCAAAAGAGAGAGACAGAGAGAGCGAAACATGAAATCACATTCGCAAAAATAATTAATATTTATTACCCGAGAATGAAGTATTATCAAATTGCATAATTGCTGTGTTTCTCATTCGACACGACAGCAACAGCCGTCGAGCTGGAGCTGACCAGCTGACCCAGCGCCTTCCCGCGTGCCACGCCCACCAAACCTGGGGACCTATAAAGTGTGTACAATATATTACTCGAACTTGGAAGCCGGGCTACTTGCGCGTAAATTGCTACTCTCGAGCATGCTCGACGGCCCGAACGGGACGGGTCGTAGGGGGGACTGCAGCAGCAGCAAGTCGGACAAACTTTTTGATATATGAATTAAGTTTGCTTCGGCCCAGTCCAAGTCGGTGTGTGTGTGTGTGCAACGGCTGTGTGCTGTTGAGACATTTTGGATTTACGTTGTAATTACAGAATTTTGGATTTTCGTCTTTGTGCAGCGCATGGCGCCCAGTTCCGGCCACGTTACCGGCCTCCAGGCCTCCGGGCCACCAGGCCGCCACACTACGTCCCGCTCTGTGGCCAAGCGGCTCTGTGGCTCTGTGGCTCTCGTGTCCATTTCGCTGGGTCGCTTGAAGGTTATTTATTATGACATGTTATTTAGGTTTCATTTCAAAAAGTTGATTGGACACTTTAGACTGGCAGCTAAGCGGGATCAGAGCCAAAGCCACAGCCAGAACCAGAGCCAGAGCCAGAGCCAGAGCCAGAGCCATCGAGTTCTTCAAAAACTTCTTGGCGGAAACATTGCGTGCGCTTGTGTTATTCTGTAAAGGTTACAGCTCACGTGTGTATGCGTGTGTTCGTGTGTGTGCTGGGTGTGAATGTGAATGTGAATTTACAAGCAGGTTCAAGTGGGCACACACGCAAACAACAACAACAACAATATCCGCAGGGCTCAGGGGTCGACAGTTGAGTTTTGTTTTGTATTTTTGTTTTTTTTTTTTTTTCGGACGGAAAGGCTGCGTGAAAAAATGGTGTAATCCTATATTATCGCCCCGAGCACGACTGCATTTCCAATCCGTTTAGCAAACATCTATGGCCAAAGAAAATTTCCGAAAATACTTAGAATATGAAATGCAAAAAAAAAAAGAAAGAGAAACGAAACTCAATTTGAATTTTGGTTTCTTTCACTATTTCTATGCCAAACCTAGATTTCAAATGAAAACATAAACCCTTTCAATAATTTAACAAAAATCTTATCAAAAAAGTGTTTAAGCCACTTGAATGAAATGAACACAGTAAAGCAAGTCAACTTTAAAAATAATCTGTATATAAATTATAAAATCAAAAAAACATATTAATATTTTCTGTATAAAATGGCCAATGCATTATACATACTTTTATAATGCATTTGCCATTACTTGACTTGAAGTTAGTTCTCTAATCTCATTCAATGCGTGAATAAATAGTTTTTCTTTAAGTCAAGACACCGTCACATAGAAAGACGAAAGATTATCTGATTAGACTTAATTAATATAAGAATATTTATATTTAATAATTATACAAATTATATTTTTTATAATCTATATAAAGATATCTCTTTTATATCAATTTTATCTGTATTATATAAATTATATCACTATAAATAAAGCTATTTAATTTAATCGCATAGACTTGCATAACATCATGATTCAGCCTAAATCGTCTATATAGCATTTGTGATAAAAAGCTTAGTATCATCTATCTTCACCGAAATTTACACTATTTATCAAGGATTTTTAGTACTCATCATTTGATCTCTGTTCATTGGATATTTCCGCTTTGTTTGTTGGCTAAAAATATCGTTAGACAAGGAGACATCATTAAATTTTTGATGATGTGCATGATTTGCGGCTTTGTAGTGTATCGAAAGGGCATAGCCAACAAACAGAAAGAGAGAGAGAGAAAAATCTGAAGAAGAAGAGAGAAAAAATAATGTAAATGTGAATTCATTTAAATAATTAAACCATGATTCGAGTATAAATTGATCTTAACAGCATGTGAGTTAATAGCACTCGAATTTAACCAAGTTGACGGTGCTGAGAGGCGACTCGAGGAGAAATAAATGAAACGACATGAGAAGAAAATAATTAAAACGAACGAAATTAATTTGTTCCACTTGAGCCACCCGCCTAACAATGATATGAGGTTTTTACCTAATGCCGATTGTTCGCCTCACATGTCTGTCTTTCTATCTGTCTGTCTGTCCACCTCATCCACGACACGGCACAGGCCCAAAAAGACGTCTGGCCGAAGCCTCTATGTCTGAGCCATGACACATAAGTTATGGCCAAAATGGTCGAGAACTCAACATGAAATGAACATTTTGGTAGAACATTAAAAGACTTTTGTCAGCGTCGTCAACAACAACAACAAAATGAAAACGCTCTTAGAAAGGTGTCTCATCAAAAAGGTTAAGCAAAACGAATTTTAAATGCACTCACACAAATCCGACTTAGCTAATGATCTGAGAATATAGCTAAATATATATTGTATATAATTTAACTAAAAACTAGAGGCCTTAGGCTTTATTGAAAATCATGTATATGACATTTATATGACAAGTAATTGATATTTGTTTTTATTTTAATAGAAATATTTAATATTTCATATATACAATACTTAGGCATTAGAGCGTTTTATCCATAAGAGCTGTGAGAGCGCTAGTTCTATTTGAGTGAGTGGGCATGCTAGCTCGCACTCTCCACTTTTGCCACATCTGAACAATATCAGAACTCTCTGAAATTGATACTAGAGGCGCTCGGTGAGGTTTTACTTGAGCTCCCAGCGGGCTGAAATCGCAAGTTGTGAATTCAACTACAAACATGTAGGCTTACTGGGATACATAAGATGTGTGTGCTGCCTTAAATAATTTTCATTAATAAGAACTACAAAATAGACCAGTTTAGCTTATTGAAAATTGTCATAATTTAGTTTATATATATGTATATACACATATATAGACTTATACTATATTATATCTAACTCTACTATCTAAACGACAATTAATATTGTAACTATTACAAGTCTTGTTTCAGCTACTTTCCAACTCTCAAGTCTACACTAGACATCTTAAAAACAAGTTATTATAATTGCTTTAAATTATAAGAATACTTTATTCGTTTGAATAAATACATGCTCAATACAAAGAGAAGAACTTGCTTAAAGCTTCAAGCTAACTTTTAGCTTTAGCCACAACAATTGCATTAAACTCTAACCTGTATAATGGATCAAAAGACTTCTGCTTGGATGTTACGAATGCATTGAGGAATATAAACTACCCGCGGGCAGCTACATATAATTACGGCTAATTTATCTAATGTGTGTTCCGTCGGTCAGCCAAGCGGGGCAGTTGCCATGACACGGCATTAAATGTAAAATCAAGCAATGAAAAAATGAACAAACAAAAAAAAATTGGGAAAGAAAAACGGCAAACGGGCCAAAAACCGGCAGCGGAGTGTTGGAGGCGTTGCAGAACCTCGGTGGGGGGTAGGGGGGGTGACTTTGCTTCGACGGCTTATCGCCCAGAAATGTGCAACAATAATTCAGCTAGAATATGTATGTATGTATGTGCCAGGCAGAGAAGCAGACAGGCAGACAGGCAGACGGGCATGCTTTGACCTATCTTAACGCAATCGTGGCAAGCTGGGCAGGTGGACAGTGAGAGAGGGAGGGAGGAAGGGCGGTAGGGAGGACGCAGTGAGCGTCGGTGAGTTCAGAGTTCACCCTAATCAATGTCAACAACTTCACGCTTCGCTGTGCGAGTTATGTTGACAAGCCGTGTGATAAGGACATATCTAGGGGCCCAGAGAAACAAAAACCCATGCTGTGTGCCACCTGTACGGCTCTATCCCTCTAATCCTCTGGCCCATAAAGTAGCTAAGTTATTTGCTCCTGCCAACCGCTCATCGCTCGCACTGGCCGACAAACTTCAAATGCGGCGCTCAGGTAAACAGTAGCCAGGTCTTGGCTAACACAAACTTAATTAGTGACATATACGTAAGTAAGTAAATTATATACATATACATATATATACATTTATTTGGATGTGCTTGACATCAGCAAATTAAATTTTTTATAGGACATTTTGTATTCAATTTAATAACAAATATACCTGCATGAGCTTCGCAATGTATTATTTTTAAAGAAAATATATTATTATTATTTATTCTCCTGTGCCCGTTTTAAAAACATAAGAATAAAAGTGAATATAAAAGTTAAAAACCCAAATAGGCCTTTTTATGTTAATTTAACTGCATATATGAGTTGTTATTTATTAATAATTTTAAGTTAAGTTTAACTTGTATAACTAGATATCAAAAGTCTATTCAATTTAAATTGAATAATTTATTTCTCATATTTTTTCCATTATATTTAGATACACGCAGCTGTTCAAACTTCCTTAAATATTTCACTAATAGAATTCTCCCAATGAATTTTTAATAATCTGCAATAAAATTGGACATGTATAAATTTTAGTTTGTTTCTGGTTTTCAATCGAAAATCATGGCCCCAGCGGGAACTTGCTTTCAATAGACCGAAATACACATATAAACAAATCCAGTTTCATTAATCTAATGCATTTTTAAGACGTCCATTAGGCCGAAATTGTTCTAATATACGGGCCGTATAAATTACTTAATGCTGGGCTGTGAAAAAAAAAATAAAAAGCTCGTCAGCAAAAATATAACCCACAGTACGAAATTAAAGTACAATATATATATATATAGATATATAAATGTATATATATATATATATATATCTATATAGAGTATACACAGAAAGGGAATGACGAACGAAATGGCATATCATAAAAATGCTAGAAAATTGCTACGCCCAAAAATTAAAAGCGAAGACCGGGAAACGGGCAACGGAAAACGGAAAACCAAATATCAAATGCGGCCTGGCCTAATAGACAAGACACAGGGCACACCGAATGAATACGATAAAATGTGAAGAGTATTTTGTTATACGAAATCATGAATAGATTTCGTAGCTGGTTGCCTCAGTTTGTGTGTCAGTAATGCGTCGTTAAACTGTAAAAGACCGTAAAAGCAGAGGCCAAAGAAAAAATGAAACGAACCCATAAAAAATGAGTAGTCTTTGGTGTAGATGGAGCAGAAGCCCAAAACGCTTCGTTCCCCACAAATGAGTGAAAGAAGCAGAGAGAAGCGGAGAGAAGTCGGAGCTAACAGCTAACAGCTAGCAGTTAGCAGCTAGCAGCTAGCAGTGAGGCGAGTAAATCATTTTACAATGGCACCCGTAGGCCGGTTTCGTTTCTGGGGAGCTGTCAGCGCCTTCATGGCTTTCATGAAGGACAATCAAGTAATAGCCGACGATTTTACGATGACACAAAACTACATAATAAAAGATATATCAGCGCAAGCGTCTAACTCCAACTTTGACCAATATCAACAAGCGCTGAGCTCTATTCCCCTTTTAGAGAAACGGACTAACGAGAATATTGCAGTCGGGTACACTCGACTTTACAATACTTGATTATCGTTGAAAACTTGTAATATAAATCTCGTGCGGAAATCATTCATTATTTTATATGTTTTATTTTATATATATTATTTTGAATCTATATAGTTTTGGTATATATTTGGTATATAATATATAATAGGTAAATATTTTTCTGTTTAGTTATATGTACCTATATAATAATGGCTAATGATTAACTTAAGAGTAGAGTAAGTTAAAGAACAATAAAATTATCTAAATTCTATGTCTTTAGATCTTTTTACAATAAGCAAAGAAAAGTAGAAATGCTGCAGTCGGGTATAAAGGGCTATTTAATATTTGTTCACTGTTTAAGCAAGAGTCGAATGTGAACTAAGTTGACTAATAAATATTTTATATAAAAGTACGAGAATATTTAGAATTAAATGTTTCATATTTCAGATCTGCCGAATACAGAGAAAAACAACCAATGAAGACTCCATCAACCGATTTCTAGCTGTTTAATACACTGCAATATATATATTTATATATGTTCTACTTCTCTTCAGATAGGCGCTATATCTATATTTTCTTTGTTTAACATGCTCTCAATGGATTTAATCGAATACTTCTTTTCTTATATATATAATATCCAGTTTCTATGTGATAAATTAAACTCTAGGGGCTACTTTCTACCTTTATATCTGAGCAAAACCAACACACCCTTCGCTGCTTTTCATTCCCGTGTATTGAAACGAAAAACTTAATATACTTATGTACTAGCAGCTAAATCGTTAGCTTTGGCACGCCAATAGATGCGATGCATGTTGGCAATCACTCTTCGGCCTGTTGGGCTCATTTCTGACAATTTTCAATTTCTATACCCCTCACGCCTCGTCCGCTACATCGAAATGGATGCGTGACACGCAAACTAGTCGCCCGTTTTTAATACTCTTTCACCTTTATTCCGGCTGGCGCGCGATAGCGCGAAATTATTGTCACCTGAGTGGTCAACACCCCCGACCTACCTACCTGCCTAGCTGTCCACCCATAACCCTACCACCTGCCCTCGCCCTCGCCCACATTCTCGACCGTCTGGCAGTCTGCAACTTGCTGCGACTGAGAGTAAAATATCTAATATAACTTATCCTTTGCCAGAGTCGAGCTGCGTCTTCTCTTTCTTTTATCAAATGAACAAATAACAACAGAAATTCGTATAAAACTTGAACAAAACTTTAAATTGGTCATTGCACTGGCACAGTCCTTGCCACGCCCACAGCATTGCTGTCATTGTGGATTGTACTTTCGAGAATAAACTATTTAGGTATGGCAAAGTGCATATATATTTATATATGTATGTATACATATGTATAGGCATTTTATATATGTATACATATAAATTATATATGCTTTTATGCGCTTACTTTGAATATATGTATGTATATATTTTTAAATTTTATTCAGTTCCTCTTATTGTCCACCTTTTTTATTATTTTAAATATGATTATTGTAGTTTCTTATTGAGATTTATTTTATATTATATTATATATATTACATATTATATTTTTATTTTTATAGTATTTTTTAATTTTAAATAATATTTGCTTATGTATTGTATTTGCATTTGTTTGCCCAATAGTTAAAAAAAAAAAACATTAATTAATATTTTTTAAATTATATATTATATTTATAACATAATATAATATTTTATATTATAAAATTTTTTAATTAATTTTTAATTAAAACTTTAATTGTTTTGTTTTATTTTTTTTATAACAGATATTTTACTTTATATTTTCGTATTATATTTCAAAATAGAATAGTTTTTAATGTTATTTTTCCTTTATTTAAATTAATTTAATGTTTGTCTATTCTTTGCTATAAATATTTTTTTTATGCTACAAATAATTGTATTAATTTTTAAACCTTTTGAACAATAAACTAATATATATTGCATTATTATTTGTATGAATTCATGTCAAATATAGAATATATAGGATAGTGAACTTCCAGGGTATCATTAGGTTTCACATGCCTATACACTAGTGTATATATATTTGAACACACATGCACACATATATATACACATTTCTATATATATTTGGCACAAACAGACTTACGCGCAGAGGGCTTTAATGCTTTTGATTTCATTCCAGGATTTTTTCCGTCTCTTGATTGTCAGTAATGGCATTTTTGCGACTCGTCGAGCGGAAAATGCTGAAAAGCTGCGCGCTGACACGACAACGCGAGTCAATAATAAAAATTGCATGTTGAAAGCACATTTGGGAATCCCAAAGTCACACACAAAGTCAGCGTCGCAGTAGCTGTTGACGTCGCTGTCGCAGTCGCAGCCGTCGTCGCTGCGGAAGCAGCGCAGTTGTCACCCCTTAGCCAGCAGAAAAGCGTAAATGAAAACCCTTTTGGCCGCGTTTTCCAGTTAATTTATTTTTGGTTAATTTCCTTCGTTTGTTATTTTAGTGCCCGCCACTTGCTCTACCCACACGTACCCACTCCAAAAAAAGCAAAAACAAAAACCATATCATACCATAGCCGAACATAATCCAACCCATGCCCCGGCATTTATTGCATTTTGGCAGGAACGCACTCAAGTAATTTATAAAGCGCAAAGGTTAATGGCAACACGTGAAGCACAGAGCAGGAAAACGGGCCGAAATGAATACAGGATCCACGCTCTACAAATTAAAAGCATTATATGGAGCTGAAAAAAAAAATAATAAAATAAATAGATAAATAAATAAAAACTATATGTCAACTGAAAGTGTAAAAGTTAAACCAAAATGAAACAGAAAAAAAAATACCATGTAAATATAACATATGTATAAGCAAATTTTTTGATGCAGAAGTTGTTGATAATCCTTTAAATAAAGACTTAAAATATTAGTAATATATTAATGTACATACACAGTTAAAGTCTTTGAATATATTTAATGTATAAACAGTTATTTAATAATATTTATTAGTTTCTGCTATGCATTCGATTTATACTTTTATAAGAAATCTTGATCTAACTTAGAAACTTCTTAGAAACAGTTGCAAACTTAACAGTTATTAGCATTCTTTAAATAGGTTCAGTTCATATATTATTATTATAATTCAGTTTATTTCTGACCCAAGTAGTTCCTTTATATGCAATCCCCTTCTCCTATCAAGTATATTATTTATATCAGAAACAATCTGCAATTCATTTTATAATCACTTGCCCATTTTCAAATATAATTGGGGTATTTACTCTTCAAGCGTGGCCAGGCTGGCCATTTTCTTGTTTTTAATTTCGTTTTTATGTTATTTTAAAACTTGTGCAAGACTCTGGAATGTAATAAAAAATAACGAAAAATAAATATCATAAACAAGTGTGCGCTATACTTAACAAAGCTAGGGCGAGAGCAAACGAAAATAAAGATGGAAAACAATATATAAAATATATATCAGCAATAATTTGAAGCATCAATTTTTTATTGCCGCTGGCAATCATTTAATCATCTCGAGTCATCAGTCGCCCTTCCTCCCCATCTATCTCTCTCGTTCTCTCTCTCTCTCACTCTGTCTCTCTCTCTCTCGCTGTATCGCTGAACTTGGTGTGGGGCATATTTTGCAATTCGCTGGATGGGGTAGGCAGAAGTTACTCCCGGCGCAGCTTCAAGTTGGGCTCTGCCATGGCCAACTCTGGCTTTAGCAATGGGCCATCAGCCCATTTGACACATGTGTCACTTGCCAGCGTTTCGGTTTCACTGTATAGCTCTCTCATTCCCTCTCCCTCTCCGTCTCTCTCTCTCTCGCTCTTGGTTGTAGCCTTCGGTTGACAGCTGTCAGTGTCAGTTTACATAATTTATAGATTTCAGCGCATAAAAAAGTCATAAAATTTACAATGTTGCTTTCAACAAAAACACATTCAGCCTGCCTGCCTGCCTAGAGCCTGCTCCTGGCATACCCGATTCTTTTGATGCCTTATTTTTATGAGCGAAGACATCAATTTTCGCACAGCAACAGCAACTACAATCTATATACATATACATACACATACATACATATATATATAGATTGTATATTTATCTGTGTATTTCTCTATTTCTTCAATACTTGTTTGTATTGCCAATGGCATTCGAAATGCTTTTGATTTATTTGTATTTATGTGATTCCTTTCTCATATTCAGCTTCAGCGATAAATCCTCGCACTCAACAAAATACATAAACGATTTATAGTTGAACAAACGGCACAAAATGCAACAATAGCCAAAAAAATACAAAAAATACAACAACATGAAAAGCAGGACAAGGGGCACAGTAGCTAACGGCCAGCGCCTGAGCTATAGGAACAAGTTTTCCTGCTGTTACCAAATCCCGGCGCAACATAAATCTTTAATGGAATATCTTGGCAGCAGGCGAGAGACCATATGCAGCGAGGGCAGTCCGAACAGAAGCTGAAACACCAAAAAAGAAAAACAAGTAAAAAAGCTTTCAGTCTCTAGCTATTGTGGCTTACAAGGCGAACGCACAGACAGACTCAGCTCTGATTAAGAATATAAAGCTAGCACCAACTCTTTCTGTCCGTTAGATATATTTTAAGAAACCCTTTTCACATTTTCAATGGGTCTATGGGTATAAGAGAAAGGAAATGAACTCCGATGCCTGACTTGAACTCACCATTTGGTAAAATGTTGATACGAAACTTTAAAAACATATATGATACGAAACTTAAAAACATATAAAACTAGATAAGATGTGCGAAATATAGTTTAAGAGTTGAAAAATGTTTCCTTATTGTGTTCTTAACTGATAATCGCAAGCCCATAAAAAGAGAGGGAGAGAGAGAGATATATATTTATCAAGAGGTTAACTTTTTCACAAGATATTAAGCTTTTGATTTTTAATATAGTATCTACATATAACTCATCTCATCTAAGTGTACTTCCACAGTACTCTTCACCCGTTCTTTGATACTCTTCAACCCTCCTTATACATACTTAAAGGAGTCCTTACGGAATCCCTGCACCATACATAGTTCAAAAAGTATATTCACATTTCTTATCCATGCTTTTACCTAAACAACGCCAGTCTATACTCATAATATATATACTATACTATAATATTTTAAAGTTTCCCCCTGATATGAAAGGAACCCCAATTATATTAGTTAAACTCTTAGAGAGAAGCTAAACTAAGCAAGCAAAGCAATTCTAGTTAGAGTCATTTTAGATTCAATCGTGGCGAAACTAAACAATTTTCTTAGCTCAGGTTCTAGACAAAGAAAGTAACGGATGAAACATAAGAAACAGCACAAGAAGCAGCAAAAGGAAGCAGAACAACAGAAGCTGAACTGGAGAAGACAAGAAGGAGTGCAGCTGAACTAATCAAAGCAAATAAATCAAGAGACTATTTGAGGTAAGACAGTGCGATATGGGTGAATCATCGAGTACGGAAGATAAGCCGCCGTATGCATTATTCTTTGGCGGAATGGGCGCTGCCTCGGCCATCATATTCTCGGCACTGGGCGCCGCCTATGGCACAGCGAAGTCCGGCACTGGTATTGCCGCAATGGCCGTAATGCGGCCGGAGTTAATTATGAAGTCCATCATACCGGTGGTCATGGCCGGCATTATAGCCATCTACGGCTTGGTCATCTCGGTGCTGATTGCCGGCTCGCTGTCGAACGACTACACCATACGCAAGGGCTACATTCATCTGGCCGCTGGACTCTCAGTGGGTTTCTCCGGCTTGGCGGCGGGCTTTGCCATTGGCATTGTGGGTGATGCCGGTGTGCGTGGCACAGCGCAGCAGCCACGCCTCTTTGTGGGCATGATACTCATTCTGATCTTTGCCGAGGTCCTGGGCCTGTACGGCATGATTGTGGGCATCTACTTGTATACCAAATAAAAAAAAAAATTTACAACAAAAATGAAAATGAAAATGCATTAAAAATATTTGCGGTGGCAGCAACTTAAAGTGTTTTGAGAATTTCATTTGGCTGATGGCAGCGACTCAGCAGTTGGCCCTTGATTCCCAGGCGTTGCGAATCTGTGTGGCACCTTGTGACAACTTAACAATCACATCTGCTTGCAGAAGAAGCGTACCCCAAAGTCCCAGTCATAAAAACCCGCAAGCCCCCCGTGGAAACTGAAACGCTTTACTACAAAACATTCAAAATGCAAAACATTCCATGGCACACAAATAAAAATGTCATGAAGCTTCTATATCAGGCCATGGGTATGCAGGGATTGAAGAGTTTGTTGTTGTCGTTGCTACACACACACATACATATACACACGCACACACACACACACAGACACAGACGCACTGAGGCTGCTCCCAGTGGTGCCAGAAACAAATTTCCATTTTGTTTTGTGCGAAGAAAATTGTCGCATTTTAAGCTCACGCCCAGAGCTCCGACCGAAGGAAGAGAAAGCTCCGTAGACCCACCCTCCCCTCGACAGGGGCTCACACTATATTCCAATTTGTTTAATTGAAACAAGTGCGGAAAGCAAGCAAATGCTGAAAGCATTCAAAGTATGCACAAAAAAGAACAGCAGGAGCAGCAGCAACAGCCAACCGAAAAAAAAGTGGGAAAAACCGCAGCTTCGATATTCAATAGTCAGAATTTGCTTTTGCGGTTTGTTTACTCGCCGGATAGACTAGCTAGGGTAGACCAAACCGCTAACACGAATTTCGCCATAAATTTTCACATTTTCTCTCTCTATGCCATGGGTAGCCGGAAAATTTAACGGCACATAAAGATAAACCTCGTTAGCAGCAACAAAACACAGCGAGCGAACGAAAAAAAAATGCATATTATACATATAATAGACATACATTTAACGCTTTGTGTTATCAACCAACTTGGGCATATCAGCATGCGCATAAATATTCGAATTATCATTGCAAAAATTTTGAAAAACCAAATCACGGAAAGAACATAGCTAGTATAGCCGAATATTGAATACGCTTATTTTGCATATAACATGGAAAGATCTCTTATAAGAAATATTGATTAATGTCAGAAAGAAATAGTATGATAGTATGGTATCATGATAATATGATAGTAGGATAGTATGATAGTATGATAGCATGATAGTATGATAGTATGATAGTATGATAGTATGCTAGTATGATAGTATTATAGTATGATAGTATGATAGTATGATAGTATGATAGTATGCTAGTATGATAGTATGATAGTATGATAGTATGATAGTATGATAGTATGCTAGTATGATAATATGATAGTATGCTAGTATGCTAGTATGCTAGTATGATAGTATGATAGTAGGATAGTATGATAGTATGATAGTATGATAGTATGATAGTATGATAGTATGATAGTATGATAGTATGATAGTATGATAGTATGATAGTATGATAGTATGATAGTATGATAGTATGATAGTATTATAGTATGATAGTATGACAGCATGATAGTATTATAGAATGTTTGCTCCAAAAATTGAATGCTATATCACTCTCTTTCGCTAACTGTTTCTCTCTCTCTCTCTTTCTCTCTGAAACCAAAATAGGCTTCTCGAAATTCATCATTACGAAGCTAGTTTTAATTCTGTCATCCCATAATTCTCATCCTCAATCTTAACCAGATTTTGATTCAGAAAAGAAAACATCTTGTTAGCAATCCAATCTGAGCAATCGAAGAGGTAACAATAAGGGGAACATGTCCGCCGAGGCTAACAACGACAGTCCAAGCTATGCAATTTTCGTTGGGGCTTTGGGCTCTGCTACGGCCATTATTTTCTCAGCTCTGGGCGCTTCGTATGGCACAGCGATGTCAGGTAGAGGCATCGCCGAAATGGCCCTGATCAAGCCGGAGCTTATTATGAAGGCCATCATACCGGTGGTCATGGCCGGCATTATAGCCATCTACGGCTTGGTTGTGGCTGTCCTCATAGCCGGCTCGATAGGCGACTCATACTCCATACAAAAGGCGCAAGCCCAGCTCGGCGCTGGACTCTGTGTCGGACTTTCTGGTCTCTCCGCGGGCATGGCCATTGGCATTGTGGGGAATACCTGTTCACGGGCATCAGCCAGACAGCCACGCCTATTTGTGGCCATGGTGCTCATACTGATCTTTGCCGAAGTACTCGGCCTATACGGCCTAATTGTGGCCATTTTTCTATACACCAAGTTTTAGGTTCTAGAGAATAAATACATACTTAATTAGAATTATATTATTAAATACATACATATCCCTTTCCATTTTATAGGATTTATGAATGTAAAATTTAAACTAAATAGAATACAAAAAGATGAAAAATGAATATTGCAGCATGTTCCATTTCCTTTTCATTCCTTAGTTCCCAGTTCTTACAAAATAAACAGTTTTTTGTGCTTTTCCAATATAAGAATAAAGAATTTCCTAAGTATATTGTATATATTATTAAAATAATTAAAATAAATATATACAATAATAAATCTAATTAGTTGAATAATTTCTCCGTTTACACGCATGTATACATAAACATTAATATTCCATTCCCATTTCATTCCCCTAGCACTCAGCATCATATTAACATTTCATTCCCTTTTCCTATACACCGCCTCAGCATAAATAAATACTCAATTTTTATGGTCGACTCCACAGCGTTTCACCTGGAAATGGGAAATTAATTAATATTTTAGGCATTTGGCATTACCTTTGGCAATTATGTAGCCTATGTGATAATGGCCAACTGTATGCAGCAGATGAAAGCATTTTGTCATCACTTCACTTGATAAATGAGCCAGAAGCCATAAACATCATCAATGCGAATGGCCATAATCGCACTTAATGCTAAACAGAGTAGACCTACCTGGTGATGTGCCATGCCCCCAAATTGCTTGTTTATACAATCCCTCAAAATGATGCCTGTCAGCCAGCTCAAGGATCTGAGCTCCAGCCAAATGCACCTGGTCTCCCAGGCGAATGATGAGCGGCGCGAAGCGAGAGACGAGAGGCTCAAGGTTCAGGGTGGCTGGGCGCTTGGAGCATATGCGAGGGCTGGCGCGTGTGTCATTTTTTGGCAACTCAACACCAATTGGCATTAGCGTTGAGTGTGTTTGCATAATAAATTCGATAACATAAAATATCGATTCGATTTAACCGCAGCGCCTCCTGGGGCTGTGGGGGAGGAGGGGGGTGGCACACCCATCGAGTGTAATAAAACGAAATTTGCAATTTACTTTTGGATTCGAGGATTTATGTTTCACCTTCCTGCAGATAATTGTTTTCACTTCCTTTGCCACTCGAATGAACTTTTAATGCTGAAATAACAGTAAAAACGGCAAATGCGTGCGGCTAAGACATAGAACTGGGGTGGCATAGGAGCAGAGGGGTGCCGAATGGATAAGAAAGTTATTGAGGAGGAGGAGAAGCTACTTCTACGGAATCCTGCGTTTTGTATTGTGAGCGGTGCGACGTTAAGCACAAACGGAAACAGTTGAATATCCAAAATGTACGCCACACTCAGCAACCACCACCTCAACCACCCACAACATCCCTCGCCCCCTCCCTTCGCTCTACCCACCGTCCATTTTCCCTACCAGGCTGACAAAGTGCTTAGCGAAATGGGTTTATTAAGAGCAAACACTTTATTCAAATGTTGAGTAACATAAATAAATATGTATTAACTGGCATTACTTAACGCCTCCTCTCAGCCACCTCTCAGCGGGTGACTAAAGAGCAAAAGTTAACTCTAAGCAATTTCTATAATTGATCAGAAATAAAATACTTTATCGATTGCGATTTATTATGCCAAAGGACCAAAATATTTTCCCTATATTATAATTGCAAAATTATTAATATTTTTGTTTCCTTATAAGCAATTAAATAAAAAAAAATTATCGTTTAACATCAATAATGAAATTACTTAATTTCTTCTACTTTTCTCAATGGGAGATAAAAGACAATATTTCTATTTTCCCAAGCCAAATGGGAATGATTCATGCTTAGCTGAGCCATTACTATAATTGATAGGAAATTAAATACTTTATTAATTATGATTTATTATTACCCAGATATAGGGGACATTTAGACTAATTACTAGAGCTTGTCTTTTAACAGGAGGCGATGATATTCCATAAAATTGTGCCAACACGAACTAGTTTATTGGCTTTTAGAGATTTTCGGCATGCTGAAACGAAATATGAAACAGCAAATTATATATGAGGCTCATTCATTATAAAATATAATACAGTAATAATAATACAAAAGTTCATTATCATTATGACAAAATAAATTCATTTAAATGAAATATTCTAGTATTTATAACTACTTGTACTTACTGCTTAAAATATTCAATTAATGAAATATTATTTTTAATTTTAAGCTAACATCTTTTGAATATAATATAAAATAATATCATATTTTTATAAAATACTACTGAAAAATAATTCTTATCCCTGAATGCATTTTTTTATATATTTTTAAATTGAATAAAATTTGAACATTAATAAAAAATAGAATTTGATTTTTAAATATTTTATGAAATATTTATTTATTTTATTTAATGAAATATTTTCATTCCATATACTTTTATTAAATTGATCTCCAACTTCCTTTCACGCACATTTGAAGTTTATTGTTAATTTCCCACATTCCTTTCCATACCCCATTTAGTTGAACAAAGTGGCGTAGTTTAAAACGTGTCCGATTTGCGATTGACGAAATGTTTTGACCATTAAAACGGCACGCCTCGATGAAAGCAACAATCACAAAGGCCAAAATATTTGACTTTTATTTTAATGTGGCCAATTCGTCCGGCAAGTTGGCAGTCCCATTGCATGCGACTCGATGTCTGGGTCCTTTACTCAATCAATGAAGCGAACATTTCTTGGCTGGCTTTTTGCCTTCTAATACTTCGTATTCGCTTGCTTCAGCTTCTTCTTCCATTTTCTTTGGCTTCGACTTGGTGGCTTCCATCATAATCATCAATGTCATATGATTTTTGGGTTTAGTTCATTTTGTACTTAATTTCATTTTCGTATTTCTGTGGCTGGATAACCAATGACCTGGAAACAATTTATACTCCTATATTGTTCCCTTGTGTGCGCGTGTGTGTGTGTGTGTGTGTGCCAGCCAGCGTGTGGGAGCTATGACAGCCTGTTCAACGCGTATATGCGACAAGGATATTTATTTCTTGCTGATTTCATTCTATTGCTAAGGCCCACCCCCTCACAGTCCGCCCACCCTCAACTGTCCTCGACTGTCCTCAATAAATGCGAAATAAACACTAAATGTGTAGTTGCTTTGCTTTCCCTTCCACTGTCCAATGTCACCGCCTCCCCACTCTCCATCTCTCTCTCACACTCGCTCTCTCCCTATCTCTCCTCACACCCACGACAGTTTCATTCCATTTTTTTTTCTGCTTCGTTCTTATACACTCACATTGGGTATTCAGCATTCGTCTTGAGATCTGTAAGATATTGCCTGGGATTTTAGTTAAGTTTTTCATACTCAATTTGGATTATTCTGTTAAGCATTTAGCACAAATATAAATATTTAGAATATAAATAAACAAATTGGAATTCGGTTTGACAAACAAGGGTCCATAGCTATAGAGTATTCTTACGACTACTACATGGACTATTAGACAAGATCTGCTTTAGTTTCTATATATTCATTATACATGTCCATTGGCTAAGTAATATCTTTAAAAGTGTAGCAAATCTTCGACTTGGTTTGCTTTCTCTCACTTTTTTTGCTGATTTGAAGCTTTTCCTGTAGCCAACACCTCTGAGAACCGTATAACAGCAACAGCTCTGACTTTTGTCCTTGCCTCTGGCATGTTTGTCCTTTCAGTTGCCTTTTCTGTGGAATGGTGTGGGTGTGAGCTTATATATATCTACATACTATACCATACATACATATATACATAATATATATTATATATATATATATGTATATGAATAATTACAATACGGCCGGCATATATCATTATTACAAGCTCATATTTCTTTGCTGTCCTTGATTTTTGGCACCATTTTCCACTCGAATGAGTTTGAGCAGCGAATAACTTAATTGGCAGCCCTCGCCAGCCAAAGCGAACTTCAATTAAGAAGTTTGGCCCAAATTTCTATAAATATACATATATATATATACATACATATATATAAAAGCCTAGAGCTGACAATGAATAAGAAATTGAAGCAATTGATTCTTCTATACGAGTCTGTGCGAAACTCGACTCTCTTTGTCTCTATCTATCTGGCTATCTATCTATATATAGAGCTAAATTATTCATTTCGCTTTTATCGAATTCCTTTTCGGAATGCCAATGGATTGTCTTGCGTTGTGTTGTGTTACGAAAATAACATTGTATGAATTATTATTACTTGAATACGGTTTCAATTTCCTTTTCGTGTGGATTGACGCGTCACTAGCCCAAGGGAGCGAGGGGTCTTTACTTTCGCACAATGGTTGGGTCAGTGCTCAGTGCCAGTGGCAGAGGAAAGCGGCGAACTCAGCAAAATGCCAGTTGCCTGGGCTAGAGCTGCAATCCCTGGAGTTAACTACAAGTCGTTGTCAAGGGGAACATGCCACATGCCGCATGCCTCCCCTGCCTACCATGCCAAGCAACTGTCAGTCCTTCAGTCCGACTGTCAGTCAGTCCAATGGGCAGACAGACAGATAGACAGTCAGTCAATCTTCAGAAAATTCGCTCAAAATCAAATTTATTTGCCAACCACATAGAAATTATGACGAGAAGCTCGCAGGACTCCGAGGACGCCCAGGACGATTGGAAACACATGTGCGTTTTATTGCATTCGCAGAAATATGCGTTCCAATTGGAACTAGGGTAGCTAGGGCAGCCCACTCACACACACATGCACACCCACTCGGCGGAGCACCACACCCATAACTATTAATGTTGTCAACGCCTTCACTTTGAACGGGGCGTGGCTGAAAGGGGGCGACACAGTCAGTCACTGGAGCCGATGGAGAGCAATAGGAAAGTCGAAGCATTGTCAGTTGGGCGCTGCCTTTTGTACGTTCGAGTATTTTTATTCATTCTATTTCTAAGGTTTTTATTTTATTTATTTATTTCGCCTCCGTGCCCGCTCCCCTCTCGCAGCTACCGCTGGCATTTTAGCAAACAACCAAAAAAAAAAAAAAAAATAGAAATGTGTAGAAAATAAGAGAAAGAGAAGAGATTTTTATTTTATGCTCTCAGTATGTTGTAAATCTTGTAGCTGCTGTTGCTCCTGCTGCTGCTCCTCCTGCTGCTGCTGCTGCTGCTGCTGCTGCTGTTCCTGATGAAATGAAACGAAATTAAGAAATTTTTTTATTTTGCCCGTCGCAAATTCTCGTAATGAAAGAAATGCCACCAAATATACAGCACCAACCGAGAACATTCCCCCTTCCCATTCCTCTCCCCTCTTCCTCTTCCTCACCCTGCTGAAAGTTCTCGTCCTCGCCGGGCATAGACGACGGCTGGCTGTTTGGCAATAAATGTCTGGCCGACATTCATAATGAAATCATTTGGTATTTATTATTTCGTTTATGTGGTACGCATTTGAGATATTGCCTTCATTTCGAGCGTTGTTAGCGGCGACAGTTGCTGCCCGACCGCAGCTACAGACCTCGAGAGGTTCAGACCTCCAGCAGATCATGTGGAAAACATTGCTCAGCTTCTCTCTTCAAGTGCAATTAATAGATTTTTATCAAGTGCACCCTTAAAGAGCTCTAGTTTATAATAAAACTCTTCTTGGCACATATTTAAAGCATCTACTCTATTTCATATGTACTTGGAAGCGATAAATATCGATAAATATATTGTAATACTGTATTGGGTGTAAAGAGACTAATACTCCTTTAAGTATATACTTCTGTAAATGTCATACAAATATCAATAAGTTGTTAAGCATATAAAATAAATATGAAATATATTGTTGGAATATTTTAAATGAAAATTAAATAACTTATATAATATATATAATATACCAACATAATGTATAAAATAAATGAGTCCACCAAAACTCTAAGCTTTATTTGAAGCCAGTAAAAAAAGGAAGTGAAAAAGAACCGCTAAATTCTATTTACATCACTTAAATATTATAACTCGTTTTTTTTGTGCTAGCTTTAAGCAGAGCTGATTAAAAATTCGCTTGGACCTTCATTACTGAGAGTTTTCATTTGATATATTGCCCAACAGCTAGTCTCTAACTCTCTCTCCCTCACTCTCTCTTTCTCTCTCTTTCTCTTTCTTTCTTTATTCGCTTATTTACTGTGCTCGTGTATTTTTTTGTGCTTTCTCTTTTTGCTGCGCTTTCTTCATCTGATTCCTTAACACTCTGCTTAACCCACATTTTGTTGGATTTAGCGAAACGCCGTTACAGCAGCAGCCCGGCTCACCCCTCTCCGCCTTCTTCGCCTGCCCTGTCACCGTCTCCTGCTGCCTCTGCGTTTCGCCTCGCTCAACGCCTATCTCTGGATCAGTCTAAATGTTTTTATGTAAACACGAAGTTCTCAGTCCAGTTCGTTACTGGACCCCCTAACCCTCCCCCTACCAGCCCCTTCCGCCTCCTGGCTACTGTGGCAGCCACTCATTCTTGCTCGCACTTTGCGCCTTTGTTAGCGTTGCAGCTTTTGCACTCTACTTTTGCACTTCCTTCCTAGCGCTTTGTTTTTTTCGCCTAGCTGGCGAGAATAACGGTACAGCGACACCGTCTCCGGAACAGGGTGAACGGAGCTGTCTAAATGCCCGACTGACGCTCAGTCGCTCGGTCGGCATGTCGAGCTTGGGTCGGGTCGGGGCTGTGTCGAAGGGTCGGTTGGCTGTTGGCTGTTGGCTTGAATGGCGGACAGCTTTAGACCAGCTTTGTCCTGCTTCTATATGTGTGTGAGGGTGTGTGTGTGTGTGTGTGCGCTTCATACAATGACTTAAGCTGAAATGTCAATTGGATGCGTGGAACTGGGAACAGGGCAACCATGATGAAAATACACCCCAGGGTAAATGGCCAAACGTAACGGCCGGACTTGGGCTGGAGGCATTGCCAAAGATATGGCCACACTGCAAAAGTGCTTATGACAGCAACAGCCAACCCGCCCGCCCGCCCTACCTCCCTCCCTACCACCACTACTTGCCATCCATTGAAAGCTGTAATGGTCGCAAGCAAAAAAAAAAAAAAATATGGGTAAATAAAAATTAATGAAAGAAATATTTCAAAAGTACGCGCGCTTGCAAAAGCTTTGAAAAGGTACAGCGAACCTTTTTTTTCATTGCTTGCAGCGCTGCAGTGAGAGCTTTCGGTGGGTTCCGAAAAGTTGTCGCGCACGCGCAACAGCTGATCTTGTCGCGCTGTGCGAATTCGGTAGCGACAAGTATCAGCGCAGCCAACTTTAGGGGCAATAAAACCAGAAAGCTTTTATCTGCTTAAAACTATAAGAGCAGGCCAAGTGCCAGATTTAATTCTTTTCGAAAATCCACGCTGCGACGGCAATATAAATTTCATAAATATATTGCATGCATATATAGTCATATATATGTTAAATCACTAAAAGGTACGCAAATTTATTAGCTTGTGACATGGTATTAATCAAGCAACTTTTTCTTTAGCGCCTCAGCAAAATTCTCTTTGCGCCCGTGTCACATTTGGGCACGGCAAGATATAAAAAGCCTGCCCTAGGCACGGGCTCTGTTTTCTTCAGTTTTTTTATAAAAATTTTGTTGGCACATGGCAAGCAAATTAAGTGGAGCAATCGGAGTAGCTGCATCTATAGGCCGGAGGAGCTTCAACCGCAGGAGTGAAAAACAAAAAAAAAAAAAATATAAAAATTGGAATAGTGGCAGAGCAAATTTAATAGTGGCATAGTGACCCTTTAACCTTCAAAACTCTCAGTATGCCGCGACAACCTAAAAGTGAAAAATAACAACAAACACATACATATCCAAGAACAAAAACTCTAAACTACTGTTCTAAAATAGTCAAATCAAAGAAAAAAAAAAAAAAACGAACAAAAATCACACCTCCAATACATATGTGACGTACACTGTAAAAATTTTGTTACTCGCAACTAAAATAGTTAACCAAATTGAAAAGAAAAATGTAAAATTAAAACCCACCACTTAAAACTAGCAGAAAATAGAAAATAGAAAATAGAAAGAAAAGAAAAAAAAAAACATCAATAATCTAATAATGAAATAGAAATTTTTATCATATATATGCATATATATATAGATACATATATGCACATATAAAACTAAGAAAAAACCAAAAATAGGAAAACATGAAGTAAAAGAAATAATAAAAGAAATCAGAGATATTGTATAACCAAAAATAAAAGAAAAAAAAATTTTTTTTTTAAAAGAAATTAGAAAAAGTAAGAAAGAAAAAACAAAAGAATAATTTGAATAGATATAAATATAAAAAAAAAAGAAGTATAAATATGTAAAGGTAAAAGAAAAAAAAAAAACAACAAAAATTGTAAATGTCCGCCCCTATATATTTTTTTTTGTAACCTCCACGCCACGCTACAGCTACCACGAGGAAAGGCCTTTCATCGATGGAGTAAAAAATCTAAAGATCATGTAAGTGCTGTAAAGATCCCTGTACCCCCACTCCCCCTAATCCAAACCATTATATTTGCTTTTAATTAATGAATTATTAAAAAGGAATATATATATAAAAAAAAAAAAAAAAAAAAAAAAAAAACACCAAGAGAAAAAAAATGAATCATAAAATGTTTGAAGATAAGTGCATGCAATAATGAAAGAAAGCATATATTTTTTTTTTTAAATGAAAATTAATTTTTTTTTGCAACCACATTTTTAAATAAAATTATGAAAACCATTTATATTTATATTTATATCTATTCGATTTCAAATTTAATTAAACTAAATGTTGATTCCATCTAAATTGTAAAATAAAGAAAAAAAAAAAAAAAAAAACAATGCAGTAAAATAAACAAAGAAATGAATAAGTAGAAAAATAAACCACCTTTGATAAGTTAAAGATATATATATATATATATATATATATATATATATATATAATAAAAAAAAAAAAAAAAAAAAAAAAAAAAAAAAAAAAAAAAAACCAAACAAAAGAGAAAACAAATTTGGAAATGAACAATTGAATACATTAATTAAATAAATAAGACAACCTTCGCTTGAAATAGGGAAAAGAAAACAAAAACATTAAAACACAATAAATAAAGAAATAAATAGGATTTAATAGCAAGAAAAATGTCCGAGAGAAAATAGAACAATTTCAAGAATAGCATAAAACAAAAAAAAAAATTAATAATAATGTAAAATAAAAATGTAAAAATAATAACCTTGTTAGTATAAGAAAAATAAGAGATTGTAATTTTAGTATCCCAATGTCGGTTATTGAAATGAATGAAAAATTAATAATATGAATAATCGAACTGAATCAAAGAACAAAATGAGTCGTTAATTTGTAAGCAGGGTTGAGATAATGGGGTAGGCTAGTTAGTGTTGGAGCTTTTTTGGGGTTTTTCCGTTAAAATTATTTGAGAAAAACTATGGTTGGGTGGGTAAAGAGCGCGTGTGCCGAATGCCATCTATGGCCACGCTTAGTTGTGTCAGGGTTCTTGTAGATTTGTGTCAGTCCCCCCCCCCTACTCCCCCAATATCATTGTTTTTTTTTTTTTCGTGGAGTATAGCTCCACCTCGAGGTATCTCAAGGGATCTTAAAAATTAAAATTTATGAACTCTGATCGCAAGGCAGAAAAGAACCCCCCCACACTCCCGACGAGCGACGGCACTAGAAGGTCCCGCTTATCTGCCTTGCGACCAAAACAACAAAGCCCAGCTTTGTCTAGTCTCAATCGAGAGAGTCTCTCTTGCGAAGAGTAGTTTGATTACATAAATTTTTGGCGCCCAACGTGGGGCATGAAAGTATGCAGCTTTATAGGCATCACGCTTTCAGAGTCCCAGTTTTAATGTTCAAATAACCAACACGGTCTTTACTCTATTCGCAGAAAAAGAGTTGGCTGTTTGAAACACCCATTTTGGTGATGGTTGAAAAACTCAGTGTCCAGATGCTGAAATAGATTGGACTTGCTTGGTCGGCCTATCGCAACTGTGACAGATGAGTCAGAGCAATTCTTATAGGGACTACGAAGCTGAAAGATTCGAGTTGAATCTCAGACCGAGAAACCCGAATAAGATAAATTCAACTAACTTATAATAACACCTGTATCACCATGTTTGCTCGTTTGTTTTCGTATAGTTGTTATTTCATCTAGACATTGTTTTGTTTGTGTTTTGTGCAATTATCAGATACGATTCCAGAATATTGTATATTGGGCTCAGCTCGGATATCAATACTGATTGTTCTCTGGTAGTTGTTGCAGAGCCAAATGAGATAAATCTGGGTGCAATATAAACTCATACCCGTCTGGCCAGTAGATGTTGTTATGACAGAAGTTGCTAATGTTGATAGTGTTGTCTGGAACTAGCGCATATGCTGCATTGGCGTATCCTTGCCGAACACTAACACTTTAGTTAACTTTTGCATAGCAATACTCTATAACCAGCTTTAGTAGCAATAGCCCAAAATCCTTTGTTTCCCCTAATTGTATAATATAGCAAGAACACAGCACACAACATCACAAAACCTAGCTACCTTCCCCATTATATCAACCCAAACTTGTTATATTCATTAGCAAATCAAAAAAAAATTTCGATCAAAATGCCAATTTCAAGAAGTCCGCAAGATATGCGCACAGCAGAGAAAATTGTTAGTTTGTGTAGTCTTTGCAGCCAAGGGATGAGCAATACCCAGCAATGTTATTGTACCCCTTGCAAGCACAATTTTCACAAGTTGTGTCTAGAACAGTGGCTAGAGAAGAAGCAAGAATGTCCGGAATGTCAGTCCACATTGGACCCAAGGTCAATTAAGTTGGTTATTGGAAACTGTTCACCTGATCCGAAACCAGCTTCAACATCAGCAATTCCAAGTAGTTCGCGTATGGTAACGCGTAATTTAGCCAAAGCATTAGGTGAAGTTCCGCCTGAGTCTCTAGAGCATCCCCAAGAGCGATCGCTCGAAGGCAGTGAGGTAATTATATCCGGTTTAGATGCAAGCCATAATTCTGACCGAAACGTAGTTCCTCCTCCAAGAGGCATTAGTACCCGCCGACGAGGCCGACCCAATCGAGCCGGCCATACTCGTCAAGAATCTGCAGGCGTTGATTATAATATAATTCAGCAAATGATCGAGCAGTCAGTCACTCGTGTGATGTCGGCGCTCCGTATTGATTCACGGCCCAGCTCAAGCGAGCAGCTGCCGTCTATTCCGACTCCTATGGCATACTCGCCCGGAGGCTCGTCTGTGCAAAGCAGAAGAACAGCTGACATTATGCAGAAATGGAATCTCTATTTTGATGGGTCATCTGAAGGATTAGGAGTGGAAGAATTTATTTATCGTGTGAGAGTCCTTACTGACGAAACTCTCGATAGTGATTTTATGGGGCTTTGCAAACATTTGCACATTCTTTTCTCTGGGAAAGCTAGAGACTGGTTCTGGAGGCACCATAAACAGGTAGGTTAATAGATGAAATCATCCCCCCTGATTTACGTAATTGTGTCTTTGGATATTTAGATGATTTATGCATTGTATCTGAAGATTTCAATTCCCACATCTCCGTGCTAGTACGAATTGCAGAGCAATTCCGGAAAGCCAATGTCACCTTAAATATTGCGAAAAGTCATTTTGCAGTCACAAAAGTTAACTATCTCGGTTACGTGATTGACAAGACAGGCATATGTACAGACCCTGATAAAATCTCTTGCATACAAAACTGGCCACCTCCGAAAAACTTAAAGCAAGTGAGAGGCTTTTTAGGTGTATGTGGGTGGTATCGCCGTTTTATAAAAAACTTTTCAGACTTAGCCTGTCCCATAACTGAAGTCTTATCTTCTAAAAAGAAGTTTAACTGGACTCCAGAAGCCCAAACTGCTATGGAAAAACTAAAAGCTGTGTTAACTACGTCTCCAGTTTTGCAAAATCCAAAGTTTGATCAGAAATTCTTTTTGCATTGTGACGCTAGTGATTTTGGAATTGGGGCAGTGTTGGTACAACTTTCTGAAGATAATGAAGAAAAACCAGTAGCATTCATGTCGAAAAAACTCAGTCGATCTCAGCGTAACTATAGTGTTACAGAGCGTGAATGTCTTGCAGTTATTCTAGCTATAGAAAAGTTTCGTTGCTATTTAGAGCTTCAAGAATTCGAAGTCATTACTGACCACTCCAGTCTCTTGTGGCTGATGAGACAACAAAATGTTTCTGGACGATTAGCTAGATGGATTTTTCGTTTGCAACAGTATAAATTCACTATGTCGCACCGTAAGGGCAAAGATCACATTGTGCCCGATGCTTTATCGCGATTGCACGATTGCAATGAAATCGCTTCGTTAGACATGAGTCCCATCATAAATTTAGAATCAGACGCATTTCAGTCTGACGATTACAACCAATTGCAGTCTAATATAGAGCAAAATAGTTCTCGTTTTCCAGATATCAAAATTGTGGATCATAAAATCTATATCCGAACTGAACACTCGACCGGAGATGAAGTTCAAGATAAGTTTTTGTGGAAACTATGGGTGCCAGAGCCACTTAAAGGCGAGGTATTAAAGCAAGCACATGATAGTGTAACGTCAGCACATTCAGGTATACAAAAAACAATCGAGAAATTGCGAAGAAATCTTTTTTGGCCTGGGTTAGCAAAGGATGTTCGCGAGTATATTAAAAATTGTTCGGTATACAAACAATCCAAAGCCCCAAATTATACTCTCCGTCCTCAAATGGGAGCTCAAAGTCCAACTTATCGTCCTTTTCAGAGGTTGTATATAGATTTATTAGGGCCATATCCCAGAAGCAGAAGTGGACATGTAGGACTTTTAATAGTATTAGATCATTTCAGCAAATTTCATTGGCTTTGGCCTTTAAAAAAATTGACGTCATCTGTTATTCAAGAGTTTCTATTAAAACATATATTCCACAGTTTTGGCGTTCCAGAGACATTAGTAAGCGATAATGGAAAGCAGTTCAAATCTAATGAGTTTAATGCTTTTTTAACGGAACTGGGAATACGGCATATATATACAGCTTTATACTCTCCTCAGAGCAATGCTGCTGAGAGAGTTAATCGCTCTCTGTTAGCTGCTATTCGGTCATACCTCGAAAGTGACCAGACTTATTGGGATCAACATATTTCGAGTATCTCATGCGCCTTAAGATCAGCTTTGCATCAATCCATAGGATGCTCCCCTTATAGAGCTTTATTTGGGTTAGATATGATCACTCATGGTTCAGACTATAAGTTGTTAAAGCAGTTAACATTGCTCGAAGAACCAGTAATACCATTATCTCGATCAGATCACTTATCCCTAATTCGTAAAGATATACAGGCCAACATAAAACGAGCTTATGAACGAAATGTTCAACAGTATAATTTGCGTTCTAAGCCTGTTACATTTAGGGAAGGGCAAGAAGTGTATCGCCGAAATTTTGCACTTAGCAAATTCGCTCACAATTATAATGCGAAATTGGCACCCCAATTTTTGAAATGTCGAGTGAAAAAGAAACTAGGAAATTGCTTTTATCTTTTAGAGAATTTGCAAGGTCAAGAAATAGGTACCTTTCATGCCAAAGACATCAAGCAATAGACATCCGAACTTATTCCCGCTAATATTCCGTCTAACGGTGGTATATTATCGGGTGGTGTAATGGTCGCAAGCAAAAAAAAAAAAAAATATGGGTAAATAAAAATTAATGAAAGAAATATTTCAAAAGTACGCGCGCTTGCAAAAGCTTTGAAAAGGTACAGCGAACCTTTTTTTTCATTGCTTGCAGCGCTGCAGTGAGAGCTTTCGGTGGGTTCCGAAAAGTTGTCGCGCACGCGCAACAGCTGATCTTGTCGCGCTGTGCGAATTCGGTAGCGACAAGTATCAGCGCAGCCAACTTTAGGGGCAATAAAACCAGAAAGCTTTTATCTGCTTAAAACTATAAGAGCAGGCCAAGTGCCAGATTTAATTCTTTTCGAAAATCCACGCTGCGACGGCAATATAAATTTCATAAATATATTGCATGCATATATAGTCATATATATGTTAAATCACTAAAAGGTACGCAAATTTATTAGCTTGTGACATGGTATTAATCAAGCAACTTTTTCTTTAGCGCCTCAGCAAAATTCTCTTTGCGCCCGTGTCACATTTGGGCACGGCAAGATATAAAAAGCCTGCCCTAGGCACGGGCTCTGTTTTCTTCAGTTTTTTTATAAAAATTTTGTTGGCACATGGCAAGCAAATTAAGTGGAGCAATCGGAGTAGCTGCATCTATAGGCCGGAGGAGCTTCAACCGCAGGAGTGAAAAACAAAAAAAAAAAAAATATAAAAATTGGAATAGTGGCAGAGCAAATTTAATAGTGGCATAGTGACCCTTTAACCTTCAAAACTCTCAGTATGCCGCGACAACCTAAAAGTGAAAAATAACAACAAACACATACATATCCAAGAACAAAAACTCTAAACTACTGTTCTAAAATAGTCAAATCAAAGAAAAAAAAAAAAAAACGAACAAAAATCACACCTCCAATACATATGTGACGTACACTGTAAAAATTTTGTTACTCGCAACTAAAATAGTTAACCAAATTGAAAAGAAAAATGTAAAATTAAAACCCACCACTTAAAACTAGCAGAAAATAGAAAATAGAAAATAGAAAGAAAAGAAAAAAAAAAACATCAATAATCTAATAATGAAATAGAAATTTTTATCATATATATGCATATATATATAGATACATATATGCACATATAAAACTAAGAAAAAACCAAAAATAGGAAAACATGAAGTAAAAGAAATAATAAAAGAAATCAGAGATATTGTATAACCAAAAATAAAAGAAAAAAAAAATTTTTTTTTTAAAAGAAATTAGAAAAAGTAAGAAAGAAAAAACAAAAGAATAATTTGAATAGATATAAATATAAAAAAAAAAAGAAGTATAAATATGTAAAGGTAAAAGAAAAAAAAAAAACAACAAAAATTGTAAATGTCCGCCCCTATATATTTTTTTTTGTAACCTCCACGCCACGCTACAGCTACCACGAGGAAAGGCCTTTCATCGATGGAGTAAAAAATCTAAAGATCATGTAAGTGCTGTAAAGATCCCTGTACCCCCACTCCCCCTAATCCAAACCATTATATTTGCTTTTAATTAATGAATTATTAAAAAGGAATATATATATAAAAAAAAAAAAAAAAAAAAAAAAAAAACACCAAGAGAAAAAAAATGAATCATAAAATGTTTGAAGATAAGTGCATGCAATAATGAAAGAAAGCATATTTTTTTTTAAATGAAAATTAATTTTTTTTGCAACCACATTTTTAAATAAAATTATGAAAACCATTTATATTTATATTTATATCTATTCGATTTCAAATTTAATTAAACTAAATGTTGATTCCATCTAAATTGTAAAATAAAGAAAAAAAAAAAAAAAAAAAACAATGCAGTAAAATAAACAAAGAAATGAATAAGTAGAAAAATAAACCACCTTTGATAAGTTAAAGATATATATATATATATATATATATATATATATATATATAAAAAAAAAAAAAAAAAAAAAAAAAAAAAAAAAAAAAACCAAACAAAAGAGAAAACAAATTTGGAAATGAACAATTGAATACATTAATTAAATAAATAAGACAACCTTCGCTTGAAATAGGGAAAAGAAAACAAAAACATTAAAACACAATAAATAAAGAAATAAATAGGATTTAATAGCAAGAAAAATGTCCGAGAGAAAATAGAACAATTTCAAGAATAGCATAAAACAAAAAAAAAAAATTAATAATAATGTAAAATAAAAATGTAAAAATAATAACCTTGTTAGTATAAGAAAAATAAGAGATTGTAATTTTAGTATCCCAATGTCGGTTATTGAAATGAATGAAAAATTAATAATATGAATAATCGAACTGAATCAAAGAACAAAATGAGTCGTTAATTTGTAAGCAGGGTTGAGATAATGGGGTAGGCTAGTTAGTGTTGGAGCTTTTTTGGGGTTTTTCCGTTAAAATTATTTGAGAAAAACTATGGTTGGGTGGGTAAAGAGCGCGTGTGCCGAATGCCATCTATGGCCACGCTTAGTTGTGTCAGGGTTCTTGTAGATTTGTGTCAGTCCCCCCCCCCTACTCCCCCAATATCATTGTTTTTTTTTTTTTTTTCGTGGAGTATAGCTCCACCTCGAGGTATCTCAAGGGATCTTAAAAATTAAAATTTATGAACTCTGATCGCAAGGCAGAAAAGAACCCCCCCACACTCCCGACGAGCGACGGCACTAGAAGGTCCCGCTTATCTGCCTTGCGACCAAAACAACAAAGCCCAGCTTTGTCTAGTCTCAATCGAGAGAGTCTCTCTTGCGAAGAGTAGTTTGATTACAAAGCACACCCAAATCCTTTCTCCGGCTAATAGAATTCAAACGCATGAAGCCTCTGAATAGGTTCGTTGTCGAAAGGCGACGCATTCAAGTCAAGCAATGCCCATTTGCTGCTATGCCGGAGCAGGAGGCAGCGTCTCCAACTACAGCAGGCCCTAGGGCTGAGGCTGGAGCTGGAGCTGGGACTGGGACTGGGACTGGGACTGGGATTGCTATTGGGGCCCGGACGAAAACAGAAAAGTGAAAGTACGTGACATTACGCTGCATTGTGCGTGCCTAACAGCGAGGGTTGCTATGTGAATTCAAATTATTCCAAACGATTTGCCCAAGATTTTCAAGAAACGTTTACATACATCAAATTCTTTGATATATTAGGGAGCATTTGCAATCCATTTCATTAGGAACTTTTTCATTAAATTACAACGAATTTCACTTAGTGAAATCATTGTAAACAAATATATATTCAAATAATTTAACATTTCAAAATCAAATCAAGTAATATATTTATAAGTATGCATTGTTTAACAATTCTTTACTTACATTTATAGTAAGATTGTAAAACTAAAGATGGAAATACACGAAATACATAAAAAAAACTATATAACATATTCATATTTCTAAACTTTATTTTTATACGCAAATTTCTAAATTTCTATATTCTAAAAACTAAAAAATACATAAATAAAAATATTTAACACATTCATATTTATACATTTTATTTCTATACATTTCTAAATTTCTATATTCTAAAAACTAAAAAATACATAAATAAAAATACATAACACATTCATATTTATACATTTTATTTCTATACATTTCTATATTCTATATTCTATAATAATTATTTATATACCAAAATAAAAAATTCTTCATCATTAAATAAAACAATTATAATATGTATAGAATATAAATCCATATAACTTTCGTATCAATCTTTTTATATCATACATATACGAATTTTGCATTCAATTTAATTGTAAAATGTTTTTATAGTTTATATATATATTCATATTATTTCGTAATTATATATAATTGTATAATGATTAATATTTGATGTTAATTTATATATTGTCGCATTAACATTTATATCATCGACATAAAAGATAAAACACACAAATAAGTAAGTATCGAGCTTACAGTAAGGACCTATATCATGTTTCGTTTGCTTTGTATCCACACCAAGCCTGACGATAATTGTATATATTGTTATCGATATCATAGCTCTGACCTTCAGGTCAGCCCTTACTCTGTCTTATTTTGCGTAATTAATGTCTCAGCTGAGACAGTTCGGTGACAACTCCTCCACTTGGCTGTCCCGTTTCAGAAGCTGCTCTAATTAGTCTCTATATATGATGTCCGCTGCAGTTCTGCTTACTTAACAATCTAACCTCCTGCCAGGAGTCCATTACCTTTGCCCCCCGCGCTACGCCGCTCTGCTCAGAGTCGGCGACAAGTTTGACGTGCTCGACATTTCATTCGCTCGCTGAAGCTGAAGCTGGACCTGGACCTGGACGTGGAACGTGGACCTGCTACTGAAGGCTGGTCGCTTGTAGCTTGTTGTTGTTGTTGTTGTTGGTTGTTTGGCTGGTGGGCAGGGTGCTACGTCTATGTCAGGGAATGCTGTAGTTTGTTTCGTAAGTTTTGCAAAAACCATTAACGACGCACCGTGGCTACGTTTTTGGGCCCAGGCAGTTGGGTTTTGCAGCTTCTTAAATTGAAAAGAAGAAAAAAAAACAAAAAAAGTGAAAAGCTGTAAACTTTTAAAAGTTTCAATCTTTGTCGGAGGCATGCCCCCAGCTGCCCTCAAAGTTGGCCACTTTGGGGGCCGGCAGCTGAACGCAACTGAAGGCCGGTGCTCATTTGGTCAGCTTAGTTGGCCAAGTTGCTTGGGTCTGCTGCCTGGCTGCTGGCTGCCTGGCTGACTTGGTAGCTTTTTTTTAGATAGCTTCCCCACTACTTGACGTGACACGGACCAAGCAAGAAATACGTTTTGTCGCTCCGGCTAATGGCTGCGTAAATGACAAAGTGAATTTTCAGTGGAAGGCAGCGGCGCAAACTTAAATATATACAATATATATGTATATATATATATATCTTATTTTTTAAGCTTAGCGCCCGGGTGAGGAGGTCACTAATAGCATTATGTATATACCTAAGGCCGAGCACGAACTGACTGCTGCATTAAATTAAAGCAACGAAATAATTGGACATATAACAGTATGGCAAGGATACATTAACATACATTAGCTAAATGGCATCGGATGAATGGCAAAAGTTTCTCGAGCCCCAAAAATAGACCAAGAGCTGTAGACTCTGCAACAACAAACACCTTGCATGCACGAATGAATGCCTACAAAACAACTAAAGCGAGATAAATATGTGGCGTAATATGAGCAGGAATAAGGACGGGCGTCATTTAATTTTTTACTTTATTTGATATGAAATAAAAATATATGGAAATGGTAATGGTAATTTTGTGACTACATAGAGAGAGAGATAGAGAGAGAAGCTATGCGGTGATGTCCTACTACTACTACTACTACTACTACTACTACTACTACTACTACTACTACTACTACTACTACTACTACTACTACTACTACTACTACTACTACTACTACTACTACTACTACTACTACTACTACTACTACTACTACTACTACTACTACTACTACTACTACTACTACTACTACTACTACTACTACTACTACTACTACTACTACTACTACTACTACTACTACTACTACTACTACTACTACTACTACTACTACTACTACTACTACTACTACTACTACTACTACTACTACTACTACTACTACTACTACTACTACTACTACTACTACTACTACTACTACTACTACTACTACTAATACTACTACTACTACTATTGCCTTTGCCTTTGCCTTTGCCTTTGCCTTTGCCTTTGCCTTTGCCTTTGCCTTTGCCTTTGCCTTTGCCTTTGCTTTGCCTTTGCCTTTGCCTTTGCCTTTGCCTTTGCCTTTGCCTTTGCCTTTGCCTTTGCCTTTGCCTTTGCCTTTGGCTTTGCCTTTGCCTTTGCTTTGCCTTTGCCTTTGCCTTTGCCTTTGCCTTTGCCTTTGCCTTTGCCTTTGCCTTTGCCTTTGCCTTTGCCTTTGCCTATGCCTTTGCCTTTTACAGCTCTCAGTCTCTCGCTGTTCCCCTCTGATTCTTCTCAATCCACTGACTCTTAGTTGAGAGATGGAATTTCCTCAGTCTTTAACTAACTTCGCTCTCTCTGTCCGTACATTTCATTGGTTCCATTTATAAAATATAGAATGCATATATACTAAGAGAAGTGTATGCAAAAATTATAGAAAATAAAATGAAAGAGAAATGTTTACTGAATTCTAGGGTAAGCAACATTATGCAAATTCTGTTGAATATAGTATATACATACATATATGACTAGTTCTCCAATAGCAATGAAATATCATACTGCATTAGCTCTGCTGCAGTAGTCAGCTATTGAGTGGATCATTACAATAATTTCCAGACAATTGCAGGCGATGATTAGCGCACGGCCAAACGGGCAAACGAGCAAGCGTAATAGCCACAATCGATACCTAATGCAGCTGAAGAGCCATCCATTCTAGTCCAGTGGCTGATGTGAATAATGCAAAAATGAAATATTCCATCCACAGTTGCCACAGTCGACTAACAGAGCTATAAGCCCATTTGCTATCGGACGACCACAAGTAATTGTGGGTTCGAGCTTAAGTAGGAGTCCGCTTTGTCAGAGTTCCCACAGTTGTCAACTGCACAGACGACATAGGGACAGTGGACAGTGGACAGTGGCCAGTGGACAGACACATATTATTAGCGCAAAATGTAAAATGTAAAATGTGAAATGACAATAAAATTATGGATTTCCACAAACAATGACAGCAATGTAAACAATGCCACGCAGCGTGGCTACGAATGGAGACATGCCAGCGAGCGAGCTATCAATAATTTAGACGTGCTGATTGTTGGAGGAGAGAATCACATTACCTTGCTCGTGCTCCATATACATATGTATGTATGTATGTATTTGTTGACTGACGACAATTGATAAGTTAAGTACAAGTCATTAGGCAAATGCAAATGGGTTAACATTTCTATGGCATGTAATTTGGTATTTGCATCAGCTTGCTGAGTTCTTATTGATTCACGATTCTATATTGCCCAACAATTAGTCTATAAGAATGACAAATACGAGAACTGCAATCGGAAGTGCGCGACTAGAAAATACGCGGAATACCTGTGAACCATCTTATATGAGTAGTTAGCAAGCTGATTAAGAGAATTACTCACTACGACTAGAAAGCAGGCGGAAGATGGAATTTTACACATATTATAGATCTTGCCTTTACACACACACACACACATAGTCTTGGAAATATCTATTACCGATGATATGAAATGAAATGATAGAATATAGAAGCATAATTGTTAGTAATGTTCATATGGAGAGAGAAAGAAACACACACATGGACGGAAAAACAGCATTGACATGTGTTCCAAGAAATGAATTTGTATTTATTAAAGTACAAATATATACCTATTACTAAATATATATTATGTAAAAAATGTATAAAATATAATGTATACAAAATATTTAAAATATATGTATATAACATAAATATATAAAACGAAAATAAAAAAAGTTTATATTCAATAAAATAAGAATAAAACAAAATTTGAAAACTGTTGAAAAAAGGCTTTAAATAATAAATAAAAATAATAAATGAAATACCTAAATTATAAATAACATAAATATAATATATAAAAATTAAAATAATATATAAAAATTAAAATTAAAAAAAAAATATTATTATTAATATACAAATTATTCTTAATATAAAAATTATTTGTATTTAAATGTTTTTAATTTGATATAAATTATATTTATATTATTTACAATTTTGGCATTTTATTTTTTTCTATTACAAATTTTTGTTTATTAATTTATATCTTTTTTCAATAGTTTTCAAATTTGTTGTATTCACTTTCAAATTATTCTTATTATTATTATTAATATACAAATTAATTGTATTTAAATTTTTAAAATTTTGTATATTATTTATAATTTTGTTTTTTTTTTATTTTATTATTACATTTTTTTCCTATTTTAAATCCTTTTTTCCAATAGTTTTCAAATTTTTATTCAGTAATATACAAAAATTCTAATTATGATTGTATCAATATTATTTTTATTTATATTATATTTGTAAATTACAAATCTAATGCAAATTCTGTATAAATAGCAAAAAAAAAAAAATTCATATTTCCTTTGATATATAAGCACATACATAATCATATTTACATATACACTCACTCTACTTGATCTATTCACGTAGATTAGGCATAATTCTTTGATTTGCATATATAATTTCACCTCCAAGGAGAATGGCCAAATCTGTATTCAAATCTAGAGATGCGCCACATCCTCATCCACATCCTGAGGCAACACACATCATATGTTGGCCAGCGCCTGCCCGTCGCCTCAGTCGAGGGATATGAAACATATTTAGAGCTTAAATAGTTTAGCAAGTATTTCAAATAAATGCAAATATGTTTATATACACATACATATATGTATATACATATATATGTACATTTATATAATATTTAAGCTGCTTTGGCCTAACGAAAATATCAAAAAAAAAAAAAATTAAAATAAATTTGTAATGCAAAAAAGCGCGCAATAAATTTCAACACCCGCTCGGAGCCGGCATGAGGAAAATATAAATAGGTTGACTCTGTGTGCGGTTCTTGTTGTTATTTCAGTACTTATTCTTTTCCTTTTCGGATAGTTGTAAAGGAAAGGTTAGCCAGGGGTTGAGCCTGCCGCGTTTGGGGTAGAAGGCTGGTGGTGGCTGATGTGTGCTTGTCGCTGGCAGGGCCAAAAGTACTTGAAGAATTACACACAATGCATGCATTATTCATGCTTACTTCAGAATTTGCGTTACAAAGTAAAAAATGCTGTAAGGACACTTCTAGCCTAGCTCGACACTCGAAAACCCGAAGCAGCGACACACACACACACACACTCAATGTCTCTCCCTCTCTGCTTGTGTGTGTGTGTGTGTGTGTGTGTGGCAGCAGGGAAAACACGAATAAGGAAGTGTGAAGGAAAGCCTGGTGGAAAGCAAAGTGCGACACAGAGTCAAGCAAAAAGCACACAAACCGAGAGAAGGCAACAAACCGCTGATAGATTAGAGTTTTCATACCCATTCACGTAACTGAAATGAGTATATTGGTTTTGTGCAATGCTTGCTATAAAGTGTCAAGGCTTTCCCGATCTGCCCAGTCGGAAACCAAAATTCATAAAGATATGGCGGCTATATCTACGTCCGTTGGGGCGTGGCAAATCGGATGATACTGCATCATCCACAATTTTGGAGCTATAATATATAACTTAATTCATATACATAGTTTATATAATTTAATTCACATTCTCTATTGATTTGCACAAAAATAATGTATATATACCAATTGGGGGCGTGGCAAATCGGTAAATGGATCTGGCGAATGAGTATTTTGCAACCAGTTATGCCCGACTGGAACGTTCTCACTTGATTTTGTTGTTTTTGTTGTTGTATTTTTGCTTGGTTTACTTGTACACCCACTCAACAGCCCACACGCGACCACGCCCCCCACTTTCGCGCCCTTGGCATGCAAATTGCGGCTCCCACAACAAATGTACATAATCATGTCAAATGTCAGCTGAGACGAATTCACGCGGGCAGGGGCGTGGCGAAGGGACGGATGGCTGATGGCCCCAAGTCCAAGTCAAAGTTCTAGCCAGGCGCTGCTGCTGCTGCTGCTGCTGTTGGCATTTCAATTGGCTCTCTGCGAATCGAAATTGCGGTAAAATTGATGAGACCATCAAATATTGACAATTGCATATCTAATTCGGTCCGTGCGGCACACTTGAAGGACTCGCCGGCTGGAGGCCTTCTGTTCGCATAAATCAACAGCTCAAATATCAAGCACTTTGTCTTTCAATCCGGAATTCATCTATCCCACAGGAATATGACGCCCCCAAAACCGCAGCCACGCCCAACCACCCATACACACGCACACACACACACACACGTATTTGCTGGTTGGTCCTTTTGCGGTCGAAGGACAAAGTTTGATGTGTTTCGCATTGGATGCGGTCAAAAGTGACTTGAAATGTTGGTTTCTTAATTAGAAAAGCATTTGGATTGCAAGCAATGCAATTATGTGTGCATTGCATTTCCTATGACAGCAACAATTGCATATTTGCCCAATGTTCCATTCCATTCCATTCCAGTGTAACAGTAAAATTGCACTTGAATAGAGGCCAAGGTGAAAATCCTTTTGGATTTGCTTGAAATGTAATTAGAGTTCAAATTAGATTTCTCACAGCTTTTGAAATTGTTATTATATTAAGTGAGTGTTTCATTTCAACTAAATTATTATTTGGGTATAGCAAAGAGGTGGTTTTCAATTTGATTTTATAATATTTACGTATATATTTGTATGTATTCCAGCATATACATATACAGCAGAATCCGCTTATAACGACGCTTAACTTTTCTCATATAATTTTCGTAGCAATAACCGAAGCGGTGTCATTATAACCGGGCTCTACTTTATATATAAATGTATTTGTTGTTTTTCCCCAGCTTTGCTTAGTATTATCTTATTTTCAGCCGGATATCAAAATTTTCCATTGTATCGTAATACGCTCATGGATAGCTTTAAATGCTGTAAATGATAGCCTTGCCCATAAAGTGATTGATTCACGATGACCCCCCCCCCCCCCCTCGAGCCATCCACCGTTGCTTGGCCTCGCATTGCCTTTGTGCTGTCGCTAAACAATTTGAAAATAAACAAATGGAAATGGAAAATCAGCAAAATGTGGCTAAAAGGGGGATTCGATTCGAGCTTTGTAGCTGCTGGACAATGAAGGCGTGGCACAAAGCCAATAGGCGGATTACATGGCATTTCTCTCTCTCTCTCTCTCACACACACACACACACTCTCTCTCTCTTTCTATCTCTGTCTGGCTGTCTATCATAGTGCTTTGAAGGTTTTACATCCACTGTGGCCATTTGTTCGTCCTTGGGCCACGCTGATCCTTTTGGCAGGGTTTTAGCTGTAATCGCCTCTGTAATTGCAAGCGTATCAAGCCGTTCAAGGATATTTTGTCGGGCATTACCTATCGTCTTATTGACCATACTTATTGCATCGACCCGGGGATTTTCATATCAAGCGCATTTACTGTGTTGTCCTAGAAGATCCTTTGAACTGTAACTGTAATTGCTCTGATAGAGGCTTAGCAAAGTTGCTTAACTCTTTGGCTCATTTTTCTACGCTGAGCCCATTGAAAATGTGAAATCCGGCCAGCATGGCTTTGACAACATCTATGTAACAGGCAGAATGGGGCGTGGCAGATGTCATAAAGTATATATGTAAATATTATATTATATATAGAGTTGAAGACTTTCAATTTTGTATAGATCCCGGTAAGGCATGCGCAGATCGAGTTGGTTTCAAAAAATCGATATCAATTGCTTTTTTATCGATTATAAAATTGATTATTATTCGCTATAAAATTATATCTCATACACCTTTTAAGCTGGAGTCTACAAATTTTAATCATAGATTCATGCGATTTTAATACAATTATAATAATAATAATGAAAGAAGCTACAATAATTGGCATATCAGCTCTTAGAAGAGTTCAATATTTACAGTTTAAATGTTTGATATAGTTCATCAAAGTTTTCATTAAAAATACTGCGTCATTGATATATAATCTCTTTAACATGCAAATCCCCACTGTTTAACCGTAAAACTTCTTTAAAACATAAACAAAATAGTTGTTAATTAAAGTTTTTATATATTCATAATTTTTTCTATTGTTTTTCTTTAAAATTCCTTGGCTCATTTTGAATAGTTTCAACTTGTTTTCAAGTTGTCAAAGAGCTGGGAGCGAGCCCCCCCACACATAATTGAGCCGAGTGGTTGGGTCTTATCAAACCGCACACGCTCCCATCAACAGCCCCCACTCTCCATTCCTCCTGCTCCTCTGCCAACAGAAAAGTAGAAGATGAAGAAAGAGAAAAAAAACTTACTACATCATAAACTAGAAGCATGTGGGCAACTGGAGCTGTGGGTGTGGCAATGGCTATGGCTGTGCTGCTGTGGTGCTGTGTCGGGCTGTGGCTGTGGCGGCACGAGTGGAAATTATGTTGATAACCTCGCATGATCCTGACATTAGAGCTGCTCTAGCTCCTTCTGCCGCTGCTGCTGCCGCTGCTGCTGCGGTTGCCCAAGAGATGGAAATGCTCACGTACTGGCTTAAGTATATTTAAGCATATGGAGAGAATCAAGTGAAAATCAATAAAAACCAAACACGTCTACACAAATCACATGAAAATCGATGTGAATCGGCGAAGCGGGAGGGCAGCGCCAGTGGGGCAGATGTATGCTGGCTGGGGGGCGTGGCAACTACGATTGCGTTGTAACCGAAACTTAAAGGATTGCGTCTTGCTGTTGATGTTGTTGTTGTTGCTGCTGCTGTTGTTGTTTTATTGGTAAAACGTGCAACGCATTATAAAGTAAGCAAACGGGAAAAAACAAAAAATGTGGATAGAACCGAATATGTAATGCCCTGCAATAAGTAAAGACATAGAGTTCCGAATATGTAGAGAATGAATACTGAAAAATTAATAATAGAGGAGTTCAGTAGTTGGAAACGATAAAAATCTGTTCTAAACATAAACATAGAAACAATTTTTATTATGATTTTTTTTTAAATATAATATATTTTAAACTAGCATTAATATTAAATACAAAAAATCATATTTCATATTAAGATAAATGATTTATTTGATTTGCCTTATTTTATTTTATTTTATTTTTTTTATTTATGTATTTTATTTTATTTTTTTAATTTAATTTTATTTTTAATTTAAATTTTTTTATTTTTATTTTTTTATTTATTTATTTATTTTTATTTATTTTTTTTTTCTGAAGACATAAAATATTTAAAACTAAAAAATATAATATGTATGTATATCAAAATAGAGTGTTATATTTAAAATTTTAAAATTAAATAATTCATAGCATAAATTAAAAAAAAAAATAAAAATAAAAATAAACCTAAAATAAAATTGTACATGTATTTTTTAAATTTATTTGTTACTTTATTTAACTTATAAATTTAAAAAAAAAATATCAATTTACTTGAAGTATAAAAGATAAGAGAATGAAAAAAACTTTTATTTTTTTCTTAAGCTCGATTAAGCAGTTTAGTTAGATATTTATACATTTATTATATTTACAAATTTATTATACTCATATTTATATGTTTATATATTGTATATGTTTATACTTAAGAATACCCTACCTTATGCCTAACTCATCTATGCACATAGTACTGCTACCTCAAGTGAGTGTATATGAAAGAAGAAGAAGAGGAAAAATATATATTGTTTATATGTATATGTATATTCGCGTTTGGGGCATTACACAAAAGCGCATTAAGTGGTCCATTCGCTGGGCTCGCTCAATCGTATCCCAGGCCAAGCGCTTGTTGATTATGGCTGTGAGTTAGCCAGAGTCTATACACATACACATACATATACATACACATACACATACCTATATCTAGACACCTTTGAGTAGTTTTGCTTCAATTCGTTTCGATTCGATTCGTTTGGATTGGAAAGGATTGGCCTGTAAAGCTTAAGTGCCTTTCGCACACAGAACAACAATCGGAGCTTTTAGTGGAATTTACTTCTTATATTTTTCCCTTTGATGTTTCGCACTTTTCGCCCACTTTTCACATTTTCCAAGTGTTGTTCTCTCGCCGCTCAGCGCTCAGCGCTCAGCTTTTAGCAGTGTGTGAATGCGCGAAACGTGTTCAAAATTTCACAATTTTTCCACAATTTTCTTTCAATTTCTTTTTACTCTTTTTTGGCGACTTTTCATTGCAGCTTAACAATAAGAGCCAGCGCACCACACAAAGAGCTTTCAACTGGCCAAAGAATATATCGATAGAACTTTTCAAGTATATATATATATATATATTTATACTATTGTATATACATACATATATGTATGTATGTATATATCAATAGTTGGTGAGAAATTGTGAGAGAACAGGAATAATATTATTATAATATTGTAAGAGAAAAATATTAATATCAATATGAATATGAATGACTAACACATTGTACTTCTGATTAAATTATGTCTTGAAAACTTGGGCGAAATCTCCAATTGGATGGTAAATATTCCTATAAGCAACATATTAGAAGAGAAAAAAGTTCATAGAACTGATAAATATAAAACGATTTAATGTTTATTTTAAAATCAGGAAAATTATGTATTTATTTGTAATAATTTGAGTATTTAATTTATTATTTGCTTTTTTAAAAAATATAAATTGTGGCAACGCATAATAATAAAAAGTTCTGAAACTCTGAAACTTTTATTTAACTAAACTAATTTTAATAAAAAACAAGTAAGATAGCTCTAGTCGAGACTGCTCGACTAGGAGATACCCTGAACCCTCCGTGCTGATGTTTCAATCATTCTGCACACATACATACACATGCATCCACCCCCACGCATAGGCCCGCGCTCTGCTAACTGCGCAGTAAGCCGCGACTGCGCTTGGGCTGCGCTGCAGTGTGGGCAATATTATGAGAATTTATTTGTTGAATAATTTCATTTGTAGACGTACAATCTTAATGAAACTTTCAGAACGTAATCATTATGTGTAAATGTGTGTACATTCCAAAGCACAAGTCTCTAGTACTTGATATACGTTTTTTACAAATTTGGGGCGAAGGGGGCGTGGTATCCAAAATCTGTAAATTACAAAATGTGTGTGCCCATCAAATGTATATACACAGTAAATCTGAAGTCTCTAGGTCTAATAGTGTTCAAATTAGGCTGAAAAAACTATATAAATTTATCGATTATCCTCGATAAAAAAGATATCGAATGAGTTATCGAAAAAATATGATAAACTCGTACTGCGTATGGTATACACGAGTATGCATACAAAATTTCAGCTCTCTAGCTCCTTTAACTTCTGAGATCGACGCACTCATACGGACGGACGGACGGACGGACGGACGGACGGACGGACGGACGGACGGACGGACGGACGGACAGACGGACAGGGCTATATCGACTCAGCTCATCGTCCTGATCAAGAATATATATACTTTATGGGGTCTGCGATGATTCCTTCTGCCTGTTACATACTTTTCACAAAACCATTATACCCTGATTTCCCATTTTCAATGGGTTCAGGGTATAAAAAGTAAATCAATAAATTAAATAATGTCACACAATTCAACATTAATATACATTTAATATTATTAGATTTTTATTTATTTGCAACAATAATAAATGAAAAGTTTAAATTTTCTTTTTAAATTATTATTATTAGTTATTAAATATTTTTGTATTATTAAATTAGTAAATATTAAAATTTCTATATTAAAATTGTATTATTTTATTAGATAAAAATGCATAAATTTTCAATTAATAAGAAATCAAAATTATATTAAATTAATAATTTAATTTAATAATAAATTAAATTATATTAAATTGATAATTTGGTTTAATAATAAATTAAATTATAATAAATTGATAATTTCATTTAATAATAAATTAAATGATATTAAATTGATAATTTAATTGAAGATAAATATAAATTTCACATATGAAAATAAATATAAATCAAAGAGATATTTCTTGCTTCATCCCTTCTGGCTGATTCACTTTAGCCGAGTGCTCACTGTACTCACGCCTATATAGACTGGCTATACGCTCGATGCTCTGTGACCAAGCATTAAATGGGATTTTAATCTTTGCCTCCTTTTGCTGTCAGGAGTTTTCATAGTTTTTCCTTCAGCTGGAGTCGTAGGCGAGTTGCTGCAACAACAACAACAACAACAACAACAACAACAACAACAAAATAAATAAAATAAAAAATATATATATGTATAGAAAGAAGAGAAAGAAAACAAACAGCAAATGCTCTCTTTGAGGAGCTCTGAAGCTGTCACTGTTTTAACAATTCATCTTAATACAAAAAAATAAAAAATGGCGCCAATGGCCAGTCATGCCAAGCGCCACCTTGCCCCAGCCCCAGCCACAGTTGCTGTCCACACCGCAGCCTCAGCCCCTACTCACAGAGAGCACCCCCAACCAACACCCCCACCCACCCCCCACCCCCATCCCTGTCGCTTTGCTGCTTGCCTATTTGTCACAGTTTCGTTGGCAAAGACGCTGAAGCTGCGGGCGGCTGTTGCAGCCAGTTCTATGTGCCACAAAAACTTTTGCCACAAAAACTTGCCATTTTTCTGTTCTACCTCTCTCTCTCTCTATCTCTCTCTCTCACTATCTGTGTGTGTGTGTGTGTGTGTGACTTACACATGTCAGTTAATGCTGAAAAAATGTTTACACAACACAATTGCCACGAGGGAGGCGCTCTGTCGCTCTGTTGCTGCTGTGTGGGAGTGGGGGGAGGAGGGGGCATGAGCGGCCCAGCATGTGGCCACACGGCTGCCAAAGTTTTAAAGGCCAGCATCCAAGACCCAGATCCCCCCTCTGCTGATCCCTTTGCAGTACACTGCAGCAAATGTCGAAGAGGATAAAAGTCGCTCGCATACAATTAATCAAATACATGATTTATATATTCTACGGACTTAACCTAAATAGCAAGGAGCGAGAGAGCGCAGGACAGAGAGAGTGATAGGAAGTGTGTGTCCTGTCAACAGGATAATATGAGACGGCAGCTAAATATTAAGTCATTCTTATAAGAAACTTGCAGGCTTAAGCTAACTAAATTGACTTCTCCAATTGGAAGCCTAATTTAGATTTCAATTTCAAATTATATAGTATTTGCTTCAAGTTTAAAATATATATACTTTAAGGATATAGATAGGTACGGAGAAAGAGGAAGAGGGCGAACGATTCATAAAGAAAAAATATATATGTATTAGAGATATTCCTATAAGATATTTCGAGTCTAACAAACTTAGCTAAAGCTTTTCCAATTGGAACCCCTCTTTAAGTAAACTCATCTATTAAATAAACGTAAACTTATTCGATTTACAAATTATTGCTAATATCCTGTGATTACAGGATGGATTCATCAATTATGTCTATTCAATCAAAATCTAATTTCATAAAACTATAGAAATAACTCAAACCAATTTCACACGCATACGAAACTTTTTCCAATCAGCATAACCAATTTGCCAAGAAAACACTCAAGTCAAGAATCAAGAAGAATGTGCTGTGTCAAAATGAAATAAAAAAAACACTCAATTCTAAAATGCCAACGCTCTTGAGTACAATTCGATTAAATACTCTTTAACTCAAGAGCAATTCGAATTTAAGAGAGCACTCAAAGACGGCCAGAGTGACTGAGTGACTGAGTGACTGTGTGAGTGTGTTAGTGCGCGCAGCGCACAACAACAGCTGATGATGCCGCTTAGCAACATATGTTTGCCGCAGAAAAAAACGAGCGCAGCTGGTGGCGAGCAGCTCAAATGATAGAGCAGAGCAGAGAACGGCTCGAGCAATAAAGAGAACGTTGATTAGCAGAGAGCGGTGAGAGGTGAGCTGAGGGTGCAATTGCTCTTACGCTTGCGCCGCTTACAGCAAATGACACAATTCACGGCCAAGGGGAAAAGTCACTCACTCATGTTGGCGGCAGCGCTGCTGCGGCCGGCAGCCGGCAGCGCAGCCTGGCCGGAAAATTGCTATAAAAGCAGAGGCACATACCGCCGGCCGGATAGTAGCTTTGGAAAACTGCTCCGCCACAGAAGTTGCCGCCCAAGCTCCTCTCTACAGTCGACCGTCAACCGTCAACCGTGTGTCGTCCATCTCTTCCACATCGCATTCTTAGCTGCTGTTGCAAGTTTTTTTCAGCTGGCAGCGCGGCGCTCGCTCACCCACACATACACACACCAACGCACACACGCAACAAACAGCTGTGAGCAGCTGAGTTGAGTTGAGCTGAGTTGAGTTGAGTTGAGTTGAGTTGAGTTGAGCCGAGTTGAGTTTTGGGCCGTATTGAGTTGGAAGAGCAGCTGCAGCAGCAGCAGCAGCAGCAATAGCAGCAGCAGAGCAACTCAAATTCGCTGTGTAAACGAACGTCCAGTCAAGCAGCGGCCGCCGCACGCAACGCATCAGCTCCAATCGACACGCACGGAGACGGAACGACGCCAGCCAACCGCAACACAGCAAGCAGCAATAGCAACAGCAACAACCACATGCATACACACATGTCAGTGTATATGTGTAGAACTTTAACTAATTCGCAATTCCTTTCCAACAACAACTCAAATTTCGAGTGCTGTGCGTAAATTTACAAAAAAAAAAGAAAATAATAAGAGAAAAAGAGCGACAGAGAGCGAGAGCGATGCGAGGCGGCAAATTCGGCTTTTTTAGAATGTATTAAAAAATTTAAATGTTTAACTAGAATAACAAATTTAGTTGTTGATACTTTTTGCAATTATTTGTTAAACGAGCATCAGAAAGAGAGAGTATGATAGAGAGACAAAGCTTCAGTCAGAAAATTGTGTGCCGTAAATAAAAACGTGAAATAAAATAAATCGGAAATTAATAAATTAATAAAAGTTAAACACAACACACACACATAGACAGACAGACAGACCTACACACACATAAACACACGAAAATCAAATCAAATTCTTGTGATTAAAGTGCATTTCTAATACATATATACATAGATATACATATATACACACATCCCCTCACACACACACAAATACACATAAATACATACTGCTTTATGTATGCAACTACTCACAAAAAACCAACAAAAGAAACGCATCGAAAAACCCAGTCAACAAAAAAGACTTTGAATGCTGCACAAATATAAATCCAATTGGAGGCAACACAGCAAGCGCAACGAGTGAGATATTTTTCCAACTGGGCAATGAAGATGGAAGTGCTCTCAGTACAAAATCACATTCAGGGACAATTCGGCGGCATTGGCACAACAAAAGTTAAAGGTGAGTAATACAAATCTAGTAGCTATAAATAGAGTTTTATTCTTTCTTTCTTTTCGTGCGTGAATTAGTGTGAGTGTGAGTGTGTGTGTGTGTGTGTGTGTGCCTCCTGTAAAGTGTTGAAAGTTTTAAAGTTTTCGCTGCCCATTGACTGGCAGAACAGAAAAATTTAAAGCGAGTGGAAACTACGCTCAAAGAATTTAATTAGGTTCAATTGTTGCATTCGACTAGCTATGTTTGCTCTTTATATTTATTTCTATTCTAAGAGCTTCTATGCTGGGGGAAAATTTCAATTAATTTGCTTTTTTTTTTTAAATAATTTAATTTAAAAATAAAATGAGCAAAGTTTCGAAATCAAATAAAAGGAACAAATACCAATGATTAATTATTTTTAAATAAAACTAAATAGTCAGTTGCAAGTTGTAGTGCTCCTAATTAAAGCATGCCTTGAATTAATTTAATTAATAAAACAAAGTTTCAGATAATATGTTTTTTTTCACAATCTTAAAAATTTATCTAAAAATTAATGCAAATATATAAAAATCCAAAACTTAATAACTTTATTAAAAAAACGGAATGAATTTTATAAAACAAATTAGCAACAAAATAAAAGCAAGCGTCTGCTAAAAAAAATAACTTCCAAAAATATATAAATATATAATATGTAAAATATATTTAATATATATAAAAAAAAAAATGGACATATGTATATTTTTAAATTATGCAAATATTTATAAATCAATTTAAAGTATTTTTTATAAACTTTCAAAAACGAATACAAAATATAAAATATATAAACAAATAATATAATAAAAATTGATAAATGATATTATGTAAAGCAAAAAAATTGTTCTCAATAATATAAATAGAAAACAAAAACAAATTTTACACTTGAAAAAATTCTATTATTGTTGAAACATACATATATAAAAATTAATTAATTATAGCCCCCTTTAAAATTTTTCAAAAAATTTACGAAAAATTGGCAAACATTTGCGAACACAAAAAAAGTGATTTAAGGCTTCATAAAATATCTAAAATACGAAATTCCAAGTCTTAATTTGAAGCACATACTCAAGATTAATGCTGGAATCGCACTTCTGACGTAAATGGGTTTTTATTCCCCCTTGGAATATACATACATTCATTATAGATGATGTATTTTTTATTTATTGAAACACATTAGGAAACATTTGCAGTACAAATTTTTAATGTGCCTCGAACATATTTTTTATACTCATTCCGTTTGGTGTTTGCCTGTTTTTTATGGCCTATTTTTTGATTCAATTAATTTGATAGCGCTTCAGAAACTTTTATCTGATCTTTTTGGGCATTCAAATGTAAAATTTTCCATAATAAACTCCAAATGTTTATTAAGAATTGTGTGTTTTTTTTTTTTTTGTATATTGTATGTAGGAATTTGTAATATTACGAAAGGCTCTTGATTTTGAAGGCTCTACAGTTAATAGAATTAGCAGTGTTATAAATTGAATCCAAGGGAATTTTCTTCCGGCTTCTGTTCGCCAGCTTAAGTAAATGGCATGACAAATAAAGTGCCTTTGGCATTCATGTTTTCAAGGGGTTGAAATGAAACGAAATTTGTTGTATGCATTTTTGTGCAACGTGTTTTTCGTATTTTTTACTTGTTTCTACGCCTGGGGAGCAGGCATATCCTGTTCCTGTGTCTGACGTGCGGATTATGCAACATCCTGTTAATCCCTGTCACTTTAAACTTGGCTAACACACACACACACACATATAGAGGGGAAGAGAGAGAGAAACACACGGCAAGTCCTGCAAATTAGAACCGAACACGAACCCAACTGGGAACATGAAAACCAGCCCAAAATTCCAGCAGTGGGAAGAGAGAGTGAGAGACAGACGTTGGGGAGAGAGGAAGCAGGGAGCAGCAGCAGCAGCCTTATGTTGACGACAACATGCAACGACATGTCTACACACACACTCGCACACAAATAAACACAAATGCAAATGCAAATACATGCACATGCACACCTTGCAGAAGCAGCAAAGACAGAGCATGCCATCTCACTCCTCGCAACGGTGCTTTGGCAGTAATATGTTCTGCATGTGTGTGTGTGTGTTTGTGTTTGCAGTCAATTTAATTTCATGACTGACTGGGCGCATGCAATTTTATTTTCGAAGGACACCACACACACACACACATACATAGGCACGTAATTAGTCATGCATATTCATATGCTATTCAATCTGGGAAATCTAGGAACCAAATAATGTTGTAAAATAAATTACTTAATTTCCTTTGAGTGAACATGCCTGTGCGCTGACTTAAGCAACTTAATTGTGATCTTTATTAGAGGACGGTCCAAGCTCTATATACTTACATATGTAAATACATATGCATATGTACATACATATATGAGTGTATGCATTATTAATATGCTTTAAGTGATCTTTAATTTCATGCACTCGTAAATATTGCTGAAAACTTCAACGGTTTTTGGTATTTTTGGTTAAATTCGAGACTATTGTGCATTTAGCATATGGTCACACTGATATTCATGCTGCTCAGTATTTGATTAAAGCGCGAGCCGTACGTACGTACATAAATACATGCATGCATATGTGCATACACACAACTTGTGTATGTATGCTAAGCATAAGTTTCGAGTGTTTTACAACTGTTTTGATTGAGATTTCGATGAGGATTTATCGCGTGGTCAAAGTATTCATTTCAAGGTATCAATCACACTCCCTTTACTTCAAACGCACGACTCAAGGCCAAACGCTGTATGCACACACGCACGCATAATCACGCATGCACACATACACACATACGTACGCACGAAGCAATGCAAGCAGAAATTGAAAGAGCTTCCCTTAGCTACTGGACTTGGAGAGATAAATTAGAATGTTGTGTAAAGCAAATGCAAAGCCCTCGCACTAGCCGCAGGTAGCTGCAGACATGTTTGTGTGGGGGGCAGCAAGAGACAAGTATACAATGTATTTACATATGTATGTATGTATGTATGTACGCATTGTGTGAGTGCGTGTATGCGCTGATGCTGTTGCTAGGCTGTTGTTACTCTGTTTCTTGCTGCTGCTTCTTCTGCTGTGGTTGTTGTTGTTTATTGGCGATTTTGAATGCATAAAAGAGACAGCCGCAAATGTCGCGTGATGTGGCCGCAGTGATGAATAAGACATGACAAGGCGGGGGAGACACTCAACAGAATTTACATGCGTGTATACATATGTACCTATGTACGTATGTATTTTTGTGTGTATGTAATTAAATGTGTATGCGGTCGTTTGTCTGTTTCCTTTTCGCTTTCGCTTTTGACTTTTACAATGTAAAGTTTACACAAACCCTTTTCATGCAGCACTTGACAAAACACGTTTGTGTGCATGTGTGTAAGGCTGTGTGTGTATATATATTTATATATGTATATGAATACACATATTCATTTGTGACAAACGCAGCGAAAGACATAAACACAGAAGGAGAGCCGCAAACATGTGCCGTTAATTTCTTAATTACGCGGGTGCGCCTAGTGCGCTCGAGCGAGATAGCAATATTCATTCAGCCGCTGCAATGGAATTGCTCTGGGTCCGAGAAGGGGAAGGCGATGGGTGAGCTGAAAGAGTTTCAGCGCTAATTACATGACATCGTCGAGCCAGCCAAGCCAAGTGGTTAATTTGTGCATATTACAAAGCACGGGACAACAGTAAGATATTTAACTGTTTTTTATTTGCATACTACAGGCACCTTAAATAAACACACTCCAGCATAAACACGCACACATGCATACATACATATGTACATATGTACATATGTATGTATTCCTTAATGTAAAAGATAAACAGAAAAGACAGTGGGAGAAAATGTAAATTATGAATTCAAATGAAAAGCTACTGAAGAAGAAAATGTTAATTAAACGAAAAGAAATAATAATGTTGACTTTTCCACATTTGTTATCATAGAGAATGTGTTTACCTTCAAACAATTAGGTAGAACATTTATCAAAACATACAGTCGACATTTCGAGCCACTGTGCGTGTGGCTGCTGTGCTCAGCTTTGGCTTTTGTATTTGTATACTTGAGTATTAAAATAACAGCAAAAGAAATAAAAAGCGTGCAGCCAAAGGCAAACGACAGAGAAGACACATAAAGCAAGGCCTGCCGGTCATTAAAATGAGAAGGAAGGAGGTGGATCGTGAGAGGGAATGGATAGGGTGAGGGAGCGGGAGATGTGGGACAGCAATAGCAATTGCATAGCACAAGCAAAAGCAAACGCAAAAGAAACTGCTGACTAACGAACGAGCGAACAAAACGGATGGGGGACGGACGCGCAATCGTCAGCTGGAAACGATGAGGCCTCTGGCTCATACAGCGAAACAAGCTGAGCAAAAGAGGGGAAGACGGGCAAAAAAAAAAACGAGAAAAAACACATTACCTAATGGCTGGTTGACTGCTCTATGTGGGTAGGGTAAGAGAGGAGAGGGGCTTGGGCTTGCTGCTTAACCGAACGGCTGATTTTCCAGCTGTTGTTGCCAGGTGATTTCAAGCCACTCCCCCGTCTGCCCCCGCGCCATGGAAGCATTGAGTGTGTTTGTCGAGCCTGCGCATAAAGTGTGAGTGCAAATTTGAGCTTGCGCAAGCTCTTCGAGTGTCTGAGTGTGTGTGTGTGTGAGAAAGAGAGAGAGAGAGAAGGAGAATGAGTGCGCATGCAAGGCTTTTGCCGGTGGCAGCGCAGACATCAGCTGTTTTTTTTGTGTGTCTCCTTTATGCTTTTTTCTTTCTTGTGGTTTTCTGCCGGTCGAAATAAGATGACTGAAGTCTTACCTCTTCTTATGCTATTTATCCTTGCATTGCAGACTGGACGAGTCCGCTAACGGCACCAGCAACTGCCACAGCCGCAGAGGTGAACGTGGCTGACGTGGACGTTGCAAACGCGGACGTTGCGAACGTGGACGTGGACGTCGACGTTGATGTTGATGTTGATGTTGTGGATGGCCATCCCGCTTCAGTGCTGCACATGCGTCAGCATCAGGCGCTCAACACCCGCCCACGCCTCTCCTCCTCGTCGTCCGCCTCCTCGACGGGCGTCGGCGTTAAGGCCCCCGTGTGCCCCATGGCGGCCAGCTTCGATATGCTAAACGGAGGCAGTGCAACCGCCGGCTACATGTCGAACGTGTTGCAGGCAGCACCGCAGGCAACAGCGTTGCCCGCATCTCCGCTGCAGTCGACGCCAACGGCTCGCTTCGGCGCCATCGACAATCTGGATGATGTGAGCGCCGTTGCGGTGCAGGAGCTGTCGCAGCAGCTACAGGCCAAGCTGCGCGACGCCAAGAGCCAGCATCTGGCCTGCACCGAGGTGACGCTGCCCAACAATCTGATGCAGCGCATCGCAGCCGAAATTATTCGCATGTCGGAGCGGGAGCCGTGCGGCGAAAGGGCCTGCACCATATTCATCGAGTTCGAGAGCGAACCGAACAACGTCAGGTAAGCAATTGATGATCGGTGGACACAACAGAAGTGCATAAAACTAACCCTCTCTCTCTCTCCCATTCTACAGGCGCATTGCTTCGTTTAAGGTGGATCCGGACACGGTTTCCATATTTGAGCTTTATCTAACGTTGAAGCAGGACAAGCGCGGCTGGTCCAGCCTGCTGCCTAAGCTGCTCAAGTGAGCTTTTTTATCTTTAAGATCACATAAACAGTTTACTCACTCTCTCTCTCTCTCACACATTTTCATGTATAGATATATAACACGCAGCAATACGATTATGATCAGTCCCGATTTTACTTTGACCAAGAACAAACTCTACTCTCCCAGTAGAGGCAGCATCATATGAGGCATATGGAAGGCTTAGATGTCGATGTGGGCGTGTTTCGATGGTGTACTTTGGATGCTGCACTTAAATCATTACACAAATCCCTCCGAATAAGTAAATGAATGTATAAGAAGAACAGCGAATGCAACAGCTCCAAAACTCTAAACACAAACTCACGTCGACGTCCTTAACAAAACCCATCCAAAAGAAACAAAAACATACAAAAAACGAAAATTAATAATTTAAAAGAAACAACAAAACCCATAAAGAGGCAAACTTTGGACCACAATTCAGCAAATCCTACAAAACAAAAACAACAAATCAACGCAACACTAGGAGAAATAATAATAATAATAATTAAAACAACAACCCAACAACAAATTATGTATATTGAGACCTACAAAATGCTAAAAACAAACAAAAACAAATCAACTGCAGTTGCAGGCAACTCAAAACTCTTATTGGACTGACTTTTTGGCTTATAAACAAAAAATTAAACTTTTTGAAACAAAAACAAAAACTCAAAAAAAAAAAAACAAATATTGAAAATATTGTAAACAAAAAAAGGAAAATTGTCACTCAGTGAAAACGGTTGCCGGTTATCCGTTTTTAAAAACAAAAACAAAAAAAAAAGGGAAAACAAAAGATATAAAAAAGGAAAACCTCCCAAAAATGTATAAGAGCAAAAAGAGAGTATTAATCGTATAAGTAGATGAGTGTATCAGATAAAGCATGAATACGAGAATCGAAATATGTATGTATGCATATATGCGTATATGCATATATATGTATATGAAGTATCGCTGATATACTTATGGATGTATGTATGTTTTTCTTCAGGATCTTATTAGGCTATAAAATCTCTATATATAAAACCAATTTATATATATATATATATATATATATATATATGGGGGGGAAAAACAGAGCAAACAATAAGTAAAAAAGAGTTGATGCAAAACAACATATTATATATAAATAATAATAATAATAATAATAAAAAAACAAAGTTGATGTGATATTATATAATAATTATGAATATTGAAACACAAACAAACACACACACATACTTAAAAACAAGCAAAAGTTGAACACTTGAAAATTTGTTTAAATTAATCTTTTTCTCTTCAATTTGTCTTGAAAAACAATTTAGTTTTTTCATTTTTTTTTCGAGTTCTTCACAAATGTAAACTCCGCGTTTTCTTTTTCTTGTACAGAGTTTTAAACTCTGGCTCTACATTGATATATACAAAATACAAAATATATATATATACATAAATATATATATAAAATATTTATAATACTTGATGTGTTTCTAGCTTAAGATTTTAATATTAAAAAGAAAAACATAAACAAATCAGAGAATTCAATGTGTGTAGCTGTGTATTTAACTCGTAGTTTAGTTTAAACAATTATTAAAACAAAACAAGAAAACAATTGGCATTGCATTAAACAATAATATATATGCTTAATATACAGTGGGGCAGCTAAATGTATTTGTGAGTAAAATTTAAAGAAAAGTAAGAGAAAGAAAAACCAATTCGAATGTTAAGCTAAAGAATGAAAGAAAAATGTAAAAGCAAAATGTTTGGGAAAAGAAATCTATAAAGTCATCTGTGTTAATAAATTTTAAAATAATTTATAGCGTAGCGTAAAATTACAAATTAAAAAATTAATAACTAAAACAAATTCTAAAAGCCGATTTCAAAACTTTTATAGCTGCAAAAACAACAAAAACAAAAAAAAAAAGAAAAAAAAAACATTTCAAGCCGTAAAACAAGTATTTGACAAATTTAAGCTAAAATATATTTAAACAATTTACATGCAATACACACACACACAAACACACACATGTGCAACAAACAGAATTTATTTATACTTTAATCAATAATAAACACAATTAACAAAAACACCCAAAAAAGATCTCGCTACATACAAAAATCCTTGCAGCTTGCAGCTTAATCTAAAAAATAATTAATAGAAATATAAAAAATTAAATTAACCATTTTTAAAATGCAATAAGCAATAAGCAAACAAACAAAAACAATAGTAAAAAACATATTTCCCAACAAAATAGAATTCTTATACCGAAAATATACAAAAAATGCTGCAAGGATATTTAATTTAAAAACTAATACTAAAATTAAAAAACAAAAAAACTCATTAAATTAGAAAAAAAAACTCACACATGAAAAATAAAAACAAAATACGCATTTTCTTTACACTTTGTTTAACATTACAAGCAACTTAAAACTAATAAATATAAAATACACATGTAAATATAAAAACAACAACACAAACGCAATTCAAAGCGTATTTAATGTATTTAACGTAAAAGAAACAAGTTTAAAACAAATGTGAACATAAAAAACTATGCAAGCAAGTGAAAGAAATAGAACCATGAATGTGATCTATTTAATAATTAACAAACAAATAGAAAACTAAAGCAAAAAAAAAAAAAAAAAAAAAACAGTTGACAAATTTAATTTCCTTTTGTTTTTTTTTTTTTTAATAGAGTATTAATAAATGTAAAAACTTTTAATTTGTAGAGCTAAAAGAAACAAAACAAAAACAAAATTAAATGTCTTTTTCTTTTTTTTACTTAACGCCAGGCTTAAAAATAATACTTAAAACAAAGTAGTATGCAACGCTTTAAATATTTTTTTCTTTTTGTATTTTGATTTCCACGTTCTTCAATGGATGGATGTATAGGAAAAGAAGAAGAAGAAGATGAAGAATCTTAGACACGTCCAGTGCTCCTCAAAGTATTTGTAAACAATAATGATATATGGTTAAAAAAGGAATAAAACTAAATACCAAACTATGGATAGAGTTATATATATATGTATATGTATGTGTGTAGAATTTTTACATACTCCTATATATATGTATATATACACGTATATATATATATATAATAATACGAATGTATGTGTGTGTGTTAAAAGGGAACCAATTAATGCATTCAATGAAAACCAAAAGAAATTTAAACAATAATCAATCAATTAGAAACGCCTCAAGTAAAAAATCGATATATATATATATATATATATACATATATCTATAAAGCAAAGTACACGTAAACAAAAATACTAGTAAATTCTTCTTCAAAATATTTTTAGAGCAGAGCACATCAAATACTTAAAAGCGAACCCAACTCGAAGCCCCTCAAATCACTTCACACATTCCACACACTCATCATATAAAAACTAAAAAATTTAATATTCTTATGTATTTAAGCGATTATCCCACCATGTGATTTAAATACTGAAAAACCTTAATTTCAAAAACAAAAAAATAACAAAATATTAATATTATAAAAAAAATATATTCCAAATTTTTGATGTTGAAATTTGTTTTGGGAAACGAAAAAAGAAAAGAAAATGAAAATTTTGTTGCAAAGACTCGGATACAATCACAAAAGTTAATGATGCCATGGCTAAATTTAAACTCTAGGCGAGTTTCTCTCAGTGTATTGTCATTTCTTTCTCATCAGACCAAGAAAACACGACGCAGAAGAAGAACATCTAAACTTAACTTAAGTTAACAAAAGTTGATAAAAACTCAATGTTGTAAATCAAGTAGCTACGCATGCATATATATATATATATATATATATATATATATATATATATATATATATATATATATATATATATATATATATATATATATATATATATGACTAAGTAATGTTTAACAATTTCCATATATTATATCTACAAAATCAAGTGAAAAGCGTTACGGCCTAAAGAAAAAGGAAAGAAGAGGAAAAACAAAGCAAATGCAAACAAAAACAAAACAAGAAAACAATATTATTATATATATATATTATATATATACACGTGTGTATGTAAAACAACAAATTTAAACTTTAGTAGCGCTTAACAAATTCTAGCAATTTAACAAATTTTAATTAATCAAAATATGACAAAAATATATATACATATATATATATAACAAAACGAAACAAATGCAAACAAACTGCAATTTCTTTTTTCTCTGTGTAAAAGTTGAGTAAAAAAATAAAAAAAAATACAAAAAAAAATAAATAAATTTTTTAAATGTGAAAATCAAACAGTTTCTTATTTGAACGCCATGTAAAAAAAGCTTTTGGTTGTTGTCTCAGCTAAGTTCCCCTAAGCAATGTCACACACTCAGTCAGTCAGTCAGTCAGTCACGCTGCAACCAATAGCAGCTCACGCTCGAACGCACACTTGCGCAACTTTTAGATCCTCGTGAAGCTTTTCGTTGAGCCAATCAGCTGAGAGCAAGCAAGCTCGTGCTGCAGCTCGGCTTGAGCCAACTGCTTGTGCGCGCAGCCTTCTTCATTCGTTCAACGTTGCTTGGCTGCAAAAGACGCGTTCTCGCTGCGCCGTTGCTTAATTCGCCGTGACTCGCGTGTGTCTGTGTTGTTGTTGTCGTCGTCTTCGTCGTCATTGTTGCTCTTTCTTATTGGATTTCCGAACAATTGTAACTGACTGAGCTTTTCAAGCGAAAATAATGCTAGTTCTATGATAGGTAGGTGCAATCAGGCTCTATATCATGCCGTGTGTGTGTGTGTGTTAGTGTGTGATATGTATGGCAGATAAGCTGAGTTGCTCTTGCCCTTCCAAAATGTCAACGTAATCTCAGAAATCTAGTCTTTTGTTAAGTCTTGTGCATTCACATTCGGTTTCATGTTGCGGCATTTCTTTGAGCCAAGACTAATGAGTGCCTCTCCCTCCCTCTCTCTCGCTCTCTATATCTCTCTTTCTGTGTGTGTGCATAAGTAATTCATATGGATACCAATAAATGAGTCGGAATAGTCGCCTGCTGAGATCGTCTATCTGCAGGAACTGCAGACGCGCCCAGCCCCAGCCACAGCCCCAACTCACGCCAGAACTTGGCTAAAATTAGCTAATCGATGCCAGGCAATCAGCCAGGCTTAACTTCATGCAGGACTTGGCTCAAATCCAATTAGTCAACCTCAAGTAATTGACAATATCGCCCACTAGATAAGTTTCACATTTGCCCAGCTCATAAACAATGGAGCTCAGCTCCAGCTCCACTAATTACACACAAAATGGAAGCTCCATGCGATTGCAATTAAAGTTCATGACGAAAAATTAAACATTAAGCGAGTTTTTAGATTATCAATTGGTAAGCTATGAACTAATTTATTTATTTTAATATTTTTTATTTTTATATGCATATTTTGAATAAGCGTTTTTTATTTATTTAACGTGCGAAGTATTATATTCATAATATAATTATATTTCATATAAATATTTAAGACCAACCCAAAATTTTATTTACGATTAATATTTAGCCAGAACCTATAATTAGTTCTTTAATTTAAATATTTTTCCTCAAAAAACTCTATCAGAATCTATCTATCTATCGTTGCTTCTCACGAGAAAAAGCAAAAACTGCATTCATAACATTTATGCAATCTGAAAGCTGGAGCAGATCCATATGCAAACAGTTCGTGGAAGCGGAGGCCCAGGCCGAGCAGAGGCTGTGTCTCTGAGCGCTGGTGGCCTCCAGAGGCAGATGCAGTGCAGCGATAGAGAAAGAATGGGAGAGAGAGAGAGAGCGAGAGAGGTAAAGAGGCTGTTCTGGCGAATAACTTGGCCAACTGCAAGGGGCAGGTCTTTCAACCGGGTCGAGAGTTGAGCTTGAGTTTTGAGTTTGTGCAATTTGAAGCGTTCGATTAGCCAAGCATTGGCCAGGGCTCTACCTAGAAGCGGGTTCCACTGTGGTTTGTTTGTTTTTCAATTTCATTTCTTTTAATTTGTTGTTGTTGCTCATTTTGCTGACTGGCGGCGCCTGGCGCAGGTAACGTTGGCCCCCTCTTTGGGCCATGACTCACTTTCTGCATGTTTTGTTGTTGGCATTGCCTGCTCAATTGCCAATTGCATTCCCAACGTATCAATTTGCAATTGAAATTAACACTTGTTTGGCCCCACTTTGCTTTGTCTTTTTTTAGCACGTGCCCTTAACCCCAGACAGCCTCAGCTCCAGCCTCAGCTCCGGCGGTTGCGGCATGGAGCACAGCAGCAGCAGCAACAACAACAACAGCAACGAGCCCCCAGCGCTGGAGCCATCAGAGTCAAGTGCCACGCCCACGCCCACGGCCAGCTGCGACGAGCCGCCGCCGCCGCCTCCCACTCTGGCCACCCAAATCACCTCAATCGACGGTTTCTTCAATCGCAAACGCGGCCGACCGCCCAAAAATCGATTTGTGGAAGTCTATAAGAGCGTAAGTAATGATATATTTTATATATAACTATTATGTATGTATGTATGTATGTATGTATTGTTTGATTTATATTTAAGTGATGATATTCTATGTTCAAATTATTATATTTAAAACTACATAAGTATTATTATTATTTTATGTATATTTACATAAGGGATATGATATTTCATATTGAAATTTACATTAGGGTTTGTCTTTTTTTATCATTATATATTATATTTATTATATTAAAATTTACATTAGTATTATTTTGTCTTTTAAATTTATGTTTCAGTGTTTATATTCTATATTAAAATTATACAATATATCAAAATTGACATTGGTATTATTTCTTACTCCTATGTAGGTTATTCAAGTGATAATATTTTATATTGTATATATTATATTTATTATATTATACTATACTATACTATATTGTATTATATTTATTATATTAAAATTTACTTTAGTATTATTTTGTCTTTTAAATTTGTGTTTCAGTGTTTATATTCAATATTACAAATAATTTTACTATCAAAATCAACATTAGTATTATTTCTTACTCTTATGTTGGTTAGTTAGGTGATAATATTTTATATAGTAATTATTATTGGCATTAGTATTGATATTATTTTATTTATACTACTAAATACCAGATATATCTATGTATATCTATCATATATTTAACTCATATCAATAATTTGTATAGCTCTTTTTTAGTTCATCGTTCTATAAATAGGGTTTCTGCTGTGTCTTTCTCTTCGTCTCGATGTTCCTTTTCGGTTTGTCTAGTTCGCGACGCGCCCTAGCTAATGCCAATGCATATTGACACTCTCACACACTCACACTCACACACTCACACTCACTCACTCACACACTTGCATACTCATTGTAATTAGGAATTTGCGCCTATTTGCGTGCTGCGTCGCGTCGCGTCGCAATGGGTTATCCGAAGGGAGGGGGGCCACGGGGTGGGGTGGGGCTGTCGAGGGTGCCATCAGGCATCGATGGGGCTCCTAATGCGGCATTTTATGTGCCGTGTGTTGAATTGAGTTTTTCGGATTTGGTTTTTGCCATATTCGTCATATTAATATTGACAACGAGTGTTTCCGCATTTATTTCACTTGCCTGTGTCTGTGGCCACGCCTCCCCGCCATACCGCACCACACCGCCCACTAGCGAGACAGTGGAGCTCGTCGAACGTTTTGTGCTTTTAACTGTCATTTTCATAATTTCTACATTTTTGAGCCCAGTTTGTCGGCACACACACACACACACACACACACACACATAGCTACGATTACACAGCCCACGCGTCAGCCTCTAGTGACGCGGGCCCAGGCAGCGATTGGCGGTGGGCAGAGGGGGTCTAGAAGGGGACGGGGGGCAGGTGTTGGCCAAGTACACACAATTGTACTTGGGGCTCGCTGTGAGAGTCGTTTATTTTGTCGGTGTGAATCGAATAATTTGAATAAATATTTTGTCCATTGCCTTTTGCGGTATTCTCTTTTTTTTTTTTTTTTTTTCTTCTTTTTCTTATTATTATTTTTTATTATTTTGATTGTTTTTTGGGAAATATGTTAGCTGGCGACGCGATTGAGGACTGAACGCTACTAGAGACCTACATTTGAGGGCTACTTGGATAGGGCTAAGAAGAAGAGTTATGAGTGGAACTTTAAATTTAACTAGAATGAGGTTATTGATATTTGGGGCTGTGTAATGTATGTAAGTAGGTATATTGTTATAAAGTATTTGTATTTATATTGAAAAGCTGTTTAACTAATTAGCATAAGCCACAAACATCATAATCTATAGATCTCATTTTGTTCTTAAGTTCCTCTTAGAGTGAAAATGAACAGAGCATATGAGGAGAATCTGAATGCGAAGTATATAGAAGCAACTAAGAACGAAATTGAGGGAGAAAACTATGATAGTGAACTAGAGAGAGTGAGAGCGAGCGAGAGTGACAGAGATATAAGAAAATAACAGGAGAGATGAAGTGAGAGAGAGAGACTGATAATAGTAGGGACATAGAGAGTGAGAGAGAGGGACAGAGAGATGGATGGAGACATTCCCAAAAATATAGATATAGAGAGAAAGAAATATATGTATATAAGGACTAGCCGAATTCAGATAGAAAGAGACAACAAGTAAGACTGAAACGAGCCGAACTTTAAAAGAATGAGTACACAGAAACAAGAAGATTTGTTTATGAGATGAAATGGTAAACTTCTAAAGTGAAGCCTACAAATGCTGGAAATAAATAAACCTATTTGTAATATAGATTTCCGACAGTAAACCAGATCAATCATAATTATGCCTTTCAATGGCTGGGCTGTTGCATTAGTTTCGTGGCGACCCTCTCTGACCGCCATCGAATGCGACGATTAAAAGGAACGAAACAACTACAATAACTTCTATATATTGTATTTAATCATATAAGGTGTGTGTACTTATATGAATGGCTCTATATATGCGGGTGTGTATGCGTGTGCTCATACGCATGTCTCTCTCTCTCTGTGTGTGTGTGTGTGTGTGTGTGTGTGTGTGCGACAACTGATCAGGTAAAGCCAAACACGTTTCATTGTCTTTTTTTTTCAATCTTTTGGAGTAATTATTAATTATAGATGCCCTCGAGCCATAACTATTTTTATATGCTCTATAAAGGCTTCGTTGATTTTATGTGACATAATTTATAAACATATATACATGCATATATTTTTTTTATCTATAAGATTCATTTAAAGTATTTTAAAATAAATTGTAAAATATTTCGAAATTTTCTGCAAGACTTTCGTTTGACCATTTGTGGTAAGGGTATTCAAAAGTTGGATTTCCTTTTTGTTTCTATATGGTTTCTCTTTTTGTATTTGGTTTTTATTTTGTTTATGCGCTTTTTTTTATATATATATATACACACACATATATTTTTATTATTGATTTTGATGCGTGAACAAAATTTAAATAGTGACATTTTGGGCCAACAATAAACATTAACAGTAATTTCGGAAATAATAAACTGGTTGCGACTGTTTGTCATAAATCCGAAACTATGACAAAAACAACAACTACAACTACAGCAACAACAACAACAGCAACAGTGGCAACAATTTCAACAACAACAAAGACAACCTCAAGTACAGCAATGCCAAAGAAATTCATTGAAACACCGCCCACAACTTTCAGGGGGGCTGCAAGCAGAGACTACCAATAATTTAGCAATAGTCGAGACTTACAATATAATCCCTAACAAAATAAATACTTCAAGTGATCTCATTGCACTCAAAGTTTAACCAGATCTGAACTAGTTCCGCTACAGAAAAATATTTCTTAAAATATAAGATATTGTATTTATCTATTGTCTAATTTTTGATCTTTTCAGGCTCAGCAGTCGCCTCAGGCCATCTTCACCAGTTTCAAGTTGGAAAAAAATGATCCATCCTCTGGCTGCGGCTTGGCAAGCGCCGCAGATGCAGCCGAAGAGCGACCCACTGCCTTGAGACTTGGGGCTGGCGCTGGGGAATCCACTGCAACAGATCTCACACCTAGTCGTAGCAGAAAGAGAGCCCGCGTTTGGACTGTGGATCTACACAGAAGTCCCGCCAGTGTGCGCAGTGCAAGTCCCTCTATAGAAAGAACGAAGAACCCTTCGACAAGGGAATTACCTGAGAGAGATAGATCGCCAGTTTCGGTGAGCGTGCCAGAATTTGTTATTCTCTAAAATAATATATAGATTTATGAAAGAGTTTATCTGACAGTTTATTAATAACAAATATGAATTATTTAAAAAAAGGATATATATAAATAGCAGATGATTTATATATTTTTAAAAATATTTAAAAAATATTATTGACGCTTCCTGTGGCAGTTGTATATTTTTTTCTGATTTATTATTTTTTTTATTTATTATTATTTTATTTTATTTCGACACATGGAAAGCAAGAAAGAATATTTATAATTAAATTATGATTTAAAATACTTGAACTGCAACTCTTCTTGATTTTCCTATATTCAAATTGATAATACATATGTATATGTATATATGTATATTTATATATGTACATATATGTATGTATGCTTAACTTGACTGTGAATATATGTAGATCATGAAACTGTTTTTTGTATTTTTAGTAATTATCGTAATTATCGTAATACAAACCTGAAGAATATATATATATACAATATATATAAAGAATATAATATATACATATATAATATCCATATTAATGTTTTTTTTTCTTTAATTACAGCTGCTGTTCAGTACGCCTGGCACGCAGCCAGCTGCAGTCGGCAAGCCCGTGGAGCGAGTTTCTGGTACGTAAGCTCTATATAGCATACGTGATATATGATTTTCTAGAAATATTTCTCCTTTTAGTGGTTCGTGCAGCGGGCACCTTCTATCCGGAGAACGCGAGCTCGGCTCAAGCAGCGGAGCTCACGGACAACTCCGGCAGATACGGCGCGCTGCCCAGCGCAGATTGCATGGCGGATCAGCCGGAGGATCTGAGCATGCGCACCGGTGCAGCGGTCTCAGCGAGTGGGCGTGGCGAGCCGGAGGCGAAGCTGCTGCAGTTCAAGCAGCTGCTCGACCTGTACCAGCGGCAGGTGCTGCTGCCCAGCTTCCTGGCTGCGGCCAGCCAGCCCGCTGCGCTGGACATGCGCCTGCTGCTGGAGAGTGCGGCGCAGCAGAAGATGCTGCTGATCAATGCGGCGGCCGCGGGCGCCGTAGCAGCAGCAGCGGCCGCAGCAGCAGCAACAGCCACATCCCCAACGGGCGCAGCGGCAGAGGAGACGGCGCCAACAGCTGCAGCTGCAGCGGCAGCGGCAGCGGCACCAGCGGCCGCCCGAGCTGCTGGCAAGCGGGTCCGGGATCAGGACATACCCACGGGCTACCTCAAGTTCCGCTTCAACGAGGACTGCGGCTTCGAGCGCTGCGGCTATCGCAACCATCAGTCGCACTTCCACTGCAATCGGCGCGACTGCCACTACAGCTTCTGCGACAAGACGCGCTTCGTGCAGCACACGGCGCGGCACGAGCGGATGGACAGCCTCATGGGCGAGGACTTTCGCCAGTATCGCGCGAACATGCGCTGCGGCGTGCCAGACTGCTGCTATGCCACGCAGGCGACGGCAGCAGGTGCGGCAGGTAGGTGGGCAGGCGAATTCTGCGCGCACTCTCGCTTCTGCTGCTAATCCGAGAACCTCTTCATTCACAGACGACAGCCTGGCTTTGGGCGCGCCCAAGAAGTCGTCGCACTTCCATTGCCGTAAGTGCGACTACGTCTGCACCGACTCCAACAAGGTGGTGGCCCATCGCCGGCTGCACCTGCGACTGGAGTACGTGCGCTCGGCCGGCTTCCGGAAGATCGCCAGCAACGAGCCCTGCGCCTCACCTGGCTGCACCTACGCGCTGCGGCACACGCACTACCACTGCACCACCTGCGATTGCAGCGTCCTCTCGCGCGCCCAGCTCGCCTCGCACCGCCACCGGACACTGGGCCAAGCCGCCAAGCAGTTGGCGGAGAGTGCCACTGCCGCCAGCTCCGCACTGGACGTCGAGGCATATCCCTAGGCCAGGGGGCTCTGCAAAAGCTATAGAAGCCATACAAATCCAAATGCAATATGTAAATTAGATCGAATCAAATGAAGCTAAGTGAAAAGAACTAAAACTTGAAAGAAGAAAGAAAACAAAAGTATAATAAATATTAAAAGTAAATATATATATGAGATATCTATATTAATTTCATTTTATATATGTATATTAATTATAAAATATTATTTATTTCATTTGCAATTTTGCAATTTGCATTTTAATTCTCAGCCAGGTCTTGCATATTAACCCGATTTCGATGAGTTAGCGACCAATGCTGTGTGTACTGGAAGAGTGAGCGCAGAAAGATAAAGTAGAATAGTTCCGCTAGGAAAACTACACTGAACCCAAACATCAGGCTCATAATGCCACCAGTTAAGGCTAAAACACAGGAAATATGGAGCAATATTAATATGTGTATAATAATAATAATAGATTCTTGGCATCCAGCTCCACTCACACATGTATTCCGTGCGACCCGTGTAGGAGGATCTCACATGGCTGCGAAAGTAATTGTCGTCGTGATAGAAGTTGACTATCGCCAGGTTCGTGACAATGAAATCCGTTGAGAAGTTCTTGAAGAAATCGCCCTGAGCACTGACACTCGCGGGCCGGAAAGGAATGATGGGAATGCTGAACGCATTGGGAAAGTACGTGATATCGTGGCAGCCAGTCAGACAGAGCTCCTTGCACTCCGTACTCTCGCCATCCGCATTGCCGAGCTCCGCCCGATTCACGCAATCGAAGTGGGCGACATGGCAAACGGTGGCATTGCGATAGATCAAGGGCAGGTAATAGGGTATGCAGTCGCAGAGCCTCAAGAAGTAGATCGCATCACACTCTGCCTCGCAGTTGCGCCGTGTGTAGTACTTGTAGAAGAGCAGCTGCTGCTCATCACTGAAAATGCACTGTCGGGTCGTGCGATCGATTTGGCGTATGGAGGGGACAGCCTCATAGCTATTCGGCACGATGCGATAGTTGGTCTCGTGGCCTAGCATGATGGGTAAGCCAGATTCCTTCAAGCGCGGCTGATCGATGGAGTTGTACAGAAGTACCTACGGAATACGGGAGGGAATATAATATTATTCTGTCAAAGTCCTTGGATAATTTATAAATGAGTACACCTATAGAGCGACCTTATACCATATTGATGATAGTAAAAGTCCAAACCTTAAATCCTTGTCCATTAGTCGAAGAGCAATAATACTCGTCTGTATGCCCATTTAGCACGATTTTGAGACCGTTATAGATGCCCGTGCCAAGACCTGGACGTGGATAATACCCAGCAGGTAAATCTTTTGGATAGCCCTTGATGGGATTCCAATCTACAGCAATATCCGAAAGACCCTTAGAGGAAGTATAATCACGGAGTGAAGAGTCACTGAATGAAAATAAACGAATATGATCTCAATGTAAAGAAACATTTAAATCTTATATGGGAATGTATAAAAAAAGGGTTAAAGCATATAGAAATAATACAAAATTATGTTAATATAAATTAATGTTATTTAAAAGAAATATTTCATAAAACCGAAAAGCAATAAAAATTACATTTATTTAAAAATTAACACACCAATCAAAATAAATAAATAATAATATTTGAAAAAATAAAAAATAAAAATATACAAATAATTAAATTTAAATAATAGATTTAAGCATAATATTTAAAGTATTTATTATTATAAATAAATATATTTATAAGCAAAAATAAAAAATCAGGTAAAAATAAATCTAATTTAAATCTATATATACATATAAAAGAAAGTTGTATATATATATATATATATATATATATATATATATATATATATATATATTTCACTGTCTGTCTCTCTGCCCGTCTGCCTAAGAAGAGCAAGGGATGCAGAAGAGCTCCAGAAAATCATTTAGAAAAGGCCTGCAGCAGCAGAGAGTGTTCCCATTGCTCTATGGGCGCCCTGCTCAAAATTTGAGTGGAAGTCGCCCTATATAAAGGGCCGCAGCTGTGGAATTTATTCAGTCGTCCACACTCAGTGGGATCAGTCGTACGTTCAGTGCACTGAATAAATTCCGCAGCTGCTCAAATTTTGAGCTGAGCGCCAGATAGAGATCGTTGCAGTCGATGCCATGGGAACATTCTCTGCTGCTGCAGGCATTTTCTAAATGATCTCCTGGAGTTCTTCTGCATCCAGCATCCAACGAAGAGAAGCGCGCAGATTCGTATTCAACAGACGTAGAGGATTTAATGGATAGGGCAAAGCAACGTTTGCCGGGCCAGCTAGTTTAATATAAATTGTATATACGTATATAAATTCATCTTTTATTATATCGAAATGTTTAGTTCATGCCATTTCCCACCTGCGCTTGTATATATAGTACGGATGCAGAAAGTTGAAGACGCAGCAGAGGCCTTCGTCCACGTAGATCTCCCGGAATAGATCCGTGCAGGGCAGAGTCTTCTGGCCGAATTCGCAGGAGACCATCATCTCATCGCACTTGTGTGAGACATTAAATATGAAATTGGCAAACGAATTGCGCTTGGAACGTGGCCTAAACGAACTGAAGCGAGTGTAATTGAATTCCTGGTTGCACGCCTTCTGCAGCATCGCGTGCTCCAGCGAGCCACTAAGGTTACTTGTGTATTCCATTTCCAGTTATCTATCGGAGCTACTTACGATTCAAATGCGGACACTATGGAGCGCTTGGCCTTGTTCATGCTGCACACAGTTATCGCTGGGAAGGGTATGCTCTGTATCGCCGTCACCGTTGGACTAATCCCGATGATAACTGGCGTACTCTGCCACTTGTGGAACACATTCGCGGCCAGATTGATGGCCACATAGACAGCCACTATGAACACCTTGGCAAAGTAGAGCTGCACCCAGCCGGGCAGCTCGTTGTCCCACACATATTTCAAGCCCTGCAAGGATGTGCTGCGCAGAAATTCCTTCGACCTCCGCTCGCAGCCGTGCCACAATAATTTCAGCAGTTTTCCTGGCCACATTTTCGACGGATTGCAGAAAAACCTCTGCCTCCTTATATAGGTGAGCAGCACGTTTAAAATGAATTAACTAATTGATTTGCTTCTTGAATTGAGGTCTAATTACACAGGTCTTAATGGTTCTTAGGCATAGATTGGAAAATAATAAGGCTCGAAGGTGTAGTGAACCTTAAGTGATTGAAATTAGTGTACAATAAATAGCTGTACATAAACTAAAACTTCTAGTAGGCGACTTTAGCCAGGTCTTAAGCATATATTGGCTATAATATAATACATTCATATACCCAAAACTATGTATGCAAATTTTCATTTTCAATCTAATTTCAATCTAATTTTCTATTACTCAGCTCAGTTAGTAGTAGTAGTAGGTATATACATACATATTCTGTTAGGTATATACATAAATATATATCATTTAATATTATTATCACCTTGCAGATATTTTGTATACCCTGGATTCAATGAATCATGTCACTCTCGTGGCATTTCTAAAGTGCTATATAATATTTACATATATACAGTAATATACCTACCTCTATGAATCACTCTGAAATAAATAAAAATAAAAATAGATTGCGATTGATTTGTTATTAACCGTTTTTCATTATAGGCACATGCTATAATCGAGTTGCAAAACCCTATAATATCTCATAAGACTTTGCTTGTCTCCCCCATAGCTTGAGGAAATATATGATAAATAAATATATAATATTTAGTTATACATCCACAGTTTACAGAATTTTTAAAATTGCATTTATTCAGACATACATATTTTATGTTAAATATATATATATGTATATATATACGCCTGTGTGTACATGTGTGTATATGGTATGTTAAGAGTTTGCATTGCCTCTGATTGCAGATTGCCCCTCGGTCGAACTTACAGAACTAATAAACAACGGAATACAGGCAGGCAGGCGGGGAATGGAACTGGGTCTAAATGCTAGCGTTTAGCGGACTGATAAGGTATTTCTATATAAATATCTATATAGCTCTAACTGTACAAGGCCCGGGGCAAAGCTGATAAACGTGTGTTAGGCAAACACAGGCTAAAGCATACAAAATGAAACAGAAACACAAAAAAAAATAAAAAAAAAAATACTTGTACGCTGCACTGGGCAAAAGATTTTGGGTCGGGCCGCAGGAATGAATGAAGATTAAGTTTGGGCGCCGTTTAGCGACCGTTCCAGTAGCCAACGCGTCCGTTCTCAAAGGCCAAATTGATGCGTGGATGGGGCAGCGCCTTGCCCGGCTGCAGTGGCTCTCGCAGCTGAGCGGGCGTCGACGGATCGTCCTCGAACAGCAGGCACTGACGCACAAACTCCAGGAACAGCTGCTGTGCCTGCTGCACCGCACCGGGCAGCGCCTGCAGATTCGCATCGCTGCTCAGCTGGCGGACGAGCTGTTCGCAGATGCGCGTATTCGTGTCCACATCGAAGAGCGGCACACCGAAGTTCACATCCAACAGCGTCCACTCCTCGGTGTTTGGCTCCGGCTCGGCAGCCGCATCGCCAATGGGCAGCTCCACAGAGCTCTGCGAGAGCAGATCGCCACGACTGCTGCCGCTGTGGTCATTGCATTTGGCCAGCTCGCTGGCCAGCAGCTGGGTGCAGTCCGCCGAGGTGTATTCGTTTGCTGGCCCATGCTCGGGCGTCGTGGCGAAGTGATTCTCGTCGGGACTCTTCAGCTGAAAGCTGGTCAGCTGATCATTTGGCACATTGTTTGACTTGCTGGCGGAGGCGACGGCGGCGCCCTGCGTCTGACGCTTGCGCTGCGGCAGCTTCAGCTTCACCTGCAGCTCGTACTCCTCGCAGCCCAGATCGGGCACGCCCGTATTCAGAAATGTTATGTAGCCGCATTGATGGCGCAAATCCAGAAGGCTGGCCAGCTTTTGCACAGCTCGATGTGTGGCCCACTTGGCCTGGCCCGCATCGGTGACCTGGAATGGAAACGATTCGTAGTGCAGCTCGCCGCTCGTACGTATGCCATAGCCCTGCAGCAGAATGCAGCCGTTCTTTAGCTGATCGTTCAGATTGCGAAAGTTCTCCGAGTTGAGCACATAGGCGTCCGAGTGGAGTATGTTCACCAACAGCTTGCCGTAGCCCAGGAAGAGGCGTGGCAAAGACTTGAGCACCGTGCCGCGACACAGCAGCAAGCTGGGCGGTCCATAGCCTGTGGAGAGCGAAGTGAAATCAAACCAGGCTCCAACTCAAGTGGGCAGCTCGCTACTCACCCGTGATATGGTTGTAGAACAGCTTGCTCCACATGGGCATTGCGTCCGAGCTGCGCACAAACTGTCCGAAAAACGGAATGCTAAACATGTGACTCAGCGTGGCCGTCAGCGGCGCCGCCGACACAATAAACTTGTACTTCTTTTCGAGCACACGATCGCGCGTCTGCCAATCGAGGCCCTCCAAGCACTCCAGTCGCAGCAGGTCTAGTCCACCCGGCAGCAGCGGACGCAACGAGCAGATGGTGGAGCGCAAGATAACGGCGTGTGCGAAGTAGCGTGAGACATCGCCCTCGCCCTCGGCGTCCAGCAGAGAGACCTGCTCCAGCTCGGCCAGAAAGCTGTCCAGGCTCTCCTCGCACAGTTTGCCTACCTCGAACATGGTGACGGCATGATTCTTCAGGCCCGGCGACAGATTGCCCATCATCAAGAATGCAGTCAACGTGGAGTCGAATAGGAAGCCCACGCGCTTGCCGCTCTTTGGTGAAGCACCAACTGCTGGCGCAGCTGCAGCTGCTGCTCCAACTCCTGGTTTTGTAGTGGTCGTGCGCTCGCTGACCTCTTCCAGCTCGGAGCTAAGCTCGTGGTCGTCGCTGTTGTTGCCATTGTTGTGTGTGGGCGCTGTGGGCGTGGTCAGGTTGGCAAAACTAAAGTCGCTGGTGTTGCCATCGGACGAGAGATAGCCAATTGAGCTGCTGTCTTTGTCTTTGTCCTTCTCCTTGTCTTTATCCTTCTCCTTGTCGCTATCTTTGTCCTTCTCCTGCTTGGGCGTCTTGGGACTCGGCTGTTGCTGCTGCTGCTGCTCGAACTCAAAGCTCTGAGCGTACATATTGTAGTTGAGCGGCGTTATTTGAGGCGTCTGCGGTGGCTGCTGCTCGTTGTAGGCCGCCCAGCTGGCGTGATGCTGCGCCGAGTCGTGCTCCGTCTGTTTGCGCTGAGCAAAGCCGAGCCGGCAGATGAAGCTGATCGCCTGCTTCACGCTATCCAACTCCAGTTGCAGCATCTGCGCCAGCTCCGCAATGCTCATGTGCTCGTCGGCGCTCACGAAGATCTTGTAGAGCAGATTTTCAAAGTAATCGCCGCTGACGCGATTCATGACAAAATTGCGCAGCGGTGGAATGCAAATGCGATCCTCACCGCTAATGGGCACATCCAGATAGATGAGTCCCTTGCGATAGAGACTCTGCACCACCTGGTAGTCGCATTTGCCCGCTGGCTGGGCGCCAAAGTCGATGAGATCGTCCAGCAGGCTGCGCTCGGCAGGCGTCACGAAGCGTATGTCCGTCTCCAGGACATAGCCAATGTCCAGGCGCCACCAGGGCTCCATGTGAATGTGCACCGGCAGACGTGGCAGAAAGTCCAGCGGATTCGGTTTAGCACTGAAGAGCAGCGTGCGCGGCGTATGGGTTTTCAGTTCGCTAATTAGCGCCAGATACTCATTGCGTCCAATGCCCAGGACACGCAGACAGTCCGCAGCTGTGAAGTTGGGTAAAGTGTCGTAGCTCTTGTCGCTGCGCAGCAGCTGACTGAGCACGTCCAGGTAATAGTTGAAGGGCGTCACGCGGAGTCCCTTGGTTACGATATCGGCGAGATGGTAAGGAAAGACGCCCAGGCTATTTATATTCTTCTGGATGAGCAGCTCGTAGTAGCGCTGCTCCTGCCGAAAAACCTTCGAGACGAGATTGCCTCGGAAGCGAAGCTGATTCTTTAAGCTGTAATTGAATACGTATTTCTCATAGTCGCGCTGGTTGTTGTGCAGCACGGAGCGCAGATGCACTGGCAGCTCCTGCCAAGGCACATTTCCACGCACGCACTGCTGCAGCTGCAACTGGCAGTTGCCACCCTCTGTCGCCGTCGTCTTTGTCGTTGACGTCGACATCGCCATCGACGTCATCGTCTCCACCTGCGAACGCTGTTTTTGCTGGTTTGTTTACCTGTCGCGGTGCTCAGTTTATTTTTTGTTGCTGCCTCTTGATAGTTTTGGCCATTACATGTTGTGTTTTAACCAGTATGGAATGTATTTGCTGATGTGTTTACTTTCTTTTTGCGTTTGCTTTTCGCGTTCGTTACGTTTTGTCGTTCCTATTCTATTTTGGCAGCCAGGCAAATGAGACACAGCTGATAAAAACAATCGTCTGACTGGCAGCCCAAACTCGTACGCACGCGTTAAGCAACACTGGATTAAAAAAAAAATACTGCACTCTGACTGGAAAAATACAACAACCTTTCTCGAAAAGGCCACACAGACACATGGGTTTGTTTGCCAACATGAAAGTAAGTTCAACAATTTTGTAGATTACCGTAGAATGAAAATAAATAATCTTAACTTGAAAATTGCGAATTTATTTTAAGCATTTAAATACTTTAATTACATTTTGTATAAATTGTAGATACTTAATAGCTGCGTAAATGAGGAATTTATATAGTAATATACTAATTAGTGTTATTTTTAATAATATTAGAATTATATATAATAATTACAAAAAGCATTTTCTGCAAAAAATTATCTTTCGAATTTGTTGGCCCACGAAATAAGCGCGCCAAAGCGATACATCGTTACACAACACTTGAGGTGAGCATTTGCGAACGTTAGCAACACTGTTTGTTGATGATTTTCAATATTAAAGGCACTCTGCTTTGCCTTGGCTGCATTTTTCTAAACAAAAAACTGTTCTAAATATCAAAACGTATAAATTTTTGTTAGGCATAGATGTAAAATTGTGCAAAACTTCGTGTGAATTACAAGTGCTATACTCTTAGTTGTTGACATGCAACTGCATAGGCAATAATAACTCGAAACAACAACAACAAAACGCACACACTCTCGGAAAGGCAGAAAAAGGGACATCGACATCGATTTTTTTGCACCCTTTTTGTTGCGCACACACACATATATATATATATTGCGTAGTCAAATTAGCACACAAAGAGAGACAGGCGACAAGCGACAAGTGTCGCCCTGGCCTGGCAAGGAAGCACGCAAAGCAACGACCCAAACAGTAAACATATATTAGTTTATTGAATCTCAGTGTCTCCCAGTGGGAAAGGGACGCTCAATGAGCGGCGGCGGCGAGGAACACGAGCAGCTGAAACAGAAGGCGCGGCCAACGTCAACGTCGCCGTTGCCAGGCGTCTCAAGGTGAGTAAATGCATACATATATATACAATTAAATATATATATATACGCATATATGTGAATATTTATTCAAATGCCAAACGCATTTGCCCATTTTCTCGGTTACAGCGCATCGACTTCATCAGCTGCGGCTGCTGCGGCCGCCACGGTGGCTTCCAGCGGGGGCAATGGTCGGGCCACACCTGAGATGAAACGTTCGGCTGTGCGCAGCCTCATCCAGCGCTACTTTCATCAGCTGCAGTCCGGCTGTGGCAATGTCCATTGCAAGAATGCCAACTGCGCTTCCAGCGGCAAAGTGCCGCCGATGACGCCCAATGAGGTGGCCGCACGAGCCCTTCATCTCTTCTCACAGGACGCACAGCTGTGCGATAGTGTGCCCACAGTGAATAGGTGAGTGGATGACGCTTTTGATTTATAGTAATTTACTCTTACTAACGTCTCTTGCCTCCGGACAGTCCGCAGCAGGACGTGGACATGCTTTCGCCAAATGACAGCAGTAGCAGTAGCAGCAACAGCTCCACTAGCACTATTACATCCGCTAGCACCACAACCACCACCAGCACCCAATCCCAGTCACAATCCCAATCGCAATCGCAGTCCCAGTCGAATACGCAACCACAAAGCTTCATGGAACAGTCGGAACGGCAGCCGATGATAATGGATTTTGTTAAATTGACCACACTTGGATCGGAGACAGAAACAGAAACAGCAACAACAACGACGACGACAACAGCTGGTGACTCGGGCCCCTGCACACCGACGCTGCCGTCTGTGGATTATGTGGACGCTGAGCTGCTGGAGGGACTGTACACGCAGTGCCATGAGGCTGGCAGCTACGACAGGCTGTGCCAAATCATTGACCATGTCTTCTCCAGCGTCGATCGACTTAGCAAGAGCTTTGTTTGCCGGCCGGGCCAAGAGCGACTGCATTTGGAAAGTAAATCGAACAGTGCCCTGAATAAGGAGCAACTGCGGCAACTGGAAGGCGAGGCCGACAAGGACGAGGATAGCACACAGCGATCGACAACGCCAACCGAACGATGTCCAGCAGCTAGTGCAGACGATGCCGGTCATGCAACTGCTAACGCTGCTGGGGCCGATGCGGATGAAAACGACGAGGACGAACCGATGACTCAACGGGAGCAGAACGACGAGTTTCTGCGTAGGGGCACCAAGGTAGATTTCCGTGGATTGCGCCACATAAAACGCATGCTCTTCGGTGCGCCTTGTCAATCGATTGCTGAGCAGATCACGAACAGCGTCATCCAACTGGCGGACTATATACGGTGCATTCGACTGTCCTGGCAGGACTTGTGGGAGCAGGTGCTGCATTGCTTGGTCATATGCTTTGACATGGCCACCAACAGTAAGTATTGCTTAGCTAGACAACGATGTGCCCAAACAGGAGCTAATAACTCCATCCCTTTTGTCAGCTACGGCCAACAACAGCGTCACGGACATGGAGTATCTTGACCGCGTCCTGCCCAAGCTTTGTCATGCAGCTGCCGCAATGCCTGTGGAAGCGCAGGCACGCCTCGCGATCATATGGAGCGAATATTGTGCGGATCAGCTGCAGACTCTCTTATCCTCATGCCAGCAGCAGATAACGCTCCAGGTGCTGCTCGACGAGGACTCGGTGCGCGAGAACGAGCATATCATAAGCGTGACCAAAGTGCTGAAGGTGAGTTGATCAATAATATCCTCTGATTTATCACTTTATCTAAACAGTTTTCCCTTCGCATAGATCGTGTTTTATGCCAACATATTGGCCAGCGTGTTGGAGCGTCCCTCTTGTCGGCTGCCGTTACAGGAAGTAGTTGAGACTGAATCTGCCGCCTCTGCCGTGGAGGATGGCGAGGATCTGTTCGTCTACAACTCGCTGCAGCACGCGCATATGCCAAAATTTGCTGAAGATCCGCTAGAGAAGTGCTTGCAGGTCTCGTACATTGACTGTCGCAGTCCCTTAGTGCCGCTCGAAGAGTTCTATAATGAGGCGCTCAGTGAGCATATACAAATGCATCAAGACTATCTGTCCTATAAGACGCTGGCCATGGAGAGCGACCTGGGCCGCAGGCAAACCAACTACTTTTGCTTTATGCTCTATGCATTCATCCTAACACCGGCCACCAAGGTCGATGCTCTCTACTACGACTGCCGCATGCGCATGTACACCGAACGTTACTCGTCGTTGTATTCCATATTACAAAACTATGGTCAGGATGGCCAAGAGGGTGCGCGACCCGATCTCAAGCTGACGGTGCGACGCGATCAACTAATCAACGATGCACTCATTGGAGTAAGTTCGAATAGAAACATATACTAATGTAAAGAATTTTTTAATTAATAACTGAATTAACTTACAGCTCGAACTTGTTGCAATGAGCAATCCGAAGGATCTGAAGAAGCAGCTTGTGGTGGAGTTTGTGGGTGAACAGGGAATTGATGAGGGCGGCGTATCCAAAGAGTTCTTTCAACTTATCGTGGAGGAAATATTCAATCCAGCCTTTGGCATGTTTGTGCAGCAGGAGGAGACCAATAACATGTGGTGAGTGCGAGGACTCGATAACATCCTCAACTTGGTAACCCTTTCAATCGTTCACTTGAATAGGTTCAATCCCACGCCCTTTGAGAACGGCGCACAATTCACGCTGATTGGCATAATCATTGGCTTGGCCATTTACAACAATGTTATCCTGGCTGTGAACTTTCCCATGGTTGTCTACCGCAAGCTGATGGGCTATCGAGGCACCTTCTACGACCTGTGCGACTGGAGTCCGACGCTGTACAAGAGCTTAAAGGCCTTGTTGGATTATCAGGGCCATGACATGGAAGAGGTGTTCGAGCAGACGTTCAAGATTAGCTACAGCAATGTGTTCGGCGAGCTAGTGGAGCACGAACTGGTCCCACATGGCAGCGAGGTGCTAGTCGGCCAGCACAACAAGCGTTTGTTTGTCAATCTATATAGCGATTTCTTGCTGAATTCGAACATAGAACAGCAGTTCAAAGCCTTTCGCAAAGGTTTCGAAATGGTTACCGATGAGTCACCACTGAAGCTGCTCTTCAGGCCAGAGGAAATCGAGAAGCTAGTCTGCGGCAGTCGCGTACGTTTAGAGAAGAGTTTCGCAATTTACTTATTGGACTTTCAATAATTCTGTTGTATTTTACAGGAGTTTGATTTTGTAGAGTTGGAGAATTCGACGGAGTACGAGGGTGGCTATACGGAAGAAACGCAAATCGTGCAAGATTTCTGGAGTATTGTCCATGCCATGCCACACGAGTCCAAGCGAAAACTGCTAGAGTTCACAACAGGATCGGCGCGCGTTCCCGTTGGAGGTTTGAAATGCTTACGATTGTTAATCACACGCCATGGACCGGACAGTGATAGATTGCCCACATCGCACACGTGCTTCAATGTACTGTTGCTGCCTGAGTATAGCAGCAAGGAGAAGCTAGAGGAGCGCTTGCTCAAGGCAATCAATTACTCCAAAGGCTTCGGCATGCTGTAGTCACCGCAAAGGAATAATGCCAAAGTAGTTGGTACACATACCTCCAGGAACGCAACAGATACCACCTCCGATAAAAATATGATGATGATGTTGATGATAACGACGATGTTTAATTAGTTGATGAGCTTTAGTTTGTTTTTGAATTTGTCATTTATTTTTGATACAAGTTGTTCAAATGAGACAATATATATATATATGTGTGTGTGTAAATGCTCAATGTGGCGCGATGGCAAGAAAGCAGACTTAGCAAAACTTGATTTAACTAACTATATACTTACCTATGTCGCTCAGTTATTTGTATATAACATAAATTACATTAATTCGCATACTCATACACTCATGTATTTACGTTTGTAATTTGCTGAATAAATTTTAAGTTGTGCGCCAATTGATTGCCTTTATTATCGTTCGATAACCTCTCTTTTTTTTTGCTATCGATAAGTGGATGTGCAGCCATTGCTTGTTTTACAGCACTGCCTCTGCATTCATATAGTCTTCGTTTGCGAGAGTCGTATTTTGCATTTTCATTCATGTTATCATCGTTGTTGTGTTCGGATGTGCAGCGGGGAAAGGCTGTTTAATTTCAAAGCAAAGTTGCCTCCCGGAATATGCAACAATTATCATAACAGAAATCTGTGCGTTAGAATTGTGAAAGTGAGCGAGTGTGAGTGGGTGTGGAATTCTGTGTTTCGGGAATAACAAAGCCAGCGACATGGAAAAGCATATAAATTGCGCATTGTTGCTTTTGGCGTCGCTCTTGTTGTTTTTGCAAGGAGCCAGCGTCAGTGCAGCGAACGCCGCCGATGTTGTTGCACCCGCCGAAGTTGTTGCAGCTGCACAAGCTCAACCAAACTTAAATGGTACGTGTGTGTGTGTCTAGAATCTGGAGCATATGAGTTCATCACTGGAATTAGCAAAGCATAAGCACTAAAAATTATTAAATTGCATTCAACTGTAGAACGATGTGAACACACACACACATCCACTTGCATTCAGATGCAGGCACTGTCTGTGCAGCTGTATGTGTATGCGAGTGTGTGTTTGTGTGTTTCTTTCCCTTGCTGCGGGTTTTGTTTATATTTCTTTGCTCTTTCCTCTTGGTGCTTGAAATGCATGCGGTCGTTAGTATTCAAAGTGCCTAACGATGTTTCTGGATGCTCTGCTCTTATTTGAATTGTTTTAGTTCATAAAAATTATTTTTATAAACGTTTTACATAGACAATTTGGTTTTCTTGTTGGAGCTGTCATTTCACAGATCCTATGTCCCTGACACAATCAACGAATTAGGTCATACGTATATACAATATATGAATATATACAATTTTTACCATTTTTGAGTATAACTGCTACTAGTCAATATTGTTTATATTAAATGACTTTCTGTTGTTAAATGTATAGAAAATTGAGTACATATTCTATTCTTGATTTGTAGATGTTTCTATATGAAAGAAATGCATCTTTTGTGTATGTATGTGTATGTATTTATACAAACTTAAAGTTTTTCGATTGTATAATGAAGTAAAAAAAATAATAATAATAATAATTCTCTTATATTTGAATATACACTTAAATATTATATGTATTATTCTTTTTATCAATAAATTAAAACCTGGGAATTTTGTATTATTTTGCAATTTATGACATTAACGTTTTTCTCTCTTCGAATTTAGATAAAATAAAAGTTTTTACCGTTGCCACGGAGCCAACTGATGGATATCGCCGTTATATACGCTCTGCCCAAGTTTACGATATTGAGGTAAGTTCTTTATATTTGCTAAGCGTCGAAATGGCACAGTTAACCGTTAAATTCTAATCGGCTAGCTGCGTCATTTTACCATATATTGCTTAAATTTGTTATTCAAATTTTTTTATATAACATATAGTGTTGTTTTTTTTTTTTTTTTTTTTTTTTTTTTTTTTTTACGAGCAATAAATTGTGTAGAAAGAATTGTTAAATTTTTTAATGTATTTCTTTTCATATTTAACTGAGCTTCGATTGTGGCTTACAAATTAACTCGTTTATCTGAATAGTCATTTTTTTTATGCTTTTTTTACCTTTTTGTTCTGATAAAACCGAGAACTTTTTAAAAATATATTATTATATTATTAAACTTTAGGAAGTTATAAATACTATACCTATTAAAACAATTGGTTTGCGCTCTGTTCTAATAATTCTTGAGTGAAATTTTAAATAGAGATTTCTTCGAACTACATAATTTATTCACATATTTCTTTGATAAGCATACCCCATTTACTGACCTCATAAAAATTCCAATCAGTAGTCGTTTGCTAACAAAATGTTGATATGATATACACAATAGGCTTTCACATTTGATAGATTCAAACTAGAGCTGATTGTGAGCAAATGACCGGAAGCTTGTCTAGCGAAGCTTTTTTCAATACGAGGGAAGAATACAATAAATTTTATATTAAAAAGTAAAAATAAAGTAAATAATTAATCAATATGTATATCGGTAAAGTAGACGCGTTAAAAAATCTGTTGTTTTTATAGTTCCATGCAAATTAAGCTTAGTTTTCAGTGAGCAACAGAAACCTTGACTGTTATTTGTTTTCCTAATATCAATTTTCTTAAAGAAATGTATATCAAATATGATTTACTGGCAAAAGAAATCTCTGCCTGCTAGCGAATGTAGATCGAGCATTTATTGCATGCAAGTCTTACTGTTTTCTATAAATAAATTTCGAGATTTAATTAAATGTCGTTGTATTTTCCATACATATAAAGCATACGCATATGCTTTTAAGTATACATACATATATATATATATATATTTATGTATATATACATCTGTTCTTCCTAAACAAATGATTGGCCCGAAGACGAACTCTTGCCGACATATCTCGGTTTTGCGGCACACTTTTATTACTGTGAAGATTGTAGCTGTTGTATATATACTGTATATAGTAGAATATATATATATGTATATAGTATATGTATAGTATGTGTGTGAGCGTTTAGACATTCGTCCAAGCATCCGGCACTGTCGTCCAGATGACTCTGATGTGTTACACAGAGATTGGCCGTTGCATTATACATAGACTACATATGATGGGGGCACCATATACTGAACACATGTGCTTGATCGCGTTCCGATGTTTACTTTGTTGTGTTTTAATCACGTAGTCCATGCAGCCAGTTAGAGCCCGGGTGTAATTAGCACAATTCAGTTCCCCATTGCTCCATTGATTGTGCTTCAGTACTTTCCTCTCATGTACATATGTACATACTATATTTCGATGCTTTACTTATCAGCTTGAAGCTGAAGCCGGTTTTCCTAAACGAAATGTGTCGCATATAGTCTTACGAATGCTTCTCATATTCATCTTTTGACAGAAATATTCACAAAAGAGAAAAACAAAAAACAAATTTCATAAAATGCTGATTAGCCGGTTAGCCGGCTTTCGTTCACAGTTCTTAGATTTCAAATTTGAACTTTATTTTCGAAATGATTATAATTTGTATTTCAAGAATTATGTCAACGTAGCCGTTTAATGTGCTCAGGGAACATTTATTTGGAGACAAGCGAATTGTGCTAACAGACATAAATATGCATGTATAATAGATGCAACGATGTTTGATCTCTGCTTCTCTTTTGTGAACAGGTGACCACCCTGGGCCTGGGCGAGGAATGGCAAGGAGGTGACATGAAGGGCCTTGGCGGCGGCTACAAAATCAATTTGCTGCGTAAGGCTGTCGAGGCACTCAAGGATGCCGAGGACACCATCATACTATTTACGGACAGGTAAACAACATATTATTCCTACTATATCGATTACTTTTCACACTCTCCCGAATGCCCACAGTTACGATGTCGTCTTCACAGCTCCGCTTACGGAGATCTTGGAAAAGTTCAAGGAATCCGGTGCCAAGATTCTGTTCTCGGCAGAGAAATATTGCTGGCCCGACAAGAGTCTCGCGGATAGTTATCCTGCGGTGGGGGCCAAGGAGTCACGTTATTTGAACTCGGGCGCCTTCATCGGCTACGCGCCACAGGTGGTTGAGTTGCTGAAGGAGAAAATCGAGGATACGGGCGACGATCAGTTGTATTACACGAAAATCTTCCTGGATGAGGCAAAGCGCGCCAAGCTGAACATCAAGCTGGATACGCAGTCGCGTCTGTTCCAAAGCCTGAATGGTGCCCAAAACGATGTAAAGCTAGAGGTCGATCTTGACTCCAATCAAGGCGTGTTGCAGAATATTGATTTCCTTACCACGCCCGCCATTATCCATGGCAATGGGCCGAGCAAAATCAACTTGAATGCCTATGCCAACTATCTGGCCAAGACTTTCAGTGGCGTCTGCACCTTCTGCCAGGAGTATCCACTGGAGTTGAATGTGAGTTGGTAGTTTGCTATATATACGATTTACATACATAATTGTCTAATGACTTCTTCTCTCCAGGAACAAGAGCTGCCTATCATTACCCTAGCTGTGATGGTGAATCAACCTGTGCCTTTCCTTGATATGTTCCTTGCTGGCATCGAGAAGCTCAACTATCCTAAGAAGTCGATGCACCTCTTCATGTTCAGCAACGCTGAGCTGCACGATGAGCTTGTGCAGTCCTATGTGAACGAGCAGGGCAAGAGCTACGCCAGCGTCAAGTATATCCTATCCACGGATGGATTGAGTGAAAGTCAGGGCAGGCAATTGGCACTGTGAGTAACTAAACAGACTATATACATATATATTCTAAATATATGTTGATTGATATCTATAAAAATACAATTTACCTGCCTAATCGGTTGATTTACTCTTCAATATTCTTTGACAGCGACAAAGCAAAGCAGAAGCACAGCGACTACATTTTCTATGTGGACGGCGATGCGCACATCGAGGACAGCGAAGTGCTGCGTGAGCTGCTCAGAATGAACAAGTAGGTTTACCAGCATACATATATATACCTATTTAAATATTAAACATTCTATGCTTGCCCTTTGCAGACAATTCGTGGCGCCGGTGTTCTCCAAATATCACGAGCTGTGGAGCAACTTTTGGGGCGCGCTCTCTGAGACGGGCTACTATGCACGCTCCCATGACTACGTGGACATTGTCAAGCGGAGTCTGATGTAAGCTAAACACTAGTCAGGGATTTTTTAGAAGGTTTTCATTTGGGTACAACTTTATTGCTTATGCATATAATGGAACAAGGAAACTGTAGTAGCTAATCGAAGGCAATGGAGAAATCGGTCTTAAAGCTGCGTCTATCTATGGAATACATATTGTCCGCCGTGCACTCATAAAGGCCGGCATCCATCTGGGTAGCCGGATCGATTTCGATCTTCGATTTGACGCGATCTTCGCCAATGGTCCATTCGTGCACATGCATGTACAGATGCTGGTAGATTTCGGCACCGTCCTTGTACCAGGTTATGTGCGGGCGCGGATTGCCCTTGGCCACGCACAAAAAGGCGATCTTGTGGCCCAGCACGTACTCGAGATCAAAGTGCGAGGCTTGCAAGATCTTGGCGCCCTGTTGCAACAAAGAGAAGAAATTAGTTGATATGATCTTTTGACTGCCGCGCTAACTCACATTATTATTGTTGTAGTATTGATCCGATTCAGGATCACGGTATTTGCCCGTTATCGGCAGCCCGATCTGCACGCGCGACTTGGTGCGTCCACGACCGCGTCCACGTCGCGCCTCAACGACCGGTGCAGTTAGCATTAGTAGGACCAGGGCCAGGCTTATGCTGATTAGCAGGCACTTTGCTTGCATCCTATGCTGTCTCTCACTCAAACGTTGCTGTGCGAATCCCGTCTGCTCTGCGACTGAGCAGCAGCTGTTGCGGACAATTGCTCGCCTGCCACTGAGCTCGCCCAATTTGCCACAATTGGCGTCGCTTGGGTCTCGCATTTAAATCGCCATCAGCAGGCAGCAAGCAGCAGGCAGCAGTTCGGCATTTTGGCATTTTATTCTCAGATCGCTTTAGTTCGCCTCTGATATGCGCAGCTCCACAGGTTGCCTTATTTCACTCAATTTCATTTGATTTGATTTGCGCACTCGCTGAATCTGCATGCCTCTGCAATAGTCTGACCAAAGGCCAATCTCTTTGCGCACAGTGGGGCAAGGGCTGTGCAAATTAGTCAACTATTTATATTTATATTTAGGTATGATGTTTTAGTAGTATGTGTTCTTCTCTAAAATGACTTAATAGTTCATAAACTACATTTTCTCTTATTCTCTTAATGATTAATGATGAATTAATCTGTAAATATTAACTATATTCAACTCGGATCAACTAGTTCAGTTTATGAAACATTCCCTTGAGTCATTCAACAGTTGATCATGTGCAACCGATACAGCAGCTGTTAACTTCATGTAAAGCCTTAACAGTAAAGAAAGTGCTCTGTCATAATTTTACTGTAGACTTTAACAAATAATTTCAAATCATTAACATTTTCATATCTATATTTCCCATTCAATCTGTCATATTTTTCCCCAACTTTTGACCACTGTGCGCTGGGTATATGGATCCCCTACATAACCGATCTCATTTACATAGTCAAGTGCCGCAGTTTGTTTTGGTTTCGTTTGCACTCATTTTAATATACATTTTAATATAATAAATGCAAAAAAATTGTTACAATCAGGTAATTGAAGACAATTTGTCGGTTACGCACACAGAATAACAGAATGAGACAGAGTGCGACAGAGACGGACGGAGGGCGAAGATAAACGAATATCAGCCGAAAGGTCGAGAACAAAAATAATATCAATTGATACAAACAAAAACGAACTTGAAGTTACAAATTATATTTTGTTTTTATTAAAATGTCAGTGAGAAATGAACAGAGATATAGAGAATGTTAAAAATTAACCATGGCATAGTCTGTGCGAAAACCTCGACGATCAATTGCATAGATATTATCCGCTTGACATTCGTAATAGCCTAGAAAGAAATTGGATATTAGTTGCATAGTTAATACGAACAGAAACTCTCTTTTATTAAATATAGAAATTATAATTCGAAATATTTCTATTAACCTATTTTTCTAGACTTTTTACGAATGCTATATCTTTAATATTAGCTTACCTGCATCCATTTGCGTAGTTGGATCAATTTCCATTTTCGATTTGATAATTTCTGGCTCTGGGTGGGATTCGTGTACCTAAAACAATATATGAAAATTGTGATTTTTAACAAAATTGAAGATTTTCTCATTGTTTTAAGTAAGCTTGCCTGAAAGAAACGATGTTGATAGAGCTCTGCGCCATCCTTGAACCAGGTGATAGTTGGACGAGGATTGCCTAAAAGAATAGAGAGATATGTGTAAGCGGTATATATAGAGAATAAAGAAAGTTAGAGAATGAGGGAGAGATTTACAGAGAGTTTGTATAGGCAGCTCGTCATAGGAGGGATAGGCTTATGGAACTGGAACTTCATTTGTACTGAGAGAGTTTTACGATAGATATAACATGCTATCATAGGTGTGTTACTTAGTAATATAAATAGATAGAGAGGGAGAGAGAACGGGAGAGAGAGATAGTCTAAGGCAGTATTAATTCCTACTCACCCTGTGCCATGCAGAAGAAAGTTATCTTGCGACCCAGCGTATAATCCAGCTCAAAGTGCGATGATTTTATGATCTTGGCACCCTGTTAGAGAGAGAGAGAGAGAGAGAGAGAGAGAGAGATAAAGTTTTATTTCACTAGTAAATTAACTCATTTTTAAAATAGATGAACCTTGTAAGCCATAACTCACATTCTCATGATCGTAATAGTTGACCGCATCCTGTGATCTGTGTTGAATGACAACTGGCTTCTTGCCCGTATAATTGCGACGTAGGACATTGCGACCGCCAGTGCTTCCTACGGCATATAGATAAATATATGTTTAAACTAGAGCTGCTTACACAAGTATGGAACATTCTTAGATCTTGCTCACTTTGTGCCTGCACCTGACTAAGATCACTCAACAGCAGCAGCAGCAGCAGCAGCCAGAGCAGAGCGAATGCTTTGATCTTGCTCTGGTTTAACCAGGGACTGGGCATATTTGTTTGTTTGTGATCTGTGACTGCGCTGATTCGGCTTTGCACCCGTCTGTCAGCGTGCAATGTTTTGTTGAAACTGCGAGCAGAGTTTAGGGGTTAGCCCCTGTTTGTTTATCTCACTGATTGAATTTAATCTGTGCCTCGCTCAGCCTCGCGAGAGTTTTGCTACTTTCCATTTCCACAACATTGTTGCGAAATATATATAGATATATGTATGTATATATATGTGTGTGTGTGTGCATATACATATATCTGTGAATCTGCATCTATATCATTATCTAATTTTGCTTCTCTCTCTCTCTCTCTCTCTCTCTCTCTCTTTAGCGGCATGTTCAATGTGCCACATGTGACAACAATTTATCTGATCAAGAAGAGTGCCTTCGATGCAGTCAAATTCGAGCACAAGGAACTCGACCCTGATATGGCCATGTCTGATTCTCTAAGAGATGCGGTAAGTGATCCATAATATAATAATTCAACATTGAACTATTTTAATCAAATTGTTTATATTATTTGCTTGAGGAAGCATTTAAAGCTGCTTTAATAGAATAGAATTTTCATTTGAATAGAGAAAAGAAAGTTTCTATAAATTAGAGAAGAATCTCAATTAAATTTATCTTTAAAACTAAATAAAATTTGTTTGACAATATTTAAAAATAAAAATATTAGTAAATCTAAAAGTTATTCTGGCCCACTCTATCTTTATCTCTCTCTCTCTCTCTCTCCTGTATTCCATATCTAAATTCAATTTCATTATCTTTCTAGGGCGTCTTCATGTACGTCAGCAATGAGCGCTATTTCGGGCATCTGATCAACGCGGATAACTTCAACACGACCGTAGCACGTCCCGATTTCTATACCCTGTTCAGCAATCGCTATGATTGGACTCTGAAGTACATCCATCCCAATTATTCGGCGCAGCTGAACGAGAGCGTGGTCATTCCACAGCCCTGCCCCGACGTCTATTGGTTCCAGATTGTGACCGACGCCTTCTGCGACGATTTGGTGGCTATTATGGAAGCGTATGGCAAGTGGTCCGATGGCAGCAATAGCGATACGCGATTGGAGGGTGGCTACGAGGCGGTGCCCACACGCGACATTCACATGCGACAAGTGGGACTCGATGCGCTCTATCTGAAGTTTTTGCAAATGTTTGTGCGCCCGCTGCAGGAGCGTGTCTTCATGGGCTACTTCCATGATGTAAGTCCGAGCCAAAGGGACATTTTCGTTTGTCAAGTTACCTAATAAATGTTTTGCTTGCTCTCCAGCCTCCGCGGTCTCTGATGAACTTCATGGTGCGCTACAAGCCCGATGAGCAGCCCTCTCTGCGCCCACATCACGACTCCTCGACCTACACAATCAACATCGCAATGAATCGGGCGGGCATTGATTACGAAGGCGGCGGCTGTCGCTTCTTGAGATACAATTGCTCTGTGACGGAGACGAAGAAGGGCTGGATGCTAATGCATCCGGGTCGTTTGACTCACTTCCATGAGGGCCTGCTGGTGACCAAAGGCACACGCTATATCATGATTTCGTTTATCGATCCGTAGACCTTGCTACCAGTCGATGCTACTATATGAACTGCCATGAGAAGGCCACTCCAAAGAATTTATAGTTAGTGTAAAGTAAGCAACTCGAATCAAATCTAGTTTAGTCTTGGAATGTGGTCCATTAAATTGCCTTAGTTGGTCGTTCGTTTGCCAAATATCCTGACAAAACGCAATGTTTGTCTTCGTAATTCCAGGGTCTGACACAAAACTTTATTAAGCCTTAAGTTTAATCTAATTTTTTCGAATCGTGTTCAATTCACTATGCAAATACAATAAAAAGATGTACACAAATGAAAGCAATATTTTAATAAATGGTACGATATATATATATTCAGGTACATTTGATATGCTTATATTGATTTGAATTGCGCGCGAAACCACAGCGCTGTTACTTACACTGCTTTATCAGCAAGCAGAGCACTGCTTAGCTGAACTCTGTTAATGCAAGCATAGCTGTGTGCAGCGCAAACCTTTAACAGTTTGTGCTCCCCTTTAAATACGTAAACAAGACTAATTTAATAAAATTTATAAGTTGTGCTTAAGATATTAATGTTTATACATAGGCCAAGCATTTAAACATATAGAATTAAGAATTCCTATTGGATTTATTCATTTGTGCATTCCAATAAGAGCTCTTATCGAATGCGTGCATAAACTTTTGCTGCGCAGTGTAAATGGATAAATGCTCCGTCGTGCAGCGGTTTCTTGTTTCCGTTTCGTTTTGCTTGCGTTCAGTCGCATTTGGAATAACAGTACGTGCGGGTGTTTCGCGGGAGCGTTCATGTTGCCGTTCGCTTCTTCATCTACAGTTAGTTCTTGCCTAGCTGTTGGCGCGCCTGGACAACGCAAAGTACGTTTGGAGTGTTGCCCTTAAAAATAGCCAAATATTTTAAAGCAACAACTCTTGTCAATCCATTTCTGTCGAGTGTAAGTGTGCGTGTACATGTGTCTGTGCGTCGCAGTTGGAAAAAATTAAAATATGTGTGTGCATAAATCGAATAAGAAGTGCTCGAAATGCCGCATCCTGTGAAAAGTGAAACAAACAAAACAGCAAAAGGGCAAGGCAAAAGTTTTGTTATTGGCAGCGCAGACATTGCCTCTCGGTCACAGGCTCTTCTGCGCGCTCTCTCGCTCTCTCTCACTCGTGCTGCCCTATTCTAGACTATTTCGTATAGCGGCTCATTCGATTTTCCTTCTTCCTTTTCCGCGTGCGTGTGGCCTCTGCTCCTGTTGTTGTTGTTCCTGTGGTTGTTGTTTATGCTGCCACTTTTTTTTGTTCCTGTTTTACTTCCCTACATTTTTTACTATTTTATTTACACTTTTCGGCTATTTGTGTGCGAGCACATTGTTAGTTGTAGAGGTGGAGCAAAAAGGGGCGCGCATTTTGCTCACACCTGGGCAACGTTTATTTGCGCCCCGGAGTTGCTCTGGCAACAACAGCAACAACAACATGAACAACAACAAGAGCACGAGCCAGAGCTTATGTTATTTGAATTTCCTTTTTATGTAGCAAACAACACGAAAGCTCGTGCAAACCGAACGTGGCAAAAAAAAGAATCGTTAAAAACAATAAATTATCACATATAGAATAACAGCAGCAAAGAACCGTAACTGTAACTATCGAGCGCAACTGCATCTGCATTGCCACCAGCAACGCCAACGCCAACTCCCCATTGGCAGCCGGCAAATGATCAGGCGAATTAAAACCGAAAGTTCGCCTTGAATTGTCGCCTAACGAGCATGGAACAGAGGGAGGGCATACAAAGTGTCGCCGCTACTGTGCGATACGTTCGTGTTTCGGGAGCCGTCCAATGCCGGAGGTGAGTGCACATATGTGTGTAAATGTGTGTGTGCGTGAGTGTGACAGCGTATGCATGTGTTTATGGGAGTATGGCTGTATATTTTCTATTAGCGCTGTGCTTTTGTTTCTTAGCCGCCTTGAAATTAGCTAAGCAGCTGCTAATTGGGGTGGCAGGTCGTGAACACTGAGCACAACCAAGTGTTGTGTGAGAGGGGGCGGGGGAAGTGTAGGGCGCATAAGCGAAGCATAGAGGAGCGACAACTGTGTAACGGGACATAAGAAACTGGATGCTAATAATAAAACTGCATCGAACATATGCTCAACTCGACAGATTATTGACAATTCTCTTAAAGTGCATTTCTAATCTTAGAGTGCACTGAACAAAATTCGTTTATTGAAGTTTTAGAATATTAGTTTAGGTGTTTGTGGATGAATATTACTTATCTTATTATTATTTCTATGTTGTCATTCAAAAATACAAGTAATATAGATAAATATATACACACTAAATATTGATTAAATGAGTAAAGAATCAAATTAAGAAAAGTAGCAAAGATCAAAATTAAACTATATTCTATTTAAGGAATTGGCATATTTAAAATTTAAAGAATCATGATTAATACGCTCAAAAATAAGTGTAAACCTATTTTCATTTTTGGCTGATTTTTTTTAGCTATATAATTCCAATAATTGTCACATTGTCAATGTTAAAATTTCATAATGCTTATCATATTGTATCTATGAAATAGTAAATATTTAAAAGCTAGTTTAATGCTTTCTCTGCATTTCACATAGGAAAAAAGAATTCCTGAACTTTGCTTTTGCAGTTGCCAAATAGAAGCGGAAAGTCGCCTGCAGATATTTTTGTCAGTTTAGTTTCTGTTGTAGTGTTTCTTATGGACATTTAGCTGGCAGTTGACAGAACTCGGACTTTGGCCGCAAGGATGTTTGAGTGAAAAACATCTCAAATAACTTAAACGATGTCCTGGGATGTACTTTGCTGTTATCTTTTGTGGCAAGCCAAGCAAACAATCTGCCTTTGAGCCTGTCTCTTTACTTGTTACTTACAGACATTGCATGTTCTGTGTGCAGTAGAGTTGGATACATATGGTGCATGTTGAAGCACGTATATATAAATGCAGTCTATAGTTGAGTACATGTTCTGTTTCCTGTAATTTGTAGTAGGAAATCACAAGAGTCTTGAAAATGAACTAATAAATAGACAAGGATAAGGCATTAGCAACAATTTATACGTTTTTCTTTCTTTTTGTTTTCAATAATATCTTGCTTCCTTTAGTCAAAAGCCTACATCCTCTTGTTCCATGTCTAATTTCTTGCTTAAGGCTTAAAGTACATATAACAAACATATAAAATAATTGCGCTTGAACACGAAACAAGTTTTTAAATACAGCTAAACATTAAACTCTTTTGTGGTCTGTGACAAAAAAAAAATATAACAAAAAGTAGACATGAGCTCCACGCAATCTTAATTGTCATAATCACAGCGAAGGGAGGTCTAGCACACACACACATGTATAAGTATATGTGCATCTGTATGTGTTAGTTACCATATTTTGCAGAGCGCCCTTTGCGGCGTAAAAAATTAAAACGTGACACAAATTACTAGACTCCGAGGGCCTCACACACATGTGCACACACACTTACACATACCCACACACACACATACAAATTCCATTAACAGGGTGTCTTCTCTCTCTCTTTCTCTCTCTCGCACGACTGCTGCACTGCGTCTATCCCGAGGGGCTCGAGGGCGACGAAAAGCCTTCCGCGTACTGTCTATGCTGTCTCCCAAGCTTTCCCTCTCTTTCTCTTTCTTTCTTTCTCTCTTGCTCTCTTTCGCTCATGCTGAAGCGCACCTCAGGGGAGACTTTGTTAATAAATTTTATACGCGTAGATTTTGCACGCACATTTTTGAAGGATTTCAGCCCTGTCAACAGGCCAAGTACTCATTGAGCCTTCCCCCAAGCAGACATTTGCATATTATAAGGGCCATAAAAAAGCATTCCTGCGGCTTAAATCTCTACTCCGTTCCCTATCTGATTTAAAGTTTTGCATGCAACTTAATCATATGTCATAAATTTTGGAATAGCCAAAAGTACCTATATGAGTTATAGGTAAATATTTAACTATAATATGAAGATATGTGACTAACATAAATATTTTATATTTTATTGTTATGTATGTATGAACTAGATTTTCCTTCAAAGTCTGCTTCTTATGATTCATTTTTATTTTTTGACATTCTTAATTGTCAACACGTTTTGAACTTTGAATTATCAGCTAAAATTACTTTAAAGTATTTTTTCAATTGTGTAAACTGAAAAACGCTTAGTAACATGCTTAAAATGATGAATTTTTATTTTTTATTATTATTTTCTGAAGTAACTTAAGTATAAAAGAAGTACAAATTATATAAATATTTTATTATATACGTAAGACTATTTATTGGAAAAATGTATTGGATAATTGCATATATGTATATTTCTTTAACTTTTCTTTGACGAATTGATTTTGTTAATGTTAAGTTATTTTTTGAATACATTTGGTATTTTCATATACAAATTTTGTAACTTAGATATAAGTCAAATTAATCTTTTCATATTAAATAAATTTGATAAAATGTATTTTCTAATTCAAAATATTGTTGTTGTTTATATATACATATGTATTAATATACTAATTTAATCTATCTAATTTTTGATAAATTATGATACAATAATATATAATATATATGTATACAGATGTGACGATATTTATGTTTTTAATAACATGAAATTTTGCTTCTTTTAGTAAATTTCAATTAAAGTTTCAGATGTTTCCAATAGTTTCTTCCGTCATAATTCTAATCATCAGGCATTCGATTGAAACCATTTATAACTTTTAGTTAGTAGATTGTATTTTTTTTTTAATTTTGTCGGAGCAGAAAATTGTTACGGTTGGGCAGATTCCGGGTGGGTTGTCTGTCTGCTTCCTGAGCACGCAAGTCACTTCATAGACTTGCCATTCGACCCTTGCCGTGCGTCTCTGCCACAGGCAGCTGCGTGAGTTGATGTGAATGGATGGAATGGCTTTGACGGGCCGGCTGCTTGGCTGACTGGCTGGTTCACTGGCTTACTGGCTGGCTCACTAGCTGGCAGGCACTGGGCATGAATATCAACAACGGGTAGCAGCGAGCAACGAGCAGGAAAAGGACTTTACTCAATTTGACAAACATGACACAGAAACCCCCGGAGCTGACTTGCAATTTGCCCTGGACAGACACTTCTCTCTGCCTCTGCTTCTTCTTCTTCTGGTGCTCCGCTCCGCTCCCACCGTTCCCATCGCTCCTCCCGCTGCCGTTGCCACTCTTCTGCTGGTGCTTGCTGCCCCGCATTGGCAATTAAATTTTTAAAATGCCATTTGGAAAGCTATTCGGAGCGCCTATGCGAATGAGCAATGGCAACTGCGTGCCTGCCAGGACTAGGGACTACGGACTACGAAGTGGGGACTACAGACCGAGGCCCTAGTACTTAGGCCAAGAAATTGCCCTGGCATTGCGGACAGACAATGACAATATTTTCACAAAATAAACCTAAATTCAATTTCAGTTAGAGCTGAGTACATGTGGTTGCTGTGTGTGTGTGTGTGTGTGTGTGTGTGTGTGTGTGGCCAAGTCAAAGAATTCTCTTACGAGTAGAGCTGCAGGAATATTGCATTGGATATAAAATGAAGTAAGCATGTGGTATTAGAGTATCATTTCTATAATAAATTTATATGAGTAGAAAGTATGTGGTAGATTTAGATCTATATTAACGCAGGTTGTATAAGTGTAAAACTGTATAAGGTTGAGGGGAAGCTTAAAATAAATAATTTAATAAATATTTCTGAGCGTAAGGAGTAGAACTTTTAGGTGTTTTACTTGTTCTTCTATTCTATAATTTTAAGAATATGATAAAAAAGAGATTTTTGTAAAAAAAATAACTCAGAATTGTGATTGAATAATTTGTTTTTAATATTTAAAAATTTTATAATTTTATAAATCAATTTAATATAACATACTTATATATTTTTAAAAATATTTTCCTATTAAAACTGTGCATTTCAGAAATGTTTAGTAGAATTTTTTGTATTTTTACTACTGATTCCAATTTATAGACTGACCTATTGGATTTTTTTATGGACTGACCTATTGGAGTATATATTATTACAGATAATTAATATAATATAATATAATATAATCTTTAAACAAATTTAATTTCTCTTTATAAACGTTTATGATATTTCTATTAGGCTAACTGTATTATATATACATATATACTTCATATTCGAATTTGCTATTTATGATCATTTTTATATTTTCAATTCAAATATGCGCATGAATAAGAATGGATAATGTAGATAATAAGCCTATTATTTAGCGTATTTAGCATTCGCTTTGTCTAGTTAAGCATTTAACATTATTTTGTGCCCCGTGTATACGAGCCTCTTGGCTTGTGGCATGCGCTGGGCGCAGTGGGGCGGAGTGGAGGCCATTCAAATTTTTTGCGCCTTTGTTTTGCTTGCAGCTTTCGCATACCGCTGAATCACTTGACTCGCTTGCTGCCAACTTCCTCGTGTCATCGGCGGCCAGTGCCTCACTCTCTCCCTCTCGCTCTCTCTCTTACTCTCTCGCTCTCTGTTCGGCTCAAGGACTCTGCTCGAATGCAGCTGGCACTTGCTTCTCTTGGCCAGCTGACAAGTGGGTCTTCGTCTCTCTCTCTCTCTCTCTCTTTCACTCTCCTTGATTTGAGACCTCTGGCGAATTCTGCCCGCATTGCAATTTCTCACAATGTTGTCTCTGATTGTTCTTCCTCTCTCTCTCTCTCTCTCTCTGTCCCTCTCACTCACTCACACACACTCACTCTGCTTGTCTGTGTTTTGTTTTCTGTTTGGTTTTTTCTTCTCTGTTGTAATTTAATTGCCAATTTTCACAATTTTTCACTTTTTGCGCTCTGGGTAGGGGCAAGAGTTGGCTGTAGGTTGCCAAAGGAAATGGAATTTTCCTTTATAATTTGTATTTCTGGCATTTTAGCTAGCAAAGATTTTGGCAGCACAAAATCGATTATCTAAGAAAGTTGCAATAAAACTTGGCAGTATTAAAGTCCTTGAACATTTGCAGCAATGAAAATGCAATAGAAAAACACTTGAATAAAAGGTGCCAAAGATTAGAAAGTATTTTGCATAAATAAAAGAGGCATGCTGGCATGCTATACCTGCTATAATTGCTGAACTGCTCTTCTCATATGACAGAAACACTTGATACGTTTTGAGTAACATAAATCTCTTTCGTAAGCCAGTTGAATAACCCCAATTTATATGTAATTCATACATATACATACGTATATAAGATATGCCCAAATATATCTCAAACTTTGCACGAATTTCTGCTCTATGTGTCGACATTTGCCACAATCTTTGCTAGCTAAAAATGCTCTCCCTCAAGCTGAGTCTGTTTGTTGTAGTATGCTAATATTTTACACTTGCAACAACAAGAGTAGCTGCTCATCTGATGTATATATACATACATACATACAAATATACACATGTATATAGCGAGTGTTTGGAGTACAACCACAATCAGATCGTTACTTCCGCTTCATTGTACAATAGTATATACAATATATATATGTATATATAATATGTATGTATATATTGTATTCCCATTTATATGTAGATAAAAATATATGTATACATATATTAAAATGCTATTTATGCTGTTCAAGCAGAACAAGCATAGAACACAAACCGAGTCGCACGACAAGCAGCAAAACAACTCAACTGAAAGTCAAACGAAACCCTAACATGTAGCACATACTATATTTATGGTTATCAGACAAGGCAATACTCCATATATGCTATGTACATATAAAATATCCAAAGCCAGTCCATAGCAAGCGAATGCTAATAGCTTAAATCTCATTTCGTAGACAAGCTGGTGCGGTATAATTATTATAAATATATAATTATATATATAAGCTGCTATATTATATATCTTTATCTAGAAGAGTTGCCCCACAATAGAAGGCACCATTCCATTATTCCATTATATAGTATATATATACATTATATCTTATATTTATGTATTACCACATATCTCTCTATAATTATTTACTATATAATATGTAGATAGCTCAAGTGATACATAATATCGTTTATGTATAGTTTGTACGTGGTGTACATTACATGATATACTATTGTTTAGATATATGTATGTATATATACAATATCGTACGTATATTAAGTAAGTTAATTTTTCTATAGTATATATGTTCATTCCTGTATTACTATATATATGTATATATAAAGTCTACTTGTCTATAGCCTACTTATATATCTTATAAGTAGCATACTATAGTAATATATTCCTCTAAACATTCTTATCGTAATGGGTCTTTTGTCTAGCCTTCTTATTTTCTTTTGTAGATATACAAATTGCAAAAATAGTTTATTGTTTTTTGTTTTTTTTTTTTTTTTAATGAGCTCAAAACTTTATGATAACAAAATAATTTACTGTTTTTTACGCTCTGAACCCATTGAAAATGTAAATCCTTGTGACGAGCTGGGTTTATTCACCCTATCCCGTCTGCCCGCCTGTCCGTATGTGTGAACGCGTCGATCTCAGAGTCTATCAGGGCTAGAGGCTGTCAATTTGTTTTGCATGCATTGTTTATTATATACATAAGCATAAAAGAAGTAGGGGTCAGAGAATATTGGAGCTTAGCAGTCTCCACTTGTTTCTTATCTAACTTCAGTTGACCTAAAATATAGTTGAATTTTAGTATAATTATAATAATAATTAATTGATTTAAGCATATACATATAAGTTATATATATATATGAATATGCCTGATATTGATTGCTTGACATAACAATCATTAATAGTCTTGATAAATCCCAAATTAATCAACCGTTATTAAAAATCGTTTGACTGTCAATTGTTTTTGGGGTCTTTCAAAGGCCTAGCCCTAGCCCAATTGTTGGCCTTTGTCACAGTCGGCAGATAAGATACATTGAATAGGCCCAACATGGATTTAAAACACGAAAAAAGGTAATAAACGATAGCCTAATTATATCTATATACATATACACATGTATGTATATGTATATGTATATGCTCAAAGGTGGAAATTTGTTATCGGCAATATTTCAATGTTGGGGCTTTCACACCTGTTTTTGAATAACTTTCTTAAACTGCTGCCTCGTTAAGTTTCTGCCCTTCGATTCCGATTCCGATTCCGTTTTTGCCACACCCAGCCAAATTATGTGTGGGGCGGGAAGAGGCGCAACAGTTGCCACATTATGGCTCAAAGGCTGGCCACATTTCGTGAGTCGCCCATGTGCCGCTGTGCGTGCCTTCGATTGATGATGGCTTTTTAGTCGTCCTTTGTTCAGCTGACAAATCATTAAAATCCTTTCGCTACAGTGACACAAATATTCAATGAAATTGCTGAAAATATTGATTGAAATAATATAGGATGTTGAGTTCATTTTTAGCTTTTTTATTTTCTATGGGATAATGATGACATTTCTATGGGATAATGACAGGGTATCACATATGTAGTTGTAACTACCCATCCAAGTAAAGTAGTTTTTATCTAGCTAAAATAGGCCAAGAGCCCACTGTGCGGGCATTAAGCTAATTGCTAATGGCTTATCGCTCTTTGGTTCGTCCGATTAATTTGCCTTCATCAGTTTTATGAACTTCGGCTTTGATTTGGGCATTTAGTGGCAAAGTAACTCTAAAAGGGTTAGCTATGGAAATAATGTATTAACAAATAGTTATTTGATAACCAAATATCCATTTGTGGACTAATGCAATAAGTGAAGCATATTAATCAGCTCGATGTTAGATTTATCACCTTGGCCCTGACCACTTTAATTTTAGATGATGCCATTCTTTTAGATAACGATGGGAACCTTGCAGTGCAGTTAATTAAATTATTATTGACTTGATTAGTGCGCGCATACAAAGAAACAAAACGAAAGTCATAATATAAAATTCTTTATTCGCCCAGGTTCCATTTCGTTTCGATTACTATTTAAGTATAGCAGCGGAGGAAAACATGCCATGAAATATTTGCCTCACGTTCAGATACTGTTTTTTTTCTGTATTGCTTGATATATGAATGTGCTTGATATACTATAACTCATTGGGGCATGGAATTCTCTCGGTTCTCTCGCTGCTGCTGCGCTGCTGTTGCTAATCCATTAAATTTGAAATATGATTTTCGCCAGCGACTTTACAGCCATTTTCAAATGGACCAGAAATGGAAGCGACGCTCGGAATTTTTGGATAAATGCAATAAGTTTTGTGCCAAGTCGTGGCACGGTGGTATCTGGGCGGTGGGGCGTGGCATGGGTCAGAGTTCGAGGCCATGCAAAGAGTTTGCTCCTGCTTCATATGCGTCGGTTTCACTTTTGGCTTCTTTGTGCTCATGTCTGGCTAGGCACGTGCTCTCTCCTCTCTCCTCTCCTCTCCTCTCCCACACACACACACAACTATTACGCAATTGTTGTCATCCAGCTGAGCTGAGCCGCACAGTGGAGCCGTTTTATAAGCTCGTCGGGCGCCAGTGCTCGGGATTATGTGTGAAGTAAATTACATAAAATAGAGCTGCAAATGCTATTCGCGAGGACTATTCAAGTCGTCCTTTGCCGCTAAGCCAAATGAATGCCGCATATTTTAAGACCGCAAGATAATACATTGCTGCCGGCTTGACTAAGTTTAAGTAAGAAAAAAATATATTCTTTGCAGATATAGAATTTAATTTATATTTTCAATATTCTCTAAATTATGGAAATAACTATATAATCTATGCATCTAATCTATCACCTATCTCAAACTATAAAACACTGTTAAGGAAGCCAAATAAATTATGAATAGTTCGGCTGAACTGTCTCTTATTTATTTTATATGTTAAATATTTAAATAGATATAAGAATAGCAAATACATATATGTTTCGGGCAACTTCGAAGCCATAGCTCGATAAATGGAATAATGAAATGAATAGCAAGCTCTGCCAAATGTTATATTTACCTTTAGTATTTCTCAAAATCGTCATCAGAATGCAATTTATTAGTTTGTTTTAGTTGTAGATCATTATGTTGCCACATAATTAATTTCTAGAATATTAAAGATATCCTTAATAATATAGGTATACTAAATGTTTTGTATGACGAATTAACTACAAATTTATGTTTAAGAACATTTCGTTAAATGTTTGTCTCTACTCAAATTATGACGCTCTTATCAAGGACATTATTCGCATGCCGCTATAAAGTGGCATTCGGGTCGTAAGTTTTTCGCTGTTTCAATTATTTTTCTCTCACTCTGTTGCGCTTCGCCCTCTCTCACTCACTCTCTCTCTCTCTCTCTCTCTGTCTGTCTCTGTCGGTCTCTCGTTTTATCATTGTCGACAGAGAATTTTGCACCCACTTGTGGTATTTTCGCTGCCCACAGCCACGCCCACATTTTAATATCTAGCCGCATTCTGTTGTTGTTTATGTATATGCCACTGCTGTTGTGTGTACGTGTGTGTGTGTGTTGACTCTTCGTTATGTTTCTTTTGTAATTTTGTGGAATTGTCATGTAAATGGGTTAAGTTCTGACACTAAATTGTTTTTTCCGAAAAGCCCTTTGCTTAGTTTTCAGCTTTATTGTTTTCGATATGTTTTGCAAAATGAATTTTTATGCAAGACTTTGGCTTTGCTTTTTCTCCATGTTCTCCATTGTATTCATTAAAATGCAGCAATTGTAAGCCAGGTCAAAGATAATAAATAATACAAGATTTGTGCAATATATATGTACATATATTTGAACGTCTGTATACATACATAGTAGAGAAAGCAAATTTCCTAAAAGAGAAATATATAGAACTAGCGGAGTCAATCTACCCATGTCCGTTTAATCGTCTGTCTCTTATTAGTACTCTGAGAGGAAAACCATCCATACAAAATATATATATATATATATATAATATTTTTATAATTTTATATTATTGTTATAAATTTCATAGTTTGAAATAAAGATCAAAAGTAGCTCTCAAAGCCGAGATGTTTTTTAATAGTTTACACAAAGAATTCCGGGCGTTAGCTGTATATATTTGCTCTGAGTAGTTCTTATTGTATTGTAATCTCTGTAGCTCTGAGCTATGAGCTCTGCTCTCGATTTGGCAGAGTGCGCTGCCTATATAAAGACGATGCTTTCACCGAGATTTCTTCAGTCGCAAAGTTAAACTCCTACTGGTTAGTCGCTGTGCAGTGCAGTGGTAAATATTGTTATTATTTTTTTTTTGTTAATAATATTTTGTAAAATGTAATATTAATGTTTAATATAAATTATATACAAAATAATATTATTAAGTTTTTTTTATTTATTTATTTTTTGTTTTTTTTTTTAATTTTTTTTATTTAAAATTTTTTTAATGTTTTTTTTTTTTATTTATTTATTTTTTTTTAATTTATTTTTTATTTATTTTTTTATATTTTTAAAATTTATTTTATTTTTTTATTTATTTTTTTTATTTTTTTTTTATTTAATTTTTTATTTTTTTTTTATTTTTTTATTTTTTTTGTTGTTTTTTTTTGTTATTTAATTTTTATTATTTTATTTATTTTGTTTATTTAATTTTTTTTTGCTTTTTTTTTATTTTATTTTATTTTTTGTAATTTTTTTTTTTTGTTTAATATCTTTTGTTATGTAAATGTAAATACTAATGCTTAAAACAAAAATGATAGAGAATCTTATAACTATTACTTGTTTATTAGTTTAGCAACCATTTTAGCGATACTCATTGTCATAATGATGTCAAATTTCATGTTAATATTAATGTTCATAGGGACGCTAATTAGCATGCTTATAATAACGTTCGCAATCATGGTCATCATGAAGTTAATTATGATATTCGTTACAATGTTCCGTAAAATACTTATATTGACGTTCATAATCATGTTCATAATGACCTGCACTGTGATTCCCATAAAAAAGTTCAGCGTTATGGTCATGAGGATGTTAATAATGATGGCGACAGCAATGTCCATGATGAGCTTCATGATGTTGTACATTATGACACTCGGAATGATGTTCGCAGTGATCTTCACAACCATCATCATAATATAGTTCGTGACGATGATCCTCATTACAATGCTCGTGACGATGCTCGCTATGATGGTCACAATAACGGCCGCCATGATTCTTAACATACTTTTCACTAACATATCTATAATGATGTTAATCATGTTGTTAGTGTTATTGATAGTTTACGATTTTCCAATTAAGATGTGTGAAGATTTTCAAGCGTGTCTTTCTATAAAAAATGATTTATATATATAAATATAATAAAATATAAATATAAATATAAATATGTTCAATAAATAAATTCCTTAGCCATACTTGAATGAAGGGTACATTTTTTACATATGAGCACTCTAGACTCTTAAATGAATTCTCACATCGATATAATTGCTATATGTATATATAATTTAGTTATTTCTACATTCTATTGTCTAAAAGTTCTTAAATAGAGAACTCACTGGAATATAGCTATAGAGATATACAGATATACATGCTTATCCATATATCGTGTACCTTTTTGAAGCATATGCAACAGCGGCGCCCAAGTTTAGCCAATGGAATGCAAAGCGCAGCAAAATAAAACAATTTTAAAATTGGCCATTGAACTTTCATATCAGCACAACTGGCGAAATGCTTTTTAAAACGCTTTAGCACGCGAACAAGCTGCTGGCTGCCACGCCCACTTATAATTGGAGGCGTATGAGTGGAAAACAGAAAACAAAAGAGCGGATTCTAAAGCGTTCAAATGGGAGTTGCTAAATACAGCTTAAATTGAGGAAAATATTTCTAGAGGTGCAAATATGCCTAACCATGGCTGAGATCGTGTAAGAAAGGAACTGAAATGCTTATCATAATATACATTTTTGTTATATTATTTTTATTAAATAAAAACTTGATATTATTAAACAAAATGTTGTGGCAATTGCTAAATATTATTTGCTAATGTAACAGCTGAATGAAATGTCGCACATTAATAGCAATATATGAAACAATTGAAATTTAAGAAACCCTCACACCTTGGGTATTTACAGGGTATATAAGCTCAAGAAACCCTCATGCAGAAGGGACTATTTACAGGGCATATAAGCTCAGCGCAAATTGAGCTTCCGCACATTGTGCTGACGTGGCAACCCAGGCTAAGGCACCCCCCATACCCTACAGCCCTACAGCCCTACAGCCCCACAGCTAGCACCAATCGCATAATGCAATCAAAGAGGCTGCCAGTTGGGGGCAGCTGCTAGTGCTCGTGATAAGCATTTGGTTAAATGCTCGCAGATGCTCCATTTGAGCTAAAAATGCAATAAACATGAATGTTTAGCATGATGCTTGCTGCACAGCTGCAACTTCGGAAAGTTTTAATTGACAATTCGAATAATTTAAGAGAATTTAAAGGCGTATACATAGCTATTAAAATGTATGGCAACTCTTACCTTGGCAAAGATTTTCCCTTATGTAATCGCGTGCCAATCAATTAGAGGAGCAACAAGACTTTGGCATTCACAATGTTTGTTTGACATTTAATTTTGTTTCACTTATCAATGAAGCAAATTGCGTCGCCTACTACGCAATTGCAAAGCATAATTAGCGCAGAACAAATATTTGCACCGTTTGACATATTGATTATTAAGCCATTTTCTGTCGACCTTCACTTGCCGCCGCGAGTGTAATTCGAAATTCAATTTATTGAATTTCACCCTTTATGCCCTGAACTTTTTATTAATGCAAAAAAGGGTATACTCAATTTAAAGGGCAGGAATGACCAACCAGAAGATATATACTTAGTATAAAATAAAACACACAGTTCTGTCCCTTCTTGTCCCTCGCTGCACATGTTACGAATATTAATATAAAATTATTGTGCTGACCAAGAAAGATGAAGATGTCCAATGGAGTAGAATAGATATATAAACAAGTATATCAAAGTTTATATTAATATATTGATATTAGTCCTAGACCTAGAAATTGCTTGATATATTTTATATATTAGAGATTAGACTGTGCTGCACATTAAATTTCAATGTCATGTTCAAGAATTTTCACACCAATAACTGAAGTATAGCGTAGAAAGAAGCTCAGCAGATCTGACCTGGTTATAGGGTATCAGCCAGTTGGGAAAGTCTTGTTTATATATACTTTGTATAAGTCCGTGCGTTCGATAACATTATCTGCTGAGCAGCTGTCATTTAAATGTGGAAATGATTCTAATTTCTGCGAAATATTAATAACATTTATGTATATAGCATTTAAATCATCATCATAAATTATCACTCATTTATCATAATAATTTTAAACTAAAAAATATAATTATAAATTATATTTGTTTTGCTCTTCTATAATTGATTCTCAAATAATAATTGGAATTTTCTTTCTCTCTCTTTGCAGGTGCTCTAGCGACTAAATAGAATTATGGCAAAGCCCGCAGTAATTGTAAGTTTAGTGGAAGAATATAGGAATAGGGAAATCGTAAAGTGAATTAATAAAGTTTAGTAAAATGTTTAAATTGCATTTTAGATAATACCGCAAAGCCGGCTTGCCATGTCCCCAATCGGCCGCCCACAGCGTAGAGCAATCAAAAGGTGTTAAGAGCTAAATAGTATGTACATATGTATTGAAATATATATGTATATAGAGTATAATGCTTGTAAAGCAAATTATGCATACAGCAAACGAGCAAAATAATTATAGTATTGAAAAGTTGCAATCAAAACCAAACGAATGAAATCAAAATACCAAAGAAGAGTGACAAAACCAACACGCAAGAAACAACAACACAACAAGAAGAAGAAGAATAAGAACTAGAAGAAGAATACACACCCACACAGACACACAACAACAACAACAACAACAACAGCAACAAAATGACTGGAACTCTCAGCAACAAAATGGCACTGGGAAAATCCATTAAAATGTACCTGACCATATTCGTAGCCACGACCTGCATCTATATGGTGCTCTATCAATATCATGCGTCCCGACAGCCACTCACGGCCAACGAGGTCGTCAAGGTGAGTGACCTGATTCTCTGACAAATTGATGGAAAGCTCTAAATATACGTATATCTAGAGAAAGATGCAAGAGTGAGAATGAGAGAGAGGGAGATGTTGTAGATAGCTCTATTGATAAGAATCAGCGTCGAACGGTTTCTCATGTTCTAAGCGCCATTGATAAGTTCCCAAGTTCCTGAGAACTGAGTAGTACATTCAACTCAACCCGAAAATGACCATCAGATAGTTATATATACATATAATTTAATATATATATAGATGCACCTGCTAGTTGATTGAGTAGATTTGCGCACTTTTATTGCATCCATTCATATATTAAGTAGGTAATTAGAGATTGCATGCTTAAAACATGGGAGAACTCTTTTGATATAAAATAGAAAAGACACAGGCATAGGTAAATTATATTTGTATTATTCAAAAATAGTATTAATATATTAATATGAAAAAAGCGAAGTTTTCCCTTTGAAATATCTAATGAAAGGATAAGTTATGGACTTCCTTTTTCTATTTTTATGAAGATTTCCACAAAGGAAAACTCTACAAATATAAGCTAGAAGTTGTGGAAATTGAAGAGAGCATTGGAAATAGCAATATGCATTGCTTCTCGTATTTTGTAGTGCTTCTCTTTTCTCCAATTGCTTTTTGCGACAATCCAATATGTTAGGCTAAAGTTAATGTTTATGATAAATTGGTAGAGAAAAGTCTAACGATAGACCAGATCCATTTATATTTAAAATAACTAATTCTTGCTTCTCGCTTAGCTTCTTTCTGTAGTCGGTAACAGTGTGAGAGAGAAAGAAATAATTTTAAGAGGTAAACCTTTTAACAAATGTTCTTCTATGATAATAATAACTTTAAACCGAAATAATCTCTGCAAATGTTGATATATACCAAATATTGCTAGGAATACTGTGAAAAAAGAAATTTAGAAAACACGTGTGCTATATTAACAGAAATGTATTTAATCAAGTTTTATACCAATAGTTAATTCCCTAGGAATATCTATTTATATATATCAACTCATATATATATAGTTTTGAATATCTATTCATTTAACCGTCAATCTCATTTACTATATATACAAATGTGTCTTTTGTTCTTGTTCTTAAACACAATGCCTAACTCCAACACAACATCAAATGTGCATCAATACAGTCGATGCAGCATCCAGAAAAGACATCACTATCATCATCTTCATACATCGCTTCATATTTGTGGGCGCCCATGTTAAATAGCTCCGTCATTAATGGCACAATGGGAGTAGAACAGATACAGGTACATGGACAGGTACGGGTGCATGGACCAAATACGACAGACTCTTCCGTCTCTGCCTCTGCCTCAGCAGCAGCAGCAGCAGCAGCAGCAGCAGCATCCGCGTCTAGCTCTGGTGCGTCTGTTTATTCGACGGTTTCATTGCCACAGACATTGTCATCCAACGGCAATCTCAAAAGCATCTCCACAACAACAACAACAACTACGACAACTACAACAACAGTTGCTGCAGCAGTACCAACAACACCAACAACAACAACAACTGCAACAACCACAATTGATAAACTAAAAACACCAATAACCCAATCCAGCCACGCCCACAAATTAATGGGAAAAGCCGCTCATAAAATTCGTTCACGATTTGTTGCCGTCTCCGAGCCCGTAAATATTCCTTTAACCATTTTTGTCTCTAACAAAATAGTCGATATATAGCTGTGTATATAAAATGCACTAACTCAATATGAAATATTAATCTTATTGTTGTTTTATTAATGTTAATATTATTATTAAAACATACTTCGCAGCATATTTGTGATTCTTTTTTTCTTCTATTTAATTCATTGCTTGCTTTTTCGTGTTGCTTGTTAACTAAATTACACAGTCTCTTAATATTCAACTATTACTCCTCTCCATGTTTGTCTTTCAGTCTAGGGTACATGTAAATAGTTTGGTACATACATATATCTATATATGTATGTATATACATACATGTACATGCATATTACTTCTACTCACTTTTAATGGGAATTTTTGCACTTGTAAAATTTCTTGCAGCTGTCTGTGCATTTTGTTTGTTCTGTTTCTTGCTTTAACTTTAACTATTTTCCAATTTTCTTAATTGCTTTTTTAAGTTAACCCAAGTGCAGCACAGTATATAGGGCAGAGTGCTTGGGAGGTCGGGCGCTGCATTGGGCGTGGCAACAGTTAACGTTACATTGAAGTTTACATCGTAGTGCCAGGGCGTGGAACTCCGTTGGTCTATTGGGCCTCAATACTCATCTGCTTTAAAATCGAAATGTTGAATTTCAACTGAGAAATATATTTTTGGAATAAATTACTAAGATAAATTACTAATATCTACATCAGTTCTGTCACAATATTTATATATTCATTATTATTATTATTAATATTATTATTGCTGTAACTGTATGATATAGTTTCTTCAGTTCTTACGATTTTTTTTTCTGAGCATTGCACAACAATCCTTAAACACACAAATTTCCAGCGCAAATATAATTATGATAATGATGATGATGATGATTATGTGCTGATACTATATTCCATAAGTACTTCTATATCTACTTAGACTGATGGAGTTTGCAAAATATAATTTATGTACGTGTAGCTCTGGCTAGAAGCACACGCACACCTAAATGGATTGATTGATGTTGTCTGTGTGTGTGTGTGTGTGCGTCTCTAAGCAAATGTCCTTTCCAAACAAACATATACACATCTCCAGACATAGATACATTAGAAAACTCATTAGCTGTGTCCTCAACTGATGAGCACACCAATTTCATTTTGTTTGCTTTGGTCTAATTGTTGCTAAGCATGAGTTAATAATCCGTTTCATAAGTGGTCGACTCGTATCCGTTAATTTACCTTTGTGGCTATATTTGCGCCCAATGTGGCAATGCTAATTGCTTTATTTGTTTAACCAGTCGCATGTTTTATAAACTGCACGCAGCAGCAGCAGCAGTTTGGTTTTCTGGGTTAATCAGCTGCCATATTATATCAGATGGCACTCGCACGCCTACCGAATTATAAATAATATGCAACAAACAGATTCTTGGTATGAAATTTGCATGAGTCTAATTTGTAAATTGCTCATTGCACATTGAAACCCAAAAGCCGCGCACAACAACAACAACAACAGCAATTCGCCATTGAATGGCACCAAGCCGAGGCGTGCTCCAGTTCTGTACAGTGGGCGGGCGAAGGGAGTGGAGGTGCAGGGTAGAGAGGTCCCACAATGATGATCCAGATTGCAAAATGCATTCTAAATGCAAGGCAATTGAAAAAGATTCGTGCATTTGTAGGTTTCTCGCTGTTAGTAGTTATAAATATACATATATACATGTATGTATGGCTGCCTATGTGTGTGTATGTGTGTGTGTGTATGTATATTATACATTCAATGTCAAAGGCAGTTTCCATTGCCTGGAGAATTGTTTCAATATCAAATAGCTTCGGATATAGTAGATATAACTAAAATTTTAAAGTAGTTTATACAATATAACGATGATGAAAATGGCAATCATAATGATAATAATAATGATATGCTAATTGTAATAAATAATGGCTATGATTATTATGATTATAACTATGTATACTCATTTTGATAAAGACAATCAGATTAAGAAAACGAATGCTAATGATAATGCAAATTGTGATGATAATCACAATGGTAATACTAATAATAATGTATAATGCATTTTATTAGAAATTGAAATTAACAATAACAATAAATAACAAAAACGAATACTAATACTAATACTAATGAATAATAATTACAGTTATTGTTATATTACGAGCATATTATAATCATAATTATTTTGAAAAACCCATAAAAATAATCATTGCTAGTAATAGTTAAATAAAAATCAAATATAATATAATATATAATAATATACATATTTATTATATTAGCATACCTATCATTAATAATGATAGTAATATTTATAAAACGATAGAGCTACCGTAGCAGCTAGTTCCCTTACTAGGCCAGTAGCAATGCGGGCATCCAATATCAAGTAATATGTATAAAGTAGAGCTTAGGACATGAACTTGATGTGCTCTCGTTGCTGAAATGCAAATTGTGTGTGCCACATTCTCGGTGGCAACTACTTTACATGCAATTCTATTATAATGTATTTTTCCTCATTTTTTTTTTTATTATTATCTTTTTTTCTCAATTGGTTTTCTCTGCTTCAGTGCCCTTTTATTTATTTGAATGTCTTTGTTTATTTTTGCAAATAAATTTGAATGCATTTTTGTGTGTCAACAATGGACAATTTGCAAAGTGCGCTACGTCTATATTTATTTGACACAGCAACAGCAGCAGCAGCAGCTGTGTGTGTGTGTGTGTGTGTTTGTGTGTGCGGCATTTGAGTGGCCTGCTTAAAGTACAGCGGGTTATCCAACACGCAGCTGAACCCGGTCAACTAGTTCCAACTATTCAACTAGTTAACTGCTAGCCTGTGGATTAATTTGCATAATTGCTCATAAAGCGGGAGCTCACGCCGCGTTACGCATGTAAACACACACACACACACACACACACACACATATTCACTGACACGCTTATAAATACATATATTATAATAGATAATAGAGCATAGGGCCTTGATGGCATTATGTTAATATCTCAACTCTCGCCCATCTTAGCCGCCTTTGTACATCATCACGCCCACTTATCGACGCCCCGAACAGCTGGCGGAGCTGACGCGACTCGGCTACACGCTGAAGCATGTGCTCAACCTGCTCTGGCTGGTCATCGAGGATGCGAACAAGACAAACCCTTTGGTTGCCCACACCCTCGACCGCATTGGCGTGCCCTACGAGTACCTGGTCGGTGAGTATTGCCACCAACAAGCTAAGGGCCTGGCCTAGCGTCCCTTTGCCGCATATTAACCCCTCCTTCTGCCACCCCGCCAGCGCCCATGCCCGAGCAGTATAAGCACACCAAGAAGGCCAAGCCCCGCGGCGTCTCCAATAGGAATCGTGGACTCGACTATTTGCGCGCCAATGCCACCGAGGGCGTACTGTATTTTGCCGACGATGATAATACCTACGATGTTAACATATTTGAACAGGTGTGTAAAGGCCATTATGGCTAAATATATAAATGAAATGCACTTGAATAGCCTTTGACGCAGAAATAGCATTAATATTATTATGTAATACGCGAGTTGTTGATGGGTGAGGGTGAGGGTGATGGTGAGGGAGACGAGGAGAGGGCGAGTATCCGTGTTTACCTGATATACTTTCTTATATAGTAAATGAGATTATTATAAATTACTCTTAATTTAAAGCCATTCACAGTCCTATACAATTGTGTTATTAACGATAGCCAATTGTATCTTATCTGGTATTGAGAATCGCATAGAAAGGCGCTGGCTATACAGCAAATGGATGGAAATTGAACTGTAGTTTTGTATATTTCTCGTGCCGCACTTAATAAAATGGATTTCAGAGTATTATTATTATTAGTATTTACGCATGCAGCAATTCCCTCTTTTGCCTTTCCATTGAGTAAATCCACCAATACATACATGCAAATACTTCATCTGCCTAGAGCAATCAACCGGAAAATTAAGCCTTTGTCCGAAAACACATGCTGTAATATCATGACAATGCACGGCTGATTGCCCAGGAAGTAGTAGCTGCTGCTGATCGTGTCCCAAGTTAAATTGGCAGTAAAGGCGAGAAATGGGAGTCTGTCTCGAGCATGCGTCATCGAGTCTTGAGTATATGTATTGCTGCATACTGTTTCAAACGAAATATACTTACAGATGCGCTATACCAAAAAGGTGTCGATGTGGCCCGTGGGCTTGGTAACCAAAACGGGTGTCAGCAGTCCCATAATACGTGAGGGCAAGCTGGATGGCTACTACGATGGCTGGATAGGGGGGCGCAAGTATCCCGTCGATATGGCTGGTTTCGCGGTGAGTGTGAAGTTCCTGCACGAGCGGCCAAATGCAAAGATGCCCTTCAAGCCGGGCTACGAGGAGGATGGCTTTCTGCGCAGCCTGGCGCCGTTGCAGAATAGCGAAATCGAGCTGCTCGCTGACGAATGCCGGGATGTAAGTTGGAATGGAGCTATTACATGGCTAACTAAATACACCTGCGACATTTGTCCCTTCCTCTTTCCAGATACTCACCTGGCATACGCAAACGAAAAAGAATCCACCCGCCCAGCCGTTCAATGCGACGCGCTACGCGAACACGAATTTGGCTTTCATTGAGAAGTTGCTGGTGCGACCGTAGGAGCAGAAGCAGGAGCAGGAGCAGAAGCAGAAGCAGGCGCCCCCAGTTTGTCCAAGTGTAGTAGTTAGCCTTAGATAGGTATTATATATGCGATTACGATTACGATTGTGTACGCAGCGAGTGAGCTCACAAAGTGTCCGCGACTTCGAACCAGTTGTACAGGTACAATCCTGTGTTGAAGTCGTCCCTCTTTATATATATACATGAATACCGACTATCTCTAGTGTTGCACAGAGTAAATATACCCTGTAAATGATGTGCAGATATAGACGCATATACATACATATTAATGTAACTTAGTTAGGCTCTAAGCGCACAAGTTTATACGATATTTGAAGATAGGGCCAAGGCCTCTATTGGTTACAGTTGCACACACTAAATACCTTTTAGTATTGTACTTTATAATTAACTCAACCTAAACTATAATATTATAATATATATATACATATATGTATTTGTACAGATTTGCAATACACACGAAGCGAGGCTTAGGCCGCAACTCAATTTTTTGATAAGCGAGAAAGTATTTAAGTGCATTACTTTATGAAAGACAACAGCCCCTATGTTTAAGCTTTAGTTGATAAGGTTCCATGTTCTGCAATCCAAATATGATAATGCGTTTAAAACAAAACACTCAGATAACAATATACACTTTATGGTTTCTGTTCCTAAAGATAATATACTCCAATTTCGTTTAACTTGACTAAAGTTGATTGCAAGTGCTTGATTTATGTTATATATGTTGTAAATTGATTACTGATATTATTTAAATATTATTTACACAAATGCTGTGTTAATTTTTTCAATCCAATGCAAAAGAGTTCAAGGCCCATTTGGCTGATTGGAAGCAGGGTATGGGGCCAAAGTCGGGCAAAGAGTTTATTTATACAGAGCCCATTCGGAATGCAAACAAACAGCAGCTAAAATGTGGGCCGCAACCATTTCAATAATGCATGCCGACAGACAGATAGACAGACAGACAGACAGACAGACAGACAGACAGACAGACAGACAGACAGACAGACAGACAGTCGGGCAGCCAGTGCCAGATAAAGAAGTGCCCGATGATTTGGTCACATGGTCGGTCTGGCGTGAGCACGGAGCTCAAATCGCGTGTCAACTGATACCGTGGCTAATGGCAATTGAACAAGCGAATGCTGCAAATAGTTTGGAAACTTCAGATAATGTTCTTGTTGATGGAATTCAATTACAAAGAGTGGCAAAAACTATTAAAAGGAATACAAAACAGACAACAACATAAAAACACACAAGAAATACAATTAAGAAAAAATATTTAATTACAAATTCGAAATATCCATCTTACTTTCCAAATTAAAATATCTATATACATATGTATGTAAATATAGATCTATCGAATCACTATATATAATACAAAGAAAATAAGGAACGAACTCTACAATTTATACATACACTCAAAGAAATACTTAGTTAGGAACTTACCAAATCTTTAAATTTAATAATATATTGAATAAACTAATCTCAAGGGTAAAAAATCTTCGTGAATTGTTATGGCAACCAAACTAAAATATTCTTATAAATTCTTTAAAGCATACACATATAATTGTATATATATTATATATATATACATACATATATCTTATACAAAATATTCTCTACTATTTCAAACTTTAAATACAAAAGAAAACCAATCTACAACTACGAGTAAACTCTATTCTCCTATTCAGAAAAATATAATATAAAACACATTTTTTAATAAACTGATAGAAAAAAAAAAACAATAAATTCCTGTAAATGGATAAACAAGGAACTTCAATCATTTTTATGCAACACTTAATAATAAAAAAAACATATTTCTTTAATATTTAAAATATAAATGAAATACTGAAGAAAATAAAAAAAGTTTTTATGGGGGAATAATAAAAAATATTCAAAAAAATCGAGAGAATATTTTGAAGCCTACTTTTTGGGATCAAGTGTAGTAAATGACCGTAACTGGATTCTTTTCCCAGACTTTTCTTCCTTAAAAATCCATTCCAACCATTTACATTTAGTTTAGCCATGAAAATAATTTCATTAAAATTTCTTGATTAGCTTGACATTTATTAAAATTTAACAAATCATTTATATTTTTCTGTTTGATTAGTTTATATTTAAGTGCATTGGAGACTTTTGAAGCATGTTGGTGTTACATAATTTGCATAGATCTGTCGTCTCTAGTGGCTCCAGGCGGCAACTGGTTGAGTTTTGAGCTCCAGCGATCGCTTTGTTTTGCAGAGAGGCCTCAGTAACATTGTTAAGCAGGCAGATTTGTGTAAAGGATATGGGATTGTTTTTTCTTTTTAAACAAATTTGCCCGTTGTTGATGTTTGTCTGATACTTGTTTACGATACTCGAAATATTTTACGTGTATTTACCATCGCTGTTTGAGAATTTCGTTTCGGATTACGTTTCGATTTCGTTTTATATCTTTTTCAAATACCCATTCGCAATGTTTAAATGACAGCAACAGTAGAGTCGTTCTATGTAAACTAGGTGCAAGATATAAAACTAAATTCAGAGTGCAACAAGTTCAACTAGAAAGCTTACAAATCAAGGCACTAGCTAACTATAATACGATTATAACTACTTTTGGTCTATACTTATAATCGTTAAAAACTATGTAAGAGTTGACAAAACTTGGGCTTAGTATATAACTGTTTTGAGATCTTATATTCATTGGAGTATAGAGAACCTCTGAGCTTTCAATGATCCTATAATGAATGTAAAATTTAATTATTTAGAAATACTTGGGCAAAAAGAAAAGTTTTTAGATCTGAAACTAATAATTCACATCTGCTCTCGTTTGTATGTGTTTGGTTTGTTCTATGATCTATTTAAATAAGCAGTTAGGTAAGATTTGCTCATGGGAGTTATAGAAAAGGTTTTTCGAGCATATTCTTGAAAGCTTACATTTTGTAGTTTGCAGAGACTTACTTGGCCGGCTGTGAAAAGTTAACGACAAATTTTCTCTTTGTGCTGGTAGAATTATGAGAATTATTGTTCTCGTTGAGAGTTTTGGATTGGTCATTCGCCAAGAAAGTCGATTTATATCATAGATTCAAGAGACAACGTAACAAGCTAGATGCAATGCATCAGTGAGTCACTGCTCCATATGAATAGTAGTACTTTTTGATTATATGTATGTAGTTAAATATCAACTAGAGGTCTTTGAATACCAGAGGGATTCGATAGGAATTGCTTTGGTTATTGAATAATTTGCTGTTCGTAGCGTGGTTCTACTGTGTGGTACTGAAAAGATAACTCAACATCGATGGCTGCACGTGAAAGCTTATAGTTGCCTCTTCCCACTTGGTATGAATCAAACGCTGCAATGGGGTGTTGAGCGTTGACTCCTCCTTGGCGACCACATCGTTGCCAGCGCTAGCGCCACTAGCAGCACCACCAACACCACCACCGCCGCTAGCGCCAGCCACACCACCACCGGCAGCAGCACCTCCAACGGCCGTGATTGCCTCATCCTTGGCCTGTTTGCCAACTGTCTGCGAGCTGCTCTCCGGCGTGATTGGTTGTCGCTCCAACATGACCAATGCCTGCTCATTGTAGGTGCGATTATCGATGGTCATCAGTATCTGATGACCCGAACAGCTATAGTAATTCACATCGAAACGTGACTCGGCATGATAATTTCTCAACAGATCCGGATTGCGATTGAATATAACGCCATAGTGCCCAGTGCAGCTGGTTATCCAAATCGGGTAGTTGGGCGTCTTCAAGCGAGACCCCGGTTGCCGCGACTGATTGACAGCAGCCTGGCGTAATGGGAAATCCGGATTAGCTTTTGCTTTAGCCTTAGCTCCATTCACATTCCACTCACACTTGTTGATTCTATGTCCCAGAGCAGCAGCCCAATCATGCAACGCTTCAGTACTCCGTACTGTGCCACAGCCTGAAATCGAATTGCAAATAGAAATGGAAAGCAATGCAAATCTTCATCAAAATTCCGGCTGATCGAATCTTGCACTCACATAGCTATTCTCGTCGCCCACATTGATAACGCCATTGTGTATATAGGGCGTGGCTCGCCCTGTCAGCAACAAGGTGACAATCATCAACGAGCCCTCCTCATGGTTACCCATGGTCAAAGGCATTGACTTGCTGGAATCCAGATCCGTGCGTACTCTGAGTAGGTCGCATTGAAAAGAGTAATAGATGGACGGGATTATAAAAAACTCTTTTAAATCAGATCTAATATGTGGGCGTAAAGTACACTCGCTTTCGCTGAATTCTTACTTTCCCATCGAGCGAGTGAGTACAGCGCTATAGAGAAACAGCAGAGTGCCCGGGGTTTCCTCTTCTGTAAACTTTTAAACGGCATTAGTCAAGTGCACTAAATAAACATAGACTAGGCATAAAGGCAACTCAAGCTGAAGAAATTGTCTCATTTAATGATTCGTAAACAATTTCTTTAGCTTCTGTTCTTACGTATTGAAAGTTTCGCTTCAAAAAGTGTTCCAGTTCTTCGTTGGGCGAGAGAGTAAAAGTATAGAGCTGCAAAAAGAATATATAAATAAAACAGAAAAAATATGTACATAAAATAAAAAGAGACAAATTTGACAGTAAAGAAAATTTAATTAAAAATAATAATCAACGAAAATTACAAAATTAACTAATAAAACCACTAAATAGTATTTCTTTAAATCAATCGAATATTATTTGCTCAAAATCAGAAAAATGTAATAAGGTTTTAAATACATTTAACTCATGAAATCAATAGAATATTTGTTGAATTACTGAAAGTTAAATCTTATAAGATAATAGAAGCTGGAGTAAATAGATGTTCATAGATTTCATGGTAATATATCATGGAAGAATGCCTAACTAATAGCCAATCACAGAAATCAATAGAGTTTGAGTTATGCAATCAGACAGGCTCACCTTTTCGGTCACCGTGTCGTGAAAGTAGGTGGCACTGTGATCCACAAACACCTCGTCCGCCGAGGGCAGCACCATGGTAACCTTGCCCTTGTCCGATATAAGGCGCAATATCTCGAGTAGAGCATTGAAGAGAGCATCTCGCTGCATCTCAGCTGTGGCCATCAGAGGACTGCGAGGAAACCCAAGCTAATTAGCTGAACTGAAGCAATTACCTAGCTAGAGAGGACGCACTTGGCCGTGGCAGCAGCTCGGCTGGGTTTGCGTGCAAACAGCAGATACTTCAATATGAAGCCTTGGACCACGGACAACATGCCGCGGGTAGCATTCCTTGGGGAACGTAGGCCATACGCCAGCTCATCCTTGCCGGCGGCCCCAAAGACGAAGGACGTCTGCAGCCACTCGGCACGCATGGGTATGCCGGCGGTGCCGAAGACCAGCTTGCGCAGCTCCTATTTAACAGGGATTAGCGATTGCCATTAGAGCAGAGAGAGGACTGTCCCTTACCGTTGCCAATTCGCTGGTGATGGGCGTGCCGCCTTGCATGATAAACTCCTTGTTCATGGTGCTAATTGGTCTGGGCGCTTTTCCAGCTTTTCTTTTTTGCTTCCGTTTAGCTAATTTTGATTTCCGCTCCAAACAGACTTTTGCTTCGCTCCACGATTTGACTGCAAATGTGCTTCAGCTGGCGTCCACCGCTCGCTTCTAGGCTGAGATTTGCTTCACTGACTCACTGACTCACTGACTGACTGACTAACCGACTGGGAAACTGACTGACTTGACTGACTGTCGACATTTCAGACCTTTCACACTTCAACGTTGATTTTTAATTTCATATTTAGTCGTGGGCCGAGCAACAACAACAAGAGCAACACGTCACGAACGATGGCACATTAAATTGTGGAAGTCCTTTAAGTACAATGGTAAGCAATTCAGTTTTTATTTTTATTATAATATAAGTTTTGTGTTCAAGTTAAATGGACTATGCTGATCAATGCTATACAAGGAGAGTCCTTAGATAGCGAACGCAAGCCCTAAAACAAAAACTACATTAGTCTCAAACATTGTCTTGCCTCAAGCTTGAGGTAGAGATGAGCTTGAACTTTCCATAATTTCTTTATTATTTATGTACATATTTTATTAATTTTCTATTCCATATAATACTACAATATATTAAAATTTAAATATTATAACTAATTTAAATCATTTTTCCCTAGCATAAATATACTAGCTTTAGCCCACTGTGCGTGTAGATTCCAGAGAACTTGGCTCACTCGTCTGTCAGTCAACGAAAGTAACTTTAAATGAAATTGAATTGAATTTAGTTCTGTGTGCTCCACGCGATATCCGATATGCTGCATATATACATATACATATTCATATGGCTGGAGAAGTGAAAGTGATATACAGAAAGAGACATAGAGACAGGGAGAGAGAGAGAGATATTTTGGCATGTTTGAAGCCTGCCATGGCGGCCCGCACAACCGGAAATATGTAGTTGTTGGCGCCCATTTGTGCCTATTTCGTGGTGGGGTTGGCGGGAGCCAGGAGAACATATGTGTGCAGCTTAATAGTCGACATTACGAGTTATTTGAATGATATACACATGTCGCTGCAGCCATTGTCTAGTTTTTTGGCTGCTTAACAAGCAGATACTCTCCATTATATGAAGAGAATTTACAAATGATAGTCAACCATTTCAGCTCAGTTGAACTGGATTTTATAGAGAACACAAATTCGGCTTTTCATCATTTCATATTTTAGAAATGTATAATCGATTAGCTGGTTAACGGGCTCTGTTTCAAGACAACCTTGGAACATGTGTGATGCAATTTAATTAAAATACTTGTCCGTTACATTGATAGCTTAAAATCGCTTTTATTATGTTACAGTTTGGTATTATTAAATGACTTTGACGATACACGATTTTGTTATATAAAAAACAGGAAACATTTTCATATACCCGTACGAATGACGTTAAAAACCAATGCAATGGATACCCGAATACAAATGCTCATCGCTGTCTACCTCAGCACTTGCTTTTCCTGATCCATAGCATCCTTTATCAAAGTCTTAGCGCCCTCTGGTGCTCTCCCCACCAGATATAAGAAATTTAAATACCAATCAATCAAGCGGATTTTAAATGCAGATATCCACAAGCAATACTCAAAATAGACGCGGCGGGTCAGCCAATTGAAGTACTCCAGCGGCGATCGGCTACTGTGGTCATAGATAGAGCGCTGTGCACAGCGTGCCATGAGGCATGGTCTATCCACCACGTCGCCGTGCATATTACTAATAGCGCGAACAGTATTCAAATTGCGGCTAGAAGAACAGAATCATACGTTACTATAAATAGATTAGTTCGATAGGGGGAATGCACCCACGTCACAAAGAGCAAGCAGCGCGGCATCTCCCTAAGTGTACTCATTATTATTTCAAACTGCTCCTTGGCCACCTTCTGCACATGATCGATGTCCTCCTGCGTGAGTTTGCTGCGTATTCTTGGCCCCTCAATTGTCACAGGTTGTTGGAAAAGCACTGAGGCAAACTTCATATAGTCGACAACTTTCATTCTATGAGCGGCGGCCTTCATTCCCATCTCATCTCGCTGCACAGAGGCCACCCAGAATTGAGAGAGAGCGACGCGAACACTACATGGCATCTCTTCATAGAGTCCGTGATCGAGTATTACAATATCCGCTTTGCCGTTTCGCTGGTTTTTACGCACAAATACTAAAGGGAAAGAGAATTATGTTCATGTATGTGAGAGTTGGAAGCGTTTCTTTGGTTACCCACTGTTGCCGGGATGGGGATCCGCATGGACAAAGCCCGATTTAAAGATTTGTTCAGCACACAACGTAAAAAGCTTTTGATCAACGTCTCTTAGACTAAGGCCAAGCTCCTTAATGCTCGCCATGTCGCTAACTTTAACGCCATCAATCCATTCCAAGGTTAGCACACGCTTCAATATTAAATTATATTATTAAAAATGCAAATCATATTGTAAAGATGTAAATCTTACTCTCTTGGTGAGTCCCCAATAGACTTTGGGTACATGTACGTAGCTCAGCTTACGAAGATCCCAGGCGCAGCGCTCTGCGTTTTTACCCTCTTGTTCAAAGTTCAGCTCTTGAACAAGATTCTTGCGCAGATCGTTCAATATCCAACCGAAATTATAGTCTTTGAAAATCAACTCAATTAAGTCCTGCAAGAAGATAATCGTAGCCAAGTCGCTGATGAACCGCTTCTGTAAATCGTTATACTGGACTTTCACAGCCACCTGCTGTCCGTTGTGCAGCCTCGCCTTGAAGACCTGCGCCAAGCTGGCCGCCGCAACAGGTGTGTAGTCGAATTCCTTGTAAATATTCTCGGGTAGTTTGCCAAAATCCTTTCGAAAAACTTTCTGTATATCCTCCTTGGATGTTGGCAGGCATTTGTCCTGAAGCTTCGCCAACGTTTCCGTGTATTCAATTGGCAATATATGATTGACGGCTGCAAATCCCTGGCCCACTTTTATATAGAGACCACCATTAAGCAGACACGTTTCCAATAAGCGGTTGGCACTGCTTAGGTGCACCAATTTTCGCTTCTGCTCATAATCTGGATCAATCTCGTTCAGCCCCAAATAATCTACGGCAATCAGAGTGGCGGTCTTCAGTGACCTCCCGAAACGCACAAATGATCCACAGTATGTGAAGTCGTTGACAACGCCATCGTAGCCAATGGCGCAGGCACCAGCGAGCAGACTTCCCAATCTTACGTACGACACATTGCGCCATTTGAACTGGGATCTAACTTGGCTCTGGGATGTGGAACGCTTGCTATGGAATTGTTTCGACACCCAGAGTTTCCTGCTAACATATCGTAACTTCTGAAACCAATATTTTTAAACAATACATCATTGTGTTTATAAATATAACGCTTATGCACTTACAGGTGTTTGTAGCATTTCTAACAGACTTCTTTTATTTTTTTAAACATTGCCAAACAGCTGTTCATCGCATATCTGCAGCTGTTGCATACCCGTACAATGTTAATAACAGTAACTATCAACTTGAGCAAAGTTAATTTACATAAAATATAAATTTGACAATTTTAAAGTAATATAATATATGTTTGATGTACCAAAATTAGAGCATGATTTTCAACATTCTATTTAGCTTCACATTTTGAACATATATGTATATGTATGTATATATGTATATGTTTATTTGACGTAGCCTGATAACTATCGACTCTCTTACGCTTTAAGGATATATTGCACAGCTATCGATTACACGTTTAAATGTACAAATTCCAACCCAACAAGTACTGAGAGCTACTCGAATTTTGAATCAGATGCAACAGTAACACTGAATTTTTGTATATTATACCATATCTCTGATGTTCTTATTAAAAGTAATATTATCATCATAGCATTTCCGCGCAAGCCCTATTTACTTGTATATTGGTGTATTGCTATCGGTATTTAGCGACTATCGAACCTGAAGTGATTCAGAGATGTCAGCTCTTTTAATATAAACAAATTCTTTTCAACAAGTTCTGTATAATGTCACGCAAAATGATGAACATCGTTATATTTAAGTAAGATAAAAGTATTTAATTATTTTGATTCATTTAAATGTGCTTTTGTGACCACCATCTGCTTACATATTCAACAACGCATGAGGTGACATCTCTGCCATTTGTGTATACGAACGCCGCTTTGTTTGTTTCGCCGACATCTGACGGAGTCAGTTCTTTTTATAGCGTGGTATCTAAAACATAAACCAATTGTTTATCTTAGCAAAGCAGCAGTAGAAAAAGAGCCAGTCTTTGTTATTTACACTGAGTGGTACACACTAAAAGCCATGTCGGGCACCATACTTGAAAATTTAAGCGGACGCAAGTTGTCCATATTGGTCAGCAGCCTGCTGCTCTGTCAAGTGGCTTGCTTCCTGATTGGTGGCTTGTATGCACCTGTACCTGCTGGCCATCAGATCGTGATGGGTATCAAATGTCGGGATGTTGCTGGCCGTCAAAATGACACCAGCTTTTTTTTGTACTCGCGGGGTAACGGTGCTTGCGATTCCGTTCAGGAAATAGACATTGAGCAGGATCCACTGAAGATGGCCAATCAATTGGTTTATGTGTTTCAAATGCCGCTGCCACGAGACAATCGAACGCTTGATTACTCCCGCTGGCAGCAAAATCTTATTGGAGTGCTGCAGATGGACATTGCATACGACTCCTCGTCGGAGTTGAGGGAGCCTCCCAAAGAGCTTCAACTGACAATTGACACACGGCTTGCATATCGCAACAAAAACGACGAGGACGCAGATTGGAAACCCTATGCGCAGAGCATCGAGAAGCGCTTCTTGGATTGCCGTGCCGCACACGTCGGCCTTCAGGAAATACTTTACACTTGCGACATAATCCCGCTGTTCGAACTGGGTGCACTACATCATAGTTTCTATCTACTCAATTTGCGTTTTCCCATGGACACACCAAAGCGATTAAATCTCCAATTCGGACATATGCACGATATCATATTGACTGCCATACACCAGAATGGAGGCTTCACACAGGTCTGGCTGTTGCTTAAGAGCGTGCTCTTTCCCTTCATCATCGGAATAATGGTCTGGTTTTGGAGACGTGTCCACATACTCCAGCGTTCTCCTGCTTTGCTGGAGTACATGCTGTTGTATCTGGGTGGCGCTCTTAGCTTCCTGAATCTGCCATTAGAATACCTTACGCTGAGCTTCGAAATGCCGTACATGCTTCTACTAAGCGATGTGCGCCAGGGCATATTCTATGCGATGCTCCTATCCTTCTGGCTGGTCTTCGCCGGCGAGCATATGTTGATACAGGATTCGCCCAATAAGGCGACCATACGCTCACGCTACTGGAAGCATCTGTCCGCAGTTGTTGTCGGCTGCATTTCGCTCTTCGTGTTCGACATTTGCGAGCGAGGAATGCAGTTGCGGAATCCCTTCTACTCCATCTGGGCAACGCCATTGGGCGCTAAAGTGGCCATGAGTTTCATTGTGCTTGCTGGCGTATCGGCTGCCATTTACTTTCTTTTCCTCTGCTATATGGTCTGGAAGGTATTCAAAGACATTGGCGACAAGCGCACGTCGCTGCCATCCATGTGTCAAGCGCGTCGGCTGCACTACGAGGGTAAGTCGAAAGCTATTATGAAAACTAATTGCATATTTAAGATATTAGTTATGCTACTAGCTCTATTATCTATATTCCATTACATATACTACCTTCAATATTTATATTAATTTAATGAAGCTGTCTGTGACCGGATTTTCAACATCTAAGTGTCAAATAGTAGGCGATTAAATATTACAGTTGAAATCGAATTTAGCAACGGCTTGGTTGACTTGAAATCTTCATAAAAATGTCCAACCATGTTCCAGAGGCGACAATGGATCAGCCGGTTTACGCCAGCTTCTTCTGTGTGATGGGCGTGACCGCGGCGATTGTGTTCACGACTTTGGGGGCCGCTTATGGCACGGCTAAGTCTTGCTTGGGCATTGCCTCGATGTCGATAAAACACCCTGAGCTGATTATGAAAGCAATTATACCAGTTGTTATGGCTGGCATTATTGCTATCTATGGTCTGGTTGTCGCTGTCCTGCTGGCCGGCTCGCTTTCGCCTCTGTACAGCAACTTTACGGCCTTCCTCAATTTGGGTGCTGGGATAGCCGTTGGCCTATCGGGAATGGCTTCCGGCTTTGCCATTGGCATCGTGGGTGATGCTGGCATCCGAGCTGCTGCAATGCAGCCGAAACTTTTCGTTGGTCTCGTCTTGATACTCATCTTTGCCGAAGTGTTAGGTCTCTACGGGCTCATTGTAGCCATATATTTGTTCACCAAATAAAACAACGGCATAATTAAAGAATAATGTATAATTAATAATTATTACTTTTTTAAACGTAATCTCGATATGTTATAATCTACAATTGGAAGATTTATCTATTGTAGGTCTTATCTACCGCTTCAAATTCCTTATGCTGGCTACTTTGCTGTGCGCTGGTTTAACCGTCGCGGGCTTCATAATAGGCCAAATGGCCGAGGGACATTGGAAGTGGAATGAAGATATTGAAATACAGCTGACCTCCGCTTTTCTCACTGGCGTCTATGGCATGTGGAACATCTACATCTTTGCTCTCATCATCTTGTACGCTCCGAGTCACAAGCAATGGCCGACAATGCGTCACAGCGACGAGACGACCCAATCGAATGAGAATATTGTCGCCTCTGCTGCTAGCGAGGAAATCGAATTCAGCAACCTGCCCTCCGATTCGAACCCAAGCGAGATCTCATCACTCACCTCCTTTACGCGCAAGGTGGCCTTCGATTAGGAGCTGGCCAAGCTTTATGATTTTCCGTTGTGTGCCAAACTATTTCTTAGATAAGTGTTTGGCGAGCAAACAACGCCCTTCATTAGTATTATAATTTCCAGTAACGGTTCTTGCCTAATTTCTTGCATTTTACAAAACATTTATATATATATATTAATATTACTCATTAGCATTCATAAATGTATTTTTATAGAATTTTCTCTGCATGCTCAAAGTAGTGTCAAGTCCAAGTCCAATAGTTTTACTGATATTTGTAGTAAATGCGTGTACTTATTTATTTTTTGTCTCTATGCCTCGGCAGTATTATCTATATATGGAAAACTTTTTAACTAGCCTTTAAGAGACTCTATAATCGAACCCGAACTTTTTTAAGGTGCTTATGGTTGCATGCACAACATTTAAACACAACATTGAGATATATTATATACATACAACCAATATCAGATCTTTTCAACTGTCAATCGTAGAGCAATTTCTTACTCCATTAGTAATTCAGATGAATAAAGGAAAGCAATATTTAAATGATCTGTTTCCCTTTCTACCATATAATTCGCTGCGGTGTGCGATAATTCTTCCAATAAAATTCTTTTGTCAAGTACACGTAGAACGTAACCACGTTCAGGAGCAGATTTCCGCCCAGCTCCAGCCACTCGGCAAAGCCCTTCCGAGCGGGTCGCGTATGCAGCCGAAAGATTACATATGGCACCAAAAAATATCGCACCTCGAGCAGACGTTGGAAGCACAACACCAACACCAGAGCCAGCGGAAACATCAGCTTAAAGCTATCCGACATATGCCTTAACCCGCAACAGAGCAGAGTCAAAGCCAGTAGATAAACTGGCGCCATGGCATAGCGGAACCACCAGAATCGGCCGTAGAGGCGACTCCACACATAGAAGGTATAATGACGATTGTCAGCTAATAGATAAGGATGAACCATAGTATTGTAATGCACAATCGTGGTTATGAGCAATGTGGCCAACAACGAGAGCACTAAATGACGTCGCAGCAGCCCTAATGTCAATCGAAGTTGTCGCAGTGTATTGGAGATACCGAAGCCAGCGGCGAAAATGGAAAAATAAAAGAGCTGCGGTAGATGCAGAGTAGCTTCATGTGCGCTCTTGTCGCCTAACACAATGGAACCATTGATGCAGATGAAGCCAATGAAGGGCAATATAATGGAAGCGTAGAAGCAGCATTTAGCCAAAATACTTAAAATGCTATTGCAAATCAGTTGTGGGCTGCCTAGCAGCTGGTGCCAAAGCTAAAAGGAAGGAAATTAATATACATATATAAATCAAAATTATATGAGTTGCGCACCTTTCTGCTAAATAGGCGTACCGGTCGCTCATTAGCTGGACAGGATTTTGTGCACTCCTGCACAACGGTGTCTAGAACAGTCATGCCACAGCACATGCACACCCACACAATGTTGGTCTGGCGCATGAGCACACTCGCAGCACCCCAGACAGCGGCGGGCAAATGAGCTTCCTGTTGCCAATAGTTGTAGAACAAAAGCACCATGGTGAGGGCCAACGTGTCAGTATAGTACAAATGGCTGAAAAAGTAGAGTGGAGGCAGCACAGACATTGTAATTGCCTCATGCGCCGCATAAGCATTGCCTCCTACGCCTGCCAGCGTGCGACGCCGTATTTTGTAGAGCAATAGAATATTGATACCAGCGCCAATGAGGCTTAATAGACGGAGACCCGTGACTGTGCAGCAGTTGATCGGCTGCAGCACCAACGCAATAAGATATAGGCCCGGAAAAGTGGTGATCTTGGAGTCCCACTATAATAATTGCAGTCGCCAATTGATTAGATGCAGTTGCCATGGTTGCAATTGCATTTACATACCACATCGAATTGTTTGCGACAGAAAGCCAAGCCCTGTGGTATGTGAAATTCTTCATCGATGATGTACTCGGCTGTGCTGTTTACACGCAGAAACAGAGGCAAGGAGTACAATACAAAGCCCACAGGCAGTACTAATTTCCAAGACAACGACATTATCAAAAAGCCATTGACTAGAGAACACTTTGTTTATTTCTGCACGACGACACCGGCTAATCTAAATAACTTTATCGTCTAGAAACTTATCGATATTTTGGTATTTTATGATAGAGTTCCTAACTGAATTTTTCTTTTAACAGAACTGTTATTTTTAAATCGGACGCGTGGTAAATTTACAACTGTTTACATTAACCAGAAATGAATAAAACTTGTATGAAACTACAATGGTTTTTTGTAGAATAAGCAAATTAGTTTTAGGTTAATATATCACGTTTCAAAGAAAAAAAGGTGTAAGGTATATATTTTCTATAAAACGTTGACTCAATGTGCAAGTAAGATTTATAAATAAAATATTTATATTTTAAGTACTTTTCTTAAAATTACTGGGCTTTTCAGAATAACTTTATTTGAATTTATGGCGAATGATAGCAACAGGTATTTGAAAAATATGTTTTAGTAATTTAATTTGCTATAAAAGTACAATTTCCTTAGCAGCTGAAGTCTGGTCACATTGTCTAAAAAACAGCTGTTGCTTATATACATTTTGCGAGTGCATTCTAGTTTGTTTATGTTTTTACTTTCGGCTCTGAAAGTATTTTGAAATGAGCAAAACTATTTTAGATCTTAATGATGACTGTATTGAGTGTTTATTTAAATGTCTCCCGATTGATACTCACCTGAGCTTAGCAAGAGTTTCTACACGCTTTCGAAACGTTTGGCTGAATTATCGAAAATACATTTATGCTCGACTCGAACTTGGGGAAACAAACGCTGAAGGATTTCAACAGGAGCTGCTGTTACTGCGACAAATAAGTGAACATGTAAAGCATATGACTATAAATATGAACAGAAACTTTGACTGGAGTGGGGCGCCATTAGCACAGTTCATGACCATCCTACAAAATATGTCTGCACTTGAACGTGTTTTACTTTGGATTAAGGAAAACGAATCACATAAGACTTATGAATGTATCCTTCGAGCGCTTGAGCGATTGCCAAAGATGAAAGGAATTGCCACCTATCAAGATAGTTGGTTATCCAAACAAAAAGTAAACTATTGAGTCATTTATTCATTGCTTTCTTTTAGATAACGTTATTGATAGTGTATATCAGTTCAGCGACTGTGAAAGCCTGCTCAGGGAATCAGCTCACAGTAGAGATCCGCTGATGGAATTCATTGAAAACCATACGAAAATACGCGTGTTGCTATTTAATGATGCTTCCATTCGGCCAACTCTTGAGGATCTCGTGCGGCATTCAACGTGTGTAAAGGAGCTCACTTTTCGCATGACCCAGAAGGCTGCAGAGTACGTGCCTCTGGCTGAACTGCCTGCGCTAAGGGAGCTACATATCTTTGGCAATGGCCTGCAACAGGATTGCTGCCCTCTGCTACCATTAGTAAAAGCAATATCCTCCAAGCTCTCCCAGCAACTGCACACCCTAACGATCAATGCGCCTGGACTTGGCTATTCAGAAGCCTGTGAAATTGCACGTATAAGTAGCTTGCAACGATTGGATTGCCATCTAACAGATCCACAGTGCCTGGAACCTTTGATTGCTCTCAATCAGCTTACTGAGTTATTTATACAGCTGCCAGACTGTAGTCCTATCGATGACTTGGTTTTAGATTTAATAAAACATTGCCAAAAGTTAAATGTTTTAAGAATAGATTTACCAAACTTGGGCTCAAATTTTCTGGCTGAGGCATATAAATTACTGCAACTAGTGCGAGATCCAAGCAAACAGGAGCCATTAATACTTCTGCTGGGCATCAATTGTACAAACTTAGACAAGGTAAGCTCATTCACATTTAGTCTGGATCAATTTGAATAATTTAGATTTGTATTGCAGAATATGAATTGTTATTTAAAGGTAATACGACAAGAATAACAAGTGGAAGTGCTCTAGTCAAGACTGCCCGATATCCTCATTTCTGTGTCCTGATCAAGTCTGTCCTGAAGTCTGTAATGCCTTCATCTGCCTGATGATTTTTAAGATAAGAAGATAAATAGGTAGGAAAAAATTGTGTTTAGTCCAATTATAATAAATTGTTATTTAAACGGCATGCGACTGTAATATAAGAACGTCATAAATTCTAATATTATTTGAATCAATGTACTTTATATAGATCATATAAAAAAACAGCAATTTTACATATTGAATGATTTACCATTTGAATTTTTTATTCGGCATAATATTTGAATTTACATATTTCGAGCTTTAACATATAATAATTTTTAATAACAAACAATACAACTTAATGACTACCAAGAATCCTTGCCCAGCTGCTCAACCTAAGAACTAAGACGCGATCCGCTCAGCTCGTCGGGCATGACAGAGCAGACCGATCAGCTCTATTTGAAATATATATAAGATTTATATTACTTTTGCGTCCGAGTGTCTGTGTGTGTAGGTGTGAGTGTGAGTATGACTGTGTAGATGTAGCTGAAGCTTTTAGTTGTCCTGATCATAACAAAAACTCCACCTTGCGCATTCGTTGCTACTTGTTGACGCTCCGGTATATCATCGGAGCGGATCGATCGTTAGTCTTCGTGTGGCGCAACTTGATCGTGGCGAATTGGGAGGCGCTGCAAAGATGAACGAACATTGCGAGTAGAACGAGGCTGCACGCCAGCTATGCTATGCTACTCTAGCTACTACTAAAGCAGAGCACTTACTACAGACTTGTTTATACAATACATTTATGCTTATAAGGGAGGCACACAGACTTGTGGGGACAGGGCTAGTAGGCGGCTTTAACAAAGTGTGGATTTTGTGTGTTACAGTGGAATACCATCTACGGAATTGTAATTTGTGTGCTGGCTTTCAGTAGCCCATGGAATAGTTGCGATAAATACCGCGCCTGCTGCAAATATATAAAATACATTTATTATATACACCCTTCATTTGTTGTGTGTGCTAAGAGAATGTAACATGATGCAAGAGCTTATGACTAAAGCAAAAAAATAAGATATATATGTATAATATAAGTATATTTATGTATATATGGTTTATGTGTTTATGTTTAGCTTAAAACTGTGCGTTATGCAAGGCACCAAAATAATGGAAGCTCTCACGCGCTGTGAGCTCTGAAAGAGTAGTAAGCAGTCGGCGTTTGATGATCGGAGCATAGTTCAATTTTTCTTGAAATACATATACATACATATAAGAGATATTTGGAGGCACTTGGAATAAATATATAATCATTGCAGTAATTATTTAAATACATTTTTGATCAGATTGCTGCTAGCATTAGAGTTCCAGAATAGAATAGTTAGTGCTTATTTCTACTGTTTCTCTGGAATTTGAATCTTGACTGGTTGTTTCCCATGCTCTCCTCAATCGCCGTCACGCTCGGCCCATTTTCTTCTCCGGTAAGAAAACGGCGAAACTGCAAACTCCTTACATAGCCCACAATTTGTTTTGCTCCCAGCCCGTTGCCCCTGGTAGCTATTTCAGCTTGGCGCTGGCAGATTTCTGACTGGTAATGCCGTGCTGCTCCTGGTCCCAGAAGTCGTACCACGGACCGTAGCTCTTGTTGCCCACATGCGCCTTCAGATTGCGCTCCAGTGTTGCGCTGCTGTTGATGTTGTTGTTGATGTTGTTGATATTGTTGTGGTTGTTGTTGTTGCTGCTGTTGTTGCTGTTGCTGTTGCTGTTGTTGTTGGAGGATGATTTGAGCAGGCGCGTGCGTGGCAGAATTGTGGCAGTTGGTGCACCATTAGCTCCATTAGCTGTGGAGTTGCGCGTCAGCGTGCTGTCCTGATCTTTGGAGCTGGACTTCTTCAGCGTATTGGTCGCAATCGTGGATGTGGATGAGCGAAATGTGTGAAACTCCATTTGCTGCTGCTGCTGCTGCTCACGGCGTCTCAGCTTGTCATCCTTGCGCACCAGATGATCATTGATTACTATGCAGTCATAGGGGTCGGAGCTGGTTGACTTAATCTCCGCCTCAGACTCATCCTCGCTGGTGTAGTACTGCTTGAGTATGTCCTTGCGCTTGAGCGTCTTCATGACCAGGCCGTGATTGCCAACGCCTCCGCCGTTGCCTGAATTGCCGCCTCCATCGTGCTGCATGTCATCGAAGAAGTTATTGACGTCGCTCATCTTCAACGTGCCATGATCATCGCTGTCGCCCTCATCCGTGGAGTGCGGAAACTGTTGCTGCTGCTGCGATGGCTTCGATCGGCTCAGCGTTTGGGCCTTGTGCTGCGGCGTAGAGGAGGCCAGTGAGGCGGAGCCAGAGCCCTGCTTGTCCAGCTTACGATGTCCATGGCCGTAATCTGACTGCTGCTGCTGCTGACTACGGCGGATGGTGCTCAAGCGCTCGCTTTCCGACGGCTCCTCTATGTCAATCTCAATGGTCTTCATGATCTTCATGCGTGACTTGGGCGTGTAGCCGCTGCTCCTCTGCTGCTGCTGCTGCAGCTGTTGCTGTTGTTTTTGTGGCGGCATGGCCGGACTGACTCCATAAATGTTCTCATCATCGTCGCCATAGATCTCTGTGCTGGTGATGCTGTCCTTGCGGCCACGCTTCTCCTGCGACGAGCTGGAGTTCTGCGACTTGGTCAGCGTGCCAGTGCCGTTGCCATTGCTGTGATTGTGGCGCTCTCGATCCTCGTTGGAGCGCTGTTCGTCCCGCATCTCTTCCATATTGGGCGCTGCAACCAGGTCGCGATGCTGCCAGAGCGACATGCCGGCTAGGATGTCCTCAGTGCGTCCTCCGCCAAACTTCCAGAAGGACTTGGTGCGCTTCAAGCCTGCACTGGATGCCTGCAGTATCTCATCGTCCGAGGCAATCAGGTCGTATCGCATTTTGCCACCGATGCCTCCGCCGCTCTGCCGACTCAGCCGGTTCAAGCTCTTGTCATCGATCTGGCTGTCCACGCTGTTGCGGAAATTACGATTCAGCGTCCACGAAGCCACGTCCCTGGGCACCGTGTGGGTGTTGGTGTCCGCGCGTCGCCTTCGTGGTTATATTTTTGTTGGTGGGTTAAGCGGATAGTCGTGGGTGCGGTTGGTGTGTGCGGGCGTGGTTAACACAAAGGATGCGACAATGATGAAGGGCAACAAAGTATATAATGATGATACATGAAATCAAAAGAACAATATAAGAGCAAACGAAAATAAATAAGGTCCTTAATAGCATATTGAACAGATATATATGCATATACATTCGGATGAAGTTACGATGGGTGCGCAGATTAGTGACAATAGCAGCGAGTGGGTAATGATATAGCTCAGTTTATATACATATATATATATATTTCTGGTGGTGGGGCATTGATAGTGAATAATAAGTATTCAAATTAGCTTCAGCTCTTTATAACTTAGTTGGACTACAACACAGAACTACTTAAGATATATGAAAATCAAATAAAATCTTAAATGATTCGATTTAAAACTTATTAAAATATAAATGCAAATTCACTAATTTCTCTATTTCCAAATATTTTGATAAAAGTACTAAGAAGTTATAAAATAATTTAGCAAAATATCCTTAAAGTATATATGTAAGTATGTTCTAGTAAATTTAGTCTAGTCGTGGCTGCTCGACCAGAAGATACCCTCAACCCAGGCATTTATTTTGATCACTCTCAGCTCCGTCTGATATCTGACGATTAATGGGTTGCCTAAGCTGAAGCAATCTATGCAATATAGTAGTATTTAGTTCTTGAAAGACAGCCGGACAGACAGTCATGGCTAAATGGACACACCTTGTCTATCTAGGATATATATACATATGTTTTATAAGTCTGCCCCGCCTCCTTCAGCCTGCTACATGCAATTTAATAAAACATTTATATCCTGATTCCCCTCCCCTTTCCCATGGACTCATGGAATACAAAATAATTAAATCAAAATGCAAAAATAATTAATAAATTCCTACAGTTCTCAGATATTGAAAACATGTATAAAAGTATAAGAACGTATAGCATAAAAAATTATTATTCAAGCTAATCTTTCAAATGCAGAATATGCATTCTACCAATGCCACACACACACACACACACACATGGATAATATCCACTTCAGCCATTCTTCCACTTACCGTATGGGCACACGCTGTGTCGCTGGCTCCTCGTCGGAGTAGTCCACCTCGGGCTGCGGCGGCGGCTCATTGGCGAAGCCGCTGTCATTGCTGCTGTGGAGCGAGGTCTTTGCCGCCGCTGCGGACTTTGCGGACGGCTGGCTCATGGAGCTCTGCAGAGGCAGGCCAATTATTGAAGAATTCGGTCAGTGCAATTCGATGTGCTCACCTGTGCGCCATTCAGCAGCTTCTGCTTGCGTCGCTCCACGGCAGCCGGCACGCCGTTGGTGGCGCAGAAGCTCTGCGAACTGTTCAGCATACGGGCGCTCTGGCTCTGGCCATTCGGGACTGGAGCGGGCAGCGTGGGCGGCGGACCGGGGCGTGGATTGGCTGCCGAGCCGGAGCGGTACTTCTTTTGCTGCTTGATGGTGTCGCCGAACATGCGCGTGGGCGAGGACTCCTCGGCGCTGTGATTACGGCGCCGTCTGTACGTGGCATCGTTGTCCATCAGCTCCATCTGTGCTTCGTATTGCTGTTGCTGCTGCTGCTGCTGCTGCTGTTGTTGCTGCTGCTGCTGCTCATGGTAGCTGCGCAGTCCGCTGCTGGCGTAGCTCATGTGCATGTTCTCATAGCGTCGTCCACTAGATGGCGCCACCTCCAGGCCCTCTGCATTGGTGTAGGCCACAGGGAACCAGCCGAAGTGCTGCGTGCGCAGGTTCTCGCCGAACTGCCAGCCCTTGGCCTTGCCGCCCACCAGGGCGATGCGATCGCCCTCCTCGAAGGACAGCTGATTCTCGCCCGAAGGCATATAGGCATACAATGCCTTGACCAGTGGACGCTGATCCCCACGCTCCACCTCACAGAGCGGCAGCTGCTCCTCAATTATTTTGTGTTTGCTGCCTGCAAGATGGGATAGATCGGATAGAGATATAGATATGGATATGGATGAATATGAAGCAGCCCTAGGTGAGCCAGCTTACCTGTCATAGGTCCAGCTCCAACGAGCGCCAAATTGAAGTCCGATTTGGCACGCGGCAACGAATTCTGTCCATAGAGCGCTGATCCCGAGCCACCTTCACGCTCGTGCAGAGTGCGCATGTCTCCGTAAGGGGCATCGATGCTGCGCGATTTCTTTAGGTGAGCGCCCATGCCTTGGCTCTGCAATTGCTCATCATCAGCATCTTTGATGCGCTCCTGGAGAGGCAGAGAGACAGACGATCAGGCTAAGAGTGCTGTTAGGGATGGGGGTTGGGGGCGGTGTCTTACCAGGCGCCTCGTATTGCTGTTGCTGCTGCTGTAGCCGCTCTCGTACGCGGCCGGCGGTATTATCTCACGGGAAGCGGCAATTTCTTGCCAATTTTCGAAATTATTATCAATTACTGTTTTGCCGGTGGTGTGGTAGGCCATCCAGTGCTTCGCGATCGAGCACTGGCGCTCCAAGACGAACCCATAGCGACGACGCTCCTGTGTCATGGCCTGTATGCGTACAAGAGTTTTTGCTTATGCTCAGTTGTCGAACAAAAAAAAAAAAGACTTAGGCAACGAACTTACGTTCTTATAGCTCTGATCACAAAATATATCGAGTTTCTTCTTCTGATCCTCCAACAGTTGTAGGCTCTAAAACAACATGCGTGTGCTCGTGCTCGTTAAGGCAATCGAAGATCGGTATGCGTATATATGAACACTTACTCTCAGCTCCTTTTCCGTGTTCTCGGGCGTGGCCTTTTTCTTGCGCTGCTTCTTCATTGTGGATACGGCCTTCTGGTAGCTCTCCATGCGCACTTTGTGCTGCTGCATGAACTTCTTCTGCTCATGCTGCACCACTTTTGTGTCCTTCTCCAAATTAGTCTCCAATGGCACCAATAGATCAACATAGAAGGCTTTCAGCTGGATGAAAAAGGAAAGTTTTATGTACATTATATGGATATTGTCGAATAGAATGAGTAATAGAGACTCATTCTGTGCGTCTTTCTCAGCGGATCTCGTGAGCTATTTATGTTATATTACTTATACTGCACTTACAATATTCATTTGCTGATCCTGAATCTCCTTGTTGACATTCACAACGCTCATCAAAGCTGAACCTGCATTGTATTATGGATTCAGAGTATCGTTGATTAAATATGAATCTCACTCTCAATTGCATTCTTTCACCGTATGGTCTTACCAATATCGCCCGTTCCGCTTTGTTGCGCGTTCATCGCAATCTTGGCCAATGCTTCATTGAATAGACGCGAGGCTGTTGCGGCACCTGTTGCATGGAGTGGCACGAAATGCATTACAAATTAGTTAACTGTACATATGGCCAGTTGAGTATATAGTCTATATGATGATTACCATGCAACGCCTTCAGGTAACTTTTGCCCGCCGCAATTAGCTGTCTGGCACCCGGATTGAATCTATCGAGTATATTCTGCAATTGCATAGATTAAATCAAATTAATGCTGCTTGAGCAAATACTTATTGTGATGTGTTCGCATATCTTAATTAATTACAATATAATTTATGAGCTGCCACATCGCATTCCTAACGACAGATCATTTAACTCGGCAATTATGCTTTGTTTTTGCTACCCTGTGGACATTCAAAGAGGGTATATATGCTGTGTTCAAAAACCTTTTATATCCGATATCTTAATATCTTAACAAATTTATTAATATAGCTATTTCAGAGGATTGTAATATATAAAATATATCACCTTAACTTCAGCTCACTGAAGATTCTCAAAGGAGAGAGTTTACTTGCATGTAAATCTTTTAACTAGCCCTGTCCAGGGTATATCTCATACACGTATCTTGCTTGAGGTACACTAATATTTCATTTAATTCCATGTCTCATATCACACTGCGCTGTGCATTTCTCGCGAGCCTGTCTATCTGTCGTAATGGTTTTTCACGACTTGCTTCGGGTAGTAAAAGTTCGTTGTATAAGCCAAGCGAACTACACAAAAAGAAACATTATTGTGGTCAACACAAACGACATATACATCATTAGTTCCGCGTAAGCCGCCAGCAAAGACTGCAGAGAGCAGAGACTCGACGCCTGGAGTCGCACCGAGCTAACTGCACCTGCGCATTGGCTAAGGCCACACGAACGGTGAATGGAGTCGAATTGGTCGAATTGGCCATATGCCACCGCAGCACCTTAACGACAGTAATCGAGTCATCATGTGTTCACTGTGAGAGCATTGCGGCAGCTTTCGTCGTTTAATAATCCAAATAAGCAGACAGATTAAAGTCAGATTAAAATGTTGTATAAGCCAAGCGCATACAGATCCGCCCTAAATTGGTATTTAAATAAGACTTCAATTTGATTATGCCTGCTGTATGGTCAGCCACAGCAAGTTAACCATTTAGAGCAATAGTTAATAGATCAAGTTTATTTAATAAATAATGCAAGTCAACTGCGTTGATATTAGCAAAGAAGAGAAAACTTAGAAGTAATGGGAAATGTATGAAGAGTTAAATAAAAGCTCATTTAAAATTGGAAATTTACATTTTCTCTTCTATTATATTTGACAAACATCAATTTGATAGAGGTAATGTTAATTTATGCTATTATTGTATATTTAATTATCTTATTATTTGTTATATACATACGTTTTGTAATTATTGGTGTATTATAATTTATAAAAAAAAATATATTAACTGTCATTTTAATTATAAGTACATATATTATAGTTTTAATATAATTTATTTTATATATTACCTTATTTAAATATATGTATGTAAATGCTTTTCATTATACAAAATACAATTATTATTCTTAAAATTCTAAAATTTCTCGTAGTAGTTTGGCATAGATTTTACACGTTTTACGTTTATTTTGTTTTTAATTTTGAATAAATTTTTAAATAATGTTTATTCATTTTGGTTTTGAATTTTTTATATTTTAATTATTAATTTTTGATTAATATTAATTTTCATTTGAATAATTAATATAAATATTTATTTGTTTTCGTTTTATTTTAATAATTTTTTTATTACTTTTTTATGTCTGCTTTAAATTTATTATTAGGTTAATGACGGCATAAATTTGCCGATGAATCATGTAATCAATCAATAAAAATCTGCCAAGCGCACAGAGAAGTTAGATAACTTGGAAATGCAATAAATAAGCACTTAAATAATAATGAATAATTGAGTTAGGGGTAAAAATGCATTTGCATACAATGACAGCTGCGACTGCACTTATAGTTTCTCAGGTGACGTAAATTATTTGGTCACATTGAAGTCGCAATGAGATCAGCTCGAGCCCAACACAAACAAACAGAAGGGCAACAGATTTGGGCAGCGCATGGAGCAATCCTGGGCTGGGCTCTGCACTCTCTCTCTCTCTCTCTATCTCTCTATATTTATATTTGAAGACAATGCCAAACCTCTGAATCGCTGACACGCAACAACGGCTCCAAATGCTGTGAGTGACTCACAAAGCGCTTTATTGTCAGCCACTTGACATGGAGCGCTCAGACAGAGGGACGGAGCTGGCGAACCTGTTCGGGCATAATTAATTACGAGAAGAAGAATTTCAACAAATATTTTTTGCCTAGAACCCATTTCCTGACTGCACGAGCCGCACAAAAGAAAAGCACTCATAACTAAATTGTTAGTACTCGCCTGTACATTCCGGCCAAAATATAAACACAATTAGCAACAAACTGTCAAAAATTCAGAGCCAACAACAAAACACAAATATTTTGCTTTACGAAAACAATTTGAGTTTTTGTATGCAACGTAAAAAATACAATGAATGTCAAATAGTTGAGACACCAGCTCAAAGTAATATTTCTACAATTTTTGTTTTTGTTTTTCAGCTTTATTTTTATTTGTTAAAAATTTATTAGCCGCAAGTCGCAGCGTTGAGGCGTGGGAATGCCTGCACTCAGACTGAGACTCAAACTGGAAAACAAACTGAAAATCAAACTTCATATTAGCAAGGTCAGAGCGCGGCTCATACTATGTGTATAGCTTCCATTTATTCGAGTGTTTACTTTCATGACTTATCTTAAGAGCTAGTCCTATCGCAATTAAATGTTTAATTTACATTCAGCTCGAAATTGTTTAATTAGTAAGCGAGTGCATGACAAGTGAGCCAACCCTGACATGTATCTATGTATCTATGTATCTATGTATCTATGTATCTATGTATCTATGTATCTATGTATCTATGTATCTATGTATCTATGTATCTATGTATCTATGTATCTATGTATCTATGTATCTATGTATCTATGTATCTATGTATCTATGTATCTATGTATCTATGTATCTATGTATCTATGTATCTATGTATCTATGTATCTATGTATCTATGTATCTATGTATCTATGTATCTATGTATCTATGTATCTATGTATCTATGTATCTATGTATCTATGTATCTATGTATCTATGTATCTATGTATCTATGTATCTATGTATCTATGTATCTATGTATCTATGTATCTATGTATCTATGTATCTATGTATCTATGTATCTATGTATCTATGTATCTATGTATCTATGTATCTATGTATCTATGTATCTATGTATCTATGTATCTATGTATCTATGTATCTATGTATCTATGTATCTATGTATCTATGTATCTATGTATCTATGTATCTATGTATCTATGTATCTATGTATCTATGTATCTATGTATCTATGTATCTATGTATCTATGTATCTATGTATCTATGTATCTATGTATCTATGTATCTATGTATCTATGTATCTATGTATCTATGTATCTATGTATCTATGTATCTATGTATCTGTGTATGGATCAATGAAATACAATTGTACACCTTCAACTTGCCTATTAGATTATAAAAGTTTGAACAATTTGTGGCCTGGGTAATTATAGAGGTTAGCACAACATTTAAATGGACAGTTATGATAATTAGCTGTGATTGGATGTGTTTAAGGTACGAATGTACACGCTTATAAGCCCAGTTCAAGGTAGCAATGTTGGCCTTCAGAAAGTAACGGCCCAAGCAAAGGTACTCTAGTGGTCAAGACAAGGGATCAAATGCCAGTAATAAGAATTCGTTGTTCATTTGTAGTCTCCTAATTCATGGTAAGTAAAGTATATTAAAAATAATAATAAACTGCAACAATTTTAGCTATAGTTTTCTCTTAGTAAGCTATAATTTAATATACTTACTTATAGTACTACTACTATTTATAGTTATACTACTTATAGTTTTATATAGTTTCTATTATTTCATTATTTATGCATGAATAGTGCTTACTACATACTTGTTTATCATTTTCACAACTGAATCCAATTTGTTTCGTTATACTTTGAGTATAAATTTCTTTCCTCATACCTAAGCCGGCAGCTGTTGCTGTTGCTGCTGCCGCTGCCCACCTTAGCTGAGTTACCTTTAGCCATGCAATTTAGAAAAAGAGCTGACGCAACTTTTATCACACCCGCAAATCTTTTTAGCCGGCGCAAAACATTTAACCCAAAATAAATTGAGCGCCCCTCTCGAACCGCTGCGGCCCCTGCCCTGCCTGGGTCGGCTCTAATCGGCGCTTAACATAAATCGCCTAGTGAGCTCGGAACATGTAATTTTTTTAATTAAACAAAACAGAAATAAAAAGAGTCGCAATTTTGTTAGTCTCCCTCTCTCTCTCTCTCTCTCTCTGTCTCTGTCTCTCCCCCACTCTCCTCTCCGCTTCTGTTTCCTTGGCTGGCAAAGTGGTATCAAATGGGCCTGGCCATAATTCAACGACGCCAGCGGCCACACCCACCGCAGGCATGCGAGAATGCAATCCGCCCAGGCACCAACAACAACAATAACAACAATAACAACAGCAAGAAACACGAGCCGCAATTATGCCAATTAGAAAATGAAAACTTGCAAATAAAAACGAAATAAAGCAACGACGACAGCCAAATGGAAGGCAGCCAAGCACGCAACAGGTACTCAAGCCACAACAACGAAAAACTTGTCCGTTGACAAAACTTTGGCAAAGGCGTCAGGGCGTAACCTCGCCCCCTGCCGCCCCAGCATGCCGCTTCAGCAAGCGTGCAAAATGTTTGAAAGTGTTTGCGTGCGTCTTCCCAGACCAACAAAAAACGAATAGTACATATGTATATAAAAAAAATGCGAATCGTAGGGCTTCGCCTGTCCCACTCGGACAATGACATAGTTTCATTACGGCCCAAGCTGAACCGCGTGACATCGTTCCAAGCTCTGTCTCCCTCCCTATCGCTCTCTCTCTCTATCTGTCTCTCTCTGTCTCTCTAATGCTGCAGCCTTAGAAATGCCTGCGTCTTCTACTCACAATCCGTCACAGTCACATTCACATTCACATTCAAATCCACAGTCGCAGTCGCAGTCACAGTCTCGGTTCCGATTCCTGCTCCCACTTCGCATTAGACAGCCGTCGTCTCCATCAGTTTCAGTACTTTTCATTTATACTCATTGCCCTCTATCTTTAGCTGCTGCTGTCACTGTTTCTATTGTTGTTGTTGTTGTTGTTTCTGTTGTTGTAGCTTCAGCACTTGGAACACCTTTGGACGTCAACGTCGCGTCGCTTCGTCCCACTTGTGCGCCATGCTGAGCTGCGCTCTTGAGTGGCTTCGCCTAGTCGCCAGCCTGGTCCCCAGACAAACCCAAGCAATTGCCAGGTCTTTTGTATGCCCACCTGGGCATCGTTCGCTTTGGCCAGCAAGCCGCTCATTGCAGCTCTGTTTCCCGCCATGCCGACAGAATGTGCCATAAATCCATTAAAGTGTGTGACAAACAATTGCTGCTGATTTATTTCAGGCACCCATCGTCAGGTGGGCAATGATGAAGCAGGCTGCTGATCTGTGGCCAGCCTTTGCTTGCCCACAATTATAACTCTGAAGATGGTGTCCCACATTATTGTTATCATTTATTGAAATTATTATAGCTGCTGAGAATATATTAATGCAATTATTAGCTATGTCTCCTTGGAACATTGTTAATTCTACAATTTCTTTTATTTATTTCTGTTTTATATTTATATATTTATTTCATAAAAGTATTTTCAATATAGCGCCCTTTTTCAAGCAAGTCTCATCCAATCCAATTTGTGTTTTATGTATCGCCCTACTTTGACTGAATCTATGCTAATCTAACTATCGATATTCGTGCTCATACTCTCCATATATATATTTTATTTATTACTCTCAAATCTCATTTAGTTTATTTCCTACTTTCTCTTTTTTGTACAGATATTCTCTCTATGATAAGGTTTATCTAGTGATAGACATATGATCATCATAATATAAAACAAGCATAATATTTTATTGCAATTTAGTGCATCTCATCTACTATCTATCCATCTATCTCTATCCACTTAAATTCTACAAAAATAAAAAAACTTGAATTGTTTATTATACTTGTTTTAAAGCTTAGGAACTTGAATAATAAATTTCAACTTGATAATTAAACATAATTAATTTGCCAGCATTAAATTTAAGAACTTCCAGTTTCAATCTCTCTCTTGAGAGACTCGAAGTAAAGAAGTGCAACCTTGCTCTACGCTAAATAGTTCTCTCCATCTCTCTCCCTATGTCTCCCTCTCTCTTTCTAGATCTGTCAGCTAAGTATCACAACCTTCTGTCTAGTGTTGACTAGCTCCATACAAAGAACATGAATTGCTTATCCGAAAAATAAACTTGAATGAATTAAGATGGGGTCGCATTAGCAAATTGAGCTATCGCTGGCAATAAAAATCGATGCCAATTAATTGATTAACAATAAATATATATAATGCCAGTCACATTATTATAATCAGTCTATAAACCACTTATGGCTGACAGCTAATCAGAGTCTGTGGCAGAGTCGAACGCGAGGTATTAATCACAGAGGTATTAAATATATGTATATGTACATATATAATGTTAGGGAAAAGAGCAGGAAGTTATTTGATGAATTCACAGCAATTCATTCATATTCAGCTGAGAGTTACGTCCAAACGAATTCGTTTCCTGAATCTTTTCGCGAATTTGTCACAATAATTAAATAATTTTTGTTTTGTTTTTCTCGCTGCACTGTGACACAAAATGCAGCCAAAACAAAACAAAAATGCAAATGCTGTTCGAGTCGAGTCAAGTCGAGTCAAGAAAATGCAGCCATGTGCAACATGAAAAGCCGAGGAAGCGCCAAAAAAAAAAAAAAAACTAAGAAACAGAAAAATTTCCGCAATTTTTAAAGCCGCAAAACAAAGACAACAACAACAACGACGACAACAACTGTTGCTGCTGCGGCTGTGGCTGCTGGTTGCAAGTTGTGAAAACTAAATGTTGCATAATGAAATAGATGCGCGAAATGTGCAACATGCGCCGCCCCTCCCCAAAGCACCGCGCCGAACTGTCCCCTGCAACACTGCCCTGGCAGATGCCACAGCCCCAGCCCCAGTCGGTAGCTGAAAACTTGCCAAACTCCCAAGACACTATTTGGTTTTCCTTTTATTTGGTTGTTGTTGCAACTGCCTCAGCGTGTGGCACAGACGCAATTGAACTTGTTTCGCGCCGTTTCGTTTGCCATATGACCGTGTAAACAAAAAAAAGGTCCAAAAAACAATAAACAAGCCATATATTTTAGTGCCGAAGCGGGACATGACCAAATTCGGCTTTTGATTTCCAGCCAACGAAATTCACTTTCAAATGTCTTTTGGTCAGAGCCCCAAACGAGATCTGGACGCAAACAAAACACATAAAGACACATATTTATTGATGGTTTTATCGACCAACTATTATTTTGCTTTACTTTTCAGTTTTTTATTTTTATTTATTGATATTTTTGTGTTTGCTTTTTATGGACATCGCGTGCGGTGATTAATTTAAAGCCGATCTTAAATGACAGCACGGAATGAATTGTCGAGGCAGAGATAGCCAACTGTGATACCCGAATCATATTAATTACAGCTTCGGCAAATCTCTACAGTTAGATGTTTTTAGTTTCTGATTTCATTCAAGCCGAAATATCCAACACTTACGCATTTCTGCCCTATATTATAATATATATATTATATAAATTATGCAACAATTATCCCATTAACAATCCAACTGAAAGAGGGAGGAGACTTGTTTGGCTCATCATAAGAAAATAGGTATATTAACAAAAACTCGATCGTATGTATTTTAAACAAGTTTTCTATAATTTAGCCCAGAGTATTTAGCCCAAGCTAAAAATTTCTAGTATAATAAATGGCTTTTCGAATAGTTGGCATCATTAAATGGCCTGCAAGCGTTTAGAAAATATGAAAATTAGTCGCCAGACACCTAATACCTAATAGAAATGGCCTTCACGCAATTCGCTTTTGCTTTTGCCTTGCTTTGGGCCAATTGCGTGTCGATTGCATAAGAGAAACCACTGCGGGGGGAAACAACTGTGAGGCTGCTGGCAGGCAAATTGTGTAAGCCAGAGAGCAAATTGTTTTCCCTAGATTAAAATCACATTTTCATCTAATAGACGCCAAACAAGTCGAGTTTTCACCTTGAACGAACCTGCATTTAATTTAAATAAATAATAAATAAAATGAAATTTTTTATCTGGAGGGACTCCAAATTGAATAATGACTAAATGAAGGTAAGCCTACTTTATATACCCTAAACCCATTGAAAATGGGAAATCATCATGTGGCATCATGGGGTTTTCATATGCATTTTCAATAATTCGAGATTATTGGAAAATAAATTAAAGTTTTGTAGGACAGTTATTATAATTTATATAATATTGTATTATATGATCGCTGAAGCTAGTTTCCTGCCTTCCAGTAAGACTATTTAAAACATTTCTATAATGCTTACACAAGTGTTTTCTTTATTAAAATTTACGCTATTTAAAATTCATAAAAAATTGCATCTATTTTACAACATATTTTTGAAGTCAAATATTTTCAATTTTCAATTTTATCTATATTATATCTTAGCATTAATTTAAGAATTTTTGCTTGCTGCAGATTTTTGTATTAACTTTAACTTTAACTAAAAAAGAAATACATATATAATTTATTAATTTCTTGAATGAATTCAATTTGGATTCAAATGAAAAATAAACGTTGTATCTAACACAAAATGGACTTCTAAATAAAAATATAAATATCTAGAATCTATTTTATTATTATTATTACTATTTTATTTTACTTTATTTTTACTTTTATTTTATTTTTATTTTATTATTTTTTGTATTTATATAATTTTAAAAGATGTTTCAATCCTGAATAAATGTCCAGAATACAAGTTTTAGTGAATAATTAAAATAAAATTAAATTAAATATCTTAACTTATTCTCGAGCAATTATTATTTCTAGACAACATTGCCTACCTGCCTCAACGTACTGAGTGGCCGAAGAAAGCTCATTTGAAATTTCTTTATTACCTCTTAAACTACTTTGGGCTAACCCAAAAAAGGGCAACAACAAGAGCAATGGTAAAATGAAAATAGACAAAACAAAAAACGTAAAAAATACCTAAAAAACTTACCCTATAAACACCATCAACGAGTTTTGTAATTTCTTCGGCCTCCATTGTGGAACGTGAAGTCAGTTGGGACCGCGGCCTTATAGACGAATTTTATTTTACTCGCGGCTGGGCCAAGTAGCTGAGCTCTAGCTGTAGCTGTCTCTGGAGCTACTGGGACAGATGATGATGGAGCTCGCAGGCAAATTCACTTTCAGCTGCAGCTCTGACCGAATGCGCTTCAAACTGGGACTGCACTCGATTTTCACTTTCTAAAGTGGCACAGACACACACATACGCACACACGGCAGGCGGCATACACACACACACACACTCACATACACAACGATAAGACGTTGAACCGGGCCAAAATGTAAACTTGTAACTTTGACTTTCGGCGCAGAATCTTGGAAATCTTGTTTTGAACCGCTTTGGATAGTGTCGTGACTTTCTTTTCGGCGGCCGCACGAGTCCCCCAGCCACGTAACCAGCTAAATTAAATGCCAACACGATCGACGAGCCAACTGTTTTGTCAGCTTTCGGCTTCTCGACGGGTTTTATTTTGGCTTTTCGAGTTTCGAGTATTTGTTTGCACGACAACTTTTCGGCTACTTCTACCGAATTACACGAACTGTAGTTGCCGACACGTGATCTGATCAGATTTGATCTGATCTGACCTGAGCCGAGCCGATTGAGCTATTATCGAAGGCACTGTAACGAGAAAGAAATTATTCAATATTTAATGCATATGCGTGGAGTCAAATGAGTAGACATTAAAAAGAAATTATAATTAAAACGAACGAATAATAAAAATCATTGTCGATCTACAGAGTTATAATAAATTATAATATTAAGAAATTATTTTAAAATTGCATAGATAAAGAGATAGCTATACATATATACATATGTGAGGAGACAAGATGAGGAGACTAACGAATGCACTTGCAGGAGATGGAGTAAAATATTAAGGACTATTAGCTGATGGACTAACTGCAGATGGACTCATGCAAATTATGACTAACTGCAGAGAGAGGAAATTGATTTATTTACGAATTTCTATATAAATATTTAGATATAAAATAAAATTAATTGTTAAAGTAATCGATATTCATATACTTATATTCTTAAATATATTTGTTTTTTAATGTCACTCTACTTTGCGATTCTCATTACATTAAAAACAAACTCAACAGGTTGTCTTCCTTTCGCAATAAAATACCAATTTTCAGTATATACCAGTTATTTGAACAGAAAATAAAAACTGTATATTCCACCATAGCAACTGAGGAAATCTTCATTTAGCAACCGCATTGTTTGATCAATCAGCAAGGAATTATTTCAACTTTTGACACTGTAAAGTTACTTCACCACAGTAAAAGATGAGCAAATTGGATGATTTGTTGGGCAAAAAGAAAACTGTGGTGCCGGTCCTGGATCTGAGCCGCAGCAACATTCAGACAATTGAGGAATTCAAGAGACTCATGGAAAAGGTGCCCGACTACAAGATGCGACCCATTAAAGTGCGCGCTGAGGAGATCAAGATACGAGAAAAGGATTATGCCTTCAAGATGCCCAAGAAGGAGATGCGTAAGCTACTGAAGGCTAATGGAGAGAGAGAGACGCTCTACACGTATGCAGATCCCATGCCCAGCGAAATGAAGGACGTTGTGCTCATGGAACTGTGCGCCGTGCCCATCGACTGGAAAATGCTGACCACGCTGAGGCCCAAGTCCAAGCAAGAGGAGGAGTACTTCAGTCGTATGGTGGAAATGGGCAAATTGGAGCTGAAGACTGAGGCACGCGACAGACGCGAATACGCACTGAACAACTGCATCAAGAAGATCAAAAACAAGTCGGGAATTGTGGAAACGCGTCTCATCACCTGCGACTCATGTGGCGAGGAATTGTGCTGGGGTAAGTAAACTCAAATCAGCTCATAGATCGCTCTAAAATCACCTATTTACAGGCAAATTCTGTGGCGACTTTAACTACGATTTATATGTACGCGTGGAGGCCAAGGTAGTGAAGCCAAAACCCTTGGCCAATTCGACCAACAAGGCAAAGCTCAATGGACGCAAGAAATCGACTTTGGTGGGCGCCAAAATCAAAGTCAAGAAGTCGGCGAATGCTAAGCAAACCTGAATTTATTTAAATCTAACAGTTTTACTAATATTATATATATTTTTGATTAATCTTAATCTAGATTAGTTTTTGCTACTCGCGACTGGACCATTGCAATCGAAACTGATTGGATTAATTGAATTATGTATTGCTGCTGACTTGAAATTAAAATAAATATCAGTTACAGTGAATGTAGAATTAATAAAAATATTTTAGGTAATTCGTTTCCAATTAGAATTGAATGCCTGATTAACAGAAATGCAACGTTAACTTTATACAGTGCACTGTAATATGAACAGAAAGAGCGAGTTAACAGGGCGCTGTTAAATTTACATGCACCTATTTCATTTCAGCATAATTGACACTAACAGAATAGAGGTAGGTATGCAGCATTCCAATCAGACTTCTTAACATTGTACTGTTAATGTGTTGACATACAAGCGTTTTGCAGTACGCGTTAGCATTAGCTTAAGGCTGTAATATAGTGAGCATAACAGAATTCTAACAGATTATCATTTTCGATTTTTGCAGCTTGCTGTTTGCCGGGATAACTCATGTTAAATTTTGTTTAAATTATTTATAACGGAGATTAGAATATATTCAACCTTTGCACAGCTAGACTAATATGCATAAATCTGTTAACAATGCGCTGAAAATATCAACTTATGCAACAATTTTATATTGTGTTATGTATGGCAAAATCTAATCAAAATTCAATAATCAAATTCGCATGCTGATCAAAATATAAAACCTGATTACTAACTAAATGAGTTTCTATTGCAAATATCTATTGTATGCATAGTCGAATTCACTTTACTCGCTTCGATATGTTCGAGTTGTATAAAAGAAATTCGTAAATTCCTTAAATGTTAAGTAGCAGAGCAAATGCAAAACAGTAGAAATTTTTAAAATATTTTCAACGCCCATAAAAAGTCAAAGACACAAGTTTAGCCGGCATAACAAAAATAAAAATAAAAATAAAAACAAAAACACAAGCAGCCAAATGGAGAGCCAAAAAGCAGCGCTCAAAATGAAATGGCTAAAATATTTAAATTGCCTCTAAACAACAGAGGCAAATAGCCATTAAGGCAATATAAACAAGACAAGGCGCTGCTGCTGCTGCGGCTGCCTTGCCGTCGCCGGTCCGTTGGTGGCGCGTTGGCGCGCTGGCGACAAACGTTCCCAGTGGCAGCCACCTTATAAAATAAAATTTATAAAAAAAAGAGTAAAAACAGCCCACTCACTCGCTTGTGCAACGTTTTGTGCAAGCCTGTATCTCGTTCTCTCTCTCCCTCACTCTCTCACTCTCTAGCTCTATTTCTGCCTGCTATATATACGCCGTCTCAGTTGCTCAAAAAGAATGCATTGCGTTGTGGCTGCGACTGCGACTGCGACTGCGTCGATTGCACAGCTTTTGATTACTAATGAGCAGTTGAGTTCAGTTGAGTTCGGTTGAGTTCGGTTTGGTTTCGGTTTCGGTTAGCCGATAGCTCTGATTTATGTGGTTTATTTATGGAAATATCTATTCGCGTTGAAATTGAAAATTTACTTTGAATAACAAATTTATAGCATGGCACTCAAGCAGCCAGCCAGCTAGCCCTGCGATGCCGGAATTTCAATTTGATCAGCATGAGGAGGTTCTGTAATGCGACCAATTGGACTTGAGGGAGCTTTGCTATAATTGAGAGTGATTGGCTTGCATAATACCCTGTGAACAGTGATGCTGCAAGGGAAGAGCTGTTAGCATGCTGAGCTATGGAACAGCTTATATTATCCTTAAGGACTTATGAAAGAAATCGACTATCAAAGAAGAATATAGCATATAGCTTATCTTTCCGACTTATATAGTGAACTGGAGTATATGCATTTATAGAGTTTATATATGTACAGAAATAAAGACAATAGCCAGATAAAGACAATGATGCCTCATCGACACAATGCCTGAAAACGGAAGTCGCATCATTCAATTGAAATGCTGTCATTGTCTTATTGGACTTTCATCGCATCAACGAGAGCTAACTAGGCCTAAGCCACTTTCAGATCTTGTCACTCATCAATAAAGCAAAAGACGTGCAGACAGCAGCGATTACGTGGGCAAGGAGAGAAACATGAAATGATATGCCACAGAAATAAAGAAAATGAAATAAAACTATGCAAACAAAACACATAATAGCAATAATGAAAACACAGAAATGAAAACTCACACAACACAAGGCTTACGAAATCGATTTCGGGTTGTCGTCTGCTTTGCTAGTTTCAGAGATAGATGCAAGATAAACACGATCAAGTGAGAGTGTTGGCGGTTGGAAAGTGTGTTTGCTTTCAATCTGAAACGATTTCCGCGCGGCTTTGTCTATGTTTGTCACTGGCCAGTGGCCACGCCCCGCTGCGTGCCAGTTAGAATTTCCACGATGGAGGCAAAACCAAAGACTTAGGCAACGAACTGGCGAGGCACTCAGCATTCCAGCAGCAAGCCGCAAGGTTGCAGCTTGCGGTCAACGCTGACAGCCGATACAGGTGCAGCTCGATTACGAGTGTTTTGCAGATGCACAGCGTTAGATACCTCGTGCTCAAGCTCATGCTCATGCTCATGCTCGTACTTGCACTTGTTCAATTTATGAGCCAGCTGGGCCGACTGGTTGGCGTTTAATTACGAGTCTGCTATGCAAAAACGCTGTTTAACTATTAAGAACAAGGCTAACTTGGCAATCTGGGCAGCCGCCGGCGGCTGCTGCTGCTAAAAACTTGTCCACTCGCCACTGGCCATGATAACAGCAATTCGAATGGAATTTGGCGTTTTACAAAACAGCAAACGGCTCAATGGAGTTCAATGATGTGATAAAGTAAAGCCATATTTGTTCAACTTTGGCATTTTGACCAGCTTCACATGGGACTTCCTCTTCCTGTCTGCAGAATCTTCAGCTTCACTTCGATCAATCGCTCAACTTTCGCCAAATCGACAAAAGTCAACAACAATTTTCCACAGAAATCAAACAAACACAACAGCTAAGGTCGAGCAGGGAGAGGCGAGACCCTGGGCTCTTATTATCAAATGCTCATCATTAACATTTGCTGGCTGCTGAGCTGGGATCTCTACTTGACGATCAAATTGCAGCACATGCGAACACGTGTGATGAGCACACAAAAAGATTGTTGTTGATGTTGTAGATGTTGTAGATGTTGTTGTGAAAATGAAATTAAACTAAAGACTGAAAACTGAAAACTGAAAACTAAAGACTGACGTCGCGCACAGCTGAAGAGTGAAGAGTGAACATTGTAACAGACAATGCACAGACATGAACAGCTCAACATTGGAGGGGTCCAAATTGCCGCCAGATACATTTGCAAATGAGACTTAGACATAACAGCAAAAAAACTAAACAACAAAAAACAAAAATAAAGAAGAAGAGGAAAAACAATAACACCGTAAGCCGATGCAAATTGAGAGGCAAAGCGTCTGCGGCCCCCATTGAGACATTGCCCCCTCCAGCAGCCGCACAAATTATTGGCAGTGAAAGTAAAAGTTTAAGTTATTTTCTTTGGGCTGTCGAACCGCACAGCGCACAGCGCACAGCCCAGAAAACCGACAACAACAACAACAAATGGGGCAAATGCCAGCCACAGTCTTCAAATCAAATTAACATATTTGTAGTTTTTGCCCTCTAACAAAACTATGCGAGGCGGCGTCAACACATCCAATTGATTTCAATTGCCATCTTTCAAATTGTTTTGCCATGTATCAAAAAGAAAACATCGGCGATGCTAATAAGATGTTAGCTGGTGCGTTCAACTCATATTACAGCAAGCACAATCAAAAACAGCGCAACTGTACAGGGTATTTCGCATTTCAGATGTTAGATAATGAAGAGATTCACATATAAGGTAAATTAATTGCACAAATATCTTGCAAACTGAAACTACTAGAAGGTATTTAGAAATGTAATTATCTTCCTTAATATACATACATTGTATATCAAGGAATTCATAAATTATATATTTCCGAATTTAAAATTGTAGCAAAGGCTGACGACTGAGCACTCCAGGAATATCTAGATATATCAGAGAAACCGTAAATTAAATAAAGTAATTCCTTAAATATTATAAAATGACTGAAGGGCTAGAAGAATTTTTCATTTGCCATTCTATATCAGACTCAATACACTTCTTTTTTAATTAAAATAAAAGTATATTTATCAGTCATTAATATTCTTACTATATAACAGAAAGAATTTTGATTGTCCCAAAAAAGAATAACAAATTACTTTACAAGGTATATATTATATCATTGATATTTTGTTTGTATAACGAAACTTTACCTTTATTCTAGAGGGTATCTAGCGTACTTTTACATTTATTAAGTATATAGAATATTGCTCACAGCATATCTACAAGTCATTACAATTGATCAATCTTAAAGAGTAGCCCTACAGGGTATCTCCCAGCCACTCTCTCCCATATTTAACCCTTTTACAGGGTATCCAGCAGTCATTAACATTCCAGCTGCCCGTGTTATATATTTCTCCCATGCCACAAGAAAAAAGCAAAACAAAACAATTCCAATTCCAGGCGGCGTTCTATTAACCCACTAGCTGTAGCTTTAGCTGTTGCTGTTGCTGCTGCTGTTGCTGTTGGTGTTGCTGGCGCAGTTGCCTACTCGTAATTGGACACACCTAGCACCGCCTATCCATGGGCATCTTCGACCCGGACCCGATCGTGACTTCATTTGGCAACGTTGTGCACGTAGCTGCCGCATTTCTGGCATCTCTGCGCGTTGTCGGTTCGGCTGAGAGTGCCGCAGCAGAGCCGAGCCGTCATAAATTAGGTGTAGATGGCATCTCAAAGTGCCGGCTCGGCATCCTCTCGCTGCGCAATAATGGCGACACACACACACACACACATACTGAATGGGTGTGACTGTACCTATGCAACTAGGATGGGAGGCTAAACTAGCATTGATATAAAAAGCACAAACATTTTTCGAATTAACAGCGTCTTACACATGCCCTCGAATCACTTAACAGCAGCTGATTAACATAAAGATAAGTGGAGAGGCAGAGAACACAGTTCTTATAAATACATATGCATATGATGATTATTTTTATAATATTATAATGATTCATATAGTAAGTATATAGATATTTCAGAGAGTAGAGCTTTGGCCTCACATAGATTCGATGGCTCAAGGACAGCCAAGGCTAAAAGCTAGTACAAATACAAATACATTTCAAATAGTAGCTCTCCAGATTTCCACAACCCACTCGCTTCTTCGAAACTCCACGAACCTGAGCCCCATTGCCCAAAACACACACAACAAATACCTGATCAAATTCATGGCAATTGCAAATGCGTATAATTTATCACTTAGAGCCGAGTACAGAACAATCCAAATAAGAATTATTGAATGACTGCGTCAGTGCCAAGGAATGCGACCTTGAGCTGTCGTCGTCGTTGTTGTTGTTGTTGTTGTTGTCTGTTGAGATGTCGTGACTGGCCCAAGACCCGCTGTGGTCCCTGGCGAATAGTAGTTATAGCAAGTACAACCGAGTGGCAATAGCCAGAGAGTCGGCGAACAAACGCTTAAAGGTACTGACAATAAATTCAATATCGAGAAAGAAATCTGAAATCTGAAATCAGCATCGCTTGGCAGAAAATAGCACAAGTCGGCGCATACAGTAAAACACGTTTGACGAACGCTTTGATGAAGATGAAGATTGAATATCTGTCAGATACATGTAGAACGAGCCAGCCAGCCAGGCAGCCAGCCAACGAGCGAGCGAGCGAGTGGCTCACACAAATGTGGCAACCAACCGCAAATAACAACAACAACAACAACAACGTTCACTTTTATTTTCAACATTGCAACCACAAATACAACAACAACAGCAAATGGCACAACAAGCCAAATAACAAAGATCAAACGTTGCTCAAAGAGAACAAAGCGAAAACAACAACAAGAAAGGCAACTACAAATATACATACTACTCATTTGAACTGTATTTGTGGATACACTACACATACCCAGCAAAAGTAAATATGCTTAAGCAATGGGGTATATCGGCGTGCATAACTAACGCAACTATATCATTGTCATTAAAGTAACTGTGTGAAAAGTAGTTATATACCCTGTAAAACTGCTGGAGACTAGTGAGGTATATCAATGGCGGTATATATTTCTAATTCTGCTAACAATTTCTATTGTAGTAACTGTTTGAAAACTATTTATTTGTAGTACACATCCCAGGATATTGATAATCAGTAGTTAAGAAAATTATTTAAACTACTAATAATTGCTTACAAATTAATTTTCTACATTTGCATGATATTCTAAGCTATTGAAATTGTTCTATATATGTATGTGCATATTTATATTTATATAATATATTATTTATTTTGCATATTCACATATAATTTCAATATTCATTCAACTGTAATGTCATATCAGCTTCAGTAATTTGTATTTTCCGTAATCTAGGGTATGTCGTAGTCATACGTTTGTGTATGTATTTACTTGCCTTAATTTTCCTCAAGCTTAGTTTACTCTGTGCATTAGGAAATGCTTCAAAAGTTTTAAGTCAAGCGCCGACTCCCACCTCAGAGCTTGGAATGCGCCAAGGCTACAAGTACAAAGAACCCATATGCCATATTTATATATACGTATGTATGTATATATGTATATATATATACAATATAAGATGCTCGTTATTAAAGCTCTTCAATTTGAGTGCCTCATTAATGATTTATAAACTGTAAAAGTAAATTTATTTATATACGTACAAGACATTAATTAACATGTATTTGTTTTTGGCTGATTCTTGGTTCTGCTAAATAAATTCCTAATTCAAGAATTTAATATACATATAGACATATTTATATATGTATATTTTAAGAAAATTTCATATGTAGGATGGTTTAAATATTGGAATATATGATATATAGTAGCTAGTCTGTCCTATTCCACCTGCATCAACCCAATTAAAATCTTGTTCAAACTGCAGTTATTTGACCACATTTCAGAATGAATAAAAAATGGTTTATAAACATAGAATATCTCTAAAGAGGATACTCTTAAATCAAAGTATGCTGCACATCTGCAGTTAAATGAAAACTATTTACATCTATTTATTTTTTTCTCACCTCTCTATCTTTAGCCATACCTTTCTCTTAATAGCCACTTTAGCGGTATTCCTTCGGCAGCCATTATTATATTATGTCTTACATAATTAAGAGTATTTAAGATCTACCACATTTGGCGGGTTCTTCAACTTATAGCATTTATTTAATTTCTTGCCTCTGTTTGTTAGCCTAGAAGCTTTGAGCAACAACAAAATGCCAAATGGCAAAAATAATATGAAAATAAAACGAGAAGAACAACAAAGAAAAGAGTCAATGAACTGGGCTTATTAATGCAGCCAGAGACCCAATTACATAGTTTAACGACTTTTGAATAGTATTGGTAAAACTAGACTAAGATTGTTATTTGCGGCGTGCCTTGGACCTGATTAAAACAAATCTTTCTCAATTCGAAACGCTTGTGTAATTTTCGCAACGATCTCTCGGAGAACCGAAAACCGGTTGCAGAACTGTGCCAGAATTCGAATTCTGTTGGCCATTCGTCAGATGGCTTTAATCATTTGGTCTTCAATTTGCATATGTAAACGCACCCAAACGAAACTCCCTTCTAAACAGATTTTTCATCTCATAATTTCTTTGCGCCAATAAATTTGGGGATTTTCGAGCTGTCAATTTAACAAAGGCCAACAATTTATTCTATGAAATTTCTATTTATATTTAGATTGCCCTTTCAAATTTCTATAGAAGTTGGGGTTAAGTTCAAGTTTAGCCACAGGCTCGAGACGAACGCAAGTCGACTAAGATTTCATTGAATTAAGATCCACAGCATCCGCAGCTGCTTCAGAAATCTGGGCATATTAAGCCAACCATTACGGGGGCCAATTAAATTAGGGGCATTTATTTTGCGGCTCTCTGGTTAATTTAAGCAAATAAACAAGCGCTGCAAAACAAAAGACTTAGGCAACAAACTTGGCGCGTAATTACGGCTACGTGCTGCGCATTTTGTGTTAAAGCATTCAAAATTAAAGAGTCAAAGCAAAAACAAAAAAAAACAGAAAAACAAAACAAAGCGTAGTTTAGAGCAATCATACGGCAAGTTGAGCATCGGCAATTGCAAAGATCGGAAATGTGTGCAGAATTAAAAGAGCTGGAAACAAAAGACTCGGGCAACAAACTTGGCCTATACCATCAAATTTTCATAATTAGCAGGCGAATGAGAGAAATCCACAGCAACGTGAGCAAAGCGAATCAAACTTTTTTTTCCTTTTTTTTCACATTTTATCTAGAGGTAAAAGGCATAGCACAGTCAGACGATGAAGTTGTCGGTACTCAAGTTATCCGTGCATTTAATTAGCCATTTTCACACATTTCACTTTCAACAAGCTGCCAAATTGTCAGATATATATACTATATATATATGTATATAGAGGTACACATATATTTGGGCTTATAGCTTATATAGTTATAGAGCTGGCCTCAGCAATTTCTTCAATGAAACGCAAAAAAGCCATTAACGGTCAAGCGTAGGTTTGGCTTTGACAAGCCACTCTTCTCTGTCTCTACAGTCTCTACTGTCTCTTCTGTCTGCTTTGTCTCTTTTGTATCTGGCGGCTTCATCTCAGTGAACGCAGATGCTACTTCCTCTGCTTGGCTCTTGACTTGCCGCAGAAGTTGCGACTCACTTTCAAGTGCTCGGCGCCATTTCTATTTTTTACTTTTCGAATTTCAAAATTGAAATTTTCCCATTGCATTGAACTTGAAACTGGGCAAATGGAAGCCTAGCTAAAAAAAAAACAAACCGTCAAATAATTTCCACTTGAATTTCCACTTGTGACTCGCCCACTAATGTGACTTTCGGAGGTTTTACAAACTTTCTGCACATCTTCCACATTTGATTTATGCCACACAATCAACAATTTTTTGGCTGCGCAATTAGCTTTTGGATTTTATTTGTTGTTCGACTTGAGCTCTGCGAAGATGTCTTTGGCATTGCCCAGCCCGCATATCACGCTCAAAATATATAAATGTATATATAAATATCAAGCATACTTAAATACCCAATGCTGTATGCTGTATACGATGAGCTCAGCTTTGATTGGCCCAATGATGGAGCATTAGCTTAAGTGTCGAGCACAAACCTGCAAAGAGAGAACACGTGTGGAAAAAGTTTAATAGAAACCTTGATAGGAATTCCTAAAATATAGAATATATCATGCGTTGCTTATAGAAACCATTTTTATTTAAATTAGTTGTAAATATTAAATAAAATAATTATTTATAAAAGAATAAGTAAAAAAAGAGGTTATAAATTGTGTTGTGGTGTCTAATTTTAATGTTTTCTTCTTTTACAATCATAAAGAAAAACAAATTAAATACCTCAAATAAATTCCTTAAAGCTTTTAAATATATTTTAAATGCAAATTAATTATGAGTATATTTTATAACAAAAATTAATAAGATATTAAAGCGAATTTTGCAATTATTTTATTTATATTTAATTATAGGATTTAAACTTGTTAAAGAAACACATCGGAAATGCATAAACAAATCTTGTTTATTTTTTTTTTTTTAATGCCTAAGAAACATATCTTAACGCATAATTTAAAGACTTCTTTATAAACTACACATTTCTATACTGTGATTAGTTTTTTTTTTTTTTTTTTTATTACAAGGAATATCTATTTTTTTTGATTCACAAGTTTTTATATTATTCAAGCTTTTTTATACCCTGAACCCATTGAAAATGGGAAATCAGGGTATAATGGTTTTGTGAAAAGTATGTAACAGGCAGAAGGAATCATCGCAGACCCCATAAAGTATATATATTCTTGATCAGGACGATGAGCTGAGTCGATATAGCCCTGACCGTCTGTCCGTCCGTCCGTCCGTCCGTCCGTCCGTCCGTCCGTCCGTCCGTCCGTCCGTCCGTCTGTCCGTCCGTCCGTATGAGTGCGTCGATCTCAGAAGTTAAAGGAGCTAGAGAGCTGAAATTTTGTATGCATACTCGTGTATACCATACGCAGTACAAGTTTATCATATTTTTTCGATAACTCATTCGATATCTTTTTTATCGAGGATAATCGATACATTTATATTGTTTTTTCAGCCTAATTTGAACACTATTAGACCTAGAGACTTCAGATTTACTGTGTATATACATTTGATGGGCACACACATTTTGTAATTTACAGATTTTGGCCCCAAATTTGTAAAAAACGTATATCAAGTACTAGAGACTTGTGCTTTGGAATGTACACACATTTACACATAATGATTACGTTCTGAAAGTTGCATTAAGATTGTACGTCTACAAATGAAATTATTCAACAAATAAATTCTCATAATATTGCCCACACTGCAGCGCAGCCCAAGCGCAGTCGCTGCTTACTGCGCAGTTAGCAGAGCGCGGGCCTATGCGTGGGGGTGGATGCATGTGTATGTATGTGTGCAGAATGATTGGAACATCAGCACGGAGGGTTCAGGGTATCTCCTAGTCGAGCAGTCTCGACTAGAGCTTTCTTACTTGTTATTTTTTAATCATTTTAATCATTTAGTTTCAGTTTAATTAACAGTTTCAATTCAAGTTTTAGATTGTTGCTAAATTCCATAAAATAAAACTGATTTTTGGCAAACGAACTACCAACAATCGTAACGACGTCTCTTGTGAAAGTTTACTAACGAATCTCACTAAATTCTTAACAAACAAAAAATAAGTGTTTTTCTCACTCGCATAAACCTGATTAAAGTATTGCGACTTTTACTTTAAAAGTGAATGTTTTGCCGAAAAACTAAAAAATGCTTGAGATAATTTAGCATGTGCGATGAGAAGGCGAGACTTGCAGATATACTAAATGTATATAGACAGGGGGATATATATATGTATATGTATATAACATGCAAACGCCCCTTTCGCCAGCTGCCAGCATTTGTGGCAGCTCATAAATGGGGGCAACAGCCCAGACTAGAGCTGCGGCACATTCAATAATCGTTTACAATGCAAATGGAACGTAATCAGCCGAGGTTATTAGCCACTCAATAAGCGAATTGCCAATTAAAAGCGTGTCGACTGGCACATACCCTAGACTCGAATATGTTGCGTGCCATTGGCATGAAATTCGCTTTGATTCGGCGGCAATTTAATTAAGCCAAGTTATTACAAACGCGACTTGTTAGCTGAGCTGCCTTCGCGTTCGACTCTTAGGAAATTGATACAAATTATTTGTAGCATGCGCATGTTAGTTGCCTTTTTCTGTATTTTCGTTAGTTTGCTGCATTTTCCTTAATGCGATTTGCATTGAATTTGGAACAAGATTTTCGCGTGGTATGGGTTGGGCCTAGGCGGGTTCACCTGTACGGTCAGCGTTCGCAATCGCAATCGCATTCGCATTCACATTTGCTCGCCCCACATAAATCATGCAACATGTTGTCGATGTATCTGTTGCTGTTGTATTTGCAGCAAAGCCTTTTAGGTGTGAGCTCTCGCTTTGAATTGTTTTTAGGTCATGTAGTTCAATTTGGGCAAATATCAGACAAATATATATATGTATATCTATGTGTATTTATATGTATAGAAATCGAACTCAAGGCAACTCGTTGAGATACGAAAATCAAATGTGGGTCGACATGCGTGCAGCATGATAAGCCGAACTGGGCTACTGCAAATTGTTAAATAAATCAAGTTAATGATTTCGCCAAAAAAGAAACAAAAACAAAAAAAAACAAGGAAATTTTAGCTGCATGGATGCATAAATTGTGTGTTACATATAGTAGTTAACTGCGTACAACAGGGCGTATGCGCAACTTGAATTGGAATTTTGCTTTTTTAATAAATCGCTTCGAGCTGTGACGTGTGTCCAAAGGTTTTGATTGATTTTTCTATGGAAATAAGCAAATCAAAGCGTCTCAAATTGCACACAAAAGCCACAGCAGCAGCAATCAGACTGCCACGCCCACCAATAATGATTGGCCAAAAGTAAGGGAAGTATAAGAGCTGCGCAATTTCGATTGCCACAGGCGTCCAATTGGCACATTCTGCGTATTTCTATTGCATTCGAACTTTCGATTTCCACATCGAGCACTATATAATAAGTCGACACAAAACAACAACAAAATCATAAATAAACAGAAACTTATTCTCGGAAACAATGAGTAAAGAATGGAATCGCATTCAATTGAATTGAAATCGGCGCAGCAGATAGCTCAATATTGAATGGAAGTAGTTGTAGTTGTATCAAAATAAAAAATAAAAATAAAACTAGTCTCAAAACTTGTTTTCAATTCTTTTTTTTTTTTATTCATAAACAATTTTATGGTGAATAATAGAAAAAGTGAAAGAACTAGCTAATTAAGTTAACAAGCATTGAGAATTATCAATTCACTCTCAATTTTCGTAAAATTTATTAGCTAATAGTTGATAGAAAAGCAACAAAATTTAGTTGAGTCATATATATATTTAAAAAAAACAACAACAGCAACAAGCCGAATAAAATAAATGATAAAATTGAATTTTAATATACAAGGAAATTCAAATTAATTTACAGCTTGAAATAAAATTAGAAAAATATTAAATAGAAAACAATAAAGAAAATTTGTATTTTTAATTACTATTTAAAAATTACATATTTAATATATATACATATATATTTATTCAATATACATATTGATGCTCTTTTATATTTCGTTGAGTAGTACATCTTATTTATGTATATATTATGATATTAAAATTATTTTAAGTAAGGTTTTCATTTTAGTTTTACACATTATTAAAACTTCTCAGCTCTAAAAAAATATTCCACATATAAATAATTATGGTTAGATTTCGAACAATTACTTAAATGCCGCAGACCCAAATCTACAAATTCTCAAACTAATTCCGACTTTAATTATTTCAGTAACATCGCCAGCGCTCTAGAGTGGAATACCATTAATGTGTGTGAGAATGTAACAAATTAGTCCCATGTGGAGCTATTCAAGAATTTCTATGCCATTCCGAAGCATATTTGGTATTGCTGTTGTTGTTGTTTTATTTTGTTCAGGCTCAAATACGAATTAAGAGCAGGAAATGTTGAGACTTTGACTGTGATTTCGATTTCGTTTTCAATTTCAATTGCTGGTCAGAGAATCCAGCGTGCATAGTTGGCTGGGCCAGTGGCTTGGTCAGACAACTTTCAATGCAAATGCAGCTGCTCAAAGACAAGTTACCGTTATAAGGTGTCTGACAGGTGAGCTGCTCGACTGGAGGGGGAGCAACAGCTTGTTCAAACCGCAGGCGAGGGGCGATTAGTTAGTTATGCTGGGTGACATATTATACGCTCTGCTTGATTGAGGAGGAAAAAAAAGTGGTTGTTGTTGTTGTTGTTATTATTATTGTTTTTGTTGTTGTTGTTGTTGTTATTTTTGTTGTGGTTGGTTAAGTTAAGTTATGCACTTGAGCATTTTCTTAACTAAGTCCATATTTTATTTCAGTTTGATTTCATACTCTTTAGCATTTAGTTATTTATTTATTTATGTTGCAAAGGTTTTTGTTGATAACGGAATTCATGCAGGTGAACGGGAATGTTCAATAAGTTTTTACCTTGAATTCAATTAATGCAAAATCAAAATGAGTTAAAAGAAGCTGCTCGAGCTTACTGCAAATCTTAAATTGTTTAAATTGTTTTGTTTATTGATTATAATTTTTTTAATAATTTATGTACCCACAAATTTTTTTAAATTTGTATAAAAAATAACATTTTTAATAGATTATTTTATTTTATTTCATAAGCAAACAAATCTGATGTGTAAAACCGTGAATAATAAATATAACTTAAAAATATATATAATAAATATGTATATATATATATACATATATAATAAATGAATTTATTATCAACTTACGACACTTGAGACAAAAACTCTCCTTCTGAAAGATAGGTAAACATAATATAAAACGTAAAACGCAAATGATTAGCGATCATTAGCTAAGAGAGTAGTAAGAGAAATTTCGTCCCTCTCTGACGCGGCCATTCCCTGTCTCACTCACTCTAAATGCTCAGCTCTCAGCATCTACCCATAATCTTCACTTAAGCGTTAACTCCAAATTTGACAATCGATTGAGTTTTACAGCTTGCATAACGTGCCGTAAATTGCATTTGAATTTCTCCAAAAGGCGTTTCGTCTATCTCAGGCGCGGATATGAAGTGCGCCCAATCAGATTTGCATTGAACAATTAATTTGTGTTGCAAATGCGTGAATGACAGTGAGTGTTTTCTTTTTATTTTTTATAAACTAGCAAAGATGTTTGTAGACATTTGTCGAAGCGAAGGCAAAGGCAAACCCAATGCCGGCTCAAAGCATTTCCATTTTCATTTCCATTTCCATTTCCAATTGCAATCGCAATTGCAATAGCATTTCCATTGCCATCAGCATTAACTAACCAGACGAGTTGCTGGCAGTTTGTTTTGGTCTGGCCGAGCCGAAACTCGTAGCTGAAGCTGATGCCTGCTCCAAACCTGGCCAAATGCTGATGAACTTGTTTGCAGCGCCTGCAGCGGCCAACGCGAAAAGTGAATGGGAGCTGGGCGGAGAAGGGGGCCGGCGGGAGGGGGGGGGGGCAAGTCAGAGGGTGGGCAGCGGTTTGTCGCTTTAACAATTTGGCTAAAGTTTAATAAACTTTATGAAATGTGGTCCTGAGTGGGAAATGCAGCCGTCGACCGTCGACGTACGGCAACGACACCAAACTTCAGTGGCAGCGCAGCAGCAGCAGACGGAGCAGCTGGCCGCGGGGAGGCAGCGTCTGCTGGCTGATAAAGGAAATTCAAGGAAAAGCCATTAAGCAGGAAGCGCATCGCACGCATTAGAAAGTTGGTGCCAAAAACTACTCGAGGAAAAACCTATGTGAACAGCTGGTAAAGAGTTGTTCGTATTCACAGAAGATTGAAGAAGTTTACTATATGTCTCTAATATTTATAGTCTGAGCTCGTGGAATATGGGGAATAAGATAAAGTATATATGTGTATATATATATTCTTAATCAGGCCCTGTCCATCCGTCTGTTCGTATGTATAACTGCGTCCATCTCAGAGCCTCAACTATCGGAATTCTTCGATAGGCTCAGGTGATCTTCTAGTCGAGCACTTGAGCGCTCTTACTTGTTTATTATCTAAACATATTTCAATTGATTTTCATTATATAAACGATTTCCTTTTCCCCAATTTCACATTGTAGAACAACGTTAATAATATAATTTGGCTTGTAGTAGTTCTCTTTGTTTTACGATCAAATTGCATTTGGCTATTCGGGATTGATTTATGTGTTGGGCAGAGCAGCCGGTGCTACGTTTAACATTGCAATTTAAGAGTGTTTGATAGCAAAATAGATTTCGATCTGCAAGAGATTTATATTTAACCATTTAGAGTTATCTTGGAGCGCATTTGTTTCGCTTTCCTTCCGTTTTTTTTTTTCGAAATTGAATTCAATTTCTAGTGATTAAAAGAGATTAAGAGGGAATTTCGTATGGTTTCAATTTCACATTTGTTTGATCCTACTAAGCTAGCTTTTGTAGATCGTGCTCATTACTTAACATAAATAAACAATATAATATTCATATCACAATATTTTCCATGCAGTCCACTCAAAGTTTCCTAGTGAATAATCTAAAAAATTGTAGCTTTAAATCTCAACTTCTTCCATAATCAATCATATATATAGTGGGAGTGTCTTTGCACCACATCTCAGTCGAGAATCAGTAAGAGAACCGGGCACCAGGAGAGCTGGCCGAGCAGAGAAAGTGGGGCGCTAAGAGGATGGCGCTGCTAGGCTTATCATTACAACTGCACATACACAGACATACCTACATATACACACTACATATGTGTGTATGTATATGTGCATATGCAAAAGTGGATCTGGATCAGAATCTGGTAATATAGCATGTTGTTAGCCAAGCCAGTATTTCGCTCGTATGTGTGCTGTGCACTCGAAATTGTATCTAATGGCTGTGAATTCTGATTAATCGCAACGGCCAGGCAATCCAGGTGAGTGGCAGCAACTGCGGCAGGTTAGTAATTACCAGGTGGACTTCTAGCAGCAGCAGCAGCAGCAGCAGCAGGAGCAGCTAGTAATGAACTGATAAGCGCATAATTAACTGGCATTGTAACCAGTTTACATTGGTATGCCACTGTCCACCCCTCTCTCTCTCGCTGCCCCCCCCCCTCTCTCTGTTTCTCACCTGCTGGCACCACCAGGTGCGCAGCGCTGGCTGAAAATATTTTAAGGCGTGTTTCACCAGACGATTTCAATAGATTTTTTTCTCTGCGTCTTTAATGACTTTTGGCCATTTGCTATGGCCAAGCTAATGGCTAATGGCTTTCGGTCGGGCTTTTGTTCTGCCAGTGAATTGGCTTTAAGATTTTGCGTTTTATTTGTTTGCAAATGGTAAATGCTAAGAAATACAAGAAACCGAAAAACCGCTAGACCGGGCACATAATAAAGTACAGCTAGCTATGCAAAAATTACAAATACAAATAGAATAACAAATATACCTGCTCACTGTTCCCTAAATGGGTCAGGTGTCACACATGCCACCTGCCACCTGCCACCTGCACCTGCCACATATGACACCTGGCCTATTTAATTAATTACGCTCGATAAGAAATTCGTAAAGAAATTCAATTTGTTTTAATGCGAATCGATTTGTGTCTTCAATTGAAGATATATCTCTCTCTAGCCAACTAGATAAATCGATACGAAATGAAAGTCTTAAATTGGAGTAATATAAATTGAAAAGAAAACCACAAGAAATACAAATTTTAAATTAACAGAAATTTGCCAAGTACATTATGAATATTTATCAGAAAAAAAGAATATTAAATAAATAAATAAATAAATAAATAGAAAGAGCAGAGCACACATAAATATATGATATTAATTGATGTCAAATAATAAATAAATATAACAACAACAACAACAACAACAACAAAATATATATATAAATAAAATTAAATAGTTAAAAGTTTAATATATTGAAAAGGATATGTATTTTAATAATTGAATTAAAATAACATTTAAGTTTGCTATCAACGAATTCTAAGAACAAGTCGTATATTTTCCAAATGAAAATAAATTATTTTGTGGCAATTGGTAAATGCATTTCTGTTTATTTATTGCATTATTCAATTGCACTTAATTTGTAATAAATATGATAAGCAGCAATTGACAACAATTCGGATCAAGCTCGAATCGTATTGCAAATTACGAAGTCATTTTAAAAAAATTCAGCAAACATAAATCAAGTATTAAAGTTGCAGTGGAATGGATAATACTGACTGCATAATACTCGTTCGAAGTGCAAACAACTCTTGGCAAATCAAAGACAATGTGGATAGATATATGAGGAATTCGACTGGCTCATCCCGAAGGTGAATAGGAAAATCGAAGAAAAACCAACCAAGAAACTCTTCTCACTCGGCGAGCGGGCAAAGTAAAGCATTACACATGAAGTAAATGCCAGAAAATAAGAACAAGCCGCTTTGCCGAACAGCAAACAAGAAACAACAATAAAAATAACACATGTATGTGTGTGTGTGTGTGTGTGTGTGTGTGTAAAACAATCAACAACAAGTTGGAGAATCGGAGAATTTGAGCAGAAAAACACACCTTTAAAATGCCCAATACAGGTAGAAGTGAAGAGTTCAATGCACGCAAATCGGATTAACCAAAGAAATTAAGTAATACAGCGTGCAGATAGGTACATAGATAGATAAATAGATAGGCAGACAGACAGACAGCCACATGTGAGAGCCAAGCTGCCGCCAATGGAGAAATGGAAATGGAAATGGAAACGGAAAACCAAATCGAACGAAATCAAACTGAAAATCGAACCGCAATGGGCGTTAGAATGTCAGGAAGTGCAGGCAGGAAGCAGAACAGCGCATAATTATGGACTGAATCATCATGCTTAATGCTAACCAAGAGGTATTTAAAGTTAACTAATAGTATGCTGGACATTGTATGTAAGCAAAGAAAAATCATTCAAATTATATGTACTAGACTAACAAACGTATACTACATTAAAGTCTTAGAGGGATTACTAAAAATAATATATAAATAGCTCCATAAAAAAATGCGTATATGTAACGAAATATTATATTTTTATAATATATTATATTTTGATTTACGATATTATATATACATAGTATACTTTGTTTAAAGAATAAGTCGCCAGAAATAAATAAAGAAAAATAATATATATTTATTATTATTTAATTTATATTTTACTATTATGGTTTTTTTTATTAAGATTTTTAATAAATATTTTATTAAAATATTTCGATTTATATTTAGTGTAGTATTTTTTAAATAATTTGTATTTTTATATTTTTTTATTATATTATTATTATATATTATTATTATATATTATTTTTATTATTATATTTTCAATTTGTATTCTTTTTTCAATCAATTATTATCTTTTGTATAATCAATATATTTTTATATTTATTATTTATTTATTTATTTAATTTCCAAGACATACCTTAAAGTTCCTTAGCAGTTGCTGCCGATTGCGTAAATCCAAATGTAAGCGAGTTAAAAGATTTGAGACACCTGTGCACACTTTTACACCTGTTGCATATCTATTAGTATATGAATTGAAACAATTTGTGTTTTGTATTTAGCTCGATTGGCAACTGTTTCAAAATGCATCAAACACGCGCAGGCGTTACGACTTTCAATACAATTTGAAGAAAACGGGCACAGAGCAAGGCCCAACAAGCGATATGAGAAACACAACCGAACGCATCGAAGCTCGAGACTCAACTGCCGGCAGCTTTTGCGACGACTTCTCCAAGCGGCGCTCAAAAGTTGCGCTACAAAAGAAAAGCTCTCCGAGCATCATTTGCATGCGTGTGCAAACAGTAAGAGAGACAGAGAGCGCGAGAGCTTTTGCTTAGCAGAAACAAGTTTCAAGCATTAATTTGCAATGCAAATAATTTCAGTCTTTAACTTCATTTAGCTCGTTAAGCTCTAGGAGCAAAGAGAAAAGCTATCTTTAGCGGCAATTCAAAGCTCTTTCTGAATGTCTAGCTGCACTTAAGTAAAATCAATTTTGGTTCTCTTTAAATTTGTAGTAGTTTGTATTTTATTCATAAGTTCTGCTCTATTGCTTTGTAATTTATAAAATGTAAAATACGTATTAAAGCTGTCCAAAAAAATGGATTTGAAATAATTTCGTGTTTGTTGGAATGCATTAAACAATTGCACTGGACATTAATTGCTGGGGCAAAGTACAAAAAAACAAAAATAAAAATATTTGAGTACACAAAAAAAAAAAAAAACTGAGGTAATCAGTGCTCTAAGTGTTAACATTAGCGTATGAATATATATAAACAATATCAATACCAATATCAGTTATGTTCAGACGTTAAGTAAAATGCTTTGCTTTCCTTTATCATGTTCATTACTTTTGTTTTTGCTTATGTTTTTTTTCGCTTAGTTAGGTGAGTAATTTGGTTTAAGTTTAAATTTGTAGTTGTTTGTTTTGTTTTGCTTTTTTCGTACGTTTTTCATTTTGTTTTGCTTTATCAACTGGTACAATTACGAAACATTAATTTACTTTTACAATTAATAATTGAATGACAACGCTTATTAAAGTTAGCCTCTTTAAACTGGATCCACATCATTCACGACCAGGGCGCAGAGCACGTACATCATTCCAGCGCTGAGCATCGCTGTCACCGGCACCGTGACTATCCAGGCATAGGCGATGTTCCGGAACAAATGCCAATCGACGCTGCCATCCTCCATGGCTTCCCCATCAGATGGCTGTGCTGCTGCATGCTGCTCCTCCAATGGCCCGCCCAGCTGCTTCTCGTGCTCCTTACGTTCGCTCTTGCGACCCGCCGCACTCACATGACCCACGAAAACCACCGAACCCACTTTGCAGTGTGTCGTCGAAATGGGCAAACCAATTTTGCTGGCCAGCAGTACGGTGATGGCAGCGCCTATTTCAATGGTAAAGCCTCTGCAAATGGAAAGGTAATAAGTCAAATTTGTTACTATATTATAAACCAAAGTGGAATATGAAATAGGATAACAAAATGTCTCGCTCACTCTTTCTCTCTATCGTATTTCCCCAAAGTCTTTCTGCCCCCATTTAATTTTATGTCACTCGCCTTTGGCATTCTCTGTCTCTGTCCCTGCGTCTCTGTGCCTCTATCTCTCTGCCGCTCTCTCCCTCTCTCTTTATTCACATTTCATCTCTCTATCCTATCATTTACTTTCCAATCACTCCCTTTTTGCCTTAATCATATTTGCTCTCCATTTCCATACTTACGTTGATGAGGTGATCTTTGTTAGGTCATTGCCAATGGTTTCGATGACGCGGCGTCCCCACAGCCAGAGACCCACGGAGATGCCAATGCCGCCGTAGATCAATATATAAATGGGACTTTCTGCTTTCTGCATAACGGAGCCCTCGCGATAGATCATATAGAGAGCGATGAGTGGTCCAATGGCGTTGCTAACATCGTTGCCTCCATGCGCAAAGCTGCCAAAGGTGGCCGTCAAGATTTGAAGGAATGAGAAGAGCATGGACACCTCCTGGGTTTCCTGGCTGCTGCTGGCACGTCGACCCGCTGCACGCTTGAACTCCTCCTCCTGCTCATTGAGCGCCTCCTTGCTCTCGATGAGCGGCACCTTGCTCGAGTTTGGCGACAATGTGGTGCTGATCATTAGATCCAAGCTGCCGCCACTTTGCACCACTTGCAAATTGTTGTTGGTAGCATTAGCAGTTGTACTCGCATTAGCATTAGCATTAGCATTGCAATTAACATTGACATTCGCGTTCGCGTTCGCATTCGCATTGGCATTGGGGTTGTCCACTGTGTCCGTCTTGCGCTCCTCCTTGGGTGACTGGACACGCTTGAAGCACTCCTGGAGCTTGCGTCCATTCTGCTGGTGCTGCAATTGCTGCTGCTCATCGATGTAGTTCAGGCTGGTCACGGTCAGATCGGGATTATCCAGACTGGCCTTGCCCAGCAGATCCTCGGCCTTGCGTATTATCTCTGGATCGATCTTGTAGTCCTCGGCAGTTGCATTGTTATTCTTGGCCGCGAGGCCATAAGGCGCTAGCTTAAAGGTCTTCGGCGAATTGTCGCTGAGCGAGACCAGCTCGGTGATTTCGGCAATAGCCGGCAGTGGTTTACCCTCGCTAACAAGCGAAAGCGGACGGCGCTGCTTCTTCGGGCTGCCGGACGGCGAGGACTCTACGTAAAATCGAAAGCTGAGTAAATGCTGCGTCTGCATCAGCGGCTCTCCACTTACCCACAGAGTCCTCGAAATTGAACTTGACCGGATTCTGGGCGCGCAACTTCTTGGCAATCGAGCGCCGCTGCAGCGGCACCACCACCAGCTGCGTCAAGAGCGCCACCAGCAGCGAGAGTGCGACGCTGACGCTCAATGCTATCCAAGTGGGAATGTTATCCATATAGAGCACTAAAGATGAAAGAGATAAATCCATTATGTTCATTTACTCAACCTCTTCTCTTCTTCAGCGCTTGCACTTACACTTGGGCCCATCCAGCACCACACTGATGACATTAATGAAGAACGTAACGCCGTAGAAAATGGGCAGCGAACGAAAGCCCGCCTTGAGTGGCTCCTGAGCGCGCAAAATGAAGCGGCGTATGGCCAGAAAGAGTAGAATGCTGACGAAGCCGCTCATCACTGGAGAGATGAACCACGAGCCGACGATCGTGCACAGCGTCGACCACTTCAAGCCCTGCACGCCACGGGCCACCAGCGAGAAGCCAATGGTGGAGCCCACAATGCTGTGCGTTCCCGAAATGGGAAGCTTCAGAAATGTCGCCACCAGCAGCCAGATGGCGCTACTCGCCAACGCGGACATGCAGCCCAGCATGAGCACCTCCTCGGCGCCCTCGTACAGGCTCACCTCGAGAATGCCCTTTCGCATTGTATCCGACACCTTGTAGCCTGCGCAGCAAGGGAGACAAAAGAGATATGATATCAGATTTAATATTCACATAAGCAGCAGACTTCATCCAAATACAAATCGCACATTCTTAGGATTCGATTGCTTACCTTTATGAGCTTTTCAATTTTAACCTATATTAAAGCCGAATCAACATTGATGTGATAAATGGTGAAAACTTTACACTCCACTTCGGCTTTGACTGAGCTTTAAGTAACTCCATATATAAATGTTTCGAAAAGGCTATGAAATCATAACTAGACGGTCAACTTTATTGTAAACTATGCTAGGTCAGGCAGTACTTATTTCTGTAGAAAATAACTTATTAATTAATTAGAGATCATGTTGCGACTATATTTGATAATATCATAGAACGAAAGCATAAATACGTCTTAAAATTAAGAATGAAGTTTACTACAAGCTCTCGCGCATAAACAAACTTGAACTAATTTATGTTTTGCCTTTAAGCAATGCGACTTTTGCCCAAGATCTTTCAGAGGGCCAACTAATCTTGTCCCTAATGAACAACTCTCTTTTTGAGGTCTATTAAAGCTTTTATTGAACTACTTAGAGCTCCGCTCATTATGCTATATGTGCTTTTTACTTACCAATTAAAACAGCGCCCGAAATTTCGCAGACCGTGGCCAAGACGCAAGCCTGACGTATGGTCAGAACGCCAGAGCCGACGCTGGTGCCGAAGGAGTTGGCCACATCGTTGGCGCCGATGCCAAAGGCCAAAACGAAGGCAATGAGAAAGCCAATGATTACCATCCATAGCAGATCCGCTGAATAGCTCTCCATGATTACAAAAACTCACTTTTTCGCAAGGAAAACAAAAACACAACAAACAACTCTTGCCCCTAACCGTCTCGCTGTCTTCTGTCTGTCTGTCTGCCTGTCTGACTGTTCTTGGAACTCTTTAACTAGTGTTAAATATTGAAAATTGATTGAAATTATTATCGTGTTGTGTGGTGTAGAGGAAATGAAATATTACAAAATTTGTGCAAAGAAAATTAGTGTTCTTGGGGAAAACTATAAAATACAATACTACAATAATAAATGATATACGGAAAAATAATCTTAATTATTAATAATTGAAAAGTTCTTTTCAAATATTCTCTAAACAGCCATATTTGCGCTTAGACTTCATTGTTGTTATTTTCATAATGAAAAACTGAAGTAGACGCGTGCAGCACACCAAATTGAGGATACGCAGAAATCTGAGCGAAAAACCTGACGTCCCCTGTGAGCCCTTCCCTTCCTCAACTCAAGCTGAAGCTAAATGCTCAGCTCGGCCTGCCTAAAAGTATGCAATAAATTACGTTAGTCTAAACACAAAACTTAGTGCTAAGCTGGACTGGACACTAAATACTGATTAGAACATCTATTCTATTCTATTCTATATTAAGTATAAATTAATAAAAAACGTTGCACCCCCAACGCCTCTCTTGCTCGCTCTCTCTAACGACGAAATTCCAAAGCTCTAATTGGAATCGAATGAAAAACTTAAAGAGAGTTTTCCTTTCTTGTTCTTCGTCTTGTTGTTGTTGTTGTTGTTGTATTTGCTGATTGAGTGAAGTTAGTATTGTTGTTGTTGTGGTTGCAAAGTAGTTTCTTGTTATGTTGAGTAGGAGCTGATGGTAGTCGCCTTGGTTAACTGCAAAATTGGGTGTGATGAAAACCTCATGTCAAAATTTCTTGTTCACTTTACCACTCACCTGACGTTTAGGACAGCAAATTTGTTTCCACGTCAAAGGGCTATTCACCATGTCTGCAACAAATGGAGAGTTATAAATATGAGAATTGATTCCAGCTAATCTAATATATTTCAAGTTAAAATAATAATTTCATAGATAAAACCAAATATAGAATATATTCGAATAGGTAAAACACATACAGTCAGATATTTGACTGGGACTTTCTTAAGTTTTCATATGGATATAGCTGCTGCCTAATGCATATCAAATATATCTTGAAGTTAATAAAGAACCAAAACACACATGTTTGTGAATAGCTGCGATATTCCCGACTTTGCTCTCGTGCGTACCCAATGCGCTTTTCAATTGCAAAAATTAACTGAGGGAAAATTGCATATTGCTTAAATTGGCGCAATTTCGCTGTGCATTAAGGTCGCGCCCCACTGAGCACGTGTCCCACAGGCACTTTTAGCTGGAAGGGGCGGCCCGTTAGCTGCATGGAAATTATTTCAATGGGCTATTGAATGGAATGCTCGTAACTGTCTGTCATTTGATTATTGATGTTGGCTGATAAGTGTGGGGAATGCTCGAACTGACCAGATATCCGATATAGATAGAGATGCCTAAGATAGGTAAGATAAGTATAGATATATAATTTAAGAATCTAATTTAATGTAAGGTTTTATAGATGCCAACAGCCTAAAGCCTAAAGCCTAAGGTAGATTGGATTTGTAGAGATATGTAAATCATTTTAAAAACGACGATAATAATAATGAGAAAGATTATGACTATGACAATGATCATAATAGCTTCTCAATTGCTTCTACATATATGTATATGTCGTGATATTTCAATAGATCTGATTGCTGTCAATTAAGAGTCTCGATAGCTAACCTTAATAACAAAACTGTCAAGAATATTTTATAAAAAAGCGAAATGTACATACAAGAATTAACTAAACCGTGAGACTGGATATGCCTCCTTTAGGACAGCTGCAAACTATTTAAACAATGGCGTGCGGCAGACAAAAGAGCGCCACAAAAGAAACACAAAGGACACAGGGGCAAGGGGCACGGGGCAAGGGGCAAGGCACAAGGGAGCGGGAGGCGCCAACTACTAACCAGGACAATGGCTGCTTGGCTGCCCGCCTACTGGCCAAGGTCGACACGCTGACATATGCTCGCCATATTTCCACTAAGTAACGCCCTCCACAACCTCTATACGTACTATAACACTGATATAACCATAGTTCTCACAATAATAGTTGGCAATTTATGGCATATTTTGAATCGTTTGGCTATAAGTACATACTACAGCGCACGCCACAGCGGTTTGAGCAGCATTGCAGTGGCGCTAAAACTATTGTTGGGCAGTAGGTATACCGTATACCCCTCCTCCAGCAAAAAAGTTCTATTTATAAATTATACATATATTATATTTATGACTGAACATGAAATCCTATTGTTTCAACTAATTGATTTCTTATTTTCCATGCAAGATCTATTAAGTTCGGCATACCCCGTTTTAGTATTGCCATTCACAGAGTATATAGGTAAGTTATTGATGCAAATACTATGATTTTTACCGTTGCCATAAAACGGAAATAAAGTGTGTGTTTCATCAGAGTTGATATTATAGCTCAAGCACAGTGTGACAAACAATTCACTATGAGAGTTTAAATATTATCATAATATTATTAATAGAAAAATTATTTACACTTGAAAAAAAATACTCTATTAATAGTATATTTAAAAAAATAATCGATTTTGCATATGTATATGTATGTATATACATATATAACAGAAGCGAATTATATAGATATCTATATAAATAAGGAAAGGAATATTTTAATTTATTATAATCTTATCTTATATTATTATACAAATATTAATATATATGTATATACTTAAACTATTTATATCGCTATCAATATATATATATACATTATCAAATGAAATTAAAATTGAAAAACAATTATTCTATTGCTTTTGAGGCACTGTAGAAATTGTAGTTTCCTTGCTTTTAACACAAATAACTAGCTATCAACACAAGTTAAAACATTGGACTATGTTTTAAATATATATAAACGAAACTCTTATACTCTTTAAAATATTTTGCACAATTGTCCCACTGTGCGCATAGGTAAATTCTATATTATGGCCTATTGAAGCGTTTGCTATAAAATAGATTGTCATAGGCTTTCAACAAGACACGTAGTGCGCATTATATCTTTCCTTGAAGTGGGGTTGGGCATGGGGCGTGGCAGCTGTTGTCGTTGTTGGTACAGGTACAGGGCTTGTGATTGCCGACTAAGAATTGCATTTTCGTTTATATAGAGATATTGATTAAATTTACTGCATTCCAACAAGGACGAATATCCGCATATCCATATCCAGCGGGCAAAGCGAAGCGAAGACTACCCCCAATGGAAGAACCCGCCCTCAACTTGGGATTTTTGGGGTGGTTTCTATTTGATTTTTTCTTCTCCTGTTGTTATTCAAGTTCAAGGTCATGCAAAACCTTTACCCTTATTTTCTATATATTTTTTTCCTTTTTTTTTAATGAAAACATTAATTGTGACTCTCAAACTGTGGCCAGTGAAGCGTCGCAATTCTCCATGCAAATCAATAATATGGAATTGGAAATGCTTTCATCTATGCCTCGCTGAGCCTCAACTGTCTATAAGTAATTAACAAGCACGTGCAAAGGTAAAGTGCAACAACAACAACAACGACAATAACATACGAAGGTCTCGAATCAATTAAGTGGAAACTTTTACCAGCTTGCAGCTCACATTGAAGTTCCAAGTGAATTGGAACCTTAAAGCGGGGCTTGTCGTTTATTGTTAAATGAATCAATTTTGTAAATTGAAAAATCGCTTCGATTGAGAGCGTCAACTGTACCCAATAAAACTGGAAATATGGCAAATACTAAGTTTTAAACGCATTCCCCACACAAGACCTCTTCGAATTCGATTCGAATTCGACTTTTTCGTATGAGGAATCTATAGAATTTCTTTGATTCATCAAACGTATTCACATCCCGTCCTACTATGCGATTCTCATCACAGTATTTTAGACATACATTTGTATATATACATATATCAAATGCCATATACACATATTTTCTTTCTACCCTCGAATATACAGTACAATCTAATATATGTATATAGAGTACACATATATGTATGTATATGTGAACATGTGTAAACATATGTAAACACAAAATGGCAAATGTTGTATATTTCAATTATACATGGGCAGTCTGAAAAGTTTCCGGAATAGTACTATAAAGTATAAGATATATAAGAATGTATGTACTTATATATGTATGTACTTATATATGTATGTACATACATGTGTATGTAGCTATACTAGTATGCATAAATTAATACATATATGTATATACAATAACTATTTATGTATCCTTGTATTGAATGCTTAAATGGCATGATTGGAATCTATGCATGTATGTATATATGTACATATGTATATACATATGTCAATTAACTGTGTACACCACTTGCAAATAAAAAACCTTATATTGAAATGCTGCCGTCCTACTCAATTCTCATGAATTAAATTAAGACTTGTGGGCTTTTATCAATCAAAAAGTAATTGTATTTTGTAATCGAACAAAAATGTTCTCCATTTCCTTTCTTTGCCTTCCACTTGGCTTCCTCTATAATTATACATACAAGCACACATACATACATATGTCTGCATATATATCTATATCAACTGATATATGTAAATATGTTTTTTTTTTTTTTTTTGCTTTATTTTGTTGTTCTGTTTTGAGTACAGCAAATTCACGAGTTTATCGCCTGATATGAAAACGCGTGCGAAACAAGAGAAGGCATGAGCAACAATAGAATTTTTGGCAGAGCGTAAAGAACAAAAAGAGGCAATGAGGCGAGCGACGCTTTAAAGTTCTTATTGGAAATTTATGTACATACATATTTGCAAGCGAGTAGATATCTATACACGCACACACACATACACGCACACTGAGGCAGCAGCGTGGCAACAGCGAACGCGTAGGTGGAGCAGAGCAGAAGAAGCGAACAGAATTAAACGAAAACCTATGCAAAATAAGCTCAGCTGTATTGATGAAAGCCAGCCATATCGAGATAGATTTAAGCAATATCCGTTAGGTGCAAAGTGCTCAGAGAGCGGGCGAGAGGCAGACAGCAGAAGTCAGCGGGAGACAGGTAAAGAGCATATCAAACGATAACTGTACTTTGTCAACAGTCTGAGCTGCAATAGAGAACAAATTGAGTTATAGCCGTCCAGCTGCCCAGGCTATAGTCTGCGACCTTGCTGGGGTTGTTGCTGCCGCTTCTGCGGCTGCTGCCAATCACTTTGTTTACTCATGATATTATATGTACATATGTACATATGTACATATATACATACATATGTATATGAGTAAAACGCATTTCTTCCTGTTTGACGTAAGCTTAAGAAAATAATATGAAATATTTTCTCTTCTTACATACACACATGTACATATTATGCATGTGCCCATGTGTGTGCGTGTGTAGCTTTGTAATACAGCAGCCAATAGACCAATACAGTTTTAAAGTAACTGCTCAGAATATCAGCCGCAAGTTTGTTGCTGCTATAGAATTATTTATATATTTTTTGAGTTACATAATTATTTCTTAAAAATTATTCATCATCAGTAACTGCACTGAATAAACGTCTCGATACGCCAATTCCAATAAGATGCCAATAAGATGCCAATAATGTTCTCCAATATTTACTATGCACGCGTGAATCATAGGCTATTGCGTATGTAGTGGTAGGTGGGAAGTAGGCTGAAAGATGAAAGCTCTATAAAGGGATGACCAATTATTTTGCAGGCAAGCGAAATACGTCGAATTGGAATGTGGGAACTAGAAAGTACGAGAAAAGGATAGCACGATATCGTTGTCTGTTTGTTGTGCTTGCCGCACCAGAAGCAGCAGTAGTAGTAACAGTTGTAGCAGCTGCGAGGCGACATCAACAGCAACAACAACAAACTTAAAAACAGCTGCACATGGCAACAGCGCATGTCGAACTGTAATATTTTCGAACACGCCGTCCGCAAGGACAATAACTGTACCCTAAAGATAACAAATAATGAATTTGCAAAAATTTCATTCATTTGCACGAATGCAAGATCAGAAGCCAACTATTAAGCGAAACATTTTGTCGCTTTCATGCCTTTAAATTTCCAATTCATGTATTGATTTTTCCGATAAAATGTTTAAAGCGATTTGATGAGAAGAAAAGAAGGTAATTGCTAATCTGCATGATATATGTACATAGGTGTATATATACACCTACACACACTCGCACACACCATGCACAGAAATTTACGCACATACAGACAAAGCCCAAGCGGGCTAATAAAACGAACAGTAGAAAAATATAGACACGCGGCGCCAGCAGGACTACGCAAGGATACACAGGAGACCATATACATACACCCACTTCTATATGTACACACACTTATTGAACACGGCTGTTCGCTGCTCTGTTCTATATTTCATTCAATTGGCAAACTATTCGCTACGTTTGCCGCCTACGTATGATTAGCATGTTGTTAACAAATGGTTTTTAATTTGCTTATTACTCACTTAAATAGCAACACTTTTCCAAATCACAATTTATTTGACGAGAAATTGAAGCGTGATGAACGCGCGCGCACAACTGCGAGCACCGGCTTGCTGAAAAATGACGATAGTTCTCTTATATCGATATCTTGATATCATCGATGAAAAAAGTTACCTAACTTAACAGCCGATAACCATAAGTTTAACAGAAAACTTATTAAAATTAATAAAGCTGATTTTTAACAAAACTTTTCAAAGCACATGCAAAGCTTTTGCGTGCAAGCGCCAAACTGATTTTCAACCCCTTGCGACCGCTGTTAACAGTGTTCAACTACTACGCTGTTAGTGCGGCTGCTATGTTAAATAACATTTCCGTCTCACTTTGTTTTTCTTCAAGCACAACAAAAACAAATCGTGACATTACAAAAAACTTTGGAAATTCCAAAACAACAAATTAAATTTGGTTGCCAACAAAGTCGCAATGTTCCACTTTAGTGGCTTCAATATGATGTTCCCAGATGGCGGACGTAGCTTTCAAGTTACCTACAAATGCTTCTCAGTTTCTATGCTACCAGGCAACGAGCGCTCCGACGTGGAAAAAGGCGGAAAAAGTAAATAAGATTTTATACATATTTCTATGTAATAAATGCTATACAGACAACGCCATTGCTTGCAGTTATAATGCCACCATCTGCACTGGATTCACTTACTCGCCTAAATGTGGAATATCCCATGCTCTTCAAGCTGACCAACAAGAAGAAATCGCGGTCCTCTCACGCTGGTGTCTTGGAATTCGTTGCGGACGAGGGCAAATGCTATTTGCCCTACTGGATGATGGATAATCTGCTGCTGGAGGAGGGCGACATACTGAACATCGAGAGCGTCTCCCTGCAAGTGGCCACATTCTCCAAATTTCAGCCACACAGCACTGACTTCTTGGACATCACCAATCCAAAGGCCGTGCTGGAGAATGCGTTGCGCAACTTTGCCTGCTTGACCAAGGGCGATGTCATCGCCATCAAGTACAACAAGAAGGTGTACGAGCTGTGCGTGTTAGAGACCCGGCCTGGCGACGCTGTTAGCATCATTGAGTGTGATATGAATGTGGAATTCGAAGCTCCGGTGGGCTATAAGGAGCACAGCGAGCAACAGCCTGCGACACAGTCAGGTGGACAAGCGGCAGGTGCCAATGACGCAACTGCAGGCGGTGCTGTGCACGAGGAGCTGGTCGAGACCTTCAAAGGCTCCGGAGTGCGTCTGGATGGCAAGAAGAAGAAGGACAGCCAGCTGGAGACGCCGGTCCTCAAAAAGGTATTACCGCGCGGCGTTCCCGATTACGATTTCCAGTTCGGTGTGCTGCGCTTCGATCGCTCCATTAAACCCATCAGCGATCGTGGCCAGGAGGATGCCAAGGCAACCGGCGAAGCGGCTGGCGCCGATGCGGACAGCTTTCATGGCACTGGGTTCTCAATGAAGAAGACGCGCAAATAGTATGTAATCGCCTCTCACATAATTCTTTAATCGTATGTTGCACATGGCACACATAGCAGCAAATAGCAACAGTAAGAATGAAATTCCCACAAAAACAAACGTCCAAAGTATCAAAATTATTCTACAAATTGAGGGTCAACTTGAGCTCCGGCTCCTTGGGCAGTGGTGGCGGCGATATTGTCGTCATTGGAGGCAGTCGCCGTATCTTCCTACCATGTTTGCCCTCCTTTCGCTTCCACAGACCAGACCGGGGCCGATTGCCCAACTCTCGCATGCGCTGGGCGCTGCCCACATGCTCTTTGTTGTGCTCCACATTCGATAGGCGTCCCACGGTGGCCATGCAGGTGCGATCGAAGGCGAACTCCCGTTTGGAGGGCAACTGCACCACCACCTTGTCGTCGAACTTGCGCAGAATGGTGCCAAAAGTGCCGGCGGCATGGATCAAGTGGCAGGGCTGGCCGGGATTCTTTTCCAGGCAATGAATGCGTGTTCCCACGGGCAGGGCGCCCAGCGGATAGGCATCGCCGTCATTCGGTCGAACTGCAATGCCAAGATTCTGATACAGTTGCTATGGGAACAATTGGGTTCATCGACTCACCTGGTATACGTGGAATCACACGCGACGTCTTCAGTATATCGCCCTCTCGCATATTCTCTGTGGCCAATATATACTTTAACTCGTCGCCGACAGCAACTAGTGCCACCTTTGCTGTACGGCACCCATCATGCAGCAGCTCCACAACTATCTCCTCCTGAGGCGCTCCTTCGCTGGGACCATCGCGCACCCATTTGATCCAACGATATTGTTGTTTGATGCCACCACCAATGCCCTTGGCAACCATGCGACCGCTAACGGGATCACGCCCAGCCAAATGGGTTATCTTCAAAGGTTCCACCGTATATTCATCCGGAAAGTGAACTATACGCCGGAATTGCTGCCCGGCACCTGGTTTAGGTTTCTCGACCACCTTCGTCTTGGTACGCAACTGTTGGAGCACAGCTAATGCACCGCGCTGCTGCGGCTGCAGTGTTAATGTGCATGTGCTTAGCAGGCGTGTGAGACTTTGCATTTTCACAGAAAATTCCTTTTAATTATATCTCATGCAAATTGGTTACAAAACGGAACTATTAACAGACTTTCAGCACACTGTTAGCAACAGCTGGAGGCAAAGTGTGGCCAGGCATCGCCAATTAGTTGAAATTATTTGGTTGGAAACAAATTTCATAATCAGGGCTGCAGTGAACGTCTTTGCTTCTTCTTTATCGTCACGTCGTGTGGGCAGCTGCTGCGGAGCGCGCTGCTAGCAAATAAGAATTGAAAAAAACCGCATTAAAATTGTGAAAAGTGCACAAATTAAGTTAAAAGTAAACTTATATATAAGGTGTAAACTGAATTTGTTAAAAATATTGCATAAAATATACAGCGAAAACGGCAGTAAAAAAGGTACGAAAAAATAATAATAAACAAGGCGAACGAGCCGATAGAAAGAAAAATAAGATACACACACAAACATGCTGTTGATACACACTCACGCACACAATATCACACACACACGCTCAGTGGCGAACGAACTGCACGAAAAACGTGTTGTGTGCTAAATTTTCTGTGCAAAAAATAGAAAACGCAAAAACAAAAAGTAGCTAAAGCGAAATAATAATAAAAAGCGAAAAACAAAAACAGTTGAGTTTGATAATAAATCGTAAGGCGAATGTAACAAAAACAAACAATAGTATGTATAAATTAATATGGAAAGAACAGTACATGTAGAATGAGAATATAAATAAAATGTATTTGTTATTTTGGAACATGTTAGGTGATGTACATACATACATCTCGTATGTGGAAGTGTGTGAGTGTGTGTGCGTAAATGCGTAAGTGTATGTGCGTGTGTGTACCCTTAACTGTGTGTACATATTTTGGTGTTAGGTGGAAAAAAAAGCGGGCGGCAAGTTTACGCAATCGCCGTCCAACGAACGAATCAACAAACATATTTATATACATATATGTATGTATGATGTACATACGGCGTTCGTTGTGAAAAGTGTGCTTTCTGTATGTTTACGCTTTTCGTCTGTCCTTTTGTCCGCAGTCGCCGCAATAAGTGAGAGACAAACAAGACACATGCATACATACATATTTACATTTTTCACATGCATACATACAGAGATATGTACCTATGTATGCACAAATGTACGTATACTCAAGCAGGTGGAGTCGCGCCGACGTCGTTTGTTTTTGATTTTCTTTTTGTTTTTTGTTTTTCGGTTCCGTTGCTAGCTGAAAAATCAACGAGCGGCATTTTTACGCATTTTCAATATGCCTATATAGATGTGTATGTGTGAGGGCTTGTTTATGGATGTATGTATATGCGCGCGCTCTTGTGTGGTGTGTGTGTGTATTTTGGTGTTTTTATTTATTTATTGTGTTTCTGTTTTGCTGATGCGAGGCAGCATCGGCGTAGCAGTGACCTAACGACGTATGTATGTATATTTAACTGTTTGTGTGTGTGCGCGTGTGTGTATAGGTGTTTGCTTTGTTGTATTTATTTTATAGCATTTTATTTACGTTGTTTTCGTTAATTTTATTTTGGTTTCATTTTGCATGTTAGCGCATGCAAGCTCGCTCGATCGATTGAATGGGAGCCATGTGGGGGCTTAGCTGAGCTGCTTGACAAATTTACGTATGTATACAAATATATAAATTACATTTACATAAGTATGTTTATATGTATATTGTCATGTATAAGCAAATACATTCATTCATACATACATATATGTATGTATAAGTTGTGTTCATACAGACAAGTATACATATGTACATATAAATATGATTGTCTATTAAAGACAAAAACAAAGTGAGCACGCTATTGGCCAGTGTTGCCAACTGAGGCCCATAAGCTTCTTACCAAAAGTGTAACTGTCAAAAGTAGAGTTGCCAATTCATTATTGATGAATATTGATGCTTAAGACTTTCGATCTCCGTTGATTAAATAGACATTGTAATTATTGTTATGAATACAAGACCATTTCTTCAATAACAATTATTTTAAAGCTTCTGTAATGATATATGTATGTAGGTTATACAAATCCGTACTGTTCGATTGCTTATAAGAAACGATGCATGTTTATTTTAGATATGCATTTGTATTTGTGGGCAGCTGTGCGTGTAATCTGTCTGTGTGTGCATGAATTTGAGCACGTTTTCATTACTTTTGCACATTTGGCAACACTGGCGTAGCAGAAAACGCAAACAACTACATACATATGTATGTATGTAGCTTGACAAATTGTCAGGCGTAAACAGAATGATGCTACACTGAACGCATTGCGCGCGCGCTCCTCAATAGAAAATAATGAATATTATCTTTAAACCCAATTGCTTGCCGAACTTAATTTTGTATATGTAGCTCTGCAGCCGGCAGCTGCTCCAATTGAGAGCTATTTGCGGACTTTTCGCTCTCTTTCTCTCTACCAGTCATCACTCTCCGACTTCTGCCCGGGCAAGCCGATGCCGCATAAAGAGTGAGCGCACGCGCGTGCAATACGTCTCCCAACGCATTGTGTTTTGCTATGAACTGTATGTACTCAATTCGTACGTTTGTATGCATGCGTGTGTGTGTTTGCGTGTGCATGTGTTCGTTTACTAACGTAGTGCCGCAACGTAGTAGTAGTAGTGTTATTATTGTTTTTATTGTTGTGCCGAGCTGTTTTTGTTTTTGCTTGTTGCCGAGTGCGAGTCGGATTAATATGTGTGCATATATGTATGTACAAGGAGTGTCTGTTTGTATGCATGCATGTGAACGGCTATGGTAGCAAAACATAACCAAAGTAGAAAGGAAAAAAAAAACCAAAAATAAGTACTTGTTTTTTGTAGCGCTCTCTGCGAAGAGACTGAGACAAATAGCGTAAAGAGTGTTTGACATACATACATATGTAGATAATATGTATATGTATATATACATGTATATTTGGGAAATATATTTTGCGTTTTTCTTTTATTTGCTATTGCTGGCGAAAAACCTTGAGCATAAAAAATGTCCGAAAAACACGCGTGAAAAGCTGCTAAACTATGTATGTACATACATACATACATATGTATGTATTATACAGTCGGTGTGCAACACGCGCTTTGTCAGTTTTATTTACAACACTTTAAAGCGCGCCGCATACAGAAAAAAGCGACAGCAAAAGAAAACGAAAGAGAAAAAGAAAAGAAAATAAACAAAAACAATGCGCTGCTAGTATGTGTGTGTATGTGTGTGTGTGTGTGAGAGAGAGAAAGAGCAATATTTTCTTGTTTATTTGCACTAATTACTTAAACGGAAGAACAATAATAGTAATAAATGAAATTTTCAGTTAAACTATAACAACAGCAACAACAACAACTGGAACAGCAGCAACAGTAGTCAGTGCGCAAGTGGATACCTCTCAATGGCCGCCACTACAACAACAACAACATTATTAGCAACAACCATCAATATAAGCAACAATAACAACAGCAACGGCAGCAGCAACAGCAACAGCAATAACCATAGCAATCCCAACAACATTCACAGCAGCAACAACAACAATCATATTGTAACGGTACACACCGTTCTAAACACACCCACCTCCGCAGCAGCAGCAGTAGCGAGCTCTGCAGACGCGGCAACTGTTGCCGCAGCTAAGGACATGCTGCAGCTTCATCATGGCGCCGCTGCAGCGTTAAACAACAATAACAATACCAATACCAATAATAATACCAGCGCCGAATTGGCTAACAATAATCAAAATAGTAACAATAATAACAACAACTCAACAAACCACCCACCTGCCCATGAAGTCGTCTCCTCAAGCTCCTCTCCACCGGAGAATGCGTATGGTGTGCTGCGCTTCAACGAGGATCTGCTCCATATAACGGACGAAGTGACCGTCATTGGACGCAACTCATCCACGTCGCTGGTGCACTTCAACGTAGCCGAGAACAATTTGGTCTCTCGCAAACATTTCCAGGTGCTCTACGATCCGGAGCGCCGCGCCTTCTTTGTGCAGTGCCTCAGCAAGAATGGCATATTCGTTGATGACTTTCTCCAGCGACGCAATGTGGATCCACTGCGACTGCCCCAGCGGTAAATACTTTAACTAATTGACCCATTAATTGCATCAATTGATTTTGCTTTGCTTTGCAGTTGCTTCTTTCGATTTCCGAGCACCGAGATACGCATCGAGTTCGAGAGTTTTGTCTCGGCGCCGGCGGACATTGTCTCGGATGCGGTACCCGTGCTCAGCAGTCCGACAGTATCTGGCACAGCTGGTGCTCACGTTATTATAACGCCGCCTCCACGCGATGAGCTGCACTCGCTGCAGGCGTCACATCATCACAGCCAACAGCAACAACCAGCGCATCACTTGCAGCAAACGCAGCAGCAGCAACAACCACAACAACAGTTGCCGCCACACCACCCACTCCCGAACACACCACACCACCCGCTTCACCACACATCTCTGCAGCAGCAGCAGCAGCAACGCCAGCCCGGAGCACCGCCCGCAGCATCACAGCTGTTAACCACCGGGGGCGATGGAGCTGCCGTCTATGCACCGCTCAAAATTTCAATACCCAAAAAGGAGCAAAAGAGTCCCTATCTATCACCAACTGGTAAGAGTCGTTCGCAGCAAGCCAGAAAAGAAGAAAATTCAAGTTAGATTCAATTCCAATTAGACCGGATCGAAGCTTTAGCGTGTGCTAGTTTAAGTAGTCGGCTGCATCAGCTGTGCAAATAATAAATGTTTCACTTCTCTTTTGATCGAAATTTGTTAGACACAGACTTACGCTCATATTTTTAATCCCAATCACTTATCGTGGGAGAGAAATGATAACAAGAAGCGCATGCCGTACAGCCACTTACAAAAGATCTCAAATAATCCAATACATAACTTAGAAGAATCAAATCAAACCTGATTATATGATTTGGTATAGTTTGACGTAATTTGAAAATGTCGATTAAAATTGTAAATTAACAAAGTGTAAATCTTAATTTCTGTAAACGATATATTTATGATATATATTCTTTCTCATATGATAGTCTGATATATATATATATTTATATATGCTTTTCAATCTTGCAGGTACAATAAGCGCTGCCAACAGTTGTCCTGCTAGTCCTCGCCAGGGTTTTCATCAGAATCAGACCAATAGCTACAACAACTATAGCAACAACAATACGGTAAATATGGAACAACTTTAATTCAATATACATTAAATAGTTGAATTGGCATGTATACTAAATAGTTGAATTGACTTTTGCAGCAGGATCTATTCCAGACACCGTCGACAGCCAGCTACAATCATAATGAGAAGCCGCCGTATAGCTATGCTCAGCTGATTGTCCAAGCCATTTCTGCTGCACCGGACAAGCAGTTGACACTCTCTGGCATTTATTCATTCATTGTCAAGCATTATCCCTACTATCGCAAGGAGACCAACAAGGGTTGGCAGAATTCCATACGTCATAATCTCAGTTTAAATAGGTTTGCCACTGATTAAGTGAAAGTCCGAAATTGGAGATTTAATCACAGTTCTTCGATTATAGGTATTTCATCAAGGTAGCGCGCTCGCAGGATGAGCCGGGAAAAGGCTCCTTCTGGCGCATCGATCCGGATAGCGGCGCCAAGCTGATCGATCACAGTTACAAGAAACGTCGTCAGCGTAGCAGTCAGGGCTTCCGTCCGCCCTACGGTATGCCACGGTCGGCGCCCGTCTCGCCCAGTCATATGGGTAAGCCCGCTTATCTATATTTGAAATTTTTGTACGATTATTAATGTGTTGCTTTACAGATAACTCACGCGAGAGCTCGCCATTGCAGGACATTGTGCTGCAATCAGCTCCTGGCTCACCGGGCATGTCCCTCGAACAGCGCGCCGCCGATGCAGGTAAACAGAATTATAACCGGGATATGGCTTATTTAACAGCTTAGGGCGTAGTCATATTATTTAACAATTAAATGCTTCAAGCAAACAGTTGGTGATCTAAGTGCTGTCTGTTGTGTTGTGCTCGTATAGACTGCATAACTCAGAGTTAGTTGCAATTGTTATTATATATAAGTATAATGCATTATTATAATTGCAGACAACTGTTAACCATTCGATTTGTAATCAATGCTGATTTACAATAGTAGTATATATTATTTGCGAGCTTTTATTCAATATATATACTAACGACAAATGTTTATCTGCTAGATAATAATATGCCTCTACGTAAATAATACCTGTTATTAAGCTGAGAGTAAGCGTTGTTAGTATAGTGGTTCCAAAAACCAATAAGCATTAACTGGTCTACATTCTGGTAGGCAACACAAGTTTAATGACTTCCGTGTCAAACCCTGCTGGACAGATTACTAAAATTATCTATATCATAATTTACAGAAATAATCTACAACTCTCAAACTGCGCACCAGCAACAACAGCAACAGCATCAGCAGCAGCAACAACAACAACAGCAGCAGCCGCAACAGACATTGGCGAATAATTCCAATCAATTCAAGTGGGTTTTTGCTTGCATTTTATGTTGATACGAGTTCTCTATTTCTAATGCAATTGTTTATTTATATTTATTTTGCAGCAGCGGCAGTCCGTACTATGTAACCAATCAAAATGCCAGCGTCACTGTGCAGCAAGCGCACGTTGATGGCGGGAGCGGTGGTGGTGGCGGTGGTGCCGGTGCCGGTGCCGGTGTCGGTAGTGTGGGCGCTTTGATTGCGCTCAAGCGAAATCACGTAATGGCCGTGTCGCATCCGGCGCAGCCAACGCAACTGCATCAACAGCAGCAGCAACAGCATCCTGAGATTATTTACGAAGAGCTGCCAACCGATTATAGCGGTCACATTGAGGCGGGCGAGGAGGAGTGTGTCACTGCCGATGCCACGGCGGCCAAGCGTCCCAAATACGTCTCCGAGGTACTCTGATGCGTACGCATGCAGAGCCAGACACAAAACAAAGGCAAATAGTAGTTCGCAGAGGAAGCCAGCGCAGTTGTTTAAGTTGCAAATGTAAATGCAAATGCGAATGCAACTGCGACGGCGAGCAGATGATGAAACTCAGAACCGTGAGGAAGCAAGCAAAATGCAACAACAAAGCCCACTTTAAAAAAAAAAAAAAATATATATATATATATATATATATATATATATATATATATATATATATATATATATATATATATATATATATATATATATATAAAACAAAAAGAAAAAAAAAAAAAAGAAAAGGAAAAAGAAAGGAAATAGTATCTCCATCTTGTATATTGAATTTGCCAAACCCAAACAGCAATGCGAAACCCAGGCGGAAGCAAAGAGAAACAACAAAGCAAAATTGATACGGAAATGTTTATAAATAGAACTGTGAGATTGTGTTTTAAGGTGTTGACCGTACAACGGTTAAACGGCGTGCAAAACACTATTCAAAAGAAAAGCCCAATATTTACGATTTAACCCTTAGCTCTGACAAATTCAATATGCTCGATGACGCTACTCTCTAAGTACATATAATAATATTAAGATTTAAATCGAAGTAATGCAAATAATACAAAAGAAAAAAAAAAAAAGAAAGAAAAAGTAAAAATATATATATAAATAAATATATAAATATATATGTATATATATATATATATATATATATATATATATATATATATATATATATATATATATGTATATATATATATATATATATATATATATAATTATATACGATTGATTATTGTAATGATGTTTAAGATGTTATAGCTATGTGACCGAATTGAGAGAAAATAGAGGTTAAACCTAGCAACCAACCACACAAGTAACAAACAAGCAAACAAACAGGCGAATGAATATTATTACCTATCTACATACCTTTACCTATATCGATTAAAAGATATATATATATCTATATATATAACGTATATACAAAATATTAAAACTAAACGAAATGATAAATATCTACAAATTTACGGATACAAATACAAATACATAATAATACATAAACCATCTAAGTATAAAAACAAATCTAAAAACAATTGCACTTTATTTCTTAATAATGAAGAAAATCCCATTTAAGTGTTTGGACAAATTGTGTATTAAAAAGAAAAAAGAAAATGTCAAAATTTTGTTGTTTTATTTGCTAAGAACGTAAATGTTTAATATAAAATATCAGTTCTTCACCTATTTCGTGCTCTAATGCTTTTTAACTTATCGCCTAAGCTATAATTTACAGTGTCAAGATAATGCCTTGATTAGCTAGCGACAAACGATCTGTAGATTAAATATTTTGTTTTTTTTTTTTTTTAACTTATTTAGATATTCACATTGCTCGATATTGATTTAGTAGAACATTTAAGCGACTTGAATTTTGATGTAAAGTAGTGTCCTCCAAATATATTCGATCCGACATCGCCTCCTTAAAATCGCCCAGAAACATACGCCACAATAACGCAATCCGTAAAGCTGGAATCATTGCTCATTATTTTGGATGTATCCACCAACCTAGAAATAGATCACTTAATAATATTCAATGGATCGATTTGCGTAGTCTTACCATTTGCGCATGACTATTCAAAGTATAAAATTACACCAAAATTAAAAAATATTTATATATATTACAATGGAATATTAACATCAAAGTTAAAGTCTTGAATATGGCGCAATCAATTTAACAGGAAAGTCAACAAAAACTAAAAAAAGGCCTAGAAAACGGTTAAAAAAGTTCTTCGATAATAAATGAGGCTAGAAACCATTACACCTCTACATTCAAAAGGATTTCTCAACTTTTTTTAGTGAAACAAATGCCATTTATTTAAAGAAGGTAAATTATTAAAAAGAGAGTAATAATAAGTAATGTGGCTTTGATTAAAAAACAGAGTTAATAAACGTTATTCATATGGCATTGGTTTCTTTTTTAAGCCACTCCAAGGTGAGAGGATCATCGGATAAAAGTGGGGAGAGCGTGTCCCAAACCAATTTATGGTAGTCGTTGAGCAGTTTGACTTCATTCTCGGTCAGCAGTTCCTTGATAACCATTTTCGTCTGCTTCGGGCACATTGTGATGGTTTTGAACGTAAGTGCGCCACGATTGGAAAAATTATGGTTTAATTGTGCGGGCACAATTTGGACAATGTCCTCGATGCGTATGCCAAACTCGCCATCCTTATAGAATCCGGGCTCATTAGAAATGAACATATTTTGCTGTAGTCCAGGATCGTCGGGCATTGGTCGGAATCCAACGCCCATCGGACCTTCGTGAACGTTCAAGAAATGCCCAATGCCGTGTCCAGTGCCATGTCCGTAGTCCAAGCCGATGTCCCAGAGAGATTTTCTAGCCAGCACATCCAGAACTTGGCCCTTTGTCTTTGTAGGAAACACTGTTGATCCGAATGTAAGCTGGCCCTTCAGTACTCGTGTATAGGTCTCCTTTTGCAATTCGGTAGGAGTGCCAAAGTGAAAAGTTCTGGTCACATCCGTTGTGCCATCCAGATATTGAGCGCCCGAATCGCATAGATAGACTTCCTGGTCGTTGATGGGTCGATTTGTCTCCTGTGCTGGATGATAGTGAATGACCGAACCGTTAGGACCCGACGAGCTTATCGTTGTAAAACTCAGACCCATGTAATTGTCCTTAGTCTGACGAAATTCCTCCAATTTATCCGCACCAGAGATTTCATCGACTGCATCACCCCTTTCCACAGCCGCTTCCAGCCAAGCGAAATACTGGCACAATGCAACGCCATCTCGAATATGACTATTCACAAAGCCCTCGATCTCTCGATCATTTTTAATCGCTTTGAATAAGGCAATTGGTGTGATATCTTGATGTCGCGCTGATTTCGGTACTAGACAATTCAGATACAGACTGCTCGTGGGCGATATCCATACCTTATCGTTCACATCACACGTCAATTGACGTACTCCATCGCCGATTGATTCGTAGGGACAGATTGATATTTTAACCCCATTTTCCTGAAGATGATCTTCAAAGTTAACCGGAAGTTTTGACGAATCAATATACAAAACAATATCATCGTGTGTTACGATCATAAATGCAAAGAATACTGGATTATAGGCAATATCCGAGCCGCGCATATTTAAGAACCAAGCAATCTCATCCAGAGCGCTAACGATTAAGGCATTCGTATTCTGTTGCTTCATTTGCTCGCGAGTCCTTTCCCATTTCTCGGCGATGGTTTCGCCGGCAAAATTTAAATCTAATGTTATCAAAGTGTTAGAGGGACACGGCGGCTGATCGTCACCCCAAACCTGATCGATTAGGTTTTCTTCGATGCCCACCAAAGTGCAATCGGATGCATTTAAATCCTTCTCAATCGTTTTCGCAGCGCGAAATGAGAATAGGCGCGGATCAACGCCAACAGCGCTGCCTTTGGGCAAATTCTTTCCCAGCCATGTACCAATGGATGGCGTTGCTGCCAGTCCATCCTTGACCAGTGTCCAGTTAGCATCCAGCTCATGCTCCGCCTGCTGATAATACCGACCGTCCGTCCACAATAACGCATTGTCATTCGTTATAACCGCTGTGCCAGCTGACCCAGTGAATCCGCTTATAAATGCTCGTCTCTCATCGTGCGCACATAGATATTCGCTCTGGTGTGCATCATCCGATGGTACCACATAGGCGCTGATTCCAGTTCCTTCCGGCGTGGTAGCACTTTGCATCAGCTCCCGCAGCTTTGCCAATTTTTCGGTTGTTGCTTTCATTTTCGTACCTCCACTTGTACTGAGTACGCTCGCTGCACGTACAGTCAAATATGTAGTCGTCAGATGAGCTATCGCTGTTGTAAATTGCCTAATCATAAGTTGTATTATCAATACTCTTTCTAACTTCGCAGTTGCGGTTACTTAGTAATTTCTGCTTTTTCTTTTTCTCTCTCTCGTTCTTTCCAGCTGGTTTTTCTTCTTATTTAGTGTTGAAAAATATCATCAAAAAATACAAATACTATCGATAAATACAGGCTGTTATTTTTTATGAATAGATTTGCTCATTATAACTGCTTATATTTATTAGATACATGTATTACTATTTTTAATATATATATATTTTTTTCTGTTATTTTTTATGAATAGATTTGCTCATTATAACTGCTTATATTTATTAGATACATGTATTACTATTTTTAATATATATATATTTTTTTCTATTCATAAATTATTATTATGCATTATTACAATTATAATATTTTACTATATTTGCTGTCTTACTAATTTTTACTATGTGAAATCGTGTCTGTATTAAACAAAAATCTTAAAACTGCAAAATATTGGTTGCAATAGAAATCACAAATAAATTGTACTTTTCTTTAATGAAAAATAATTTTGTAGTTTATATGGTAAATACATTTATGATTTTTTATTCACATAAGAAAAGTATAAGGTATATTACAGAATTTTAATAACCACAACCATGTACATATCCCAGCAAGCATTTGGAAGACTGACTATGCATTATAACTGCTTATATTTATTAGATACATGTATTACTATTTTTAATATATATATATTTTTTTCTATTCATAAATTATTATTATGCATTATTACAATTATAATATTTTACTATATTTGCTGTCTTACTAATTTTTACTATGTGAAATCGTGTCTGTATTAAACAAAAATCTTAAAACTGCAAAATATTGGTTGCAATAGAAATCACAAATAAATTGTACTTTTCTTTAATGAAAAATAATTTTGTAGTTTATATGGTAAATACATTTATGATTTTTTATTCACATAAGAAAAGTATAAGGTATATTACAGAATTTTAATAACCACAACCATGTACATATCCCAGCAAGCATTTGGAAGACTGACTATGCACTCATATTCTGCTTGCTTGACTGATCCAAACGCAATTCTTATCTAAGTTACACGGCACTTTTTCTTAAGCACATGCCAAAATGTGCAAATTTTGTCATTCGATCGTGAAAGTGCAAGTGCGAAGTGCAAACAAATCAATTATTATATCAATTATATCAAATAATGTCAGTCAAACAATTTAAAATATTTTTTATTAATTAATATTTTCCCTTTTAGATATTACTAATGAAAAATATAAATGCACGGATAAAGATTTGAATACGGTGATTTATATGTAATGTTAAATGTTATGAATTTTTATTACTGTTTTTGTTATTAATTTTTTTTTTTTTTTAATTTCTATGTTTTGTTTTGAATATCTATTTACTTTTTTTTTTAATATAACATATATATATATAGTAAATGAAAATTATATTAATAAACTGTTAAACTCAAAAACGCTGGATGGGAAAGCGGCAAATTCTGTTGTGGTTTGAAATGCATTTTTCAAAAATTTTTTTAATAGTTTCATATTTAAACTGATACGTTAGTAACCGGGAATTTCCAGGACCTTGGTAAAAGTCATGCCCAGTCATTTTTGAGAAATCTATAGATTCTAGTAAAGATTTGATAAATTCTGCTCTTGGCTTTGCATCGATCTCGTTTTTTAACACTTTATTCTCATTTTCCACATTCGCCTCATTAAAATCGTCTGATTTGTTTTCCTTTTGAGAAGAATCCTCAGTTGAGTCTTTATTCATAGGATTTGATTGTTTTACAGCGATTTTGAGACAATCCTTTGTCGCATTTTTATCATTTAGATTTGTTTTAATGTTGGCATCATGTGGCTCTTCTTTTAAAATAATGTAATCTAGAAAACCATTAATTTCCAGGTATTTTTCAATTGTTCGAAACTTTGAAATTTCCAGTTCATTCTTAGCTACGGTGGCCATATATTCCTTGAAAGCATCGGAGTCTAGTAGAAACACTCGGTCATTTATCTTCTGAGCTGAATTATTTAAATGCAAAGTAGCTATTTCAAGAAGACTCTTGTTGTCGAAGTTGAAAGCGAATTCAAAAATCTCAATAAGTTCTTCAGCTTTCATGGTTTTTGCACGATCGGTCAACAATTGCAAACAATCGTTGCTTATTGAAGGTACAAGCCATTGGTTACCGAATGCGTATAGATCCATTAACGTTGCATTCTCATGTTTATTTAGTTTGCTGAGGTTGTAGGAGTAAATATATTGACGAAATATTTCAAAAGTCTCCGGCGTTACATTCTCCAAGAATATGTCCCCAGAAATCGATTCCTTGCACTCAGTCAACAGCATGCGCTTAAAGACATCCGAAGCACATGCCAGAATTAGCTTATGACATTCGAATACTTTGGATCCTATTAAAATACGGCAGTCAGAAAACTGTTTATCCATACTACTAAGAGCAGGTGCGAGCCTTCAGTCAAAAAACAAAATATTGTTTAAGCTTCGAAAAAAATACGACATTCTTACCATCTATCCATGTTTACAGCTGCAATATTTTACGTCCAGAAGGTTTAGAAATTCTGTGATAATCAGTATAAATAACTTATATTAGCGAATGAATTACTCAAAGTTACTTTGTCACACTTTTAAAAGACAAAGAACACAATCGTGGGGAATACCCTTCAAGTATGCGTGCTTGCAAGCACACATACGTACGTACATACATATGTATGTATGTATATCGACACATTAATTCATATAGTCGTATACCACTGATAAAAGACTTAGAACATCCACTAAACATCCAAACATATAGGCATACATATTTCGTATCTTTAAGTATAAACACAAATAACTTACATATCTGAGACTTCAATTGAATTACCGTTTTTAAAAATTGTACTCGTATTATGCACTGAATGTGTATGAATGAATATGGCGCGGCCAACATTAGCGAGCTTCTGGAAGCGATATCGATATTATTGTTGTGAATGATTCACGCTCAACGACTTCCTATTGCTCAGCTGACCGGGCTGCCAGATTTTGATACATGATACATAAAAAATTAAAAAAATAGCTGATTTGGCAAAAACACTGCATTTGCAGTATATGCAATATGTCCGCGTCTTGTCCGACTCGTCCTCTCTTATCCAATCTTTAAATTGTGTGATTTCTGTCCACGAATCACGAAATTTGTGCTTATATTTTTTTCTTAATACACCCTTTCACACAATTAATGCCGAGAAGTGCGCAATTATTGATGGTGTAAATGCACCACTAGAGATCATATATTTTCTGCTGTACAAAAAGTATATTCTACATGTCTAGTCTATGTGTTCTCTGGTTAGTGGTGGTAAAAAGCAAATTACGCAACAGAATGGGAAAAACTCTTTATACAAACTTAGAAAAATCTTATAGATATGGATTACAAAGGCATGATAAACGCTGCTCTATAAGTATTTGCTGCCAAACGCGGGACGATTTTGCGGTCCTTTGCAATCTGTGCAATTGTATTCAGAATAGATTTTCTTAAAAATATTGTTAATAGTTTCATATTTAAACTGATACGTAAATAAACTGGATTTTCCAGGACCTTGGTAAAAGTCACGCCCACTCATTTTTGAGTAATCTATAGATTCTAGTAAAGATTTGATAAATTCTGCTCTTGGCTTTGCATCGATCTCGTTTTTTAACACTTTATTCTCATTTTCCACATTCGCCTCATTAAAATCGTCTGATTTGTTTTCCTTTTGAGAAGAATCCTCAGTTGAGTCTTTATTCATAGGATTTGATTGTTTTACAGCGATTTTGAGACAATCCTTTGTCGCATTTTTATCATTTAGATTTGTTTTAATGTTGGCATCATGTGGCTCTTCTTTTAAAATAATGTAATCTAGAAAACCATTAATTTCCAGGTATTTTTCAATTGTTCGAAACTTTGAAATTTCCAGTTCATTCTTAGCTACGGTGGCCATATATTCCTTGAAAGCATCGGAGTCTAGTAGAAACACTCGGTCATTTATCTTCTGAGCTGAATTATTTAAATGCGAAGTAGCTATTTCAAGAAGACTCTTGTTGTCGAAGTTGAAAGCGAATTCAAAAATCTCAATAAGTTCTTCAGCTTTCATGGTTTTCGCACGATCGGTCAACAATTGCAAACAATCGTTGCTTATTGAAGGTACAAGCCATTGGTTACCGAATGCGTATAGATCCATTAACGTTGCATTGTCATGTTTATTCAGTTTGATGGGGTTGTAGGAGTAAATATATTGACGAAATATTTCAAAAGTCTCCGGCGTTACATTGTCCAAGAATATGTCCCCAGAAATCGATTCCTTGCACTCAGTCAACAGCATGCGCTTAAAGACATCCGAAGCACATGCCAGAATTAGCTTATGACATTCGAATACTTTGGATCCTATTAAAATACGGCAGTCAGAAAACTGTTTATCCATACTACTAAGAGCAGGTGCGAGCCTTCAGTCAAAAAAAATAAATAAATATGTATATATATACATATATATTGTTTAAGCTTAAAAAAAACAGACTTGAAATACTTACCATCTATCCATGTTTACAGCTGCAATACTTAATGTCCAGAAACTTTGGAAATTCTGCAATAATCAGTAAAAATAGCTTATATTAGCGAATGAATTACTCGAAGTGAGCTTGTTACATGAGGACTACCCACTTTTAAGACAGTACACTATCACGAAATCGTGGGGAATACCCATAAAGTAGGCGTGCTTGCAAGCACACATACGTCGTACATACATATGTATGTATGTATGTATATCGACACATTAATTCATATAGTCGCATACCACTGATAAATGACTTAGTACATCCACAATCCATCCAAACATATAAACACATTTTCTTCGTATCATTAAATATAAACACAATTAACTTACCTGAGAATTCAATGGAATCGTTTTTAAAACTTCAAACTACGTACACTGAATGCGTGTTAAATTCTGGCAAAGCCAAAATATTTGAGCGAGCTTCTGCAAGCGATATCGATAGATTATTGTTTGTGAATTATCCACATTCAAAGGCTTCCTGTTGCTCAGCTGTAGACCTACGATAGTGGTGGCTGTCTCTTAACCGTGCTGTAGACCGATTTGCTGATGTATGTACATACATATGCAAATGTACATAATAATTTTGTGTTAATGCACTAATAAAAAGCAGTCAACAATTACAATATAATAATAATAATAATTACAATATTAATAACAATTATATTAATAATAATATTTGAAGTTTTACTTCAATAATAATAAAGTGTACATTTGATAATGGTGGAAGTTTCAAATTTATTTTTATCGATATACATATAAGCGATAACCTGTTAATCTCATCATATAGCCATTTGGTTGCTTGCTGTGCTATTGACAACTTCTGTTCGGGGCATTCGCAATTAAATTATTCATATTTACTTTTATAATAAAATATCTTAAAATGGTGGTTAAAGCTGTATGCGTTATCAATGGCGATGCCAAGGGCACCGTTTTCTTCGAACAGGAGGTAAGAATGTTTTTTATTTTTTAAAGAAGCCCAATAGAGGACAGAAAACTACGAAGGTCAATTAACCGGCCACGCCGCGCCTCTCCTAACTAACACAACAATATGCTTAATACATATATGTACATATACTCGTACCTGTATACATACATATGTACGTACATGTGCGTATGTGCAAATGCTATCATACAAACTTGCTGCGAAGCTACTTGAATTTCAATTGCATGAAATTTGTGCAGTGTCATTTAACAAATGCGTTATTATATAAGCATAACAATGCGCACATGTGTATGTAAGAGATGCACAAGTATGTGGGATGAGATTAATTTTCATATCTTAGCTATGTATGTTTGTTTCTATAACAATATTAACTTCACTTAAATTTTCAATTACATACATTGCTTTACTTTTTACATTATGTTAACACCTAACTTACATACATATGTATGCCTTACATATTCAATGATAAGTTACTCACTGTTAAGCCCTGAAATGCTTTATCGCCGTGATTAGGCACATTTTAGAGGTGCTTATCAGCTGGCTTAGACTATCATTGTTTCTACTTTGTATAACACTTCTCATCTATTTCTGATCTGTGTTTAACAGGCGGACGGTTGCCCGGTGAAAGTTACAGGAGAAGTTACTGGCTTGGCGAAGGGTCAGCATGGCTTCCATGTGCACGAGTTTGGTGACAACACGAATGGCTGCATGTCCTCAGGACCGCATTTCAATCCATACCAGAAGGAACATGGCGCTCCGACTGACGAGAATCGTCATTTAGGTGACCTGGGCAATATAGTAGCCACCGGCGACGGGCCCACCCCAGTAGACATATGCGATTGCAAAATCACGTTGTTCGGAGCCAATAGCATTATCGGACGTACTGTTGTGGTACATGCTGATGCTGACGACTTAGGCAAAGGTGGTCATGAGCTGAGCAAGACAACTGGCAACGCTGGCGCTCGCATCGGTTGCGGCGTAATTGGAATTGCCAAAATCTAAAAAAAATATAAATGATCTGAATTAAATACTTATATAAATATACATACATATGTATATGCTTATATGAAATTTAGTCTTACGAATGGAACATAATATTAGTTTAAACTTTCTATTGGATACATACGGGCGTGAAATGAGATTTTCTTTAATCTGGTAGTTGCTAAATATCAAATTTGCAGATAATAAATGGTGTTATCAGATCAAATTTCTTCTTTTTTTTCTGGATCATCTGTAATCGTTTGTAAAAATCGAATCGAATCACCATCAACAGGTGTTCAGCAATAGTTTGAGAATTGCAACAAGCTTACGCACTAGTATGAACATTTTATTGGTTTAAAATTTGTCGTAAACAATATATAAATTAGTAATATTTACAATACATGACACATTTCAATTAATTTGATCAATGACATGACTATAAAACAATATCAACGAGTTTAGAAAAAGAGATGATTTCTAGATTAGCAAATAATTTGTTTTGGTGGTACAGAAAATTTTGTTTAGTGCGTCCATTTAGGTCTTGTTGAAATATGATTGATAGACAATGCCCAATGATGAAGTTGCAAACAGCGTGAAGTAGCTCCACCAGGTGGCAAAGCCCAGAAAGCCTTTGTACACTTCTGTGGAGAACACCTGAAACAGTTCAAATATCTTGGGGTAAAAACTAATTAAATGTTGGGTGAATGTTTTTACATTTTTCAAACTGGCGAACGAAGCCTGCAATGACTGCGCAGATTCCATAATATTAAATTCGGTTTCAACATTCTTTTCAGTAGGAATCGGGGCCAATTCCGCATCAGCGGCACATTCGTGCTGCAGGACAACCGACTCCTTGAAGATTCCCGTCCAGCTAAAGCCGCCAAGGCTCTTGTACATTAGCGTCAGATAGAGGCACAGAATTAAAGGCGCAGCAAACTGCAGCGTCACAACACACAGATAGTAGAATATTGACGAGATCTATGTAAAAGGCAGCAAATTGTCAGTGAAGTCTGAATTGAGTAGCAAGTAATCAGTTAAAAGCCTGCCTTCTTTTGAAACTCGACATTGGTGATGCGTCCAGCCTCTTTACGAAGATCGACAATTTTGTCATAGGCCAAGTTGAGATACGACTGCAAATAGATGGGCATCAGTGCAAATCGCATAACAACCACAAATATGACGAGCAGGAGGCGCAATGTTTCGAAAACATGAGGCTTGAGTCTACAAAACACAAAATCTATAATATAATATTTGACAATCAATTGGAAACGAGTTTCTCACTTACAGTGGATGTTGCATGCCTTCGAAGACACGCACCGTCAGGTAGTCTCGACTGATGGGTCTTATCCACAATATGACTAGTATAAAGGGCAATACAAAGCTCACGTTGAGCGTAATTTGTAGAAGGCGATTGTCCCTACAATATTTTAAGGAATCCCAATGCATTTTGGCCATACGCAAACCAGGAAATGTGAACAGGGAGCCCAGAAGGCCGCAGCTCAAGGCGACAAAGAATTTAACAACAATCTTCGAGGCTGGTCCACTGTAAGGACAAATAGATTTGTGAATATAAATAACGTAATATGTATGTATATAAAATTGAACTCACGATGACGGCAGGCCCTGCTCGGTGAGGAACTTTGATGCGCTGGCATTGAAACTTGTATATGCATCCTCAAGACCTGTTTCCAGGATGCGCTCATCAATGATGAGAACGATCATGGCAATTAATAAATATACCAAACAGGCGACGATCACCATGGAGCGCTCCCCTATTGATTCTTCACTTTGGAAATACATCACAGTGAGGGAGGAAAGCAGCTTGATGGCAAAAAATATAACCAAGAGACACCAAACCATGCTAAGATTGATCTCCTGCTTGAGCGGATAGAAGTAGTGGAAGAGCTCTGATATGACATACACAATGCCAGCATATACGCTGAAGTCCAAGAGCCATTGATATTCGGTGAAGTAGCGCAAATGAATGACATCACGTTCCACCACTGGCAGTGTCTCCAGCTCGATCTCGATGCTGCGTGGTATGTGAAACTGCTGTGAGGAGGCGCCGTTGCTCAGTCCATTCTGATGCTTATGTTTACCCTTGCCAACACGTTCTTTCGGCACGCCAGCCTTGGTGCGCAGTTCATCGTCCGTAGGATGTAGATAACGGAATAGCCCAGTCCGGCAGAGTATCCACTTGGCAAAGGAATAGTGGGGGCTCAACTTCTGAATAACGCTGACCATAACCAGCGTTATAACCAATTGGGCACCAAGTATGGCCTAAAATTACATTTTTATTTCATTATTACTCACAACGACCAACATTTCTGTCATCTATAACTATTTTTGGGTCAATTCTATTTTTGGTCAATTATTATGCACATTCCATTTTTCCGGGCATGCCGAACGGACATTTGTGATTTTGCTTACCATGATTCTGTGTTACGATGTGTTAAATATCGTGTGTAGTTTGGGTCATGAAGCGCAGTGTGTTAATTGATGTTTTAATTAATTCATGTTTCCTAATTAAAAGAAGTAAATGGAATCTGCATTAGTTGTAAAGAAACACTCGGAACTATTTGGGTTGAACGACTCACATCAAGTGAACTTATTGCCATCAGAGCTAATTCGTTGAGTTAGCACTGCTTGCTTTATTAACATCAATTGATGATGCTATCGGTATTCGACAAATGCATATCGATATAACAACATTGCTTGTGCAGCCCTGGTTTATGCACGTTTTTAAATGCCGGCACAAAACAAAAGTGGTGATTAAAAGAGAAATATAATGTTTATGAATGCAAATCTCTTCGAGCCGGGCAAATCAAAGTCCGAGCGCAGCTTTATACAGAGTGCCGTAAAGCAGAATACACGCTTTGATGGCCGCAAATCAAACGAATTCAGAGATGTGAAATTAACCTTCGGTTCGGAATGGGGAACAGTGGCGGTGTCCATGGGCGACACAAAGGTACTTGCACAAGTCAGCTGCGACATTGGAACACCGTCCAGTGCACGAGCCAACGAGGGCACATTGTATCTGAACGTGGACATCAAGGGCGTGGCATTTCTCGATGAAATTCAGTCGACTCACGATCAACGCTTCTTAACACTCAACTCGTTGCTTGAGCGCACATTTAGGAGTTCTCGCTGCCTAGATCTAGAGTCCCTGTGCATCGCTGTCGAGCAGCATGTATGGTGTGTGCGCGTTGACATTAATGTGCTGAATCATGACGGGAATTTATATGGTGTGTAAAAGTGTACGAGAGGATATCAATTTTACCGAACGGTTTTTCTTACAGATGCAAGTACGATTGCTACGCTTGCAGCACTAATGCATTTCCGTCGACCAGAGGTCTCTTATGCTGAAGAGAAAATACATACGTTTAGCGAAAGGGAGCGTGAACTGATGCCTCTGCTGTTTCTGCACTATCCTGTAAGCGTAACATATTGTCTGTACAAGAGTAGTTCGAATCCATTGGTCGACCCAACTCTGCTGGAAGAGAATGCCGCAGACTCGATCATTGTATTGAGCATTAACTCTTACCAAGAGCTATGTACACTCAATGCTGGCGGCACCGCCCCGACCAACGTACGCACCATCATGCAATGTGCACGCAGCGCAGCGAATCGCTCGAAAGCCCTGGTCCAATTTATACGCAAGGCATTGGAGTTAGATGCGGAGCGTCGATTACAGCCCAATCGAGTGGCGGGCTTAGTGGATCTCTTAAGCGATACTGCGCCTCTGTTGAGTTTTAAGCATTTGATGGCGGAGAACGTGCAGCAGGATTTAGTACAGAAGAAGATTATTGACGAGCCCGTTCTGTCAACGGAAACTGTTGCTGATGAACAGTTGCCTGCGGACACAAAAATAGATGGTAAGAGTATTAGACAATATTGGTGACGACGTAATTAAAATTATTTATTTACCTATGTCAGAAACTTCTATGGGTGAAACCACCTGGCTGTCGGTGGAGGAAAACACGTGGCTGGAACAACAAGTGAAAAATGTGCAGCAAAGCTTTAAAGAGTCAACGCAGGTGGCAGGTAAAATAAGCAAGTCTAAGGCCAATCGGAGTAAAAATAAGGCTAACAAGAAGCAAGCAATAATAAAACAAGGTAAATGGAGTTTGTATTATATGATTATTAGCAAACATTTAGAGCAAATATATTTGTAATTTTCAGATCAAAGCGATTCGGAGGAGGAAGTCACACAAATCCTTTAAGAAATGATTCTTGCTCACCACCTAAATACAATCTATATGTTTTATTTTTAACTAACATGTATAGTTTTTAAGGGAAATATATGCTTAACGCGAAGATTTGTATAAGTATAACTCTAAAGAATGAATTTTATTTTTAAGTAACTGTAATAATCTGCAATAGCGAAAAAGTTAAAGTTGTTGAAGGCGTCCGTGGGATGTCATCGACAATGTATGTAAACGTAGTGATTGTAAAATCAATATCCATTTAGTCGCCACGTAGCTTTGCAAATTAAACACAAATAGTTTACAAAATTGAATTATGTCCTTCTAGCAGGTTTTCAACTTTTGTGATTTCAATGTTGGTGGCCACTGTGTGAACACTGAGAGAGTTTACCATTAATCATATTCTAATAGTCCGCCTACAAGTATGCAATGTGTTTATGTATATATGTTTTAAAATGATCATTTATTTGACTTTAAATGCTTGGATGTCAAGTCTTCCTTGTTTCATAACTTCCTTTCAAAATTTGCTAACATTAAACTAAATTTCTTGTGTAAAAAAATAACAAAAATATGGAAAAATCAAAGCAATGCCTTGTACCCAAGATCCTCGATATGGGCCAATGGGATTCAAATAAAATTAAACACTACAGTTCGCTGTCACGTATTCAGAAACAGTTGCGCAGAGGAAACTGGGCGTACATACAGGAACATCCCGAGGTGTAACTAGATGAGTCATTTTTGTAATTTAATACATAGCAATTAAATGTTATTCTCAGATACGTGCCATTATACGTGTGATTTTGCAACATGTAATCAACGAAAATCCCGACAATGTCCGAGAGTGTGTAGGTGAATTTTTCAACTGTCGTCGCACACGATTGCTGGTGCCCATGGTGAGTAGAGTTCAGATGAAACCTTTTACCCGCGCTAAATAAAAACAAAATTCCATTTAGATAAACACGCAATTAAAGTACGTTAAGGAGCAGCTAAAGCGCGGACGTTGGAGCAAGTTTGATGCGGAAACATTGTTCATGGAGAGTCCGTCCACACATTCGCTACTGTCCACAGCGTCCACTGATTTCAACGTCCATCCCGTGCTCACCTACGCCCTGGTGTTCAAGAAACCCGATGAGTGCGGCATAGACAAGCCTCCTTACTAACTACTAATCCAGCATTTACTGGACAATGATATGATATGCTATTTGTTGAAGTTCTGAAATAAAATTAATTTATAAAGGCCTATTAGATAATGTTTCCTATAGCATTTATATTCTTTGTTGAATGTTCTACATATTTATATATATATGACTAGTGCTAGCCTCAGAAGTAAACAATTGTAGATTCCTTTTTATATTAACATTCCATATATGTACGTGTGTATGTATGTTAACTTGTTTGAGTCCTTCGGAATGTGCCTATGTATGCAGCTTATGTTAAAGTTAACATGACCAGCACTTTGATTTAACATTTCTGTTTGCAAACAATGTGGTATGCTTGCAAGTTGCAACCTATGTTAAATGCATTCACAGGTTTCTCTTTGCAATCTTGGCTTTGTTGGCTTACCCTTGTATGTGTACAGACTATGTTTTGTTTAACATTGGCATGTTGTGTGTCTGTTAAGCAACATTGACTGCACAATTGAGTGAACATTTGTTGCGATCAGTTTATTTGTGGCAGCTGAGGCGGTTGCATCTTTGAAAATCGTGTGAAATTCGCCTATTTCATATAGTTTCGAATGGTTCAATGAGCGTATTTGATTCTCATTCTGGCAACGTGATTATAAACAGCAGACGCAGTGGAGCTGCAAAAAGAGAAAACACTCGAATTCCTGCGAATTTTGACATTCGTTCTTTTGTTTTTAATCATATCCCTTTATCTATATCGTTTTGCATTTTAAGCCAACAACTGCTCTAGAGTTTGTTGTCCCCATATATTTTTGGGTAAGTTTTTAAGCGATTTTTCGATTGTGTAATATACTACCTTGATTTAAATATCATTTCAAATTTTCTTTACGCTCTCCTTTCTCTCTCACTCTCGATCTCTGGCTGGGCGACCTTGACGACGCGTCGTCTACTCTGTGGGTTCTGTGGTCTAATTAAAGACACAGCCAATATGCCCAAATTACCAGCAGTTGGCATTGATCTTGGTACAACATATTCGTGTGTCGGGGTCTTTCAGCATGGCAAAGTGGAGATCATTGCCAACGATCAGGGCAATAGGACCACGCCCAGCTACGTCGCCTTTACGGAGTCGGAGCGTCTCATTGGCGATGCGGCCAAAAACCAGGTGGCCATGAATCCAAATAACACAATCTTTGGTGAGTCCCACTTACTGCTAATCACTTGATGACCTAAATCATGAATGAAAAACACGCGCAAGCTAACGCTCTTTTATTTTGTTGAGGATTTTATTTTGAGACTTGTACATACATATATACACATATGTTATATATGTATAATATATATGTATATATATATAGGTATATGTAGTGCATGGCTAGTTCTCGGCTGCTCTTGCATGCAGCCAGCTAAAAGTATTTGCCCAAAATGTATTTTTGCACTTTTCGCTCGACCGCCTCCGCGCCGTGCTCTCCCTTTCATTCATCTAATGAGTCGCATTCACTTGTTGTGTCAGTTCGTTCAGCTCGTTGCATGCCACCGCCCGCTGCCAAAATGTTTATTAGCATAATCTGTGTCAGCGCATTTCATGGTTCCACCTCAACTGCGAGCCAATACAAAAATGTTTACAAATAGATTATTTACATGACAATATTTACAAATTGACTTTGCTCTGACTGCCTATTAGCTCTTAACCAGGCCAACATATGTATGTCTTAAGAGCTCAAGAGAGCAATACATGTTTTCCCTATTGATTTACTCGAACCTTTAGCTTCTTAGGTACGCTTTCTCCTCTTTATTGGCTGGAAAAAGACTGAGATAGAAGCAAAATAGAATGTCTTAGGAGTTATATTCTTCCAAATAGAATTGGTCTTACAGCTAAGGAATACCATATATGTGCATTCCTTTATTTATATTTTGCATTTCCTACTCTCAGATTATGAGAAATATGTATGTATATATGTACGTATAAAAATATATAATAATTTAACTATAAAGTCTGGCATCTTCATGCCTCAGATTTATCTAGAACTTAGTACGAAAATGAATGCATGAATTTGTAATTATTGCCAATTCTGATTCTCATTGCTTTCTATCCAAACTCTCTCCCTCTTTCTTTCTCTCTCTTTCGCTGTTAAGTATTCTTTAGTTTGAATTAAATTTCGATGCGTTTGCAGCTCTACAAAAAAAAAGTCCTAAATCGTTCTATTTGTGAGCCCTCGCCCAGTAGATTTTGTGCGGGTCTAATGCAACATGTTTGACATGTTTTCTTTTTTTGTACTTTCATTTCAGTCTCAGAGTCCACATAAATCTGCCTTGCCCCGCAAACCCGCCTAGCCTAAGCCTAGACCTGCGCCTAGTTACGATATACAATACGCTTAGTACAATTTGTAAAGATTAAAACAAGCCCGGTCCTCAGATATTTTGTTCGTTAGTTAATAAAGATAAAAGAAACGAAAAGCCCCAAAATTGAGATGTGTGTCCACTTATTACTCTGCCTGGGACTCTCTTACAGATGCCAAGCGGCTGATTGGACGCAAATTCGACGACCCAACGGTGCAGAGCGACATGAAGCATTGGCCCTTCGAGGTCATCTCGGACAATGGCAGGCCCCGCATCCGGGTGGAGTACAAGGGAGAGAAGAAGAGCTTCTATCCGGAGGAGGTGTCCTCCATGGTGCTAACAAAGATGAGAGAGACCGCCGAGGCGTATCTGGGTGGCACGCTCACCGATGCCGTGGTCACTGTGCCGGCCTACTTCAATGATTCGCAGAGGCAGGCCACCAAGGATGCGGGCGTCATAGCCGGTCTCAATGTGCTGCGCATCATCAATGAGCCAACGGCGGCGGCCATTGCCTACGGCCTGGACAAACAGGGCGGCAGCGAACGGAATGTGCTGATCTTTGATCTGGGCGGCGGCACCTTCGATGTCTCCGTGCTGACCATCGAGGATGGCATCTTTGAGGTGAAGGCCACGGCAGGCGACACCCATTTGGGTGGCGAGGACATCGACAATCGCATGGTCAATCATTTCATGCAGGAGTTTCAGCGCAAGCACAAGCGAGATCTGAGCCAGAATAAGCGCGCCCTGAGACGCCTGCGTACGGCTTGTGAGCGGGCCAAGCGCACGCTCTCTTCCTCCACGCAGGCCAACATCGAGATCGACTCGCTCTTCGAGGGCATTGACTTCTACACGTCGCTGACGCGTGCTCGCTTCGAGGAGCTGAACGGAGATCTGTTCCGGAGCACCATGGAGCCGGTGGCCAAGGCGCTGCGGGATGCCAAAATGGACAAGGGTCAGATACACGACATTGTCCTGGTGGGTGGCTCCACGCGGATACCCAAGGTGCAGCACCTGCTGCAGGACTTCTTCAATGGCAAAGAGCTGAACAAGTCCATCAATCCAGACGAGGCTGTGGCCTATGGCGCTGCCGTTCAAGCGGCCATACTGCACGGCGACACATCCGCCGCTGTGCAAGATCTGCTGCTGCTCGACGTGACTCCACTCTCGCTGGGCATCGAGACGGCGGGCGGGGTGATGACACCGCTGATCAAGCGCAACTCCACCATACCCACCAAGCAGACGCAGACGTTCACCACCTACGCGGACAATCAGCCGGGCGTCCTGATACAGGTGTACGAGGGCGAACGCGCCATGACCAAGGACAATAATATTCTCGGCAAGTTCGAGCTGTCGTCCATACCGCCTGCACCGCGTGGCGTGCCCCAAATCGAGGTGACCTTCGACATCGATGCCAATGGCATACTCAATGTGAGTGCAGCCGAGAAGTCCACGGGCAAGGCGAATCGCATAACCATTACGAATGACAAGGGTCGGCTGTCCAAGGAGGATATCGAGCGTATGGTCAATGAGGCAGAATCGTATCGCCAGGCGGACGATGAGCAGCGCCAGCGCATTGATGCCAAGAACCAGCTGGAGTCCTACTGCTTCAACATCCGGTCCACGCTGGATGACGAGCAACTGCGCAGCCGCATTAGCGATGCGGATCGCCAGACGATTGTCCAGAAGTGCGATGAGACCATCAGCTGGCTGGATGCCAACCAGCTGGCCGAGAGGCAAGAGTTCGAGCGCAAGCAGCAGGAGCTCGAGCGCATCTGCAATCCCATTATGACCCGGCTCTATCAGAGCGCGGGCATGCAGCCGCCTCCTGCTCAAGCCTACGGCGGCGGTGGGAGTGGCGCCGGCGGACTAGGCGGCGGACCAACCATCGAAGAAGTCGACTAAGCTGTCCCTTAGCATACTTTCAAGCGCCTCTCAGCTTGTTGCAATCTGTTTGCTAGCCCTAGCTAAATTATAGAGTATTTCATTAAATTCTCCATGCGCAACGAAATATATTTTGAAATAAATTAAAATTGGTGAAAATAAAATAAATGAATAAGTCAAGAAATGGGAAATTCTTTTCAAATTAAAAAAAAATAAATTCTATATCCGTAGATGACTTGAATTGAAGAGAGAGAAATTGTCAGAGTATATAAATAATAAAAACATGGAAAATGTTTTTATTTCATTTAAATACACTTACAATGTTGTACAATTGTAGAGTATTTGAAATTTTCAAATAAAATATTTATAAATAAATTTTTTAAATAGACTTTATTTTGAAACTTATTTACTATTTCACAATATTACGGAGTCTGTCTGCCGCTTCACGTACTATATGGATGCTAGGGTATTTCAAGCTGTTACGATAGGTAAAGGAATGTTGAAATGAAACGCAAAATAATGGAAACGAAACTAAAGTCGAGCAAATTGATATTGAAACTGTGGGTAATCTAAGATATACTAAGTAAAAGAAAATAAAATCAAATATATAATGGATAATTTGAGTAGAACATATATATATATATAAATATATATGAGTGAGTGTATGGGAATTGTGTATTCCTAAGCCGTTTGTAATTGCACAATTTGGATATGTAACAACTTCCTAGAGTAGTTTGGGAGATATGTAAAAATAGACAATACCAAACATAAATATATATAGTATATATGTGTATATTTATAGCAGAGCTATCAACATAGGGACTACAAGTAAAATAGTTCAACGTTGGCAAAGTCAAAGGAAATGTTTTTGAACAACCTTTCAGGCAAATACTACATATCAGTTAATATATGGTATAATTATAGTACTTGGATAGTATTTGGTATATAGTACATACGTTTCGGTTATTGTATTCAGTTTGAAACTCCTCTGTGGAAAATGCATAAATTATACAGATGTATTCGCAACTGGCTCAAGGTATATCAGATGTATTCATATTTATGTGCCGTAGGCTTATCGTTAACACTAATATTTGTCTCTATGACTGACGACTTCACTAATTATTTTGTAGATAATACATATACGATTTGTACAACAAACACTGCAAAAGCTTTCAAATCAAATATACTATGTATAAATATATGTACTATATTCCTATAGCTAAAGAGCCATTCAATTCATTCAGTTAACACATATACACATACATATATGTATGTATATGTGATATTTACATTACATTTAACTACATGAAATTTATATAAACATAAACAAATCAACAAGGGATTAGTAGAATTTCGTATAGATTTGCTTTTACCTAGACGTTTTGTGGGTCAACCAATGCTATTCATAAATCACCTATTCAATACTGTCTATATAATCAGATAATTAGTGTTATTATTTCTTTGTTCTTTTTCCTTTTAGCTGGTATCTCATATAATACCATAATGTATAAATTGTATAAACCGATTTATAAATTCATTTGCGTATATTTAATCAGTACTAACTTTAGGGTATGCACGCCTAAACTCACTATCAACAATGAACTTTACACTATTCGCTTTTATATCATATTGCTTACAGTATATCTATGTTTTATAACTTTTATCAAGTGTACATTTGTGTGTATATATAGGGGGGCAATATATTTCAAATTATAGCTAAACTTTAATTTAAATAACGCTCAAATTTATACACAAAAGTTTATCAAATTATTCAATACTTTTTTACAAAACTGAGAAAAATATAAATGAAAATAATAATTATAATTTTAATTTCTGTAATGTAACGGAACAAATCTTCCGAATAATAATGACAGCTACGTTCTTCATGTTTGTATTTCTGTCTATAAAATACGACGACAAAATACGCATATAGAACACCGTATATACGATGCACTAGGTACGCATCCAAATGGAGGACTGCGCCTATTGAATGCTCTATAGGTCAGCTCTTGCCCGCGAAAGTAGACGCTTACTATGTTACACATAATCTAATTGGCTATAACTAAACACGTTTGACGTTTAATTCAGTGAACTAACATTTAAGCATTGAACTTAACTTAGATTACAATGTTAAGGGGGATTTCACTTAAGAGCTAGTACGATCGTTACAAGATCATTTTTTTTAGAGCGCTTCAGTCGATGAGCTGCAGGGACCGTTATAGCCGTTTATGCGGCTGGAGCTGGAGCCGGAAACGGAGCCGGAACCGTAACCGGACCCGGACCCGGAACCGGAACGGATGCCTGCGCCGGGGCCTGTTGTTGTTGCTGCGCCGGCTGCCGGCTGCACCAGCTGCTTGTAGGTGCTCTCCAGCCTGGGTGGATACTGGAGAAATGTGCGGGTTAAGGATATGAAATAGATTGGAATGCCAGGCTAGCATACCTCCTGGTTCTCATCTAGCGATGGCAGCAGCTCGTCCAGCGAATTGGGCGTCAGCGGACTGGGCGTGGCCATTGTAACACGACTGAGCGCTCCATGCTGCAGCAGCGCCTCTCCAATTATAATCTGCGGCTTGTTTTGTGTGAGATGCTGCTGCTGCTGGAGTCGGGCCAGGCGCAGTTTCATCTCCTGCCTGATCTCCTTCTGTTGCACCTCCTTCTCGAAACGCATCATGCTGTAGCTGCGCACCGAGGAGCTTGTGCTATGCACAGACGCTAGACTTGGTCTTCGAGAACCTGCAAACGGATATAAGTTTCAAATGTATCAAAACAATTTATTGACTCGAAACTCTGTAGCTCTCTAAGCAGCTTAGTTATTATCGAAGCAGAGGCAGAAGCAGACAGAGAGACAAATAGAGAGATAGTCAGCAAGAGAGAGAGAGAGAGAGAGAGAGAGAGAGAGGCAGACAGCATACTAATATACAGAGATAGGTACAGAGAGAGAGAGAGAGAGAGAGAGAGAGAGAGGCATGGCATCTAATATGTCAATAAAATATCTATATATCTTTAAAGCGTTGCATGTGCATCAATTAAGCAGGCAATCGAAAAGCTTATAAACTGAAAGTCTGCTGACTCTGATGAAGACAAATCTAATTCTGACATAAATTTAATATTCCATGGCAATTTGTCTGCAATTAAAAGTTTAGTTACTAATTTAGTTTTCGATATAGGCGAAAATGCAACAGAAGCTATGATGGAATCAAAGAACCTGTGGATATCTTTCAATTGCGGCAACAGCGAACAGAACACAGCCTAAGCCTAAGCATTACAGTGGTGGCAAAAAAAGTATACCCTGCGCATTCATAGCTTATTATATGTTTATATATTAAGCTAAAGTTGTATGTTAAAGCTCGATTAAATGCTAGAAATGAGTTAAGTATATAAATAAGAGAAACTTTTGCTTTTTCTTAGGAACAAAATGCATTCAGTCTCATTCAGTTAGAAGCGACATAGACAGATTAGATTATCGAATAACAAATAAGATAAAACATGGGATCGGTTCGTGTGCAGTTAATCGATGGAGTGTTCCACACAGTCCACTCACAGGATGCATGCAATTTGGAATATTAAGTGTAAAAATATATATAGAGGTGTTCGTCTGTGTCTGTGTGTGTGTGTGTATGTTTGTGTGTGCGTGTAGATATCATAATAATTTGCGTTATTTTGTTTTAAAGAATTAGATAATGGTGTTATAAAAATTTCTTTAAACAGGAACATAGTCACCGCCATATTGCTTCGATATCATATTGTCAAGCTGCAGTTGTATATGGAGTATACATATATATCAGTTGCGTTAGTATTCAAGTTAGTTTCTGAAATATTTTCAATATTGTTTACAACTTTCGCCGGCTCAACTGCATTTTGTTTTAATTTTTAATTTTTAATTTGCTGTACTTGTATTTAGTTATTTATGAACTAAACAAACTATCAAATGTCGGAGCTGGAATATATAGTATAGTTTGATTCGTTGTTGTCTTTGTCTTAAGCGCTTCTCTACAGTTGTGTGTGTTTCATGTGTCTTTGTATGTTGTATTGATTATTTTATTTATTTTTTAATTTTTTGTAACTTAAACGAAAAGAAACCAAACAATCAACTTTGAAATTTGAAACAGAGATTTGGAAGCACATTTAACATCGATCATTTAGAACATAAGACCAAGAGTTAGAATTTTCGACGGGTTTTGTTGAACTATTTAAGGAATTACTGCAAGTAGATGATTCGAAATGAGCCAATGTACACATCAAATGATGCCAATGATAAAATGAAGCTGAGGTCAATGTGGAAAGGCAACTGATCTTATAAGACCTATAATCTGAATTATAATAATAATTTTGTTGTAATCTTATATAGCAGATACCTATTTATATAAACGAAATTAAAGATGCCTAGAAAATGATTTCCATAACTCTGCTCGCACATTAAGTATACGTAAAAATATCTGTTTTTAATACCAGACTAAAATCTCTTCTTTGCCAATTGCTTTTATTCAATCATTAATATTTAAATATATATTTACTATTTGATTTAAGCATCGAAATAAATATACTTCATAATAAAAATAAAAATTAAAAAATAAATAATAATTTCAAGCTCTGAAGTATCAATATATATCAACCTTAACTCTTGTTGTATTTTAGTTTATTTTATTTTAAATATTAAATAGGAGTTCTGTATTTGAAAATATTTGATTGAAAGAGGGGAACTTAAGAGATGTGAAAAATTAAAAAAACTAGATAAAACTCAAAATATGCTTAGCTACCCAAAGATCGACTGAGGCAGTCCACATTGACCTTAGCTGAGAGTAAGGGTTTGGATATGATGTAGATTTTGGTACACAATGTATATGCAAATAGAGCAGGAATTCAAAACACCAATAGAAGAAGAATAAGAAGAAGAGAACTTATAATGAGAACACATAGTAGCTAGGCGGGATCGAGTTATTGATGGAGGCTACAAATTGGCCAATTGTGATTGTTCGTGATTGATGTGAATGTGGATGTTGATGTTGATGTTGATGCTTGACGCTGAATGACTGCTGACTGATGAGTTGATTTACCGCAAATCGGGGCGTTTCACTCGCCGGCGTGGGCAGGGCGCCAATTTGCAAATGATGCAGCTCGGCACCGCCGCCAATGCCGCTGCCATAGTCGCCATAGCCGCCATAGCCGCTAACGCCAGCGCGACTGCCGGCACCACTGGCACCTAGTGGATCTATGCTATTGAACCCATCATCATTATTATCATCGTCATCATCATAATTATGAATGCCATTCAAGCCCAAGAGGGTCCTAAATCTATCCTGATTCTTTGTCTTCGCCGGCGACAGCTCAAAGCTGAGCAGGTGCCGTTGATGATTCAATTGCTTCTGCAGCTGGCGGTTCATTGAGAGCGTGCTCTCGCAACTGCGACAGCCGCCAGCGCTGCTACCACCACCAGCCCCGCCCGAGCCGGAGCCGTTGCAGCCGTTGTTCTCGTCAAGATTGTCGCGCGAATGCTGGCTGCAGCCGGCGCCAGATGTGTGACGCGACGAGGCGCGTGAATTTTGTTTGGATACGGCCGTAATGTGACACGATATGAGCAATATGGCGGCCGATCTAGCCGCACCTGTACGAGACGTCGACACAAGTATGCCCTTCGAGTTGCCACCATGACCGCCGCTGCCGCTGCCGCCGCCGCCGCCGCCACCACCGCCGCTGCTATTGCCGACGCCGCCGCCAACGGCGCCAGTCAAACCGCCGGACGAGGCGCGACGATTACCAAATGACCCTATCGAGCCCGTCGAACGGATGCTGGAACGCGACGATGGACGTGCCGAGTGCACGGTCAGCGGTATGCCTGAAGGAGCACAAAGCATAAGATCAAGATCAATTAAACCATTCCGCCTCCGCCCACTCACCTGTATCGCTGGAGTAGAGTATGGGCGGCGGTATGTTCGCATCACCGAAGTTCCGATGCCTCGGATACTTGGTCTTGCTAAACAGATGCAATACCATGCAAATGAGACCCGCCAGCACCGCAATGCCCGAGGATACGCCCAGCAGCGTGGGCAAATCCGAGCTCAGCTCGCTCAGGTCTGTGCGAGAAGAGATAAACGATTGATTTAGCAGGCCCGCTAAGAGTGAGGCAGCGAGTGTCCTCTCACCTGGTGTGCAAAAGACCCGCCTTGTTGGCTTCGTGTAGCTGACCGAGTGAAAGCCACTGGCGCACTGGCACATCGCATTGTGTCGCACCTGAACACAGAGGGAGTTCTCGTCGTTGTAGATGCAGGTCTCGTCGTAGAAACACTGATCGCCCAGTTTCTTAGCTAGACAAGTAAAACACAGGTCAAACATATAGAGTTCCAAACTTACATACATGGATAGGCATTATGGTAATCTCTCACGTTTGGCACAGCCCTTTATCGGTCCCAGCTGCACGGGATAGTTGCGCTCGCAGCTGCACAGCTGCGTCTCCTTATCGCAGGTGACATGCACCAGCTTTGCATCGCACTTCAGCTCATTGCACGGCGCTCCAATGTATTTACCTTTGGCTGCAAATCGATTGTTGTCATTGTTATTATCATTAGATTTGACATTGCCGCTTTCTATCTGTATGTATCTATATAGCTTAGCTTACACGAGAACACGTTCTAGGTCACGATTATAAAGTCATTTGATTAAATTAGAATTAGAAACATAATATGAAATTGAATTATAGTTTTGATGCCACTTTATTGGCATTTGCATCTGCAGAGGGGTTAACAATATATTTATTACGTACTGTTGGCCTACCCTTGACCTTTCAAACAGTTTGCATTGCCAAAATGTTGGCCAGGTTTGTGGCCAGCACACACACACACACAGAAACACAGAAACACAGACACATGGTTATAGCCGTGTTGTGTCGGCGAGTTAATTCCCCACAGATCATAATTCTCATAAATTGCACAACAGCTGCAGACTAGCCTAGCCCAGCCTAGCCCAGCCTAGCCTTGCCCAGCCTTTTGTTGAGCTCCTTTGGTAACAGCGCAGTGAGACCGTGAGATTGCCAGCTTGTTGCCATGACTCTATCTGTGCCATTTTGCCGGCTCTTGGCCAGGTCGCTTATTCTTTTGCCTAACGACGCCGCAATGATTCAACGGCTTATTCAATTTATTTTTGGGTTATTCTGCGCACATTCAGCTGGTCCAGCTTATGGAGACCACTTACTCGAACAACAATTACCTTTTACGTATGGCCCAAATCTCTTATTAACTAAATTATGCTGGGTAATGCAAATATTTGAAAATTCCTTTTGTCTTCTGAATCAACAATATTTAAATTTTATTTTTAATTGAATTGTTCATAATTCACGAAATTTCTGAGGTCATTTAACTAGTCTCTCCAAACTAAAAAGATATTCTTACCGTGCTGCCTGAATTATTTTCATTTAACTATTTAACTATTTAACTATGTATTTTCATTCATCTGACTTGACTGCAATTTCAATCTGTCCATATCCATATATCCTCATTTATCCTCTATATACGACCAATCTACATACACATATACTCACCTGACTTATTATTAATCAAGGCATCTATATCATCAAAATCATCTGGATAGCTGGCATCGTAATCATCGTCAGGCACATGGGCAACATCGCGTTTTGGTTTCTTTTCGCTTATGGCTAAACTTATTTCTGTTGTTGTTATTTTAGTTGTCTTTGTTGTTGTTGTTAGATTCGATTCGAGCGACATGTTCGTAGCTGTTGAGGATGCTGAGGCGTGCAGCATTAGGTAGCCATAGATGATCACGGCCAGCGTTAAGTAGTAGTGTCCATTGCCATGGCACAAGTGCAGCCAGCTTAAGAGAGCCATGCGGTTTCTATTGTTGTTGTTGTTGTTGTTGTGGTTGTTGTTTGTGTTGTTATTGTTGAGTTGCGGCCGTCGCATTAAAGTGGGCGTGTCGTTGGCCAACTGCAGCGCCGTCAGCTGCAAACGCTGCAGTAGACGGTGCAATGTTAACTTCGCCATTTTCTCATCTTGCGGCAGCTGCCTCAACACATTTTCAACACTCTCGAAACTTTCGTCATTTGCAGCGACTACGCCTATAGCTCGATTGCACTCGATATATGTGTGTGTGGTGCTATTTGTTCTCTGCTCTTGTCACAGTTGTCGCCCGTCTGATTTGAGTTGAGTTGTTGCTCACGTTGTTTGCTTTTTGCTGTTGGCTTTAGATTTGCTTCGTTTTGTTCCTGGGCGGCCTTTTGGCAATTGGCCACAGCGCCAATTACGTATAAGTTATACGTATATCACGTATACGTCATGCAGTCCGCACGCAGCGCCACGTATGCAGTTGAAGTTTAGCCTCGTTTTTGTTAAATTCGAGTGGCCAAGTTGGCCGCTGCCTGCGCTGCATGATAATTTCATATAATTTGCTCTCATACCAGAAGTGCTCGTATTGTTGTGGTCATCATCATAAGCAGCAGCAGCAGCAACAATATCCTCGTCATCATCATCATCATCATCATCGTTATTATTGGTATTGTTATGATGGGGCGTTGTTATGCACTACCCACTATCCGCCACCCACCACCGCACCACAGCCTGCATATGACCCAAAATATGCGTTGCATGCACTATTTATACGTGTGCGTGTGTGTGGATGTATGAGTGTGGTTGTATTTCGCTATTAATTTCATGCAATCTGCAGATTTATTACACGAAATTGTTCCGTTTTGCTGTTTTCTCCACCTGCTGACCCATTTATTCAGCTAAAATTATACAATAGAAAAGGTCAACGTTAGAAACATATTTAAAATTTATCATCGCAATTTGATGGCGGCAAATTGTGCAGCTTAATTAGATTGAATAGAGCTTTGATAAGCCCGCAGTAACGGGAATTATTGTTTATAAATTATCTGCATGATATTGATATATTGGTGTTTGTATTATTTTGCAATTTCAATACTTAATTAAAGCTATCGATGTGATTTAGGCATTTAAATATTCAATAAAATATGCCTTTTGATCATGAATTGTCTTATATCTTTCAATAATTAAATTAAATTGGCGCTAACGAGCCCAATACTGAAGGCCAACATTATAGACAATATTGTACATATACAAGCAATTCGTGGCTAGTTACCACAGTGGTATTTTAGTGAGTATTCAGGATTAGGAATTGAATATATGTATTTAACTTTAGTGTAAATATTTGAGTATATATGTATGTATAACTCCCCTATTAAATTGATTCGATTCACTTAATTCTTTTTCTATGGGTTAATTATGCATTGCATTTTTTTATTGAGTTTACAAATTTGTTAGCTTAATTTCATTCTTAATAAATAGTTAATAAATCCACTGGAACTGGAGCTATAAATATGCGAGATTCAGTTGCAGTCAGCAGCAGTCAGCGAGCCTCAAGCATGAGGGCAGTTTTAGTGGTATTTTGTTTTCTAGTTGCAGTCGTGCAATGCATGGCGAATGAGACTGTCAGTGATGAGGAGTGGAATTCCTACAAAAAACTGTACGATAAAAATTACGCTACGTCGAGCGAGGATCAGAAACGCAGGCAAATATACAGCGACGAAAAAAAGGAATTTGAGACGCACAATGCGCGGTTCGCAGCGGGACTGGAGACCTGGCAAATGGGCGTTAATCAATTCACGGATATGACATCAGCGGAGTTTGATGAGATGATGTCGTGCAGCTCTACCATGGAAGATGCCAGGTTCGATTCTGTTTATGAGCCTCCCGCCAATCTTAAGCTGCCGAAGAGTGTGGACTGGCGCAAGAAGAACGCTGTGACCAGCGTTAGATACCAGGGCGGCTGCGGTAGCTGTTATGCCTTTGGGACAGTCGCGGCCATTGAGTCTCATCAGTTTCTGAAGACGGGGAAAATGATTGAACTGTCAGAGCAGAATCTGGTCGACTGTTCGAGTCAGCCGCCCTACAAGAACAAAGGCTGCCGTCATGGCAGAGTGGACGAGGCTCTGAGGTACGTTAAGGATAACGGCATCAATACCCGCAAGTCATATGCCTACGAAGGAAAGGTGGGCAAATGTCGCTTCCGTAAGGAACACATTGGAGCTACCGTCAAGGCCAGTGTCTTGGTCAAGCGTAAGGATGAGCACGCTCTGCAGGCAGCCGTAGCCAAAAAAGGACCCGTTGCGGTGACCGTCGTTTCTCAGCATCTGAGGAAGTATACAAACGGAATTTATGAAATACCCTGCACCAACTTTACTAAGCACCATATTATGCTAGTGGTGGGCTACGGCACGGATAAAGGACGCGATTACTGGATACTCAAAAGCACCTGGAAAAACTGGGGCGAATCTGGCTACATACGCATGGCCCGCAATAAAAACAATCTCTGCGGGATCGCTAGTTGGGGCTTTTTTCCAGTGATTTAAGTCCATTTTATGTAAAATTTCTTGAGAAAGTCATAATAGCAAAAGCTATCAAGTTATCAGTAATATATAATAAAATGTGCAAGAAAATTGTCACTGATATCAAGCCTACTGAATAAATTCGCAATGAAAATTCAAAGATCCTCAATAGCAATCAATATGCTTCATACAAAATAAATTATTCAACAAATAAATTCTCATAATGTTGCCCACACTGCAGCGCAGTCGCTGCTCACGGCGCAGTTAGCAGAGCGGGTGCTTATGTATGTATGCGTGAGTATGTGTGCATAAAAGAGGTGCAGAGTGATTAGAATATCAGCTTGGAGGGCCCAGGGTATCTCCTAGTCGAGTAGTCTCGGCTAGAGCACTCTTACTTGTTTTAATTTATAAGTTGAAGTAAGCATTAAGATATATTAGTTAAGTTAAGCAGACGTACAGCCATATTGTACAGCATTATATATGATATGTAATACATTATTGTTTAACTGCAAATCATAAGTAACACTTTCTTACCAATGCTAAAAATCAGAATACTCTTTCATAGAAATAACACAAAAGACACTCCAAAGAGACTGCAGAATAAGGGACTCCGATTTGAGTGACTTCAGTCTCCCTCTATAAAAAGCCTAGCCTGCTGTGGAGATTCTTCAGTCGCTCTCCTGATCTTCTGGCGTTCAGTCGCATTTCTGTGAAACGCTTGGAGTAATTGTTTTTAATAAGTTTGACTCCTTCTAATATACATATATATTATTGCCATGCCTACATACATATATGTATATACATACATACATATAAATAATATATAGTATATACATATGTACATTAATAATTTCAAATGTAAATGTAATTTACAAAAGATATGCCAACAAACTAAAGACTAATTTTAGTTCAAATATTACATATGATATATTATATAATATATTATATATATATATTATATAAATGATATTCAAATATATATATAATAGATGCTCTACATATGTAGATAAAAGATTTTCAGAAAATGTCAACAACAACACCCGTCTTATCTCCATCCTAATCAATACTTTTTCTTCTCTTTCAGGTTTTACACTGGCTAAAAACATGCTCAAGGTCATGATTTCCTGATTGGTCAAAGGGGAATGAGCCGTCATTGGGGTCTAGATGTCAAGATGTCACGCAAGCAAAGTATTTCCCGCTCTGAGTGGATGAGGTCTTAAAAGATTTCAGACAGTAAGGCCAACAGCTCTTTAATTAATAAGAAAAGCGAAGCGCAAGAGGAAAACCTCGAAAGATAGCAAAATAGGATTAAGAACAAGACATTAATGAAAGAGGAATGAATAACTATGACGCAGTAGATATTGAAAACAAATAGAATAAAATGGAGAGATAACGCAAAAATGACAACAAATAAATACATTTGCAGGCGCAATCGATAAAAGCCAAATTCTGTTTGACAAATATCAGCAGAGTGATTACGAACTATTCGATTTTGCAGAATGTAGAGAAAGTCCTACTTTCTAAACTATAAAGCTAAGTTATTTATTTAATTGTTCATTTCTTTGCATATATAAAATACATGTTTATACATTACAAATTAAGACTGAATAAATGAATAAGCTTAATATTTCATATTATATAACTTAAGCAACTATAATTCTTTAATTAATAGATTAAAAGTATTGATTGGATTGCATGAACTGACCGAGTTACGCAATTTCCTAGTCTGTGGCTTATATAAGTGAGTATTATATGCAAATGCCGGACGTAAGAAGAATAAGTATACAAGAATTCATAAAATATAACAAAATTGCACAGCAGAAATTTGTTTGTTGTTATATGATAGTAGAGCATATAAATAAATATAACTATAATTATGTACATATAGATACATATATAAATCTATATTTCTTTAGTAAAGAATTCATCCAGTTTCTTTCTAAGCTACGTTTAAGCTACACTTTTTGAAAATTATTTTTAGCGCAATAAATATTTATTGAAATACACCCAATATAAACCAATAAAAACTGTATTAATTTGTAAAAGTGTAATAAATGTGACGTCAAGGCCGTGTTGACTTGATTTTCTTATCAGAATTTCAATTGGATTCTATGCATCCACACGAGCAGACGCCATATAAGTGCGCTGGCAGCCATAAATAGCAGCCAGAGCGGCTGCCAAGGGTAATTAAAATTAAAAGCAGCCCATGCCACCCACTAGCAACAATTGTAAAATAGCAACACCAACAGCAATAGCAACAACAATAACAATAAACTGCAACAACAATGATTCCATTGTTTTCACTTCAAACCCAACATCCTGACATTGACAATGCCAACAAGTAATTCACAGCGCTGTGCTGCGCCACAGAGTGTTATAATTGGGCTTAACTGACCTGGCAATACCTGCTTATGGCAAAGAAAAACCAAATATTGTACTAAAATCTAAGGTATTTGATTGTGATCGAAAATTAACGATATGTATGGTCAGCTATAGTGTGCTGCTGCTGACTCTTGGATCAAAGATCCGGAAGGCTAATATCTGAACAAATTTTCTGATAAAGTTCGTATTTTATTGACCCTATTTGGCTTCAGCAGTCAGGCACCTAATACTCTCTTGTTTCTCATTGTGAACGTGTATAAAAGCCACATCATCGTATCCAAGTGTTTGTCTAGCATATAGTGTTAGTCGAGCCGCCGAACACAGCCCAGCCCATTCTACTACCACCCATTGTTAACACACCCGCACACCCTCACCCCGTCACCCCGCATCACACATACACCACCCAAAGCATTCAGCAATTGCATAGACACTTCAACTGCCGCCACACTCGCTGCCACCCGCTGAGGCAGCTTAGTGTGTGCCAAAGTGTGGCAACAATCTGAATCATCGTTTTAGTGGATGCTCCTCTTCCTTTTCGTTCTCTGTTCTCCGTTCTCTATTTCCGCAACGCTTGCAAAAAAAACAAAAACAAAACAAAACAAAAAACTGCCTCTCAGTCAATGTTAATATCTGTGCCTGATGCCTTAAGAGCAAAATGCGATAATGTTCTCTAAACAATGAACGAATGCCATAAAAATAGCCGTCTATAGCAAGTGGGCTGTGAGTGTGTGCGTGTGTTTGTGTGTGTGCTTAGTACCAGGGCGAGCCTGAAGTGGATTTCAGATTAAATTACACATTTCTTAGGCGTGGATAGAAATGCTGTGTATATGCCTTGATTTGATTAATGTTTTTTATATCAAATTAATATTTATTTTCTATGGAAGTAATACATGATAATAAATAAATTTTGAGTGATTGATGTTTATGTACATGGAATATCAATTCATATTGTTGATGCATCCTTACATTGAACTTTTTTAAGTGAAGAGAATAACTGCTTGTTTGTATATATGTATACATTTTGAAAATAAACCTACAACAGTTTTAATCTTATCATTTTATGACACATTGGAATTCTATAATCCCAACAGAATATGAGTTTTAAAAATATTACATATTATAGTATTTAATGATTGACAATGTCTTACACATATGAAGATTGATTTAATAATAATTAATACTTTTCATTCACGTATTTCTTTTTTTTTTTGTAATATTTCTTACTAAATATATTATAATATGAATATTATATGTATAGGGAAAGTCAAATGAAGAGCCTCAACCTTATTCTATTTTTCACTCATACAAAAAAAAAAATATATATATATATATCAAGATGCAAAAAAAATGTTTTTAATTATTTCAAATAAATAATAATAGTCATTTATATAACATTTTGGCCATGCCATTTACTTTAAACAAGAAACTCTTTTTATGACGCCAAGTTTGATATTTTATGTGACATTTTATTGCTGTGTCGCCGTCGTCATAAATCTTCGTATATTATATAAATGATAATAATTTAATTATGATATATTACGCACGGCTCTGGGTGAGTGGTAAATGCAATTTAAGTTAAATTGAATCGCAGCAAAATAAATGGCTCATATGCAATTTATTTGTACGCTCTTGCAGACCATTAAAGAAAAAAGTCCATAATCCAAAACGTTTTACGTGGAAATTCTAACCGCGTGGAAAAACGGAAATTGCGAATGCAGCACGCACAACAACAAGCAGGTTAGCCAAGGCAAAGAAGAGCAAAGGAGAGGGAGAGAGGAAGGGTAGGCCACTTTGCCTTTAGTGGACAACGCGCGCCCATAACACGCGTATAATTGGTTGTATATGTGTGTGTATGTGAGTATGAAAATGCGAGCGGGCGAGTGAGCGAGTGAGCGAACGAACGACGCAACGAAGTTGCTTCGTATTTGGCAACTCTCACGAGAGTGCGCGTCGTGCCCTCGAGAGCAGAGCTGGGCAAACGGTATATAAGATTTCGTGAAGCATGCATGTTGTGTACTTGTGTGTGAGTACAAGTGTGTGTTCGTTTTTAGGCACTGATAAAAGCAAATTTACATGTGCCGCCGTCACAGCTTGAACCTCGCCTCCTTCAATACAGCGCCTACGACAACGACTACGTCGGTCACGGATTTGACTTGTGTAGGAAGAGTGAGGCTGTAGGTGTGAGTGTGTGCATATGTATATATGTAGATGTCGTTTAAAATGTAGGTTACACACAGGGAAACATCTACTAGCACACACACAGACATGTAATCATATACATATATACATATCTATGTATGTATATGGCTGCATACGTAAAATAGTTTCCTTTCAAATGCGCTTGTCAAAGGCTTTTCTCTGGAGTTTTTAATGCAGGCTTTTGTTTGAAATGAAATATTGTAATGCTAAAAATAATAATAATAATAAAATCATATTTCTTGGAGTATTTTGCTGGCAGATTTTAGCGAGGGGCTTAACTAACTGTACTCTTCTTATCCTCTATTCACAAACGAAACACCCTTAATTACAACTTAACTAGTTTTACATAATTTACTATCAAATATTTGTAGGTCAATTTGAATTTTCATTCGAAACATAACAACTAAGGTAAGGGCAACTAATGTCAAAGGCTCCCATACAAAATTCAAAATATAAATACATATTTGTGTGTATATACATATAGCAGATATGTATATACACAATTGAGATAAACAACAACAATAGATATGCTTACCAAGCAAAGTGTAGAAAACTCGCATTTTATTGTTTGTTATGTTCGTTTGTTATTAATGAATTTCATATAACTTTCACAACTTTTGATTGGGCAATTTTCTTATTAACACATTTTAATTTCAAAAAATAAAATGCCGTCAAAGCGTAATGGATTTGTTTTCGCTACACGCACTTGTACGGATACTTAATGCATGGCGAGTGTGTACATATATTTGTATGTACTTTTATTCACAGTGCACACTTCCACGTCTTGCACGTCGGCTAATCGCACTAAAACATTTATATAGCACTCTTTTTTGGGCTACGGCAAATAAGTACTGTGGAGACATGGATATGTGTGTGTGCATTTACATATATAGTTGTGCACTTTTCACTCGTGTTGTTGTGTTACACACTGTCACTCACTGCACGGACGTTTTAGTCTTGGATGGTGGCAATGCTGCTCGCTTGGTGGTTGCTTGGCATCTATTCGGGTCCTGGACAGCCAGCCTTTTAAAGCTCGCATCGAAGAGAACAGGCAGCAGTGAGAGTGCGCCTAGATAACTGAGAGTAACATATTTCAAATTCACAACAATCAGCTGTTCTCTATTATCCTTACGCGGCTTTAAATCTCGCGCCATTTAATGAACGTTAGTTGAACGGTAAGAATAGGTATTTAATAGTTTGTTAGTTTTGGTCACACGCTTCTATGTTAATGTGATAAGTTCAGCTTTTAACAGCGCTTATTTTGGCTGTACAAGCGGTCTCTCTCGGACACTCTGTTAATGAGCTGGGCTGGTCACACAAATAATACGATCAAATTCTAAGGTTAACAGCTGTTAGTTAGCTGTTAACAGCGCAAGTCAACTATCTCACTCTTTCTCTCTCTGTGGCGGTGACTTCGCCTCTCTTTGCTCATGCTAGCTTTCATCGTTTGATGCGCCATAGCAGCAATTCAATAGGTTTTTGTCTTTTAACGCAAGTGCATTTTAATTTGAAGTAGACTACGGGCGAAATAATAGATATAGACATTAAAAATTTAAAACAAAATGCGTTCATGGTTAGCTTTAGCATTGCTGGCATGCATTACGCTGGCAGGTGAGTAATACTAAATAAATTTAAAGTGTAAAAGCTGCAAGCGAAGATTAAATTTAAATCGACTATGCGGCTTTTTCGCTTGATATTTGTGTTAGTTATAGGTGTGTGTGTGTTATACATGAATACGTGTGTATGTCGGCTTATGTACATACATACATATGTGTAACAAAAGTGTGGCGTGAGCCCATTTACATGTGTGTGCATGTGTAGCAATGGCTGCTGGTACCGCTATCGTTTGCTAAAATACCGTTTGTTATTTTTTTCCATGCATTTTTTCAGCTCAAGCCACAAAGCCGCCTCGTTGGGATCCCAACTACATAGTTAAAGGCACTCTCTATATACCCTATGCTGAGATAGCGGAACCCTTTTACGCCTGGTATGACAAGAACACGAAACGCTCTCGGATCGATTACTATGGCGGCATGGTGAAGACCTATCAGCTGGCCGGCGAGGGTCAATATGGCACCGCACTGAAACTGGCGCCCATTTCCACAAAGGAGGAACTAAACAAGCTGAGCTGCCTGCAGGTAAATGGAACCGCCGACCAGGTAGTGGAAATCCAAAGTATATTGCCCGATGCGAAGCCATTTACTCTGATTGGCACTGAATCTTTCCTTGGCTATACGTGCGACAAGTTCCGCTTGGAGCAGACGATTGGTCAGAAGAAGAATGTTTACACACTGTGGGTGCGCTACAAGAAGTCGCCGCATTATCCGGCTAGTCGAATGCCCATTCCAGTGCGTTACGAGATGCGCGGCTACAATACCCTGTTGGGGTCCCATTATGATCATTATTATTTAGACTATGATAGCTATGAGCACGATGATATACCCAATGAAGTTTTTGAGATTGATGAGAGCCTCACCTGCACTGGCTTCCCGGGCCCGGGTCACTTTGCCACCTTCAATCCTATGCATGAGTTCATCTCCGGCAGCGATGAGCATGTGGAGAAGGCATTCCATCACTTCAAACGCAAGCATGGCATCGACTACAGCACCGAGAAGGAGCATGAGCATCGCAAGAATATTTTCAGACAGAATTTGCGATACATCCATTCCAAGAATCGTGCCAAGCTCACCTACAAACTGGCCGTCAATCACCTAGCCGATAAGACGGAGGAGGAGATGAAAGCACGCCGTGGCTATAAATCATCTGGTGGCTACAACTCGGGCAAACCTTTTCCCTACGATGTGGAAAAGTTCAAGGATGAGATACCCTCGCAATATGATTGGCGTCTTTTTGGCGCTGTCAGTCCCGTGAAAGGTGAGTGCTTCTAACATCGCGTTAATTTCTAGAACAATATATTTTTGATTCACAGATCAATCGGTGTGCGGCTCGTGCTGGTCTTTTGGAACCGTGGGTCATCTGGAGGGCGCGTTCTTCCTCAAGAACGGTGGCAATTTGGTTCGTCTCTCGCAGCAGGCGTTGATCGACTGCTCCTGGGGCTACGGCAACAATGGCTGTGATGGTGGCGAGGACTTCCGCGTCTACCAATGGATGATGCAAGTCGGCGGCGTGCCCACAGAGGAGGAATATGGTCCCTATTTGGGTCAGGACGGTTACTGCCACGTGAATAACGTGACGCTTGTCGCTCCGATCAAGGGCTTTGTCAATGTCACTAGCAACGACCCTAATGCCTTCAAATTGGCAATGCTTAAGCACGGCCCACTCTCAGTGGCGATTGACGCCTCGCCTAAGACCTTTAGCTTCTATTCGAATGGTGTCTACTACGAGCCGGAGTGTAAAAACGATGTGGATGGCCTCGATCATGCCGTTTTGGCCGTTGGCTATGGTACCATCAACGGCGAGGATTACTGGCTGGTAAAGAACTCATGGTCGACCTACTGGGGCAACGATGGCTACATTTTGATGTCTGCGCGCAAAAACAACTGCGGCGTCATGACCATGCCCACCTATGTCGAAATGTAAACTCTCAAATATCTATATGTAGTCACCTTTTGCATATATTGTACAATTTTATCTTTTATATATTCTACATTGTGTCACGCCCCGCGGGCTTTAAAAGGAACAAGCAATAAAGCATATGTCAATACTCTTTCTTAATCCCAGTCTTTGGCCTCTTATCTCAAACTAAAGCATATAGCTCTATAAAGCTCTACGATTCCACAGCTATATCTCTATGCCATTCGCTCTGACCCCAACTACACTCCCGCGATAAGTTTTAGATGACAATGACCAGCCGGCACTGCACTTTGCTCACTTTATCGCATCTGTTGCGATTCTCGAATGAGCTAACATCAAGTATTGCCTTATGGAAATAGGAGATTGGCCAATTGCCATTTGCTAATCATAATTCAAGAAAATCCCCTTGTCAAGCAGGAAGACACACTAAACGTTTTTAATTTTATTTCGTTTTATTTGTTTTTCGTTTTTCTTTTTACTGTGGTAAAGAATCTTACGAATCCAACTTGTTTTAATTTATTTTACAGACGGAAGTGTTATTAAGATTCGCCCATTTTTTTTTTTTTTTTTGTATTTTCTGTTTTCTTTTAGTAAATAATTAACATATTTAATGTACATCAGTTAAACCAAATGTTAAGGCTAAAAACTCTACTCTTATTATTCAAAATTCGCACTTAAAATTTATGCAAAATACTTAATTTACAGTAAAAATGATTATATTGAATTTCCTTCAAATAATTTATACGTAATTGCTGTTTGTAATGCTATAAAACTAATTTTCTTTTATTTTCTTTTTTCTGTTTTTTTTTTTTTTTTTTTCCTCTTTTCAATTTTCATTACGAAATTTTCGCTTGCAAATGTATTTTATGTCTAAATGTATTTTGTTTAGTATTATACAGTGCTTAAATAAAATAACAATATATTTGTTTTATATAAAATCGGCTTCTTAAATTTGCATTTTGTATTTTACACTTTCTTCGTTACAAAAATCTGTTTTTTTTATTTTTTTATATTTATGTATATATACAGATAAACCCATAAAAACAACATATTCTTAAAAAGTTAATATCTAATTTCTATACTCCAATACTCCGACCGATTTTAAATGTTAACGAGAGTATTTTAAATATATTTGAATAAATTCTTATACACAATAATCTTTTTTGTTTCAAGACTGCTTTCGAACTAAAAATTAGTTTGTAGTAGTTGGATCAAAAGAATATGATATAAACGATGAGGAAACTGATACGGCAATACTTGTCAGAATTTAGGCGTACAAGTTTTTAAGGTAATATAACCTGTTTTTGGGGTTTTAGTCTAAGTATAGAATAGCTTTATGACAAAAACACGTAAAATCAATTCTGATCAAAACTATGTTTATGGAGATAGCACAGGTAATATAATAGTTCTTGGATAAGACCCAAGCCTGATCCATCTCCGAAACATAACAGCTGAATATTTAATTTTAAATCATCTTTAACAGCATATACTCAAGAATTTCAGATAATTAATTTTAGTTAAAATTCTTTGAACCTAAATGATTTAAACCTCTTAAATGGTAAATGTAAAAACTGTTGTAATCGGTAAAAAGATCAAATTATAAAGAGATAATTTTGGTTATCGAAATTTCTTAATAATTTAAAAGAAATACATATTCACAGGGCTAAAAATTACGATTCTGTTGTTTTTGGGCGTTTATAAGGAAATAAATTAAGCGGAAAGAGGTTTTCTTTACTGAATTACAAAAATATTGATTGTATTTATTGTGAAAAAAGAAACAATTTCAAGTTCTACGTTGACCTTATGCGCGACGGCCCTTCTTTATGTACAATATTATAAATTTTAAATTTGTTGTTTTAGGCATTACTTAAATTTAATTACGCTCAATTAACTCGCCACATTTGTACTCTTTTGTTTTTCAATTTTTAGCTTACGTACTAAATTAGCATTGTTGTTTCGTGTTGAAACGGATTAATTTTATTTAATCTGGATTCTATATACAGTTATTTAACAATATGCGATACGCTCTTTACTCTGGCAAAATTCCTATTTACAGTTTAGTTCCATTTATTTTGGTTTATAGTATTGCTTGCGTTTTAAGCCTGTTTATGTTGTTATCAATTCTTCCTTTTCTTTATTAAATGTGTTATTATTCTCATATAATCTTTAGTTATGACTACGAAAAAAAAGTAAGAGAAAACAATAATCATATTTTGTGTACACGGTTGTTGCTTTTGTTTTTGTTTGCATATTTCAATAAGTTTAAATTAATGTAAAAATTCTTGAAGGTCTACGCAACTAAAAGTGCTAAAGTATAAATTAATATTAATACATTATGCATTTAATTATTTTAAAAACAAAAGGAAATCTAATGCTTACAGCTTGATAAACTTTTCAATTAGTTGTAGTTTGTTTGTTTGTGTGTGATTCTTTTGTATATCTAAGCATTATATACGTCTATAGCGCTACATATAGTATTTATATATATACTACATTATAAAGATACATATTTATGGAGTAGAATTAGATAAGTTGATCGATTGTTACGAAAGAACGCGACCAGTTTAGCTGCTAATTAGCTTAGCAGAAGGCTTTTCACTATATATTTGTCATCGTTTCTTCTCCCAAACTCAAAGCGATTACATATTTATATAAATAAATATATATATAAATAAATATATTTATAAATAATTTATTTATATATATATATATATTTAAGTAGTATTAATTATAGAGTTATAGCGTTTACAACACAAATAATAAGGTTTCAATTTCTCTGTGAGTGCCTTTGTATTTCTATGTCCGGATTTGCTGTACATTTGTTTAAATAAGTAGAGCCGCGTAGCATATATATGATTTACATATAGAGATTTACATATCTATATATAAATCGATACGCCGGCGATAGTTTTCAATATCCAGATTTTGATTGCTATTTCGAGTTGAGGATAGATTTTCGGTTCATTCACAGGATCTGCTGCTGCTTTCATCAGTTTGATTTAATGCCTGCCGTCAAATAAATTCGATTATTATAAAATATCTTATCTTTCATCGAAATTCTCGACTCACCTGTCGATAACCCCTATGTTGCATCTCGCCTGACACTCGATCCAGTCGTCTTATCCACTAGGCTGGCGCTACCACCAGCTGTTGCACCTGTGCCCAGGCGCTCAATGACACGCGAATCACAGGAAATTGTGCGCTGCAGACAACGCGAGCGTTCGCTCATCTTCTCCTGCTGCTGCTCCAGCAACGTGGGCGCCGCATTGAAGTGTCCACCTGCAAAACGAGAACTATTAGCAAATGGATTTCTGGTTAAAATTCAAAGCTTACCCTTGGGCTTGTCATCGAACATGTGCAGCTTGTGAGCAGTGCTCAGGATGCTGTTGACGGTGCTCAGTGTCGCTGCTGCTGAGTTCATCACAGAGTTCTTCACGTTGCCCTTGAGCGCCGAGGGGGATTGCTGTTGCTGCTGCTGGTAGAGATGATTCTTGTCGCCGTCACTGGTGCTGCCGTTGTTCTGATTCTGGTGGGCGCTGATGGAATTGCGTCGATCACGCATCGCCTGGTAACGTTCTGGCGACTGCAATGAGCATTTGTTAATGGTCTGCGGCTTGGCAAAGCAGCGCTCCGTTGGCGTTGTGGGCGTCGTCGGAGTTGTGGGCGCAGTGTCGACCGAGGGGCGATGCCGCATGCGATATTCGCTAATCGAAAGCTTGCGTTTCGGCATCGGCGCTGGCTCCGGTACGGTCAGCATGGGATTTAACCGGGGATCATGGCTGGCAGTGCGTGTGTAGAGCTTGAGCGGCGTTGTCGATGGCGGCGGCATGCTCTCCAGCCCTGTAGCCAGCCCATTGTTAGCTGGCATGGCAATGGTTGCTGTTGCGGCTGCGGTTATTGGTGGAACAGCCACGACTGTTTGGGCTGTCCCTGCAGCAGCTGCTGCTGCTGCTGCGGCCGCCGCCTTCGATTTGGTTGCCTCCAAGTACTCAGCCAAACTAGGAATGCTGCTGCTCATTTTGGCCAGTGGCGAGGACACCAACGATGCAATGGCTGGCATCACTGGCGGCTCCTGCAATTTGCCATAGATGGTGTTGTAGAAGGGCAGCTGCGGCAGGGGGGCGCCGACAGGTGGCACAGACATTGCTGCTGTTGGCATTGCTGTTGGCGGTGTTGACAATGTTGGTTGCGTGATTAGCACGGGTATCGGAGCAGCTGATATGGGCACTGACTGAACAGGGGGCGTGCTCGTGACTGTTGGCGTAGGCGTAGCTGTAACTGGCTTTGTTAAGGCCGGCTTAGCTAATGCTGGCTTGTTGGGCATTGCACTTGCAGCTGCTGCAGTCGTCTGCTGTTGCTTCTGTTGATTATTAGCCTTAGCCTTGGTTGTCTCCTTGTCCTTGTCCTTGTCTTTGTCCTTTTGCTTGCCTTTCTCCTTCTCCTTTTGTTTCTTCTCACGATCCTTCTTCTTGCTCTTCTTCTTTTCCTTCTTATCCTTTTTCATAGCGGCCGCAATGAGCGCCTGCTGCCTGCTGCCGCACATAGATTCGCGTCGTCGGCTGATCGGCGTCAATTTGCCGCTGGCGATGGCCGCTGCCAGGCTCATCGAACCAGTTGCCTCCTGCTGCTGCTGCTGTTGCTGCTGCTGCTGCTGCTGCTGCTGCTGATGGTGGTGATGGTGGTGATGATGATGATGATTGTTTTCCTTGCGATGCTGCTGCTGTGCTGTGGCTGGCGCAACAATTGCAGCGGCTACTGTTGCTGCTGCCGTCTGCTGATGCTGCTGCGGTGTTTTGCTGGCATTGAGCAATAGACTGCTGCTGAGTATTTGACTGTTGGGCTTCGTGAGCTCCTGCTCAAAGTTGGTCTGACGCTTCTTTGTGGCTCCTAGAACTGGAGTTGTTGGCACTGTGGGCGTTGTGGGTGTGCCTGCTGTAGCACACATTGACATGGTGCGACGTCGTAGCGCCGATTGCTGCTGCTGCTGTTGCTCGAGCACGTTGCTGTTGTGTTTGGCCTTGCCATTCGTTGTTGCTGTTATTGCTGCCGCTGTCACAGGCGTGAGTGTTGCAGGCGTGGGCGTTGTTGCTGCTACAGCTGCTGGCAGCTGGAATTGCTGCTTCGCCTCTTTGGGCTGCTTCTTTTTTGCCTCAGGCGCAGCAACGGCCAAGGCAGCTGCGATAGCTGCCGCCTTCAGTTTATCTTTCTCCTTTGACTTTTTCTTGTCCTTTTTCGACTTCTTGATCTGCTTGTCGCGCTCGCGCTTCTCATTCTTCACCTTGCTGGACTTCTTGGTGGGCAAGTCAACGCCGGCTGCAATATTATTGCTGCTGCTGCTGTTGTTGTTGTTGCTCTTGCCGGAGCAACTGCTGGTTGCCTTCTTATTGCGCGACTGCAAATACGAGATGTTCTCAGCATGGAAGGATAAGAGACGCTCCTGAATGTCCAGCTCGGTTAGGTTTTTGCTGCTGGCTGCAGGTGTTGCAATTGCTGTTGCTGTTGCTGTTGCTGTCGTCGCCGTTGGGGTTGACGTTGCTACCGCAGCAACTGTTGCAGATGTTGTGGCTGCTGCATTTGCAGCTGCTGGTGTTGCTGCTGGTGTTGCAGCTGTTGCAGCTACTGCTGTAGTTGCTGTTGTTGTTGAGTTTGCTTCCAACTTGGGCTTCTTTTTAAGCGGCTCATCCTCATCCTTCACAGCTGCAGCACGCGGTTTTGCAGTCGCCTTGGCCTCAACTGCAGTCGCCGCTGCAATTGCTGTTGCAGCCATTGCTGCTGTGCGCAGCAATGACTCACCCGGCTTGGGCTCAGGCAGTGCCTCCACCTTAGCTGTTGCCTCTGGCTTGATCTCCGCCTTGGGCTCCACTTTAGTCATCTGCTGCTTCTCTTCTGGCAAAGGCTCCGCCTTGGCTTGCTGTTGCTGTTGCTCTTGCTGCTGCTGCTGTTGCTGCTGTTCCTCCTGCTCACGCTTAACATTGATCAACTCTTCAAACTTGTCACAAGCTTGACTCTCCTCACGCTCCACATCGATCTTGACATCCTCCGCTGCGGCACTTGTGTCCTCCGGCTCAATCTTGACCAGATTGTCTTCGGCAACGATTTGCTGTGTGCCGGGACTGGGCGACCGCAAGATGTCCACATCGTCATCCTGTTCGAAGTGCTGATGTGTCTCGACTTTCAGCACTTCCGCCTGTGCCTGCTCCAATTGCTCCACTTTGTGCTCCTCCTCACCGGCGCTGCCAATGACATCGATGTGCGGCTCCTCGACAGCCGTCGCCTCCAGTCCACCATTGCTGACGACCACCAGACGACGCTTCTTCAACGGCGTGCTGAAGCCATTCGAGAGCAAAGGCGGCGTCTGCTGCTGCTGCTGCAGTTGTTGCTGCTGTTGCTGTTGCTGCAGCGGCGATATGCTGGGCGTGGGCGTCACCGTTGCCTGGGGCTGACTCTCGTCGGTTGTTTCTTCGCTAATGGCCTGGCGCAGCCAACGTTTCTTCACCGACGAATTGTTCTGCACGGATGGCATCTGCGAGCGCTCAGTGGCCTCCACTTGATGTATGAACTGTTCCACTTTGAGCAGCGCTGGAGCATCGATTTGCAGTTGCTGCGGCTGTTGTGCCGGAATTTGCTGCATATGTTGCTGTTGCTGTTGTTGTTGCTGTTGTTGCTGCTGTTGTTGTTGCTGTTGCAGCTGCTCCCTGGAGCCATTTATTTCACTCATGGCTGCTTGGACTAGACTGTCCAGCCCAGATTGTTGCTCGCATTGCTCCGACTGAAACCAGCTGGACATGAGCGACTTCTTTGTCTTGGCGCCACTGGGCGGATACTTGAACTCTCCAACGGATGGCGATTGCAGCGATTGTTGCTGCTCTGGCTGCTGCTCCAGCGGACCCATTGCTGCCTCAATTAGCAAGCAGGCACTGCTGACCGCAGACGTTGCTGCAGGAGGCTTGAAGGGCTCGCAGTTGTTGTGCGCCAGAGCCAGCAGCAAGCCCGCAGCTTGATCTGTCGATTGTTGTTGCTGCTGCTGCTGTTGTTGCACGCTGCTGTTGTTGTTGTTGTTGTGCTGCATTATATTCTGATTCTGAGTCATATTTAGATTTGCATTCTGTAGAGCCGGTGAAGCCAGCTCCGATTCGGTATGCGATTCAGCATCCGATTCACTTAGACTCTTTCTGCGCTTGTTGTTATTGTGGTTGTTGTAGCTGCGGCTCACTTTGCGCTTCTTTTTGTTGCGCCTTGCTGCGCCTCCTTTGCTACTATTATTGTTGTTGTTGGTGGTGGTGGTGCTGGTGGGCGTGCCCAAGTTCAGAGAGCTGCCGTCGGCCGACTCACTCATGGAATTGCTGCTGGCATTGCGTTTGCGCGGCGATGCTGGCGAATTGCTCATGCGCTGCTTGCCACCCACTTGACGACTCTCTGAGCCCGCCGCTGCACCGCCGCTAGCCTTCTTGCCACGCGCCTCCTGCTTCTCCATTTTGTCGATGGCACGCAGAATGGCTTCCAATTTGCGTTCCTCGCGAGACTTTGGCTTGTCCTTTTTGGCAGCGGGCGTTGATGTTGCCGGCGTGCTAGCAGCTGTTGCGGCTGTCGACGATTCCTCCTCCTTGGCCTCTCGTACGGCGGGGCTATTGATTGTTGTTGTTGCTGCTGCTGCTGCTTTTGCAGGCGTTTTGCGAGTTGTTGGAGTTAAATGGATACTATTGTTGTTGTTGTTATTATTATTGTTGCTGTTGCTGCAGTTGTTGTTGAGCTGTGAATTCGCTTTTGAAGGCGTTTTGGTGGGCGACACCGTTGCCTGATAAATCTGTGCTTGTTGCTGGGGTGATGGCTGTTGCTGTGGCTGTTGCAATTGAAATTGCTGTAGTTGTTGATGTTGATTTTGATGTTGCTGTTGCTGCTGCGACTGCTGCTGTTTAAGTGGTTGTGTTGTTGTAATTTTTATGGGCGTCGCCATGTGCGCTGTGGGTGTGGCATGTAAAGTTTGTAATGCACTAACCGCCATGCGTGCCTCATCGGCCAGCTGTTGCTGCTGATGTGCGTATTGCTGCTGCTGCTGCTGCTGTTGTTGTTGTTGCTGCTGCTGTTCCTGTTGTTGTTGTTGACGCTGCACATTGATTTGCTGTTGCTGTTGTGACTGTTGCGGAGACTGCGGTTGCATATAGAAAGTAGCCATCGGTCGCTGTGCCGCTGCTGCAGCTGCAATTACCGCCAGCGGCTCCTGTTGCTGTTGTTGCTGCTGCTGGTGTTGCAATAGCGATGGTTGCTGCTGCTGTGTCGGCTTCTGCAGTAGCTGTGGCGACAGCAACATAGGTGTCGGCAATGCAGCCAGTATCTGCTGTTGCTGCTGTGTTGGACTGCGCTGCAGCAGTGATGTCTGTTGCTGTGCTGGTTGCTGCTGCTGCTGTTGCTGCTGCAACGTGGGCGACTGCAATTGCGTGGGCGTAGGCGATGGAATGGACACCGATGGCGATGACGAAGATGTACAAATGCCCGAGTCGTGCAGCACACTGGACATGGAAACAGAGCACGAGTTGTTGCTGTTGCCGCTGTTGCTGTTGCTATTGCAGAGCATTGCAGCAGCAGTTGCCACCGCCGTCACGCCGTTGCCCATCGTGCTCATCGTGGCAGCCGGACTGGGCTTAAAGCCCAAATTCAACTGGCTCAGCTGCGGACTATTCAGGCCCATATGGCTGCTGCTCTCGCCACTGGAGGATGTGGAGCGATTGCGTGCCGTTGCCGCTGCTGCTGCTGCTGCCGCTGCCACTGTGCTGCCCAGACCCATGGTCAGCTGTATTGCTGCGGCACTGTTGGCAGCCGTTGCTGCTGCCGCGGCTGCAGCGGCCGCCTTGTTGCGATGACTGCTGCGCGGCTGGGTGGGCGGCGCCTGCAGCTGCTGTTGCACAGCCAGGGGCAGGGCGAAGAGACAATCGCTGCCCAGATCACAGGCGCACCGCGTGCTCGTCGGCTGTATGACCGCCGAGTGGGACTTCTTCTGCTCCACAGCTGCCAGGTCGTGAGGCTCGTGCCGCACGGTGATCTCCGTCTGGGCTCGAATGTGTGTCAGCGCCACAATATACAGATGCAGCGTGCCCTTCTCGAAGTAGTGCTGCAGCTCGGCGTTGGGCCGACACGAGCGACGCACGAAGCGGGCGTCGTTGCCATAGGTTCGCGTATCGACGCACACCTCGGGTCCTTTGAGGTAGGCGGGCAGCGGTGGCGGCGGCTGCTGGTTCGCCTGCTGCTGATGCGTTTGCATGGGCGCTTCCACGCCGGGTAGCTGATAGAAGAACACAAACTGTCCGGGCGTCTTGTGCACCTTGAAGCTGTTCATATAGTTGCTTGGCGGCGGCGTATTCATGTTCACGGTGGGATTCTGCGTGCGAAACTGCGTGGTGAGCATGTACTTGCCGCGGAGCTCATGGATGGGCGCATGCGGCGCCAGATCCACGCTGCTTATCAACACCTTGGCACCCGCATACGGTATCAGCTGGGCGCGCTTGTCCAGCTCCGTGGCACAGCCGCCAGCAATCAGCCGCAGCGCCTTATTCTCCGTATTCTGTATGCTTTGCAGCAGGCTGGGCTGCTTCTGTATGGCATGCAGACGGGCACGCAGCTCAGGGGAATAATGATTCGTGACGGCGTATTCATAGTGCTCGATCCACTGACGCAAGTTCGCCGCATGCTTCTCGGCGGCAGTCAAGGCTGGACTGCTGCCACCGGCACCGTCTCCGCCGGATTTGCTCTTGCGCTTGCTGCTCTTCTTTGTCGACTTGGAGCTTCCTGTGCCGCTGGTGGACCCACCACTGGCATTCAGCTTGTCGCCGCTCTTCTTGCTCTTTTTGAGCGTGCCGGCTGCGCCATCTTTGGTTTTCTTTGATTTCTTGGTTATGCCACCAGCAGCTGGGCCGAAGCCACCATTTGGGCCGGCTCCGAGCCGTTGTTGTTGCTGCTGCTGATGTTGTTGTTGTTGCTGCTGTTGCTGCTGCTGTTGTTGCGGCAGCTCTTGGCTGTTGTACAGCAGTGAGCCCGCTGCTGTTGCTGCTCCGCCCATTGAATTGGCTGCTGATGCTGCCGCTGAGGCAGCCGTGGCTGCCGCAGTTCCCGTTGCAGGCGGCGCTCCACTTGCCGCTTGTGTAGCCACGAGCAGCATGTGCTCTCGACGCTTTTGGCGCTGCAGCGCTCGTGCTCTGGCCTTGTCCACGGGTCGCGGCTGGCACAGCTCGCACTGATACTCCTCGGGTATGTTGAGGCGATCGATGCCCATGCAGTCCACGTGCTGCCAGGCGCTATTGATGTTGGAATTGAACATTTTTGATTAGTAAACGCAACAATTTAGAGATCTGGCATACTTACGAGCACTTGTCGCAGCAGATCATATAACCATCGTCATGGGTTAGCTCACAGATGCAGCGGGTAACCGAATCATCCTCAGCTTCTGCCTCGGGCGCTGTTTCCGTCTCCTCGCCTGGATCAATATCGGCGCTGGCCAGACGTGAGCTCCCACTTATAGCCGAGTGGGCGTCATCATCATGCGGCACATGGCGGCCCACTGGATGGATAAATGAAGACAAAGCAATAAATATTTATATATTTGGTATATAATATTAGATATATTTCGTAACTCACTCTGTTGTCCATAGAAACTGTTGAAGCCCCCTGGAGTCGTTGCGGGGCCGCTGACAGTGACACCAATGCCGCCAAGGGACCACTGCTGTGGCTGCTGTTGCAGTTGTTGGGAGGCTGTGGCTCCAGCGATCGCCGACTGCGGCTGCTGTTGTTGTTGTTGTTGTTGTTGCTGCTGCTGCTGCTGAGAGGCGTACGTATGATCCTGCATTATGGCATGCAATTGCTGCAAACGCAAGTCTTGTGTGTGCACAGGCACTGGACGCACTTCCTCTATGTATAGCTCCTCTTCGTTTGCGTTAAGTTGTTGTTGTTGTTGTTGTTGTTGTTGTGGCTGCTGCTGCTGCTGCTGAGGTTTCATCAACAGCGTCGTTGTCTCCACGTGCACAGGCGTCAAGTGCGGACTCGCGGATGAGCCCAACGTTGTCGCCGTTGTATGTAAACTCGTGCTGGAGTTGTTACTTCGCAGACCACTGTTTAAATTACTTAAGCTGCTGCTGCTGCTGGAACAAAATTTCAGAAGAAAATTTTTACGTACGTTAGTTGTGCGCGTTGACAGTTTTCGTTAGGAACTGGCTCGACGTATGTAGAAACAAAACCTATCACTAAAAAGAGCTCTCGATATCGATAGCTACGGCAGCTAGGCCAACTTTTCCATATCCAAAATGTACTTGCCAAGCATTTTTTCGATTCTTCATTCAAATTGAATTGATATGCTCAAACAAACTGTCAAGTGGCCTCACTAGGCAATGCAAACTAGATTGTAAGCAAATATTTCATTTCAATCACTCCTGACGAAACTTCCAATTATTAACCTGATATTGATAACTTCGGTATATTGGTAAAATCTAATTGTCTTTCTTATATTAAGTGTTAACATATTTTTAAAAATAAAGAAATTACAAATTTACGAGAGAGTCCTATTCAAATAGTAGTAGTAGTAGTACCAATAGGAGAATTTTCTTTTTTATAGAAATGTCTTTCTGCATTTTTTGCTTTTTTCTCATCAAATTTTAATTTTAATTCCTCAAGTTTCAGTGTGATTGAAAACCAGGTACAATAGATTTTTATTATTTTATTATACTTTCTTTTCATTTAAGTTTATTCCATTTGACTATAGCTCAATCGCCAATTACTCACCTGTGCTTGTAATACTCGACCACGGTGGGCGGCTGTTTGCGCATGTTTGCTGCTGCTGCTGTGACAGCCTCGTGGAGCAAGTGCTGTTGCTGCTGCTGGATTTGCTTGCGCTCGAGCGACGTGGCCCGGCTGGTGGGCGCACTGACCGACTGACGACGCGCCGCCGTCGCCGACATGTAGGAGGACATTGCGGCACTGCCGCTGGCAAAGCCATGCGAAGAGATGCTCACCGAGGGCGCGCTGGAGGAAGTCACCGTCAGAAACGAGCCAGACGCTGGCGATGACGTGGATGGCGAGGGCGATGGCGACGAGGCTGGCGTTACTGTTGCCGTTGACGACGAGCTGGGCGACATGCCGGCTGCTGCCGCAGCTGCAGCTTGATAGTGGCTCAACAGCAGATTGTTTGACGTTGCTGTTACAGTGTTGCTGCTGTTGTTGTTATTGCTATTGCTACCGTTGCCGCCGCTGCTGTTGTTGTTGCTGCTGCTAGTGCTGCTGCTACTGCTGCTATTTCCTCCGTATATGATTTGCGTGGGTGTCGACGTTGGCTGTGGCGGCGGCATGCTAGCATTTGCTGCTGCTGCTGCTGCTGCCGCTGCTGTTGTTGGTGTTGATGTTGGTGGAGTCTGCTGCTGAAAGCGCTGCTGTTGCTGGCTAAAGGACTTTTGTGCCATGCTCTGCAGGATGCGCGCCGAGAGCTCATCTGTCATCTGCGTGCCATTCACAATCATCACATCGTCTGTGATCAGGGAGGATTGGTGATGTTGCTGTTGTTGCTGCTGCTGCTGATGGTGGTCGGTGCTGCTGTCGCTGCTGCTGCTGTTGTAGTGAATGCGCTTGACCTGGCCCTGGGGCGGATGCTGTTGGATGACGGTGCCATGCGAGTTGACAAACTTGATGGCGCCCGCCGTCGACTGCTGCAACATGTAACCGCCGCTGCCGCCCCCAGCCGTCGTTGTGGTCTTCTGCTGCAGCTGCGTGCCTTGCGGCAAGTTGGCGGCTAACTGTTGCAGCGGTTGCTGTTGCAATACATATTTCGTATTGCTGCTAGCAGTCAGTTTGCCCAGCTTATTGGGCGTCAACTGTTGGTGCTGCTTGCCATAGGCATTCTGCTGCTGCTGCTGCTGTTGCTGCTGCTGCTGCTGTGGCACCGCAGCAATGGATAAACCGCCGGATGCGCTGCTATACTGCTTGACGAATTTGGTTTTGACGGCTGCTTTGTGTGTTGCCTGCTGTGAGGAGATGAATGCCTTCAACTGTTGCTGCTGCTGTTGTTGTTGCTGCTGATGTTGCTGCTGTTGTTGCTGCTGCTGCTGCTGCTGGTGCAACATGTTGCCAACACTTTTGACAGTTATTTTCTGATTGGCCTTCTTGAGCAACGCCGCCGTCGTTGTCGTTATCGCCGGCCGGCTAACGTATTTCTGCTGCGCTGCTGACGCTGACTGCACAATGATCTGCGGTGGCTGCTGCTGTTGCTGTTGCTGCTGGGGCGGCACATACGACTGGAGTCGCGTCACAACCCGCGAACCCAACGTCACCTTCTGCATGACCGGTGTGCCGCTAGCCTGCTGCGTCGCCTGCGCGTAGCCCTGCAGCTGCTTGGCATTGGCGCTGGCATTTACAGCTTTGTAAGCGCCAATTGTGCCAAACTTTTGCTGCTGCTGCTGCTTGAGCGCGGGCGTTGCCGTCACATACGGCAGATTCTTAGCATTCACATAGCTGAGCTGCTGCTGCTGCTGTTGGTGTTGTGACTGGGAGGACAGTGCGGGCGCCTGTTTGGACAGCACCGTGAGATTACTGAGCAACAGCTTCGAGTTATGCGGCGGTGTTGCAGCGGAGGTGTCGATAATGACGTTGCTGGTGCTGCCATCGGTCGTGACAATTTTGTAGATCTGCGGATTGAGCAATTCATGTTGCTGCTGCTGCTGCTGGGGCAAATGTTGCTGCTGCGCTGTTGTCGTACGCACCGCGTACTTCTGAGCGGGTTGCGCCTGAATGGACATGCGCCGCTGCATAATCCGCTTCAGCTGTGCCTGCGTCGACAAACTGCTGCCATCAATCACAATGTGTGGCGGATGCTGTTGCTGCGGCCCACTGATCCCGATTCGTGTGCTGGCGCTGCTATTGGTGGTACTGCTGCTGTTATTGGCGCTGCTACTGCTGCTGCCGACGACAGGCTCCACGAAGACCGTATCGTGCGTGGACATGGGCATTTTTACGAAATTCAATTGCTCGCGAAATAATATTTTATTATATATATTATCTCTTTTGTCTTTCTATATAGAAATGATTTAAAACTAAGTCAGACCGGGCGGGGGAGGCTGCTTTTAACTGGTGCTAAGTTTTTGTTGCTCTTCTTTTTGCTGTTGCTGTGCATTAACTTTTGGCATTTCACAACACTGCCTCACTAGACATCTTATTCACTAGAAGCTTTTGCCGCTGCGGCCGCCGATGATGTTGTTGCTGCTGCTGTTGCTTTAGTATTTTGGTATTTTGTGACTTTAGTCGCGTTGCACTGCAGTTCCTATTGCTGCTGCTGCTGCTGCAGTTGCTGCTGCTTCTATTGGTGATGGTGCCCCCAAACCTATGGGGGCCTAATGCATAACCAGAAATGCTCTTTTCGGCGGTGTTTGCCTGACCGCTGCTTGCGGCTGTTAATTGTGGGTGGCGCACATTCAAATTGCATAAACGATTTCCAACACTGTGCCACATTACATTGTTAGCCATTACAAACATAACGGTGCGTGTATTATCTCTTTTTCTTTTGCCTCTACTTCTACCAAGTCGACGCTTACTTTTTCTTGCGTCTCCTGTTAACTGTAGCTTTGCAAGTTCTATTTTAGCACTCGTTGTTCTTTTTATCGGTTGTGTGTCGTTGTTTTATTATTACTATTTTTGTTTTTGTTTTTTTTTTTTTTTCTCTTGTTGTTGTTGTCCAGCACAACGAAACTGCTTTAAATTGAACTCATTAAACGATCCTTCGTTGTATGTTCCATTTGCTGCAATGATATAAAGGGAAAACAATATAAATATTTATTTTATTTATTTACTATAAATCATAAATAAATATAGTAATTATAAATCAGATTATTTCTTTTCATTCATATTCTTATAACAAAACATAAATAAACAAATGTTAATAACATTCAGAAACTAATTTAAATTCTGCAACCGATTATCGATTAGTGTATCTGATTTATCGCCACAGCGTTGCCAGATGCCAGTTTGAAACTTATGTAATGACAAAAACCAAACGCATGCGCGTCACAAATTCTTGTACTTTTTTCATTTGCTTTTTGTGTGTCTTTTGCGCTTACACCTGCAGCGCGAGTAGAAGAAACCAACCCGTCAAAACTTGATAATAGAGAGAGAGAGAGCCGACACACAGTAAGCACCGCGAACATCAAGCTGCCAAAGCAGTCAAAGCAATACGTTTTGAACCTGCATTGTTTACATGTGTATGCGTGCGCAAGTACAGTGGAGCCGAACCATCATTTGCTTTGCCCCCTTTGAATCACTGTGTACTTTTGCTCAGCTAAATAAAACCTGTTATTTTGTCTCGTACTTAGGTCAGTCAATCATATTTATGATACATATACATATGTAAGAACTCCTAATACTAAGGCAGTAGAATATTAATAACAAAGAGTTTTAGTTTCAGTTTCTGGTTCCTATTAGAATAAAACTTTAAATTTAACATTAATTTACATTTTTATTTAATTGTTTTATTTTTATATATTTATTTCATTCATGTTTTCATTTTCTAGTTTCTAAATTTTATTGTTTGATTGTTGTTTACATCCAGCCACCAGCATTATCTTTTTTAGTTTATTTCTCCTTCTACTTCGGCTCATTGTTTGGTATTTCTGCTATGCGCATGTTTCTTTAATTTTATAGTTTTTTTCTTATTTTTTTGTTTGCAGTTTCTCTTCACCTAGCTATTCGCATTTACAATTTACACACATCGCAACTATATATGTATATATAAACCGTACTGTAAAAGTGCATGTGTATGTATTTGCTGTTAGTTTTGCTTTGCTTTTGGCCGATGCCAAAGCCAAAGCAAAAAGTGAATGCACTAATTTTGCCTTGGCATCCGGCGCGGCATTCATGGCAGTCGACGACATCGTCTTATTTGCCGCTACAATGTGGTTATTGCTGTTGTTGTGGCTACTGTTTGCAGTATCTATTGCTAGTTGTCTCGTCTCCTCTTGGGCTGCACTTGGCTCTCGCAGTTACTGAGTGCGAGCCTATTGAAATTTCATTTCTAATTGAGACGGAGGCAGCGAGGGCAACACACATTTGCATCGACCGCTGCTCAATTGAATGCGCGTTGCATGTGTTTATTCTGTTGTTGTTTTGTGTATGCCTTTACTTTGCCATCAATTGAAACAAAAATAAATGGAAAGAGAGAATAAACCACAAAATTCACCAGAATTGCGAAATGCTAATTGCACAGTCAATGTGTTTATGTAACCCCATGATATGTGTTATAAATATGCATGTATGCAAATATTTTGCCAAACGTATAACACAAATTAACAATGTATAACAGCTTATTTAGTCAGTTATGTAACAGTGCAATTCCTACTCTTAAGCGCATGTATGTATGTACATATGTAGATGCTTAAATGTAATGTAATATTCAAGTATTTTCAACAATTTTTTTTTTCTGTTTACACATACATATGTATGTATGTTTTTAAAGCCCTAATACATATGTATATGCATGTATGTGTAATCATGTGTGCTCACATGAATTATTTCCGTTTGATGTTTCCCAATAACAGCGATAAATAACAACAAAATGCGCACAGCCACAAGATAACAACAGCAACAAATTTATAGACTCGTGCTGATTTGCTACATACATATGTATGTATGAATGTACATATATAGTATACGTATGTATATATACAATTGCCAACAATTTATAAAATAAGCAATCTTTTAAAAGTTTTACTACAGTTAAGTTATAATATAAAATGCACAAACACATGCGTACACTAAAATGAGCACACACGTCACTTAAGTGTAAATGCGAAAAAAAAAATGTATTAGCAAAAGCTTTAACCCTACCCCAACCAACTTCTAAAATGCGCGCCATAAACAATTTACACTCGCGTAAATCGCTGTTCGTGTGCGTATACATGTGTGTGAATAGCAAACTTCCGAGAGAGAGCAAGTTTGAATGCACATTAGAATATATTGACACACACACATATACACACGTGCATACGAACTCTGCGAATGACCGCGGTTCTTTTCTATAAGCTTTGCTAACGTTGAAAAGAGAAAGAACTCACTGTTTAGGAAAGCAAAGGTTGGGCACTGTCACTCACGGCGTCAGGTCATAAGCAAAGCAAAGCGAATCAAAGCTACCCAATTTAAAAAGAGAGAAAATCTAATCGGCACAAACGATCGATAACAATAGCAGTACACACTGTTTATCGACTACTCGCAGTCGCACTAGTAGACGTTGTAAATGCATCACTACGTGTGACTTGATTACAACAATAAGACTAGCTAATTTAGGCATTGCATTGCATTCTCACTATGTAGACATCAATACATCATGGGCAGCCGCACACCCAGCCTCATACACCTACATACATACATACACTTTGCATGGCACATACAATGTATCTGTATTTGTGTGTTTTGCATATGGGTTTGTTGTTCATGATGCCACCTCTCAGCTAAGTGTTGCGAGTGTCAACTAATTGCGTCTTATTTTTCTATTTGTCGCGCGTACTCTATACGCTTGTATGCCCATGCCCACACCCCACTGGGCGGTCATGATTGAATAGCTCTATTGGATAAGCCTCGTACAGCCTCGTACAATTTGCACATCTGTTTAATTGCTTAGTTATATGGTATTAATGTGAAGCAAAACATATTAAGTACTAACAAGAAATATATAAATATTCAATAAATACACATGTACTTGTTCATATTTATATACATATGTATGTACATACATATGTAATCTAATAGGCTACACGTTTAGAAACTTCTTGCACATCCTCTTTCGACTATAATACCTATGCATGTGTGCGTATTTTGGGTGCATATGTATTAATATATACATACACCTAATACACATGCATTTGTATATTTTTGGCGGGGGTGTATTCGGAAAATACTGACATCCCTTGAAATATCGAATATTTTTCTGATTTTCCATTGCATTGTTCAGATTGGGGGTCTGTGCACATAAGTTTCGTATGCGCCAAACGAATACAAATACATATACATATTAAAAACTTGTCCGTCGACTTTTGCTTTCATTTTTGCTCATACCACAGAAAGTAGCGAAAAATCGTACAGAGCAGGCGAGGCAAAAATCACGTATGCGTAAAGAGTAGCATTGGCGGCGTGTAGAATGAACTATGCGCGAAAGAGAGACAAACATAGGAGACACACACCAATATGAGCAACTGCAGCCAACTTAATGGAGTACACGCGTGTAACAGCGAGAATAGATAGTAAATTATTTGACGAAAACATAACACACGATTAGAGTGTACAGCAAAAATGAGAAAACCAAAGGAAAAAGAAAAAATCTAAGCAACGGCGGTACTGTTCTAGCAAATAAATTTTGTATGAAACGCAATTTCAAAATGGCGGAAAATCGCAAATACCTTTACCATATGCTTAAAACAAATATTTTTGTAAATAGGATGTTCCAAATTATTTTATTTTGTTTCGTTATTGATGCGCATGTCAAAACAATACAACGTGAAAAGAAATATAAAGTGGTTGAAGATTATGTTTAAATGTACTTAAATAATTTGCATTTGCTTGCTAACAATTTCGAGTAGAAATATTATAGCCATATTGTAAACATTCTATTTCATATATTTAGTGAATAACTGCTACTAAAAACATTTGTTCACATTTTATATACATTGTATATATATTTACTTTACTTTGCATAGCTGGCAACTCTAAGGAGCTCAATTATGCACAACTAACTTCACGTTGCACAAAAGAAAATAGCAAGCAAAACAAACGAATGCGCAAGCTATATGCCATACACGTTAGTGGAACAGAGAACAATATATTTTTACATTGGAGGAAAAATATGAAATTAAATATGGCGACCCACTACGACAAAAAAAAAAAACTCGAAAATGACAATAGCACCGTAAACATTTAATTTGACAACATAAGCTTTAGTAAAGAAAACAGCACTTTACTTGCAGCACATATACACCCAGAGTACTTTAATTTTCAAGTTACAAGCGAATTAATCAACTGACATTCCTATATGAAATCAAGCTAACTTTACGCGCGCATTGCTGTTGTTGTGTTTAGAATGTTTTACTCACCGTGAATGATTATTATATAGTTTCACTTCATTGTACACAACACTAATTTAAATGGCAAGCTCTGATTTTCTATTAATGTGTTGCTATAGCTTTACTTGAATTTTGTTTTGCATTCACTTGCTTGTTTTTTTTTTCTTTTTTTTTTTTTTACATTTTCTCAAATTTTAAATGCACACACTATATTTTGGCTCGCAGGTTTTGATGTTTTAAAACGCGGCGTTGATTTAACGTTTGCTGCCTGCTTAAATAAACGTTTACACTTTGATTAATCAATTTTATTATTAATACGTATGGCATAAGAAACAACGAAAATGCGCACAAAACACGTATTGAGCATGTGCCAGAGTGAGATAACTATATTGTGTTGTGCTGCGCGCGCACTTGTATTATAACAGCAACATATAGTGTGGTCGTTTTAACATACGGAAATACGCATGCCAACTAGTAAAAATCCTACCTATTATCGCCTATTTTATTTTGTTCGCGTTGCTTCTTCTTCTTCTACCTTGTCTTTCTTTAGCCTATTACTACTGCGCCTGCCATTCCACAGTGTACTTTATAGTGCTGTACGTACATTAATTTTGTCTTTCTGTCTGTTCGTCGATACATACATATATGCATGCATGTACACACACGGCGCCACTGAAATATGTACCTACGCACATATATAAAAATCTATACGCGGATATTGCCGCTCTTATACACACAATTTTTAATATTTTAATATTCATATACAATATGATTTTATAGGGTAAACATAACCGCCAACTAGAGAAACGAATCGGCGCAAGTTTACTGATATTAAGTAGATATTCAAGTACACTCAAAAGTTAACTCTTCGTAGCTTTTTTGTAAAATGCACAATAAATAAAAAAAATTAGACTGTAGTTTGATCAAAAATATTTGTAACTACATTTGTACAATTCCTCTTTACATTTTATACCTCGTTTCGTACTCGCACACAAGCACACGCTTAAAAATATACAATGTATGTATGTATATAGACCGCTGCTACAACACTTTAATGGCATCTCGCTTGCTCTAACGTTTTATGCGCATTTTACCTTTCACGTCCTATGTGTTTTTCATCTTTACCAACACGCTAATAAGATAAATTTTAAAACTACATTTTAAGCTATAACTAACACGTTTCACCATTACATTTTAGTGCATTGCGTAAGTGGCACTAGAAAACAGTGCACAGAACAATGTTTTAACAATTTATTTGTTGTTTTAACACCTTTAAACGCGTATCACACTCCGCGTTACTCCGACTCTTCTTCTTGCTCTAGTGTAAACGCAAGAATGTTAACTTATGGTTATGTTAGCCATACATTTTACTCAAATGGTACTTTAAGTTATTAACAGAGCTCATATTTGTACATGACAGTGTTGCAGAATGAATAATTAAACATCTTGCAGCACTGCCATGAAAGCAGGGATTTCTTTATTATGGCACTGCCAACTTGTTGTTTAAAACAGCTGATAATTGCGAGAATAAATAAATAATGCTACGATGGAAGTAAATCCTCTGGCTGTAATACTTGCCTACTTCGACAGTAAAGGCGATCGCCTGCTGTATCGATATCCATACCACACATTAGGCCAAGCGCATAAGTTGGAAGAGCCCCGAGAGGAGTTAGTTAACAAAAAACGAAATCCCTTCGCCGTCGCCCACACAGATGATTTGCTGCAGACGCCCACGCAACAGAGCCAGAATCAGCAGGGCACAGGACAACTCCAGGGCTTCGCAGATGACGTACTATCTGCTCTATTTGCCGTCAAGCCGCAGTTGTGCAACCAGAAGTTCGAGCTGAAGCTGAATGATGTGCGTTTCGTTAGCCATCCCACATTGATTAGCTCAGCCTCAACAGTTCAAGTCAATGCGGGCAACAGCCAAGCCCTGGCGGTCAGCAGCAGCTCAGTAGCCGGCGGTGCGGCCAAGAAGCAGCAGATGCTGATCAACATTGTGTTCGCACTGCACGCCCAGGCCAGCTATTCCATCGTCAAATGCTACCACGAGCTGAGCAAGCGCCTGGGGCTGGCGCTCAAGTTCGAGGAGCAGCGCAGCGGCTATCTGACGGAGCAGACTGCGCTGATGGCGCGTACCCACGACGAGCAACAGCAGCAGCCGCTGGAGCGTACGCTCGAGCTGATTGCGGAACGCTGCAGCCTGGCGCAGGCCCTGAAGTCCATCTGCAATGATCTCTGCACCACCGGACTGCTCAGCACTACACTAAATCAGAATCTAACGCTGACCTTCTGTCTGCCTGCCAAGGCCCATCAGTTGCACAAGAAGGGCAGCATGGTGGATCCGGAGACAATCGATCGCTGTCTGCGCGCCCTCAAGCCGTATCATGGCATGCTGCTGCTGGTGGACTTTGCTGAGCTGCTCGACTGTGTGCCGCCGACGGGCGCCCGCATGCTATGGCAGCTGGTGGATGCCTACAATCCGTTGATCAGCCTGCAAAGCATGGCCTCCAATGCGGATCTGAGCATCGAGCATGTCTATAAGCTGGTCTCTCACCTGGTCTACTGGGCCAAGGCCACCATCATTTATCCGCTGTGCGAGACGAATGTGTATGTGATCGCGCCGGATGCACCGCTGCACACGCGCTCCCACCTGGTAGAGAAGTTCTCCACTCGCTTTGCGGGCATGTCCTTGTTCGAGGTCATCTCGGATTTCTCCCTGCCCACGTCCATTGGACACCTGACGACGCCGCTGCAGCAGCCGGCACGCCAGGGCATACTCGCCCAGATGGTGCTCTGGATGCTGCAGCATCATCTGCTCATGCAGCTGCACACCTACGTCCAGTTCATGCCTAGCGACGTGGATGACGAATTTGGGGACTCCGCCTCCTGTGCGCATGTCGCCGCCGACAATCTCACCGAGGAGGAGCAGGACAGTAATCACACCGAAGACGAAGCGATGAGCCGCGTTCCGGATGATGATCCCGTGCACGGTGGCTCCATGCTCAGCATGTCCAGCCAGCCGCTGCCAATGCCCACGAATTCGCATCGTCGCCATCTGACGGACGATCACTTCTCCGTCGCCTCCGATAATATCGCGGTGCAGCCCTCGTCCAGTCACAAGTCGAACTTCAGCATGACGGCCTCCATGAGCACGGACAACTGCGACAGTCTCGACTCCATGGAGGATGAGCAGAAGCTCAAGGAGCTGCTGCAGGTCTTCAACGATGCGGATCGCGCTGCCATACGTCGCATCCCCGCCTCCCTCAACCTGGACGATTTGTCGCTGCTGGTCAAGCTCTACCAGATGGGCTACTTCAAGAGCGAACATCACCTGGAGGAGATTATGTATTTCGAGAATTTGCGTCGCTCCCAGCTGCTGCAGCTGCTCGACAAGTTCCGTGACGTTCTCATCCTCTACGAGACAGAGGACCCGGCCATAGCCTCCATGTACAACAACAAGTAGAATTTACAATAAAGCAAGCATTCCAAATGCATTATGAATGTAACAAACCATTGCTGCGAATATTTTTTGTAATTCGTCAGGAAATTTGATGGATAACAGAATTTTGTAGCTAGCCATGTATGTTGAATATTGACAAGTTGTCAAAATGATTTAGCTTACTATGCCAAAAGTTAGCTTCTCGAATGTATTTAAGTTTCGTTAATATCAATATATATAAACGATTTCTTTCTTATTTAATTTAAAACTTTATTTCCGAGATATTGTCTAATAATTTTACTAACTAACTGAATTATACACTCTCAATCAGAATACACTATCTATAAAAGTGTGAGCTTAAAAATAAAAATACACTTTTAAATTTTCTAAATGAGCTTGGACTCTAGGAGGTAGTAAGTTTAGATACTACTATTTAGTTACTAAAGTTTTCTTAGGCTCTCCGAAATTATCATGTCAAAAAAAAAAATTCAACAAAATAGTATTTCTCCTTAAAATGTTTAGGAAAATAAATTCGAGTGATATTGCATTAAGGATTTCAAAACTTCTATGACCCTTGATGGGATGTTTAAGAATAATGGACTATTCAACTATTTGTTTTATTTTAAGATTAGGGTCTTTTCGTTAATATTTAAGATAATACAAACTAGAAATCTATAAAAAGAAAAATAAATTCAAGTAAATTTTATGAGCAAACAAAGCGCATAGAATTGAAGAGAAAACACATTTCGTTTACATACATAACATAAGCTTTATTTGTTGAGTATACCTAACTAACATTGAGTTGACTTGAACAACATGGACTTTATCCAAGTCGAAAAAGTGCTTAAAATTCTAATAGCCAGCCGATTGAAATTTCTGTGAAACGTTTCGTATACGCCTATATAAATATATAGATATACAGATATATATTCCTAAGTCTAGTTTACAAAAATATATATATATGTATGTATATATATTAATTACATATATATAAATGTACTTTTTACTTATAGTTAGATTGTAGCTAGCTAATTTAAAGATGTGATAGATCGTTTTAAATGACTCGATTCGCAGCTGAACTGCCATCAGCGTTGGAGTTTGAGGTGCTTACAAAAAGCAGTAACTGTAGTAGAGTTTTTATCAATTTGCCTTGATAACGATTGTGGATCAAGCCTTTAGCAGCAAATAAACGAAGACAGCTTGTCGCTAGGATTTGTTGTTGTTGCTGCTATTGGAAATGTTGTTGTTGTATAGATAAGGTATCAAGTTGGGTTCGATTTCCAGCTGCTGCCGCAGTATGGAGCTCATCACAAACTCCGTGGAGACAATATGGCACTTGGGATTGCCATGACGCGTCAGATCCGCGCACAAATGCATATCCGTTGGGCAGGTAACAATGATATATGAGTCGGGCGCTTGCACATGCGCCTCAGCCACAGCCGCACCGCTGCGCCGTTTGAGCTCCACTTTGCCGCCAGATGATTCGATCATGCGTATGATTTCATCACGCGCCGGAAATACATCCGGCGTAACATAGAAGTATTTGCCCGCAAAGAGTGTCGAACGTGTCGGCGCACACAGAACGGCATCCAAATCGAACTGCAAGTTCTCATCGACGGGTATATGGCGAATGCGATACTCGTCAGGCGGCACAAATTTACCGGCTTTTGCGCTATCTATCAGCCAGGTGGACTTGAGCACGTAGTCAACGTGGCAACAGGCCTGAATCAATTTGCAGGTGCGACTCTCGCGTGTCATGACCAAATGTGTTGCATCCGTCGGACTGTCCACGACAATGCCGCCGAGCAGTCTACAAAAAATATAAATTGATATATATATAAAAATTCATTGTCGTTATTTTTGTTATTCATCAACTCACTCGACAGCTTTCTTGAGCGCCTCCGCATCGGCGACCTGGGAGAAAATGACCTTGGGCGGCTTGGTTGTCTGCGGATATTCAATGCAAACGATTTGCTCGGGCAGATGCTCCTGGTAGACGCACAATTTCTGGCGTTTCAGCTTCTGCTCGTTGGCATACGGATCGGAAAGATGGCGCTTGACGCGCTCATGCGCTTCCTGGGTCAGATTAATGGGCGCCTTCCAAGCGGCTGCAATGAGTCGGCAAATTAAGCATTTAGTCCATCATTCTATAAAATTATTATTATCAATTTCTCACCTAGCAAATGCTGCACCAGATTGCATTCAATGCGGAACGGTGCGGCCAGATTGTACTGCTGATACTTGGGATTCTCGTACTGGGTCAACCCACTCAGATTGCCGATGCAGACATCGCTCAGCCAGAGGGCATTCACCATGGGAATGTTCCACTCTTTGGCCGCATTGAATTTGTTACCCTCCAGCTGCTTGCAGACGACGAGCGTATTCACCTTGGACAGATAGGAGGTGTAAATGGCGCCACATTCCTCGACCATCTGTTGCAATCGCACCACCTCCTCGCCCTCAAAACCCTCCGAGGTGATGATGTAGCGTTCCAGCGGCTTACGATAGCCAAACTGACTGGGGAAGGGCAGGTGCAGGGGCTGCCAGGGCGGCGTCAGCTGCCGCTTCAGGCAGATATCGCTCAGCCAGTAGGCGGTCACACAGCGCTTGGCATCGCGCAGCGCCTGCATCACCATGCCATGGCGCTGGGTGCGGCAGATGACGTGGGTCACGCGGGCGCAATAGACGCGCTCGATGTCCCCGCCAAACTGTCGAATGGTGTCCAGCCAAATGGGCAGCTCATCGCTGTCCGTCTCGTCGTATTCCACAATGTAGAAGGTGCAGCCAACCAGGAACAGATCGGGGGGCAGCTTCAAGTTCGGATTGTGGCCATAGAACTGGGGCCGCGGTGGCATCGGAATGGGCGGCTGGCCTGGACGCACCTGCATGTAAACGTGCGGTGGACCGCCGGCTACCTGCACGGGCACACCCACTGGCAACTGTTGTTGCTGCATGTTGGGCGGTGCAACAACAATTTGTTGCTGCACGAGATGTTGTTGCGGCAACTGTTGCTGTGACACGCCGACAACACGTCGCATTTGCTGTGGATGCTGCTGCAACAATTGCTGTTGTTGTTGCTGCTGCTGCTGCTGTTGTTGTTGCTGCTGTTGTTGCTGCAGCATCAGCAGCTCCTGCGGCGTGCGCGGCTGGCCGGGCACGCCCACAGCAGCATTATGCTGTTGTCCCATCATGCGCAATGTGCCAGCTGCAGATGGTGTCTCCACATGTTGCTGCGGTCCAGACGGCAGCTGTTGCTGCTGTGCCACAACCAGTTGTTGTTGCTGTTGCTGTTGCAGTAGCAATTGTTGCTGCTGCTGCTGTTGTGGTGTGCCGGCGCTGACAACAACTTGTTGCACTATCTGCTGCTGCTGTTGTTGTTGCTGCTGCTGTTGTTGCTGTACATCGCTCATGGAAATGAGTTGCTGCTGTTGAGTCGGCGTCTGTTGTCCATTGTTGCCCAGGCGATTGCTCAGCATATTGGCCAAAGCCGTTTTCGTCTTCAGGTTCATCTGCTGCGGCGTCTGCTGCTGTTGTTGCTGACCATCAGGAGCTGCGACAGAAGTAGAATCAGCGTTAGCCACTAAATCCAATCAAAATCTAATTACGAACTCACCTGTTGCTGACATGACCAATGTCTGTGTCATTATATTGCCTCCTGGCGCACCGCCTACAACGACACCTGTACCAGGAGTAGTGGGCGTGCCCGGCGTGGGCGGCTGCTGCTGCTGTACAATTGTTTGCTGCTCGATGAGCTGGCCATTGGGCCCGGGTATCAACTGCACCGTCTGCTTGCCCAGCTGCGGCGCCGGCGCCGGTTGCATGGGAATTTGCTGCACGCGCAGCTGTTGGCGCTGCAACAACATTTGCTGGTTGGGATCATTGGGATTGAACTGTTGCTGTTGCTGAGGTAGTTGTTGTTGCTGCTGCTGCTGGGTACCACCCGGCGCTTGCTGCTGTTGCTGCTGCGTTATCGGACTCAGGCCGGGCGCACCACTAGCACGCACCACCACCTGACGCGTGCCCTGCTGCTGCAGCCACAACATTTGCTCCTGCTGCGTGAGTCCGCCTGGCATTTGACTCTGCACAATGATGTGCGAAGTGCCTGGCCCCGGCACCGGCACTGGGCCCTGCGCACGTGTCGCCACCACGCTGCCCGGTGCGCCGGGACGCGGTTGATAGGCCACCTGCTGGCGCAGCATGACACGTGGCTTGCTCTGATTCAGTTTTGTTATGTATTCGGCACGTTTGTGCGCATCCAGCGACATGAAATGCGCATGCATCTTCTCATCCAATTGAATCAGTTGGCGCTGCTGCTGCTGTTGTTGCGGCGGTGGCAGCACAAGTTGTTGTTGCTGCTGCTGCTGCGGCTGTTGCGATTGCTGCTGTTGCTGTTGTTGCTGCTGCTGCTGTGCGGACCATGGTGCTTGTGGGCGCAGACCACGCGGTGCAAATTGTGGCGCTTGTTGCTGGGGCGTGGTGGGTGTGCCCGGCAAGGGCGACTGCATGCCCATGCTTGTGGTGGGCGTGCCTGGTGTGGTGGGGGGCAACTGATTTGTTACAGGACTCTGCGGCGACCAATGGGGTTGCTGCTGTTGCAGTTGCGTGTGATGCTGAGGCGATTGCTGCTGCAACATCAACTGCTGCTGCTGCTGCTGTTGCTGTGGCGACTGCGGAGGCGGTGTGCGCTGTGGCAGATGCTGTTGCTTAATAAGCACTTGCTGCATGATCTGCTGAGGAGGCTGCTGCTGCTGCTGTTGCTGTTGTGACACTGGCTGTTGCTGTTGTATAAGTATTTGCTGCTGTTGCTGTGGGGGTCCGACAAGTTGCTGCTGTTGTTGCTGCGCCTGCTGCTGTTTCTGCTGTAGCAATTGTTGTTGCTGTAAATATTGCAAGCGTTGCGGATCGCTGATGACTTGCTGATTAATCACAATTTGTTGTTGCTGTTGTGGCGCCTGCTGCTGCTGTTGCATTTGCAGCCGTTGCTGTTGTTGTTGCTGTGTGAGTAATTGCTGTTGCATTTGTGGAGGCGCCTGTTGCTGCTGCGGCGATTGTTGCTGCTGTGCTAACATCATTTGATTTGGTGGCATTTGCTGCTGTTGTTGTTGCTGCTGCTGCTGTTGTTGCTGCAACAGTTGTCGTTGCTGCACAAGCTGTTGCTGCTGCTGCTGTTGTTGCTGCGACAGATTCGTGGAGTTTACTATGAACACATTTTGGTTTTGCTGATTCTGTGCCAAAATCTGCTGCTGCTGCTGTGCGCTGAGCTGGCTGAACTGCTGCTGACTTATGATAAACTTTTTGGTTTGCATGGGTTGTTGTGGTTGTTGCTGCTGCTGTTGTTGTTGTTGCAATGGCTAAAAGCAGGTTGAATATAAAATGTATTAGAGACATTTTAGTAATTGAGTAATATGCAATCTTACGTGTTGCTGCGACTGCTGCGTCAGCACCTGCTGTTGTTGTTGCTGCTGTGGCTGCTGCGGAAACTGTTGTCCCAGCAACTGCTGCTGCTGTTGCGGTGGCTGTATCGTTTGCTGTATAATACGCACCTGACCGCCGCCGCCAAGCGCAATATTTTGCTGTTGCGTGAACTGCACTTGTTGCTGCTGCTGCTGTGGCTGTGCTTGCAGCTGCTGTTGTTGTGGCAATTGCTGCTGTTGTGCCTGCTGCTGCTGCTGAGGTATCATTTGATGTTGTTGCTGCTGCTGCTGCTGCTGTTGTTGCTGCTGCTGCAACTGCAACATTTGCTGCTGCTTCTGCTGCTGTTGCTGTATGCTCATCATGTGACTCTGAATTATCTGTTGTCCCTGCGCGGTTGAAGTGTTTATCACGTGTCGCTGGGTGATGACTTGTTGCTGCTGTTGCTGCTGCTGCTGTTGTCCAGAGGCGAGTTGTTGTGATATTTGTTGCGGCTGTTGCTGTTGTGCTTGCAGTTGCTGTAAAGGCTAGAGTGAAAAATAAATGAGTATACGGAGATATATTCTATGTTTCAGGCTTATTCTGAGCAATCCTTTTGCTAGACATACCCTCTCTGGTTGTTGCTGTTGTTGTTGTGGTTGCGTTGCTTGTTGTTGATGGAGTGGGGATTGTCGTGGCGAGGGTGTGTGTTGCTGTGTAGGCATTTGTTGCTGTTGTTGTTGCTGCTGCTGTTGTTGTTGCTGCTGCTGTTGTTGCTGTAACTGCTGTTGCTTCAGCTGCTGTTGCCGCATTATCAGCGAATCCTGATTGCTTGACAGCGTCGAACGACTGAGAACTTGAGCCACTTGCACCGGGTCTGTTGGATCGATGGGCTGGACAAATGATTGCTGTTGTTGTTGCTGCTGCTGATGCTGTGCTGCCTGCTGCTGTTGCTTGTTTGCCATGGGCGGTGTTTGTGATATCTGCGGTGATTGCGGCGCTGAGATGTGCTGCGGACTTTGTTGTTGCTGTTGTGCAAGCTGTTGCTGTTGCTGCTGCAGTTGCATGCGTTGCTGCTGATGCACAGGTTGTTGGAACGGCTGCTGTTGTGGGGACATCATGGATGTTGGCGTCGGCTGTTGCTGCGGACTGCCCATCATGTGTTGCTGCTGCTGCTGGCGACTCTGTTGCAATTGTTGCTGTTGCTGACGCAAATGCTGCTGCGCGCTTTGCGGCGAGGGTGGCGGTGGCGGCGTCATTTGTGGCGCAGGCGACTGCAGTTGTCGCGGCGACTGAGGCGGCAACATGTTGCTCAAGTGCTGTTGCTGCTGCAGCGAAGGTGATGGTGTGCCGGGTGGCATGACTGGCGAACGATTTTGGACCAAGCGTGGTGATTGCTGCTGCTGTGGCTGTTGTTGCTGCTGCTGCTGCTGTTGTTGCTGCTGCTGCTGCATTTGCTGCATTTGTATTTGCACCTGCTGCTGCTGCTGCAACAGTTGCTGTTGCTGCTGCTGTATCTGCCGTTGCAGCACCTGTTGCTGTGATGTCAGGCTCTGGCCATTTTGCACTTGCTGATGCAGTTGCATTTGCTGCTGCTGCAGCATCTGCTGCTTGTTCATGATGTGCTGATGCAGAGCTTGCGGCGAGACGGGCACCGACTGTTGCTGTTGCTGCTGTTGAGGTATCTGTTGCTGCTGTGCCACCTGTTGTTGTGGCGACTGCACAGGCTGCGGTGTTGTTGCAGGCTGAGGCGTGCGCGGAGTTTGGCGTCCACTAGGCATGGTGGGCGTGGTAGGCATACGTGGCTGTTGCTGTTGTTGCTGCTGCTGAAGTAGAAGTTGCTGCTGCTGTTGCTGGTCCTGTTGCTGCATCAGCTGCATTTGCTGCTGTTGTTGTTGTTGTTGCTGCTGCTGCTGTTGTTGTTGTTGCTGCTGTTGTTGTTGTTGTTGCTGCTGCTGCTGTGTACTCTTCATTTGCCGCTGCTGCTGCAAGATGTGCTTGATCTGTTGTTGTTGCTGCTGTTGCTGCAGGTTGGCTGGTATGATTTTTTGTTGTTGTATTATGATTTGCTGTTGCTGCTGTTGATTGGGCTGCGGAGGTGCTGGTGGTGGCGCCTGTGGTGCGCTCTGTTGCTGCAATTGCTGCTGCAATTGTTGTTGCTGCTGCAGATTGCGTGGCCGCACAAAAACAACCTGCTGCTGCGCTGGCTGTGGCACTTGTTGTTGTTGTTGTTGTTGCTGCTGTTGCAATTGTTGTTGCTCGGCTGCGGCACGCTCTGCCGATGCCTGCAACTGGGACTTAATGCTGGCTATGCTCTTGGCAGCGCTGTCGTCGCCGAAGCCCAGTATATCAGAGAGCTGGGAAGCTGCTTGGGGCTGTTGTTGTTGCTGCTGCTGTTGTTGTTGTTGTGGTAATTGCTGTACCAAATGTTGCTGCTGTTGTTGTTGCTGCTGTGCTAATTGCTGTTGCAATTGCTGCTGCTGCTGCTGTTGTTGTTGCTGCTGTTGCTGTAGATTTTGTTGCTGCTGCTTCTGCGCACGTTGCTTCTCGATTGGTTTCAGCAATCTGGGATGATAGGGCTCGCAGGGCAGGCAGCTCTTGTATTTGACGCAATCGGTGACCCAATCGGGCGTAACGATGTTCATCGCATTCTTGGGCAGCGCCAGCGCTTTATTGTAAATTGTCCCAGTGGCGGCGCCGCATACCAGATGCGTATTGGTCGCCCCATTCGTGTTAGTGATTACGGCTCCGTGGAAGGTCAACATAGCATAGAGACGCCTCCGATCGCTGGGCACCACGTTCGTAATGGCTGCCCGTATGCCGCGAAAGAAACGCGGCTGGCTGGGATCGAAAGCACGCGTCGAGGCCATGCGACCCAGCTTGGCGCTGTGCAATATCCATTGTTCGATCACAGGTATCACATTGTAGAGGTCCAGATTCATGGACAGCTCCTCCTCGGAGTAGTTGCTGGCACATATCAAATGCGTGATTTGGTCAGAGAGGAAAAGCTTCGATTGTGCGCCGCCGTTCTTAAGCAAGCGCTCGCTCTGCAAAAAATAACAAAACAACAGATTTATTCAGTTTCGAAACAACCAACTTTAGAGTCGAGTAAAATTTAATATTGTGTGCAGGGCAATTGCTAAATATGTACTTTGTACATTAACAATTTGACGGCTCAAAGGTATGCAAGTATTTGATTATTCAACATAATTTGATTTGATTTTTTTTTAACATTTATATTTTGAAATTCATATAAATTTTGCTAGAAGTTCGTCAATGTATCGCTCATCTCTAATATATTATACATATCTAATTAATACATTCAAGTATATTAATATTCCACAAATTTAGATATTAATAATAAAAACTTAGTTTAGAGCTATTATAAAATCTAAATATTCATATAGATTTTGCTAAACAATTTTCGCAATATATCGCTCATCTCTATCTAGACACACACACATGCACACACACTCCTATGTCTAGAAATTTGCCGGCAACATTTTATGGCGCGAATTTGGACATGCACAAACGTGAAACTCCCTGTGCTGCCAGCACTGATAAATTTGTCTTCGATATGCAATCAACAGCAAATGTATTGTTTTAATGCCAAAAAGACACGTTTACTGTATATTAGTTAATTGCACTAGTTAAAGTCGCCTTGTGCCCTGTACAGCTGCACCAGCAACGCACACACACGCAAAACTATAATCCTACACGCGCGTACACATGTAACACTCACACACGCACACAAACACACAATGCCAAATAATACAACAGCGGGCGCGCACGTACAGCCCTTAGGTCTTCGTCCGAGAAGTCTCAGTGTTTACCTCGTCATCCAGGCTGCCGAGCACATAATAGATCACATCCTCGAATAGCTTGTCGCTTATTTTCAAATTTTCCATTTCTTTGTTATTTCTAGACTAGCATGCGCTATTGCTTTTGCTCAAATTTCACTTTTCTTTCGTTTCCCTTTTGTTGCTGCGGCTGCCGCGGACATGGATATGGTAGGGCCTGCAGCTTCACTTTCACTGAGCACCCATCGCACACGATCGTTGAAATTTCCAAACTAGCACAATGTATAAGAAAAGAAGCGCTTGAATTGTTTAAATACATTGAACTAAAGCCTAGATAACTTGTATTCCTTTAGATTTTACGGAAGCCCATCCGTCTCTTGTATGCAACAAAAACCAACGCTAGTGATGTGCTATTTGCCATATCGATTGACTAATGCCAGGTATCGAGGACAAGTCGATAAAAAGATGTTAACCTATGCTCGATTTGCTTAACATAAATTTGTTATGTAAACTGACTGCTAACAGATTTCTGTATAAAAGCGGACGCAAAATAGTCAACTGCTCATTTGCTTTGGGGATAAGGAAGGATTTAGTTGGTGAGTTAGAGCTGAACATCTTTTTAAACACTCGACAAATATAAGCCTGCATTAAATAGTCTGCTAAACTACGTAATAAAGTGCTCAAATTAGTTTATAATTTATAAACTTTTAAATATATTAATTTGCTTGATTTTTTTTATACAAATACACGTTGGCCTATACATATTATTAGCTTATATTTTATAATTTTTTATCTTAACACATTTAAGACATATATCATGAAAATGATTCCTTACCAGTTTTATTTTATTAACTCTGTTTCGCTTAGTTTTTACTATGTATTTTTCTATTTTCGGTTTGATGTATTCTTTGTTCTTTTCTTTTTTTTTATAATTTTTAAATTTTTGTTGTAAAATATCTACAGAGTGGGAAATTCTCTTTAGAAGCGTAGAAAATCTCTTGTAAGTAAATTATTTGATATTGCGGTTGCATAATTACGGATGTGTTTTGGGTTGTTTACTATTCATATTGTTTTTGTTGTTGAAAATAGAGGAAAAGCAGCGCCTCCTGCTCATAACTGGGCTGGGAGGAGAGACGCGACAATAGCTCCAGCAGCTTGTTCGAATTTCTTGTCATGCACGACGGCGTTCTTCATCAGTATGAATCATGAGGCGCTGTTCGATTCGCCGTTGCTCTCATGAAAATTGGTGCCATTCACAATAAACGAAGTGCCCAGGCCATACAGGTGACCCGAATATTTCGCATGGTCGATATTGTCCTCAAAGAACATCTGAAAATAAATAATATTTAATAACAGTTTCGACACGTGTAGATCATTTTAATTACTTTTTGAAATTGGGCAAAAAAGAAGTTAGAATGAGTTAGTAAGGCATGAATGATAAGCAACATGAACAAACATTAAGCATATATGTATGTGTGTGTATGGAGTGTGAAGCTACAAAGAAGAAATTGAAGAACACAAGAGGATATTTGTACATAGTTAAATAAATTTCAAGTTACATACCATTTACCAATTTGTGATGTCTTTCGAAATTAAATATTTTATTGTTTAATTTTGATTTGATCAAACGACTTTTTGTAATACTATTTTAAACAGGTTAAACACTTGCTATAAATAACATTCCACAGTGCAATGAAAACTTTGTGAAAACAATATCCCAATTCACTCATAATTATAACGAAAAAAGAAAACATACGCTTTGGTATTAGACACAAAACTGTTAAAAATAATTAAAGCACCAGCTTAAAGCTAACTTATAATAAAAATTGAAAAAATTATATACTGCTTCATGAATATTTTTTCCATGTATCACTAAATAATTTTCACTAGATAATTAAAAAAAAAAAAAAACTATATGGAATGAACTATGTATACTAATACTTTTGTTATCACTATCAAATACCGGAAGAAATAAATTTGTTGAGTTAAGTTAATGCAAATTTTTAAGCAGTAAATAAAGTATTAAAGCAATATGTTTCGAAGTTAAGCAAATGTGTGCAAGCAGATGATAGTGATTAAAAAATATTTCTGATAAGCAAAATACATAGGATATATAGATATAGATATATGATATGTGTCAATGTGTACGTAAAGCCCAGAAACCAGAAATGATTAACAATAATGAAAAAGAAAATTATTGAATTTCAATTCATTGTTTTAATTTTCTATTCAAATTTCAGCAAACTTAGCTCGTTGCACTAATATCTTCATTTTTTTTTTTTTTTTTTTTAAATTAAAATGTTTCACATGATATTATTTTTTTTTTTTTTTTTTTTTTTTTTTTTTTTACAACTGTAACTAACTAAAAATGTGTTTTTTTGTTTGTGTTTTTCTTCATCAAGAAATAAAGTTTGGATTTTTACAAAAATTGTGTTGGGTTAGGTTTTAGCCGATGAAAGTGCGTTGCATGCAGCATAACAAATATAATGTGTTTCGTATGTATCCAGCGGCGTCTAAAATCTGATTAGGAGTATTATAAGTACGTAAGAGATAAACAAAAAAAAAAAAATAGAGGGAGAAGGACTATGTACACAAGGAGAGAAATAAGAAAACAATTGATGAAAGTAAAAAAGAATGTGTTTTCGAAACATTAAACCTTAATAGCTCATAAATGAAAAGTGGTTAATGAAAAAGCAAGTTATTTGCAATGCATCTGCGCAATAACAAGAACAACAACAACAACAACTTCAACAACATAGCACGTGGCAACAGTAGTTACAGCAACACTTGCAACGTTAAGATTGCGCGTTGTTGAGACTGCTGCTGCTACTGCTATTGCTGGTGGTGCTCAAGAGGCTCTGAGTACCAGACGATGTCGGTGGTGCGACGGTGCGTGTATAGACTGTGATGGTAAAGCCTACGGCTTGAGAGCGTGAGATTATTTGTGACATGCTTAGGGTGTCGCCGTTCGTCTTAGCTGTTGTCGTCGTTATTGTTGTTGTTGTACTGCGGGGACTGCTGTAGCTGCTGTTGTCGCTATTGTCATCGCAGCTGCCACTGGTGAGTGCAATAAAATTATTGCTTCGCAGAGTGACCAGAACAACTGCCTTAAGGTGCATGGTATGTTCAAGCACATGAGGAAAGAATGCGTAAGGCTCTTCAATGTCAAAGTGAAAACCAAATGTGTGTTGTACCTCACGCATTTTGAAGAAAGCCATGCCCGTTAATAACGCATCCGAACCGGCCTGATGCTGTGGACCGACACGTCGCAGTTCCAGCTGATCGGCCACTTCTTGCAGGCCGCCCTTCAGATTTTTACATGACTTCATCAAATATTTAATATCGAAGATATTGGGAAAATATATATGCAGCAGCTCAAAGAAGTCGCTTTCGTCCGCGGGTAGATTCTGATCGGTTAACAGCTTCAGGAGATATCCAAAATCGTAGCCAGAGTGAAAGCAGAGCCATTTGATGTTATCCATCAGCACAATTCCCGAGCTCATCAGCAGCTCGGCAAAATCAATTGGATCGATGCCGTCCTCTTCATGTTTCTTAAACTGGATTCCCGAATTCTGAAGCAAATCTATCGAGTCTTGCGCATACATATCCTCGCTGCAAAAGAGTAACAGAGTTAGGATATTACCTCTACGATCATCCCAGCCATACCTTAGATTGAATTTGAAGTTGAACTGCCACGTGGAGTAGCCCGGCGGCGTTTTACCATCATCATCCATAAACGTGAGGCCGAGCTGTATAATCCTCAGCAAATCGACATTACATCTCAGTAATTGATAATGATAATCGGCGGTCGATCGAAATTCACCCACGGGTCGCGCCACAACGCCCGGAAACTCTGTGTCCATGGCAACAAAATGATATTTCTGCACTACCTTTCGTATGGTGCGAAATTCCTCTTCCAAATTATGTTTCCACACGTCCCGTATGCCGCACTCCTCATTGCTGGGTATATGCACCTGGCCATGCGCCCCGCCGCTGATGGCCGATGGCATTGTCTGTGAATGGTTAAGCTTTGTATAACACCTTTTGAAAAATATATATATTCGTGAAAATATGTGAATGTTGGTGTTGCGGTTGTTGGAGCCCATTTGAATGATTCGTTTGATTAAGAATTCCTCACAGCCATTTGTCTTCATTCGACTTCTTTTATTTATTACTTTTTTTTTTGTTGCTTTTACAATATATTTATACATACATATATACATGTACTTATAAAGATATGTATATATGTATACATATAAATATCATATTTTCAAATTTATAGACAAAGAAGTCTCTGGTCCTATATACATATCTAAAATACATATATAAAAACTATTCTTAAACAGCATCAACAGACGACTCGATCTATCGAGATCGAAACTTAGCAGTGCTTTCGAACGACGAATGGAACGATGATGATTTCAGTATCTAATTTTATAATTTAAATCTATAATTGTTCTAGAACTTGGCATAAAATGCATTTGGCATGAATCGATTTTCAGCATACTTTATCCTTTGGATTCAGTTTGTTATATGTTAGTATTCTACAGCATTTAGTCAGAGATCAGTTGACGCTCCTCAAATATCTTAAGAAATATACGATTATTATAGGTATTCAACAGGGCTCCATTTGAGTGTATTTATTGATATGCATATAAAGAAGTGTACAAATAGAAATTTCTTAAATGGAATGTTAGCAACATAAAGATACGAAGTAGCCAGGCCAATTGGTTAACACAGTCGGGATTAAAGAAAATTTTTGCTGTTTTTGGGTGCGAATAGCTATTGAAATACTTTATTGTTTTTTTTTGCCAATTCTGTAGTTAGAGATGTGCAACATAATTTTGCTCGCTGCTTAAGAAAAAACAAATACACATAAAAACAAAGTGGCAATAGAGAAATCTAATTGGTTGATTTTAAGGATTGGTTTACTTTGTGATTGGGAGTTACTTGGGCGCTACTTACATCGTCGACGGTCGCCGTCTGTTGCTGCCGCTGCAGAGCCGCTTCAGCCACCTTCTCACCAAAGTTAACCTTAAGCTATGTATAAGTAATTTGTTTTCTTTCGAGTGTTTTATTTTTTGTTTTAATTTTTTCTTTTTATATATACTTAGTTTGAACTTAGTTCTCTGAGCTTTTTAGTGTGATCTCACAGCATTGCCTGTAAGAGAACGTTAAGCAACGTTGACTTCAAGGCTAGCGAAATTGGAATATTTAAACAACTGTTGGTTGAAATTAACATAAAATGGTAATCAAAAATCAAAGAAAACGAACATGTATTTTTCTCTACTTAGATATCGAAAAGCAAAACAAGTGCAGTCTCATCATCTCATCATAATGCTCTTTTGTTTTAATTTGACGATTTCCTCAGCGAGAGTGAAAGGAGTGGAGGAGCAAGAACTCAACTGCTAGAGTGCCATTACACTATTAGAGATGACACTCGCAGAAGTGAATAAGTCATTTTGAGTACTTGCTTGCAAGCCGCATGTATGGGGTGCGGTCAAAGGTCATGTGACGTGCATTATCAAAATAATGGCGACATATACATACATAGGTATCCAAATAGACGTAAAGAAGACGTTTAACGGCACAATTTAAACTGGAGCACGGCTGAATGCGACTATAATATTTTGCCGCGCTTAAAATGCAACCGCCTTTTGTGTGTGTGTTTGAGAGAAAGAGAGAGATAGCCAAGCGCACACATATATACATAGCTATGTAAGTGTGTTCGTAATCAAACACGCATATGCGGAAAATGTGTGTAGTTTAACGTGAAAATCGAAGGCCGCCACCGTTGTAATAAGGAAGCCCTTATGCCTGCCAATGGCCTAAAATAACGATTGATTTGGCATTACCTTGCCTCTGGAAACTTACCCATTTCATAGTATGCTTGGTTGTTTTTACAAAATGCTTTTTTGGCTGCTGCTGCCGAATGAGTTTCACTTCTCGGGTGCTATATATTTTTGTATTGCTGCAGTTAGCGTTAAGACGGATTTGCGGCTTTGAGAATGGTAACCGAAATAAAGTCCGGTATTAGAGCGATGACTGTGGCGTTGAATAAATTAATTGGCGTGAACGTTGTTTATGTTAAAGTGCCATAATGAAAGAAATGAAACTGTGATAGTGTTAAAAACAGCGCAATGTTTCTAGTGCTGCACAACGAGAAACCAAGAGACAAAACCTGGGCTGCACAATAACTTGTGGCTCTTTTTTGGAATTTTGTATAGCTATGTCTTACTGTGAATAAGTATTTAAAATAAACAAACAAAAATATTTCCATTCTCAATGACTTACTAGGTTTAATTTTAATATTCACTTCGTTGTTTATTTAAATGACTTACATTTTTATTAATGACAAATAGATGGCGCTGCTATCCGCGGTCAAGATGGCAGTTCTTCACAATCAGCTGTTTGAGTTTTAATGCACAATATGCAGCTCGTTTACTGTGTTCATATAGCATTGTGAAATAAAAAACGTAGTAAGTGAGTAGGATGTGCCATTTGAGTAGTTTAGTTAAGGAGATTTATCAAGTAAATTAATTTGGCAAAATTTCATTTGTAATATGTGAGCAGCGTACTTGTCTTTGGCCATATATTCAGTAGGGATTTAGCCATTGAAGCGCGTTGTTGCCGGTGGCCTATGCGCCTTGAGATTCACAATTGATTTGAAAACAAGAAGTAAGTTTGAAATGCAGGAAACCTCAAGAAAAGAACGTTTCATTTGGAACAAATGATTTGCTGAGTGATTAATTCACACATGTTTTTAAGGCTGCGTCATCAGTGAGTAATTTCTAAACATCTTTCACTTGGCCCATTTTTGTGCTTTTTTTTGTGTTTACAGTAAAGTGCTTAATTGAAAGAGCTGTTTGTTGGTAGTGCTGTTATATACTCTTTTTCCACATTTGCACATATGCCAATTGGGACGAATTGATGTCTCTGTGTGTTTGGACTGTTTGTTTACCTGCCACAACCAAAACTAGTTTTCTCTTATCTTGCCAATTACAGGCAATCAATTGGGCATTGACTCACGAGAGAGAGCTTTAGCGGTTAAAAAAGGCGGGCATCCATTAAGCAGCCTAAAAGCACGCATACTGCGCTTTTTCAATTGGTTTCTTGTACATACATATGTATGTAAATAGACCGCTGATAGTTAGTATCTTGTGTGAGGGGTTTTGACGTGGCATTTACTTAGAGCTTGAATTTAAAAGATGTGATAGCTTTGTGACTGCTTCTTGTGCATTTATCATTTGAATTAGATTGCCTGTGAATGTGTTTTTATATTTTTTTCAAAAGCAAGTTAAAGTTATAAATATTTAATAAACATAGCTAACTAGAAAAATAAAAATTTATAAAATTAAAGTCGAAGTATGATCAATAATGAATGTAATAATATAATATAATGATAATAATGATTTAATATAATTTTAATAAGGGTAAAAAATAAATATAAAAGTGCACTTACATTACTTTACATTGAAATTATTAAGGTGATTTTATTCGTAATATATAAAGTGATATATAATGCCCTCATTATAATAAATAAATAGATAATTAACAAAATATTAATAATTAAATATTATTTAAACAATAAATTATTTGCGTACTGGTTCTTCTGATAAGAATTCTTTAGCGAAATTCGATAAATATTTATGTTAGTGTATATGAAGTTGTTATCTCGCCTATTTCATATCTGATTATGAATGCAAATAGTTTCATAATATAACAAGGCTGACTCTAGCTCTTCATATACATTTGAATCAATAATAAATATAGTATTTCGTCTATAATTAAGGTATAGTCCTATGACATAGGACTGAAAGACTGAAATTAAACTTCAACTCAATTGCGCCCATTTGCTTACATACTATATTATTTATTTACATATACTATCTGTGTATGTAGTTTAATGCGAATTTGATTGCTCGCACTGCGATCACGGTTTGTTATGTCGCACGCTTATTAAGTACATTGGATCAATTCGTGCGACATAAACAATTTCTGCACGCGATCGATGGCTGTTTTGAAATTTCGTCAGTCGTCGAGCAGCTGTCGAGACATTCTAAACGCTCTCTCAATTGGTTATCAATTTCGTTCGTATAAAGTAAACAAAAGTTAACAATTGATATAGTTTGGTCTAAAGTTGTGTAACGTGTTTATCTTCCAAAGGTACATTTGTGCAAACATTTCTTTTTTTTTTTTTCATATTTGGGAAAAAGGGGAATGGGATCTTAAGAAATATGTGCGAGAGCTACAGCTCGTTTTGAGTACGATGTAAATTAAAATATGCTTTAGTTTCTGTATGTAAATGATAAATATATAAACAATTACGAATTTCAATGGCAATTAACTCGTGAATCTCTTAAAACTCTTACAGATAGCTCACGATGCCTATGAAGAGCTTGAGTGTTTTGCTGCCGGGCCTAAAATGGCTGCAAGGATATACGGCGCAGGATGCGGTGGCTGATCTGATAGCGGGCATTACGGTGGGCCTGACGGTGCTGCCACAGGGCTTGGCCTATGCCACGCTGGCCGGCCTGGAGCCGCAGTATGGTCTCTACTCCGCATTCGTGGGCGGCATAGTGTACGCATTGCTGGGCAGTTGTCGCCAGGTGACGATTGGACCGACAGCATTGTTGGCTCTCATGACCAGCCGTCACACGGGCTTTGGCCTCGACTCGGGTCCAGCTTATGGCATACTATTGTGCCTGATCTCAGGCATTGTGGAGCTGGCGATGGCTGTGCTCAAGCTGGGCGCCCTGGTGGACCTCATTTCATTGCCCGTTACAGTGGGCTTCACGTCGGCAACGGCCGTCATCATAGGCACCTCGCAGCTGAAGGGCTTGTTGGGTTTGCGTGGCGGCTCTGGGTCGGATTTCTTGAATACCATGCGCTCTGTTTTCGGCAATCTGCATAAGGTGCGCTATGGAGATCTGACATTGGGACTAGTCTCCATATTTGTGCTTCTGCTGCTGCGAGTAAGTTCTTTATGGAGTCTTTTTGTGAGCTTTAACTAAAACGTTTATCTTGCAGAGATTGAAGAACGTCAAGCTGGCAAATCGCGTGGGCAACTTGCGGGCTCAGCAGCTGCTCAGCGGCAGCATTTGGGTTATATGCACCGGCCGCAATGCACTCGTAGTGCTTATGTCTAGTGTGCTGGCTTATAGCCAGTGCGGCCAGCAGGCGGACTGTCCATTCATACTCACGGGCAAGGTGAAGAGTGGCTTGCCCAGCTTGGCGCTGCCCAAGTTCGAGACAACCATTATTGGACAGAATGGCACAGAGGAGCATCAGAATTTTGAGGATATGGTAAGTTAAGCAGTTGATGCAGTCGATACATTATTCGAATATATTCCATCTATTTTGAAGCTTTCGGAACTGGGACCCTCTATGCTGATCTTGCCCATAATTGCTGTGCTTGGCAATGTGGCCATCTCGAAAGCTTTTGGCGGGGCCGGATTAAGTCCGACGCGCGAGCTGGTCGCGCTCTCCCTGAGCAACATTTGCGGCTCCTTTTGCAGCTCGATGCCAGTCACTGGGTCATTCTCGCGCAGCGCTGTCAATCATGCGAGTGGCGTGCGTACGCCCATCGGGGGTTGCTATACGAGTTTGCTGGTGCTGCTGGCTCTGGGTCTGCTGGCTCCCTACTTCCAGTACATACCCAAGGCGGCGTTGAGTGCTGTCATCATCTCGGCTGTGATATTTATGATTGAGTTCGAGGTCATTCGGCCGTTGTGGCGCTGCAGCCGGCGTGAATTGCTGCCGGGCGCAATTACCTTTGTCATGAGCTTGGCAATAGGCGTAGAGATTGGTCTGCTGCTGGGTGTTGGTGCCGATGTCGCTTTCCTTGTTTATCGGGCAGCCAGACCTGTGCTGACCGTCTCCAAGTTGCAAACAATCAATGGCATTAGCTACATTCTGATACGGCCCAAGCATAGTTCGCTGTATTTTCCGGCCATCGAATGGGTGCGCAATGGCATCTCAAAGGCGCTCTCTACGCACGGCACAGCGCCCGTTGTCCTGGACTGCGCTCAGGTGCATGGTATGTGTGATATGAATATCGAATTAAATACTTTTCACTTTAGTACTTCAATATTTCGATCTTAGATTTCGATTTCACAGCCGCGCGCGGCATGGGTAATCTGCACAAGGAGCTGGCCAAGGCGAATGTGCCGCTGTTTCTGATGGGCGCGGACAAGGATATTGGCGTCATATTGAAAGAGTCGACAAACATTGATTTTCCCACGATAGATTGCCCCAATGATCTGGAGCTCATTCTGGAGCACAGTAAGCAATGACTATACATATAAAAAGCCACATATAGATCAAAATAAATATTCTTCTCTTGCAGCTCCCAATTATGAGCTGCATTTGCAAGTGACTGCGCCGCTGGTAGACTCAAACGCCGACGACATAGTCACTGAACTGAGCACACTGAGCGCAAAGAGTACGTGAACATATCGAAGTTTCGCTTATAAACAGAATTGCTTACTGCAGAGCGCACACAGTTACAGTTGCCGTCACAATTGAATACTCTTCCAAAGCAGATGCTTTTTACCTCTATCTTTAAGCTTTTTCACAGTTCTAGTTAAGTTTTTAACTGCCAAACATCCCGTTGGTTCGTTGTCATTCCTCTATTTATACCCCAAACGAATAACTAACTTATAAATTGTAAATATGATTTATGTTTTCCATGTTCAATTAGATTAAGTTATGTTAACTTCAGTTGCACTGCATACGGGATATTTTATTACGAATTCAAAAGAGAGAGAGAAATAGATAGATTTTACATTGAATATATAGATGAATATATGAATTGATTAATACATTCCTTTGATTATGTTTGTATGTATTAAAATTGTTGAGGTAGGTTAGATCAAATGTTTTTATATGCTTTAGACGACTGGAAGAACGGCAAAGTTGGCCACCTGACACATATTGCCTTTGTTGCGAGCTAAGCGCATGTAGCCCTGCTCTCCCCAGCTCTCCCCCCAGGAGTTCTTGATTAGCCAAAAGTCGTGACCGTAGCCAACGGCAAGCATGGCATGATTCACGTGTCCGCCACAAGAAGGAGGGCTGAAGATGCCGCCACGATAGTGCTGGAATTTGCTAGCATCTACGCACACCGAAACTGGACCCTTTTCGGCGAGAGCGTGAGCCAATGCCCGCTCGCTGCGTGCCACTTTTACCACTTTGGAGACCGTGGCGCCAATGCCCGAGCGACGGTAGCGACACTGTCCAACGTGGCCCTCATACGGATATGCGGACTCCTTGTCAATACCACGGTTTTCCTGCACATACCTTAGCGCATCCGATGGCCAACCGCCATTACAGCCGTGAGTGTTGTACTGACCGGAGCAGTCCACTAAATTCTGTTCGGATAGCGGAATCAATTGCTTGGTCTTTATGAAATGCTGCCCCTCCAGAGCACCCGCAGCGGAAAATGCCCAACAGGAACCGCAAGCGCCTTGATTCTTCACCGCTGAAACGGCGCCCCTGGCACGCCAGTCAACCTCATTTGGTAGCTCAATATTGTGGGGTAGATAGATTGAGTCGATGCTGGAGTCGAAATCGGTGGTGTTCATATCGGACAACATTATTTGCTTGAACTCCTCTGGCAGCATATCCGAGAATTGGTTGATGCCCATCTCGTAGGTCTCCAAGCCCCTGGCATAGCGTTCGTTGTGCTTCTCGATGGTTTCCTTGTTGAGCTTAAAGATCTGCATACGCAGATTCTCCTCGTCAATGTCCTCGTAGCTCTTCTCATGCTCCAGCTTGAAGGCCTCAAACTCGGCCGCCAGCACATCCTCGTAGCTGATTGCCTGACTGGAGGCCACGAGCAGAGCGATTAATACTATAACTATCGACTTCATCTTTAGTTTTGACTGCGGAATACTGATGCTAGCTGTGAAGGGTTTACTTCTTTATATATCCCCAGTACGACCCGCATATTCGTTACTTATGCCTAATAGGAATTATATTTGGACCGAATATTGTGGTTGCGGTTAAGCGATAATTAATAATAATAAGCAATTTTTAAATCAATGTACAGTCACCATAGCTTATTTTGAGAAAGTGAAACTCTTAACACGCCAGCATTAGGCATTACTAATTTTATGTTTATGTTATATATATATGTTTATGTTATTTGCCTATTTAGGTAATGATACAATTTAATAAGTTTAAACAAAAAAGTTTTGCATACATTAGGGCGCTATCAATGTTCTATAAACATAAAAATATTACAGGCTTTTGCTGTTCTTTTTAAACTAATTAGTATATACTAATTCTTATATATTTATTTAAATATTTTTTGTTTAATGTTTTTATACTATAATGAAAAACTTTTTCATACAAAATTTATATTTATAAAATTCGAATTCAAAGTGAATATTTTGGCATGATTAGATAATTAAAAAAACATATTTTTAAAATGTTTAAGTAAATGAATTTCATAATTAAGTAAATCGGGTTTGCTGATAGCAAAATGAAGAAGAACATTAAATATTGTATATACATCCCATATTAAATATTACACAACTAACTCAAATCTTACTTTCCCAGCGTAATTAATCACGTGAACAAATCAAAGACAAAATTTCAGATAAGTTGCCATCAAGAATGTGTCACAAATCATTTGCCCCCCGAGTGTCAGGCCCCACCTTTTCGGTGGAGGAAAGTGGAAGTGATATTAGTGCAGTCGTAGATAAATAGAAAGCCACACAGAAATTCAAACAGTTGCTTGGAAAAATCAAAGACGAGAGGCAACCAATCTTATTTGCCCCCAAAAACAGCAGCCGCTGAAGCCTGAAAACCTGGCCTCGTGTAATACAATCCGTGCGTAACTGCAATTACTTAGTACGTTCCGTGTGTGTCTATGTGTCTGTGTGGATATGCATCTCTGTATCTTGGCATCTGACGGATGCAGGCGCAAGAGGTGAACAAACTCTGCTGCGCATGCGTCGCCTGTCTCTGTGGTTTCTCCTCCATGCTCCGTGCCCAACACCCTACCTATACGATATGAAATATTTGTGTCCATTTCCGTCCGTGCGACAGCTCCTGTTGCCGAGTTGAATGAACTTCGGACGGATCCTGACTTCCACAGCGACTTGTTGCCACTGACTGACAGTGGGTACAGTTGCTTGGCTGTCAGAGAGCTGTATGTTTCGCTATTTAAGTTATACTTTGTATGTGGAATTAGAGATTTGTTCATCAAAATGTATTGGTAAAGTACTTTCTTTAATTTCAATTAATTCAATAGGTATTCGGGCTTTTACCTATGCCAATATCTTTTAGAGAGTAATATCATTTCGAAGTTATATCACTCTTTAAAAGATATTGAATACCATTTGAGAAAGAATATCTAAAACTTGAAATTGGACAACTAAAACTTGAAATACTTCAAATATCTTTAGTTTCATACTTTTTAAAGTATACTAATACTATTTTTAATAAATCTCAGACTAGTGGTATCAAATATTACTAATCTGAAATTTATTAAAGATAATATTAGTTATGGACAAATAACAATAATCTATTTCTGCTAATTTTTTTTTTTTTTTTTGGTGGGGGGGGGGGGGAGTTATATATTTAAGTCTACATATATCACTTACAAGAACTATCACTTTTATACTTCTCTAAACAGATTTGTCAAAGAAAGGAAAGCAGCGGGATTTGCATATTGCCGGGCTCCATAGAAATAGACAGACACGGCGTCTGCCGAGGTAAGGAATCTAACAGAGAAGTGACGGACCCGCGTCGACTGCACGTCCAATACGGCTGGCCCTATTTTTAGACAGCTCTCGTCTTCGTCTTTGCCTTCGTGCTGCCTCTGCCTGTCTTCCCTGTCTTCGTCTAGTTAGGAGCCGAGGGTCTCTTGTTGCCGAGGGCTGATGCTTGGGGCTGCACACAGTGGCATAGCTCGAGCATCAATTCAATTGCATTCCAACGCGCGTTCGGTATAGAGAGAGAGAAAGAGATTCGGCAGCAAATTCGAAACGGATATTGATATACGTATACGATTTCCAAACATTGATGCTGTGCCTTGGATTATCAGTGAGTGTGGTGTATACGAAATATAAGCATTAGTGATAAACAATTGTGCTCGGTTCCTAATAAAACATACCAGAAAAATAACCAAAGAGGATAACTCATATAAACATATAAACAAATTTAGTGTTAAAACTCATTTAACAAATATCTTAATGCACAGACATACAACTAGTCGGCGAGGATTTTGGAATTTACTCTATTTCTAAAATTATACAAAACGGAAGAAAATATATATTTTTAAATAAAATATATTTATAAAGGTGTGTATTAAATAAGTTTCGGATTAAAAATTAATTAGATTATAGATATTGATTATATTTATGTATAATATATGCTTTAATTTTAACTTGCTTTTACAATCATTTTATAATATTACAATTTTTATTTAATAATCAATATTTGAAAATTAAAAACACTATTTTTACATATTTATTTTAAAGCTCCGATCACATTTAAATATAAAAACAAATATTAAATTGAAAAAATTATTTAAAAATATATTATTTATAATGTGCTCATTAACTTTTTTGAAATTGAGTATTAAAAAATTCTTGAAAATTTTTAATCAAATTCAGAAACTGAATTAAAATAAATGAACGATAATTTTTTATTATTTAATATATAAAAATTAAACAAATAAAGTATGGCAGATTATAAATTTAAAATATCTTATTACAAAATAAAAAAAAAATCACTACATATTAAAATTTTACTTTATAAATAAATATAAATATTTGTAATGTTTTGAAAATATATAACTCATATTCAATTTAAATATTTATTAGTAGATCAATATACATATATTTTATAAGCATTTCTTGTTTGATTCTCTACATTGATTAATGCTGCTCGCACTGCCTTTCTGCCCCTGGTAAATGAGTAATGCGAATGTAATTTGATGTCAGGGCTGGCTGACAGAATTAGCATGCCTCTTCCATGTTGCATCAAATGCTGCCAGCATACCAAATATAGCGCCAATGAGTGACCACATCCCAAAACATTTAAGTGCCAATGTCTGGAACAAAAACAGCTTCAATTTAAATTGGAAAATACGACTGAAATGTGTCGCCAGCAGCCCCCCTTTCCACCTTTTCATTTCGCTTTCCACAAAAGAACAAACGACAAAAAAAAAAGCAAGAAGGAAAAAAAAAAAAAAAAACAATAAAGACAAACCTAAGGAAAAACGTAAACAACAAGCAAAAGAGTGAACGCAGCACAAGTTCAAGATTCTCTCACAGTTAGACGCGGGGATGGGGCGGACTCCCAGCAGCTAAAAGTAGAAACACACGACGAGACGACGCAATAAACTGAATGCCGAAAGTAGTTTAATGCAGTTTGCTGGGGATCCTTGACTTCTGCTGCTGCTGCTGTTCCCAACTGTTCCCCGATGCTATTTCCCGCTTTGGCGCACGACAACAACAATAACACGAACGGCAACAGCAACAACAACAATGCCTCTAGTTCCTCTGCCTATGAGCATTGCCGATCCAGCTCCCGTTCCCGAGCCGATAGTTTGCTTGATCTATTTTTATCCTAGCCAAGCCCAGCATTGTCTTGTCGCCTCGAGTAATTTGTTTGTTGCGTTAGTTTTTCTGTGCAGCCTACACTGAAGAAAATAATCTGTGTAAATATCATATACAAAAAAACATTTCATATACAGGCAACGTGACATACAGCAACACGAAGCAAGAGAGAGCAAGTCAGAGTGCTTAATAAGCCTAGTACATAGTTCATTTATATTTTGCATGATATAACCTATGATTTAATTATACAGTTATAGTAGTTCCTTACACTAGCAGCAGATTCTTGAGCACAAAGCAGAAGTTGGTTCAATTCAAGTCGTTCATTTTATATTCACAAGTCACAAAGGTCATTTGCACAATTTCCAACTAGTTCCAATTAGAATCAAATTTGCCACTTCAAATTCAATTTTCAGCTTGAACAAATTTAGAAAAAGCTTTCAAGTAAGTTGGCAGCTCATAATTGCTAATTAGCAAATTATGCGCCTCCTTGTGCATAATTTTGCAATAAGAAGTTTACTTAGTCATTTGTACAGGTGTTTTAAGGCATGCAATTGGGCGCGCAGTGTAGACAAAATATATACATACATAAATATACATACATACATAACGGCAGCTGTTGGACGTGACAACAGAGCGACAGCGGCAAACAAACAAAGTGGCTGATCAATGGCAAACGCCATTGGCATCGATACTTTTCAATCGAGCATCGATAACAAACATAAGCCGTGCTATAAACAGAAGAATGCAAAATTTATTTGTTTATGGCAAACACACGAAAAGCGATGCAAAGTGAAAATGCAACTGCAACTGCAACTGCAACTGCAACTTCAACTGCAGCGCGTGCGCATTGTGATAGTTTTTCCCCAATGGCTCGCAAATTAAAAATAGTGAGCATTAGATGAGCGGACCCCGCCAACAACAACAACAGCAAGCAGAGCTACTTGAACAGCGTCTGGAAATGTCAAGAGTGCGTCGACATTGCATGTTGACAGTGGAAATGCAACGGCAAACGTCAACGCTGACGCTAGCAGAACTATTACGAGTTCCATGTACCGTCAACAATAATAACAACAGCAAGAGGAGCAAGAGGAGCAGCAGCAGCAGCAGCAGAGCAGAGCGCGCGTTCAGCCTCCCTCCACTGCTATGCAGACAGGCCGCACAGAATCGTTGCAGGGGGCAACCAAATGGAGTTGCCCATAAATGGGGGAAGTTGCGTGCGCATCTATCGTGAGTCCACTTCCGTCTCCCACCTCTCTCACTCACGCACTCACTTTGAGTGAGTGAGTGAGTGTGTCTGTTTGTGTGTGTGTGTGTGTGTGTGTGTGTGTGTGTTTTGCCTGGCTACCAGGCGTGTGCGCTGCCAGATTTATGTTGAAACAATTTCACATTGCGCTGGCATTAAGATGCATTAAAGCCATAGGCTTATCATTTACAAGCTCGCACCTAAAGATATACAAAAGCGTAGCAAACTCACACATGGAGCTGAGCAAAGCTGAAGGAGAGGCAGAGAGAGAGAGAGAGAGCGCGGCAAAGCAGAGCAGTCTAGAGAGTAGAGCAATAGTCAGAGCTGGAGTTCATTTCCGCTGGCGCTGCGCAGTTGGGCTGCCATTTGAGTGCATTTTTATGGGAAAGAGAGAGGGTATTCGAATGTTGACAAGAAATGTGTAACGCCTAGAGAGAATTAGACATGTTACATGTTACGTAGGTAGTTAAGGTATATTTATATAGGCGGGTACAATTATGAACAACAAAAGAAATCGGGAATGAATAGATAAAAAACCAGAACAATTAAATAATATTTTTTACATTTATAGCATTTATTATTATTGGAAATTTAAAATATCGAAAATTATTATTATTATTATTTATGACATTTTAACGCATTTGAGATGTAAATATATTTCACATCAATAATATTATTATTATTAGAAAAAAAAAAAACAATAATAATAAAAATAGTAATAATAATTTGAATTTAATTTAATAATTTAATTTTTACTATTTATATTTTATGTTTGTTAGTTTTTTATATTATTCATTTATTATTATTATTATTATTTTTTAAAATTTTAGTATTAATTATTTCCTATTACAATTTTTGTCAACGTTGAATGTTTTGTTTTACACATTGTATATAGCAAACATTTGTTGTACCTAAAAGTAATGTAAGAGTATTCAATCTTCAGTTGCTCCAATTTTGTTTCCATTTCCTATTGTGGTTTTATGGCACATTTGGTGGATCGTTAAAGTCAAGTCCCCCAAATGGCGTCCAATTTCAATTTTCGTTTTAATGTGCAATAAGCGAGCTGTTTTCAGTTGTTCACTTGGACTAATTGCACACGTTTTCCAATTTGCAGCTGACCCCATGTCAATGGCCACAATGCAACTGCAGTCAATGGACGTGGTGGAGCTGGAGCTGGAAACGCCTCCGCTGCCCATACATCCACCGCCCAACATTAGTGCCAGCGGCATTGTCTATGGCTTTCGCACACGCCACTTGTCCTGCATCGAGGAGAATGACTCCGATTCGCTACACGGCTCATCCATACCGCGTGCCTATGATCTCATGCAGCAGGCAGATGAGACGTTTCAAAAGCTAAACGCTGGGCGAAACTACGCAACGGAGGAGGATGAGGAGGACGAGGAGGGCGATGACGATGAGGATGAGGCGCATACGGATGAGGATGAAGATGTGCAGGACACCATTGCCATGATCGATGAGTCGCGCTTGTGTGATGCCGACTACCTGGACGAGCTGATTGCCGAGGAGCAGCATGAGGCTGCAAGCACTGAGCTGGCCGACTCTGGCAATGCGGAGGAGGACTTCTGGCAGCCCAGCTTCAATCGCAACGACATCATGATGACCTCGTGCTATGGCACACTGAACAGCTCCTTTGGCAGTGAGCTGTCCACTCCAGCAGCGACGCCCAAGAAGGGGCCAGAGCCGCTGTACGCCACGCCCGAGAAACGTCGCAAAAACAATCGCAGCTTCGACTCCACCTGCGCTTCGCAAACCAGCTCCCTTTATGGCGGCTCCATGAACTCCTCATTAGAGCTGAACTACATAATGAGCTCGGCGAGCACGTTGCGCGGCGCCTCCGTGCCGCCTATGGATCTATCCCTGCTATCGAACGATGGCATCAGCGCCCTCGACTGGGGCTCCGCCAGTGTGACATGCGTATTGGACACCGGCCATGGCAATCCCGCCGAGGAGCTTGACGAGGAGACGGCAGCGAAGTGCCTCAGTGCAGCGGAGAGCGGTAAGTCAACATGTTTGAATTATCAATTAAGCCTCCAAAAATGTAGTTAAATTGCTATTTATTTTCAATCGATATACAATATATTTTGAATGCAATCATTCCATCAATATTCAAGCAATGAATGCAATTTACCTGCAAAATGACATTCTGATGAATTTATGCGCTTCTTTAGCCGAATGAATTTCACTTTGACCCACTTATTCAACTTTCGTAAGCCAGTTGACGATTGCCAGGCAATCGATCAATTGCATCCGGACAGGTTAACCAGGTAGATCCACGGCAATCCATTTATAATCCTTCATTACCTGCTAAACAAACAAAATGCACAAAGAGCTTTTAATGATCCGCTCGCAGATGGCAGACTCCTTTCAATGCTCGGCATTAGAAAGGTGGCCCGCAAGGCGGTGGCTGACCCCCACAAAAACGAAGCCACATTCATTGCCACATCAAAAACCAACAAACCAAATGAACAACAGAGAGAGCCAGATGCCCAATGCGAGTGTGCGAGCGAGAGAGCTGCAGTGAAAGCCATCAGGCTGCCAGGCCAGGCAAACCATTTCACACAGATGTTTAACAGGCCAGTCAGGGTCATAAATCATCGACCAATATACATATATAAATATATATAAATTTGAATATGCATATGTATATATATATATGTATATACATATATGTATATCTTTCTACATATATCCCTCGGGTGAAATTCGCTGACATTGACAGTTTCTAATAAGAAAATTGTTGGGATCTATGCCGCCCCGTTTGGGCCGCTTCTCATCTCCTCCGCCCGCTCGCCCGCTCAACTTTAATTTAAAACTAATCAATAAAACGGCACAGAATGCAACAAAATCTATGCAACAAATTGCAAAATGATGCTGCAATGTGCAATGTCACAGTAATTTACGTGCCGACCACAAAACTGATGAAAATTTATGCAAAGGGTTAAGTGTCAGACTCGTCGAGGTGGCGCACAGTGGTACAAATACTACAGTTAGTGGGCAAAAACAAAAATAATAATATACAATAAATTGATTAGATGCCTTATTATCAAAATAGTTCTCGAATTTACATTTTTACATTGTCTATTTAAAATCAATCTAAAATATTTCAACAAAAAATGCAATTTTTTGCTTATTATTATTGAAATTCTTAATTTTATTTAACACATTATTTTAATTTATTATTTAAAATATTTTAAGATTTCCGAAAAGTATTATTCTACTCATTTGCAATCTATGTATATTCCACTGCTCTCAACTTTTCTGATCAATCATTTCAATTAAGGCCCACTGTGCAGTGTGTTTTCATCCATATTCCACACTCTTTTTTGCCTTGCCTCGCGTGCAAAAGTGAAAAGTCAGGAATCATATATGCACAACGCACCTTTGCAAACTGAATAATAATGTTAATGATGATAGTATTGATGATCATAATAATGATGATAATGAGGACTGTGTATTGCAGTTTACTAAGCTGTCCAGGCAGCACCGATCCATCCGAGTCGCTAGACTCTGAAGCATAGTATTCGAGTGGCCATAAAGTTACATTGCTTATCGCTGAAGAACTTTTAAAAAACACTTGAGATAGCGCGCTGAGAACGTGCAGTGAGACCCAGAAGCAACACGGTCTCCTAAGAGATACAGGTAGAACAAGTGAGAACTTTCCCGTCGGGCATAAGCGACTGCGCGCTGCTCTCTTTTTCACATTGAATTTGATTGGGCTGTTGAATGAGGTGAGAAATATGAGTGCTGCTTACCGAGTGGACTCTGAGAGATTATACCGGTGTTTAGAGCAGGAAATGTTAAGATTTACAGTTTATTGACTAGTTGCTCGCACTACATTGATTTGTTATATGCCATCTTGAGATTGTTTTTAAAATTTAAACTTATTCTTAGAGTATAATATTTATTTTGGGAGAAATTAAGTTGTAAGATTTGTGCTCATATCAAATAAACTCAAAAACTTATTATGAACAAACCGAATATACTCGTTTTGCGCACTCTGTGTACTGAGTATAACAAGACCTAAGTACACACCGCAAGCCACCGAAGAAAGAGATAGTTGAAGAGAAGCGAGAGGGATGCGCGAAGTGTGTGCGAGGATCGAGAAGAGTCAGTGGCAGCAGCAGCAGCAGTTGGAGCTGGAGTTGGAGTGCTGGAGTGTCCGCTTGTTAGGTATTGCTTGTATCTACAAATAGACTCCGTCGAGCTGACGGCCACAAGACAAACTCAAACAAAAGACCAAACGGTAGTTGCCATGAATGGTCCGGCGCACCAAAAACCGGCTGACACAAGCGAGAGAGAGAGAGAGAGAGAGAGATGGAGAAAGAGAAGAAACAGAACCGAAAGAAAACTTTGCTTGCAACTTTGTTGTGGCAACAAGCAGCAAACATCGTCCAGTCGCATCTCGTGCCCCAGCGACTATTTATTAACATCAAGCGCTACAGCGAACACCCAATAACAACGTCTGTCCGCCTAGTTGAATGCATTTTGTGTGTTCAACGATTTCCCACAACTGATATATGCACATATACCTTTATATACATATACATATACAAATGTGTGATTGGCTCTTCCAAAATTTTCTAATTTCAAATTCATATTATAAAATGAAAAATGTAAATCCAAAACATAAATATATTTAATTATAAATAAATAGTTTATATTTTTTGCAATATGATATATCATTCTCGAATCTAGTAATAGAATCTATGAAATACACTAGATTACAATATAATGAATCTATCGACATCATCTAATAGGATATAGCTATATTAATAATCTATCGACACGTTCAAATCGTTGACCACCCGCTGTCAATCGCGTAATACTCTGTCGACTATAATAGATCGTAGCACAATAGAGAACCAGGTAGTTGCTAAGTAGCCCAATCAGAACCCACACAGTGAAGCACATGTAAGGCGCACAAATGAGGTAATTCCTTTGACACAATCTTGATTAATGAGGCAAGCTGTGTCAGATGGCGTTTTGTAATACACAAACATGGGTTACATTCTACTATTTCGAAAGGGAAATCTATGCTAGAGCTCTATTTTTAGTAGCGTGATGCAAAAATCAATCAGTTTTTGTTTTTTATTGTTGATAAGCGATTCATTAAGTATGTGCAATAGAAATATTTCTGATTAGATTTTAAAACAATGATTTCACATCTTTGGAATGAAATCAAAAATGATTAAATATTACAAGAAAATAAGTATAAATCATGAATCTATAAAGCATTGTAGGTGTATACGAAAACCAGTTTAATGAGCATTCGTTAAGTAGCTCTGGAACTTGTAGCCTTTTGTCTTTCTAGTTGTTTCCAATGCATTTTCCTAGTGAAGCTTTCTTTCCATTTTCTTCTGCATGTGTTCCATCCTTCGTTAACCCTTGTCAAAAAAGATCTACCGTGTTGCACCTAATGTAACCCTTATTATATGTAGCTGCTTATCTGCATTTGAAAACCTGCAAGAAGTCAGCACGAGGCAAAGTCTTGATGCTTGCGTCATCAGCTCAGCGCCGTTGGTTGTGTCGCTACTTTGGGTACGCGTGATAAGTGCGAGTCAGCGCCTCAATCAGTCAAAACTCACAAAAATAAAAAATACAGCAACAAACACAAATATAAATACAAATAAGAGCAACAAAAACAACAACGAAGCGTGAATGAATTTTTCCACACAAATTGAAAATGAAAATGAAATGTGCGATAGTCAACTGATAAGCGCACCAAACACGCTCTGAGCGCCGTATTTAGATCTTATATCAGCAGCGGAGAGCCACTGTTAAAAGACACAGTAGGTTGCGCAAAGACCAGTCCCGTTACTTTTAATGTTAACTAACAGGTCTCTTGTGACGTCATATTTTCAGATTATGCTATGTTATCCCGGCTGGAGCTTGGTGGAGGCTTCAGCAGAGATCGGCCAAGTGGTCGAAAACAAGTAAAATTAAGTATATATAAGCAATTTTCAATAGTAAATACCTTAAAAATGGTCAATCATTAATTTTATTACCATACAATAAAGAAACTCAGTATATAATGGAATAAACTGGGAGGCCTCTGGAAAGCAGCAATGATATGGCTACAATGGCCAATATGTCAGCAGGAATGGTTGATGGACATAGTTAACTGAGTTTTCGCCATCAATAAGGTTTACTTATGCCAAACTATCTACATATTCAAATGAAGCTGCACCAATAAAGGTGCTGCTCACACCTGCTGTCATGTCAGAAACATCCGGTGGAATGAAATGAAATTGGTGTATTAATTACAAAATCGAAAACTGACCACAATTATGAGTATTAAAACCCAAGGAAACATATAATCTGTCTAAATCAGCTCTAAAATGCAAGGCATCACCTAACACTGCTGCGTATCATCTATGGCCATTAGATTCGTAATATAATAAATTAAATTAGTGAATATTATGATGCGGATTGATGAGTAATGCATAATACTTAGTCGTGCCTATTTAGTTTTCAAAATTAAAGCCTTAAATAATATAATTAAAGCCATTCTACGCGAAAGTAAAAGTGGTCAAGGGATTGGGTGACCAATAACTGCCTGGAAAACGACTTAGAATATAAAAATGAGCAAAAACCTTCATATTGTCCGATTCGTGAATCTATATAGAACCTATGATTAGCCTCCCAGCTCGTTTTATTTAGTCTACTAGTTTTAAAACAGATAACAGTGTCAAAATTGCTTGATTTTCATACAAATTTAAACGCGCGCGCACCATTTTCTGAAATAATGACGTCACGCTGTGAAAACAGCTGACCGCTTTGCATAACCTACTATCACTCAATCGTGGCGGAGAGCAAGAGCCACCGACAGAGGGAGAGCGCGAGAGAGCCCACGCATCGAACGCCGCTCAGAGCTGTCTTTTAGTTAACCGGTAAAGCATTTCGTGTAGACTTTTGATTGTAGAGTTGCGCTCTCAGCTGACTGGCTGACACTTGTTTGGCTTTTCTGCTCAGTGCCCTCGTTCAGTCTTGAAACGCGTTTTAAAGCTCGAGCGTCGCGTCATTCTTGTTAGCGCTCGCTTACATCTGTAGCGATCGCGTGTAGCGCGACATCATTTGGATACGGTTTCATTACGCGTCTTGTGTGTAAATTGTTTAACCGAAAATCGCAAAGTTGCAAAAACGAAATTTATGGCGACTACGTCTACCGGTCGTATGTGTAACGAAATGCCTGGAAGTTGTCTAAAACATATTCTTACTTTGTGTGTATCTATCGATAACTGTTTCCCTTGAAGTGCACTGGAAAAGAAACGTAAAACGATTTGTAAAATCCTAAATTTAATTTAGTAAAAATACAAAGTTATAAAATAACTGATATTTAAACAGTGCATTTTAAAAATTAAAAATTCCCATTATATTCAATAAAAAATTGCATGCAATTTTGAAATAATTCCCTTGCAACATCTTTATAAACGACGACAACAACAAAAGTGGAAACGAAAAAAGATCGTTAGTCTGTAGAGAAGGCAAAATGTAACTTGGCCATAATCGATTGGCAACAACTGGAAAGGATACGTCAAGCTGCAACGAGCAGCTGCAACTGCCACACATACAAACATCTATATATACGTACATACATATATAGATGCCGATGCAGATATTCTGAATACATCAAACACACATATACAGATGCATGAGGCAGCCTGCCATATAAAAGATACATGAGATGTTCCCACTAACCAACCGCTCTTCGAGTGGCAAAAACACCGACAAGAACGGCAACGGCAACGGCAACGGCAACAACAACGGCACCATTGGAAGCATCGACAACAGCAAGGATAAAATAAATTTCCAAAATAATTGGAGCTGCAATAAAACAACCGGTCGACGCGCTGGAAGTGGGTATAGCTGCAGTTTCTTAGGTAAATTCTCATGGGTGTCATAAGAACAAATAACCGTTAAGTGTCAAGCGCTCATTTTGGCATACGTCATCATGGAAAATGGCATCATTTTTAGTTTATTCTTTATTTATTTTTGCCTAAGGATTTCGTTGAAGTTGAATTCAATGAAATAAGTTGAACATAAAAATTTCTATTGATTGCTGCATAATGTAAGAGCTGGTTAGTTATTTATTACTCATCATTAAAAATCGACGCGGTTAAAAAATCAAGAATTCATTAGTCAGCTATTTATTTATGAAAGGTATTTCATGCAGCGTCCGCCTACTTCTCTTTATATGTAGATTCCCATTTGAATACATTGCTTTCCATTTTATCCCCGTCTTTGTTCCTCTTACTCTTCCTCGCTTGATCATTGGCAACATTTCAATTTAGCAGCAGTTGTTGCTTTTTGCATTAAATTCCAATGCTTTGAACTCATTTACATGTCGCGTCGAAAAATAATCCAGTTCCCCACTACTTTTCTTGTCTTGTGTTTGTTGTTGTTGTATTTTGGAGAGACAATGCAACTCTTTTGTCATTGGAAGGGCTTGCAACGGGACGGCAGGAAGTCTGTATGTGTGTGCCATGAGAAATGCCATAAGAATTCCAAGAGCAGCAGCAGCGACGGCGGCGTCTTCAGCTGCGCTTTACGCTTGCGCAATTCGTGAAGCTTTTTTCTTTGCTTTTGCACTCCTTTCGTTGCGCATGCCAAAGCTTCATTAGAAAGAGCGGTGAGGGGAAACTTGCAGGATGGAAAGAGTGGAGAGCATACGGTGCGCTGTCGGTGTGTGCTTTTATTTGTTTGCTGTGTAGAATTCCCAGAAATGTTTTATTTCAAAATTTGTTAACAAGCAGACACAAGCACATGCACAAACGTCGTATACAGATACAGACATATCACATGCTGGTCTCCACGTTTGGATTATGTTCAGGAGCGGCAGAAGGAGGGCTCAAATAGTGTATCAAGTGTTGGCACGTTTATATTGTTTATGTGCTGCGCTTTCAAGTTGAAGGTTAAAGTTGAGATTTACCTAGCTTCTCTTCAATTGAGTTAGAAAATGAGTGTAGAGATGTGTTGCTATATCTCTCTGCATGTATATATGTGTGTGTGTGCGTGTTTGCTTGGTTCTTAAGAGTTTTGAATGTGCCTCGAGTGGCAACAGACAAATCCTTTGTGTGTTCGCATCTCAGGCCTTCAAAACTGAATGGCACAAAAGAAAAGAAGAATGAAAATATTTATTTGTTTTTGTCGAATTGTTTATACAGAAATACAGCAACAGGTACTCAATTAAGCCACACAATGGCCAACATCGTATGCCAATCAACTAGGAGTACAATAAAAAAGCATAATGCAGTACAGTGATGACTCGCAAATTAAAAAAAAAAAAAAATACGCTGATTATGGCTATATTCAAATTATTTTTAATAGCGAATTGGTATGAGGCTGACCCGTCATAACAAGTCTAATTAAGATGACTAACACAACAACAAGTTGAATAAATTTAGTTTTGCGATTTGCATGCAGCTGTTTAAATATCGAGGTTGCCTCATTTAGAAAGGCAAAAGATCCACAAGGAAGAAGATGAAGAAGAAGAATGCCATGAGTGTGGCAATGAGTTAAGTCTTGCTGCCAAAACACACCCTCAGGGCTCATTAGGAGCACTTGCCTGAGCGTGTGTGTGCGTGCGGGCATGTGTGAGTGTGAGTGAGATTTATTAGCAAACACTGGCGGCAAATTAGCTGGAAATGTGCAAGCAAACGTGCGGAGGGGGCGAGAAGTAAAGGGTGGGGGAATCGGTTAGACTGGAGTGGACTGGAACGTGGCCCGTGGCTCTCTTGGATGGTTAATTGCGCGGCTGTGCTCAGCGGGTCGCCTGCCAAATGAGCGTTTAAAGTGTCGGCGATGTTAGATTGCAACATGCGGCAGCCGCTGCTGCTGCTGCTGCTGTTGTTGCTGCTGTTGCTGCTGTTAGCGCAAATGGCATGCAAAATCCAAACAAGTTGGCAGCCCTGCGCATGAAATGCGCAGCACAGTGTAAGCCGCTGCGCCATAGCAAATCGCATTCGATTTGTTGTTGCCAGTGCGCAGTCACATTTTGAATTATTTGACACTTTATATGCGCTCATCTTCCAGGCGCTACCTCTCGCTCGCACTCACTCGATCTCTCTTCCCCCTCTCTATTTCTTTCTTTCCTTGCAGTTTATTAACTCATTATTTTGAATTGAGCATGTTGCAAAAGTTTTTTTTCTGCCTTGACAAGTTGGTGACTCTCCTTCTCTCTCTCTCTCTCTCTCTCTCTCTCTCTCTCACACACTCTCGCTGTATCTGCATTTCTCTATCTTTTTTGCACAACTTTCCTTGAGAGAATCGCACAATCTTTTGATTGAGTGCCCGGCACTTTTTTTCTCATTAGTGAAATGAATATTTTTTCTCTCTTCACTTTTGCATGCTTCGCAATTTCGAACATAAAGTTAATCACATTGCGGCTTGTCTTTTAATTAAGGCAATCAATAATTTGTGAGTAATCCTTAATTGATGTCAACTACAAAATGAAGCTTCGAAGCTTCGCATGAACAGAAATTGTGTGCAAATATTTTGGAGGCATTTTTTATTGATTTTCTTCGAAAAATAAAAATTTTAGTTGGATTTTTAAGGTCATGGATTGATAATGGATAGATACTCTAGTAATTACCCTTTATTATATATATTTGTTAAATTTTGAAATATCAAATCAATGTTTATCAATATTCTTTAGCTCTGAAAATGAATGATTGCTTAAAGCCTTTGCATAATATTATTTTATAAATTAAAGTAGCCTTCGTCAGTTATAAATGATAGGAATTATTCGTTTTCCTAGTGCTTCACTGTAAGGCCTTTTTTGTATACAGTTAGCATTTAATCTCCACCTTCTCCAATTGATTTCGACACGAAACGTTTTATTTTATTTATTTTTTTTGTATTTAAATACAAAAATTGTATTGTTGACCTCCAACAAAATTTGACTCGAATGCCGACAAACAGTTGAAATACCCATAACAATTTTTTAATTATTTGCACATTTGTTTGTTAAAATTGTTGTTTTGGATTGCCAAATGGCAAGAGCAGCCGCGTAACACTTTGTTGTAGTAAACGCGTCGGCCAAAGATAAAACAAAAGAGTCAGTTGAAAAAAAAAAAAAAAAAAAAACAATCAGCAATTCATATCTCATCTGTGTCTAAGGCAAGTGTAGGCGTTGCTTCACGGTAGCTTCGACATTGTCAAAAAAGACATCAACAAGTTGACATGGACACGTGCAAAAAAAAGACATTCTTTAAGAAATTAGTCACATTTGAGAATTCCATCAACCTGGTGATTAGGTCTTTAATAAAAAATGTTACTAGTGAAAAAATCGATGACGTATTACTTATAATGTAGGTTAGATCTTAACTAGTCAGTGATTAAATATTAAGCATTATATATAACTGATTAGTTTTTGATTTAATAGTAGACTTAAAATAAATTTCCGAGAATTATCATTTGACATATTTCTGAACTGTCTTTTATCTACAATAATATATGAAATTGTTAGTCAACATTTTCTTTATTTTTCATACATTTGGCACGCGAAAACTTTTGATAAGATAACAAAACATATATACATATATTTTATATTGTATGTAGCACATATCTATAAGAATTCCCGGGCTGTCGCGCCTTTGACCGGCGCACCTGTCGCACCTGTGTTTGATAAACTTTGCAGGCGGCGCCAGCCGTTCGTCGTTGTTTTTTCTTGTACTTTTTCGCTTCAATATTTGCCAATAATTAAAGCAAAAAGAAGGTAATTGGCTTTGCTTGTTAACTCGGCTCGTATGCAAACATATCTTGCTATCGGAGTCCAGTTTGCTTTGTAGATTGTCGCGAAAAACAATTACAAATAGTTCGCCACAGTTGAGGAAACGAATTACTTTGACTCTTTTTTTTGTCGCTTTCAAAATACGAATTTGTGAATTTGCTTAAATTGCTAAAACCAAAAAAAGATGCCAAATGTTTGCCCAGCAATTTGTAGTTTGTGCTTATGTATGCTGTGTGTATATGTGTGTGTGCGGGGGAGCGGTAAGAAAGCGTGACTGTAGAGCATTTGAGCTCTAAAGATTTGTCCGAGTTTGTATTTGAGGTTCGGCCATGGCTGTGGGTCAGCCAGATAGTCAGGGTCAGCACTGGGTCAGCAGTTGAGCAGCTGAATGAGTGTGTGTGTGTGCGTGCGTGCGTGTGAGAAAAACTATGTTTGATTGTTTGAGCAGTTGTCAAATGTATGTATATGTGTGTGAGATAATAATGCTTAGTTTAAAAGTAGGTAAAACAAAATGTAAGCATGCTGAAAGCCATTGGAAAAAACATTATATTAAGAGAAAACAGTATAAAAGAGAGAGCGAGATAGATAGAGAAGAGAGAGAGAGAAGATATTTAGTATTTAAGGCACTACAGCTATATCTAAATAATAAGTAGAACTAATTTGCTGTTACCCAAAGCCAGAGATTAATGCATTGTAAGACTTTTGCACTTTGCGCAGCAATTCAATCTTGACTCATATGCTAATGCACGTTCTATGTATTTGTTATTTGTTAAATGACCTTCTTCCTGGGCTACTTATCTGTGACTAATTTCTACGGTTACTAGAAGGAAAGTTAAATCTTGGCAATGAATTATTCATACGCTTACCTCAGATTGGACAGCCATTGCATAATCCAGGCTAAAGCCTTGATTGCGCTCTTCGACATTCACTTAAAAAATCTTTTATTTGCGATTTGACATCAGGCAAACATTGGCAATTTTCGAATGTGGGTTGTTTGCTCAATAAAATGTTGAGTGTACTTCAATATTTATTCAAAATCTAATAAATAAATAAAAAAGTTGTGCCATAAAAATAATAATTTCAAACTTCAGTTGTCATCAGGCTAAACGTTTCTCATTTAAATTTCCTCAAAAATAAAAAAATTTGCAAATGTATTTATGAATAATTTCATTCATTGAACCATTTTGGGTTAGATTTATTTTTTAAGCTTTTTTTCTGTAGCTGAAGATGATTTAATGGATTGTTTTTTTTTGTTTTTATTTTTGTTCGTGCTTTAACGTTAACTTTCACCTGGGTCGTTTAAGTGAAATTGTTGCCTAATGACTGAGCATTTCTTTTAATTAGAAGACTCATCATGCGAGAGTATTTACAATAAAAACATTTCCCAGTTCCCAGACAATGGGCGGAACCAACGTCCAAGTTGGTTGAACCTGTTCCCAGTTGACAAGGTGCGTGCCAAGGGGCAATGCACAGAGCTATAAAAAAAGCACTGAGAATTATTATTCATAATGAATAAATTTTTATTCGACATTAAGCTTGAAAAAATATAAAAGATTGAAGAGATGCTTGTCCAGATCAAGATTTGAGATAAATTCTGTAAAATTTGTATAAAAATTTCCTCAGAATCTTGGCGTGGGCTGTGAACAGATTGAAATGGAACTTACAAAAGTTGGATCTGTGAAAGAGTTAGCTAAAGGAATTATCTGGACGAATTAGCTGGAACCTGATTGCCTTTAGAAACATTTAGAGACAACAGCTATATTAATTTGCATTACAGTTAAAATTCACAACCAGCCTTAGCGCTCCATGTGTCAAGTTCTAGGCCAACAGTTTGACAAGTGGTTTTTGCCTCTTCTTTTCTTTCCTCTTCTGCTGTTTGTTGTTTGCCGCCTCGAAAGCAAATACATGCGAAATGTCACTTGATAAATCCAATTGTTTGCATATATGTTATATGCATATCTGTATATAGGGCTGCCTTTATTTCGAGATTTGTGCAGAGTCATGGCGGACATGAATCACCTTCGGCTTGGGTTCAGCTTTTTGGGCAGACCGTGCAACGGCGTTGCAAACTGCAGCGAATTAATTTATCAACATTTACCGCTACAATGTCAACGCTGCCACAGACTCTGACACGGCAGAGAGAAGTGCAGCATTAAAAGGCTATAAATTGTGTGTATATATAAATTGTGTATATACAAACGTATCCCAGTTGGGGCAGGCAAAGTTCCAAGAAGTTGGCAAGACGCGAGTCCAGAGTCGGGCAATTTGATCTGACCAAACAGTTTTTTGTTTTTGTTTCTGTTTTGTTCCGTGTGCTGAAGAAAAACTGCAGACCAAAGTTTGATTTATGCGTCGAGATGCTCAATGGGCGATATGATGGGACGGCACGGGACGAGACGAACTGAGCCACAACAGCCAGTAGGAGAAGAGGAAGAGAAATAACCCAACTAAACGGCACGACTACCCGAAAAAAATAAAATAACGCGCTATGCTAACGCCGCCTGCCCGGCGGACAAACGCTGCATAGACATAAATTATAAGCCATGGCTAAATAGGAAACTGTTAAGCAGCAACAGCAACAGCAGCACCTAAGCACAATGGTCGTTTAGTTAAATTACTAAAATAAAATATTTAAAATTATATAAATAATATTTATTTTGCCGATGGATAATGATGCTTTATAAAGAATGCTTAAAGATAATATTTTAAAATTATTTTAGCTTTAGTTTTTACAAAAGTTTTTACAAAAATAGAGAAACAACTGTCTAATCAATATAAAAATTCCTTGCCAACTTGCAAACATTGAGAGGCAGTAAACAAAATTTGTATATAGAATGAAACATATTTAGCCCACTGTACGTATAATAATCTTTTCCTACGGCTTCTGGCAGCTGCATTTAAGTTTTAGTTATAGTTTCTCCTGCCATCATATTGTTTACAAATATTAAAAACAAAAGTGTACAGTTTATTTCAGAAGTAAGTTTACACAAATACAAATACACATATATGTAAATGTGTGTGTGTGTGTGTGTGTTTAGTGTAACTGGCTTTGGCTGTTGGGTGTTTGTCATGTTTTGGCAGCTTCGGTTTCATGCTTCTGGCCTGCAACATGTTGCACTCACGTCAATGTTGCGCCTTTGTCTCGTAAATCTTAACATTTTTATTATAAAACCAAAATGTGTTTGTGTTGCTGTTGTTGTTATTGTTGTCGACTGTTGTTGCTGCTGTTTCTGTTGCTGTTTTTTCTTACTTTTCACACAATGCGCGCGATTTATTTATTGTATGCATTTGGGAGTTGAAATTGATTAATTACAAAACGGAAGAGCTGCCTGAAGTAAGTTATCGATGGGCTGCTTTAAGCTCGTATTTCAGTTTGTCTTAAGCCAAGCCTTTGTTTTCGTCGCAAACAGAAATCATTTTTCATGCCTAATATATTACAATATTATTATTATTATTATTAATATGTTATTAACATTACACAAAGCACAAGCTGCTCAACATACGCACGTTGTGTAAGTCACGGCTCAGTTGATTAGTTTTTTCTTGTGCTGTTTATTGTTCTATCGAAGGCCATAAGCTCACAATGAATTATCAGAATGACACTGAACTATTGAACCTGCTCCACTTGGTCGGGCAGACAGTGAACCATCATTAAGTGGAACGAAGGGCTGCGGGTTTCTTATGCTAGAAAACGCAACTGACTCAGTGAAATATAATTATTGTAAAATTATTTTATTGGATAGCAGTAACTGAAATATTTAATTAAATGCATACAACTATAAATATATATATATTATTTAAAATAGTATTCAAAATAAATTTAAATATAATACAAAACTAATATAATTAAAATAGATATTTAAACGAGCGCTCTATATATATATATATTCTTAAACAGTTTAATGAAGTAATTTAACTATGTGTGTTTATTTGCTTGTATACATACAATCTGTTCGCATGTCTGTTGGTATATCGGTCTCTCTTTCGATCCCCCTCCCCCTCCCGTGCAAGCCTGCCTGCATGTCTATCTTACAGTCTGTTTCTCTGTCCGTCTGCCTAAAAAGAGCAAGCGCTGCAGAAGAACTCCAGAGATCGTTTAGAAAAGAGCAGCAGAGAAATCTCCCATTGGATCGACTGCAACGATCTCTACCTGGCGTCCTGCTCAAAATTTGAGTGCCACTCGGGCTTTGAGTGGAAGTCGCCCTATATAAAGGGCAGCAGCTGCGGCATTTATTCAGTCGTCTAGACCCGGTGGGGTCAGTCGTACGTGCAGGAGAGTGTTAAATTTTTTAATTTTTTTTTAAATTAATTTTTTTTTTATTTTTTTTATTTATTTTTTTTATTTATTTTTTTTATTTTTTTTTTATTTATTTTTTTTTATTTATTTTTTTTATTTATTTTATTATTATTTTTTTTATTAATTTTTTTTATTTATTTTTTTTTTATTTATTTTTTTATTTTATTTTTTTTTTATTTTTTTTTATTTTTTTTTTTAATTTTTCTTTTATTTTTTTTTTTTATTTATTATATATGATCGCTTTCTGAAAGTTGCACATTTCGAGCGATCACTGTACATGCTCACTAAAACGTGTCTTTCATAATCATGCTATGTGATTGGTGACATGTTTATAGTACATATATTTTTAGAAACCTTTTCATTAATTTCCTATATTATTTGTTTTGTTATTTACTTGCGAGCCATAAAACTGTCTGATAAAATAACATAAAGACAGGATAAGGTTAGTTGCTGTCCGTGGGCTCAGCCCCATTTGCTTTAATATTTACTTGTGATGTTGTTTGGGCGTGTCTATGGAGAACGTTTAAATTGTTTACAGAAACTGGCGTCTGGCGCCTATTCAAAGACATCCACTTGGAGAGCAGTTGGCGCCTGATCTTCAATTGCAAATGGAATGCAAAGATGCCCCGACAATGGGGGGATCAAGAGGAAGCTGAGCGCAATTGCCGTCTGTAGTCTGCAGCTTGCAAATTGTTGTTGATCTCGAGGCAATCTCTTGAATGTGTTAGACGATTGTGCTGCAGCTTCCTTCACAAAATCCAACAAGAAAAAGATGTCAAAGCAATTAGTTGAAATCAACTCTAGATACATCAAAACAAAAAGAGAAAAGTACAAAATATTTTGCCTCTCAGCGCAGCAGTTGCTGTTGTTTTTTAATGCCACATGTGTCGCCTTTTTACGACGCTGAACTACTTAAATGGTATGGAATTTTTGTTTTTGTTTTTTAATGAGCTATATAAATGTTTGAGGTCTGTGGACCATGCACAAACATCTACAGAATTGTCGTGGAAATTAATGTGCGTAGACATAGATGTGAAAGACAAGTACTAAAGGCATAATGGGAAACACTTTTTCAGAGCGTTTAATGGGGTGAAACTCTTAACCCTAAAGAGTAAGAAGCGCTCGAAATGTAAACAAAAATAGTTAATTAATTAGTTGTGAAGCAGACAAAATTGAATATATACAAAACTTGGAATACAAAACTTTTTTAAATATATAAAAAGTGAATTCAATATTCTGATTAAATTGAATTTAATTTATAACAAAATGAGTGCATTTATTTATAAATTTATTACTTGACGCTGTTGATAGATGATGAGCTCCAAGTGATAGCTAGAGTTGAAAGAGTTCGAATCATTAAAACTAATCAGACTGCAATCAGACTTTTATAATTTTAAATAATAATATAATAATTTATAGCAATAAATTGTTTTAAAAACTTTTTTATATAGTATTATTTTCATCGTTATTATTTAATTAAATTAGATTTGATACTTTAGCTGTAGTTATATATATATTTATTTATTTAGCAATAATATTATTTTCATTATTTTAATTTAATTTATTCTTTAATTTAAATTTTTATATAATTTAATGTGTATCCTAATAATTAGACATTAATACATGATTTGAATTATACTTTTATAAAATATTATCTCGCACATTTAGTTTTAGTTTTATGTATTTAATTTTAAATAAATATAAATACATCTATTTTAACTTTTTTGTTATTTATTAATGAATTTCACTTTTTTCTCTTTCAGGTAAGTTTCACACGCTTTTTACATCACTTTGTCTATCATGAAAGTCGAAAATAAAATGAATGTAAGTCTAAAGAAAGAGATATCTACTTTATGCTCGGATAAAAACATTTCGAAACATATATATTTGTTGCCAATTAGTTAGTTGTTTTTTTCTTTTGCTACGCGTTTATTAACACATTCCTTGAATTGATGAGATAAATGACTCAACTGAGTGACTTCAGCGCTAGTCAGTTGTTGAAGCTAAGCAAACTATATATAAATAGAAATTTAGATAAAGCAAAAGGTGCTTAACCTGAGCTCTTCGTATATTATGATCACAGATAACTATTAAAAACGGGTATTACAGACATAGCTAATAGATAAGACACAATTTATCTAACAGCTTGCAGTTAACCTGTTCTTTTTTGTTTTGCTCAAATATAAATTTAATAATTTCCTTTGTCATATTAGTTTGCCAGCTCATTAAACCTAATTAGGATAGCATTTAGAATGCGCTCTCAGAAGCCAGTTCCATTTCGCAGATCCTTTGATTAATTGGCGAATTTTTGCGCATCAGCGAGCAACAAAAGGAGCTCAGACTTAGGAACCTTGCTATTTTTTTGCTGTTGTTTCATACAAAATTCATAATTCAGAATCAAATTTATGTTTGCACAGCTCAATTTTTGGCCAGACAAAAATAAAATAAAAACTGTTGTCTCTTCTTAGAACTCGGCCAGGGCTCGGTATACATATATATAAATACAAATACATACATATATAAGTGTCGGCAAAGCTACAAAGTCTGGCAAGACGCAGACTTGCAAAAATAAATACAAAAAAATCAAATGAGAAGAAACTTCAACTGAAAAATGAAGCTCACTTTGAAACTTCTTTGAAGTATTGAAATATATATTGCAGTGTATTTGTTTTATTTGCAATAGATATGGCTTGAACGATGTGAAGATACATTAACCTTCGTATTTGTGGTTGTTTCGACAATTCTCGTTGTTTTTGGTTGCGCAAATACGACAACGACAACGACAACAGCGACAACGACAGCGACTTTTGTATCTAAAATCAACAAGTTCACAGCGAACATGAAAAAGATAAAACCTTTAAGCCTCAGGCATACATACGCAGACACACATACATACATACTCATACATCGACATTTACACACTCCCATTCATTGGCAGACATTTGCTTAGACAACAAACAGCAGAAAAACAAACCACCAAAATCCAGTTGACATGACTTCACAAACACGTAAATGAAAGACGACACAAATATAGAACGTAACTCGATCAGAGATAATTCAATTTTGTGACACTTTAGTGGGCTTTTTTTTTTTTTTTTTTTTTTGGGGCGGAACGTAGCGTTGGTAGAATGCGGAACGAGCGAGAAGTTCTTTGGCTTCATTAGTTTGTTTGATTAAACTCTTAGCTTGAATTTACGAATGAGTAATGTCAGAATGTCTAAAGAAAACTTTAATTGATTTCAAGTTAGTTAAACGGGCTTGTGTTGACCTGTAAGTTGTGCTCCTTATCAATATTTGGGCATTCAAATAAAGCGAGTTTAAGACTTATTTTGTAATGCTTAATTTATGTTATGCTTGATCGCATTCCCTACTTTTTGTTAAGCATTAGATATCCACTCAAAATGTTTTAGCTTTAATCGTCTCTCCTTTATATTTTATTATATATCATATTTATGTAGGTGTAGGTTTACTAAAAATATCAATAGTTATCGTTTGTAAGCTTTTATGAGAATAAATTATGCTTATGTTAATAAAAATAATTTAAACCCCTTCCAACTTCCATATAGAATTTCTTAGTATTCGTGCGCTAATTCCAGTAATATTTTTTGTTTCGAGCACTTACCAAGCTTCATCTGATTGTTCCACATAAATTATCGAGTTGTTGCAACTGGCAAATGTAAATTACAGTAATTTATCCACTTGCTGCTGCAAATATTTGATGACAATCTCACATGCAACTGCCTAAAGTGCCTTTCACCACCTGAAAATAAAAAGGCAGCGAAAAACACTTTTGTGGCATCCACAAAAAACATGCCCCATAAATATACGCGAGTCACCTAACGTAATTTGGAGAAGGAACGAGAAAGAAAGGGAGAGAGAGAGAGGGGGAATGTTGGTATTCGATTCCGATTACCACAAGTGCATTGGAGGCCATGAGTAATGCAAATGGAACCTGCGAATGGGAAACTGATACGAGGCTCACTTTGAACTCGAACAACTGCCCGCTGAGGTCGTTGCAATGGGGAATTTAATCCAAAAGTATTCGCTAATTTGGCTGATATTTTATTTCGGTTTCAATTTGCAAACAGAATTTGAATGGCAAAGGTTTCCTATAAATATGTAGGGATGCGCGTGTCGAATGTTAAATACCCTACGAAATAGAGGGTTTAACATATGTAGATATGTCGATGCACTTTTTCTAGATATTTGAGAAATATATTTCTTCTAAAACTGGAAAAATTAGCTATTGTAAATTATTATTATTTTATTTTTGTATTTCTTATATTTATATTTCATAATTATATTTATTTTAATAAATATATTTAATTCCATTATAGCATAAATTACATATTGAATATCTATATATTCATTTTCCATTCATTCCTTCTTTCGAATTACTTTGTAATCCCTCCGTTTCTTGGTTCTTCTTCTCATCATTCCGTTTGGCGTCTTCCAAAACGAGAGCTTGAATTTTCTTTAGGGTCTCCTCTATTCTCCTATTGTACTCTTCTTCTTCACTCGTGCTCTGTTCCTTGCTCTCCTGCTGTTCCGCTGGGCTGTCTCCTTTGGTGCGTCGTCCCAGGGTCAACTTCGTAACCAGATGCCTCGGCACACGGACCTCGGCGCCAATGCGATTCGTGCTCTTGTACTGCTCCAGGACGCGCATGAAGGGTTGCAGGGGACAGCCCCTGCTCTGCGCCTCAATCATCAGTCGGTGAGCGTAGTCCATGAAGCGAGCATCTTCACGCAGGCACTCCAGCTGCGCCAAGCGATTGTAGTTCGTGGTCGGACGTGCCTCCGCGTCGCGTCGCTGCTGCTCCTGCTTGTCTAGCTCAGCGCGCAATTCGTGCTGGCGACGCAGTTGCTCCTGGCGCTCCTGCAGCTTGAACTGCACGTGAATGCGTTCGTTTTCCAGTCGCCTAGCTACGTCATCGTTGTGTTCCGCCTTCGCCCGCTGCTTGGCTGCCTCGGCCTGCAGCTGCTCTTCTCGCTGCGTCGCCTGACGTTGGGCTTTGGACTGCTCCCGCCGCTGGCGACGTGCCTGCTGCTCCACACTGTGCGCTCGTCGCATTTCTGCCAGCTGCCGCTCGTGGCGTCGCTGATCCCCGCTAGCGCTGTAGTGGAGCCGAGGTGCTAGCTGCTGTGCCAGTTGCTCGTTGAGCTGCAGTCGCCGCTGCACGCGCTGCTTGGCCAGATCATTCTTCAGGTTGTCCAGCTTGGCCTTGGCCTCGTTGTGCACCTCGCAGAGCGTCAGCTCCACCTTGTCTATCAGCTGCTGCTGCTGCCTTTGGTGCTCAGCTGCCTCCAGCGAAGCCAACGCATACTGTCGGGTCTGCTGCACCTTGGCCGCCTGCTCGGCGCGCTCCTTCTCTAGGTGCTGCTTCACGTGCAGCTCATTGCGTTCTCTCTCTTGTCGTTCAATTTCCACTTGCTCAGCTTTCGTCGTGTTGCGTTCCTGCTGACGCTGCTCAATGGACTTGAGCAGCTCCCGCTTGTGCTCGCTCAGCTGCTGGCTGCGCTGCTTCTGTCGCAACTGCGCCTCATCCAGCCCATTGAGCACCTGTTCGCTGTAGATGCGCTTGTCCAGATCCCTCTGCTGCTCGGTGGCTGCCGCAAACTGTGTCTGCAGCTGCCTCTGGGTAATGATGCCGCGCAGCACCTCGCTCTGCAGCTTGGCGCAGTGCAGCTCTCGTGGACCCGGACGCAGTTGCTCCAGCAGCTGTTGCGCCTTTTCGATGCGTTGCTTTTGCCTGAGCTGCTCCTCACGCTGTACCGCGATGCTCTCCTCCTGCTCCCGTTCTTTGGCCAACTGCTGCTGCTGCTGCTGCTCCAATTGGTCCCTTTGGCATTGCTCCTGTTCCGTGGGGCATATATTGCGTCCAGCAAAGCGACCAAGAAGCTCCTCGCCGCCCAAGCGTAACCTCTCGTTATCTAACTGACGCTGCTTCTGTCTCTCCTGTTGCTGCTGCTCAGCCGCTTTGTTTGCATTAGCTTGGATCCGCTCATAGCGCTGCAGCGATATAACCAATGGCGGCTTCTCGCGTATCTTCACCTGGCGTCGTTCCTGTGGCAGCCAACTGTACTGCATGGCTGGACAGAAGAATCTACTGAACGTTTTCCTGGCAGCCCTTGGGTGTTTATTTTCGGGTATGTTAATTGTTGCCAAGGAGCTCGATTCGTAGTTATGGAAATATTGAATATAAATACAACAAATTTATTTATTGGGAAAAGAGGAGAGAGAGAAAGAGGAAAATTACATATATTTTTTACATATACATATACAAATAAAGCAAACGAAAGAATTGCATTTTAGGCAATTGAGAGTGGAAAACAAATGGGAGAAATTGATAATGCACAGAGATACATATAATACCATATAACCGATATGTAAACTATAAAGAACAGACTATGGTTGTATAATATTATGTGATCTATATCTCATGCAAGTTCTATTTTTTGGGTGGAAATTATTTGTTAAGTCTGTTTAAAAGAAAACTACAAATTTTTAAATAATTTTAATAATTTCCTGTGTTTTTGTAGATATATCCATACTTTTTACAAATATATAATATATAAAATAAAATATTTCTTTTATTTCTTTTGTGAAACAAATTATTAAAATTTTAAATTTATTAAATTTCATTCTTATTTTCCCAAAATACGTTTTCAGTGCACAACTTATTCTCTCAGTGTATCGCCCACTTGTTATAGTTCTGTATTCTAATAGCAATTTCTTATCTTCTCAAATTGTAATTGATTTCAGTCTGTATTCGGATATTTGCATTTTTCTAATACTACCACTAATTGTGATACTTTGTGCACGAGAAATGTCAATGTTGTCAAGTCACTTAGGCCAGATATGTTGTCATTATTTTGATTAATTAGCCAAGTTAGCGCTTGCTGACAACTGTCAACGCAAATGGCAAACATTTTCCCCGAATGCCATTCGCGATGGCTTAATTATGTCCAAAACTTATGTCTTGGCCATTTTGCAAGCGGCTGCAACAGCTCAATGTGAATCTGGTGACGGGCAAATAAAGAGAAAAAATGAAGTAAAATTGTTGAATGTGCGCAATTTACGGGCGTACTTCATGATGCATAATACATATAAACTGGTCGCTAGTTGATCTGAGTTTCGGAATGCCCACAAAATCACAAATTGTCAACTCATTTCCCGATCGCCTATTACCAGTTGTGGTGTTAAGAGCTACCGAACCCAGAAAAGGGCACAAAACAAATCTGTTTGGGCACGCTTCATTTGGCTCACATTCAAATCCAATGAATCGTATCTGTATCTCTGCAGCTGAGGTTCAAATAAATTTAATTAACACTTAACTGCGAATGGGCACTAAAAGTCTTACAATGAACCCATTGTAAACTCAAAAGTCTGTAATATATATTTCAAAGCAAACAGTATTTTGTAAACTGTCCCTAACTGCCTCATATAAAGCTAGATCTGAGCAAGATTGTGCGCTTTATATTCATTGAAGTTTGTGGATCGAATTTGAATTGAATATATTCGGGCTGTGCCAAATCTAAAGTACTGAGAAACCAATGTAAAGTGAAATACTGAAGCGTAACAATTGGGCCCTTGAATTGGGTCAGTGATTCAGCGTGGTAGGCTGTGAAGGCCCTGCCCATAAATAAAGCCAATAAAACTCGCGATAAAGGTAAACTAGTTAGTCATATCTGTAAGTGTGCTTAATAGGTTATGTCACTTGTAGCTCTGTCCAACTTATTGAGGTGGTTAGACGGCATTAGAAGCGATTTGAAATTTTATCGATAACTATTCAGTTATGACATCTATTTGGCATCTACTTAAGATATACTTTTACGATGGGAAAAAATTAATATTATTAATTATCATGGGTTTATGTTAACTGTAGAGTTATGTAATGCTCATGTTGATACAGTGTTAAATGTGAATTTTTTTGTTAAACTTAGAAATGAATGCGGTGGCTGGAATTCTTGCGAGTTTACACAGATAATCTTTAACTAAAATATATATAATAATATAATATTATAATTTAAAATTCCAAATTTATATAAGACTAATGGAATTGTTTTCTATATAACCCTACAAACCTTTCCTATAATCCCTTTGTCTTTACATTCTCACTTTTTCTTCGCTAGCCATTAAACCAACTTATTAAAATTTGCTATTTAGCCAAGTTCTTAGTAACAATAATCTTATCTGAGGTAATTGATTCCTCGTAAGCTTCAACTGACGGAATTATAGACTTTAGGTATGGATAAATAAGCTTTACAGCAACAGCTTGCCAGCTGAATGCAATTGTTGCTAGCTCACTTCAACGTCAAGTGCAAATGACAGCACTAAACAACTGGACAACAACAAACAGACAACAGACAACAAAAGCAACAGAAGCAAAATTGTGCCTTCTTGCGGTCAAACTCTGTGTCTTGGCCCTTGTTCGGCTCGGTTCGGTTTGGCTTTGGGCTGCTGTTGCTGGCTGCCACTTGAATGACTTCATGTGCCCCTGTCGGAAAACTTGAAAAACTTGTCTTTGTCGAGAGACAGTAAAGCCAGGGGCAGTGTCTGGAACGAGAGCCACAGCCATAGCCATTGCCACACGTACTTTATGCAGTGGGCACTCGGACAACACGAGAACGGCCAGGTGAGAGGAGAGAGATAAACAACAAGAGCAAGAACAATGATGGCGACTGGGACAACAAATGAGTGCAACTGTTTCTTATAGAACAAACTTCATGCACTTCTCCAGTTTGCCTCTGTCCAGTTTTTCAGACCGCAAAGAGAAAGAAAAGAAAAAAAAAAAAACAAAAAAACAAAATACAAAACGCGACCATTCTCAAAAGTCCACAAGAAATGTCCACTGACTGCTCCAGCAGCTCCGGGCTCCAAGTTTGGCCAAAAGCACAAGACGAAGTCGCTGTCTGGCACTTTGTATCTTCTGCAGATCTTAACTGCGTCTCGGAACGCGTCCACATTCGCCAGTTGTTCGTCTCGATTGTGGTTCGGGCAATTAACATGCAATTAAAAGACGTTTCAATCTAAACAACTTTAGAGCGTAGCATACATATTACCACTTTGCACGGCATACACAGATACACACGCACGCACACACTCGCACACAGAAAATGTAATTTAAGCATCGTAAACACTTTAGAGATCTACACTGACTGACAAGCTTTGAAGCACCGATGTCCACATCATCATTGCCTTTCCCAATGCTAAATTGTTAGCTACTGCTTTTGCCATAAAAAGCCCATAGTCCTACATATAGCCAAGGTTTATGTTTAGCCAACTTTTATTGTGCATCGTTTGTTTATTTAAATTTAGAGGCATAGACCTGCATATGTATATCTGAGATTACGTATCATAGGCCACGGCCAGATGTAGTCAACTTTGGAAGAAATAACTTTTCTCAGCTTCTGTTCAATTTATACAAATATTAGCAATGTATCAAAATATTACAACAAAATATAGTATAGGTTTCTTAATATCAGCGTACCTGCCTAAGTAAGTGTTCTGTCAGCTAATGACTAATGGCATTTACGTTTATACTTAGCATAAATTTTGACAAGCAACATTTCAAGTATAATTTGTTTAAATATTTTCTTTCGTTACGGCAATTTACAATTGTTAATATACGAAATGGTTATGTATATAAATGGAATATGTCCCGAAAGGGTATATTGTTTTGATGACAGCTTATGTAATGGATAGAAAAAGGCGTGGCTGATTTCATATATAAGGAACAAAGTTCGACAGAAACGCATATCAATTTAATATTTGTGCCCTATTCATAAACAGTGGGATTTCACCAGATTTAACTGTTTGCAGGGTATTTTCCAGTCATATATGCCCGACTTTAGCACTCATACTTGTTATTTCTTACAAATTTACGTCAAAGTTGTTTGCTGTACTCGACTTGCTCAAGAAATACTTCTACGGCTTATGTCATTTTTCGTGTAAATAGCGTACAATAAACACAACAACAACAGCAACTACAGCAACAACCACATGTACAATAACGATAGCACTCATAAGTTTAGAGACCCGTATTAGACATGTCTTTGTTCGACCCTTTCGGAAACTAAAATCCGCCATCAAATGGAACTAAAGCGCGTCTTTTATTTCTGTTATTTTTGAAGAAGGCGTTTCCATTTTGTGGGGCGGGGTTAGATCAGTTGAACTTTTAATTGTGTGTTTTCATTATCAATTGAAATGTTCTGGATGCCTTCCATTAGACGTCTCTCAGTACATATGCATGGGTGTGTGTGTCTGTGTGTCTGTATGTCTATGTGTATACAATTTCATAAGCCGCTCTATAGCATTATCATCGTCATGTTAGGTTGGTCCAGGCACTTTTCAATGCCAACTCGATCACGTTTTAGACGGCAAATTTGTTAACTTTTCGTTTTGTATATGCTACACGCTCTAAAGAGCATAGCCAATTGCATGTGTGTCTATTGAGAGCCCCATTATCGATTAACATGAGCTTTACATCGATTTGTCAGGCACACCTGAAGTTGAGTTGCTTTTGCTTATTTCTATTGCTGTTGTTGTTGTTGTTGCTGTTTCACATGTCAATTTTATTAGTAGTTTATACAGTGTCAGTTAAAGTATCTTGGGATGGCTGTTGCTTCATTAATGAAATAGACTTTTAATTGAGGCTTAGCAACATGCACAATTATTATGAATATGCTAATGTGAGCAGAACTCTTAGAATAAATATATAATATTAGCACTTCAATTGGAATAGAAGAAAAGTAAAAGCTTATATATTTGTAGATTTTCGATAAGGCGATTCTCTTGTATATTTACAAATTGATACATACATATATGCAAAAAATATCATATTTCATTTTCTTAATTTCGTTTTATATTTTTTCGTTTCTCTCAATTATGGCACACTTTCAATTTCACTAAATTATATCAAATTAAGTTCCATTAAAACTGCTCCCGAAATTATTTAAATCAGCCAATTTTTCAACTTGTCAATCAAAGAATTTTGAAAGCCAATTTAAGTAATTTGAAGTTGGTTAGTGAAAGATTTCATAATTTCATATAGATATCGCCAATTCTGTGTTACAAAATCTCCCAAATCAATCAATCAAACCGAATTAAAGAGCTGCACAAAAAAAAAAAAAAAAAAAGACGAAAACAGAGTAGAAAATAAAAGATAAAATACATTCAAAGAGCCGCTGTCAATCACACGCTCTATTTACAGCAACAACAAAAAGCCGGCGACCGTGTAAAACAAAACAAAATTTAATTTAAACAGAAAAAAAAACTAGCACAAAATATTGGTCAAAATATTTACAACGAGCCGAAAAACTAAATGCCACGCCTCGCCGATGATTAATGAGGCGCAGACGGCTTAGAAAGCGCCACAAATGAGTCCATTATGACAATAAGAGGCCAATGAGTGTCCAATAGGAAAAAACGAAGAAGCAGCCGCGGCAGCCGAAGCATGTCGTCGACGTGTTATGGTCCCCAGGCGTTGCATGCAACTCGGCTCGGCTGCCCCCGCCCCTTATCAAGTGGCGCCCACACGCCGTAAACTCATTTGTATGCAGCTCAGCGCCTCATCGTGAAGCACCGATAGTCATCGAGCGCCAAGCCAATGCTGAAAGCTTGTCAATCCCCAACCAAGAATCTCTGGGGCTCATCGGCTGTGGGGCTGGCAAGGAGTTGGAGACGCAGACGCAATCTGGGGTCTGCATAGCTGAGTCTATCTATGGAGCTGGCCGCAGCGCACGCGCGTTCCCACAACGCAATTTATGCAAATGTATGCACAATATTGAAAAAAAAAAAGAATATATGTATATATGTGAATATACATACATATATGTCTATACTATATATATTAATAATTTGTTTTCAAGTTCTGTGGCGATTGGCAAGCAGCACTTCCACTTTAAGCCGCTTTGCCAGAGACGCCTCATTAGCATAATAGACCCAACCGCAATCGGTAGTCAGCAGAAGCTCAACACATATGAGGTAAATGTAAACTATGGCCATAGAATCAATATTAGGAAATCATCTACGAAGATCTTCTAATGATGTGAAAAATAATATAATATTTGACAGCCGCAACAGAAATATTGCCTGAAACCGTAAGACAAAAGTCGATTTCCGCTGCTAACGGCGCTGAATTGCGAATAATAATTATGCATATATTAAAGATCGATAGATAAATACCATAATAATGAAAATAAACCTGAGAAAAATCAACTCCTATCTATGTTTTTACAACGTATTTTGATATCATTGACATTTACGGATATCAAATACAAAATAGGCTTTCGATTACTATTCAACTTTCCGATCTCTGCAGATATAATAAATTTGGGCCAGTTTTGATAACAAATAGCTATCATTAAGTCACATCATAATGAACTCCATTTTCATAACTTGTTCGAAATTTCTCCCTTTGTAATCAGATATCCATGAGATAGTATATATATTTAATTTTCACTTGTTATTGTAAATTTTCCAATATCTCAACCGGAAATTTCATCACTTTATTCAAATCAATATTGTTATTGTTAAATTGAATTTTGATTTTAATATAAGCCACAACAATAAACCATTTTTATCACCTAAGCATCAGTTCCAAATGTTGACCAAGCCTCAAAAGCTAAACCGTCCAATCAAATCAACTGAGAGCCAGTCGACCTTGTGGCATTCATTTGAACATAATTAGGAGCGAGAGGCCCAATATAAAATGCATAGTTAAAGACTAAATATATAAAATATAATCTGTGCATCGCATTCACGTGCCTCGACTAGTTAGCGAAGTGTTTTCGTAAAAATTAGATTGAAATTAATTTCACGCAATTAAGAGATACGGAATTTCTTTCGAAACGAAACGCCGGCACACAAATTAAATGCTCATTTTCATTGAAAACTAATTAATTTTGTTTACTTAGAAGACAAAGCGAAGAAAAGAAAAAATAAATAAATGCTAATTCGCCCACAAATTAATGGTACAACAAATTGTGGGTTCAGCTCTTAGGAGCATTTCAAAATTTATTTTTTGTTAGTCAAACAAAACAAAATGGCAAAAAAAAATCATTTGCCTTGCAAATTCTGAGTGTTGAAATAGATTTATGAGCATATCTAAATTACTCTTTAAGTGTTTAAAGTGCCAAAATGAGTTTGCAGAAGCGTGTGAAGCTATTAAGAGAATTTGTATTCAAGTTTGAATAGAAATCAAACAAAGATCTTCTTTTACTTGACAATTACAATGAGTTTTCGAATTGATTTACATGATTTTTGTTTGACACCTGCTCAGACTGCATTCGGCCCGCTTTTGTAGTAGGCGATTAGAGCTAAACAAATTGAGGCTTTCATAAATTAGCCACAAATTGAAAGAGATGTATTTAACACTAAATCATGTGAGTGTTAGCCCACCAGCTTCAATGGCGACCCGCATTAACTAACTGGAATCTATAGAAATCGATGGTCGCTGCCAATTATGGGCAGCCCAACCGCTTGGACCACAGTTGCGACCCACAGTGGTGCAGAGTCGAGTTAAGTTGGGGCAAGTCGAGTCAAGTCGAGTCGAGGTCCGGTCTTTGAAGATTGTTTGTCAAAAATGTCGCATAAATGCTACGTGAAACGTGAACTAATGAATGAACCAACGAATGAGCGATTGAATGAATGAATCAGCTGTTCGCTCCAGCTGGGGCGTATGAGCTGAAATGACGAGTGAGTGGACGCGTTGTCTGCGCTGTTTGCGTGTGGGTTTATCCCACAAAAAGTAAAAAATTAAAGTCAAGCACAATTTGCACTAGATTAAGAAAAGGTGGCAAAATGCACACAATGTGAAGATTGGAAGATACCCTCTAAGCTTATTGGAGAACAAACAACAATGCAGAGGTAAACTGATGCAGAGTTAAGTTGAATAGGCTTATTGAAAAGAAAATAAGTAAATATTTATTTAATATATTAATATATTAGTTTAACAAATGAATCATGTAATCGATTTGGCATAACTAAATATTGCAATATTTTTAAATCAGTAATAATAATTTCTAAATAAATGCATGTCAAGTCTGCAGAATTTCGCTTTTACAAATTGGATTAGGAAATCATAATAAAATGGAATTTTATTCCACAATTCTTTATAAACTCCGTTAATCTATTTTCTAATTGGAATACTCACATATTGCAGTCCTTCGTATTTTGAGTCTTCACAACTGTACATCAGACCTTTTTCAATCGGAACAGGGTATCCAAATAATTAGCAAGTATGTCTGTCTGCATGAACATTTGCTCTCTAGATTTTCGGGCTTCTGTCTGCTGCGTTGTCTTCCAATAAAATTGTCACTTTTCATTTGGTTAAGCGTATTTCTTGTGTTTCTCTCATAATGCCCACGCTCAGCGGAAGTGCCATTTGATTTATGCATATTCGCATTACGAGTTCAGTTGCGTAGTTTTTTTTTATTCATATAGATTTTTGTATATGCATTTTGTTTTTTTGCCAAGTTTCCGGCCAGCTTTGACACACATTTAAATGTGCAGCTTAAAAAGCAATAAATATTCATTTATTTTTACGCACTCACACACACACACACACAGCCACACGCTGTACGTACGTGTGTGTGCTTTGACATCACTGATAGAGTTATAGAGTTATATTTGCCCGAAGAAGAAGATGTTTTCACACAGAAATGTGTCAACAATTTTTATCGTCTGCTGAAAATGTCGTCTTACCTTTCCGGGAACTGGGTCAATGCTAGCAGATAAAAGAGAACTTGCGTTATTTGATACTTGAGTTTCTTGCTTGGTTTAATTTGATTTGCATGTTTTTAAATTCTTCTTCATGTTGGTTTTTGGTAAATGTGTTGGCTGCATCAATTATGCTTTGGCTTTGAGTTATTGATGAGGGTAAAGCATGTGATAAGAGTTTTCCATTTTTGTGTAAATCATAAATTGATACTGAATTGTGGGAGTTCTTTTAATGAGATGGTATTGCAGAAAGTTTAATATATGTATATATGTGTATATATGTATATCTGTATGTTGGTATATACATATATTTATAGGTATTTATATCTGTATAAGTACTTGGCTAAGGTATTTGCAAATTTTCATATGAATAATTGTATGTATTCTAATTACTTGCTTGCTTCTTGCTCACTCCTTTTCGATTCTATGCCTACATATTCTATAGCTCTTCTATTTCCACTTTTGCCTTCCTCATACTCTATATACAATACGCTTTTACTATTCATTTTAATGATATGCTACGTGTGTTAATTCTAGCGAATCGCAATCGCACATCAGATACATGGCAGAAAACATTTTCCGTAATCAGTTACATTTCATGTGCCAATGTCAGCTACCGACTGAACCGGAACATTAGATAAACAACATTTGATTCCCTTGAAAGTTGTGACATTCTACGGCATGTTCTTTATCTCTCTCACACACACATACATAATTTGAAAGGGCCAACGTGCTGGATAGCAACTGGTTCTGTGGCAAGGCACAGGCGACACTTGCCACAGTTGACACTTGGCACATAGCGTTACGAAAGTCACAAAAAGTTATGAAGTTTAATGGATTTTCCATGAATTGGGCTTGAGTTAGAGCTTGCCACAGCGTACCGTTGATATCGACGTCTGGCTACGCCTCGTTTTTCCTACTCGCAGTCTCTTTTGTTTTGGTTTTCTATGGAGCCGCGGGCTATGCTTAGGTAACGCTTCTCGCTCACGTTTTCACGAACTGCGAGCGCATCAAAAGGCAAAAATCTCACGAAATTTGCCAATCGAGCGACCATTTGGGTTATTTATGAGCTGCGATTTGTTTGCAACTCATTTAACCGGCAACTCTTTAAGGGTTTATGACACTTTTTTCTCTTCAGCTCTTAACTCGTTTTCACAGTTCCACTTGAGAAACCAACCAATTTCGCGCTTAATTTGATTTTTACAACAACTCTCACCACCTGCCTACCGTTCAGCTCGGCCTTTGTCTCTTTTCGCTGCACATTTCATTGTTTTTATTTTTTAATTTCTGCATAAGTGTTATTTAAACGCGCCGTTCGCACTTTCTACCTTGCGTTTATTTGTAAACTCACTCTGCCAGAATGATTTATGCATCCTGAGTGGGGCTGATGGTGGTCTCTGACACAGTTGAGGGAATTGCAGTGACTGTTGCAATTAAATCTCTTACACTAGTTGAGCCGTAGTTGTTTTATATACTTTGCATTTAAGAGGAGCTAAGGTAGGCCATCTTTGTTGCCAATAAATTATCATATGGTTATCTAAGCGAAGCGAATTTTTAATTTCAGCTGTCGATTTCAGTCGTGCAAAAAATATTCTCTTGAAAAAATGCAAATCGAATCTGATGTGTATGTGCGCGGTGTGTGAGTGTGTGTGTGTGGTGTGTGGTGTGTGCGGTATGCATTTGTGGTGTATGTAATTACAGACTTTGCATGGTCGTCCCACTTCCGACGCGTTGGGATGCTGACTCATGCAGGCGGGCACAGGCGATGACAAACACAATCCAAACACACACACACACAGACACATACACATACACATGCTCTCACACACAGACATCTAATAGCCACGCTAACCAATACAGGCACAACAAAAGCCAACCATGACCCACGCAAAGCTACAACTCGAAATCGGAAACTCAACAAGTAAGAGAAAGATGGAAAAAGTGCTAAAAAGAGAGAGAGATAGAGAGAGAGGGTGTGAGAGAGATAGAGCTAGCGAGCAAGGGCTAGCTAACCGAAGCTTGAATGTTAATTTTTGTTATTTAGCTATTTTTTTTTGCTGCCCACGCACTGAACTTGAAAATGTTTTACCAAAACAATGAAGCTATTTTTACACTTTGCTTTTAAATTAAAGGGGGGGAAATGAAATCGACAGCAAAAAATAAAACTTCAAAACCAATTAAAGGGGCATAAAAACCAGAATCACTGCAAAGCCTGACCAAAGAGCAAAAGTAATTTTGTTAAATCTCAGCGAAACAAAGAAAAATCGTTGTGCTGGAAAATGTTCCATGTCATTGCCAGATACATATTGGTTGTTGCTAGATATACCCTGTAAATGAAGAGTAAATAGCAATGGCTGATCATAGAAATTGATTTGAAGAAAAATAATATGATAAGTAGAAATAATTTCCTTGATATGTTTATACGCTAGAAATAATATAAATAATAATGGTGAAAGAATCGATCTATTAATATTAAGAAATAAATGCGATAAATGGAACAGGCTGGAAATATCCAGAAAATAAAGAGTGGGAGCTTAATATAGAATTGATGGGATAGATAAATATCAAGAAATTAAAATAAATAAAATAATTATTGATTGGCATATTAGAAATATCCCTATTTTTAAAACCTTAATTGTTAACTCTGTTTATCGAATTGATGGGAATATAGATATATAGTTTGCATACATGAATAATATCCATTATAGAGTATCTCTCAGTCGTATAGCAGTTCGCTCGGCTCCTTTTGTGATTTGCGCGTTTGGCGTTTAAATTTAATTGGAACTGCAAATCGTTGGCCTCTGGTTAGCACATAGCAGGTAGATGGTAACTGGTAAATGGTAAATGGACCATGGTTCGTTGGGTGCGCACTTCAAGCCTGAATTGTTACGCTCGTGGTTTGTGTCTAGTCTGTCAATCAATTGTAATGAATACGCATATTTGAGATGGAAAGGAGGTGGGGAGGGGGTAGGAGGGGAGAGTCACATGCCACTCTCTATTTATGATGGTGTACCTCCAATTAACCCTGAGCCGTCTCTCAAATTGGCAGCCCTGACCTGCCAGGTGACATTTTGTATTTTGTCAGCTGTAATTGAAACATTTCAGTTCTCAAATTACATAGCTATAAATATGGGCTACCTACCGACGTTTACATAGAGATTTAAGCATTTACATATATTTGTTGCAGCTCCTATCTTTTTGGCATCAACCAGTTTTGTTCTTTTTATATACCTTTATCCATAGGAGCGTGTATACATGTGTATCTATAAGCAGCAACTCTATAAAAGACAACTCGTGCCTCTTCTTTATTCGGCTTTGTTTTACGATAATTTCATAGAACCTCAAACAAGTTTTGCCAGATAGTTAACAAGAAAAGTTAACGATGCGCAGGTTTCTTTGTAAATCTGCATGGCAAATAGTCTTAAGCTAAACTGTTTTCTAAGGGCTCTCCATAGTCATAAAACAATTTTTAGAACAAAAAATGATACATAGTTTGAGTCAATAATGATATACATATGTAAAGGCTTATAGTATATATATTATATACAAATATATATTGGGAATTTATGCAAATTTAGTCAAGTCTATTATATATACATATATATAGATTTTGAAGTCGAAGAACTGCGCAATTTGCAGGCATTTGTAGAATTTCCTTAGCCACATTCCTTGCAGAAATTTCCCAGAAATGCCGAGGAATCGCTTTGTAACGACTTTGTGGGTAATTTCAATTTGCGACTAGCCCTATTAGAACACATTCCACGGCATGCCCTGGGAATTGTGTGCAGTCTGCCGGGTAGTTAAATTCTCAATTTAAGGCCGTGAAGATAAACCGCAAATTGAATTAGGCCCCAAAGCTGCCGCTGTTGCTGTCGAGCCAAGAAAGACTTGTGTATTCAAAGTAATTTGCAAAGAAATTACATAAAGGAAAACAAGTGCCGGTGCCAACAGGCAACACACACCGCACACAGACACAACACGCACACACACACGTATGTAACACACACGTATTCACACACAACGCCTACATGTAATTTACAGCGACCGCAGGCCGCGGTTTGCCAATTTAACTGAAATAAAACGCCCACATGAACCACATGAACCACATGATGTCTGCTCCACTCGCATACACACATACACACACTGTGGGGGCAAACCGGCAGCCCATTACAATTCATTCATTGAATCAAAATAAAATAGAAAAAACAAAAACAACAAATGCAGCGGAAAATTCAAATCAATTTGGCGCAAACCGCAAGACCAAACCGCAACTATCTCAGCGATTCGCATAAATCTAATAAAATTAAAAGCAAAAAGAGTTCAGCGCATGCGTAGCGCGCAGCCCAGAGGGGGTAATGCCCCTAATGCTCGCCCTCCCACACTACAGTAGCTGCATAATTTTGCAATTTAAATGCATTTCAAAGTGCATTGTTATGTGTGTGTGTACGAAAGAGATAGAGAGAGAGAACACATATAAAAAGTACATTGACTTACAAATAGCCTCACTCTCTCACATAGATGCGCAAATGAATCTGCTTAAAATCCATGAAATTAACCAGAATTATATAGCCTGGCAGAGGAATTGCTTGTACTAATATTATAGAATTTCATGCATTGAAGCCACAAAGGCAACCCACTCACACGTGGGCGTGGACATGACTACAAGACAAGGGAAATGAGAGGCCTACACATCTGGAAAGGGAAAAGTGAAACGGGCTTACGAGTATGCTTAGTTATATAATGAATGTGTGTTTAATATTTTGAAAGAGCAAGCCTCTTAACTTGACGGCAGAGTAATATCAAAGGATAAACTATATGCAGCTATGGTTGGGAAACTTCTTCGGTAGATCAATCAAAACAAAAAATTGGAGACTTTCTAATATAAGATTTTATTAATTGTTTTCAGATATATTTAATACTTAATATTGCCTTGCATTCATTCAAATAGAAAAGTTAATAATATAATAAATTGCTAAAAATATGTTCAAACATTTTAGCATAATGCTATGTTCATTATTCAGCAACTAAATAAAATTGATAATAAATAATTCTAATTGTGTTCAGAGTATCCCTTAGTCGAGCAGGCCCAACTAGCGTGATCTTAATTATTTTGCTATAAATTTCCTACTTTAACCAACTCTTTAAAGTTCTCTATCCTAGCCCATTGCATGCACGAGCTCTATTTGGCATACCTTCTGTTGACTCTCATTATTGGCGGGCCTACTGCTAAACAAAGGTAGCCCAGTTGCTACCCCAACTGTTTGTGGCACGAACAGTTGTCGGTGGCATCTGCCGCGCTTGCGCATGACAAGCGACATGCCAATTGTCGGATGACATTTTGTAAATTGTTTTTGGTCTGTGGGTGAGGAAGAGTGGTGCAGGTGGTGGGGGAAATGCCAGCGACAGGCCACACTTGTTGCCTCTCTTAATACAACTGTTCATAATTTGCGCCGTGTGCCAAATGGGGCAGGGGCAAGGGCTCGACCGCTGGACGAGGGTTGCGTAGAATTTGCATAGCAGCTGCAGCTGCCCTTTTTTTTTTTTTTGCTTTTTTTTGCTATGCCTTGGCGGCACCTTGTCCACTTCTGCAGGCTAGGCTTACCCATTCCCATGACACCGGTCGAAAGTTCAAGCTGTGTCGAGTTCAGAGTTTATGCCACATGATAAGGCGGCGGCAACAACAACAGCAGCTACAGCAACCACAGACTCAACGTGGGCTGTGCCTCTGGAGGCCCCCAGACTGTGCATCGTGGCAGTTTCTGGCAGCTGGCAGCAGCAGCAGCAGCAGCAGCGACGGCGGCAGCGGCGGTGTCGACCCACGCGGCGGCTGCGCAGAGAACCTGGCGAAACACTAAAACGAGTAACGGAAATGTGTGATATGGCGACCAGTGTATACCCTTTAAATTATAGAATATTTCTATATTATATAATATATAATATATAATATATAATATATAATATATAATATATAATATATAATATATATATAACTAAGCGAACAAATTTATCTTTACTTTAATAATATAAGAATTCAAAAATGATTTGCATATATTTACTAATTAAATGTTTTTCCGTTACATATTGCCTAATAACATCGCAATATCTTTTGGCAAGAGCAATGCTTTAAAAATCGTAAAACATATAAAGAGAGAAATACTTTGACTTTTGATTTGCAATAAGTAAAGCAAGCAAAAAGGAAAAATAGCTGGCAGACTTCGTATTGAGTGTTTGTCAAGTGGGCATGAATGGAATGGAAGCCCAGACGCTGATCGAGCGGCTGCGCTTGTAATCCACTTTACGACGACCGGACGTGGTTCTCGTTGGCGTCGTCGACGTCGAAGTTGATGTCGACTTTGCAGTTCCCACTCACCACAGAAAAGGAAAAAAAGAAAAAAACCAAACAGGAATTGCAGCCTGGCATTTGACTGGGCTTCAAAATAGGACGTTGAATGCTCAAGAGTTACAAAAGCCTCGTTCAATTTCCATATTTTATGGGGCTGAGCGAAAAAAAAAGAAGAGAAAAATGCAGCAGCAGCAGCTTGCTATGGAAATATATTGTATATGAATTGTGTGTATTGCATCCTTATAGATATGCAACATGCTAATCATGTATTCTCGATGCTCAAAGAGCTCTTCAAAGTTGCTTTTCTAAAGTGATTGCAAATATAATTTCAAAGGTTAGAGAGGAGGCTAAATAATGTTCAAAGTTTAAGCAATTGGTGTAGAGTTTTTGATATAGAATGAATAATAGATATTTGAATAAATTACGATATATATGCGGAAAGAAATCGTAAACGTTTTTCCTCTATCAATATATACCTAGGTCACAAACTCTCGTAAAGCTTTTAATATTTAAATTGTGGTAACAATCGACATTTCTTATTGATGACAAGTGCTGCTGCCAGCGCTGTGCCACCAAACTGTAAACACTTGCAACCAATTGTTGCACACATTTTTACATAATGTTGACACAGAAAGACAAAGTGCTAATAGAAATAATAAACCAAGCGTTTCAAATTAAATCAATTAAACTGCAGCCAAACAAAGAATTCCTTCGATTGGCATTCGGCAAGCGGCTCGATGATCGGTGGCAGCTTGAGCAGCAGAGCATCAGGGGCAGGGGCAGGGGCAGGGGCAGGGGTATAGTAGTTGATGTCAGAGATAAATGCGAGATATCAGAGAGACGACTTGCGCACACAGTCAAAGATTGGCAGTTGGAGTCTGGGACAAACGCAAACGATATTTAATTGACAGTCACAATTTATGCAAACGGCTGCAAAAAATACACATAAATAACAACAACAAAAAAGATAAATGAAACAGAAATAAAGTAAATATAATAAACAAACAAGTGCAGCCGCAATTGCGACTGTGAAGCGTGGAAATTGCTTTGACATGAGGCAAGCAAACCAAGAAAAAAATCCATGCAAGCTAATCAAGCTGAACGCGCTTAATGTATGCATAGAATTTGTGGCGAGTTGTTGGATAAGATCTAATGGTCATTTGAGATGAGGTAAATAACGATCTTCTAGCAATAAATGGCAGAAGGAATGAAGAAACTTAAATAGATGATGAAATGATTTAATGCGAATCGAATATATAAAATATGTAAAAAATTATAAATAATTATGTAAATAAATATATAAATATAAATAAATATATATGAAGATTAAAGAAAATTAATTATAAATCTAATATCGCGATATATTTTACAATTTTTACAATATATCAGTAAAATTAATAATTAATAATAAATAAAAAATAATTTAGTTGTCGTATAAATTGTCGTTGTTTAAAAGAGTAGGACAAGTTATTCTTAAGCAAGAATAACTTCTAAATATCACGTACCGGTTTCTTGTTGAACTAGATCGCCTGTTATCATTTTTTGTTCATCAGGTCATTTAGAATTCAATCAACATTTTTATCATTAGCAACTTTATTAACCACATCCAATCCATTAAGACTATCAAGACTTGCCATTAAATTTAGTAAATGTTTAAGCTTAGACTATAATACCTCGTGCTAAATGCCACTTTAATGATAATCACTTTTGTGATGCGGCAAACTGTAAATACCAAATGAATATGTACATAAGCACACACATACCCACACATGCATTCTTTATTCATTGCTTTTTTTTTCTTTATTCATTTTCCTTGCAGATCTTCAATCGATTCGACGGCTCTTGGAACACGATGCCAGTGGCTCGGTTTGCCCCTCGTGCCGCATTTCCTTCGATAAGGGCAAGCGACGGAAACTGATCGACACCTGCGGACACGAACGCTGCTATTCCTGTATGTTCCGCAACGATCAGTGCCCCATGTGCATGAACAGTTCGCTGAAAGGTGAGTAGTGGTAGTAGTAGTAGTTGTAGTTGTGTTAGTAGCCAGTGTCTGTCTCTGTCTCTGTCTCTTTCTTTGTCTCCGTCTCGTCGTATCTTATGGACATGCCATATAAGGCGGTCAAATATGTGCAACAACAGCCGAACCCTCGACAGCTCTGACTGCAAGGTGTTGTGTCGAGTGTTTTTTTATGCTGTTGCTGTACTCTTATCTCGGAATTCGCCTTTTAAGAGTATATATGTTTTATTTTTTTATGATATCCTTTCAATTTGTACACCAAATACTTGAAAACAAAAATTTTGGTGTAAACACTTTGAAAATTACAGCAATTCTTATTTCCACAGAATTTAATTTAATTGCTTTTAGCCTGATTAAAACAAGATGATGTTTAGTTTGTCTGGCATTGTTTGGCATATATAGTAAAAAATATAATATATGGTAATTTATGTAGTATACATTTTGTATTATACTTAACCTTCTTAAACTGATGAAACAGATTCTAAAAGAAATATTAAATTAAATTTCCTAATCTTCTATTGAATTTATTTGCAATTCGATTTTGTCTTAATTTATTATATATTAAATGTCGAATATGTAAGCTATAGCTATGACTCAAATAAGATGGCAGCATTTAATTTTTATGCAAATGCAAGTCAAGAATCCACAGCATCTCTACATAAGACTAAAAATGTACAGTCTAGATGCTATATTTAACGATTCATGCTATTATTCATCATCTTCATTTAGCTCGGTTTCATTTTGTACTTGTCATGTATCGATGCTTCAGTACTCATTCGATTGCCAACTACTCATTCAGTGGACTACTCCAAGCCCTACAACTCGTTCGAACTGTATCACTTAATTAGCTATGCTAATAAGCCGAAGCCAGTTTGCTGCTTAGGGTTCGGTTAGCGCAGATACACGTTGTACACTACACCTACTATATTCCCATTAGCATAAATAAAGTGAAGACGACGACGTAGCGCTGCCAGCTCATAAATTCACACGGACACGAGAGTGTCCAATGGGCAGCTAGCCAATATATTCAGCGACAAGTTGGGCACAGTGTGCACAGTGGGGCAGAGCATTAACTAAAAACGGGCATAACTTTCAATTTTTCATGGGCAGTGGAGCAACGGTATGTCGCGCTGTACTCGAGTACTTTCTGAAGTTAACCGACTGGCCCCATGTAAACCTACTTTGCATGCCAAGTCACACACTCAGCGCACACAGCACACACAACACACACAGTTGGCATATGAATTGAACAACAAACGTTGCGACTGGGAATAACAAATGTAAATGTACTTCTGGTATAGGCATACATAATAATATACATACATATGTACAAATATAAAATAGGTAATATAAGCTGCAGCCGTACAGGGGCACTGCGGAGCGTGCGATCGATCAATCCTCGGATCAGGCAGGAGTACCTATAGAATAGGTATTTATTTTGACACGCCTTATTTATTTCGATTTGCATATTGTCAAGTGTCCAGTGAGCACTTGCTAGAGTCATAAATAAACTAGATCAGGCTGATCTGTTATCGGGTATATAAAATGAATCGACGTTTATTCGTACTGCATCAGTGCATCCGCAGTTTTGATCGTTGATCTCTATTTTTCATATCTCAGTATAATGAAAAAATCACATTTTACTATTATTATCATATTCATATTTTTCGCACACTTGAAGTCGTTAAAAGGTTGATTGTTGCCTCGATTACAGACATCCATCTAACTGAAACTCTTTTCCCCTTCTAATATAGATGTTGATGGCGCCAATGCTCAGGGCTATGACACCGGCATCGGGGGCTCCACATCGACGATCGTCAGTCCGTTGGGCTCACCTCAGCCGCAGCTGAGATCACATGCGCAGCGGAATGCAGCTTTAGCACGCTATATGCAGGTGAGTGTGTACTTTGAGATGTAAAGATACGAAGATACAAATGTGTGAGTGGAGGCGCATTAGATGCGTGGCGATTGAGCATTTTGTCTGTGTGTCGACCCTAACGACTAGTTGATGACCGCCTCGAAGAAAGAGAATGATCCGAAGAAAGGCTGCGAGAGATCATTTTGTAACTGTCGAAACGACTTTTTGTTATTATTATCGTCGACCATTTCCGTTCATCTTTATATGCCGAGGCGCCTCTTTTATCTGCCAACTAAGTTTATCCGTTATGCCCTAACACATTTGTTCGACTCAGCTGCCGCCCCGCTCAAAAGCACACTTTGGGGCGCATTGTGGGCGAGGCGTTGACTAAGCACCGTTAATTGATCATTGTGTGTTTGGAGCCCAGAAAGTGACATAAAAGAGCAATATTGAACCAGCCCATAAAAGACTTGATTGGCTTTTAATCGCGCCATAACCAAGTGTCAAACAATTTATTTCACGATAATACAATATGATTATTACGATGCTGATTTGCATAAGCAAAGTCGAACTTGTTTGGGTGGTCAGAAAGTTCTAATAAGACGAACATAAAAGAGTGTATGACCTAAGCCGTGAACTAAATCAGTTGTGGTTTTATGACTGAATACCACATTAAATATTTCTTGTGCTATATACGCTGACATAATTATTGCTATTCACAAAAATAGTTTGCTAGAGCGTGAACTAGCTCTAATGTTCTTTTATTAGAGCATACACAATTCTCTTAAGATGATATATACAAGTGTGTAAAAGCTAAAATTTCGAGTTCTTTCGTTAACTGAATGTGAAAATCTCAATAAATGGCTTAGAATATTAATATAGTAGAATATAAAGAAATATATTTTAAAGCATGTGCTTAAAGAAATCTATATGATGTGATGATCTATAATACAAAGATGTACTTTCTGATATAATTATAGACTGCTCAAACAAGCTATTTAAAAGAGCTTTCAAAATACTCTTAAAGCCTAAATGAGAAAGTTTTCTCCACAAAAGTGGAAAGACAAAGGCAAGAAGAAGATAAAGCTCTCACAAGCACTTGAAATTATTTGTAGCTTTCGCGGCAAAAGTAGCAGAAATCTTATTATTTTTTTTAATAATTAGAAATCAATTTACACGTCGGATTTGAAATCATATATATTTTTTTTCTATTTATTTAAATAACATATGTATGTTGAATGTTGTTGTTGCTTTGGATTTTTTTGTTTTTTTATTTTTTTATTTTTGATATTTTATTTGTTTTGCTGTCCTTTCGAGTGTCGGCTCAAAGTCTGGAGCTACTCGGTACGTCCAATTGCATGTCATGTCCAACATTTGGCACATTTTATGTTTGCTTATGCGAGCATTAACAGTCTTAAGTGAAATCCCATGTCACGTGTCAGCGGGCGAACGAGCGGGCGAGCGGGCAACGAAACTGAAAATTGAAATCAATTGGGGAATCGCGGGTAGTGAAATAAATATCCAAGTCGAATGCTCATGTTCATAAATATGCTGCGAAAAGTAAAACAGTCAAATACTGTTGTTGTTGTTTTGTTTTTGGGCTGGCTTAGAAAGCAGAAGACACCGACGTCGCGACGTGCCGCCAGTTTGTCTTAGTCGAGGAGCTAGCCGGGGGTGGAGTGGGCAGTGGGGAGACCTGGAGATCTGTCAGTTCGTCCGGCTACGGCACTTGAGCCGACTGCGCGTCGACTTGAAGCAACTGCCTGCAATGCCTGACCCAATTTCCCGTCTTGGCAGCACCATCCAAGAGCCACACAGTGCAAGCCAAGCACCACCAGAGCCACATCCACATCTCTGCAAAAGCCAACTGTCAGTTCAGCCATTTGACAGTCGCTTTTGCGATACACAAGCGCAGATATGAGATACGACCGAGAGCGTAATCGTATCTCTAGCTACCAGCCAAAGAGCCAGCCAGACAGCCAACCAGCCAGCCAGCAAGCCATGCAGCCAGGTTTGGCCTATCTGTATCTGTGCCGAGGATCTGCTGCTTGAACGTCTGGCGGCGCCCCACCAATTGAATCTTTTGCGCCGTTTTGGCGTATTTAAAGTGACATTCGCTGACAGTCAGCCCGCAAATCCCGATGCTCCTGTTGCCCATTTTGCTCGCTGACAATGGAGCCGAACTGCCAGACTGAAAGCGAGACACTGCCGTTGAAATCAAATTAAATTAATTACCCGAAAAGTGATTCACTGTAATTGTATTGTAGTAGATCCGAAGATCCGACGACCCTTAGATCCAAAGGTGCAGTTAACCTTTGGGCAATTACGAAACCCGTGAATGTGCCATGTACGATTGCACTTGCATTTCCGTAACATTGAAAAAGGGAAACTCTTGAAATCAATGAACTGCCTTTACATATGAATTAACAATACTTCTCTGAAAGTTAAAGATCAATAAGCAATATAAAGGAAGAACACACAGACTTATATGAGTATTACAATCTAAGCATTTCTTGTACAATTTCTATGCCATCAAAGGCCTTTGCAGGCGCCTTTTGAGCTGAACAATGCCAGCATCTGTTCGCCAGCTGTTTGATATAGTATATTATGAGAGTCTGGCCATAAAATAGCTAACACCTCGTCGATGTATGCACAACAAGTTGGAGAGAAAAAGAAAAATAAAGACGAAACTTTCCTTTCGAGTTGATTTGACTCGATTTGATTTGATTTGATGATGCGCCCGGAAAAAGTTGCTCATTGGCGCGTCAATTGAATGGAATTGCATTGAGTTTATGGCTCTCGGACCATAAGCCTAACGGGTGTCGACTCAATGAGTTATCATTGTCTTTGGCCAAGTGGAGCAGGCAGCCTGGCTAGCTGCCTGACTGACCAGATCACAACTGGCTTTTCTCCTTATACGCGATATGGTTATACGGTTATATCGGAAGTGTGTCAGTGATTGGCTGAGCAGCTAACCAGCAAGCACTTTACATAACTTTAACTCCGAGTATCTGCAGTCTATCTGCTGGTAGCTATCGGAGTCTAAACCAGAAGTCGTTTAAGCAATTACAACCAACAGCCGTGTGGACTGTGGATGGAGTTGTGGGGCGTGGCCTGGGGTCTGAGAACTGTCATTAGATTAAGTGGCAGCTCACTGTGGTGGTTATCCTCTGGCTAATTATCGTTTGGAAATCGTGTTATTAGCAAAAAGAAATATAAATATACATATGTATATGTATATACATATAAATAAACAGCAACTGTAACTCGAAGTTTGTGATTGACACGCGCAGGCGACAAATCAACTTGCAACGTGCAATGTGCAACGGCAGCCAAAATCTTGTCGTCGTTGTTGTTGCTGCTCTTGTTGTTGTTGTGTTTGATTCAAATTCAAATAGTTTGCATTAAAAATGCCATAAAAGTCGCTCACGAAACCATTTTGGCCACATTCGAAAGCAAAACTTAGCCGATTTTTATCGCGCATGCAATTTATTTTTGGTCTGTGCGCCGTCTAATTGTCAACAACAACAACAACAACAACAAATATGGCGTTAATTATCCCACAATTTCGATAGCATCACGTATCCATGATTAACACAAAAAGCGCAATCAATCAAATGTATCTTTTACTCTCAGCTATGTGAAGCACTGTAATTGGTATTTGAATGGCATTTGCCGCAGTTGTTTCTCGATATCGGAAGATTTATATTACCTATGCGACTTGCGACTTACGACTTGTGACACCTGCACACGATCTCAGCCAGAGACGAATTGACACCTATTTTTTTCTTAGATGTATGTCCACTGGCTGGCTGGCAGGCTGACTGGCCCACCGCTGGGCAATCAATCAATTGTAACTTCTCTGGACACTATATTAGCTAAAAGCATGATTTGAAGTCGTTGTCAGTTCAACTTTTTTCTATGTTTATCTGAGTTTCACTTTTATCATTCGAACTACAGTTACTAATCGTAACTGAAAAGGAATATAGACTAACTATGTATATGTATTACAAATATTTTTGATTGAATGAAATATGTGTTTGGAAGATCTATATTTGCTATACATCCATCCCATCTTCATGGCATATTTTCCATAGCAACTCAATCAACAACAGATGACCCTGAGATGCCACAGCATTAGCTTCACTTTATCATCAGATGTACTCCATTTCCATTTAGCATCGGGCGTCACTTTCACTTAATCAGCCATTCACTTCGCAGCAATAACAATAACTGCAATCAAGCCACAAATACGATCAATTTAGCTTTAATCAATCAAAACATATATTGCACTGTCGACCGATCAATGGACACAAATGCCAACACTTTGAGAAATCAGAGAAAAATCATAAAGTTATGTTAAATTCGCGCGCGATTTGCGGGCGACAAAAACAGCGCGAACATTTGGCAGCGCCACCTGTCGGTCGGTATGTGTGGCCCCTTTAATTAACACGACAAGGCGCGATTTATCAATTTTTTATCGATAGATAGAACCACACAACAATGCAATAAACCTCGACTGAACCACTCGCTAATTAGTTACAGTGATCGCCGGGCAATTGCGACCAGGCCAACTGCGAATGGATAACCCCGTTGGGCAATTGGCAATGGAGTCTAATGCCCTGTCGTGCTCCGCTACCCGGCGCTGCCCGCATCGCACGGCTACTAATTGCCAGCTGCGAGTTGTTTATGCTGGCCACAAGATACATTTTTTGTTGTTTTGCATATATTCGCGTGCACTATGCAAATGAACAGTGTCCGCTGTAAGTTTCTCTACCTCCCTCCCCCAATCTGTGTACCCGTTCTCAGCCTTGTCAATTGTTGTGCAGCTCGCTGTGGGCCGCTAATAAACGTAAATTGTGGAAAATTGCCGCATTGCCTGACATTTATAGCTGGTTTAAGTCTGACCAAATCGTTATAAAGGGGCTAACTAAATAATCGAACTTGCTCAACATTTACAACAATCATTTGCCAAGTACTTGGCATTTATCCAATTATTTTCTAGGTACTTGCTATACATCTAGTTTGAAATAGTTTTCTCAACTCGGTTACACCTGGCGTATGCTTGATACTTTGTGGATAAGACTTGGACTTGATAAATGCGGAATATGCCTACTGATCAGCTATCAAGCTAGCAGCTGCCCCCACTTCATTTATATCCATTGCTAAATGCTTATCTGCAACAATTTTAAATACGCTTTTCAATTTATGCCAAATAATTATTTATTAATGAAAACGGAAAATAATCAAACACACCCACCTCAAATTGGGTTTAATTAACTCTGGCTTTACTCAAAATTAATAAACTCTGTTTTTTTCTCATTTTTGTTGGCCCGCATGTGAGCTTAAAACAAATTACGCGGCTTATCTGAGCTGGCCCAAATTTCAATTTGCCAACGAGTAAATTAAAGGCTTTGCCATGCCAATGCAATTAAAGATAAAAACAAAAGCCACCAACGAACCACTCAAAGAGACCGGACACAGTCAAAAGCCTGCCTGTACAGTGAACACAACATCAAAAAGAAAGTTGAGCTGCAACAATCGGGTCAAAGGACCGAAAGACAAGCAAATGACATCAGGGCAGCATCCACATGTCAGCATTTGCCATGCGCTTTATCATAAATATAAGATGCATGTATATAAATATATATAAAGATATGTACATATATAAAATATAAATCATTTGGTCGCCACAGTGGGGCGACACACCCACCAAAATAAAAGCAGGCACGAGTTTTGACTGAAATTAATTTGCCTGCCCTGAAAGATGGATGAGGCCAACCTGCCCAAGCCTGGCCAGACTGGCGAAAGGTGTCTTTCGCTGAGCCCCTCAGGTGCTCAGTCGCTCAGTCGCAGTCGCGCAGAGGAAGTGCAACAAGGCATAAAACATGCTGACACCTTTAGATAAAAGTACGCGATAACATTAGGGGCTCTATACATTAAACAGCAACAACGACACCAGACTCATATATTATGTAGAGTGAGTTCTTAGACATGTAGAGAGAAACTTTTAAGGATAAGTCAATTAATGGGGGAATACTTGAAAATAAATATAAATATAGGTTCTCTCAAGTAAAATTGAGTAATGAAATCATAAAATTAACTGGTCTAGTCTCTATTGATAATGATGTATTAGGTAGAAATGTCAGCTTTAATATAAACTTATTATTTATTCTAATATCCTATAATTTTAAGCTTTTGATATACATTTACATATATTACAATTACAATAAATGTTAATAGACCTGATATACCTTTACTATTGCTCTTATAGCATTCAGATTTCAACCCAAAGACAATTAGCAGCTGTCAACAAGTTTGGCCCCTTGGCACCCACAATGTTCACCTAGTTTAATTAATTTGTAGCCCGTTTAACGTGCGCTCATTAAAAATCAACGAATTATTTTCAGGTTGATTGATTGAGAAAACAAAAAAAAACAAAAAAGATGCCGACAAAACAGAGTTAATTGTTTATCACCAACAACAGTCAAAAGAAAAATCAAAGAAATTTTGTAAAACCCCTCCGCTTGATCATCAAGCAGTGCCAACTGGTCATCCCCGCACTCCCCTCGAATGGGTTTTTATCGCCGCTGAAGTTTGTTAGTGGAGGCTTTCACTTTTTAGGCCCAGTTAGAGTAAACAAAGTTTCTGTTTTTTTCGTTAAGCGAAGGTTTCGCATTTTCTTCATTAACAATTTTCATTGCTGTTTGGTTTTTGTTACATAATTTGGTTTAACGATAGGCAAGAAATTCTTGAATGTGCAAAGGTTTTGAACTCAAGAGCAAAGTACTAGAAAATCACCCTTTAAATCAACTTGAAACATTTATGTAAGTCAAGCGCACTTTTTACAGCTTCACGCTATAGAGAGAATCTTTGGAAACATTTAGAACATTGCGAACAGCGAATAGCGAACTTTGTTTTCTAACCATGACCATAAGTCAATTGTAAAACTCTCACCAAGCATTGCAGTTCAGTGGATTAGTTATGCTTTAAGCTCGGCTCAAGTGGTTGAGCGCGGTCAATGGGGCTTCGAGCGTGGTGCACTCATATATAGTTATGACTGTACGCTTTGGTAAATTTTGGCATGCCAGGCACGTTTCACACACATAGAGCATACAATCACACACATACACCTACATAGGTACCCACACCTGATGAGATGCAGAGTGCAGAAAAGAAACCCAACAGGGTCATAAATGCACTGGCATTAGAAAGCTGCCGATAGGAAATGGGGATCGGGAATCGGAGAATGGGGTACAGGGAACGGGGAATGGGGAATGGGCGATGGTCAGTGCAATGGATTTTATGCCCAGCTTGTTCTCGTTACGTGCATGCGAGCACTAAAAGTGCGATCTCGCAACGAGCTGGGAGTTTCAATAATTCAGCATAAGCTGCGCTGCGCTGCGCTGGGCTGTCTATAAGAAATGCATTTCACTTTCTTGGAAATCCATAACACTGCCCAATCTGTGCCGCTCCAGGCCTGGCCACTTCACACACTCTCACGATCCAATCAAACGGAAAATGTTTTACAAGCACAAGCGATCCACCACAACTGACTCGATGGCCGACTTGGCCCAAAGTCCACTTAAACTTAATTAAACAGACAGCCGCAGCACACAACAATTGTCGAAATGACCCAATGAAATCTGTTGATTAACGAAAAGTGTTAAAAGCAACACGTTCGATACAAACTTGTGAAAGAGATGCCTCAGCTGCGGCGTTTGTTACGGAATTATGCGAGTTATGGCGGGAGCAATGCATAAAGCTCTTTCCCTACTGCGCTGGTATTAGTGTGCTTTTGAAAGCTGCCCCACATAGCAGCACAATCAGTTTATCAGGCTCAGCTCCGTGTATCCCAAATGTGTGTGAAAGCTCAGGATTGCCTAGGATTAACAATTTGATCTTACATTAATTGCTTGCGATTGGATTGTTCGCTTTCCAAAAGCACAAGAAAAATACGTGAATATACGAATAACAAACAACTTAATTTCACTTGGTTAGCAAATGCATTTTTAGCATACAGAGTCGAACACATTTTTCTCACCCATTTCACCTGGTGAGGCCTGAACCTGTTCATCTCTCTCCCGTCTCGTATCTGCTTTGCATGCTTGTATCATCTAGGCATTTATCTGGGATGTCTTGTTTATCTGTTTTATCTGCTTTGTGGGGCTTTTCGGCGTTTGGCATGCGAGACGCTTCCTCAAATATAAATCGCACGGCATTTGCATGTGGAGAAACAATTTCTCAAGCCTCGCTGTTGGCTGTTTGTTGGCTTTAACGCTTAGGAGGCCGCCTTTGATATATGCCATATGACGATGGTCATAATATTTTTGCGCAATTCGGTTGTCGTCGGACGGCTTTTTTCCCAAACTCAATTTATCGATCGTTGAATTAATGCATTATTTTTGTTTTTATTTTTATTTTTTGTAGTTTTCAATTTTTGTTTGTTGACTTTTTGGTCTAACCAAAACGCGATTCGGCCATGTTTTATGCCCCACTGCGCAGATTTCTTGTCCAGTCGATCGGGCAATTGATTCATTTCTCGTGTTCGCAGCCAACACACAAAATCCACAGCCTGGGCAATTAATTATGAATAAAAACGTACTCAGCTCTATTAAAAGCTCATATTTTCCCACTGTTTTCGCCTCTTATCGCAGTTGGCACTCGGCAGTTGGTAGTTGAAATGCAGCCAGCAGCCAGCAGCTAGCAGCAAGTTTATCAGCGAGTGCAGTCGTTGCGCTTTGATTTACACTTTGCTTATTTGCTTAACTGATTAATCTTTCGAGTCGCTTTTACCTACGCCATGCATGTAGGCTGCTCTATTGTTTATCGTTTCATTAGTGGGTTTTTTTCCATCTGCTATATGCCCTTTTTGGTATTTCAGCGATTATTTTCTGAGTCGAATGCATCAATTCTTATGCAATTTATCTTGATATATTTAATATGATAATGATGATAATACATATCATAAGAACTACATATAAAAACTTTGCAAACGGCAGAAAAAGAGAGACAATAAGTAAATTACAAAGCATTAATAATAGAAAGAGAAAGAGAGAGAGACAGCTAAATATATGAGTACCGCAAAGAAAGGCGTTATTTAAGCAAGATAAAGAAAACGGCAATTAAACAGGAGAAATGAGTAGAGAGAAACAGTAATTACAAGCAAGTCTAACTAAAAGACTAAGTGAAAGAAAAAAAAATACTTGTTGCATTCATGAAATTCCCATCATGTTGAAGCAGGTGTCATAATAACATAAAATGAAATATAACTCAGTTGGGAATGCTTAGGATATGTTAAACAGTGCCTCCCGCTGTTATATGTATATATAACAGGTAGAGTATGTAAAAACAGTTTTATTACTCATTATATAAATGTTGGAATTAAGTTTGAATACGAATATCAGATGAATCGAATGCAGTCATTAGCATTCATTATTCTAAGTCGCAAGCAAACAAAGTCATTGGTGATATCTATAGCTATCGGCTGCAATTTATACATATATGTACATACATATATATATATCATATAAATTTATTGATCTACTCTAACATAGTTGCAAGTGGGCCAAGCCCAAGTCCATCAACTAGAGTAAGCTCAATTTCAAGCAGCTGAATCCAAGCCAAGCCACTAGCATTGATATGGCCACAATTCTGCCTTGCCTACGATACTCACAGCTCAAAATAAGAGAAAAACGAAAAAACTAAAGCAGAAAATAACAAAAACCGAAAAATATGTTTCAATAATGTTCGCTCCAAATGATTTGGCAATCGAAATTTGATACAACGAGCGAGTCGAGTCGAGTGCATAAATTACCAAGCTAAACGCAAGTAATTCTCATAAAAAACAAATGCACAGAATGCACGAGTGCGATTACGACTAGCTGTGTGAATGGAGCCGGGGCAGGGGTGCGTCAATGGGTGCTCGGATTGCAAGCGCCCCTCAAATGTGGGCCCCCTTTGGCTGGCCCAAGACGCGCTCAAAACAAAATGTGCAAATGGCGGCAGCCCAAAAAGCCAAACGGGGCGCCAAAACCTAAAGTGAGGGTGGAGGTGGGCGAGGGGCGACGGCGGAGGCAGCGGGTGTTGGGCAATGCGAATGCGACGATTTTCCATTAAATGCAAATGCGAGAAAAACAGTGGGCGGCATGCGCGCGATTCGCTAGCGACTATAAACGCGCGTGCGCGTGCATTTTGCCATTGATGCCCATTTGAACAGGTTTTTCATTTGTTCAATTTAGAAGAGCTCTGCTGGCTGGCGTGAACAGCTTATGCGCCCATTAAATATCAATTATTTTTCAGTTATGTTTGGTTGGTTGTGTGATCCAAGGATCCAGCTGGACGGCACAAAGTTTTTGCACGGTTCGCAGCGTCTTTTGTTGTGCATTTCAGCGCGTTTTTGGCTCGGCAACTATTTTTATGACATTTAAACAATTATTTTCGAGCACTGCCAAACAGTTTTTCAAATAGCATTTTGTGCGGCTGCAGTGGCCAAGCCCAAACGCGCAGCCAAATGGCGGCCAAGTCGTTGCCTCGGCTGGTGTCAACATGTCTCAGACCGGCAGGCACCAATTGTATGAGCTGTTGTTGGTGTGGTGTTGTTGTTGTTGTTGTGGTTGTTGTTGGTGGTGTTCTTGCAACGCCCCGCGGCGTAACATGCGAGCTGCTTATATACCCTAAACGAAGGCATATATGCTATGCCACCTAACATGCATTGCCATAAGTCTGTCTTATAGAGCATATGTCTTAGTTGCCTCGAGCATTATAATGCATTGCATTTGTATAGCAACATTTCACTCTATATGCTTGCAAGAGTATTTGTTCTGCGGCTAAACAGAAAAATGTTCAGTTCTATTTGATCATTTTTAAGCATTTTGATTTCATATTTTGCAGCCGCCTAAAAACTTGCCAAAAAAATTATTATGTACCTGTTGCTGTTGTTGTTGTTGTTGTTGTTGGGGCTGCTTGTCGCTGGCAGCTCGTTGTCTGGCTTGTCTGAAAATCGAATTCTTGAATGAACCATTAGTCTTATGGCCAGCTCTGGTTGCTCCGGCTGCAGTCGCACCCCGGGGCCGATCATTAAATGGCTGCAGTAATTGCACTGCGGCTGCAGCTTCAGGTTTTGCCCCTGTTTCCACTACATTTAATGCTCGTTCACAAAGTGATAAAAGGTATATTGGCTTTGTGGAATATACAGCTGTAAGCTCGTTACAATTATAGAAGGGAAAAACAATTTCATATCGTTTTTATAAGTTTAAGCATAAATTAATTAATATATGCATATATATTTAGATTCTACATTTTGAAAATATTAATATATGTATGTATAAATATATTCAAAATATATAATCCTAAGCTAAATAATGAAAACTTTTGTTGTCCGACCTTTAGAGAGTCTAACAATGCATATTCAATTTTTCAATTTAATTTTCAATTGAAATTCATTATTAAATTTTCAATTTAGTTTTCACTTCTATTTCAACTCTTGATATTTACAATATATAATATTATATATAGTTTCAATCCCTCTCTGGGTGCGCCAAATCGGAAACGAAAAAAAAGCTTTGTCTTATTTATTTATTTTTTGTTTAAATTACGTCGCCCAGTTGGCATTACACCTGTGCTTTAACGTGCCAAACGCTGGGGGGGCTCGAAGCCCGAATTGGTTCTGCCCGGCATTTTGTGTGAAAGGTTGCCGCAGTTTGCCCGTGGCTTAAGGTTAAGCTGCGAAGGGGGAAACTCTGGGGCACAACAATGGGCGCAGCTTACAGCTTGTTAAATCGTTTGACAATTTATTAACTTTTGAATGGTAATTGGCCTCGGGACTAATGAGAAAACAAAACCATTTTAGATGCATGCAAAACTAGACGGAATATTCGAATAGATATAAATAAAGTAAACAGTGAAGTACTTGAATTCCAATTGAGTCGAAATGATATTAGTTTTATAATATTATTTGAATTCATGTCGCTGTAATTCGCCAGTTCAATGATCCGTTGATCCCTGAGTAATGCAGATCTCTGGGTGGTGCAGCGCATTCCAACACCTCTCACTTGGTGCGCGGTGCATACGCGTTTTATGATGATAATACAATCTCCCAGCGGCGGCCGACTGTGCGCTGTAGAAAAGTGAAAATCACTTTTTAAAGCGCTGCTGGACAAGACATAGAAATTTCAATTTCCAATGCGCTGGCCAGGCATAATTTGTTAATTAATTTTCAAGCAACAACTTAATCAAAATGATGTGGCCAATTAAAAAGCCACCGCGGGGATGCCAACGATAAGACGCGAGAGCTACAGAGTGCGAGCGATAGAGAGAAGGAGAGAGAGAGAGAGCCTAGTAGGTGACTAGAGTGGGAAAGAGGAAAAGCAACAGGTCGAACAGTTTGAACTAGTTTAAAGAAAGGCTTTCTTCACTGCGCTCCACTGTGCTCGGCTGTGGACTGCGCTGCCTGACGTGGAACGAATTGACGCCAATCGAATCGAGGCGGAACTTAATTACTCCCGAGTGCGGATCGATAGGTCAGATGTCTGGCGGAGCAGCTCGGCAAAGGCGTGGACTGTCAGCTCAATCAAAGTCTGCTCAGAGTTTGCGCAGCATCACGATGCCGAGAAAAACAGGTAGACAGATGGGACGACTGGATGGCTGGAGGGGTAGACAGTTAGCCAGTGGGTAGACTGCATGATTCTGCCGCATCCGCAGCGGAAGTGGGCAAAGACGACAAGTTATTCCAGCATCCGTGGGAGTTGACAACGTGCAGCATCCTTAATGCTACGTCTGCGTACAAGAGAACGGTTTGCATCTACTTATTATGTAGTTCTTCAGGTTCTGTATGCGTAGCTGGCAGAACTTTTTGCACTCAGCAAAAGTCGAGTTTCTGTTTAGAGTCTGTTGTTAATCTGATCGGACTCGGCTCGCACATCTTCGCAACTTTCAATTAAATTCTAACCCAAAGGCCTCCAAATTTATGCTCGTCGAGACTGTGTCTTCACCTGGCCTGTCAATTAAAGTACCCCGTGCCGAAACCAAGCAATCTCAACTTATTATCCCACACAATGCAAAGGCAGCCAGGAACGGGTTCTGGTCACGTTTTGGTCCAGCTCAGCCTACCCAAAGAGTAAAAAGAAATAAAATAAATAAAAATAAAAAATAAGAAATCAAAACAACAAAAATGAACACAAAACCAACGCAGACACAAAATGATTTGCGGTTCATTAAGACGCGAAGCCCCCAGACAGACAGCGGACAGAGGACAGAGGACTGGGGACAGTGGACTGTGGACCGTGTCTACGATGACTAAGGCACTGGCGGAACGGTCACTAAATACACTTGACAGTTGCTGCATTTGAGTGAAATGGACTTTTGGCTGGTGTCCGGCCAACGCAGACGTTGCTCGATAAGGCGTAGACTGGACACATTTGCCTGGAGCTCACGATTAACGCCAACAGCTCCTCCAGCTAATCGGACAGATCGCGACAAGACTCCATGTGGACGGACAAGACACACACACACACACACAAACAGTTCACTCTCTGGGCAGACACAATTAATATGATGTTCATAATGACGTTGATGATGTTGTTGCTGATAATGACGATGAAGTTCACATATCTACATAGACAGACTGCAACAAGTGGGCTCTGCAAGTAGGAAGTCGAACAAGCTCTGTCAGCTGTGTAGGTTGAGCGTCCAGAAAGAATATGAGATTAACATGATCTAAGGACTAGATCAACGCAACAACTGTGGGCTGAGACAGGTAGGATCGGGTTGGATTAGCTAACTCTTTGGTACAGTAGAGCTCCGATGTAGCTGTCAAGAGAAAGCCAATTGGGAAAATGGGGGAATCAAGGCAGCCAGTTGCAATTGTGTTAATTTGTGGTTTTGAGATATTTAATAAATATACATACATATATGTTGGCTACCCCTCGTCTTATTAGCTCTGGGTAATACTACGCTATCATACTCTCGTCATCTGATCCATTCCACTCTCAAGCACATATGACTAATCAATGTGCAACGCCTTTCTATTCAGCGCATTCTGTCTGGGCCTGGCCTGCTCTTGGCTGGCTAGGCTGGCCTAAACGTTTCACTCATGTTTCATATTTGGTAACTTTCATCATTGATAAACCCGAGCATACACCATGCAGCAACTAGTTATAGACTTCGACATTTGGCTGTCCGAATAGGCAACTCATGTTGTTTCTTCATTTTCGCATTTGCAGCAGCATCGTCAGGAGTCGCAGTCGCCGGATTATCACCGTTATGCGAGCATTGGCAAATTGCCCCGTGCAGCAACCAATGGCAACGGCAATGGCTTTGTGGGCAACACACACACCGTCACCGTCGACATACATCAGCACAATGGCCCGGCCAAGCAGCAGCAGACAAACAACAGCAACAACAACAACAACAACAGTCTACACTTGCCATACAACGATCTGAATGGAATGGCTCCGGCATTTGCAACGCCGCCTACGCGTCGGCGTTTCTTTAACCACAAGAATCTACGCAGCGCCCTCACGGGCCATCGACGCACTGCCTCCAATGGGGGTTATCCGCTTGACACAGCTTCAATGCTATCGGGAGGTAAGTTCTCTTTATATAAATATACAAACATTTTAGGTGTTGGTTCTATCTTAGAAACTCATTCCTAGCTCCTAGACTCATTCATTAGCTGGTACTATAAGCTTTGCACTTTCTTAAACACTTTCCTTCATCCTGCACCACATCCTCATGTAGATCATCATTCGCATCATCATCAAAACAGCGGCAAGGAGTCGAACGCCCTGAACACCTCAACCTGCTCGGACTCGGCAGTGACGCGTCGTCGACGCAAGAACTTCAGCAATAATAATTTGAAAGCATCCGCAGAACATGGAGCCAACAGCGAGAATCGCTTGAATCGCCTCAGCTTGGCGGGCACCTCGATCAAATCTCTAATTAAATCGCTTTGGAGTGTCAATTCCTCCAATTCAAGCGATGCAGGACTCAATCAATTAGCAGGCATGGCGTCTACTCTTCCATTCTTCTTCTAATCGTTGTACATTATGCATGGCATTATTTTTGTGTTTTTTTTTATTTTTTAGATTAGAATTGGAATTATTGAATGTAATTGGTTTGCATGGTTATTAATATAGCAGCTGTTAAAGTTAAAATAGTCTTCCATTCACATAACACTGTTAGAGTGAGGCCTATTTATGCTAATAACATTTGGTCAGAATTTATTGCATTTGCTTAAAAGTGTGGCGTTAATGCTCTGATAACATTTTGTTATTAATGCATGTTATGTTAAGCTGAGCCAGTTTATGCTAACAGCAGTTGGTTGCCATAAATGCATTTGCTGTTAGATTGAGCCAGTTTATGCTAATAACATTTTAGCATAAATTTTAACATTTTTATAGGAAAATGAAAGATGATTATGTTTTTAGCATATTTTATTATGGCAAATTGGTAGTTTAATTAAATTGGAATATTAATATTTTATAAATTATATACTAAATATTGCTGTTCTCTTATAATTATCAATCACTAATCCCTTTTTGGCCTGATTTTATGTAAATTAGCATTTTGTTATCCATATTAATCATCTTTTTCTTTTCTCTCACAGGCAGCGACACCCTGGGCATCGAGCACCATCCGCAGTCGTTGCTGAACTTGAAGCAGCAGAAGGATCAGTTGCGTGCCCGTCTTGGCCTGCTGTTCAATGACAACAGCAACGGCAACAACGTCAACGTCAACGTCAACAACAACAGCAACACGAATACAACCACCAGCAGCAGCAGCAGCAGCAGCGATCACAATGGCAACTCGACGCTCCACTCGACGAGCATCTCGAGCAGCGCAGGAGTTGGCAGCGGCACCAGCAACAGCAACAGCATCAGCAACAGCAGCAATATCTGCACAACGGGCAACAGCAGCAGCTCCTCGCAACTGATCAGCCCGGAGCAGACGCTGGCCAGCGCCGGCCTCAGCGGCAGTCAGCTCTCGGTGGCTACTTCCCACAAGGACGACACGCTGAGCCTGTGCAGCAAGTTCAGCAAGATGGGCTGCACCATGCAGGAGCATGCCTACGAGCCGCTGGCGCTGCCCGGCAAGTCACGCAAGGGAGCCACTCGCCGTTCCACGCGCGCTCAGCAGCTGCCGGCCAGCTTGGGCGCTGGAGCATCGACAGGAGCGGGCGCTGTCAACAAGCGAGCAGCAGCAGCCGCCGCGCTGGCTGCAGTGCAGCTGGCCCTGAAGCCGCTGTTCTTCGAGGTGCCGTTGCAGGAGCCCGATCCGCCGTATGTGGGCCGGCAGTGGCTGGTGCAGCAGCTGTCCAACATCCTGCTGGGCACGGACACACGCGTGGTGCTTATCAATGGCCAGCCGGGCACAGGCAAGACGGCGTTCTGCCTGCAGCTGGTGGAGTACTCCTGCTTCGGCCGGCGACAGATGCAGGCGCAGCAGCAGGAGGACGCGGACGCCATCTACACACAGCTGAGCGCCCAGAACGAGCGCATGCGCGGCCTAGCCTCCCACATGGTGGGCTACCACTTCTGCCAGGCGGACGCCAATCTCACCTGCCAGGTGCCGGACTTTGTGCACTCGCTGGCCGCCCAGCTCTGCCAGGCGCCGCAGCTGACGGCGTATCGTGACTACCTGCTCTCGGAGCCGCATCTGCAGGACATCCTGAGCGTGCGCGAGTGCATCGCGGATGCGGAGCGAGTCATGCGATTGGCCATACTGGAGCCACTGGCGCAGCTGCATCGTGCCGGTAAGATCCCAGCCAAGGTGGCCGTCATATTGGTGGATGCACTGTGCGAGGCGGAGTACCATCGTCCGGATCATGGACACACCATCGCCAGCTTCCTGGCACAGCTGTCGCCCCATTTCCCAGCCTGGCTGAAGCTGGTCGCCACGGTGCGCACCCAGATGCTGGAGCTGGTCAAGGCGCCCAGCTACACGCAGCTCACGCTGGACAGCTGGGCCAGCAGCCAGGCCCTGCAGCAGGACATGCTGGACTACATCAATGCGCGCATCGCGCACTGCCCAGAGATCCAGCACAACATTGGCGGACAGGTGGCCCAGTCACAGGCGAAGTTCGTCTCACATCTGCAGTCCCTGAGTCGCGGCTCCATGCTGTACGCCAAGCTCATACTGGACCTGATCTCGCGTGGCCAACTGGTGGTCAAGTCATCCAGCTACAAGGTGCTGCCCGTGTCCCTCGCCCAGATCTTCCTACTCCACTTCAACTTGCGTTTTCCAACGGCGCAGAGCTTTGAGCAGACGTCGCCCATACTCAACGTTTGCCTGGCCGCACTCTATCCTCTGACGCTGGACGAGATCTACTACAGCATGGAGGCACTGCACCATGGCCAGGAGCCGCTCAGCTGGTCGCAGTTCATACAGCGCTTCAAGCTCCTGGACGGCTTCCTCATCAAGCGCCTGGACAACACCTACATGTTCTTCCACAGCTCGCTGCGGGAGTGGCTCATGCGCCGGGACGAGGGCGAGTCCAGCAAGTTCCTCTGCGACGCACGACTCGGCCATGCCGGCATTGCCTTCCGACTGTCGCGCCTCCAGGCGCCGCTGCAGCCGCAGCTGACACTGGAGCTGGGCCATCACATGCTCAAGGCTCATCTCTACAGCAACAGCCAGGCGGCGCTCTCGCCTCGTGACTTGCAATCCTATTGGCTGGCCGGCGCGGCGGACAACATCTCGGCTGCCCTGGGTGCCCTGCGCAATGTCTACAGCCCCAATGTGAAGGTATCGCGGCTGGTGCTGCTCGCCGGCGCCTCGCCGGACCATCGCACCGACTACATGGGCGACGCGCCCATTCTGTGCATTGCCGCCCACGAGGGCATCCTGCCCATGGTCAGTCTGCTGCTGGAGTTTGGCGCGGATGTGGGTCTGACCAATAGCCAGGGCTGTACGCCGCTCATCCTGGCCGCCATGCGGGGGCACTGTGATGTGGTGCGCCGACTGGTGGCCGCCGGCAGCAGCCTCGGGCAGCTGGACACCACTCAACGCTGCGCCCTGGTGCATGCTGCCCGCATGGGTCACCTCAGCGTGGTCCAATATCTTTTGGCCTGCGATTGGTCGCCGCGTCCCCGTTCCCAGGACGTGGGCCGTTCCTTGGCGCTGCAGCAGGCTCTCATTGGCGCCGCCGCGCAGGCGCATGTCAAAATACTCGAGGATCTGTTGGATCTCAACGAACACGAGCTGGACGACCTCAGCGTCAATGTGAACGGCCTGGAGCCGAGCAGCGGCGAGCTGGCCCTCACGGCAGCTGCTCGGCACGGCTGCGTGGACGCAGTCAACATTCTGATGTCCCGCGGAGCACAAATCGATGCCAGGAATCGTCAGGGCTACACGGCGCTGTGGCTGGCCGTCAAGGAAGGCCACTGGAGTGTGGTGGAGCAGCTGCTGCAGCGCGGCGCCCTGCTGGACGAACCGCTGGGACAGGCGCGCAAGACGCCGCTCATGATTGCCGCCGAGGAGGGGCATCTGGAGTTGCTGGAGCTGCTGCTGGCACGTGGCGCTGCCCTGGAGGCCGAGGATCACGAGGGATTCACGGCATTCAGCTGGGCGTGCCTGCGCGGTCATCTGGCGGCGGCCAAGTGCCTCATCGAGCACGGCTGCAATCGGCAGCACGAGGATCACAAGGGACGCACAGCGCTTGACCTGGCCGCCTATCAGGGCGCCGCCAGCCTGGTGCTGTATCTGCTGGAGCAGGGCGCTAATCTGGAGCACATTGATGTGCATGGCATGCGTCCGCTGGACCGGTCCATAGCCTGCCGCAACATACAGGCAGTGCAGGTGTTTCTGCGCAAGGGCGCCAAGCTGGGCCCCACTACCTGGAGCATGGCCATGGGCAAGCCGGAGATCCTGGTGGTGCTGCTCAACAAATTGCTGGAGGATGGCAATGTGCTGTACCGGAAGAACCGCTTCCAGGACGCCGCGCATCGCTATCAATATGCGCTGCGCAAGATCTCTGGCCTGGAGCAGCTGCTCGAACGGAATGCGGTCTTCGCCCAGCTGCGGACCAATCTGTTGCTGAATCTGTCGCGTTGCAAGCGAAAACTGAATGTAAGTTGTAGACATTAGATATTTAGCTAGATAATGGACTCATGGTTTACTTTGATTACCAATGCAGGAACTTGACGCCTCCATAGATTTGGCCACGCAAGCCATAGTGCAGAAGCCGCACAGCTACGAGGGCTACTATGCCCGCGCCAAAGCGCGCATGGAGCTGGGCGCTCTCAATGAGGCGCTGGTCGATGCCAACGAGGCCATGCAGCAGGCAGCTCAAAGCGGCGTCCTCTGCGAGGTCGTAGAAGTCCTCAAGCGCATCCAGGCCGAGCTGCTGACGCGCATCACCAGTGAGGATAACAAGGTGTCCGGTTATGGAACTGGATCAGGAGCCGGCGCGGGAGCAGCTGGCGCCTGTGCCATCTACGAATCTCAGCAAGAGATGACCGATTTGTAAATGTCCTTTATTGTTGTATCGCATTCGAATCACAATCTTAACTTAATAATAGCTCTTAACTATTTACTATTTATTACTATTTGAAAGTTTTATTAATTTAAACAGAAATTTACTCTTTATCATTCTTTTTCTCTTAAAGCATGTAAAAAATAGTTGTAATAAACATAAATTACTTAAGTTTACATTTGCTTAATCAAATATATTCGAATTTATAAGATCAAAAACGAAAGAATTAAAACGTGTTGCATACTTTAGGGGCGAAAGCAAAAATATTATCTGAGTTAGTGGTGAAATTATTGAGGTGTATGTCTTTGCTATTGCGGTGCAAAACTGCTAGTAGATGCACAAACCATACCGAAACTACGGAGTAAACGTTAGTCCATTCCGAATTTCAATTTTGGTGCTGAAACTGGATGAGGATTATGTCTTTGCTATTGAGGCGCCAAACTGCTAGTAAATACACAAACCATACCGAAACTTCGGAGTAAACGTTAGCTAATTCCGAATTTCATTTTTGGCGCTGAAACTGGATAAGGATTATGTCTTTGCTATTGAGGCGCCAAACTGCTAGTAAATACACAAACCATACCGAAACTTCGGAGTAAACGTTAGCTAATTCCGAATTTCATTTTTGGTGCTGAAACTGGATAAGGATTATGTCTTTGCTATTGAGGCGCCAAACTGCTAGCAAATGCACAAATCATACCGAAAAATCATACGAAAAGACGCACTTGAACAAACAAAATGTTGGTTAGTAAAAGTCACAATCTATTTTTCGAAAATTCTCTTAGCAATTAACAGTTTTTAAAATTAAATCTTAGTCTAACACTTACATCTGAACAATGATAAATAATACGTATATAATGCGTATTCAAGGCCACAAGATGATATTAATTTTGCATTGGGCGTACGTCTAAAAAAAATTTTAGTTTCAGTCTCGCTTTCGTATTCTAAAAGCAGATTACATTGTAATTGTAATTATTATTGTAGTTGCTGGTAAATAATTTGAAAAACAATTTTTACAAAATAAACAAAATATAAATTTGTACAATTTTCAAAACTTATCCATTCAGAATGTCAAATTATTTACCATAAATATTAACTTAAACTAATTTCAGGCTATAGCTAAACTAAATGCAGCGACTCAATATGAGTCAGAGAAGGAACTTTTTGCAGGCTGGCCGTGCAAAATGCTTTCGTTGTTGGGCTCAACATTTCATTTCCATTCGGATGGCACTTGTTTCGGTTGTCATATGGATATGTCATCTGGCTAAAACTTCTCGTCGTCCATGTTAGTGCGGTAATTGTTGAGCGCCGACTGCCGCTTCAGCGTACCCGTCTCGCAGTCGTTGTAGGTCTTGGCCAGCACCTTGGGTGTGTTGTTGTGGTGCATGTTGTTGCGATTCAAGGTGCCCGTTGGCAGGTTGCTCGTCTTGACGGGCATGCGGAAGCTGGACTGGCGCTTCGGTCGTTGATCGTAGTACTGCAAATGCAAATGCAAAAACAAAATCAATATCAACTGCAATTGGCCAGAAGAATGCGGCACTTACATCCTTGGTGGGCAGACTCGAATACTGATTGGGATATGTGTCGAAGCTCGCTGTGGTCGTGGTCGTCTTGTTGAGTGTCTCCTCGATGTTTTGCAGAAAGCGTCGTTTCGTGAAATGGAATGTGACCAAGCAGCAGGCAACAGTCAGCAGCATGCAGCAGCAGATCACAATGGGCACAGTGGCGCTGGAAGCACTTTGGAGCTCTGCAAGGCAGTGGATATTACAAACGTGTTTCAGGCGTAGAGCGTGCGTCGACTTACCTTCACAGTCACCTGGCACGCAGGCGGTTTTCTCAAACTCGGCGCCGCGGCACTCATGCGGCCCCGGCTGCTCCACTAGACAGCGGCGATGGCGCAGGCGTATGCCATCATTGGAGCAGGCTGACCACTCGTTCCAGGAGCTCCAGCCGAGAAAGTCTGCAAGTAGATCAAGCGTAAGACTCCAATCGAGCTGATGCAACACTTACAGCAACTCACCTTCACATGGCACCATCTCGCACTTCTGCTCCTCGAGTGCGCGTCCCGCACAGAGTCGCTCGTGGCCGCCCAGGCATTTGCGTGTGCGTCGGCGCACGCCCAGGCCGCAGGTCACCGAGCAACTGGACCACTCCGACCAGCAGCTCCACTCGTGCTCCAGCTGTGTATCAATACTATTGTCCGGCTGCTCGTCCGTCGGGCATGCGTGCATATTGCAGGAGCGACTCTGCGTGTTGTGTCCACGCCGACGCTGCTGTGTGCCGCCGCCGCAGCTAACGCTGCATGGAGACCACTCGGATTCGGGGTCCGCGGTCTCGTGCTCGCTGTGCCGCTGACAGCTACCGTCCTGGTTGCAGTTGCGTGTCTCCTCCTTGGCCAAGCTGATACGCACCGAGCTCGCATCCGCGCTGGTCGCTCGGCAGGCATAGCGATAACGCTTCTCCACATGCGCCTCCGACGAGTTGCCACCGGCTGCCGTCAGCCAGGGCGTCCAGGCGCTGAGCTTGCGAACCTCGGCGCAGCTCTGCATGTTGCAGTCCTCGTAGTCCAGCCTGCAGCCGGGGCAGTCCATGCCTCCATTCGACGGTTTGGGATCATCGCATTCGCGACGGCGCATTCGGAAGCCGCCTCCACATTGGGCGCTGCACTCGCTCCACTCGCCCCAGGGCCCCCAGCCACCGTCAACGGGCGTCGTCTTGGCCACGGGGCAGGGCGGCAAGTGGGTGCAGTACATCTCCGCCAGCTCGGGTCCCAGGCACATGCGTCCACCGTGCGCGGGCTTTGGATTGCTGCAACTACGACGACGACCCTTCACGGCCACGCCGCAAGTCTGCGAGCAGGGCGACCAGGCCGACCATTCCGTCCAGCCGCCGTGCTGGGTGCAGTTGGTCACCTGGGTGCTGATGCCTTCGCAAGCTGCGCCACCGTGCTGCGGCTGCGGGTTGTTGCAGTTGCGCTGCCGACACAAGCAGTTGCTATCGGGCTGGTCATGCTGCTGGCACTCGGCCCACGGCGACCAGGTGGACCAGCCGCCATCGATGGGCGCATTGAGCACGGGGCAGGTGATTTGGGATGGCTGCAGCCAGGGCTGCTGCACTGTGGGATCGAATGGTGTGCAGCGTTCCACAAGCTCGTTCCAGCCACAATACGGATCCATGGCATTGAGGCAACTGGTCTGCGAGACATGACGATTGCAGCGCTGGGCGGGAATGCGCGTCAGAGCCAGATCCGTGCCCAGGTACACAGACTCCGTCACCTTCAGATAGGACATGTGCAACAGGGTGCTGCTGCCCGTGTCGTCCGCCTGCCACATCTCCACCAGGCACGTTTGCGTCTTGCCCTGCTCTCCATACTTCACCGACAGCTTCTTGATGTGATTCCCACTGCTGCTGACGTAGAGCACATGCAGCTGCTCCGTTCTGGTCTGCACAATGTCCAGGGCAATGTGCTTGAAGTGCTCCAGCCGGGAGTGATAGAGCGGCTGAGCACCTATCGGCTGTATGGCCTGATCCATGAGTTGGTATCGTGAACTCTGCAGCAGATGGCCAAAGGCTGTGGCACCACTAGCACACTGGAACTGACTTCGCTGCGGCGTATTCACCGTCTTCCAGGGTGCATCCGCGTGCTCCTGGTGCTTGAAGGCGCCCTCGAACGCTGCATTGATCGAGCTCAAGTTGTAGGCGCAGACGGCAGAGCCAAAGATGCTCGCTCTAAGGGAGGACCGGAGAAGAAGAGATTAGTGAATCGGATACCAAGAGTGTCCAATCTAAGTGCTTACTCAGATGTGCTGAAGGTGGCATAGAGCATCTGCTCCGATTCCGCATATGTCATGCCCTGTATCTCATCAAAGTAGTAGGGATAATCGCCTGGCAGTGAGCAGTTCAGGCGCGCCTTCAGGAACGAGGTCCAGTTGTCACGGAGCACCTGATCCCCGCCAGCGTCGTTCTTGCAGACGCGCGCAATGCGTGAATAGATGGCCTATTGAGCAGAGGGCAAGGAATATTACGATTACAGTGGGACTATGGATATGTCTCTCTCTCTCTCTCTCTCTCTCACTCTCACCTTGCCACAGCTCATGTGCTCTGACGCGGACTCGCGCAGCAGAAAATAGACGAAGTTGCCCGCCTCAAAGCTGCCCACGAACTGAGCTCCATTTAGCCAATTGGTGTTGTATTGCTTAGTGCGCAGGAAACGTTTGCGATCCACCTAAGGAGTGGGCAATAAAAGAAGAATTATTACTATGAAATGAATCTATATTGCAATTGTATATATGTATATACAAATATTGCAATTGTAATGCAATGAGAAAATATAATAAAAATTAATTTATTAAGATTGACAAAGTGCTTTAGAATTCGACAACTATTAAAGCTACCCACGTAACTTAAATTTGATATTGTATTGTATTTAAACTACATGATCTTATTTATTTTAGCACATACAACTTTTGAAACCACCCTCGTGTATGTCTCACTACTTACCCCATTGGACTGGACGGGTGTGCGAATGATGGCCACGTCGCTGCTGGAGAAGTCTGTGGCAGTGCCCGCAAACATGTTGCCATTGGACAGGAGGCTGGTGCTGTTCGCCTGCGGATGAAAGGGGCACTTGACCACGCCATCGTCCAGCTGGGTGACGTTCAGATTTTCCATCTACACAGAAAGAGAGAGCGAGAGAGAGAGAGAGAGGGATACATGAGTTTAGCTCAGCTGCAGTTGTTGGGCTGTCAGAGACGTCGCCAACTCGACGAGCAGACATAGACGACGACGACCACTCACCTGGCGCCACGAACAGCTCGGCTGGAAGGCGTTCGTCCCACACGCGTACAGTTGGTTCTCACCGTAGCTGTGGAGCACGCGCACATAGTTGCGACACCAGCGATCCGATTGGCCTTTCTGCTGGCACAGCAGCACGTTCCCAGGCGTTGCCTCCCAGCTGGCCCGCTCCAGCAGCTCCAGTTCGAAAGACATGCGGTACAAGGTGTCTCTGCGCGAAAGAGAGACGATAAAAATGTTGCGAATATGCGTTTTGCTGGTAAGTTTATAGCCAAGCGAATGGCGGCAATTGTAACAGCTAAATTCGGCCCACAATAAAACACCGTCCCTCTGCTTCAGCCTCTACCCCCCTACACCCCTACCACAGCAGCCACAACTATTGGCAGTTGTCATAACTTCCAACTGGTCTCTGGTGTCAATGCACTGCAAGGCAAACAGGTAAAGATACCTGACGCAGGCACAGTGGTCGACAATCGACAGGCATTTGTGTGCTAGATCCGCTTGTAGGCGTCTCACGTGGGGGCAACAAAGAGCAAGATGAAGAACGTATCGAAATTACGGCTATAGTGCCACATTAGGCAACTGTTGCAAGAAGTTCAATTAAGATAAGCAAACGGCGTGTGTGCTTAGCCAGGCTAATCAAAGATATCACTTATGGCATAGACACAAGTGATTCAAAGTGTTAATATAGATATAGAGATAAACTAGATCAAACATAAACAGAATGAGTGCATCGTTCTTTATTTTATGACAATTCCTTAAACTCGAAAGACATGTTAATATATAAAGAATAATAATATTTACTAAAGAATATGAAGAGATATTATATGTGTTGTACAAACTGCTCGGAAATTAAAAATAAAACAACTTTTTGTTGAACAATGGGGGTTTGTTAATTCAGAACTTGTTCCATTTTAACCAAATTAGAAGTATTTTTATAGGTTAGATTTAATATTCAATAATTCATTTCAATAATTGTTATTAAGTGAATTATGTTTGAATAATGTATGAAACATTTGTGATTAATTTAAAATTCAACTGTTTAGATTTTTTATTGAGCTGTCAACCAGTGTGCAAGGTCTTAGCTGCAACCACTGTCGCAGCACATATTTGGCGTAACATATACGAAGATCAATAGATCAAGTGCATTCGAATGCGGCTAGCAGCAGATAAAGTAGATAAATGGTTACATCTCGAGCTGGACAGCGTTTCGCTGGCTAGAATTCGCAGTCGCCGTTGCAGTCGGCGTCGCATTCGAATTCGAATTCGCTTGAAGGAATGCCGCCGACCAGACGTCGCCATAATATTGGAGCCAGCCCACAGTTGGCTTTGGACAGCTTTAGACAACTTCACTAACGAACATTTGATGCAGTTTAACGACATAGAAAATATTGCTGTGGCTGACGCTGCTGCTGATGCTGTTGTTGTGTTGGCCAATGTGGGACTCGCGGACCGGATCGCATCGGATCGAATGCCAGCTCGCCCAATATCAATCAGTCAAACGCAGCTGCCGCGCGTGGACTGCGAACTGTGGAGCGTGCCTCGGCTCGGTTCGGAGTGGCGCGTGGCGCGTGGCTCTGACCAGGGTAACCCGAGCTGCCGGCCAGAGCCGACTGCTGCGGTACGTGATGTTGATGATGAGGTAATAAACAGGCACAACATTTGCAAAATAAGCCGACTGCAAAAGACGCCCTTCCCCAAAACAAAAAAAAAAAACAACACACAGCTGTCAACCTATGTGTGTGCGCCTGCGTGTGTGTAAGTAGGTGTATGTGTGTGGCGATAACATCGCGTTGGCAGATGCAAAAAGCAAAAACTGTTTTTAGTTCTGTCATTATTTAAATTAAGGTATTAAAATTTATACATTAACAAACAGCAGCAGGTAAATGGCAAAGCAGAGGAAGAACGCTCATAAATGGGGCTACGAAAACGTAGTTAATCAGACAAAGAAAAAATCCAACAATCGCTAAAATAAAATATTTTATAGCCTTTACATAATAACATTTACAGCATGTTCGACTCTAAATTAAAAACTTACATAAGAGAAATCTAATCGACAAAATGTTTATTTTTATTGATATCTACCAAATTTTCGGTCATATTTTATGCGAACGCAGTCGCTAGTATTTTATGAGTCACTGTAAAGAGCATAGAGACCGATATCAATGGACAGACTCACCTGTCAAACAGACGCTGCCTTTTATGAGTAACTGTGAAGAGCAGTATTTGTTGGGCAAGGTTATGTGATAAGCCTTAATAATTGGTAACGGGAACGGCGAGAACAACGTCAACAAGTGTGTCAATAAACCAGAATCATATAAGACGAAAATACACCTGAGCTTTTTATTATTTCATTCAAGTAGTCACACTCCTCAGGTTATATGCATGAAAAAGTAACGTGACAAATGTCGCGTAGCAAAAAAAAATGGCATGACAGAAAAAAGGGCGTGTAAATTGCTGGCAGACCTAACGGAAGCGAAATTTAATTATTGCTGCTTGTGTACAGTTGTTAAGTTTTGTTGTTTTAGCAGTGCAAGTGCCGCCAAAACGTGTGCTATTACACTTCCAGCGAAAAACAGAGGACGGCAAAACAAATGTGCTAAAAAGAAAAAAATTAAAATACCAAAAGCCTCACTTTGCACAAACTAAACATCAATTACAAAATCTACTAAAAATTGGTAATTTTATGCCGACGTGCTGAAATGAACTAAATTTAGACATGTATTTCGATTTTAATGACCAAAATTAGCATAAACTAAGTTAATGTTTCGTAGAGTTTCGTGTTTGTAGAGTTTAGTGTAGCATTTCTTTGGCAGTCGACTGCGGCAGCGCAGCAGCGATAAGAAGCAACGGCCTTGCAAATTAGCATTGCGTTCAGCAGAGGCCTCTTGGCTCGCCCTCCCGCCTTCGCCTTTGCATTTGCCGGCTTTTTTTTTATCTTTCGCTTCGCTTCACTTGAAGCTGGCGAATTCCACATTTGAGGTGTGAAAAGTCGATACACATGTTTTTGCCGTTGCTTATCTCGTGCTCGTTTTCTTTTAATTTGTATTTTTGTTATGTTATTTATTCTGTTTTGGTGTTGTATTGCGCTAGTTGTTATTGCATTTTGCTTTTTGCAAATATTTGCTTATTGTTTTGTCAGTTGACTCTTTTTTCTCCATTTATTTCAAATTTGTATTTGTTTAGTTCTTTTCGCGGGCGCTATCTTGAAACAGCGCGTGCGTGCAAATACGGACAGGTGTAAAAAAAATGGCAAAAGAGACGTTATCTTTAGTTGAGACCTCTACAAATGATTCAAAGTAAAGATTAGGCTTAACTTATAAATATGAGTGAGTGGTCGAATTAAGAAGTCAGACAAAGACTTAACTTGTTGCGAATAGTACAGAGTCTTAAAATTGTTAATAACTATTTCCGACTTTGATAACATGAAATATGATTTATATACTCACTATGCGAATCTATAAAACATAAGCGAGCACAATACATACATACATTTCTCAAGAAATGAGTTTTCATGACATATACTTTCTTATCTTTTCTTTTTAGTTTTACTATACCTTACTACAGTTTATTGTACTATACTACACTACACTTTATATACATAGATAAGTAGACATTTATCTATATACACATTTGCCTTAAATATATATCCTCACATACTGCATAATCAGATTTCGACAGACAGTTTTGACCCATTTACAGAAGCGATCAAGTGCGTTACGTGCTCCAAGTTGTATCTGTGTCTGCTAAACATGTATCTGTGGCTTGTATCTGCAGCTGTATCTGTATCTTTAGCTGGAAATGTATCTCTGCTTAGCTGCGGATGCATTCACAATTCACAATTTTCGCACACCTTGCGCCGTGGCTAAGTTTTGAGCGACAAGCGCGACAAGATAACAAAAAGGCCATTTTTTGTAAGCTGCGCACCGCCGAGTGGTGCAAGTGGTGCAAGTGGTGCAAGCGGTGCTGCAGATGAAGGCGGTGCTGCGAGTCGTGTGTGGAGCTATTAAGGCCTGGCTTGGACTCTGGCGCCGTCTGTCCGGCTGTGGCAATTGCTGCGCCGCTGATCAAGTGGACGAGCGTGGGCGTTCGTCTAGCGCCTGTTTGGCGACAGCTCGAGGCACTGGACGGACGGACTGGCGGGCAGGCGGGTTTCTTGTAATTAAAAGCTGCCCGCTGCTCCGTTAAGATTTTGTAAAAAGAAAAAAGCAACAACAAAACTGCTGCGCACTGCAATCGCAATCTCAATTTCTGCATTGGCACTGCCTACGCCGAGCGCATTCCTTGCTCTCAATCCCAGAAAACTGCTCCACTATTTTTTGTCTGCTTCTTTTTTTGTATTTGTTGTATTTTGAATAGAAATATGCAAAACGCCCCCTTGATATGTTTTACTTAACATGCTTTAGCTTTGATTAATTTTGATTTCAATTTCGCTGCTGCCGTTGGATTTCGTATTCCGGATTCCTGATTCCAGTAGCTACCTAAACTGCCTGTCAGCCTCTTAGCGTTTGCGTCTGTCTGTCAAGTGAAGTTTGTGCCCGGATTGCCAAACAAAGTGCCAACAAAAAATACATAAATAAATTGCAGTGGGTATACGCTAAAGCTCAATGTGAGAAGTATTTATATATTTAAATATGCTATATCTAAATCGTACAACATTTAGAGAGATTATTGTTTATAATTATTTAGGTGCCTGAATAGACTTTTAATGCTAGTCCCCAAGATGCTACATTTATCCGAATCCTAATCGAACAGTCTTAATTTAGTATCCGTAAACCTAGTATTCCTTAGTTAAATTTCCTATTGTCTTATAGATAATATTTACCAGATATCTTAAGGCTATCATACTTTCATAGACACGAACCAAGAGCTCCTTTAGCTTTATATTTATACTCAAATAAGTAAGTCCATGAGTCGTAAGTATAAGTTTAAGGAAATGCCTTGTTAAGTATTATTATCTGTTAAAATAATGTTCAACTTTTTGGCAAGTAACTTTCCTCCAATCTTCCAGCAAAAACGAAACTAAAAGCTGCTTTCCCATGGAAACACTGTGAAATGTGTTTGCATTTTGGCTGCCTGTGCGCTGCAGGTACTTATAAGGTTATGTTCAGTCATATGTATAAACATTTCAAATGCTTCACAGCAAAAACATTTGCATGGTCCATTTGCTCAGCAGAGGCCCCTACATAAACAATGAAAAAACTGAACACTGCAAACCAAAAACGAACCTCTATATAAAAGGTTGTTAAGGCAAGGAAGCGAAGAGAGGAAAAAGTGAAAACAAAATGGTATATTATTTTAATGCAGTCTATATCAAATTTCGTAGTCCGTTGCACTGCACATGACACGAAATTGTGCGACGTGCAACACGGAGGCAGTTGCCCCAGCGACTCGTCACTCGTCATGGGGGCCATTCAAACTAAATGCTTGAGCTCGTAATTCGAGCCAACAGTCGTGTCAAGTGTGTGTGTTTGTGTGTGTGTGTATCAGACAAGGAGCAATGCTTCATATATATAGGGACTTTGTCCCTAGTCATATCGTGCCATTGACTCTACAATTACCCAACTTTTATATGTGCCGACCACAAAACACAAGAAATAATATTGCAACAATTAAATTGCGGTTAGTGATTAGAAGATAGAGAAGGAAAAAAAGGTTCACATTGTGGTTTCTCGGTGGTGCAACAGAGCATCTAAACAAAACACCACTGGGAAGGTCAACAGTGCCGGTTGTTCAAACAAGCATAGTGAAGATTTGTTTAAATTATAGACACGAAGTTTACTTTAGTTAATTTGAAAGGATTCCATTACGAGCAAAGAAAACTGAGGTTCGGGGTAGAAAGATAATTAGCTTTAGGGTTAGAGATGAGAACTAAGAATTAAAGGGAAATAATGAAACTGGAAATATCTATAGTACAACTATACATAGCTGTAGAGCTATAAGAACCTTGAAGAACTACAAATTAAAGAGAAATGATTCATAGTGATTAAGAAAGGATTTAAGATACGAAAACTTGTTCAGGTATAATAAAAGGTCTATAAATGAATGTAGGGCAAACTGAAACACAGGAAAGTATCTATGTCATATCAAAAATACCCTGCTTTTGTGATTTAATGTAATAAGCAAAACTTAAGGAATGACTGCTTAATTAAGGTAAGGAAATATCTAAAGTCCATGCATAAAAGTATTACATGCTTTTTTTTCTTCACCTAAAACTTTGACCAGTTGCCCAGTCTAGTCAAGTCGCATCAAGTTGCTATTCGCACTATCTAAAGGTGCCTACACCTTATAATAAAATAAATCACATTTAATATGCCCACGCAGTTATCTATATATACCAGATACAGCTAGCTATCTTTACGCCTACCTATTAGTAAGTAGAGCAACTGCCCTTCGTTATCAACAACAACGACTACAGCAACAGCAACAACATGGCCAATATAATTCAGAGCCTAGAAACTATCTCAGAGAATATGTTGAGAAAAGCAACGAATGACAAATCGAAAGAAAACAAAATAAACCTGAGACGAATGATTGACAACAAGGTAAAACTAACAAAACAAAAAAAAAGTGAAAAAGTGAGAAAACAGCAACGACATTTTGATAAACGAGCCAGTGCGTATCTCTCCATCTCCCTCTCTCTCTGTGGCAAGGGGTTAAGATCCCAAAGGGACAACGCAACTTCTTATCTTATGTTCGTATATTCTGATTCTCTCTCTTTTCTTATTAAGATGACTGGGAGTTTAAGACGGAGCGCAAATGAAAAACAAACTTTGGCTACACGCTAAGCACATAAAGCAGCACATGAAAGAAAGGCGCTGCCTTGGAAACACGAATTTTATATGCTCTTAAAATGACAAATCTACGTAAACAATGTATATATTGTATATATTGTTAACAAATTCTAAAACTAAGAGATCCTGGACCGTATTTGTAATAGAGTGTTCATATAAATATATTTCCTAAATAATTAAATTTGATTATTATTATTTGATTAATATTTGTTTATAATCTCATCCATAATCTGTACGTGAATCTGCGATTATAAAATATGTATTTCCCATAAACATCATATATGATCGATTGTCACCTCATATACTTCCGATATACCACATAGAGAGTACTTGCAATATAATTAAAACACAAGTAACTCGAAGAATATTCCCATAATACTTCAACTGTTGATGTAGATCAAGAGCAGGTAAAAAACATTTACTTCCATGTGTAATACATTGCATGACCAAATTATAAAACCCTCCACCAGGGTATACGAAAATAAACAGCTAAATGTACCATCAAATTGCTTAACAAACAAGCTGAGAGCGTTTGTATCTATGTATCTATAAGTACGTATCTGGGTATCTGCATCCACTTGTTGCGCATGGTGTATTTTGTCTTCTGTTTACTCAACTTGTTCTACTTGCTGCGTTTTCCTCATTGCGATAAAACACACAGATAAGTACTAGATTAAGTAAACTTGCTTAACTTTCGATTTTCATAAGAAATCTTCAGAATTTGCCAAAAAATAAATAAATAAATAAATAAAGAAGCCTTATCAGTTGAATTTACGCAATAAGTTGCGCTACTTGACTAGCTAAGGGGTATTCCCGATGACTCCCAATCTTAAAATTTAATAGTTTCCGCTTGATATTGATATTAAGTCATGTGTCCGTGAGTCAATTTTTATGTAATTCAATATTACAAATATTTATGTCTATATCGTAGCTTACCTGGCACCGACAATAACCTGCTTTCTGGCCACATCGTATAACAATTCAGAATACCACGTCGTATCGGGATCGTAAAATCGTTTGGCTGTTGACATCAAATCTGCATAGGTAAAGAGAAATTTGATTAATAATATGAAATCGAAATCGATAAATAAATTATGACAGTCTAGACAAAACAATAGAGCCACGAAATATTTATGTAAATCTTTTGCTGTTAACTTTAAGTAAAAACCGTTTTACTTATAAGATTTATATATATTTGTAAAGTGATAATATTACTGCTTACAGGGTATGCGCCTAATCAAGTTTACTTTAATATTTACTTTAGCATTGCATAACTAAGGAAGGTAAAATACAGTTAAAAGCCTCGGCTCGTAAGAAACAAACAGAATATGTAAGAAAATAAATGCCTATAAAAATGAAAATCAGAGTCAACAAAACCTCGGTGCTGAGTTTGCACATCGAGAAGTCGTACTTCAGAAAATGCATTCCACTGGCATGCAAAAAGCACAGATTGAGACAATGCAACGCAAATATTTGAACAATAAACACGGAGCGTTTTCTGATTAAAAGACCCGCAGATATTTTTATAATATACACAATATGAGTATATATACACATATACCTATATAGTATATAGGAGTTAAGATTCTTTGGAATTGACATCTCCATCAAGACTTCGGACATCCAGGCTTTTGCGCAACAAACTACTTACACCTTACGACTGAGATATGAGCACAATTTTCGTATATTTCAAGTGATTGATTGCCTGGCAATTGACACAGTTTTGTAACTGTGTTTTTTGATAATCCAGAACTTACCTTGATATGATATGTAACGCGAATCAATTTCCAGTAGCTCAAAGTTCGGCTGCGCCAGATAGCCATTCAGTAGAGCCCGCGTGCTCCGGGGGCTTTGTAGGGTTAAGAATAGCAGAAGTAGAAGCCATAGCTGATGCTGCATTTTGTCATATTTTAGAATTAACATGCTGCAATGAAAGAGAACAAAAGATTTGCTTTAATGAGGAATATGCAGGAATTTCTATATTTGCATATATTGCGGATCTACTCGTATATCGGATTGTCAACATCTAATGTTTGATCTGGTAAAACCCGTCTCGTTATAAAGCCAATTATATATACATAATTCAATATATAACTAGATATAAGACTCAAGACATTAACCGAAGACCAAATACCCTTGAATACAACTATATATGAAATTTTTATACAAAACCAACCAATAGTATATTATCCAGTAACTTAATTAAATACAAATCAACAATATTTGTGACTAATTTTAGTTATTTATATAAGTCCTCTGATTCGCATTACGAAAATCATGCGAGCTAAGAGAAAGCGTTCAATTTGAGCTTCGGTCCGATATTTAGCTACGTTTATATATTTTTCCACACGGCCCATGGATAACTGATTAAGAGTAATCAGTTAAGAGCAGTTCGAACTCACTTTATATATTGTCACGTAGCGCTTAAACGATTATGTATGCTTTTCCATTCAGCTTCAGCAGCGAAGTAAGTGGGCAGATTGCCAAAGTGTTGGGTTTATATAAGTATTTATTGAGATGCTTGATAGCATATGAAGAGATTACAAATTCATCGCACAATTCACAGTTCACGATTTACAATTCACAATTAGTTTCAATCAATTGCTTTCAAAACATATGCGGACACAGCACAGATGAAAAACAGAAATTTTCCTCATATGGGTTTGGGTTTTAGTAAGTAAAGTAAGTAACCGGAAGATACGGCACGAAGAGTTTTTGTTGTTTCTTTTGCTTTCGCTCTTTAAACGCGACGCGCACGCCGAAGTTAACCGCGCAGCGAGTCAAAACAAACTGAACTGCGGAGCGGCGGTCGCAACAGTAGACCATAAGCGAAGAGCGTGGAAACAACAAAACGACCAAGGAGCGAGCGAGCGAGAGAACGAAGCGAGTGAGCGCACAAATAAACGAGCAAAGCAAAAGTGGAAAAGACGCCGACGCGATGAGCACAGCCCACGAAGATGTTTGTTTTGAGAACCGGCTTCGGCCTGCGCAGCGAGCTCAAACGGCAACAACAACAAACACTTGGGATTGGGCTTGGGCCTGGGCTTGGGGGCTTAGCGTTGGGCTTTGATGGTTGGGCGCGGTTGCAGTGGCAGCAGCAGGGCAGGGCACTCATATATCATGCGACAACGACAGCCAACTACTTACTGGCTGCAACTACAGTGCAACTTGGCTCGGCTCGGCTCGTCTCAAATGGTTGGGATCGTCGCCCAGTGTGCTGCTTGCTGCCTGGATTGACAGACGACGCGACGTCGGACTTCGAACGGCGTACGACGAACGTCGATTGTCGATTGTCGAGCGTCGACCGACGCTGGGACGTGCCCAGAACAAGGACAATTTTTAGCTGAGTCTGCGTTTTAATTTGGTAGCCCAACAAATTGACATTAACGTCGCGCCACATAAGGGCACGTGATATACATGACGACGACGACGACGACGGGCAAAGCAGCGCGATCTTATCGTATAACCACGCGTATCCATTAAAACTCATATACCGATACTATACTAGACGTTTTATGGATATATCAGATTATGCTCAACCTTAAGTAAATTTTCAGATTCGAATTCGGTTGCTGGGCAAATATTACAAAGTATAGAATAAGCTGTTCTTCATTTAAGAAGAAATCCATACTGACTGGAAATACTATTAAGTTTATACATACATACATATGTATATAAATCTATATGTTCGATATTATTTTAAGAGAGTGTAAATTGAATTTTGGGTTGCTCATATGTATAATATAACAAATTTAAACTGGATAAATATTCATTCATAAGTAGCTCTTGTTTAGTTGCGTCCATGAACAAACACTTGTGTTTGCTTTACGATCTGTGTAATAAGATCGGTTTCGCCCATTCCACCATTCTAAGGATCTCTAAGAGCAGAGTCGCAGTTGTCCTGTTGCCAATTTCCTTGACTTTTGGAACAGCTGCTGTGGGTTTTTATTCAAACACAAACAGAAACACTGAATGTAGAAGTGAGACAATCGCTGAGGATCGGCATCTTCTAAAGTCAGTTCTGTTTATGCCGCAGCATGCAGCGAGAAATCGGCAGTTGTTCAGCTAGGTTCTAGTGTAGGCCGAGGGCCAGAGAGAATCGAAAAACCATGTACCTATGACAATATATGTTACGACTACCTGCATTGTTCATTGTCTGCGATTTGTGCTACGAGTTTTTCTTTTGGAGCGTTGACTAAATATGCTAATTACGGTAGCACCAGCAGACGTCCACGACAACGAGGACGACGACGACGACGTTTTTGGTTTCTGGTAATTTACGGCTTTACTTCGATTGTAATGCTAATGTCCACTAGGCGACCCTCGACTCGATTGCTTTGACTGCACGTGAGTCACGGAAGTGACAAACAATTTCGGTTTGCCCTTATCACTCGGACAGTGAGAGAGAGAGAGAGAGAGAGAGAGAGTGAGAGAGAGAGAGTGAACAGAGTGCAGAGTGCATTGCAAATCCTGACCCTTCCTTCCGGTCCTTTTATGGGTTTCACCTGTCAAGCATTATTATGAATATGAACATGAGAGGTTTCCATTTTGATGAAGGGGTAAAAAATTGATTGCTCAGTTCTCTCGTTCGTCAATATTTGCGCTCTGAATTTTGAGGCTTAACATTAACAGATAACACAAAATTTATATTATTTGATTAGCTAAACAAATCGAAAGAATTTCAGGTACTCGCATAGACAATGCTATTCTTTGAGCTACCTATGGGACTATTGCTATCAAATTATCCAGCTGTTTAAACGCGCATAAAAATAAAGTAATGTTTTTTATTTTCTTTTCTTTACTACATAATAATACAATATTTTTGGTCTATCTCTGATCTAAATATGGGTCAAAACTTTCTTTGCGAAGGCATCTGCGGAATTTGAATGGCTTTAATCGCATTCTAAATGAATATCTTTGTTAGAATAAACGATAAATATATATTATTTACACCATTCAGTTAACAACGGGAAGTCCATTTCTTTTTATCCATAGTCATAATCTAGACTTTCAAAACGTGCCTGCCACACACACACACATACACACACTGGGCACTAAAAGTTTATGATCAGCCAAACAATAAATTATTAGTTATTGAAATGATCGAGATTTATTCATCCACTGTCTCTCTCTCTCTCCCTATCTATAGCCCTCTCACTCTCACTCCATGTCTGCCCCAATCGACAGTATTTGCTGATTCTGAATGCAAATTAAAAAGACCTTAAAATAGAATTGAAGCCAATGAAGGAAGCGCGAGATGAAATATGACAAAATGTGACCGAGTGAAGCTTCCACTTGCTTAAGTGCACATCGATTGAGGACAATACAAAAACATTAAAGAACTGACACAAAACAATTGAGCGAAATCAGAATGACCGACTGGCGAATACCCTGTAAATAGCACCGATCTAAAGATATGAATAAATATATGTTAGCTATCAATATATTTCCATACACCACTTTCTATCCAATTTTATGAGCCTAGAGCATAAAACAGTATTTATTTATATGTATATACACATGTATTATATGTGTATATGCCCAATCATAAATTAGAAGCTCGTTGGCGGCAATTAAAAGACATTGGTCTCGCATAGTTTATGTCTAAACAATTAAAAAAACAAATATGCTAAGCGACTTTCCAACAAAACTCATAAAAACAAAGCCTAAACATCATCAAAAACAAACCGAGTGCCATCAACTGCGCAATGCTCGTTCACGATGCCTAATTGAATTTCTATTTTTCTTAATCTTCAAAATACATTGTAAAGGATAAAAGACATTAAAAATATTTCAAACTCAAGGACTTTAACTTTTCATACCAACACAGTCACTGACATCAAGTCGAATTTTAGATAAAACCAATAAACTCTCTTCACAAATTGAACGAGCGAGCACATAAAACTTCATAAAATACTATGCGATAGATGTAATAAAAATGAATGTCAAGCAAAATGCCCAAGCCTGGCTTTACGAAAATATATATAATTGAAAATTAAGGCAGCTGCCATAATTTATCAGTATATAATACAAAATACAAAATATGAGCGGACGACCCAGGGCACTGCTCAGGTTCAAGCTCAAATTGACAACTCGTAAATTTATGACAACATTTAAGGGCGATAAGGCGAGAGGCGCCCGCCTTCAAAAGATTTCGAATCAATGCGGAAAGTCGAGTTTGAGCAATGATTCCAACAGCGCGTGTTTGGCAACTAATTTGAAACCGAATTACATTACATATTTCACTCAGGGATTGTGTAAATATTTCCCTCGCAACAAATCAAGTGTCGATAAGATTAATAGACGAGCAAATGACTGAGCAGCGCTTAAAGCGCGTTCATTAATTTGTGCATCGGGCCTAAATGTATGTTAAAATATGCGACTATTTACTATATTCAATGAATTCATGAATAAACCTAATGCAAATGCGAGCAATATCATGCACATTAGGCTGCCTAAATCACACATAATTTAAGAGCTATTCGAAACTGATCCAGCTAGAATAACAGAAACAGAGCAGGAACTGAACTTTCAATTCTGCAAAAACCAATTAAGGAGCAAATCGATTATGCTGAGTTTTCTTTTGTTTTTCATGCTGAGCTTAAATCTGAATATTAAGTCATTCTTAGTTTTATAATTGTAGTTAAAAAGCTGAACTAACTGGAGCTGTGATCCCTTCGCTGTTTTTATCGGAACTTTGGTTAAAAGTTTAGATTATTTGTAGTGTTTAGATATACTAATTTGATATACGAGTGCACACATATATAATATATGTATAATACAAAATGAAGTGGAAGTTTCAGCATGTCAAAAAATAAGTCAAAGTCAAAGTAATCTTTCCGCATCATAACACTAAACCCCATGCTGCAAGAGGAAACTTTGGCGTAAACTTGTGAACCGCTTCAATGGATTGCCTGACCACACCAGACATTCCCCTTACCGATTACCGTTTGTTGAGGTCATTCGCTCAAGGCCTGACCAAGCCGCACTTCAATTTATACAAAGAAAGTCGATTCTTGAATAACTTAAAAAGACGGCGTGATCCTGAAAGATGGAATAGAGACGTACCTAACGATGGAGAATAGATTTGATAAAGAAGCTCAAATTTCTCTGACTAAAGACATAAAGTTTTAACCAAAATAGACTGACAATAAATATTATTTAGAAATTTTATTTAAGTATTGTAGGTTTATCTGTTTGTATATATCTAAAATAATATACGGTACTCAACATACATATTGAGGTGTTTCTTTCTACTTCAGCTATGGTACTATTACTACAACTACTTTAATTTGACTTTGTTAACATAAAGTAAAGCGAAATTCGTTAGCTCCATTTAGGTGACCCTTTGTACATTCTACAATGTATTTATCTACAGTTCTCTTAAATATATTTCAATTTGATACCCTCTACATGCCATATTTCTTTTAGCATTTCAAATCAATATCTCACTCATTCATATTCTGTTTTGCAGATCCGCCCAAGTTTCCCGCATGCTCTTCGAGCCCGATTTACATATAAATAACTTTACGATGATTTCATTTAAATGCCGATTTATTGTAGTCAAACTAATTTATCAATTTTCAGTTTCTTTCGGGTTTTTTTTTTTTCGTTTTCTCTTATATAACGCAGCGACATAAATAGGCTTTAACAACTCCTACTGTAGCACTAATAAAATGGGCCGTGGCTGAGTTTTATATGCTAATCTCTCGCGCTATGAATTCCAAATTTATGGTACAACAACAATATCAATATATTGATCTTTTACATTTCCACCTGCTGTGTCCCTAATGATCGCAGTTAAAAGCAAAAATACACGCACAAACAGAAAATTAAATATTCCAAGCATGAATCAGGCCAAAAACACTTTTGCATCGAAATGGAAACTCGCAACGAAATTCGCACAAATCGATTTCAAAGTTGAGTTTTTTCCCTCTATTTCTTGATTTCTTGATTTTTTCCATTCTGTTTGTTTTATTTTTAGAAGTACGCTAAAATTTAGAGCAGCGTTTGCCTTTTTTGGTGCTAACTCAATTTACAACTTTTCGAAAAGCATAAAACGAGCAAAGATTTTTATATTGAGTTTTCAATTCGCTGCGATTTGTTGGAAAACGTTCTTTATATAGACAGATTAATGAGTCGCTCGCTGGCATTTCATGTTTCTCAGTTGTCAAATTAAAGGCTATGCAATAATCACACCAACCGACTGTTATTATGTCTTCATAGTCAGAGAAGTCTCGCCATCTTAATGGCCCCCAGCTGACAGCACGCAACGGTCCACACAATTATGACAGACACTGTGCAAATTATTTGCATTACATGCGACATGCTACATGTGACATGCGATATGCGACATTCTCAAGTGGGTGAGAATTAGTGAATTAAAAAGTCTCATCTTAACTAGTCGCTTGATATGACGCTGCTTATGAACGATCAAAGTCGATTCTAAGAAAACTAAAAATATTAATTGTTTGTATTCATTTAAATGTCAACTGAAGATTTTAAAATTCTTTAATAAATAAATATTTCTAAATTTAAATAAAGTTTTCAAAACAAAATGAATATTATTATACGTTTTTCCTTTTGATGTGAAAGTTATGAATGATGAAAAACAATTGGTTAAAGTACGTAATTTGAATGCTTTATAATATATATATTAAAATACAAAAAAATGTAATATTTATGATAAAACAATAAGAAATAAATTACAGATTAAAAGAAAATCTGGGAAAAAAACTATTTCTCAACTTTTTTAATTTTATAAACTTTTTATAGTAATATTTGTATATTGTAGCATTCAGAACTACAAATGCCTATGCTCAAGCTTCGGGTATCTCAGTTTGTCATCTTTGTTAATGATACGTCCATTGGACCACTGTGTTTCGTAGAGAACAAAAACAATGACCTATGTTAAATTAGTGTCTATGTGAAAGGCTTTACTTTAATTAGTGACACGACTTTACTGTTTTGCTTTTCGAATTGAATTGAATTGTCTTGTTCTTCCCCTAATGATATTCTTCTTGAGTAGCGATGGCACTATAGTCGAGTAACGATAGCAGTACAGTAAAGTATCGCTAGTTCGTTAAATGCTATCCTCTTTAACTTCTAGTGGCCTATAACGCCTTCTACCCATATTCAAGGAAAGTCCAAGTTATTATACATATTTCACGATTGCATTGTGAAGAATATTTTCACCACACAACTCTTTCGACTCTTAAACTTTTAAGAAAACCTCGGTAATTACAGGGCTTCGTTTTTTTATGGCACTTGTCATGAGTACAACTAGTCCGGACTCTTGTCTAGCTATAAAATAATAACACTTCGCTGAAAAGGTGTTTTTGTAACATGCACAAAATGTGTAAGAAACTAGTTCTTATTATTTTTAGCGAATTGCTTAAGGAATATAAAAAAGAAAAGAAAACATTTTGTAGACCACACACAAAGTTAGTTTTCATTTGTAACTCTTAAAAGCGAAAATTTGTAAAGTCATAAAGGTAAATAGAAACGTGTGTCTGGTAAAAGCTACAAAAAAAAAAGACGCAATTACAAGCCCAATTGACTGAAGTTGAGGAACTATTTGAAGATCTTCGACCGTGGCCTAATAGGGAATAGCTGCTGACAGAGGTGTGGCAGAGACTCTAATCCAGAAGCCAAAAAACTGAATTTTTATAAATTTCAATTGGCGCGCCTTCCTTGACTTTTATATACCCATATATACATATCTCTGTTGGCAACTCGTTTAATGTCTTCATTTCAAGTTAATTTTCACTCGCTGTGGGTGTTGCGGCTCACACAAATTTATGTGCGACAGTGAAAGCCATAGAAATATGAGGCACACCGTGTGACAGCCTTATAAATCAACTCGAATGTCCCATGAAACGCACCCTTTTTTGGTAATGCTCATTGTTGTTGCTGTTGTGGCTGTTGTCGTTGTATAGTCCGAAAGAAAAGGATTAAATGCTCATAAATGACCCCGGCAATAGTTTGCTGTCGCATCTGTATGTGTATGTGTTGTGTGTGTGGTCTTCCACATAAATGATATAAAAACTTGTATTTCCAGGCAATGCGAAAGTTGACCAAACAATTGAAAAGCAAGTAAGAACTTTATTGTCAGCCGCTGACTGACTGCATAATACCCATTCACAGTTTGAGTTTAGATGCTCGCATTTGTTTAAAAATATATGAAGCAGCTAAACAAATTTAGTTAGGTCCAAAAATGCGTACAGTCGATTTAAAAGCCAAAGAAAGATGCAGATTTGGAGACATCCAAAGGGGATTTATAAAAAGCTTAAAATCGATGACAACTGAGTAGTTTTTAGAGAAAAAGTAATAGCATATGTACTCAATATATTCATCTGGCAGTTGACAGTGTTTTGGAGATTTGTCACATTGAAAATGATGGGAGATCCTGCGTGTTTACAATGTAAGCGTTATGCCTTTAATATATTTGCAGAAAGCCAATATACTCATCTTACATTGTCTGTGTGTGGTATAAGTACCAAATGTAAATTTTGTTGTAAGCCATAACAGGGATCTGATATCAGATATATTGTGGAAATATTTATAAATGGGCCATTCAGGCAGACTTTACATATGTATATGTAGTTATTAAGGCTCATGAATTTATTTCAATAAACAAGACCAGGTGGATTATACATAATAAAATGAAATGAAATACTTATTGAATAAAAAGAAATTTGTACATCTTATCATATTTGTAAAACTTAAAAAATGTATAATCAAAAAAAAAAAAAAGAAATACACTATTTACTAGTTAAAATATCAAATTAAAACAGAAATATAAAGTTTATTATAAATTTGTAATTAGTTCACACTCTAGTAGCTTTTCATAGTATTTGAATTACAGTGTTAAAAAAATAAAACCCCGTCACCCTCTGAAGTTTTCACGTCATGTTAATTGACAAAAATTTTGGCGCATAGCTAAAAATTAAACTAGCAATGCGAAATAACTGAAAGAGGAGAATAGAAATATGCTTAGCCATTTAGCACTTTGACAAAAGTCAACAACAAAAGGCCATTAAGTAAATTTACATAAATCAAAATTATGTTTAGCCACGACAAAAGACAATACAAATCGATCTACGGAGGGGCATTGAATCTTAAACAATTCAAAACTCTTATTCGCAGCATTTGTCGGATATTATTTTAAATAGCTAAAATCAACAGACTCAGGGGACCAGGGGGGTTACCCTATCGAAAGGTGTTGATAATTTATTATTATTATTAGCATAGCATTGTTATGGCCCTTTGTTTAGGGCTGCGACTCGCCTTATAAGAATCTGAGGTTAGCTAAACTTGACAGCAAATAAAAATAAATAAATAACAAGTAAGAAAACTCTAGTCGAGAGTGCTCGACTACGAGATCCCCTGAACCCTTCGAGCAACAGCCATTTCAATCATTTTTAGCGTCTCTCTGCTTACACAAACACACACATACACACGCAAACACACATACATAGACACCCATAGGCGCGCACGCATGGGCTGCAGTGTGGGCTTACTATGGGAACTTAATTGTTTAATAACTTTTTTTCTGGACGTACGTTCTCCATGAAACTTTCAGATTGTGGTTTTATCATTACTATGCGTATAATTGCCAAAGCTCAAGTCTCTAATATTTGAAATACGCCATTTACAAACTTATGGGTGAGGGGGTGGATATAAGGGTGGGGGTGAAATTGAACAAAAATCGAAATTCTATAATGTACATATCAATCTACATTTAAAATTTGGATACTCTAGCTCTAAAGATGTAGGAGATATAATTTTATAACTGCATTTCGATAAGGTTTTTGATCGATAAACAAATAACGGAATGAGTTATCGATTTTTAGTGATAAACTCGATATCCGCGTGCTATATACGAGCATTTTAAAAAAAAGTTGAAGTCTCTAGCTTCTATATCTTCGGAAATCGACGCGTTCAAACATACGGACAGACGGACAGACGGACAGACGGACGGACGGACAGACGGACAGACGGACAGACAGACGGACAGGGCTAAATCGACTCAGTTCGTCGCCCTGATCAAGAATATATATACTTTATGGGGTCTGCCACGCCTCCTTCTGCCTGTTACATACATTTCAACAAAAACATTATACCCTGATTTCCCATTTTCAATGGGTTCAGGGTATAATAAACAATATTTGTAATATGATCTACCCAGACTTTGGCTGATCGAATAACAGTTCAAATATCCAATCGAAAAAGAGTCTGGCTCTGTCGTTTATGTCGAGCAGAGTGTCTGACGTCTCGGCACTCAGTTTGACATATTCAAAAATCAGATATCTTGTTTACAGAAAATTTGTAATTTTTCCCAAAAAAAAAAAAAAAAAAAAAAAATATATATATATATATATATATATAGCAAAAAAAAATGGCGCTGGCGCAACAGTACTCAAATATATCTGAAGAAGTCATGGAATATCTGTTCGATCAAAAGATACGGGAACGTGATCTAATTGCCGAAAAGGAGGAGCTCAAGCAGCGCATGAACAAGATCGAGGAGCACTTGGTTCTGCTGCAAAATCGTGACGATGAGCTCACCTGCATGATTGCCGCAGGTAATCTCTATCAGCTGAGCACCGTCAAGCTAGTCCGAGAGGGTCTTCTGGCCAGCCTAACGGCCAGCATGCAACCATATCTGAAACTGCATCGGAAGCTGCTGCGCCTGCAACGACACATCCGGGAGGATCACAGTGTCCTGTATGAGAATCTGCTCAGACAGCCGAGTACTTAATGCAATGCACCTTATAAAAGATAAAGTTTTGGGTAAATAAATTTAGTTGAGATGAAAGAGTGTTCTGTTCTGAGCTTGGCCAAGTTTTGTTTTCATGTTTTGTACTCCAAGCACGACCAATAAAATATATGAAATGTTATTCATATATACACACATATACACATAATTTATCTGGATTATCTTTCCATAGAATTCCATCAAGTGTAAAGATCATCTCAGTGTCAAAAAGCCTACGAAATTATCTCCAACATCCCACGATAATTTTCAACTGCTTTTCGGATGAAGTTTTTTTTTTTTTTTGGATGTAATTTTCTTGGTGAGTTGGCGTTGAAGGGTCTTCATCATCATCATCATCTCTAGATAGAGGTCCGACCGCGTTGACTTGTCATAATTAAATGTGTAATATTTGTCTACGCTTTCGACACCTTTTTGCCCCTCTGTCGCCCATTTCGTTCGGCTGCTCAACGAGCCGTGAGCTCTGAGCCGTAGCCGTGAGTTGCGCACGCGCTGACTACATGAATTTGGAGGGGGAAGCGGCAGCATACGGGCTGGGGGCATGAGGTATGCCCGGATCGTGTAAATTATAAACAAATCATGCACATTTCATCAGCTCGGGGTCTATGCCTCGGCAATGCAACATGGAACGCGTTCCGCTTGCTTCGTCTCAAAAGCGAAAAATGCGTCGGCTTTTATTTTTCACATTTTTATAAAACTTTGTTTGTTCCCTATTGTAGTTTCCCAAAAGCTTTGTGTGCCTCATTTTCAACTTTCGTTCGGCTTTTTATTTTTCTCTCTTTTCTTTTCACTTTTTGTTTCGCTTTATTTCGTTGTTTTTATTTTTTTTTCTGGATGCTGCGATTACATTTCGCTGACACGTGCGTCTACCTTATAATACCCATGCGGAAATTTACAAGAGTATTTGAGATGTAGAGATTTATATCTGAAAGGCTTATAAAATGTATTGTACCTTATAAAATCTTTTATGTTTATATAGTAGTTATATTTATATGTAGAAAACATAATTTGCTTATACATTAATAAATAATTGCCTTCGTCAAAGTCTGAGATTTTATATCAGCTTAGAAGTGTATAAGACTTAAGATTAATTTTCGAAAAGTAGCTACAAATCGAAATTAATAGATTATTAAAGCTTATTTATGCTAGCTGACATTTTTATGCCAAAGTGTCAATATTAATTCAGTATAAAATTGATTTGATATAATTAATTATTAAATTTTCCACTGGGTATGTGCGCTAGCTTTGTAATATTTGCTTACATTTGTGAGCCGTTTTCTCGGCTTACAGCTCCATCAATTTCATTTAAGCAGAAATATAAAAACTACGTGCTTTATGAATTTTATTTATGGTTTGGGTCTCTGTCGAGCCCTTTTGGCTCGTGCTCAAAGCTTTTGTTAACCAGTGAGATTAATGGGCCCGATTAGCATAGGTAAATATTACGCAAATTATGTGCCAAGTGTGCCACACAACAACAACAACAACTACAACAACGAATCGTGATTCAATATTAGATTTTTGGGGCGGGTAAATAATAGTTAGTGAATATTGCAGCCAGACAAGTGCACAAATGGCCGTACAAAGGAGCTAAACTGTGTCTACGTTAATTAAAAAACCACACGAAAAATTTGCATACAAGACGAAATTGGCCACAAAAATTGAGTTTGTCTGCGAATTTGAACCGCCAGCCGGCGGCCAATTGGCGCATTTATTTTGTTTTTGTTTTTTTTTTTTTGTTTTTTAGTTTCTCAAGCGCTGTCACTGTCAACTGTCAGTGCAAAATCAAACACATAAATTCCACACATGAAAAAATCTCTGTAATTGCTTAAATAAATACACAAGAAGATTGGCATTCATTCTGCCCGAGGCATGCTATTGATTTGATAATAGATAGCTATATGGATATATACCATATTGTGGGGAAATATGATGGGGGAAACCCGTTCTGTAGATCGTCACTGTCTCTCATAGATCGATACTTGCACGTATGAAAATCGCAGAGAAAGGCGATCGGCTGTTCAACGGCATATGACAAATTAAAACCCAGATTGATAAAATATCATGCTGTGCCATCTTTGTCACAGCATCTTAATATACAAATATCATATTGTATGGATATATTATGTGTAAGGCACCATCATCTATTATCAGTAACTTTCATAGTCAAATTTTCTTTGGCACTTTTAAGTCTTTATATTATTTATTTATCTAAATCGCATAGAAATCCATTTTGGCTCACTTCCATACAAGTTCAGTGGCACATTTATAATACCAGACATTAAATGTCAGCCCATCACATCAATTTTTTAAGCTACCACTCACCTGTCCATACAGATTCATTCATTAAAAGTGTAGAGGTGGGATTCCAGGAATTTCAGCTGAAAAGAGTCGAAAGAAGACCAATGCAAAAATTAAAAAAAAAAAATAAAATAAAATACATTTTTTAAAAATTCAATATTGTGATAAATAGGTTTTACCAAATCGAATTTGGTCAATGGAATAATTTAGTGGACTAGCATAAATAATGGATCTCTAGGCAGTTACAAGCGGCATAGAGACGAGCTATTTACCATGCCGAGGGCCGTAACGTGTGCCACTTGCTGTTCGCCCCCGTATAATGTGTGGCACGATCCCCCACACTCACACACACACGCACACCAATTAATAACGAACGACTGGCATAATACCATAATGGTGTCATTTTGATATGCGATGTGCTGCCAACGCCAATGACGCCCCCGCATTGCCACGATCTTCGTATAGTTGGCCTAATCTCTGTCTTAGCAGAGCTCTCGAAATCCACAAGGCGCATATGGCGTGCGCTTAAACTCATTAATACAGCCACTTTGTGATGCGATGCAATCCAATCCAAAACGATCTGATCCGCCGAGATAGACTCCGTCTTCGTTTTATATATGTGCACTCTTATATATCCAATGCACGGTGGGATTTATATAGTCTTTATTTTATATTAATATTTGAATAAATCACAATAATAATAAATGCTTCAGTCAATCTTGCAGCCGTAGCAACAGAAGGCCTGATTTCTTAACAGCTTATACTATTCTGTTAGATTCCCTTAGACGCGAAAGCATGTTAGAAGCTACTACTGTTAAATTAACAGTGTCCTAATTGCACTGTTCGATAACATAAACAGAACCGTGTATAAGACGCTTTAGCATTAAATTGCAATTTGCTACCACTGTTAACTTAACATTTCTCTAACAGCGCTGACTCTGATAACATAAGCAGCGATCAAGAATAGTTTAAACTGACATTTTTATTTCAAATTCGATAACAAAAGCCGACTGCCTGTAATCTGTTGCTTTAAAGCGCGAACAACACTAGTGAAATATGTTTTCACATCACATTGCGATTTTCTCAAAGAGTTTTATTGATGCTTGGACGACGCCCACTGTGCTCCGATGCCGCTCCGATGTGCAGCGCCTCCAAAATCGTAGCCCCAGGGTCTGCGTTGGTGTTATTTTGGAGGTGCAGTTGCCGCATTAAGTTTTGCCTCAAACATAGCGATTTTAAACGGATTTATGCATCCATTGCCAGATTTTATACAAATTTCCTAAAGGGTTTCGTTTTTCACTCTTTGCTGTTGCTGCTGCTGTTGCTGTTGCCTGTTGTTGCTTTTCATCTGTTTTTTGTTTCTTTTTTTCCAACTTAACATTGCGTGGGCCAGGCTAGTGGAGCTTTTCATTTCGCTGCAAACGGCTGTTGCAGCCATAAATTGTAGCTGCTGCTGTTGTTGTTGTTGCTGTTGCTGTTGGTGGTGTTGCATGTGGTTTTGTGGTTTTTTGTTGCCGTTCGTGAAAGTTGCGTAAATCGCATGAAGTAGAAGAAAAGTTCAATACTTTTCAAAATAATTGTAGAAAGTTTATTTTTTTCGATATGTATGTATGTATATCAGTTGCCCCCTGCATATGCTTATGCAACAGCGCACAAAAACAAAAATATGATCGGAGATTCGATTGAAGCCTAATTGTGTATCAATTGTGTGGCCAAACAATTTAATAGACATTGACATGATACGATAACGAAAGAGGGGAAATTTCAAACAGCAGAGAGTCAAATAGGGTCGCAGTCTCATACACTGAGCAAGCTATAATGATGTGAGAGGCACATATTAAAGAGCAGCGAGAGTCGTACATGGTATTTAACTCTGTTCGTTACACTGTTATAAAAACCCTGTTGCGGCTCTCAAAGAGCTGAGTCTAAGCTTAAGATCATGACTTAACATAGTATATGACTATATAAATAGGTGCTACACTAATCGCTTACAAAGCAAGGTTAATAGATTTGTTCAAAAGAGGACTCTTATATTAGTATGTATGCATATCCAGAACTGTCATACAATTTCACTATAATACTGTGCTACGATCATTACAGAGAAATTTAACAGAGTCGAAGGCAACGTTATATAAAATTGTTATAAAAATACCCAGCTGCAAAGTGCTACTCCATCACATTCAGTAAATAGCCAAGGTAGATCATTTATTAAAGTCCTACCTCAATATCCGGGTACAAAATTCCATTTTGTAAGCAAAGTACTTACAATGTAGGACACTAATTACGTACTTCATATTTCATATTTCGTATTTTGGTGGCAATAATAAATATGTACAGCAGATAATAACACTTCACGTCCATATCTCGATTCCCACTGGACTTGTGTGTAATACATCCATCAAGATATTATGCGTGAGGCCCCACGAGTGTCGCCGCTTGACCCACATACCAAGTATGTAAGAAGTAATCAGGCGACGGTGGCAGTGGCTGCTGCTGCTGCTGCTGTGGCTGCTGGCCAACTCCCCAAATGAAACTCGATTCAAAATCAGAGGCGAATTGGCAAAACGAAAAACGAAAACCACAAATCGAGCGACTGCTGAATGCTGACCGCTGACAAAATCGGAGCGCGTCGCCCAAAAGGAAACCAGTCGACAGCTTTACGATGGGAACCAGCGTGCAAAATAAACAGACAGCATATTGAAAATTTCGAAAACTGTGTTGACGTCCGCCACAGCAGCAATTAGGCGACTCTTATCAATGTCGCTCAGTCTTGCAAATAAATCTCCACGATCCACTACTGAACGTAACGCTCAAAAGTAACTCTCTGGGTAAACATGAATATGCAAAAAAGAAAAGAAAAGGTAAAACAAAATGGAAATGTTTTAGCCTAACGAATAGCGTAGACTCTTTTCAAAAGTGAGAGAGTTTGCTATCATATGTAATAAATACTCGAAATCATAAAACGGATATGCTCTACTAGGATAGTACCCCTACCGGAATTTTTAAGAATGTGTTCTTTTTATATAGTATATCAGCATATCTATCATACATAATAGGCAAATCGAAAGATCAATCAAGATCAATTTGATTAATACATACATCAGTTATGTATATATTAACTGTACAATGTTTATATCAATCATATAAATATATATGGTATAAGTGTTTCAGCACGTTACATAAAGTTGCTGCAAATAGTTATACCCTGAATTAAACACTTTCTATGCGTAGAGGGTATACAAAACATAAACTGTGCATTGCCTTTAAACGACCTTCGCCATTTCGAGCTGCCTTTAAAAGTATTTCGCTGTTGTTGTTGCTGTTGTTTTCTTCTTAACATTGTATAAAGTTTGTATACATATATATAAAAGTTTTTTTTCTTCTTCAACATTGCCACGGATGCATAAAACATGTTACCGATCGCTCCGGAGCTGCCTTCGCCTTCAGGTAAACGTAAGCATCAACGTCTTTTGCATGCTCATCCGATTGGCAACATTTCCGTCAGGCCAGGCCTCACCGTACCCAACGGACAAGCAACCGCTCAGAAACTTGGCAACAGCGCTTCAGGTGGCGTGATCTCTGCCCATATGTGTGTATCTCTCTCTCTCTTTCTCTCGGTCTGCCTCTACCTTTACCACTACCTCAGACCCACTCCACTCCTCCCCTTCTCTATGTGTGTGTGTGTGTATGTGAAGCAAAGCCATTTGAAGGTCGCCCAAATGGGGGCTGCGTGAGAGGCTTGTCGCAAAAACTGGGCACAGAAAGCGCGCCAAACATAAATGAAACGCAGAACCCGTGGCCAAAGTCGAGTTCAATTTTCAGTTGCAGCCAAATGAGTCTCAAAGATTTATGGCAAGGTGTTTTTATTTTTATTTTTATTTTTTTCCTTTTAGCTAATCCAAGTTTGGGCCATGTGATTTACGGCCTTCAAAAGCGCTCGCAGCGTATGGGAAATATCTATTGATTGATGCTTTATCAATGTTTCGCACAGTTTTCACTAGAAATTTCAACGAAAATAATTCAAATCTTAGCTGAAAGCCCATTTCTGAGCTGCCAAAATATAATAGAGGACTAGCATCAAGAGAAATCTAGGCAGATAAGTGGGGAAACTCAATGAAAAACTATAATAAATAGCGGATTATCTTGAGCGACTTATAAATATAGATAGTAAGAAATAAAAATACGAGTTTACTTTATATCATAATTCTGTGGGTTAATAAAAAATAGTTTCTAATTCGAGCATAGCATGTCAAATATCTTGTTACCATGATCATTAACAAGTTTTCAAATTTTAAAATAGAAACAATACAATTAGCAATTGAATATAATTCATGTAATTTAATTGCACATTCACTGTTCCATCGATGGAGAATTGTTATTCATTAAGCTTAAAGGGGCAAATGATATTCGTGTGATTGAAATTCATCGAATGCAAACTGACGCCTTTGCACTTCATTTCTCAAGCAGAGAAAGAAGAAGATATAGAGTGCGAGACAGCGAGAAGGGGGGAAAACGTGTTTCGAGTGGCTCCTACGGCCGATCGATGGCGATTGAAGGCGTATCTGGTTACGCCTTCGCTTTTCAACTGCAATCATTTTCACTTGAGTTCAGTTACAAAGCCCAAGCACACAGCCTGTCAACTCGCATTCACAGCGATTGATAAAGACGAGCAACTAGTTGGCGCTCTTCACAGCTTGGAACAGCTAAAGCCACTGAGCCAGAGCTAGAGCCAGAGGCAGAGGTTGTGGCAGAGGCGATCATGGTCATTCACTTGCCTAGCGGTAGCCCACATAATGCGTATAATACTTGGAAGTCTCCAGTTTGTTAATCAAATCGCGTACAAACTTGTAACACCTTCAAAGCGGGCCCTTCATTAGCGGCTAGAGATGACACCGTGACTGGAGTCACCTTGTAAGCAAACGAGCATAATAATTACGAACATACACAGAAGAATAGTTTGGATATAATTTGTTCTATAAATCAAATAGTAGCTGAGGAATTATCAAAGTATTATATTAATGATATTCAATTAAATAAATGCATGTATGATGGGTCCCTGAGGATGAATTGGTTTAAATTATTAATTTAGCTGTTAATCAATACTTAAGTTTGATAGTATTTATTATTATATATATGTATGAATTATATTATATTATTGTGGTTGTAGTTTTTGTATTGCAAACATATTTTAGATTTTTTCCTTTATCTTTAAATTTAATAAAAATTGGTACTATATTCAATTTATCTGTTGCTTTGGTACAAACTCACGCTCACATCTCTAATGGCCAGCATTTATTTACTTGCATTCAAGCTTATATCGAGCATTTGCTAATAGTTTACAACAATTTGATATGCCAGCCTCTAAATATGTACACGAATTGAGTGAGTATGAGTGTTTGTGTGGGGTGTTTTAATTGTTTTAAATATTCCCAACGCAATGGCAGCCAGCACCAAGGTTTTAGCTTAATGTTTTTCACTGAGTTTACACATGTTTCTGCATCTTGACCTTTGTTAACACTTTCTGTTAGGGCGCAAGAGACAGCCGAAAGCAAGCCGAATTTTATTATAATTTTGTGAAAATTTCACTATTTTATACATGCAATTCGGAAGGTCAAGTTGTGTGACATAAGCACTTGAAATAATATGATCTTGAAATGAAATGTCAGCTTTTATGCAGACTAAGAATTGGATAAGTCAAATTCCGTTTCAATAGTATAAACTTTAACCATAAAATACCAGCAAATTTTTAATTTATTTATCGCAAATATAATTGATGTATAAGCAAAATGTTGTTATAAAAAAATGAAAACCAGGGGTTCGGTTTATTATTGTTTTACAATTAAATATATATAATAATAGCATAGAGCCCAACGAGTCGAGTCGACAGTGCTGGGATCTGTGTCAGCAAGTTCTTCTGGCTATTAAAATCCATGTGTGTTGACTCAGCCTTGAGTGCTGAGCGGAGTTGTTTGTGCCACACAAAGCTGCTCCATTCATTCAATAATTGAAACTTGTGCATAGATCAGAAATATACGCTATTTATGTGTATATAGAGAGAACTTCACATATACATACATACATATATGTATATTGGTGTCTATAGCAGGAAATGCAGCGTATGGCAACATTTTGAAATGTTCTTCGTGTTTCTTGTTTTGTTTGTGCACACAACTGCGGATGGAGGCACACACACACAATGTGGCATGCTGCTGGATGATTTAGTAGGCGTTGCAACATGTGCCATATGCATGCAGCATGCCCATCCAGAGCGCGCAACCACTTAAAATTTTAAAAGGCTGCCACAACAACAACATCAACACACACATACAGAAATCCACTTTTTTTTGCCTTGATGCGCAGCGAACTTTTCGCGCCTGCTTTTCAAGCGTTGCTTAAGGTTTCCTTTTGGAGTGGGCTGCATGCCCCTATCTCTCTCTCTCTCCCTCTCTCTCTCTCTCTCTCTCGCTCCCACACAGAGTCGGTTCAGCCTCATTGGGGGCAACGCATGCGCAAATTGTGCGCCGGCTGCTGCGGCAATAAATTCATAAAAAATCATTAAGCAGAATTTAAGATCCAAAGGCAAGCAACATGGGATCAAGAGAAAGACAGAGAGTGTGAGAGAGAGGGCAGAGGGGAGTGAGTGGTCTGCAGGCCAAGGGACAACTGAAAGCTGATGTCGCATTAATTTCAAGCTTAACCGCAGCATTGAACCTATAAATGGTATCTTAAGCGCCCGGCCAAACACTCACAAACACATAAATTGAGACCAGGCTTAATGCAAGTCCACATGAATATGGATGCGGCAAGCGGCAAGCGGCAAGCGGCAAGTGGCAAGGGGCAAGCGGCAAACCAGGTGCAGCCATGAGATATACGAATCTTAGAGGTCTGCCCGACAATAATACGACTGGCATTTATTTATTGTTTATTGTAAGTGAACACGGACATTGGAGTGATAAAAAGCCAATGGCTATATCGCTGCTAGCAGCCGAGAACAGCTATGCAAGCGTCTTGGCTCAAATGACTAAGAAATTGGAGAAAAAGTGCCAGCCACTTGATATAAAGAATAGAATTTAGAAGCGCGTGATAGAGTCATTCAGATATGACTAAGAGCATGTTTACATACATACATACATACATACAGCTAAAGACTTTGGCTAATAGACACAGCATGGCATTAGAGTCCTGCTTTAGTATTTAGATATTGCCTAAAAGCATAGTATATTTAAAGGTATTTTTTAAATACGTAATGTATTTCCCAAAACTGAATTTAGCATATTTATAATAATGACAACGTGGAACCCGAAATATTATTAATAATATGAAAATATACTAAAATAAACTGTAGAATATTTTTATATTATTATTAAAGTTATAGTTTAACAAAATTAATATTAAATTATCTTTTGAATTAGACAATTTTATAAAATTTCTTATTTAGCAAAGTTCAGGATTTGAAAAGAAAAATTTGTAAATGAAAACTGACTAGAAAACATTGAATAGAAAATTAATATATAATATTAATATTGTTAATATTAATATTATTATTATTTATTAATATTATTATTATAAAAAAATATAATTTTTTTTTAGAAAGTATATAAATATTTATTATAGCAATTAAATCAAGCAAAAATGAGGCATCTACAAATGTATTTTCCAAAAGAGACTGCATAATTCTCATTCCAAATAAAAATCTTTTTGGTTTATATTATTATTATAATTATAAACTAATGTTAATTATAATATCATTAAACATAGTTTATATATTTTAAATACTAATTAATTATGCGTGACTAGTGTTATGCTATACTGACCAAGGCCTTCAGTTTGTGAGCTTGAGCTAACTCATTATGGTGTAGGAAGCCTTGATTTAAGTTTAAGCTCAACTGTCGGATTTTTTGAAATAGTTATTCTAGATCACAGTATTTAGCTATGCCAAAGACAGATAACGTTAACATTATATTTGCTTCTTCTTATTTCAGAGCGAAATTGAACCAAAAAGTAATCAACAAAATTTTGCATGCTGCGCATGAACTCCGCCAAGAGACAACAAATGACACCACAAAAACTGAAACGAACCGAACCGAAGCGAATAACACAAAATTATTTTAATTTTATGCTACATCTTGTGCATGTTTAAATACCCTAACCGACAGTATTATGAACATGGGATGAGGTTTGCAAAAAAAGTGGCTGAATTTCTCAGTTAGGAACTTGAATAATAAGAGATTATAAACATTTATTGTATTGATCTTGTAATTTTTTAAACTAAGCATTTATGTTAACTTCTTTAAAGGATAGGATTTTTTAAAGTTATGTACAATTTACATTATATATTTTAATTACATGAAAATGTAATGCCCCTAATGCTTTAATTATATGTATATACAAAAATTCTTTCCTAAATTAAATATATTTAAAAAATCATAATAATTGTAATGGATCAAATGGTTTAACAAATTTATTTTTTGTTAGAGTATAAAATGTTCATTAATTATAGGTTATTTGTTTTTAGTTTGCACATCATCTTCAGGCGTCAACAGTATATTGCTTATAAGAGTTGACAGACCAAATGAGCAAAGAATTCAGCTTAGGGTGTGGCAAAATATGCGCTGCTTGCAGAAACTGAAACTGAAACAAAAACAAAATAAACAAAAACAAAAAAAAAAAAAAACAGAGCCAGCAAACAGATACAGACACAAGATACAGATACAAGATACAAGATATGGCTATATGGCTATAGAGTTATGTGTTTGTGAGCATATGAGAAATTTATGTGACACTCGCATTGGAAAATAACAGCGGACTGCTTCAAATTAATGTTGACACTTGTTGGCTTTGCATGTCGCTCGTTTCACTGCTGCAAATAACTCATTAGACGGGCCAAAGTCAGCTCAAGGCTATATCCAAAGGGGTATTCCAGGCCAAAACTCTGTCCACTTGCAGTCTTTAGTTTAATAATTGTTTTTTCTTTTTCTTTTTCTTTCTTTTTTGTCTCATTTATTTTCTTACACTCTTCTTTTTGCTTCAGCTGCCCGCAGCTTAACCCTTTGCGCAGCAACAGCAGCAGCCTCTGTGCGCTGAAACAAAACAGAATCTCATTGTTGATGAATCTCTTCAGTGTCCCCCTTTCAACAGCAGCCTCGCAGCGCCCCACTTCACCTCCTCCATTTTGCATGGGCAGAGAACTTGAACCTATCGACATGTCTATATCTGTATTTCTCAGCTTCTTCTTCTTCTTCTTCTTCTGCTCACAGTTGTTGGGCCTGTTTCTGCAATCCGTTCTCCCTGCTAAGCACTAAGAAACTTGCTAAAGCTCAAGTTACTTAGAGATTTATACTCTAGGTGTAGAGAAATTGCTTGATACATGATTAAGAATTATAAATAACTCGCTGTGAATCAAGCTGTTGTATGATAGTTTCAAATAAGGTAACTAAGGCTAAAGTATTATTTAACTGCAGTTCTAGGTAGACAAGTGATTAAGATGATGTGTTAAATAGCTGAGCAATAAAGATCCGGGTTCAAGCATCAAGTTTAATGCAGAATTGCGTTGATAGCATATAACTATTCTAAACATATTATTCAATAGTATATCTATAGACGGCAGACTGTTGACTTAAGATACGTAATATATTGCTCTTTTTATTATACGTAATATATTGCTCTTTTTATTAATTAATATTATTTTTTTTTTTAAATAAAACTGTATAATTTCATATTTACTATTTTTGAATAGTTCCTTTTGAGTTCAGTTAGATAAGAATTGTAGATCGACGTTAAGTTTCATAATCAAAAATTGTAGAACAGAATCGAGCCTTGTTATATATACATACATAAGTAATATATTAGTTGTTATAATACAATATATGAGGCCCAAGCCCACTAAACAAACTTAATTATAATCTGATTCTGAGCCCAGAAATATCTATTTTTGTTGTTAATTCAATTAATTTACTTTTGACATTGGTGCTCCTTACGTGCTGTAAGCTCCGATTAACTCTTCCTGTTCAGGTCTCTGCTTGCTAGTTTCACGCAATGCAAAAAAAAACCTTGAATAGGATACCCAATGCCCAATCCGCTCAAGTCATAACACGCATTAGTTTATCTGCTCGCTGGCTGGTTAACATTACAGCACTTGAGTTAAAGCAGGCTTTAGGCTGCCTGGTTGCCAGCCCGCTGCTATGGATCAACAGCCACTCTTCGCCTCTGCCGTGGACCACATGTGGTGTTTGTTGTGCACACACACACACACATATATATATACATACATATATATAGATAACACTTTTGCGGATTTCTCTTCATGTTCTGGCAAATGTTTGCCATTTGACAACAGCAGCAGCAGCAGCAGCTCTAACTCGAGCTCGGACTATGTCTGTGGCTCTGGTGTTTTCTCCAATCGTGGCTGCTGATCTTTGGGCTTTCGAGGCTCGGCAACATTTCTATTATTTATACCAGTTGAGCAAGAGCAACAACAAACAGTTTCGATGCTCTTACACTTTTCACACTTTCCATGTAGCAATTAAATATATAATTTGTTTAACTTGTTTTGTGTCAAAATCCATGAAAATACATCATAATAATAATGTTATTTAAGGAGCGATGTGATGCTACATAGCTGAATCCGATTAATATATGCATGTAGGTGCGAAAGAGTTTTGTTTTAGATTTAACACTTGATATCGAGAAACCAGTTGGGAATTTTACAAAAATTCAGCTTGCTGCCACTTAAGGGCAGTTCTAGGCTAGACTTTAACTTCCGACAGCAGACCTTCACAGAGATATGTCTCTCTATATATTGTATGTAACTGGTTATCGACTAGATCTTGAGAGCTCTTTTTGCTCGGCCGGGCACGAATTTGATTGAAAGGCAAATAAGCTGCCGTTTTAATGAAACAACAACAACCCGGGGGATGGCAAGCAAATGAAAATCCATTTGATGACAATGACAGCAACAACAACAACAACAACAACACCAAATATAACAACAATGCGCATAAATCATTTGCGTAGACAGCAAATGCAAATCTTTGCAGATTAAGACAAAAACAATGCCGCATGTATAAATAAACGAGCAGCCAGCTGAAAATAAAATTAAAACCTAAACCTGTCAATTCCACGCTATCGAATAGATAAGCAACGTCAACTCGAGCGCCTATCGTATATCGAATATGGTATACACTGAGCACTCAGCTCCGCTCTAAGCTTTGACCGCATCTCGTCTGAGTGCGTTTCCACTGTTCGTGTTTGTTGTGTGTGTGTGAGTGTGTGTGTGTGAATATTTGTTTTAATTAAATGCCAATCGATGTACGTAATTGCAGGCACATTAGGCAAAACTATCGCTATGTCTAAAATGCGAGACGTGAGTATTATCTGCCTTAATTGAAATCAAAGCTGACATTAATTGACTAAACCGATAAGCTGGCAATTGAAAGTTGTTTTTGTCTTTACCCGTAAACCTATCCATGTAACTGTAGGCTTCACTTACTCTCACATATGCCTGGATGCATCTAAATATATAACTGAATAAGAAATGTTTTACATCAAAACAACTATATTATTCTTCAAGATACCCTGTACATTTTGTACATTTAAATCGAAACCAAACATTTACCATTAAAATAATATTTTCATTAAATTGTAATTGCAATGATATTATATATTATATTTTTGATTCATCCGCTAAAAATGATCTATAAAAAAACTGTAGTAAATAAAAATTGCAGCTGACGTCAACCAAACTATAAGCCAAATACACAAAATCTGATATGTTATTTAAATTAAAAATTGTTATAATTACAGTAATTACCATTATTATTGTTATTATCGCAACAGACAAAATAAAATAAGGAAAAATATCAGCAAATTGCGTTGCCTTGACTTCATATTGATAGCTACCAATAATTTGGCTAAACCGCCAAAAGCTAAGGTCTCCCCCTAAAAAAATATGATCTTAACATTTGCATGTCGACAAAATTTTGCAATTGAAGGTCGCTTATACAAATACACCTCTGTGAATGTACGAATAATAGCAATACATACATATACATATATTTTCGTTATGGTAATTAAATGCGGCACAAAATAACAAAAATTTCGTGTTGATCTAAGCTTGAAAAGTCAGGTTCAACTTGAGAGCAGTAAAACAACAAATGTTACTAAAGGTCAATGGATATGGTTTATCTTGAACTATTTCCTATGGGGCGTTGCTGAATACCTACAAAATTAGCAGACATTATATGAACATATGGTTTCTAATAAATAAATAAATAAATCTAGGCATATTGAAATTGAAGAAAACAAGTAAATTTTGTATTGAAAGCCTTCATTTAAAAATGCAAAACACTTAAATGCTTATTTTATATCTCCTTCTGTCATATTCCTGACATCAAGTGCTCCACACATCCCACACACAACGGCATATTTGTTCATTTGAATCAATATTCGTTTCGTGCTGCTTTGTAAATTAATCAAAATTGTAATTAATTGGCAAAATTGCATATATTGAATAATGCACTTTACGGCTTACAACGATTTATAATGCTTTGCATTTGCCGATGCAAATCGCTGTCGCCAACGTGCAAATTGTCTATCGAATAATGCCACCGGGTATTCAAGTCAGGCTGAGCGTATGCATTTGTGTGTGAATGTCTATATGTGTCTATGTGTGGGTTGCAATTAGAAGGTCGCTTGCGCGCGCTTGGTCTATAAATTCCAAATTGCCATTAAGCTGCCTTTTCAATGGGCCATTAAGCTCTGTTTCCACCGTAGAACAATTGAATAATGAAATTTTATTCTGCAAACAATTCAAATTCATGTTCAAGCTGGTGAAGTTAGTCTCAACTCTAGACAGTGAAAAAAGTTGTTTAAACTCAAGTTTACGACTCTCAGAGTGCGTCATTATTTACACGATAGTTTTATTATTATTATTATCTCAGCATGCAATCGTGGCGTGCAATTAGAAAATTTATCGATTTTCAAATAGTTGCTATTCATGTATAAAATCTATCATTTATGCCCATCTCTATGATGCTGCTGTTTCCGCTCCCTCCCTCTCTCTCTCTCTAACACACATGCACACTATCCAGCAGCGTTGCCCATCTGTTTGTTTGCTCGTGCATGCAACAACATTTCATGCAAGAATTCTCAAACCTGAGTTCGTGCTCTTGGCCAGATGCACTCATTAATGCATAATTGTACACAATTAACTGTGAGCCAACTGCGAGGCAGATTAGCCCACGGGGCAGGGGCGCAATCGTCGAGCTAATGGCGATGCTGGAAATTGCCAATCAATGCGAATATTGCAACAATTTGCCCAGGCCCCAAAAACCGCAACAACAAAAACTTTCAGATAACTGCAGATACACGAGCAATTGTTTGTAATTGATATCTGTGAGTAAAAATATGTATTCGAGTATGAGTAGAAGTACGAGTACTCGGACTGAGTACACACTCAGCCAAGTACTTGTATTTGCTCTGGTTTTCTTTTTCTTTTTTTTATTTATTTGTAGTTTTTTATGTCTCCACAAAATGCAACGCGTGAGCGATTTTCCTTGCAACGTTGTTTGTTTAAACTTTTAACGCTTTTCAGCTTGACTTGATTTTGGGGCGTTCGCAATACGAGCAACAACAACAACAACAACAACAACAACAACAACAGCAGCAGCAGCAGTGAGAGCAATAGCAATAACACGACGTTGAACTCGTTTTCCCACGTTGGAAATTCTTCAATTTGCATGCCACAAATGCGCAATCACAACTGACACCTTTTCAGATGTCGATAGATACACGAACTACACTCACTTCAGATACTCGTATTTGTGTCAAGTATTTTATTATTTTGCTGAAAAGTTGATTTTCTACAGAGCTAAGGGGCGTGTATTAAAGGCATTGCAGATAAAATGTACTAAAATTTAAATATTTTCAACAGTTTTCTGTTCTTTAATAAGAGTCGATAATATTTACCGAATTACAGATGATGAAATTAAAGAGATTCAAAATTTAAATAACCAGTCGGCTTTAATTACACTACTATGCATTTGAATATCTACTACATAAATATTAGAAATCAAGATTATATACAGATATCAAAAACTATCCCACGTTCCCAAAAACAAAATAAAATGTATGCTTACAATGAAAGCAAAATATCATTAAGAAAACAACTGTGCACAATCTCTAATTTTGGGGACATGCCTAAGCTGTAATCGAAAATTGGCAAAAATTGTACGGATGCTATAAATAAAAAAAAAAAAAAAAAAAAAAAAAAAAAAAAAAAACACACACACACATACATCATAAATACTTTTAAGTACATTGAAAAGCGTGTGACAAAAGTGTAGAAAACAAAAAATCATTGCGAATAAAATCAACAAAGCACAAAACAAAATTTATACAAGAAATTTGACACAAATTTTGTATGTCGACATTTGTTATACAGTTTATGAATGGGAAAATAATTTCAGATGTTTATGGCATACGCAATGCTCATTTGACTCAGTGAATTTAATTGTATAATAGTTCCGTTAGCACGACTGGTTCAACTGGTTCACTCCCTCGCGTGCCGTTGCTCTTTCCGGCTGAAACGAAATCCGTGTCAAAAGTGTTTTCAAAGTCAAAGTCAAAACCGGACCTGCCCATCACATGAATATTTAAGCGAGAGAGACAGAGTCTTTGTTTAATTTTATTCAAATTTAAATGCGCTACTTAATTACAGCGCTTGAATTTACGTGGTCAATGTGGACGCCACTGAAGAGATTCAATGAAAACATGAGTTCAATCAACTCCGCAACTTCAAAATCCATTAATCCATAGATAAACAACGGCAAAAACAAGCAACTTAAGCTATATCACTGACACTATGATAAACGCGCCTCGACTCATTAAATCAAACCAAAAGTTGGTTGGTTTTTATTTTATTTTTTTGCCAGTTTTTTTTTCCACAAATATTGTTTTTATTTTTAGTGAGAGTGGCCATGGCTTTTGAATTTTTAGCTCTTTGTCGTGTGGCATAGGCAAAACATGTTTTATGCTAATTAGTCTCTTTTCACAGCTTTTATTTGTATGTTTCTTCTTCTCTTTCTGTGCAAAAAAAAAAATCATAATTAAGCTGTACATCCCGTTCGTTGGAAAAATTGTTGATTCCATTTGCGTTTTAATCTCATTTGGTGTAATGTATTTGCGGATCACAAGAGATTTATTATCATGTGTGGTTTATACTATATATATAGACAAATATGCTTGTTTATCGTTATTTTTGGGGACCACGACATTGGACATAATACTTATTAATGGGTTCCGTTCGAAGGTTGATTTACCGACGCGAAACAAATGTAGGTTATGGTATTTGCTAAAAATAATTGGATTATTGTTAAGGATTACTATTGAAACTTGTCTTTCATAACTAAGTATATGAAATAAGACATATTTGATTGACTTGCAAATTTTTCAGTTGGTTTCAGGTAGTTAATTATTTTGAAAGATCAATTAACTTTGGATCAAGGTTTGAACTTTACGTTAACAACTGAGACGCCTTTAGAGTGAACTAATTCGTACCCTGAATTTCAACCACAAATAACTGATTGCAACTATGGTTCATTTTCATTATTTAAGATTTCAAATTTATGCACTTGAAAAGAAGACCTAAATGCAATTTAGAACCAATAAGTTTAAGTTGAGGAAACATTTTGTTTATGAGTTTCAGTGTTACTATTAAAGTATATAGAGCCATCATGAGCATTTGTAAATCTTAAAATAACATTCCCTCCATATACGTATATATGCATGTATATGTATATGAATTTTGCGAATAGCATATAGCATACTTCTGGGTATATCTGATTATTGAAGAAGAGAACTTATTTTTATGAGTGGTACGTGCTCTTCTGCTGGTTCTTGCACTGTGAACCAGTTTTGTGATGTTGTCTGATTTCTGCGTATCGTTTAAGTTGCATATACGTATTTAAACGCTGTCAGATAACTCAACTGCTCGTTGCACTGTTGCACATTTCAATTGGCTGCCGCCGCGCAAAGCATTTGCGAAAATGCATTCATCAGCATAATTAAGTCGTCAATAACTGCCCGACGTCTATGTGTGTATGTGAAGTGGACAATTTATGTCATTAGCAAACGAACGTGCGGAAGGCCTCCGAAACTCCAGTTGGACTCGTCTGCCACATTGATTTATTAGGTACTACATGTAGCAGGCCCATGCTAAACTATATATGTAAGTATGTGCACACATACATACACATATATTACATAACCGCCAACAGTGTGTACCGTTACTTGCCTTGTTAATGAGCACACATCTCAGCTTAACAGAGGGAGCGAGAAAGAGAGAGAGAGGAGAGGGAGAGACAATTGCTCATCTGTGGGCCAAGCACGTAAACAGCTATCTCGCTCGCTCCAGTGGCGACCCCGGGAGGAACAGACCAGACCCAGAAGCACAAAGAAATGTGCATATTAAGATAAGAATGTAATGGTCAGACACAGCAGATCAACAGGCGGACAGCTGGACAGCCAGGCAGACCGACGACAGTGGCCGCCAAAAGTTTACGGCCAAGGAATGCCAACAGTTTCAGTTTCGGGCATGTACCATGTACAACATGCACTCACAACTTGCAACTGGTTCGCGGTTCGCGGAGGGAGCTGGAGAGGGGCAGATTCTAGGCTTTGTCTGAGTCGTCAGTCTGGTTTCTGTATATATGTCTATATATATATATATATATATTTTTTCACTTTATTATTTTTCGTATGGCATCGCCTTAAGCTCTGAAATGGGTCAATTTAGTGACAAGCGATGGCGTTGCGATCCAATGCCACTCTACAAGACATAGTCTACCATCTAACAACTAACAGCTAACAGCGGACAGCGGACAACGACAAGCTTCTCTCGTTGCTGCATCTTGCACAGACTTGACACATAATAATCACTGTAAATGGACTTTCTTTTATCTGCGTTCAGGAATTTTTAGAGCTACACTGGCCAGTAGTTAGGACTATGTTTGAAATGAAGAAATAAATAGCATTTGATTCTTTTATAATTACAATTTTTAGATTTCATGTGAAATCTATCTTGAATTGTTACATGAAAATGAAATTTAATATAATAAACCAACTACATAGTTACATAATAATAATAATATATTAATATTTTGTATTAAAATAAAGTCTGTAGGTTTTTAAGAAAACTCTGAAATTTATTTGTATCAAACTTTCCTAGTTTTTTTTCTATTCTTTTAAATTAGTTATAATATAGATATACATTGTATAAATTTGTGAATTTTTAGTTTTATTAAAAATAATCGTTGCCTATGTCAAATGTGAATCACTTATACTCGAAACATCCGTTTCCTCCATGCATTTTTATACAACTTCCTGGAAACACAAGTTTATCGACAATAAAATATATGTATATATATATATATATATATATATATATATATATATATATATATATATATATATACTCATATATACATACATACATTTAAAAATAATTAGCTATCGAAAAATTATGTATTGGACTCTGTGTTCGCCACGATAAAGGAAACACTAAAGATACAACTTTTATCATGGCAGATTTTATACTGGAATTATGGTATATTTATAGGTAATTTTACTTTAGGTAGGCGTAACAAAAGAACAACCTTTGTTAAAATATCTGTATATTTATCTACAATATTAAATAGAAACCATCCACCCACAGCTTTGCACTCGGACTTTGTTGTAATCAATTAAGTTGGAGAATTATGGAACTGTCGAGGGCAATGTCGGTTGGCATTGCTTGGCGTGGGCGGAGAGTGACCGGAGTGCATTGAAATACATAGCTTTCCCAGCTATGATATATATTTTATTGCATTGCTTTTGGGGTAGAGCAAGAGGCGGAAACTTCAAGGCGTAAATAAATTAGAGCAACATGACCAGCAACTGGCCTAACTTATCAATCGAACAATTATATTTGGTACCCAGCGACCGGCTTGGTCTGGTATGGGCTAAAAAAAAGGTTTTCAAGCGACCCACTCGCTTTGGCTAGCACGCAAACGAGTCACGAATCTGAGAGACTCTAGAGCATAAGATTGGCCCAGCTGCTTAAGCCAAAAGATGATGCCAAGCCAAACGCTTTTTGCTTACTTATTAATATAACCCACTTTTATGCTCGTGCCGCAGCTCAATAACAAATTTGGCGTCTATAAAATGAAAGGATAACATTTGAAAAAAAAATTTATCAAGTTAATGCAATCAATTGCAGCCGCTTTTCCAAAATGTGAGTTATGAGAGAGTCAAAATGTTAATTAGATAGATAAGATGAGCACCTAAAACTGTGCAAAGTCTTAACTTTCCATTTAACAGGATGGATAAAGTGAGAGATCTAAGCGGTAATGCTGATTGTATATTACGGAAATATATACATATGCATATGTGTGTGAGTAACTCATGTCTTATTAGAATTCGAATCAAACAAAAACGAACTAGAGAAATTATTGAACATGACTCTGGTTCAGGGCTCATGGCTAACGATTCATCATACATCAAGTTCGATTCTGTTTGCTAGGTCAGGTTTATGCTACTCTTATTGCATACACAATATGAAAGGTGGCGGGAAATATACGTACATATATTATGTTATATAAATAAGTTCAATTCAATTAGTAAAACTGATTTTTAGTTACAATAAAATAATAATATAAATTTAACATATTTACTTACTTACCTATCGTAATTCCTGTAATGCTTTGTTAGTTTTTACACAGCAATAATATTTACAGTAATCCAAGAATTAAAGTTACTTTCCTTGCACAGACACAAAAAGTTTACTTGAATATATTTATATTCTTTGCTTGTATTTGACAACTTTTATTTATGTGCAAAGGCGCAGAGCAGGGTGTCATTTAATCTTTGATAGACAGTTGTTATACACTATTGATATTTTATAGATTTTAAATGCTTGTCAAAATCACAACAAATGGAAAAATTTGCACAAAAATATGCCACGCCGAGCGCGTCAAAAACGTACGAGCCTGAAACCTCGACTGAACCTGAACCGGAGCTGAGCTTCAAACTTTGAGCGCGAGAGCGACAACAAACAAAGTCACATACATATGTATGTATGTAGGTTCAATCGCTCTTTTACTCTCTCGACCTCTCTCTCTCGTTTTCTACTTTGTTGTGCTTGTTTGTCATTGTGTTTGTGCGTGTGTGTATGCATGTATGTATGTGTGGGAGTGTAAAACCAGTTTGCTTGAGTTTAACTGCTTGCCACATGTGGCAAATGTGTTTGGTTGCTTGTTGCGCTTGCCTTGCCGATCTACCCCTTTTTACGTCCCCCTCTCCTACTCTATCTGTCTCTCTCATACTTTTCTGTATCGCGATCTCTTGCTTCTCTTGCTTACGTTTGCGCTCTACACGTTTTATACTGCCTTTGCCAGCAACTTTTTAAATTAAAAGCCAACAGGCGACGTTTTTCAATTCTTTTGCTTTTCGTCGTTTTCTGCTTCTGCTTCTTTTCTTCTGCTTTGTTTGTCACATAATCAAAACAAACGCGCTTTTCGATCACGATGCGTTCTTTGCTTTTGTTTTTATTTCGACTTCTGGTTGTCCCTGTTGTTGTTGTTGTTGCCGCCGTCTCTCGTTCTTTGGTTGCGTTTTGTGCCTACTCCGCTGCTCATTAACTTTTACAGCTACTGTTTCTTCTCTCTTCATACGAAGTACGTAATTAATTTGATGGCCCCGAATTGTTAGAGGAGCGCGCATAGCCGTCCAGATAAGCCCCCAACCTCCCAGCGCAACGTGCCGCGATCCAAGCGAGGCAGTCGTAAATTGCCTTGCGTCAAATCAAATTAGTTTCAGAGTTCAATCTGTCCATCCCAGCGAGCATTAGCAGTTGATTTTTGTGTATGCTTGGCAGAGTCTTTATTGTGGTTATCTCTGGGGCTTTGTGTTTTTGTCTACAGCTTGACCTTACCGAGAGCTGTTGGTCATTTAAAGATTCTTCTTTACAGTTAGATGCATAACTTGATAACGGTTAACGAATTAATCGTTTTGAAATTGTAATTTTAGTTTGTTTACATACAAATTGTACTTTTTGTAAGGTTTTCCATATACGATTGTAGTTTTAGTTTGCTCACACACAAATTGTATTTTTTGTAAACTTTTTTCCTTATTCGATTTTGCCAAATGTTCCCAGCTCGCAATTCTAATGCACAGTTACAAGTGCGTGTGTGTGTGTTCATCCACACATATATGTATGCATGTGTGTAGAGTAGGTACGTTTGTAAACGCTTAAGCTGGTTTGGGAACAATTTTAGCTGTGCCACATTTATGTAGATTTTGTTTGGTTTAAGTAAACATATCTTATCTAGTGGTGCCACCCACACACATATGCCGCATGAATAAGGTGGGCTGTGGATGCGCTTTGCAGTCTGCTGCAACTAGAGATGTGTGTTGTCCAATATAATGGGTTGGTCACGTGACACGAGCCAGAACTAATCGAAGAAGTCGAAGCTGAGTGCAGCTCCTTAAAAAAACACGTCGTGTAGCCATAAAAAATGAGAAAAATTAAAAGAAAACGAAACACAAACCAGTTAAATTAAAGCACAAGAAATACAAGCGACCCACGTCAAGAAAAAGGGACATGGTGAACATAAATGCAATTGAGAGACATGGCCATAGGATATGCAACATGTCAGCTGCGACAGGCCACAGCGGAGCTTTGGATGAGCCAAGAGCCAGGCTCATGACAACCTGTAATCAAGCGCCAGAAGGCAGCCAGCCAGTCAGCCAGAGGTTGCAGTCTGGGCCATCATCAGCATGCTGCATGCAATCGCGTAGGCAACCAACGTCATTGCAACAATGAGGCGACATTTGTGCGAGAGGGTTTAACTTAAATTATGCGCCAAGAAGCAAATAAGGTTTCCACTCGCCAGTCACCATAATGATGCCAATACATGGGCCATAATCAAGTTGCCCGTTGCACAAAGTCATGGTCATGTTTGTTGTTGCTGCTGTCTTCCCCAACTGGCAACAACAATAACTTCTGTTGTTGAGACAACAGCCAAACAAGAACCACAGAAAACAATTAACTCCGAAACGCCAAGGAACCGCACATAGAGCGCGTCCAGACATACAAATACATATATGGGTTTGTGGCAAGCCAGCCAGTTTTCAAGCGGCAGCTGTTTTATCAAATCAAGCGCGTGACACAAACATTTTTGCACCTGTGGCACCTCCAGTGTGGTTTAATATTTCGTTAAATCGACAATATAAGTGATAATTTTTACCCAAAACAGCTGCATGCAAGCAGAACACGAGCCAAATTTCCAAAGGGGGAATAAAACAAGCTGAGATGCGCTTATTAAACTGGTTGCAAGCTTATGCACACATAAATTGGGTTTTGAAGTCGCTGTCAGTTCGTTCGGTCAGACAGTGCTTCGAGTCGTCTCGGCTCTGTTGTTGTCGCTGCTGTTGCTGCCCCTCCTGCGGCTGGTAGAAACAGACGCAGAGGCCTGTGGGGGCTTAGCTTCACAATTCTGTGACAGATGGAACACCTCCCATTAGACGTAATCGTGGCGCAATTGTCGTTGATTGTTGTCGTCCGTTTGTCTTGAGCTCTTTCCCTAGCTAGCCCCTCTTTCCAAATGTAGATGATTAGCTAAAATGCGTGCGAATCTTCATTGAGTCGATGACAATTGCTGATGTCAGCAATTTACTTACATAGGTCTAAATAACAACAATTGCATATGGCTACTTGTCTTGCTCCAATTCTGCAAATATCAAATTTATGTATTTTTTAAATTAAGATAAAGCACTGAAACATTTTTAAGCAATGCCAGTTTTAAATAGAATAGAATAGTAATACCAGTATTCGATTGTATTCAATTGAAATTGCGCGCCTAACATTATATATCGAACTAGAGAGAGCATTTAATATTTGCAGCCAACTCAATTGTTATCGAGGTGTAATCGAAAGTATTGAAATCAATATGAATTTGGTGTTGTAAAATACCAAACTGAGAGAAGCAGCTGAAGGCTTATAATAAATTTTGTAAACAATAATAATATTAATACATTACACGCAATGAGATCCACGGAAGGTCAGCATATTGCTCAACGTTATCGGGTCATTAACAACAACAAGAAATTGAAAACAACACACAGAGCACCATCAGTCCACAAAATGGGTAACAAACGATTTACCCAAACAAAATTGAAGCAGAGAAATGTTTTGCGTGAGCCAGAAGGCTACCAGGAGGACGACTTATCCCAACTGAGTGATATGGAATATGTGACAGAATCAGAGGCAGGCGGACATCGTAAACAATGAAATTCAAAATTAATCATATCATATATCTTCATAGATGGAACAAACCGACAATGAAAAAGATACGCTGAAGACATTGACATCTACGATTCGACCGCTGCTTCAACTCTTTTCCGACGATTCTTGTTCACCTAGAAATGGTGATACTGTCATTCACAGCACATCTCAGGATGCGATACAGAACAACCAAAATATTTTTTATAATAATATCAGTCTTTCCTCTGAAGAAGGTGATGAAGAGGAAGAGGACGGGGATGAAGTGGAAGACAAATCATCAATACAGGATGAGCATACTGCATTTGTGACTGATGAGACCCAAAAGATACCTGAACATAAAGCAATTCGCCCAAGATTGGACAGTCTCAGTCGATTTGAATGGTCCCCAAAATCAACAAATATTTTCCTGGATCTGTGGGAAAAAAATTTAAAAGATTTACGAGGTCCACGAAAGAATGCCCTCATACATCGGGAAATGGCCGAGGAAATGAGCGAATATGGACCTAGTCATAAAGAGATCAAATCAAAAATGGACAATATGTCTAGGAAATTCAGGTACTTTACAATGGAGTGATATATCTACATATACATGCTTACACACATATTCATAATTCTTATTCAATTCTAGGGTAGAAATGCAGAAGGTCAAAGCTGGGAATCCTACAAAGTGGCAATATTTTAAACGAGTTCAATCTCTTCTAATTGGGACACCCTCTGTAGATTTTGAGGAAATCATATTCGACAATACAGGTAACCAGTTTAAAAAGCCAGATTATTATGGATGAATTCATAATTAAATCTTCTCAACACAGATTCTTCGACATTTTTCAATGCGGACAGTAGTGATGAGGAAAATGATATCCATAGCAATTCACATCCGGATAGGGAATCGGAGCAGCAACCTACGCCCACAGACGAGAATGACCACGCCATAGGAGAAGAGTTAGAAGAGCAAGACCAAGCAGATGAGAAAGTAGGGCGACCTCCGTCAAATTCACGAAGATCAGGAAGAGACAATTATTATCACGCATCAAGAAATGATCCAGGAAGTCGTATGTTGGATATTGAAGAAGAGAAATTAGCTATTGAGAAACAAAAACTACAGGTCATGAAACATATATCCCGAGAGCTAACATCGATAAGTAAAACGCTAATTGAATTGCTGCGGAATGCAAAATAATAGAATAAAGATTACGCAATTCAAAACAAAAAAAAATATATTTTGTATATTATTTATTATATATATTTTTACGTTTTAATTCAAATTTACAATAAATCTAAATCTCGAATGAGATATCAAATGAATGTAACAGTGTTAATATGAACACGGTACTTTTAGTATTTTTTTGTCCGTAATTTTTCGTCTACTAGTTAGGGTCACACTGATTAACACGCTATGGAAAAGTCTATAAAACAAGCAATGTTTATAATAAATGTTCAGGAAGAAGAGGCAAAGTGTACTGAATCACAGTTGGATATATTACTTAAAATCCATGATGGCCAGTACAGACTAGTAAAGAAGAAGAAACGCAGCTCTGTATGGAACGTTTACAGGGAAATTGCCCGTCCGGACGGCACTAAGCTAAAATGGAGATACTATTGCTTGGGCTGCAAGCGTGTAATGCAATCAACTGGAGGAACTACATCCAATCTGCGAATACACAAATGTCATGTACGTTACCTAAAGCAGCACGGCAAAGATGGAGAGTCGCCAAAGAGATCACATATTCGTGACAGTGAGCAAAGGACGCCAATGACATCGGGTAAGCGTCAAATTGAAGCGTACGAAGATTTCGTAGATACGAAGGCCACAGCAGGGTACAGTGATGAGGAAGAAGACTACGAGGAACTCAGCATCACACCAGCTTCAAAAGTAGAGGTGAGTGCTGCCTAGCATATCATTAGGCTACTACTACTTACTTATATTTCTACCCTTTAATAGATTGAACAAATTGGTTCTCAGGAAGAAAATCACACGTCCGTTGAGAGACCACTTATTAAGTTATTCTCGGAGGATGAGGTTTGGTCACCCGAAGTTACTGAAGAGCATCACATTGAAATAGATAATGCGACTGAAGACGTATCGATGGACTTCCGTAAGGAAACTATCCATCCTAATTCCTCTCAAGAAATACACATTGATGCCAGTGCAATCTCTGAAGCCGAAAGCTATGCCCAAGCCTGGGCTCACGCATTCCTTAAATTGAGCGAAGAGCAAAAATTCTTTGCGAAACGCTCGATTGATGAGCTTTTGGTATTGGGAAGATTGGAGCGATTGAATTTATCGACGGTGACATCGCTGACAACCAACTTATAACGCTCGAATTAACAACTATAAAACATGGCTAACATAAGCTTAATTTAATTTTTTATATAATATAAACTTATATAAACTACGAAGGCGTAGAATTTATTAGTTGAACCTAAAGCTTCTGCAATATTTTTACTTGTTCTGAAAGTTATGATATCAAATCAAATCACGCAAGAATTGTCTAAAAAAAATATATGTATATATATGAGTCTTCAATAATTGCTAATATTCTGAGGCTAGTTTAAACAGACACATCAATTGTAAAAATTATTTACTATATATTAACCCAATAAATGATAAAATTGCTTTCCATATTTTTCAATTTTTTTATTTTTTCCAATATATTTTTTTAGTTTTTTTTTTTTTTTTTTCTTTGTTGCATTTTGCATTTTGTATATACTTTTCTTTGCTGTGAATTACAAACTGTTTCCTCTCATCTGCTTTCGCTCGATGTTTCGTGTACATTTACGGGGCATATATATTGAACAAGTTTCTCCTGATCTGAATTTTATTATTACAATTAAATCTGACTTTCCGTATTGAGAGCTTACGTATATCAGATGTATCTCAATGATGGGACAGTCAATGAGGTGTGTGTCAGTGTGTACTTGTGTGTGTGTGTGTATAATTGAATTCATTTTTAATGTTAGGATTTTTGGTCAACATCTTCAATACGAAACTCTAAAAATTTAAAGCTGGTAACAATCACGCACAAAAAAACTTTCATGTAAAATTACAAATTCAAGATATTCAAATAATTAGTTTCATGTTTTCTTTGTATAAATATGTGTATAAATATAGACATATATATATAAATATATATGTGTGAATATGTATATATGCAATTTGTTTGCTTCTAATATATGCAGTTTAGGCTTCTGTGTCTATGAAGTTTATTGCTTGCCTTCGCTGATTTTATAATACAATTTTAAATTTATGCAATTTTTTTTGCCATGCTCACACATAAATATGGTATATCAAATATATCATTGAATTGAATTTAAAGTTGCTGGTTTTTGCGTTTTTTTTTTTTTTGCTTTTTTTTTTTTTGGTTTATCATTTGTAAATTTTACATTTTGGTTTTCCTGTCGCTTGTCCCAGATGAAAACAAAACATAAAATATGCGGCAGCCCATTTACAAATGTATACATGGACGAATATTTCCATCTACTGTTGTTAATTAGTTTTCATTTTCATGTTGTTGTTGTTGTCGTTGTTGCTACTGCATTTCTAGTTGAGTAGTTGCTGCTTCTTGTTTTTGTTTTTGTAGTAGTTTTTGACGTTTGACTTTTTTTTAGTTTCTTTTTTTCTCTTTTCTCGTTTTGCTTTGTCTAAGCGGTGCTTTCTGTTGTTGTATTTTGCAGTTCTTGAGCGCCGTTCTATGAGTGAAGTGGTCGGGAATTATGTCAAATATTGAAATAATAATAAGTAATAATAAAGGGAAACAATAAAGTTAAGATCAATGTTGGAGTAAATTGTATGCAGTTAACACAATTCGTTGCATCATGTTGTTAGCCCCCACAAATAAATCTATGTACAGATACAAATGTAACGTTAATTCAGCGGCGCGCTGTTACATGCATTCTAAATGAAATGTTAAGAACCAAAAAGCCTCTTATGTTAACTACCTAAATATATATTTATATTTATATAATATATAAATATATTTAGGCGTGTGTGTGTAAGTGTACTTGTGAGTGTGTGTTAGTGGTTAATTATGAGCACAGTATAATGCATTATTCTCGTTAGTTTGTAGTTGCCGCCACCGAAAGCCACGCTGTTGTTGTTGTTGTTGTTATTATTGTTGTTTTTGCAGTGCTGCTTGTTGTTAAAGATGTAATAGTAGTAGTTGTTGTTGTTGATGATGTTCTGGTTGTTATCGTTGGTGTTTGTTTGCTTTTGGCTTTTAGTTCATTACCTGCTGTGACTGTTGCTCCATGCCACCGCCGCCAGGTCCATTGGGCTTACGATTTTGACGACGTGGACGGAACGGCTGACGTGGCGGTCCTTGGCCGCCTTGGACTAAAATAAGTTTTAGCCTAATTAACAATTATTTTTATTATTTTCGAAATGCGAATACTCACTGTACTCGCCACCATCACGACGCGGCGGTGGTCCGTTACGTCGGAAGAAGCGTCGCTGAGGTCCACCAACGCCGCCACCACGACGCGGCTGCCCATCGCCACCTCGCTGCATACCATCTGAATTGGAATCATGAACGCCAGGTTCAGCACTGCCATCGCCGCCGCCTAAGACGCGACGTGTCTGGCGCGGATAGTAATTATTGTAGCGACGTTGTCCGAGTCCACCGGGAGGTCCGCCACCACGAGGAGCACCGCGTGGACCACCGGGTGGACCACCAGGGCCGCCACCGGGACCACGACGATAGTGCTGACGTGGCTGGCGTGGACCCGACTGCATTTGCTGTTGCTGCTGACCATCCAGCTGCTGTTGCTGCTGCTGTTGTGCCGGCGCCATTTCATCACCTTCGTTGTCGCCCTCGCCAGGTTGCTTGCGGCGATTCTTCTTCATCCATGGTCGGAAGTTGCGACGTTTGTCAGCAGCAAATTGACTGCCGCGCACCGGTTCTCCAGATGGCCCAGTTACATTGGCCGCCTCGTTGCCCTTTTCACCAATTACCACATCGAATTCAACAAGTTCACCGTCGCCGACCGAGCGCACCGCCTTCTTCGGATTGTTGCGCGCAATGGCACTCTGGTGCACAAAGACGTCCTCTTTGGTGTCGTTGCGATTGATGAAGCCATAACCGCTCTTCACGTTGAACCATTTCACGGTGCCGGTAACTTTAGTGGCTGCAACAATAAAAAGTTTCTGCCATTACTTAATCGATATATAACACACATATCACATAAGATAACAGTTAAATATATTTAAATTTTAATTCTGATTTATTACCAAATGAGTTGTGAATGCCATTAATTCCTATCAAAACAACGTTTCCACCTTTGTCTCTTTCACATGCTGAAAGTTTCTATTGGGTACTCAGACTACTGTGTATACAAATAAAGTTACCAAAACAATGAACACACACATGCACACACATATAAGAACGGACACAATTCACTCTCGTTTTGGGCAAGAGAGTGCGCGCACCGATAGACTAAACGAAAGGGAGAGAGAGAACAGTAAAGAGAACAAGCAGCCAAAACGACGGCTAACAAATTGGGTTGCCAGCATTTGTTCGGTCAGCCGTATGATGGGGCCGCGGGGGTGGGCTGTGTCACCGGCAAAAAGTAGAATTTTCATTTCGTTTCTTGCGCCGCTTTTCACATGCGGCTGCGGACGAGCCGGCGAATGTGTGAATATATATGTATGTGTGTACAGCATACAAAATGGCGGCGCGCGTATATTTTAAGACACGCACACACACATAAACACGCACATTTTTCACATATAGCCGCGCCGTTCCTTTCATTGCTATTTCGGTAGCACTTGCCATGTGTTTAGATGAATGAAAATGCGAATTGATTTGTACGCTTACCAATTATTTCCTTTGGAGGCGGCGCGGGCTTGCCCTGCGCTTGCTGCCCCTCATCCTGTTGTTCTTCCTGGGCCAGCGGCTGCTGCTGCTGTTCAATGGGTAGCTGCTGCTGTTTTTCCGAGTCTGCCATCTTTCTAGCTACGTTCGTTGTTCTTCTATCTCAAACGTACACACACACCTACACTTTCGAGCTTCCAAAAATAAAAGCAAGAATAAATAAAGTACCCTCTCCTGCTGTTTTGTACACGGAGTGCGGCAAAGCTTTCGTCTGCTGGTTGCCGCAACTTTGTTTTTTCTTGAATTGAGATTTTGGTTGCTATTTTCAATTAATCGGCTGGTGTTGGTAAAAGTGCGGTTCGAGTTGTGGCACTCTTTCAACTACCACTTTGATGTTATTTTCGAGTGTGATGTTAAAACACTCACTCGCAGGGTTTTCTTGGCGATTCTATTTTGTTCGCAAGCACAGGAAGTGAAACATGGCAGCTATAGTAAGTGTTGTAAAATTTTTCGATTGCTCTAGCACATAGTTGCTTGTGTCGTATCGATATGTGTCAAGTATCGTGTGACAGCACGAAATGAGGTGTTTTTATATTTTTCAGAACTGGTTATTATTCAATAGTTATATCGAACTATCGTCGATATATTCAGCCAAGTATTCATTAGAGTCGATTCGGTCTGCTGTTTATTTCATAAAGCTCTTGGACAATTTGTTTATTGGTTGCAGAAGAAAGCTAAATATCGTTGGAATATGTGTATACAATTTAAAAACATGTTTGCATATAAAAACTGTAGTCAATAGATGTTTGGAGCTTATATTATGGCCGACAACAAGCTGCAATAGTGTTTTAAAGTAACAATATTGTGCTTATTGGATAAGTAAGTGATTTAAACGAACAAAGACTATGGTGAAGTGTTAGTATTATAAAATCGTTGGAGTGCACTTTAAAAAGCAACGTTTAATGCGTTTTAATTGCTTGCTGGTCAATTAGCTGGAAAGTGGAGGTGACATCGGCGCTTTGCCGTCACATCGTATGATTCTGGCGCGCAATCTGATTGGTCGAGAGGCGCTTTTCACGTTCATAAGCGTGTGCATGCGTTGCGTATGTGTGTGTGCACATGTGTGTTTGTGTGAGTGTATGTTTATTTGTTTTTGTTTGTGGCTGATGTTATTGCGCCGCTTTGAATTAGAAATTTCATAAACAAAACAATGATGACAGCATAACAATACCCTAAAAGCAATAAATTCTATAGTGGGGTAGAATAATTATCTTTTAATATGTCAATGTATTTGTTACTTGTTATAATATAGGTATAGGGTATTTTGCAGTCGAGCATTAATCAAAGATATTTATTTATCAGCAGCGTCAACGGAAAATCAAAACAATAAACACGTCAGCTGAAAAAATTTCAACTATGGACATGGATCCAGCATCGTTGGACATGGAGTTCATGTCCAATACCATGGACATGTGGAAGGAGGAGGAAGATGCTTTGAGTATTATCAAAGAAATGATACCCTCTGATATGCTGAACACGTTCCTAAACGAAATGGACTTGGATTTAGATATGAACAATTCAACGCCATTACTCGAATGCGCCTTGGACATGCAACAGCTACCCCAGCAATCGCCACCACTGCAACAACAACAACCACCACAACAACAACAGCAACAACAACAGCAGCAGCAACAACAACAGCAACATGTGAAGAGCGAGCACGCTTCTCCGGTACACATCAAGGAGGAGTTAATGTCGCAGCAGAACAATGTGTTCGACCCGCCCTTGTATAAACCGGATCCGCTCATTGCTTCGAACTCGAACTTTAGCTCGCAGGTATTGCCCCAGCTGCTGAAGCCACAACCTACGACGACCATTCATCACATGGACAGCAATCAGCGTTTGCCGCTGGCTTCGCCCGCTCCAACCATTTTGTATACGACCACGCGCAACAATGATTTTGTCTATCAGCTACCGGAAAGCTCATCGCCGGCACCGACCTCACCAGCAGCGTCACCATCGACGTCTACTTCGGCAAAAGCTCCGCATTATGCCAGTAAGAAAATGCCGGCCATGCTGCCGACGGTTAAGCAAAACTTTCTACTACAAGCGCCTACAGTGAGTCCGGCCACAACGCTGATGTACACCGGCAGCAATGCAACCATACTGACGGCTGCACCGATGCCCGTACTGCTCGAGAATATTGCGCCGGCTGCTAGTCCGAAAACATCTTCGAAGGCGGCGACTGTAGAGCTGGCTCCAGCACCTGCAGCCGCACCGGTCCCATCCGTAACGCCAGCACCTGCTGCTAAGGTCGCCATTCAGCGCGTGCAGCCAAAGGTGAAGGAGGTGAAACGCTCGGCCCATAATGCGATCGAGCGACGTTATCGCACCTCAATAAACGACAAGATTATCGAGCTAAAAAATCTCGTTGTCGGCGATGCGGCCAAGCTAAATAAATCGGCTGTGCTGCGCAGGTCCATTGAAAAGATACGTGATTTGCAGAAACAGAACTATGACCTCAAATCTGAGCTGCAGCGCCTGCAGCGTGAGATAATGGCACGCGACGGCTCCAAGGTTAAGGATCTACTACAGCTGGGCAACAGCAACAGCAACAGCAGCACAATTGTGAACTCCACTACATCAAAGAAACGCCGCCAGCAATCCACATGCGATACGGATGCCGGTTTGACTCCGCCACGCAGCGATATATCCGATCCGTCGTCATCGCCGCTGCATTCGGATATTTCGCTGCCGCCATCACCTTACGGCGGCTCCACAGGCAGCTGCAGCAGCAAGGATGAGGCGTTGGTGGTGCCCAGCTCTATGCGAGGCATGGCCAATCATTCCCGGCTGGCGCTGTGCATGTTCATGTTTGCCGTCTTGGCAGTTAATCCCTTCAAAAAGCTCTTGCAACACAGTCAATTCGGCACGGACTCCAATGATTTTGATGACGACGATCTAGGTGGCGAAATGAGCCGTCAAAGGCGCAGCATTTTGGCTTACGATGGTAAAAGAAAAGAAAACATTCTGTAAAACTAAACATATTATTGACCACTTGAAATATTTTAGATAACGCGGACTACATTGGCTGGCATCACAGCTCTTGGTTATGGCTTTTGAATTTGGTCTTCATGCTTGGCTGTCTAGTGAAGGTCTTGGTATACGGTGATCCCCAGCTGGATGTACAAACGGATGCTTACTATCAGCACAAGAAACGGGCCGAAACCCACTTTGCCCAGGGTCAGCATGCGCAAGCCTATGCCGGTTATCTGAACTGTCTGCACATGTATGGATTAAGTTTGCCGACGTCCCGCTTGGAGTGCCACCTGAATACCTTTTGGCAGTTTCTACGCTTTTTATTCCATCGACTCTGGTTGGGTCGGGTGCTCTCCCGTCGTGCTGGCGGACTCTTTTGCAATGCAGCGACACGCAAGCGTGCTTTGTCCTCTGCACGGGAACTGGCCTTGCTCTTCAATCGCTTGAACCAACTCAATTTGACGGGCGATCGTAGCAACGATCGTAATGGCGTTATGCTGGCTCTATGCGCCAGCAACATGGCTGAGGTGGCACACAATTTGCTAACCCCACGCGAGACCATTTGCATTCATGTAATGACAGCGCTGCGGATGAAGCGAAGTGCACCCAAGTGGTTCCAACAGCTCTTCGCCCGCTACTATATGAGTCGAGCACGCCAGGAATGTGGACGCACTCGTGCCGCCGAGCAAACCCAAGAGCTTCGCTGGGCATTTACCACCTATGGCTATGGCTATTGTAGCGCGCATGTTTTCGACTACGAACTGAGCGCTGGCGAACAGGATGGCTTCTTCACACGCTTGCGCAATCCCTGCGATCCGGCTGCATATGCAATTAAGGTAAGGGAATGGATTTCTTTCATAATTATTTGTCACTAACTATTTTTATTTTACAGCAATATCGCGAGCATTTGCTGTACAAAGCAATTCAGTGCTTGGTGGGCGCCGGGTCACATAGACAAAATAAAGCAACGCCTAACAATAACAACAACAACAACACTGGCAGCGAGGCAGAGCAATTGCAGCAGCAGCATAGCGGCACCATCGTAAGCAATGTGCTGAAGTACACCTCTCTGTTGCGGGATACTTTATGGGCCGACGAGGATGAGCGCGACACCAATGTTGTCTGGTGGGCCAATGTCCTGGAAATTGCTGTGCACTGGCTGTTAGGAGAGGACACGCTGGCAGAAAAGTTGTACGATAGCATAAAGCAGCTGCCAACGGAACTGCAGCACTGCAGCGACAATGATCAGCTGCCCAAAGCTCTGCATGCAGTGCTACGCGCCAAAATGATATTGCTCATGTATGTGATACGCTCTATATACAATTCTATGTAGCCTGTATTTAATATTCTTCTTCGACTTGCAGGAACAATGGCAACACTTTGGATAAACGCCTTAAGCACTCGATCAACCGCCTTTGCGATGAGTCCAGTGCCCAATTACAAGAATGCCTCACGGTCAATCGCATCACCAATGCAAAGGGCATTAAATTGGTAAGCTGGAGCACTGCCCCGTTTATGCAGCATTCCGATATCTTTGGAGCTGTGACGGAGGTGCATTGTAGTCGCATTGTCTGTATACTTTATTCTCTGCGGCAATACAACTGCAGTGCAAGCTCCGTGCAGTTCACTCGCAACGTCGGACACTTTAGTAAATATATTGTGTATTATCAAGATGACTAATGAAATATTTTTGATATAGCTGTTCCAGTTGCTGACCTGCGATTGGTTGCTAGAGACACGCACGGCCTTGTGGGAGCTGGAGCACATGGGCATCGATGACGATGGGTACTATCAGGTACCTGGAGATGTGCTCGAAAAGTTCCAAACGGATTTGAACTCATTGCGCAGCATTGTTGAAAATATACCGGTAAGCAAGTGGCAACACATCTAACTAATCACAGACTAAATATTTATTATATTCATCCACAGAACGCTCAGTCGCGTATTTATTTGTATGAGGCAGTTTGCCGCCTAATGGCCGGCGCCTCACCATGTCCCACGCAGCAGCTGCTAGACAGAAGTCTGCGGTCGCGCAATGCCCAGTCTTCTATCTTTTGCGGCAGCAAAGATCGACGACATCAGAACTTTGAGGGCGGCGAGCGGGAGCGAGCAGCAGCCATGTATGTGGCCTGCAAGTATTTGCCACCTGCACTCTTAAGTTCGCCGGGCGAGCGTGCTGGTCTGTTAGCTGAGGCAGCTAAAACGCTAGAGAAAGTGGGCGACAAGCGTAAACTGAAGGAATGCTACCAACTAATGAAGTCACTGGGCAATGGCAGAGTAACCGTTAAGGCTTAACCCACATGTAGCTCAACTGAAAACTAAGTTAATCCCAAACGTTCACACGCGGAAAAATAGAGACAACTGAAGGAGGAATCGTCTCAAACACACATCAATTGTTCTACTGTACACATCAAATACCAGATGACATGGTTGGAGCTTACTATACTACGATCCCCACGCTTTTTACCTGCTATATAATTTCTATTTAGTTAGTAATTACTTTTATTCACAATTTGTTTAAACGATATGTTTACTCACGATAATGGTTGCCACACACACACAAACAAATACATATTTATATAGATATGAATATTTATTTAAATAAATATGTCATTCATGCAGTTAATAGGTCAAATTACCTTGGCACATTAAATTGAACTCGTTTAACATTGGCTGGGACTTCATTTAAACACTTTCCGACTTTATAAAGCAAGTCTGCAAATTTAAATATGCTATAACTTAAATTTATATGGTTTCATCAATGAAATCGCGTCTGGTTTGTGCTAAGTTTTTGATTATTTTAAATAGGAATATTTATGTATGAAATTGTTTCATTTTCTTTTGTTTTCAATTATTTTCTAAAATATATATATACTTTCTAAATCTATGCTTAAAGCATTAATTCTTCAATACCTAATGTTCGGCCACAAAATTTGATATATAAATTGTTTTTTGGTTTTTTTTTTTTAGTTTTGAACATAGCTAAAGCTATGTGCTACAGAATAATTAGTTTCCAAAAACTATTTTGATTTAATTTGTATTAAATATATCAAAGTATATGTTTTCTTTTTAGCTTAACATAAATAACTATATATAATAATTACAATATAAATAAATAGATTTCATAAATAAATGTATTTGATTTTTTAGAATTCAAACTAATTAACTATTCGATACCCAGGGTTTCTATAAGACTTAATGCTATCTTATATATCTCTCTAAATGCTTTCTAAATATTTGATTAGCAATTATTTGATAATAAGCTATAATTCCACTATGGATATGTAATTTAGCCTTCATTGGCAACCTATCCGATGGCTATATATAAAGCAATATCTTGGGTTTATAATAACACAGAACTTGATGTCAACATGTTGATGGAACCAAATTATTGGTCCACCGTTCTAAGTTTTCTCGGTGAGTTTCGTTTCTTATGATTGAAACTAATTTTGTTGTTAGAAATGATCGAATATAGCACAACAATATTTGATCGATTCACATACCACGTGTCTATTGGGGAACTCTGCGTTCGATATTCAACTGAGGACAACGGAGCCACTGGCTTTGCTGATTTTGGAGCCTGGGAAATGGTTTATCCCAGGACAGGACAACGACTTTTATAACTATGAACCAAAGCGTTTGGATTTCGAGGAGCACAATTTGACTTACAATGATTGGATCTTGCGGGTAGCGGTGGCCATCGAGCAAACGCATTGCGAGGTGAGTCCTTCAGAGCCAATTTAAGCCTGGAATCGTTGGCTTCGTATGCCGATCGGGTGTACACAGCGAGCAAGCAGTGCCAAGCCAATCCAATTGCAGCAATTGCGAATTTATAGTAGCACTTAACTGAAAAAATAGAAAATCGAAATTCTCTGCTTAGTTTGAAAGAAAATAGATTTATAAGTTAGGTAGTTCCACCTGGTTTTGTGTTGCTTTCGATGTTGATAGCTCTAGAGTCAATATCAGTTGGCCCCGTGCTCCATTTGATGTCTGTTGGCGCAGCTCCTCTTGTAAGGCGCTTAGAAAACTACTCCATTCCTCAAGTCCCCAGCGCTTGCCCAGCTTCAAGTGTTGGAGCTTTGTGCACTTCGCAATTACGTCCACCAATTGCATCATGCTAGCTGGCGGCTCACTGCACTGCAAGGCCAAGCACTCGAGTTGTTCCAATTTGCTTATGTATCCAAGCAGTGTGGCCGGCCACATGTAGCAGGTGAGCGCTTTCAGACTTTGAAGCATTACTATATGCTCGACGTATTCCAGATTGACTTTTGTTAGCTGCAGCTGCTCCAAACGGTTCGCATAACGCTTAGCCAATGATCGAAAGAGCTGACTGTTCACACATATTGCCAAACGCCAAAGCAATCGGAGAGATCTCAGTCTGGGAAAATCACCCACATCGTCTAGCGTGCCTTCAAAGTTTTCCAGGGACAGGTGCTCCAACAGCGGGCAATGGGCAGCCAGAGGCGGCAACTGACGCCGCGAAACGAAACGTAGTGAAAGTCGACGCAATCCTGACAATGCCTTAAACTGTTCTATGATGTCCTTGTCTGTTAACTCCGTGTCGAAACCATCAATATGCAAAGCCTCTAGTTCAGTAAAGTTATGCAGCTGTAGAACTGTTAAAGATTGGGAAATATGATATGTATTTACATAAGCTCACATATTTAATTGAATTCTAATTCTGATTCTTATTCAATTCAATTTATTTTATATACATATGTACATAGTTTATTTGCTAACTGCATATAGTGTTTTCTGCGAATCTCATAAATCTTAGATCGAAGAAATGAATCAAATCATCAATTTTTCCCTTTTTTGCAGCTTAATAAATATCACAAAAAAGGGAAAACATTTAATGTTTTGTTTTTGTAAACTAGTTATTAATATTATTATTGATTCAATTCTTAGGTCTCTTAGTAATTTACATATATCTATAAGTATTATTAAGATTTGACTTTTATAGAATTAAATTCAATCATTCGACACTCAAGTAATGAATGTTGTAAACATCAATTATTTGACTGATGCTTAATGAAATTAATTATGTTTATTCACCATCAGCAGCCTTCGCGTCGATTAGGCTGAGGCTATGCAGATTCTTCCGTTCAAGCACTTGTAAAATATTTAGATCCCCCTCCGCCGGTGGCTTTAGATCGGAGTGCGCGAATATGAGATGCAAATGTCGTAAATTCTGGCAGTGCGTGTTTAAGAGGCACATGAACGGTTGAGTAATATTATTATCCCAGCGTCCATGGCGTAGCTCGCACTCGAGCACACAGTCACCGCACAGCTTTAACAGGTAGTCCCAATCGGAAAGGCATTTCAACATCCGCATATTTATCTTAACAAAACGACGAGGCGCGTCGCGCGCGAAGACTTCGCGAAATTGCGAATGAGCTCGGGCTAAATTTAATTTGTCTTCGAGCGCGGTTAGATACGAGAATATATGCACGTAGCAGTCGTAATTTAAATCCAATATATTTGTTTTAATTCGCTGCGGCTTGCTGGCTAGAAATGCCAACGGACAAGCCAGTCCAAACTTCTCCATTGTTTACAATCGGTTGTTAGGGTGACGCACGTTTTTGATTTATGGCTAAACAGTGTGACCAGCACATTGCAAAAATGCTTTTACTATCATAAAGTGCAATATTGCAAATATTTTATGCAGCACTGGTGATAATTTATTTACAATCAGTTTTCCTTATTTTTTTTTAAACTTATTATTAATTTTTTTGTTGGTTAATTACAGAGTTTTGTAGTATTTCAGGAGCATATACCGCAATTTATTCGTAATTTTTATAAAGCAAGCACCTACTCAATTTGGCGGTCAATTCAAAATCATTTTATCTTTGTGTACACCGATGAGTTACTTGAAAAGCCTATGGAAACTAATAGTTATTTGAATGGTTATCTATATTTTGGTAAGCTGATTAACACTCTTCTCTTTTTCCTGCAACTTTAGCTTTTTCCTCTCGTTGCAGATCAACCGAACATCCTTTTGGTCAACGCCCCGCTTCGTAATTCGAGTAAATTTGAAATTAAAACCAATCGCTTTGTTGGATCCCGATTTGAGAGCAAACCACATTTTTATACACAGCACATTTATGATGCCCAAGCCGAAAAGGTTATATGGAATAGTGCTACTGATTTATCAAGTAAAATGAAAAATCTACAAGGACGTGAAGTTGTTATGGGCCTATTTAATTATGAACCATTTATGCTGCTTAGCTATGTACGTACAAATAATTATTATATTTTTTCTAGATTTATATAGATTTATTTATTCAGGTTAAACAACCAGCAATGTTCGATCGCGATTCCAATAAAACAGAGGCGCATGCAGATGGCACCGAAGTCCGTGTCATACTCACTTTCTGCGAAATTTACAATTGCACTCTGCAAATAGACACAAGTATGTATTCAAATTGATCGTAAGCTTATATTAATTTCCTAGCCACTGAGCAAACGACCACTTCGACCGGTAAGCAGCAGATCAGAGAACTTACTGATCAAATTTTAGGGCAGCATTGCCCTCTTATAGCTGACACCATTCCACTCAAGCTGAGCTGCACACGACTGAGAAACAGAGCGTCAGAGAGGTACAACTACACTCAAAGCGATGCACTACGGCAGGCTCTATGTAAAGAGAAGTTGCGTTCGCTTCAAAAAGTTTTGCCTGCCGTAGTGCATCGCTTTGAGTGTAGTTGTACCTCTCTGACGCTCTGCTTCTCAGTCGCGCACAGCTCAACTTGAGTGGAATTGTGTCAGCTATAAAAGGGCAATGCAGCCCTAAAATTTGATCAGTAAGTTCTCTGATCTGCTGCTTACCGGTCGAGGTGCTCGTTTGCTTAGTGGCTAGGAAATTAATACAAGCTTATGTATATATGTATATACATATAGTATGTATAATTTACGTATCTAATATTACCCACAGGCGAAAAATCAGAGTGGGGCGACCTCTATCCAAATGGAACAGGCGTTGGATTGATGGGCATGGTGGTGGACAGAACAATTGATTACGCCATAGGCGGTTTGTTTATGTGGTACGAAGTCTATAAGCAGATGGATATGACAAGTTTTCTTGGACGTTCTGGTATCACATGTCTAGTGCCGGCGCCGCGTAGAATTATTAACTGGGCTTTGCCGCTGCAGCCATTCCAGCCCAAACTGTGGCTATGTGTCGTCATATGCCTTGCCCTCGAATGCCTAGCTCTAGCCGGCACACATCACTGCGAGTTTTCAGCTTCAGAGCCGCGATGGCGAAAGAGTTTGCGCTTTGCTTATGTCAGCACGCTCAAGTTGTTTCTTAACCAGAGCACCCATTATGTGGCCAAATCGTATGCCCTCCGCACTGTCCTGCTGGCAAGCTATATGATTGACATAATCTTGACCACCGTTTATGGTGGAGGATTGGCATCCATACTGACGCTGCCGAAACTCGAGGAAGCTGCTGATTCGCGGCAACGCCTCTATGAGCACAAGATGACCTGGACAGGAACATCTTATGCCTGGATATCCACCATTGATGTTGACGGTGATGATGATGTAAGTCAGAGTAAAATTTTTGCTCTGTGTGCTTTTTTACCCTTTAGCACTTGCAGCCCGTCTTGCTAGGAATCTTGGAGCACTATCGTTTAAATGATGCAGCGACCATGGCTGCAAAGTCTCGCACTGAACAGATGGGCTTTGTGGTCGAGCGAATGCTCTTTGGCCACGTGGCAAACGCTGAATTGATTCCTGATAATGCTTTGCCGCGACTCAAACTAATGGTGGATGATCTCTACTTTTCCTACACAAATGCGTACGTTCCCCGATTGTGGCCATTTTGTGGCATTTATAATGACTTCACGCTCGCCTGGCACTCCTCCGGATTTGACAAGTACTGGGAATGGAAAATCGTCGCTGACTACATGAATGCCCACAGGCAAAATCGCATTGTATCCTCGAAAAGACCCAACTTTGATATTGGACCTGTGAAGCTGGGCATTGACAATTTTATCGGCCTGGTCATGTTGTGGTGCTTTGGCATGTCCTGCAGTTTGGTGGCATTTCTGCTCGAGTTGTGGTGGATTGATGTTAAAAACTAATTTATTTGATTTGTTTATAACTGCAATTAAATCCCACATATTAGTAAGTTAAGCTTAGCTTTGCAACAGCAACACCTGATCGGTGACTCGTGTGATTAGTGCATCCAGTTCATTATTCGGTAGCTCCTTCCAGAGTTCATGCAATGTGTGATGGGCTAATTGGACTGGAGTTCCACCATCTGTCGTCAGATGAGTGCGCAGTGTCAGAAAGATGACAACATCCGGAGCGATAGGACTATAAGTGTCGCAAATGGTGTGCAGAGCACGTGCCGCATTTGGAGGTATCTATGATTGAGAGCCGAAATTAATTCCAGAGTCTATAAATATCTGAAGTCACTACTCACATCATTTAGATCGACAATGAGAAAAACGTTGCCGTCTCTGATTTTCTTTTTGTACTGTTCAATGGGAAAGCCGTAATCATCTCCGATCTGCGTTTCGAAATCCTTTAAGCTCATCTTTACAAGTGGCTTTTCATCTATTAGAAAAGAATATATAAATCGAATCGATTTAACTTGTAATTTACATATGCTTACTAAAACACTTGGATGTTTCCATAGCTATATCGTTGACCAGTTTTTGCATTTCATACTCGTTGCTTTCATTCGTGTGCAAAAACAAGTAAACGTTGGGAGACTTGCTCTTTTTGTTTAGCATATCTTCAATGTTGCACCTCAGCGCTTTCCACACATCCGGCGACTGCGAAGGAGCACGCTGCTTCAACTCCTCGAATGTACACGTTTTCACTTGCGGCTCCGACTTGTAATATTGCGAGTAGGCAATGAGTGGCAATATGACAATAATAGAATATTTCATTAACTGAGAAGGTGAAAATGATTTCATTTTTAAGTTAGCCATCGGCGCTGTTGCTAGTGGTTTTGTCTCTGGTCGTCGTTGAAGGCTTGTCTCTCGTGGCCGCTGTGCGCTCGTCTCTTGGGCTATTCTTGATCTTATGGCCTGTGCTGTTTGCGGATGTGTTTGATTATGTTGCATTGATGCCGTGCCGCAAGTCTGATCCATTGAATCGTCTTCATTTGAGTCAGTCTCAATGCCTTCTTCATTAGTTGGCTCATTATTCGATTCGTCGAATTCATTTGCGTCGTCATCTGCATTCATATTTTCCCTGTAGCTATGAGGACGTGGACTTTTACTTAACACATTTCTAGTGGGCGATCCGGAGTCACCAAGTTCCCGATTGCTATGTAATGGACGCCTGCTTGACATTTTAAACCAATTTTAATATAATCAACTTGTTTGCAATTAACCGGCCGGAAAAATTGTTTTTGCTTCTATACGCGTATGCCAATCTAACAGAATGTGAAACTAACAGGGAGCATAACATGGCATACTTATACATACTTATGTTAATACTTTAAATAGAATTACTCAAATGTAAAAGTATAAATGGAAGATGAATTTAAAGTCCTTAAGCCTTTTCATACAAATAAGGAGAATTCATTTGGTGATAAATTTACAATAAAGATTTTGCTGTTAACATTTAAAATAACATAAAAGAGCGTCAACATTCGTAAGAATTCCATTCAGTGTTTAACAACACTGTAAAAGTCAATTTTTAATATTATCACTCTGGTTAGTGATAATATAAAACTATTCTTTTACTTTTTTTTCGAAATGAAAACATAACACAAGTAATTAATATTTATAAATTGGCTTGGTGGGAAAAACTAGTCTTCCACAGACTATTTTCTACATTTATTATCTTAAAAGCCGAGACCACAGAATCAACCCAATAAATATTTACATTATCTACATACATACATATTCTATTAATAATAAGTAAATTACAATTACCCTATAGATAAACAATAATTGTGCACTATTTCACTCGGTAACCGGCGGTACCGTATTTAATGTTAAACGTCTGAGTCGGCCCAGCACAAAAATTTCATCGATTGCCCTTTTGGCATAGAACTTTTGATCTTCAGTAAGTTTTCGGTATTCCAAAGACCAAGTTTGTGCGTAAATTGCCGATTCCTCAGCCCCGCTCACATCGTGGGATACAAAGGCTTCAGAGAGACGTGAACTTGGATTTGGAATGCTTGCAACGCCAACATTTAGTGGATCATCGTTGGATTTAGATTGCTGAACGAGTGCTCCAGTGTCCATGCAACTATCGTTTGGCTCAGCTCCAACACCAGCGCCCCGGAGAGCCATAAATGCAGCAACTTCCGTTGATGTAGGTTTCTTTTCTAACTCATCGCTCATTGTCTGTGCGTCACAACTCTCTTCGTTGTCCACTTTAAGTTCGGACTCAGCTTCCAGTAAAATGTCTTCCACTGACATTTCTCCTTCGTCGTCTTTGAACCATTCCTTTCCGCTGTTTGCGTCTGAATATCCATTGCAAAACGTCTGTTTTTTTAAATATTGCAAATGACACTTGTGGCGTCGCAAATTTGTAGTTGATTTATGGGTAAAGGACATTAGATTTTTACATCCAGTGCAATACAAGACGTGCTCCAATATTTTGCCGTCCTCCTTCTCAATCTTTCGATACACACGCCAAACAGTGCTTCGCGTGCTTTTATCATTTGTCGCTAACTTATAGATTCCATTTTCAATTTTATCACGTATATCTTCGTGCTTGGCGGCCATAGGTAAAGTTCTCAGTTTTGTTATTTAGACAAATTTGTTATTGTTGCTACCAAATAGTTGGCCCACAGAGATGACAGATTTCGTATTCTTATTAGTATGCAACTATCGATTACATGGATCTCTTTTTGATATGAATAATTTATATTGAACAATGTACCATACAAATTTAATAAATTATTCGTAATCCGGAATACATGTATATATATATAAAATCAGACAAACGACTGTTGTATATAAAAATTAAAATAAAGAAAAATATCGGCAATTCAGATACCCCAACTTCAACAATGTGGCAACACTTTTAAAACGCACATTGCGCCGGCTAATTTTTGTTTTTTATTTTGTTAATTTGATAAATATTCAATTTTTAATATTCAATGGCTGTTTCTTGCTTTGACTTTTTGGGTTTTCAAGTAAGTGACATCATATAAATAAAGTAAATTCAGTATCCATTCAAAAAAGTTATGCCATTGATAATAGGAGGCTCTAAAGAAGATGCGTGATGTAGATGATAAAATTATTTACGCTCTCAATGCTCTGCCTACGGAATCATTCAAGGGTCAAGTGAATAGTGAGAGCACATGCCGCGACCTGTACACTAAACTGCAGCAGTCACATCTCGCACGGGTAACAAAACTATTTATTGCATTTTTTCAAAACTCCAATATACTTTGATTCCTTGATCCGGGCAGCAAACAAATATACGCAATTGCATAACCTTATCAGCGGCAACATTGAAGAAGCTTCGCGAGCAAAGGGAGGCACAGCCAGATGATGTGGACACCGATAGTAAATTCAAGGCTGAGCAACGCAAGGTACGTTTTGATTTTGTTTAGATTTTGCTTGTCGCACTAAAGACCTTATTATTTTGACAGCTGAGGGTGCTGCAAGCGGAGCTTAATGTGGAAGATATAATTAAGGAACGGAGTTATAAGGCATTTAATGAACGTTGCAGGAATTATTTTCATGCTGGCGAATAAATATTATGTTTGATACAATAACATATGGCAAATGAAGTGGTCAGCATGCAATGTAGGCAGTACATTAAATTTTTTAGTTGTAAGTAAAATTATAAATAGTATGCCATCATCAATTACTGCCTAGCTATTTTTTACAAATTGGTGCTGTTTACAAGCATCGGTATGTATCTTTATTTTTGAAAATAAATAAATAATTCAATGCTATTAAATTGAAAACTTTATTTCCCATCTGGCAGGTTGTATATCTTATGCATGTCTCTAATGGGTACTCCTTTTGCTTGCGCTAAGGCTCCAAGCACTGTTTGGGTTGCATCCTTCAGATTGTTGTATTCGTGCAAAAGTTGCATATGTTTTTGTTTTTGTTGTTGCAAAGCGACTTCAGTTTTTGTTTGTTGATCTTTGGATGTATTCATTGTTGGCGCAATTTTATTTTAATAATGTCTTGCTGATATCGATATCGAGGCTTACTAAGTTGCACAATCAGCTGTAGTGCAATCAATTTAGTCTGGCAACCTTATACGCCCATCTAAAAACGTGTGGCGTATCGTGACAAAAATTTGCATTTGTGTTTTGTGCTATAAATAGACCTTTCAAATTGGCAGTAATACAGGTAAAGTGATAACAAATGGTGCTGTAACTTAAAGCCAGTGTGCTTGGACTAAAAAAAAAATGTTATATACAGCGAATTGTGCGAAAGTAAGCAGAATTTGCTGAAGCTGACCTAAGCCCATCGCACCTCGCATACATATACACATTACGCACACGCTAATACACGCCTACAAACATACATATATGCATGTTCGTATGTATTTATAATTAGAATGTGAAAGTGTTTGTTGCTGTGCAAATAGAAAAGTGCTTGTAAACTGCATATAATATTTTAATAAAGAGCAACAGTTAGTAATATAAGTTTATTGCAATTTCTAGCTTACGCTAAACTCCTCATACAAACTGCGTAAGCTGGCAACCCTTAATGAAGTAAAAAAAAAAGTTGAATGTAAAAGTAAAATGCGACAGTGGTCGACGCAGTTATACTCTATAATTGAGGTCCATTCATATGTATATTCGTGTATGATACGAGTATATGCCAGCCGTCCATGTCGGAATTGTATAATAACATGTGTGATGCATATGATTCCAACTCGTTGGCATTAGTATGCGCAAGCTTTTGAATTCATAAAACAATTTTGTCATCCATGTAGGCACTGATTAGGACTCTGGTGTAAGTCTGATATATTAATCCCAAGTCTGAACTGAACTAATATAAAAATTAGAGCTGTTTCAAATTATAATTATTAGCAAAATTTTATTAAATCACATAAATATAGAAGTATATTATTTTTAGTCTTTCACAGAAATAATAGCTAGCGACATAAAATGTCCACAACACATAAACAGCGCTATAAAAATGTCGCTCTGGACTCAACAGAGATGCGTCGCAGACGCGAAGAGGTTGGAATACAGTTGCGGAAAACAAAACGAGAACAGCAGCTCTCAAAGCGTCGCAATGTTGTGTTGGATTCAACACCGGCGACCACAAGCGCCGGTAACAGCGGCAGTGGCGAAGTCCTGCTGCACAGCAGTGACATGCACATGGCAGACAGTAGCGGGCAGGGTCTGGGAGTGGGTGTGGCCGTGGATGGAGTGCAATCGCATGGAGCCGCTCCGCAGGAGGCCTCTGGCCAACAGCCAATTATTGATGCAGAGATGATTCAAATGCTCTATAGCGATAAAGAAAGCGATCAGCTGGAGGCAACACAAAAGTTTCGTAAACTACTGTCCCGTGATCCAAATCCCCCAATCGAGGACGTTATAGAGAAGAACATTGTGCCACAATTTGTGACCTTCTTGCGCAACAACTCAAATGCAACACTACAATTCGAGGCGGCCTGGACATTGACGAACATTGCATCGGGTACCTCACACCAAACAAAGATTGTCATTGATTCGGGTGCAGTGCCTGTATTCATTGAGCTGCTGTCCAGCCCCCATCACGATGTGCAGGAGCAGGCTGTGTGGGCATTGGGCAACATAGCTGGTGATTCACCGGCGTGTCGTGATCATTTGCTTAATTCTGGCATTTTATTACCACTACTACAGTAAGTACTTAAATCCCAATGAATTGTTTTTCATTTAACTTTTTTTTTATTTTGCAACAGTGTGCTGAGCACTTCGGACCGGATTACTATGGTGCGGAATGCCGTATGGACGCTTTCAAATTTGTGCCGTGGCAAAAATCCTCCGGCTGATTTCTCTAAAATTGTGCATGGTCTACCTATACTTGCGCGCTTACTGCACTACACTGACGCAGATGTGCTCAGCGATACGTGCTGGGCCATTAGCTATCTATCTGATGGGCCAAACGACAAAATTCAGGCCGTGATTGATGCGGGTGTCTGTCGGCGTCTCGTCGATTTGCTACTGTATGTTAAGTTAATATATATTATGATGATAACTAATAATGTGTGTACTTTTAGGCATCCACAGCAGAACGTGAGTACGGCCGCACTGCGCGCTGTTGGCAATATTGTCACCGGAGATGATCAGCAAACCCAAGTGATATTGAGCTATAATGCATTGCCGTGCATCAGTCTTTTGCTATGCTCAACGGCCGAAACAATTAAGAAGGAAGCGTGCTGGACCATTTCAAATATTGCGGCTGGCAATCGCGAGCAAATTCAGGCAATCATCAATGCCAACATTTTTCCTCAGCTAATGACCATAATGCAAACAGCAGACTTTAAAACACGAAAGGAAGCAGCCTGGGCAATAACTAATGCCACCAGTAGTGGAACCGCGGAGCAGATCAATTATTTAGTTCAGGTCGGCTGTGTGCCGCCGATGTGCGACTTTCTCACTGTAGTAGATTCGGATATTATTCAGGTAGCTTTGAATGCTCTTGAGAATATTCTGAAAGCTGGAGAAAAATACCAAGTGCGACCAAATCCTTATGCAATAACTATTGAAGAGTGCGGCGGTATGTTAAATTGATTTTGTGGAGAGAATCAAAACAATTATTAATTTGTGAATATTTAACAGGTCTCGACAAAATTGAATATCTGCAGGCACATGAAAATCGCGATATTTATCATAAATCATTCTACATTATTGAACAATACTTTGGCAACGAAGAGGAGGACACGCGTGTGGCGCCCGTTGCTGGAAGTCAACAGTATGAGTTCAATCCGCAAAATCTGCCCAACAACGGATTCAATTTCTAGCATGACAAAAAACAAACACTGCAAATAAAACCATTCACAAATGGTAATCTCTCAGAATAACCGTGAAAGTAACACCCGAATGTGTGTAGAGCGGGCATAGCAAGACATGCACTGACAACACCTCAGTGTGCAGTCATTAGCATTTAAGTCACAAGGGCCCGAAATTTAATTTACGTTTAATACTTTGTTTGTTTTCTTTTGTTATATACTCTAATTATTATTATTTGCGAGAGCGTTCCAAAAATTCGATGTGTGCATACGGTCCAGGACCAAAACTTGTGCATTTTAATCAACACATGTTACAACACAAGAGATATACATATATGTATATTGCAAAATATACATTGTGTATATGTATTTAAATGCATCTGTGGTCAGATATACTATGATGATGATGATCGATTTTTAGTTAGCTACATTAATAATCCCTATTTTTGTATGCTTTCCTAATGCCTGTAAATATTTTCATTAAACATATAAGTACATTATTACGGATATATCTCCCCTACTGAGTTCGAAGCCGGCTTTGGTGTTGTTATTTATACATATTTACGTATGTATACCTACATCTACAATATATATATTTATAACGATTAACTTGAAAAGTTTTGATTTTGTTAAAAAAAGAAAAAAATTGCAAATCATAAAATAAGTTTCCATATTTAAATCAAATTTTCATTTAACTTAACTTGTCAATAAAGAGGAATCAGACCAGAACGAATATAAACTCGTTATTTATTTATAAAAATAATATATTGGGGTTTTTTATGTGCGAACTGGTATTTTATATTATAATAATAATATACATATTTTTAGTTGAATCAATTTAGTACAACTGGATTAAAATAGCAGTTTTCGTTTCTAAGCTTAATAGAGGAGAAATAAATCTCTATTTATTTATATGGGAAGAAGTCTTTAGAGCAAAGTAGCTCGTGATGGTTTTAGCCAGAGGGTAGCTGGTTAGCCAGTATAATTTATAAATTGGCTCTTATATCGTTCACTTACAGATTTAATCTCGAATACGATCAAGGGCTAATAAATAGATGTCGTAATTACGTCATTAGCAATGCGGAGTATGAAATAAACAATATAAAAATTGCTTTTAATTTTAAATACGATGCTATAGATGAATGATAAATAATATATATGAATATATACATATTAATATTTTGTTTCACATGTCGCGGTCTAAAAAGTGAGCTATCGAAATATTTATATCGAAACTATAGCTGTGAACTCTATAAACAGGGCTGTTAAACTGGGCGCATTTTTCAAAAGCTACAAAAGCTATTTATCATATTGCTTTTATTTTACTACAATGTTTTTACATACATATCTAAATAAAGTTATATATCCATATGAAATATGTTAATCATTTCTCCAACTAAATGAGCTCAATTACGCTTCACGAACTGCACTTTGTACGGCTTGGGCGTAAGTGTGATGCCAGGTTGCAATTTTAAAGATGGCCTTTCGCCCTCTGGAAGGACGACGCGAAATTGCTGCACGATCCGCACAAGAAAAGAAAAGATGCAGGCGCGCGCCAAGGCATCACCTAAGCAACGGCGTCGACCCAGTCCGAAGGGCATAAAATATTCGTCTTTGCAACACTTGCCAGCTGCATCAATGAAACGCTCCGGTCGAAATTCGTGTGGGTCACTCCAATGCTGTTCATCGAGATGCACTGAGCGCAAGCTAATGAGTATCGTGGTATTTTTAGGTATGTCGAAGCCACCGAGCTTGGTGTTCCAGAGCGCACGTCGCGGCCCTGTTATGGGTGTTATGTGAAAGAAGCGCTGCACCTCCATGATGAAAGCTTCCATGTAGTAGAAGGATTCGCGCCGACTGAGATGTGGAAAGGAGTCCGTCTTGCTGTCAGCAGGGTGCAAATTTGCAGCTACTTCATCGTAAAGCTGTGCCTGCAGATCTTTGCGCATCGCCAGCACCATCAAAGCCAAGTTGATCGTATTGCTGGTTGTCTGGGAGCCGGCAATAAAAAAGTCAAGTATTGTCATGACCAGCTGCGTCTCATTAAAGCTATCGGTGTCCTGGCGCTGGCTGTTCATCTCCTGCAGATAGGCAAAGATGAGATCACTCTCGGGTGGCTGATCCCCACGCTTCTTGCATTCCTCTATCCGTAGCCTGTGCTCCTTAATGGATTCCATGAAGAATCCATGAAGCTCTGTGTTCAGCTGTCGGATTAGATTGTAGCCCGTGTAGTTGGGCGCTACATGCCGCAGCCAGGGAAACTGCGCCAATAGGCCCCCGCAGATATCGAACAGCTTGGATCGGCGATTCATCAGGTCAAGCAAGCGACGCAGTGTGCCATCCTCGTCTCTACTGATTCTCTCGCCAGCAATCAGGCACCAGAGTACATTGAGCACACTCTGAGCCAACCAATTGACGGGCTCTATGGGTGCCGCCTCCGTCCGTCCTAGTTGCTGCATCAGCTCCTCTGCCTCATGCTCTATTTGCTGCTCCATTTGGCTGCGGCCATAGCCCACATGACGCATCTGTTTCATGGCAAAGTTGCGATGCTCGTACCACAGCTGCCCATCCGTGCACGTGATGCCCTTACGTGTGCCCATGGTGCGCAAGCGCAGAAAGAAGTTGTCCGGTCTACCTTCAAACACCTCCTGCAGCTGCACCTCGCGCACCAGCTCATGCCCCAGCGCTACGACCACATAGTCCTGTCCCAACTTTAGCCCGATCAGCGGGCTCTGATAGCGCTTCGCCCACTGCTCAAATAATATGTGCTGACCACCAGCTGCTCGAGCCTCCCTGCGAAACTGCAGCGTATTTCCCAGCCAGGGCAAGAAACCAGGTCCTAAAAAGCAAAGCCAGTTATTTAAATTAAAGCCGATCTTAAAATATGAAAAGCCATATGAACTCTCTTAATAAATCAATTCTCTCTTTAATTTTCTTGCACACATGTTTATAGCAAGAAACTGCGAGTGAAAGAGAGCGAATATAGTGATGGTAGAGCGCTTTGTAATGTATTGCCGCTGATCTTTGCTATTCGTTCTCTCTCTCTTCCTCTTTCTCTCTCTTATATACATTGGTGTCCTGGGCGAATATTATGCCCATACATACATACATATGTTCACATACAGAGGCATTCGTCGCTAACTCGCTATAAACATTGATTTTAAGAAATCTAATAAGAGTAATTGGCAAGCAATAGTTGATCGAATGATTATTTAATTTCGTGAGCAAATAAACAATTGATAATTCGATTTCGAATTTACACATTATCTTAATCTTATCGTAAAACTATTTGGCACTACCGTAAATCTGTTAATCAACTCATAAGTTTATGTTATGCGTTATGGCACATGGTTAACTCCAATAGAGATCCAGAAGGACTTATAAATGAAAACTATATGCATTACAAATTTTTCTTTAATTAATGCAGTTCATATATGTGTGTATAAACATTGCATACCTGTAAAGTTCGATGTCTAATTATTAATTCAAATATAATACGTTTTTCTCTTTATGGTTGCATAAGTAGATGAAATTAGGCTTGGAAAATGCATATGTAAATTAGTTATATGACAAGACACCCCACTCAAAATGTTAGACTGGGGTGTCAGCAATAGTTGTGTGACCATTTTATCAATGAAATCTATTTGAAATGCCAGACGCGTGTCGCCGTCGCCGTTGTTGTCTCCGTCGCCTTTGCGTGTGATGTGGGCTGTGGACTGTGGGATGTGGGCTGCCAAAGTTGTTCCAGTTGCCCATTTTGTAAGTCAAATTGAAATTTCAGTTGGACCCACTAAGCCGTTCTCGATTGCAAATTTCTGCTCGTTGGATTCTTATTGCAAAAAGGCATCAACAAATTTGATACCAGATAAGCTCTTCTATAAACAATTAACAAAATTCCATGCTTCATAAGTCGAAAACGCTAACGCTCTGATCATTATGTGAGTACAAAGATTTGCTGACTTGCACGTTTTTAAAGTTTCAAAAAGTTGTATTTATTAAGAATCTAATGAAGCTAAACTATTTAAATTAATTAACCGTCGTTTGCAGCCTTGAATTGCAATAAACATTTGAAACTGATTTTCAGATGTGCGAATTGTCAATGTGCGTCCAAAGAATAAGTGTTATCTCGATTTTCAACTAATTATTTTTGATTATTGTTATCAAACTTACCCGGCGGAAAATTGTGCGGGCGTCTTATTGAATTTAACAGAGAGTATAAGATAAATCCAATTAGAATGGTAACCAGAAATATTAAGGCACTCATCTTGACGATATCTGTGAACAAAAGCCCGTTTAGAGGGCACAACAGTTGCAACACGTCCACTCACTTCGCACGCTATATGCCAACTAAAAGTAAAGCCAATTGGATATGCGCACTCGAGTCTCGAGCACGAAAGAGCTTCGAGAGAGGCACACACATGCAAGCACACATACGCACACACCCATACGCCTGACCGTAGACGCCGGCTTTTGCATGAATGTGGGCTCATTGATTGAACACATGGTGATAAAGGAACAGCAATAATTATTTGATACTACAGTTATATAAAATTCTGCTCTTTTTCGTACTCTCTGGAATTTGAAGAGAGCCGATACATTAAGTCTGCTTTTCATTGTATTAGTCTAATTAGCTCCTAGGGCGAGAAGTAAATTACCCAATGAAAATAATAGTTTCTTATCATCTTTGTCAAAATAATGCTTCTAAATAAATTAAATAAAAAATTATTTATATTTTGAAATCTTTAAGACATTCACTAATGTTTTTATTTAATCATTTTCTTTTTAAAATAAAACCAAATATTTCTCGAAAAAAATATATTTATTTTGTTTAAATCGGAAATGCATGTAATTTGAAAAATCAAACAACAATATACTTCAAGTGTGAGTGAAAAGAATTGATTCCAGTTAAAACGGAAACTCCAATTCCACTTCCCAATTCCAGATTCTATTTAGTTGGATTTCTTGACATCGGGCATGACCATATGCTATAGGAATACAGTATTCTTTGCAATTATATAGTCAATGTCATTTGTCCAGGGATTCTTAAAAGCGCGCCATTCACTCTGCAGCTGTATGTAGCCATTGTCCTTGCAGCGGAAACGATAGACCTGCGTGGTAACTGTCTCATGCACCTGCATAACCATCTTATGGGATTCCACCAGGGCGGAGATGTCATCGTTGTGAAAGTACTCGTAGAAGCTGGTGCCTAATATTTCCTGCGGCAGGAAGCCAATTACCAGCGTGGCACTGCAAAGATATGCAAAGATATAAATAATACATATCTCTCAAATTAAGTAAGGACTTACCGTTGATCAATGAATAGGAACTTGCCCTCCGCAGAGTGACGTGAGATGAAGAGCACATGCCGGATGTTGGGATGGTTGTCCAGGGATGAGGGCACACTGGAGTTGAGTACGTTGGTTGGTATGCGTCCAATGGCCACAAGACAGGAGAGATTCGTTGTTTGGTCATCATTGTCGCCATCCTGATCCTCGTCCTTAATGGGCATCCAGGATTTTAAGTAGCCCGTGCACTGTATTACCTGATATTTGTGATCCATGCTAAGCTTCGATTTGCGTTTGGTAGAGCTGCGCGAACTGGAAGATGTGTCTGACTCCTCCTTGATTTGATTGTTGGCGGCACGCAGTTTCATGCGACAAAAGAAGGAACGGCGAGCTCCCGGACATAGGCGACACAAGCTCTGCGGCACATCCGTCTTGACGGGCAGCATAGCTAAACAAACGGAGTTTATTTAGATCTTGAAATCATTTAAGTATATACTCACTTTTGGCATCGATCAGTCGCTCGCGTGGACACTGCTCAAGTGAGGACAGCTGCTCCTTCACCTTGCCAATATCCTTCGGGTGCAGGACATCGAACCAGCTCTGACCGAGCAGATCTGCCTGCGTGCAATTCAAGACAGTGGAGACAGACTCCGACACATAGAGAATCCGTCCGCGATCACAACCCACTACAAACAGAAAACCCTCCGAAGCTTGCAATATGATCATCTTTAGCTCCTGGTCCGACAGGAAACTGGGTCTATAGTCGCCCCCATTATACGGATGCAGGCTGCCTCGTATGCCTCTCAAATGCTGCACAGCCATACGCAGCACTGTCAACTTGTCCAGCTTCCGCTGCATGGCAAAGCACATGGGTATCATTGAGGACAGTTCGTTAATATATGTATTCATCTTATCGCGACGCCGCTTCTCAATTTCACTGTGATTTTGCCTAGAAGGGAAATACAAATCATATTAATATAGTCTCTTATATGAGGCATATCATTTGTCCTACTTGCGATTTTCATCTGAGGTGCGCGCTGATTTCTCATCATCATATGTATCATCCTCCAGTTCATCTAAGTTTTCACTGTAAGAAGCAAACATTTAATAAATGATTTAACAAAAAAAAAAAAAGAAAAGAAAAACCAACCCCATTAAATTAAATGAGGCAACTGTTGCTTTCGGCACTTACATCCCCTTCTCGAAAACACATGTAAAACGCATGCGAACGAGTGTGTGTGCATGTGTGTATCTGTGTGGCTGTGTGTGTGTGTCTGGCTGTCACTGAGCACTTAGAACTACGTAGAAATTTTTACATTAAATTCGCAATTAGAACTTACCACATCTCTTGCATGATTTTGCTGTCGAGGTGTTGCAAATTTGCTTTTCTATTATAAGACTTTAAAATAAAATGCAATTTATTAATTATTATTGTTTACAAACAGTTGTAAGAAACCGCAGCGAACTATTGGCAAGAATTTGCAGTATGCCAAATACAAGCTTTTCCAAAGGCTTAAGCTTTTCTACCCATCTGGCAACTCCCCGCATAGCTGCATAGCAGGCTAGCTGCATTTCCAGCGAACAGAGCTTTTTAGAGCTTACAATTCGTATTACTTTACAATAAATATCTTTAATTCTTTTCAGCCTAATACTAAATTAAATGTAAAAATAACATTGTCATAAATAAAACAACACATTTTTCTTTAAACATGATACATCCTATCTAAACATATGGTTATGACCTGCATATAGCGATCCCAAAGACAACGCGTTTCCTGGTCCCTAAAATAGTGCATCGTTAATTATATATGTATATTAATGCATATATTCCGTAACTCACCTAGATATTTCCAAATCTAGAACGCTTTGTGTTATGGAGGACAGAAATTTGTTCACTTGCTCGCGATTCCAACCATTTTGTCGCCAAGGTTCTACAAGTCTTTCGCAGAGATCGACAAACAAGTCGCGCAGCTCACGATTTCGATGCAGATTACACGCTATGGTAATTAGCGCACGCCAATATGACCGAAAATTAGCATCCAACTCGTTAAAGGCGCGCTCCAGCAATACAGGCTTTAGGCGCATACAAACCAAGCTGTAACGTAAATGGAAAATTAAATAATAAAATGAACCAAAGTAGAATTTTAGTAACGTACTGCTTAATTTCCTTTTCTTTGTCTAGTAAACAACGTAATTCACGTAAATCTAGCAGAAATTCTTTATCCATTTCGGTATCATAATATTCGGGTCCAGTGTGCTAAGTAAATATCAAGCATTAAAGAATTAATTTATAACCTTTCAATCAATGCGCTTTACCTGATATGTATACGTCCAATAGATCATGATAGAGTGTGAGCAGGTGAGCAAATCGCTGAAAGTTAGATATTGCAATTTCTTTTTGGAAGTCTCAAAGCGAAGGCAAGCCAGAAATACAATGCAGGCATATTTTCTATGATTCAGAAAGAAAAATCAGCTGACAGAATATATTTATAAATTTTACTTACTTGGCTAAGTCGTTGGATATAAAGAAATGCTGCATTATATTATTGGTCAAAGTACCAGGCATCTCCTCCACAGTACGAAAAATGCGTTTTACGTTATCAAATTGACGACTGCACGTTGTATATATGTATGTACGTACGTTGTATAAATTTTAAAAAGGCATATTTGAATTCTTCCCAAATTACATACCGACACGATTTCAGCTTAACGCATGTTTTATCGCCAACTTCGTCCAGATCCTTGCGATAGCGGGATGTTAATTTCTTACCCAATATTTCACGAGCCACCACATCATCGATCGAGTAATATTTCTCGATAATTAGATCGCGTGTATGGTGTTCCAGTTGGAAGCAGGATTGCTCCATTAATTTGGTGGGCGCATGCAAATACAGTTCAATGAGTGAATAGGTCCTATAATGATCCAATACATCGGAAGCTATCAAATCAATAGGCGCACCCATTGAGTGACAAAATCCTTTTTGCTTTAAGTAGCAAACCGCCTCGCTAGCTTTGGAATGATAAACATACGAAGCATTAATTTAAGGCAGAATGTGAACATAATTCACGACATACAGGAAAATCCTTCGATCCATAATTGATAAATTTCGGGATCAACTAGCGTATAGTTGCTTATAAAAACATCTACATCTGCCTAAAAATAAAATGTGAAATATATTTCAACATAAATTGAATTGGTTAAAAACATTAAACTTACCATGTTTGTTATTATTATCAAAGACTTATCGAAGCACTCCTAATTTGTTCGATTGGTATATATATTCGCCGAGCTATAAGAGCGAACTAAAAAATATGAACCATTTATTACAAGTATTTTTTAGTGAAACGTGTGACCCACATCTTGCAATCAAATCAAAATATTCGATTAAAGAATATGGTGAAGCGCATGCCCTGCACGTCTATTTCAGAAGTAATAGTTTTTAGTATTCAAAAATAGTATAGATAATATTAGGGTTAATGAAAGTTAAAATAATTAAAAATATACTTAGTAAATAAACATTTTCGATATACCAAATATAGACCATCGAATATCTATCGAATGAGAATAAAATAAGATATCGATTATATCGATACATCGTTGTGTTTCTTATATCGCTGCGGATATCAACTTTTAAGAAATGTAAAAATGTAAATTGCAACATATAAAAATAATTGTAAATAGCCAAGAGCAACGTGCACAATACAAATTCAATGTGAATGGTGTGCGCGCAAAGCAACCGCAAACGCAACAATAATCAAAACAACAACAACAACAATAGAAACGACAACAGACTTAGTAGTTGTCGTAGCCCAATTGCAATTGCAACAATTCGATGAACAACTTCACATTCATATCCAACAAACAGAAAAAGGAAACCAATAGAAGCAGAAGAAGAGTGCATTTGTTTTATCGTGTTGTTGTGGTGCAGAATGGAACAGGATTCCTCAACTGAGCTGCATCTGAGCAGAATACGTGAAGTGAAAGATTTGGCCGCATTAACCGACGACGTGCGCGATGTTGTGAAAGAAGAGGTCACATTAGAGAATCACCATCATCATCAGGTAAATCAACACACAAAAACCGACTCACAGTGGCGTTGGCGGCAAGGGTGGTTCGTTGGCTCGTGTGTTTGCTCGTTAAATGGTTCCTTCGTGCCTTCGTTTCGTTGGATGCCCGCGCAGCCAACGCGCAGTTGTAGAACGCGCTGCCTACTGTTAAATATGTATACACATGTATATGTGTGTGTGTATGTCTGCGAGTGTGCGTATGAGTGTTTGTGTGGGGATGTGCAAGTGCTTGTATTAGTGCATGTGTATAAAACAAGTGGTGTGTGTGTGAGTGTTAGACAAGAGGGGGTGTGGTGGGGGCTAGCGGCGTACAGTTGCGGTGGTTTGCCTAAGGGGGCAGGCGGAGGCGGCGCAACAAAAATGCGCGCGGGGCTTGCGCCCTACACGGCCCACAATGACAGTTCGAGTCTCAGAGCCAGTGCCAGAGCCAGAGCCAAAGCTAGAGCAAGAGCCCGCCACCAGCACCACCACCACCTTTACCACCACCATCATCATAGCCAACTCCAACAACGTCAGAATTTGTGTGTGGCGCAAATTGTTGTGTATACCGATTTTCATTTTTCCATGCTGTGTTGTTTACTTACACAAACGAAATTTTCTTTGATTTCTTCCATGTTAAATTCCAAATAAATTATAACTGAAACATAAATAAAATTCAATTAACGCTCAAATTGTTGTTAATGTGTTAATGTGACGCCAACAACAATAACAACAATAACAACGTATAATCGTTGCAACTCCTTGTGACTCTGTAATGTGCGCTATGGTAATGCAGTTGGATACGAAAGTTCGCATGGTCACATCCTCCTCAAACGACAACAGCGGTAGCGGCGGCGGCAACAACGGCGGTGCGAGTGGCGGTGGCGGTGTTGTATCAGTGCCCGTATCATTGCCAATCGGTTCGATGATAACTGGGACAGCCTATAATGTGATTACGCCCGATCAGCTGCCGCACTTTAAACCGGTGTTGTGCGTCGACAACAATGGTTACCTGTCCGGCAGCACGGTCAGCATGGGCGCTGACCTAAAAACGATTGTCATACAGCAGCAGCAACAGCAAACGCAGACGAGCGTCAATAGTAACGCCGGCAACACAAACACCACCGCCACAAATACCATTGGACTGAATCACGATGGCTCTGGTAGCAATAATAGCCATGACAGCATGAACACACTGGAACATGCTGCTGGCGGCGGTGCTGGGAACACAACTGGCTCCACCGGCTGGGCGGAAACAACATCCAGTACTCAGCACATGGAGGTCTTCCCTATACGCTGTAAAACCACTTCCGCCGAACTATATCGCAGCAAACTTGGCTCTGGAGGACGAGGGCGCTGTGTCAAATATAAAGACAAATGGCATACGCCCAGTGAATTTGAACACGTCTGCGGTCGTGGCTCGAGCAAGGATTGGAAACGCTCCATCAAATACAGTGGCAAATCGTTACAGTCCCTCATTGATGAGGGCACCCTAACGCCACATGCAACCAACTGTAGTTGCACAGTCTGCTGTGACGACGAAGCAGGTGAGTCAGGTGAGAGAAGCTACTTAAAAACAACAAATATAAATAACCGCAAGCCCCATTTCAATGTTCCAAAATAAACTTTAAAGACATTTCACTGGTCACTCGAAATGCCATATGCCCGCGGCACAAAATTTTTATCATTTGAAATGTATGTGCTTCGACAAGCCCATCAAAACAAGTATTGATATATTGCATAGGGAAATCGAATTAGGGATTGAGATATCTGTTCAGCAGGAATTCAAATCACAAGATATATGTACATTTAAAACCATATAATATGGGTTCTCTAATACTTGACAGCAATCCCATTAAGTTATATTCAATAATTATATTCTTAATTTGTCTATTTGAAAATCTCCTATATGAATTTAGTTAAAAGCTACAGCATTCCTCTACAAATTGAAGGATAAACCCAATTTAAACCTATATAACTTCATCCTAAAAATGTAGCAATTAAAAATAGTAAACCTCATTGAATCTGATATGTAGTCAGGCGATCCTGTCGTATACACTCGATTTATTGATATATTACTTTTGATCTTTGTAGCTTCTGGTCCTGTACGTCTATTCACACCTTATAAGCGACGAAAGCGAAATCAAACCGAATTGGATGTGGAACCTGGGCCCAAACGCAAGCGCAATTCACATAGCAACAATAATAATAACAACAATAGCAACACTAACAACAACAATACAAGTGGCAGCAGCATCAACAACAACATCAGCAACAATATGGACCCAACGCAAGCCACCGCCACCAGTGTTGTGGATGATAACAACATGTTCTTAGCGGAAGACAACATAACGTCCAAGGATGAACCATGGGCGGCGCTCAATGACAGTTTAGACACCTCCACCGAGCTGGTTGACCAAACGCAAATGGCCAATCCGTATGAGCGCGAAACGTTTGTGGTAAACATTAACGATACGGGCTCCATTGCCGTACTAGATGGTAGTCAATCGATGAAGAACATCGAACACGTCTACTGCACCATGGTAAAGGCAACTAACGATTTCAAACGCCTGCTCAATGACCTTAAGCAGAACTACGAGCGTCGGATCGAGGTTCTACAAAAGGAACGCGATGCAGCGGTCTCTGCGATGCGTGTCCAGGTCCACACAGACATCGATGATCCCAACATATCGGGCTCATTGCATGGCAACGAGATCATATCGGCGAAGAAGGTAGCTACAAATAAATCCCAGCTTATATAAAGCCCTATTTAATATTTAATATTTCTACTTTTATAGTGCGCCAACTGCAACCGGGAAGCGCTGGCCGAGTGCTCGCTGTGTCGAAAGACGCCGTACTGCTCGGAGTTTTGCCAGCGTAAGGATTGGAATGCTCATCAGGTGGAATGCGCAAGGAATCCACAAACGACAACGCAACAGGTCATGTTATTGATCGATGATCAGTCCTAAGCAACGTAACGAATTGTACATACAAATTTTACTACTAATTAATATATGATTATGCAAGGCTCCTATCCCAATCAGATAAAACAGATTCCTTGTCCAACCAGTAGACGAGACCCCTCTCCCAATATCCTTAGCAAGCCCTCCCATTAGACTTATGTCCTATTATAATGTAATTCTTAAAGTATATATAACTATATAAATATATATATGTATATATATTTATATATACATTTTATTATCGACCGTAGAAAAAAAAGAAACGAAAAGAAACAAAAAAAATCCAAAAAAAGAAAGAAAGAAAAAGTAATCAGTAAATTTGTAGCAGGCGTAAATCAAAGCTAGCGTTCATAATGAACAACTTGACATAGCGTAAATGGGAATGCAACAAAATCCGAAACAACTTTACCATGTAATTCAATTTAAATTAAATTAATAAATAGTTGCAAAGCGCATAGCATAACTAACAAAGGTCCCACAAAAAACAAAAAAATATATATATAAATAAATAAATAAATAAATGAATTAATTAATTAAAATCAAAAGGCAAAATCCCTCGAAAGAAATCCCCCCATTCCCTTCTCTGCTTGACAACTTTTTGCATAAAACAAAAGTATAAAAGTAAAAAATAAAAATAAAATAAAAGTATAAGAAGGAATAAAACAAAACAAAAATAATACGAATCAACCAAAAGCGAGAGAATAAGCGGAAATACAATACATATTCGTCTATGTATACATTTTTCATTAGACACTAAGCACATAGTTAAACTTTTAACATTTTACGATTATAATTTTATGGATCTACTGCCCGTCGTTACAAGCATCCAATAAAGATTTCAAAACAAAACAAAACAAAAATAAAATAAAAATAAAAACAAAACGATGTGAAGAAAAACCAAACAAAACCCACAAACATTTAAATTTAATCGAGATGAACATTTAATTAATAACTAATTACATAGTTACGTGTAAAAATTTCTGTGACGTTGCAGTACTCTCTCCTGAATTCCTTTGTAAAGTTTATTGAGTCCCCCCCCTAAGAAGCTGTAACAATTTCTAGTAGTCTGTAGTTCATATGCAAACACATTCATATATACTTATGTATGTAGTATATATATAAATATATATATCTAAACAACTAGCTATATATTCCAGTTCACACACGCACACATACAACGAGTACACCCACGAACAAGAAGTTCAATGGCTATTTAGCAGATATCAGTTACAGTCCGTTGATTCTACTCCGATTCGTGGCGATTTTGAAATCTTTTCAGATGTCTGTAACGGTTAATTCTTTCCAAATTACAACCACAAAAACACGCGATACTCAACACCAATACAACAGAACCAGCAGATACAGAGTGCGAAATATCAAAAGAGATGAATGATAAGAAAAGAAAAAATATATATACTTACATTTAAATGTACAATCCTTACTTTTTGTCGAAGTTATTTTTGTTCTTTTCATTTTTGTGCTTTTACTGTATTGACAGGTAAGTAAATCTTCAGTGTTTTTTTTTTTTCAGGTCCTTCCATGTACAGCGTTTTGCCCAGCCAGTCTTGTAACATAGCATACTTTTTGGATCGCACTTATAGAACGCCATCATAGACGCTAATTGAATTGCTTTGCTCTTATAAATTGGTTCACACTGATTTCCGTTTGGATTTTCTGGCAATACAATCTGACAGCTCAACTAACCTGTCTCACTTCACAGTGTAGTCCTGTGGTGAAATTTGATTTCACCATGCTCGGACAGCATTATCTAACATTCCTTACCTTTTGTATATAATTAAAAATACATTTATATAATTTAGTTGTTAGTCAATATTATGCACATGTTTCATTTATTATTGCATTTTGCATTACATATTATTAATATGCTTATTATTATAGTCTATTACCAAAAATAATTTCTTAAAACTTGTTTACTCGTTTCATTTATTTATAGGTATGCTTTAATTACTTTAAGTTTTGCTCGGGTAGATTCTTTCTTTAAATTATTTTTTGTTTTTCGTTTTGTTTTAGCTGTAGTATATATTTCGATTTAATTTGCTTGCGTACCAGCGATAAATTTTGTTCGAAAACTCACGAAACTCCAAGAAACTGTAAGAATAACTACAATAATATTCAGGATTGTAGGAGATAAGGAAATTTCGGGTTGTGTTTGTAGGGGGTGTATACACTGAACGAAACCGACATTTAAATTGCTGTAGTTTTCTTTTCGTGGTTAGTTTAGTAACTAATTTGTGTGATTGGTACATAGAATAAATGTGGGTGTGTTTCATAATTAATAAATACAAAACATACATTGTAAGTATATTAAATAACGTGCCTAAATATAAAACATTTCACAATTGTCTAAATAATATTTTGGATATACGTACATACATATATATATATATATATATGAATTTGATTAACAAATTTCGCTGCTGCCCAATGAATGAAAACGAATATATAATTTATAAACAATTGCTAAATCGGTTATTCAAGTGCCATATTTAAAAACACAACGATTTTCAATGGGGGAGTATTAAACAAAGCCAAAGACAGTGGTGAATTAGTTAATTTAAGCATTTTAACTTAATTTTAGGCGCAAAACATTTACAAATACAATACATCAATATTTTTCACTTTTCTTGCGTTTGCTCTGTTTTGTTTTGTTGCTCTTCGTTTTTAGTTTCTTTTTTTTGTTTGGTTTTTGTTTGTTTGTTTTTTTTTTTTTTTTTTTTTTGGAATCACAAATGTTAGCTATAGTATTTAAATACACATGTAGGTAAGACATTCAAAATGAAAATTAAGTTTTATAGCGATTGAGAATGCTCTTGATGATGGTGTTAGAGAGACTACGGTTGCAATTGCGGTTTCTGCTGCTCCTGCAGATGCAGCTGTTGCTGGTGGTGGTGTTGTGAGTTGTGGTGGTGGTGGTGGTAATGATGGTGGCAAAGTGTGGCTACCGGCAAGCTGCGCAGCTTCATTCCAAATTTCGCACCTCAAAGCGCTTGTACGTGTAATTAATGAAGACCCAATCCTTGGCAATTTCACCGCCCTGCGGTACAGGTGCCGAAGCTGAACAACAGAAATAAGAATATTGGAACAGTTTAATAATTTAGAACCGACACGTAAATTGATTACACTTACGTATCTCCAGCGAGACATCAGGAAACTCATCAAAATTGGACGTATCGTCAATGGAGCGCACTTCAACGGGTATTGCAGCTGGCCTCTCGCGAATATGTTCCCAGTCGACGCCGCGAAAGAACGGCACCGACTTTAGATCCTCCAATCCTCGTTGCGAGCCCAAGCGTCGATCGGCCTCGCAGCAGAAATTGATGATCGTCTCTTTGGCCTCCTCCGATATGGGTATTTCGGGCGGAAATATTAACGTCTCGCGCCAATTCATCACCTTGCGATACGTGTCCTGTGGGTTGTCCGAACAGAATGGCGGATATCCCATTAGCATTTCGTACATGATTACGCCCAGGGACCACCAATCGCATGCAGGTCCATAACCGGTTTGCAGGAATACTTCGGGTGCTATATAATCGGGCGTTCCCACTGTGCTATAGGCTAGAGCTCTACGATTTCGTTTCCAGGACTCCGCTCGTCGCTTCGAATCCATAGGACTGCACAAGTTCAATACAAATTACAACTAATTTCATATGCTATTTTGGTTCCTTAATTTCACTCACCTGGCACAGGTGCCAATAAAATCGGATGGTTTCGCCTGCGATAAGTCACGATAAAAGTCCGTGCGATGTGACTTCTTCAAGCCCGTGCACAATCCGAAATCTGAGAGCTATACAAATAAATTTTATAATTAATAATATGCTTGTATACGATATTGATACTGGTATTACCTTTAGATGCCCTCGCGCATCCAGCAGCAAGTTATCTGGCTTAATGTCCCTGTGTATGAAACCTAGCTTATGAATCGAATCGATCGCTAACGCCGTTTCACTTATATAGAATTGTGTGCACTCCTCGGATAGCGTGTCCTTCTTCATTAGGAGCGTCATCATATCACCGCCAGGCAAGAATTCCATTATCAAATATAAATTGACCTGGTCCTGTGAAGCATTTGAAAGAGGGCAAATAGGTTAATTGAAATTGAAAATGAAATGCAAGATAAATATTAAAAGAAATAAATTAAATTGAGAAACTTATATAAACACTTAATATATATGTGAGTAATATAATAAGAATAATCTTAATTCTTAATCAAAATATGAATCATGAATTTTTGTCTTTTTTCCCACCTTCTACATAAGTTATACTTGAAAATGTCATAATGTAACCTGTTTGTATATAAATGCACTTCAAAAATGCTAAATGTATACGAAGCTGCGAACAAATATTGTTGATTTCTTTATTATTATGGATTATTTACACACAAATGCACACACATACTCGCGCACACATACACACTTGCATATGCAGGTCTGTATTTGCGTGAAAACTTTCACCAAGAACAAATCAAAACAACAACAGCAACAACAGTAACAGCGATAGCAAACAACAACAAAGCGCAGACCATATGATTTGACAAGCGCTTTTGCGCTTGTATTGGTTTATTGATTTTCAACTGCATGTCGTTTGCGATATTGGGTTTTGATTGCACTCTTACCTGAAAACTGTAGTACATCTTGACCACCCACTGGTGATCAGCTTCAACAAGAACATCGCGCTCAGCGCGTACGTGTGCCACCTGCTCCTTTTCGAGCATGTCCGCTTTCCGCAAAACCTTCATCGCGTACACATGTCCCGTATCCTTTTTTTGCACTAATCGCACCTCGCCAAAGGCACCGCGTCCGATGACTTTCAATGCTTCAAAGTCTTCGACACCGAGACGCAATCGCTTAAGACGCAAATATTCCGTCTCTTTTTGCGCATGCTGTAAGCGTTTCTCCTGACGCTGTGACTCTGTTAGACTTTCGTCCTTCAGCTGCGCCTCTAGTTTGGCCAGGCGCTGTTTTCGCTCGCCGTATTGTGTCACCAAATTGCTATAATAATTTTCTAGCGTCACCTTGGCCTTGGTGGCTTTGTCCAGTGTGTGATCGCTGAAACGTATGGAAGAGCCATCCGTGTCCGTTCTGCTGCTCATCATCTAAACTGTGTGTGTTGCTGATGTTGCTGGCGTGTGTTTGTCTCTGTATGCGTGTCGTGGAGTTTAGTGTCCTTGCACGAATTAAGCACTTGCTTAAAGCAGACACACAGCTTGTAGTATTGTATTGCCTTTTTTCCTTTGTAATTTATTAAATTGCTGCCTCTCTTTCGTGTTTCGTTATCGTTGTTCTTTCTTATTGTGCTTAGGGTTGATATCCATGCAATTAATCGAATGTCTTTCAATCGAATGGCATGGGCTCATTTTTGATAAGAAGTTCAGTATTTTGTAAATAATATATATGCAGTCACTCTTTTAAAAAATCGATAGCGATAGATATGTCGATAGTAGCGGTCATCAGCTGAGTGTCAATTACCTTTTGTTGCAAAATATGTTTTTATTTCATTTAATTAACGCGCATAAAATAATAAAATGGCGCGGACAACTGACTTTACGGACCTCAATTTTCAATGCTTACTGTTGATATTCAAGTTACTGCATAACTTAGAGGATCAAGTCAGTTTGGCACTTTGCTGTCGCAGATTTCGCGATGCATTCGCCTACCTGCACCGCCAACGATTCGAAGAAATAGTGGATAGCGACATAAAGCTTCGTAATTTAGACAATTGGCGTGCCTTTTTGTGGATGTGTGGTGCCAATGTCAAAAGGTTAACTTGCTATCGCGACGATGATCATCCGCTGCAAATATTGTCGTTGGTGTCAAAATTTTGCGTCCGCTTAGAAAGCATTACGCTGCGCAATGTTACGGTGGTCAGGGCACAGCCGTATTTGCTGAAATTAACGACGTTGGAAAAAGTTTACGTACGTAACTACAAAAGTACCAGCATAGATTTAATTAAATGTATGAAGCTGAAGCTGCCCCACATACAATATCTTGGATTGGAATGCTTTGAGCGCCGGGAATGTAAGCTTTGACGAAAATTAGATTCTGCAATGCTTCAAGATATTTAATTTTTCCATAACTTACAGTGCAAGAATTACGTCACTTCATCAACTTGAAGGAGCTTCAAATGTACGACGAGGTAACCGCGTCCGATTTCATTGCCATCACCAAGTCTATGAGAAATTTGCGTACACTCCAACTGCGAAATGCCAAGAAATTTTTAACTACAAGTGCGCTTAAGCAACTGGCCATTAATTGTCGACAGCTAGTTAAGTTCAGCTTTCAGGACAGCGATGCAGACCTGACAGCCTTGTCGATGTTTCCCAACTTACAATATCTTCAACTTTATTGTCCAGATAATCAGAAAACGCGTTTGTTGAAAACTTTGGGCAAGTGCGCTACGAATTTGGAATTTCTGATTTTGCAACGTAAGCAATGGATCGACGAGGAGCAGGCGCAACGCATTGGTTCAATAAAAACACTAAAATGGCTTGTGTGCAAGCCTCGTAATGATCGTTGCGTGGCCCATCTGGCGAATCTTACTCAATTGGAATGCCTCTCATTGCAATGCGCCCGAGATATTGGCGAATCGGAGCTTTTGAATCTAATCCGTAATAACGAACAGTTGCGTTACCTGAACATCTGCTATTGTCTGGGTATAACAGATGCCTTTATTGTGGACTTGCTTAGCATCTTGGCTAAGCGACGAGCGCAACAGCCGTTAGTTCTTTATGCGGCAGCAACGGATATTAGGCACGACATCATTGAGAGAGTGAGTAACTGGCGTAAGCAGTGTCATCCCTGATTTCGACTAATTTTGATTTGTTTATTTTCAGCTACCAACCGATTTTGCCTCCAAATTGCTGATCTTATACTTTGAGTGTAGTCAAGGGATGCATTCCAATGAACATTATTACAGCGACGAACCAGAATTCGTCGCGTAATTTCGCCTAGTCCGATAAGCTTATATACATCATTATGCATTCGCATAAGAGAAAACCAATAAGCTGTTCGTATACCAAATGATATATTTAGATTTTTATAAAAGTATTTAATATATCTATTCACTTCTGTTATATTACACCACTGACCAAACAACACATAGACTAGACATGTAGAACAAAATTTTCTACAGCTCGAAACTGTTAAGTTGGTCGACCACTATACTTCGTATTTGCTCGGCTCTGTCGCTGGAGGTTCGAGCAGAGAAAATACTGCACGACAAAAACAGTGCGCTGCGAGCGCTCAACCGAAATGGTCCCGTTCCCATATGAAGCACAGCTATGTGTTATTTGTCCTACACGCTCTCTCTCAGTCCCTCTCTCTCGCTCTCTATGGTCTCTGAAATCATCACCCTCAGCAGCTCACAAAAATTGAAATTTTTGTTCGCGACGATCTCAGCTCTTTCCTTTTGAGTGAAGGGTATACCGAAATCTTTAAAGCGTTGGCCACGCTCATACAAAATATTGGCGTTTTCATGAATATTTCTAGGAAGGGTATGGAAGCGTTGAGGCGCATAAAGAATATGATTTGGCGACAAGCATGCACACACACATTTACAGTCCCTTACTACGTGTGTGAGCATTTGTATGCCAGTGTGCGAAGCTCTTGCTGCCTGTAGCAATTTTAACGTCCAGCATTTGCATTTGGTCGATCTTACGGACTGTCATAACCACTTCACACAGATGTGCTATGTGTGAACATACATATGCATGTATGTACATCAGTAGATTTATTTATTATTATTGCTAATCATATTTATAAGTGTGTGTATATCCATCAAATACTATAATTATATATAATTAAAATTATTTTATACACATTTTCAACCGAAAAAATTATCGTGAAACACTATAGGTTTTTTTGCTTTGCAATACATGAAATACACATGTCATATTATACTCAAGCTGTACTCATTATTGCCGACATTTTCTGATTAAGTCATAAAGGCCCATTTTACAGTCACCCTACGATTCAAACCACACAAAATTTACAAACTACTATGTAAATCCAGAGACAATTATCATCCCATACAAACATACACATATGCAAATGTATGTATGCATGTGCTCACTTCACAAGGCCGACTAACGGCAAGTTTTGGGCTTTACAATTTGCACAGCCTGTTGTGCATAGAAAGAATACATTTTCGCGACGAGCATACACACACACATTAACAGTCCCTTGCTACATGTATGTGCTTTTGTGTGCGTGGGTCGCCAAACTCAATTCTTTCTCAATATTTTCGTCAATTGTCAGTTAGAGTCCCGTTTTACATGCATGAGGCATTATGTGTTAGTATGGGAAACTATTCTTGCTGCCTGTGGAATATTGTAAGTGTGTATGTTCTTAATACGTGAACATTGGCTTGTGCTTGCCACGGTCTGTATATGCATGTGTATGCGATGGGATGATAATTGTCTCTGGATTTAGTAGTTTGTAAATTTTGTGTGGTTTGAATCGTAGGGTGACTGTAAAATGGGTCTTTATGACTTAATCAGAAAATGTCGGCAATAATGAGTACAGCTTGAGTATAATATGACATGTGTATTTCATGTATTGCAAAGCAAAAAAACCTATAGTGTTTCACGATAATTTTTTCGGTTGAAAATGTGTATAAAATAATTTTAATTATATATAATTATAGTATTTGATGGATATACACACACTTATAAATATGATTAGCAATAATAATAAATAAATCTACTGATGTACATACATGCATATGTATGTTCACACATAGCACATCTGTGTGAAGTGGTTATGACAGTCCGTAAGATCGACCAAATGCAAATGCTGGACGTTAAAATTAGTGATGGCACGATTAATCATATGATACGCAATAATCGATTATTTTGTTTCAATTCACGATTTAATTGTATCGCAAAATGGGTTTTGAATAATCGAGATAATCGATGATTTGCTCAAAAAATCGCATCGCTGTAAGCAACATTGGCGCGCAAAAGTTAGTGGCGAAGCGTCATTATGGCACCAAAACTAAGTAAAGTGTGGAGATTTTATTCAAAATTAAATGACACGGATGTGAATTGCCAATTGTGCCAAAAACAATTGAAGTATTGTAAAAATACAACCAGATATAAATGAAAGTTTAGGAAGCACTAGTGACGGCTCATCTATTAGCGAAGTTGAGTTCGATTTATGGACCCACCACAAGACACTGGCCCACAAAACCAGTAAGAAAGACGGTAACCATTTTCAAATTCAAGACGAGCTCAGTCTTTTTTTAAATGCTCCTGTTTTAAATGCTCCTGTTTTTGATTTGAAGCGTAATGTCGCCAACGCCTGGGAGGAGATGCGTACTGCATACCCTAAGCTATATGTTATAGCTTGTCGGTATTGTTTCTTAATAGGCACTTCGGTACCAGCGGAACGTCTTTTTTCCAAGGCGGGTGCCACATTAACCGAAAAAAGGAACAGGTTAACAACAGAGCATCTTTCACAACTACTATTTCTTAACTCAATTTTAAATAAATAAACATTTATGTATATTCTTTACTGTTCTTGTTGCTATTATTGCTTCTAAAAGGAGTTCATAAAAAAAAATAAAAAAAATAATAAGCGCATTAAAAAAAAATCATTTGATTAATCGATTTTTTCATTTTTCAGCGGTTAATTGCAATTAATCGTTAAAGCACCTAAAATAAATCATATGATTAAATAATCGAACAATGAATTTTTTTTGCCATCACTAGTTAAAATTGCTACAGGCAGCAAGAGCTTCGCACACTGGCATACAAATGCTCACACACGTAGTAAGGGACTGTAAATGTGTGTGTGCATGCTTGTCGCCAAATCATATTCTTTATGCGCCTCAACGCTTCCATACCCTTCCTAGAAATATTCATGAAAACGCCAATATTTTGTATGAGCGTGGCCAACGCTTTAAAGATTTCGGTATACCCTTCACTCAAAAGGAAAGAGCTGAGATCGTCGCGAACAAAAATTTCAATTTTTGTGAGCTGCTGAGGGTGATGATTTCAGAGACCATAGAGAGCGAGAGAGAGGGACTGAGAGAGAGCGTGTAGGACAAATAACACATAGCTGTGCTTCATATGGGAACGGGACCATTTCGGTTGAGCGCTCGCAGCGCACTGTTTTTGTCGTGCAGTATTTTCTCTGCTCGAACCTCCAGCGACAGAGCCGAGCAAATACGAAGTATAGTGGTCGACCAACTTAACAGTTTCGAGCTGTAGAAAATTTTGTTCTACATGTCTAGTCTATGTGTTGTTTGGTCAGTGATTACACTTTAAGTGCTTTACTCGATAACAACGCATATTTCTAAAATAAATTAAGCACCTTTTTAAATTATTTTAAACTGTATTATTGATTACATTTTTATTGCAATGAATGATATATATATATAAGGATTCATATAGGGGAAAAAGGAAAATCGCCACACATGTACATGAAAAACAACAAAAATGCGTTAGAATATCATATATATCAAAATAATTTAAAGTTTATAACTATCATAATGTTGGGTATCGATAAAAACGTAATATGCTCATCCCTAAATTACCAAGTGTTGCAAAACTCCATTTTGCAATCAAAATCGACTGTCCGATAACGATATATGTACATTTGTTTTCGTGTTATTTGTTGTGTCTGAGCAAAGTGAAAATTGCGAAGAAACTTGCGAAATAAGTGCGTAAAAACACATTTTAAAAGCCGCAACGATGCTTTCGTTGTTGCAGGAGAAGCGACCACTAAAGCGCACACGTCTGGGGCCGCCGGATATCTATCCGCAAGACGCCAAGCAGCGCGAGGACGAATTGACGCCCACCAATGTGAAACATGGCTTTGCAACGACGCCACCGCTGACTGACGAATTCGGAACAGCGCACACTTCGAATGTGAACGCTAGCAAAGTGAGCGCGTTTTTTAGCGGCGTGCTAGCCAAAAAAGAGGAGCTGATGACACTACAAGACACGGTACGAAAGAAACAGCAAATTAATTGCAAGGACAACTTTTGGCCGGTGTCGCCGCGTCGCAAGTGTACAGTGGATGCGTGGTTTAAGGACTTGGCTGGCAATAAGCCGCTGCTTAGTTTGGCCAAACGTGCGCCCTCTTTTAACAAAAAGGAGGAAATCTTTATAACGCTTTGCGAGAACCAAGTCAATATGCAACGAGCCACCTGGTTTATCAAACTGAGCGCCGCATACACGCTAAGTTTTACTGAATCGAAGAACAAAAAGCGCAGCATATATGATCCGGCAGCGGAATGGACAAGTAATATGATCAAGTTTATGAAGGAGCTCTTGCCCAAGTTGCAGGAATATTATCAGCAATGTAAGTAAGAATTAATAATTGTAGAGTGTATCATAACCGTTGCATTTTAGCGCACGATAAGACTGGAATACAAGCGAATGGCAGCAGCAGCTCTTCTACCACTAGCAGTGTAAGCAGTAACAGTAATGGCACTGCGAACAGCAGCAGCAGCAACAACAATAACACCAGCAGCAATAGCAGCAGTGTGGGTAGTGCCACCTCTAACGTCATACCGGTGCCTAGCATGTCCAGTCCACTGCCTCCCATACACAGTCCAGCTAATGGCCAGGCCAGTGCTGCCGGCAATGCTGCAGCTGGCGGCGCTGTGCCCGGAGCATCTGCGCCACCAGGTACAGCGCTGGCTACGTTGGGCAGCTCTGCTACTGGTGGCGCAGCGGGAGCAAACGCAGGTTCCGTGCCACCCGGCTCGAGTATCTCAGGTATTGGCAGTCAGTTCGAGGATAGTCGCAATGCATTAAAATACTGGAAGTATTGCCACCAATTAAGCAAGTACATGTACGAGGAGTCGTTGCTTGATCGCCAAGAGTTTCTTAATTGGATATTGGATCTGCTAGACAAGATGCGCACACAGGCCAGTTTCGATGAGCACCTAAAGAAACTAGTGCTGAGCTTTGCATTGCAGTATATGCACGACTTTGTCCAGTCAGAGCGGCTGTGCCGTAAGATGGCAAATCTAGTGGCCAAAAAGCTGGCTCAGCTACTCAATGCGGCTGTTGAACAGCAGCAACAACAACAGGCGGTAATCAAGTCACAGGCCATGGAGATAGATGGGGCCGATGAACAGCAACAGCAACAACAGCCAAATATTGATCCGTATGAACAGGCACTTCATGAATATATGAACTGCCCGCATCATCGTGACATTATTCTGTATTTGAGCACCATACTGCAGGTGATTACCATCGAGTGTCCCACGGCGTTGGTGTGGAGCGGTATAGCAGCACATCGTGCGCCCTCATCCCTGGTAGGGAGCCCCCTTGATCATTTGCCACTGGCTCCCTCGGTTTTGCCAATGCCTTCTCGTTGTCCACGCACCAACCACGAACTGCGCCGACAGCTACGTGCTGCCGAGGCGGAGATTGTATTGCGCACACAGCACGCAGAACAACGCTGGTTCGCTTCAAAGTGGCTGAGCGCTGGAAAGAATCATTATACCACTGTGCTTGCAACGTTGGATCACCTGGACACGCACTGCTTTGAGCGCATGGATCAGTGCAATTCAATCGATACGCTCTATGCACACATATTTCCACCACAAAGCACACATCTTCGCCGCCCCGAGGAGGATCCACAGCAGCAACAGCAGCCGCGTCCGCCATACGAGCCAAAGCAGGACGCGGATACGGTGCGTATCCTTTGCGAGTGGGCGGTATCCAGCCAGCGTTGGGGAGAGCATCGAGCCATTGTAGTGGCAATTCTACTGGACAAGCGTCAGATTGATGTAACTAGTACGCCGGCTGATCAATGTGGCGATAAAGAGGATAAGGATTCACTGGCCTCTGGTGCGGGCATTATTGATGGCCTGCCCGTATTTCAGCACGTTCTAATGCACTTTCTGGATCACGATGCGCCCGTTTTGGATGAACATAATAGCACTCCACAGCAGCGCACCGAGTTCACCAATTTAGTACAGCTGTTCAGTGCTCTTATACGTCACGATGTCTTCTCGCATAATGCGTACATGCATACGCTAATCTCTCGTGGTGATCTTCTCTTGGAATCGATGCTTGTGCACAAGACAACAGCGAAAAGCTCACCACCGCCGCCCGCGCCGCCGCCTCCCAATAGTAGCGCAACTACTCACGGATTTGATGACGACGGTTTCGGGTCAAGCATCGGTATTGACTTCAAGCACAATGAGTTCGATGACTCCAACGTGGATGATGATCTGGATAAGCTGGTGCAAAATATTAAGGAAAAGGGACAACAGCACGAGGCTCCTGATAGTCCAAAAATTGGACCACCTGGCGACGGAGAGGGTGGCGTTGACACTCCCGCAACTGGCGTCAGCATATCCAGGCACTACGTGTACACCAAGCACTTTCCCATACCGCAGGACGATCCCAGCATGTCTAGTTACAGCAGCGAAAGCAATCAACGCTATATATTGCTATACGGCGTAGGCAAGGAGCGCGACGAAAAGAAGCACGCGGTTAAGAAAATGTCCAAAGAGATTGGCAAACTCTTCACTAAGAAGTTCAGCATAGATGTGGCCGAAGGCGGCAAGGTGAAGAAGCACTCACGCAATGAGTTCAACTTTGAAGCCACTACAGCCAAGTGTCAGCAAATGGCCTACTTTGATCAGCATGTGGTGACCGCTCAGTGTGCGGCCAATGTTCTGGAGCAACTGAATGGCTTTGCCCTGGGCAACAACAATTATTTGCCTGTTCAGGAGCACGTTGCATTTCTATTCGATCTAATGGAACTTGCGCTTAACATTTACAGTCTGCTCGAGCTGTGCGATAATTTGCTTAAAGAATTACCCGAGGTGGAACATCAGTTGCAGCAGAAGAAGTCAAATATGGTGCGTAGCTATACCACCTCGCTGGCCCTCTACATTGTCAGCATACTGCGACGTTATCACAGCTGCCTGTTGCTCTCGCCCGAGCAGACGGTGTCTGTCTTTGAGGGACTTTGTCGCACCATACGTCATGTGAGCAATCCCAGCGAATGCAGCTCCGCGGAACGTTGTATACTTGCCTATCTAAGCGATCTGCACGAGTCGTGCATTCTGCTGCAGGGTAAGGAACAGGCAGCCGAATATTATCAACAGCTGAACTGCATCAAGCGCTTCAAGGATATCTTCAATACGCCCGAACAGCTGAGGTGAGTTACTTGATGAGAATTGCTCATCCGAGAAATGTAATCATTCCCTGAAATTTACAGCATGGCTCCGCAAGGATACAATCCGCAGCTGTTGCAGGAGCTGTTTGTGGCGCCGCGACGTGGTGGAAAATTGGAGTCTCACTGGCTGCGTCAGCTGCACGAATCCCCTGCCAACGTTTACAGCTTTGTGTCCAATGCCGTCATCGCCGTCTGCCGGGAAACGGACAACGAGCGTCTAAACGATGTAGCGCTCGCCTGCGCTGAGCTAACCGCCAGCTGCAATGTTCTCTCTGAAGAGTGGATCGCGGCCTTGCAGAGCTTGTGCAGCGGCAGCAAGAGTCCAAGATATCCACATCTTGGGGCTCAAGTGGACATTGGCCAAAGCAAAACGCACAATGCGCTGGCCGTCTTCGTATGCATTCTTGTGGCTCGACATTGCTTTTCCCTTGCGGATTTCGTTAGTAAATTTGCGCTGCCCACTCTGGCGCGTTCGGTTAGCGGCGCAAGTGGGGGAGAACTAAGCGTGGATGCGGAAGCAGGCGCAAGGCTCACCTGTCATCTAGTACTAAAACTGTTCAAGACACTGGAAATCCCACAGCCGGGCATGTATTCGGTCAGCACATCCCCCAATCCACTGCATGCAGTTGGAAATGATTTTAGCATACGTCTGAGCTGTGATCGTCATCTGCTTGTGGGCGCACACAAAACCATTCCGATTGCAGCAGTTTTAGCTGTGCTTAAGGCCATACTCATTGTGGTGGATAATGCGGCGCTCAAGACGCCGCTAGGTGCCAGCGGCTTAGGCTCCTCCGGGAGTGGCAGTGCCTTTGGCAGCGGTAAACGCAGCGGTTTCAATACGCCTGTGCATCCTGGGAGCACACCCAAGAGTAACGAGCAACGACCGGCAGACCTCAGCCAAATTCTGGGAACCAGCGATCTGCAGCTAGGCAGCCTGGGCAGTGAACAGGAGTCCCTACAGCAGCCAACTGGCAGCAGCTTGGCGGGCAACGAGCAAATCTCACTGCTGGAGTTTGCGCAGGCGGTTCTCAAGCAGATCTGTGCACAGGAGCATGTGCTCGAGCGCTGCTTGAAGAACGCTGAGCAGCTATGCGATATGATTATCGATGAGATGCTGACTGCCAAGCAGGCACAGCGGGTGCTGCACATGATCTGCTACCCGGAGGCGGAATTCAATATAATATCAGAACTGGATCAGCGCTTGATGATAGTGCGCATATTGGAGAATTTAGATCAGTGGACTCTGCGCATTTCCTGGCTGGACTTGCAGCTTATGTATCGGCAATCGATGAGCAACAACACATCGGTCAGCAACAACACCGAGCTCAATGTTTGGCTGGACACGGTGGCACGAGCAGCAATTGATGTGTTCCACATGGAAGAGGTGACGCTGCCAGGCGCCCAGAAGCCCATACATAAGCCCAAGCCGTCCACTTGGCTGGTAGCACCGCTCATTGCCAAGCTAACGCCAGCTGTGCAGGGGCGCATCTTGCGCGTAGCTGGTCAAGTGCTCGAAAGCATGAACTATTTCTCTAAAGTGTCCAAATCCGATTGCAACAGCTCTGGCAGCGGCGACGAACGCGAGAAGAGCAACAGCTGTCACAGTAGCAATAGCTACGGCGCTGGCGGCAGCATGGCGACACGCAACAAGAAGATGCCGCTCAACTATCAACCTTTTCTAGGCCTGATACTCACTTGTCTCAAGGGCCAGGATGAGTACAAAGAGAATCTACTTGTGTCGCTCTACTCGCAGCTCTCCCAGTGCCTGCAATCCTTTTCTGAGGTAAATGCGTGTCGGTAACCCTTACATTTTGATTGCTAATATTTGATTCATCCATCTCACAGCTGGATACCATTGGCGGTATCGATGAGCCGCAAGCACGTGAGGAGATTCTTGATGCACTACAGCTGCGCTTTTCGTTGGTGGGCGGCATGTTCGATGCCATACAAAAGAACAGCACTCCCACCACGGACTGGGCTATACTGCTCGCCCAACTGGTCTGTCAGGGTGTCGTAGATCTGAGCTGCAATCGAGAGCTCTTCACCACTGTGGTGGACATGCTGGCCACTTTGGTGCACTCGACGCTTGTCTCCGATAGCCAATCGGAACGTGATGAAAACAAGAAGTTGTATCTAAATTTGATGAAGAAACTCAAGAAAGAAATTGGCGAGAAGAATAACGCTTCGATACGCGTCATACGACAACTTCTACCGTTATATAAGCAGCCCACAGAGGTTTGTTTTCAGTGAAAATTAAAGTCAAGAAATACTTAAAAGCAATTTTCTTTCAGGTCATAGCCTGCGAGCATGCGGGCATGGATACCAAGGGCAATAAGATTTGCGACATGGATAAAAAGCAGCTGCGCATCTCGGATAAGCAGCGCATCAGCGTCTGGGACATTCTAGAGGGCCACAAGAATCCAGCACCGCTTTCATGGGTATGGTTCGGTGCCGTAAAGCTGGAGCGTAAGCCGCTTACGTACGAGGAGGCGCATCGGAATCTCAAGTACCACACTCACAGTCTGGTCAAGCCCAGTAGTTATTATTATGAGCCCTTGCCGCTGCCACCGGAGGACATTGAGCCAGTGCCAGAGAAGATATGCATCGTAAGTTGTGCAATACGGTCTGTAATTTGTCGAGTAACTAACCGAACATACTTTTGCAGAAAGATGAAATGATGAAGGCCGATACGCCCTCGTCGGTGGATCAGTCACCCAGCGCTGTAGTTGGTGGAACTGGGCGTGGTCGTGGCAAAGGCACCACGACGCGCAAACGGAAGCCAAAGGTTTCAAAGACGCCGCCAGTGGTGAATACGCAACAGCAACAGCCACAGCTGGCACCACAACCCCAACAGCCGCCCAATGTGCAGCAGCAGCAGCAACAACAGCAAATGCAGCAACAGCAGCACATGCAACAGCAGATGCAGCCCAACCAGATGGGGCAGATGCCCATGAATATGCAGGTTCGTGTCATTAAATGTAACTGAAAACTGAAACTGGGCAACAAATTGCTTCGATTTTCCCAACTAGATGAATATGCAACAATTCGGGCCCAATGCCATGATGCAGCAACAGAATGCACTAATGCAGCAACAGCAGCAACAACAACAACAGATGCAACAAATGGGTCCAAATCAAATGCAACAGCAGCTGAACGTGGGCGGCAATGGGCAACCGAATACACAGATGAACTTTATGCAAGGACCAGGACCCGGTGGACCGCAGGGCATGTCTGGCCAACAGCAACAACAACAGCAGTGGCACAATGCGCCCCAGCAGCCGCAGCAGCAACCGCAACAGTATCACAATCAGTATCAGCATCAGCAGAACATGCAAAGTAAGTTGCTCTGGAATACCATTCAGATTTGGGTAGTTAACAATTTGTTGTACTTGTAGTGAATCGCATTGAGCGACCGCCGCTGAATACAAACTCGAAGCAAGCACTGTCGCAGATGCTGCGACAGCGGCAGCCGAGCTCATTCCAGCAGCAACAACAACAGCCACCAGGCGGATTTAATCCCATGCAGCAGCAGCCACAACAGCAGCAGCAGCAAGGACCGCAGCAGCAGCAAATGAATGCACAACAGCTGCGGCAACAGCAGCAGCATCAACAAATGAATGCACAACAGAATCCGCAGGCAGCGGCCGCGTTTAATGCCATGCAACAACAACAGCCGAATGTACAGCAACAGCAGCAAATGAATCCCAATCAGCAGCAGCTACAGCAGCAGCAACAACAGCAGCAACAGCAATTCATGCGCGGCAATATGCGCGCCATGGCGCCAAATCAAATGGGTGGCATGAATATGGTTGGTCAAGGCATGCCGCAGAACCCGATGATGCAGCAGCAGCAAATGGCCCAAGGAATGGTGGGCATGGTGAATCCAAACTCTAATCCGATGATGCAAGGCGGCGGAGCAGGTGGCAATGGTGGTGTTGGTGTTGGCGTGGGCGTTGGTGTTGGTGCTGGAGGCAACAATCCTAATATGGGCATGAGCGGCATGCCACAGCAAGGCATGATCCAGCAACAGCAGCAGCAGGTACAGTTCCAAAATTTCCAAAATCAGTATCAACAGCAGCAACAGCAGCAAGGCATGCAGCAGCAAAGCGGTGGCGGAGGCGGTGTTGGTGTGGGCATGACGCCGAATCAACAGCAACAGCAAGCTGGCCTTATGAACAACTTCAATCCTCAAATGCAGCAGGCACAACGTAACAATCCAGACTTTATGGCAGCAGCGGTAGTTGCACAGCAGCAGCAGCAACAACAACAGCAGCAACAGCGTGGAGTGCCTGGTGGTATGATGGCCGGAAATCGTGGCCAATATATGAACCAAGCGCCCAATGTGACCATGACTAACATGATGGGACCCGGACCGGGTGGTGTGGGGGTCGGGGTTGGACAGGTACCTCCCTATGGACGCCAGCAGCCAACCGGTGGTGGCAAGCCGGGCGTATTGCCGGCACAGCAACAATTTCAGCAGCAGCAACTTCGTCACCAACAAATGATGCAAATGCAGGGCATGGCCGGTGGCGGCATGGGCGGCGGACCACAAGCAGGTGGGGGTGCGGGTGGTGGCGGTGCTGGTGGAATGGTCCAGCAACAACAGAGCATGAATCAGCAGCAAACTCCCAATTTAGTTGCTCAGCTCCAGCGACAGATGACCAATCAACCGAACATGATGGGACAGCAGCAGCAGTACCCCCATCAGCCGCCACCCTATTAGAATAGATAACTCTAGTTTTGTAAGCCATTAACTTGTGTATGAATATTTATCAATGCGAAATGCAATAAATAATTATTTTATTTTTAAATATTTCGATTTTCCGCGCGCAGTGCTGTCCACCTACTGCGACCAACGATAATCGCGACTATCGATATCAAGGTAAGTGCGAACAGCTGTTCGAGGCTTTGTGTGATAGTATAAGTGGGTGCGTGAGTGAGTGTGCTTAATCGGAAAATTAATATCAGATTTGTTGTAGATTAATTAAAATTAGGTCTAAGTACAAAGTGAAATAGTGCAATACAATCAGTTCCTAAGAATAATACAACATATGCCCACTAATTGGCCGCTATAATAATCCAGTAGACCCAATACAAAAAACAAAAAGTATTTCATTCATTGATCAATGTATTTGTATGTTTAGCATACGAGAAACACAATCAATTCGCTTCCATTTTACACTGGCCACATCAGTATTGTTTGCATTAGTGAAGCAGGTGGACGTTTTGTTTATTGTTAACTGCCAGCGAAAGCAATGAATGAAGCACCTGAACAGAGCAAAAAGCGTCAAAAGACGGTAAGTGTTTGCACCTCATTTTTTGTCAGTTAGCTGCATATTTGAACAAATGGGCCAGGGAAATAATGAAACCCCTACCCAAAATCCGACGAAAGTTATATTTGAATAGCTGCCGCATCGGACAGGCGGTTTTAATGCATTGCCCTATCTTTTGTTATGTACTTCGTACAGTTGGCCTAAACGCTCCCAGAACGTTATCAAATATTTTCCGCATAATTGTTTCCACTGTCGAAACACACACGTAATACCTATTCTGTATAAAAATTGTTTCAATGGAGAGGGTTAGCTTTATTTACCCTTTGGTATCTAACAGCAACAAAAGTAGTCATATATATAAAATAGCCCAAAAAGATAAGAAACTAATTACAAAAAAAAAAAAAATAAATAAAATAAATAAATGGAAAAGACACACACTTATCAGACGCTTAATTACAGCCTGAAGTGTGTTAAGAAACGGTATAATATGTGTATAATTTAAACAAATGTTATGCCCCACCAACAACTTGTTGACTTTGCAATAACACAAAAAAAGCAAATGTAGAATTTACGTAGAAACAGAAGAATAGTAGCTTGAAAAACAATAATTAAATTCGTCCCATATGGATACTTGAAGAACCACGTGTTTCATTTGTAAACATGTTGAATAAACATATAATTTGATAATAGCAATAACAATACTTGATTAATGTGTTAAATTATTATTATTATATAGTACATTTCGGTAGTCTGCCCAAATTTAAACTTATTTCTTCATTTAGTAAATCATCAATATGTAGAAAATATTAGTACTCTTATATCGGTATATATAATCTTTAATAATTAAATTTAAAAATAATAAAATTTAAATTCGCGTTTTAGGATAGAGGATATGCAATTTTGAATAGATACTTAAGATAAGTGTATCCCAGAAATGAATCGTAAAGCAATAGGGAAATGTAATCACTTGTAATTTGTATCTCAACAAAATAAGGTGATCTAAATTGTATATATGTACATATATTCATATTTTGGAAACACCATCATATGTAGACGAGGCCTTTTGTCCGTCTGCTATCCGTTTGCAGACAGTTTATTGCCCCAAAGATAAAGTAAACGCAATGTTAAAACTTATGCAATATGCAATCAACTGGTTTTTAGTGCTTGTACACTTGTTTTTTTATGACACACAGACAAACACATTTGTTTAAACTACTTAAAATTGAAAAGAAAGTGTATTTTTTTCTGTGGCCAAAGTAAATATGTTGTGGGCCAACGTAACAAATTGTTAACAACTTGAAATAGCTCTCTGGTTCCCTCTCTGTTTATTTCTCACTCTCCGTCTCAATCTCTCTCACGTTGCCGTTGTTGTTTTTTGTGGAAAACTTGGTCAGCTATAGGTTGAATGACCACTGTAGTAAGCTAATCGGCAAATCTTACTGATTTTGTTGTTGATCTTTTTGTGTATGTAACAATTGTTATTAACTTATATATTTGGATCACGTCTTCAATGTGAAGAATCCAACCATGTTCTTTACTTAATCAAATATATTTCTATACATGTAAAACAATTATTATTGGCTGGTTAGTTCTTTATGTATTATTAATGTGCTAATTTATATTTTTATTTAAAATATTAAAGCCAATAGTTACCAAAATAAAGTTCAAAATTTTAGCATTTATATAAAAATTAAAAATAAATCAAATAATAATTATTTATTCTTGCATATACAACCTTTTTCCCCGGCTCAGTTCTATCTATCATTTTGATTGATGCTTGATCATGTTCTAATCTTACTTAATTCCCGGGTACTTATAAACTCATCGCAAATGGCATTATTGTTATTCCAGAGCATTTACTAGTCTTAAAGGATTTATACTTTCTGTTTATATGTCTTTACATCATTTGTTTTTTTTTTATTTTTTTTTTTTTTTTGCTTTTATTTCGCTGCATGACTTACCCAACGAAGTCGAAGTAAATGCAATTACAAAGTTGCTAGCATGTAAACTTTAATTAATTTAAACGTGAACTTGAAGCATTTGTGCAATTCATACAATCTTCGCTTAGGCACGAGTACTAATTCCGTTTGTAATTACTATTACGTAGTTGAAAACTATAAATCTAAAATGAAGATATCAGTGGTTATTATGCCATTCGCTCAAGTCGTTACGTGAGACTTCATTCAACTTGGCGTTTGAGTTTAGGCATGAATTTGCATAGTTTACACATTTGCTAGAAAAATAGTTATGAATAAAATACAAAAGAAATAGAAATCAATATTAATAAATTTATGGGCATTTTGAGAAGTTTTTTATCTTAATTATTTTAGATTTATAATACAAAATCTGTTAAAAACTTGTTTATATTCGTACTTCATTTTCAAGTTACATTTAATAGAATGCAATCAAAATTTTACAAAATAATATATGTATATATAAAACTTATTTCTTATCAAATCAGTAACTTCCAATGACTTTTCTCATTTTACGAATTGCCATCAAGAGACATTCAGTTTGTGCTTTGGCGAATTCCTTTTCGTGCATATACATATATACATATATAAAATATATATATATATATATATATATATATATATATATATATATATATATATATATATCTGCTTGCCTGTGCTCAGTTACGTTTTCCCACTTTTGACTGCATTTAATCCACGCCACAGCAGAGAAATATCAGTTGCAGTTTTGAGCTTCGTCGAGAAAGTTCAGCGGGTTTTGGCTTTTTTTTTATATTTCTTATATTTTTTCTCATTTTTTTGCGTTGAGGAAAAAAGTCACTTCGAAAACTCTCACCTGTTTAATTATCAGAGACTCGTTGCCTGTTTAGTGTCTGCTTTCTTTTTGTGTGCTATTTGTTTAAGACTCTACGGAAAATGTTTACAAAACGCGCCAATTTGCTCAAAAGTGAACACAAAAATAACAACAACAATAATAATAACAATAGCAATTGTTTATTAAATCATGAAAAGTGCAGTGAGTTGGTAAGTTTTTTTTGTTTATTTTTTAGGTTTCTTTAGTTTTGTTTATATGAATATGTAAACAATTTCTAAATCGTGCCGAAGTCAAGTCGCAAAGGTCTTGACATTGATTACTTTTTAAACTCTCGACCTTTGACTAAAGTACGTGGAATGTTTACAGGTTTGTTATTTGGCTTAATTTATGTAAACTAGCAGATATTCATATACAAATTCCATATACCCTAAGATGAAATACCTATTAATTTAATATAAGTCAATGTACGAGGTATCTTTTAGTTAGGCCACATTGTTTAATGCTTGTTTATTAATTTTGCATTATAAACTATTTGGTTTGCCAATTTAATTTATATGGGGAGAAATTTGTTGGGTAAGCTTGGAATTTGTATTTTATTGCCTAAGTGTAAAAAAGCTAATCGATTTGTATTTATAAAAATGTTCAACAAATATTTGTTAGGTAAATATTCAATTCACTTTTGTTTTCTTATATTTATACACTATTTCTTGCTGAGAATCGTAGTTGAAAGAAACTTGTATTTAAATGATAAAAAATATAATTGTATTTTTAACTATTTAATAATGTCTGAATAATTTAGCAGAAAACTAGAAAAGAAAAAAAAGTATGGACAAATTGTTAAACACTCTTTCATAATACAAGCACAACAAACAGAAAAACATGAACGAAGACGACTGCCTGGCTTGGCAGATAGAAAACCGATCTGAAAACCAGATGGAACCGAGCCGAAAGTCAGACGAGCGTGAAGCACTCGGCTTGACGCTCTTTCTCTCTCAATAGCTCTCGGTGACTTAGTTCGGGTCGGGTCGACATATAACACGGTAAATATTTTATTAAAAACTTTCAGTTTGCTTTCAGCGCTCGTTGCGTGAATATTAAACTGAGATCAATTTCCGTTCGATAACTTAAACATATATCTATTCCATTTCTTCGACCAGTGCTCAAGTGCATCAAATAAACCAAATTCCATTTAGCATCAAGCAGAGAAAGCTAAATCATGCCCAATCCGCCCATTGGATTTTTTCCTCATATCAAAAGAAGGGTATATGGCTTAAGCTGTCAATACGATTTTAGAAATATGCGCTTGCGCATTCTAAGCTGTTTCATAAAAGGAACTGAAGTGATTTGCAAAAAAAATATAAAATGTGTTTAAGAATCAAGTTGACGTTGAGTGTGCCTTGACCTGAATTTAATTGCTATTATAAAACTGAGTTCTGAGATGAAGGTCGACTCTTGTTTACCCCGTAGAAGGTGTAGTTAGACAGTGTTTGAAAGAAAATGTATACATATGTATGTGACAATATTTAATATATAAAAATGAAGCAATGTTTAATAGGAGAAAAGTGATTAATATGGGGAATGTATTTAAGATATAAATAAAGAATATTTTCTAAGCCAAACTGCTTAAAAAATATATCATTTTTCTATTACATACATTTTTTTTTTAATTTTTAATTTTAATTCCTATATAATCTGGAAGAGACTTTCTCTTCTTTCGTGCAAAGCCACTTATTATTTGTCTTAAGGCAAAGGTGTATTCATATAAGCTCCATGGACTGATCGCTCATTGAATGCCTTTGTAATGATTTGCCGACATCTATCTATTGAATATGCACATACATATACACATACACATATGTATATGTTTATATATATCGTATCATTATCTCATATTCCCTCTGTGTAACAGCATTTGCGATTTTTCACACACGAGTTGGCGAGCTGAAGAGTGAGCCCGTCCAAGAGGGTCAACAAACTGTGCAGATTCAGCGAATCGAACGGCACAAATAGCGCCTGAGGGTCAAAATAAGAGCCCCAAACCTCGAGCCGATGTCGGGCATGAATATTAATTTATGTTAATTTCTCCAAATGCCCGCAGCTACGCAAAATTCTATTGTATTGGTATATCAATTTGGCTTTGTTGTCTTTTGCAGTGCCTCCAGGTCGCAACGAATGTGACGGAACAGAAGCACCATGTCACTCGGGAGACGCGGGGCAGGAACTTGGGATTGTGCCGCGGATTTAGGGGCTGCACCGTCTGGCTAACAGGTATATAGCTAAGAACATTGGAATAGTTAATTTAATTATAATGAATACCCAACTGGGATTTAAAAAATCATGTTTAGAGAAATAAATAATAAAAGACCATATCTTATTTAACAGATTTTATTAAAATAGTTGTTGAATGCTAATAAAACAATAATGTAAATATTCTTTCTTAATTTTAAATGACAATAGTTGACTTTACTAAAACTTCGAATTTTATTTCAAGCTAATCTTAACTTATACGTAAATGCCATCATTTTGTTGTAGGTCTTAGTGGCGCTGGAAAAACTTCGATTGCCTTTGAGCTGGAGGCGTATCTGGTCTCGCGAGGTATTCCCGCCTATGGCTTGGATGGCGATAATATACGCACCGGCTTGAATAAGAATCTTGGCTTTACGCCGGCTGATCGGGAGGAGAATATAAGGCGTGTGGGCGAGGTGGCTAAGCTTTTTGCTGATAGCGGGGTCGTAGCCATCTGTAGTTTTGTCTCGCCTTTTGCGGACGACCGCGAGATGGCCCGCAAGATACACAAGGATGCGGGACTGAAGTTCTTCGAGATCTTTGTGGACACGCCGTTGTCAGTGTGCGAAACGCGCGATGTCAAGGGGCTGTACAAGAAGGCGCGCGAGGGTGTCATTAAAGGTTTCACGGGCATCACGCAGGAGTATGAGCGACCCCAGCACCCGGAACTGGTGGTCCGTACGGACGACTGCACTGTGCGCGAATCTACGCAGCAGCTCGTTGCACTTCTGGAGCATGAGGGCATTATACCACGCTCGCTACGGGATGTGGATCTGCTGCCAGAGCTGTATCCCAGCGAGGCTAGCGAGGTGGAGGAGCTGAGACAAGAGGCCAAGTCCCTGCCGGCTCTATCTATTAGCACCGTTGAGCTCCAATGGGTGCAGGTACTCTCTGAGGGCTGGGCATATCCATTGCGTGGCTTTATGCGCGAGGACGAGTATCTACAGACGCTGCATTTCAATACGCTGCAGAGTGGCTTAGATGTTTCCTACCGTGAGAACCACTCCGTGCCTATCGTGCTCAGCGCCAGTGAAGCGGATAAACAGCGCCTGGAAGGAGAGGCAGCCATAACGCTACACCACGAGGGTCAAGCGGTGGCCATATTGCGTCGCCCGGAGTTCTATTTCCAGCGGAAAGAGGAACGTCTGTGTCGTCAGTTTGGCACCAGCAATCCCAATCATCCGTATAGCAAACAGGTGTACGAGTCTGGCGAGTATTTGGTCGGTGGCGAGCTATCGGTCATCGAGCGCATACGCTGGAAAGATGGTCTCGATCAGTATCGGCTGACGCCCAACGAGCTGCGCTCGCGCTTCAAGGAAATGAATGCGGATGCTATCTTTGCCTTCCAGCTGCGTAATCCCATCCACAATGGACACGCGCTACTCATGCAGGACACCAAGCGACAGCTGCTGGAGCGTGGTTTTAAGCAGCCGGTGCTGCTGCTGCATCCACTTGGCGGCTGGACCAAAGACGATGACGTGCCTTTGCAGGTGCGCATGGCGCAGCATCAGGCGGTGCTCGATTCGGGAGTCTTACGGCGCGAGGACACCGTGCTGGCCATATTCCCATCGCCCATGATGTACGCTGGGCCCACTGAGGTGCAGTGGCATGCGAAGGCGCGCATGAATGCGGGCGCCAACTTCTATATTGTGGGGCGCGATCCGGCTGGTATGCCGCATCCAGACAAAGAGGCTTATCCCGATGGCAATCTCTACGACGCAACGCACGGTGCACGCGTGCTCAAAATGGCTCAGGGACTAGACAGCATGGAGGTGAGTGTAGTGCAAAGTGAAACTGCAATGGATCGTACATTAATTAATTTATTCTCTTATTATTCTCTTCCATTCAGATCTTACCTTTTCGGGTGGCTGCCTATGATAAGTCCGCCAGTCGCATGGCCTTCTTTGAACCAGAACGCAAGGAGCAATTCGAGTTCATTTCTGGAACCAAAATGCGTACACTGGCCAAAACCGGGGCTAGTCCGCCCGATGGCTTCATGGAGCCGCAGGCCTGGAAAATACTCGCTACCTATTACCAGAATCTACCGCAGGCGTAACCCGGAGCCCATCAAAAACAATCTTGAGGGCCGTCCCGCACAACAATTAGTGCAATTTGCTTAGCTATATATACATATATACCATCATGTCCTATATGTTTCCACAATTAACATATTTTTTTAATAATGTATATTATGTTTTTTGTTCAATTTGTATGTATCTGAGACGCATATCCTAATACCAGTCTCGAGTCAATTTATCAGTCCCAATCTCTGTCTTTCTGCGTGTGGGTGTGTTTTGTGAGTGCATTTGGTAGTGTGTATGATTTGCTCTGCTTCATTATTCTAATCTTACAATTAATTGTATTTACGCTTAAGTTCTCCAATTCTGTTTTAATTTAAGCAAACAGTTTGTCATTTCTAGAAATGATTTCAACAAACTAAAATGCATTTTCCAAATCTATGCATTTAATAAATGACTATCGAAATTTTTATCACAACTATAAACAAATCTTGAAAATCTTTATAACTCTTATTCTTTCGACTGCAGCTGCTTGCAATTCTTTAAATAAAATATAAATGGTTTAAATGAAAATTAGGTAAGTGGACTGGATATAGATAGTCACAGAAATCTGTAAATTTATAATAAATAATGCATATTTGCACATGATTTATTTTATAAAATTGTATACGTTTAATAATTAATATTACAAGTACATACATAATTAATTAATTAATATCAAATATGCATTTAGATTTAGTTATCAATTAATTTCACAATATGTATTTTACTGCTCTGCATTTATTCTTTATCTTCGCATTGTATTGCATATCTTTTTAATTATTATTACCATCTCTAATCGCACAAATATTATTCATATTCATGGATTCCATTAAAGATTAACGGTCTGTTTATTGACAATGTATTATGAAGCACCCGCAACTATTAGAACTTGCAATATCTAAGTGGATCGATATAAAAATTGTGCGTCTGAGTCTAAATTGCGTCCTGCGAACTGTGAGCCAATGTCATGAGTTGTTTGTTGTAGAACGAAAAGTATAAAAATTAAATACATTTAAATATTTATAAATGAGCATAGATGTAGAGCAAACGGAAATGAAATATGTATATAATATATGAATACATATATTTATTTACTACTTTATTGTTTTGTCATTGGTTTACAAATCGTGAACAACCATGGCTGCAAAATTTCTTGCGACAGAAAATTTAAAAATTATACATTGAAAGTGAAAAGTAAAGTAAAATGAAAACTATAACTGATCGGAGCGAAGGGCAGGGCGTGGGCGGGTTGCAATTTTGTTTTTGTTTCGTTAATCTTTCAGTTTCTTCACGCTACTCACAATTCTCGTATTATTTTTTGCTTCTTTTCCTTTTTATAACGTTTAATGGATATTGAATGTGTATAGATGTATATTGATGCATATTTCGTACATCTCTTATCGCCATGTCTCGTTCGCATATACAATTTTATATCTGTTCTATTATTATATTATTATAATTATGTATTATTTCATTATGTTGCATATTCAGGGGTTTTTGCTCGCTTGGTTGTTGTTATTGGGACTTAACAGGAGTTAAGAAAACTACTACCACATACATTATCATTATTATTTCCACCATGCCGCATCAGTGCCCCACGCACATTGCCACGTCAAAGCAAACTGCATCTGGACAGCCAACTATCCTTTGTTCGAATCTCTGTTAGTTTCAGCTGATGGCCGCCCTTGGGTGGATTGTTCGCCTCCTGTATAAGTAAAAGAAAAAGTAAATTACATACAGTCATCATTAAGACTACGATCTTCCGCTACTTACCATTCGTTTTTCCGTTTTCGCTTTTATATCACTGGCTAGCGTGAGAAAAGCCTCTTCTACATTGATGCTTGCTTTCGCGGAGGTCTCCATGAATTTAATGCCATACTCAATGGCTAACTGTTCGCCACGTTCCTTTGAAACCTATAAAATGAAAGAGAAGATCACATTTTTAGAATTTTAAATTGAATTGCTCTTGATAGATAATGATTACCTGTCGCTTATCATTAAGTTCGCATTTGTTGCCCAGCAGCATTTTCTCAACATCAGCTGCGGCATTCTCTTCGATATTTCGTATCCAGTTCTTGATATTCTCAAACGATTTCTCTTGTGTTATGTCATACACGAGCATAATGCCCATGGCACCTCTGTAATATGCCGTTGTGATCGTCCGGAATCGCTCCTGGCCAGCAGTGTCCCTAGAATTATTTATAATTAAAGCATTTATGACGCAACTTAGTTTTTTTATTGATAACTTACCATATTTGCAATTTGATTTTCTTGTTATCCAATTCAATTGTTCTAATTTTAAAATCGATACCTGCGAATAAAGTAAAATAAAGAGAAGAGAGAAGACACGTGATAAGTAAAAACAGCAATAAATTAGTTGAAATCATTTTTGGCAGCTGGCAGCTGGTTTACTCTCCTCCATCTGTTAGAGAGATACATATGTATGTATGTACATATGTACATACATATGTACATAGACTACGACAACAAAAGAGCGCAAGAGACAACAGTTGAAAATACGCAATTGATTCGAGACGTTGGCGTCGTTAAGTAAATAACCCAAATTGGAATTAGTGCAGGGAAATGTGCCAAATATATAAATAGACAAATTGCTGAGCTCGTGCCATGTGTGTGGGTTGTGTCTCAGTGCTGCTTCAAGCGAATAGAACCCCTCTCAATGAGACTTACTGTAAAGCGGATGCTTATCAGCGGCAACAACTTGGCGCTTGACTTGAAGATAGTCCAAAAACAAATAGTTGATTGTGGTGCAATGACACTGGCTTAAACAAGCACAAGCAGAATCGATTTCTTCTTCGTAAATAAAATAATCTCTTAATAAGTTTGGTAGTTTTTTATACATATGCTCACTGCTATTCATATGTATTTAAAAATATCTTAGATTGGTCACTTTCTTTTTTCTATTTCAGCTTTGCTTATGGTGCGCTGTTGCTGTTCGTCTTTGCACTACGTCCTTGTCCAAAGCACAACAACATCAACGATATAATTATGACAAATAACATTACTGAGAACAAAAACAGAGCATACAAAATGAGTCACGTATTCGTGTAGGTTTGTTTGTGTGCATGCTACTTACAGCTGAGCCAAAAGGCGAGATTGAGAGCATGAACATGAATACGCAAATGTATATCTGTGTCTGTGTTTGTGTTTTTGGCTGTGTTTGTGCGATTGCTGCCCGGCGGCGTCGTAATTAATTAAAAAATTTCACAGCGTAAAAGAGCGCAATCGAGAGAGAGAGAGAGAGGAGAGAGCAATGTTGATTACTGAGGATGACGGACTGAGGGCTATGACTGATGATGTATGCACTTTGAAATGTTTGGTTTACTGGCTCATGTTGATGTTGATATTTTTGTTGTTGTTGTTGTTGCCTCTCTGTGTTTTGTATAAATGGTGAATATTGATAACACTTACCTATAGTAGATATAAACGTCGTATTGAAAGCATCCTCTGAGAATCGAAACAATATGCAGGTTTTACCAACTCCAGAATCACCGATCAGTAGCAATTTGAACAGGTAGTCGTAGGTTTTGGCCATTGTATTTCTGTTGTTGTATTTGTATGATTAAATCACAGTTTTGCTTAAGGTTGTGCCAGATTCTTTTGATAAAGATAAGGATGCAGCTATTTGCTCTTCAATTTCTTCTCTTCCTTTTTGGCGTTATCGTCCACGTCGATAACTGCTGGTGATGCTTTTGTTATATGGCGGTGGTTGTTAATCAGTGGTTTTCGATTAATATTACACACTATGTTAATGTCGGTTATTAAATTACTATAACTGACTATTGCTGCTACTGCTGCGGGTTAGTATTAATTTATATGTACGTAAGGGTATGTATAAAAAATTCATAGACGTAACCACACACAGCAGACACAAATAAACACACGCAAGCACGCACAGGTTTTTTTCAGCTCTGACTGCGGTTTTCTTTTGTGTGTATGTCGAAAAATGGCGACGTAGTTTTAAGCACTTTAAATTGCAATGGTAAATGGACGCGCGCTGTTTTACACTTGTATGTACTGCACTTGCAACTGTGTGCTGTGTTGTTGTTGGTTACACGTAAAAATTAAGCTTAATTATTGCTTTCTAATTACGCCCGAACAATAAATGATTGGTACGTAGCAGTGTTGTGTAGGACGAAAACGAGATGATTTATCGATAAATAGTGTTGCCAAACGCGCTGAGACAACTATTCAGCCAGCTGTTCGATTGTAATAAAACTGCCAAACAGCTGCTTATTTCTAATGTCGCAAACTTACAGTATTTTTTATGTTACGAGCGTGGTCACACTTAACGCTGATAGTTAAAAAATATAAGCGAACGCGAAACTAGTAAAGCAATGAAAGTGTGACAAAAAAACAAAGTATTTTACAAAATAAAATACAACAAAAACTTGCATTTTGCATGTACATGACTCTGTGTCTGTGATTTACCCTCAAGGCCCGACAACGGCAACAAATAACATAAACAAATGTAAGAAGTGAAGTCACAAGACGACGACGACGACGCCAGAGCAGCAGCACTCAAGAATTTGCCGTAGGCAAATATGGGTACAAAAGAATCTAAACATGCTTGCATCAGTTACGAGGATGCAGTCAAACGTGGTAAGTTTAACTTCGCATATACATAGGGACAGGTGCTATCCGAATTGCAGACAACAAAACATGGGGACAAGGGATCATTCAATTACTTAAGGTTCTAGAACAAAACAATAATAATGGCCACCAATACAGCTATAATTACACTATCGATTCTCATTGTGCTTTCCTCTATACTTCCATGCTTTTATTGCTGCAGTTTTGTTGCTGGACACAAATAATTCTTTTCCCTTTTTTGTCTTATTCTATAGGATTTTTTGTGCAAATTTCAGTACTTTGTGTGTGTTAGTGTGTAAACGCTTGCATGTGTGTGTATGAGTATTTGCGTCGTCGCCATCAGTGACGTCACAATAGAAAAGCACAGCAACCGCGTTTTTCTTGTGGCGGGGGCAGGAATGTTGCTTTGAGACAAAGCAAAATTGCAGACAATGCATGCAATCAAACAAAAACAGAAAACAGTTAATATTTATTTTTTCTTCTCCCTCATCATTTAGAATCTGATGTACACGCAATGACGTTTAAGTTTTTGTTGACTTCTCCAATTTTCTCTCGCCTTGCATCGGCATTCATCTCGTTACTGTTGTTGTTGTTCATGTTGTTCTTGTCGCAGTTGTTGTCATTTTATGACCAGCAAAGAAAACGAACGTTACTGATAAGATGGCCCCGTCTACATATGTACATATGTACATATACATATACCTGTACCTGTATGACCATATTTGCTGCCCAGGTGCGGGTGTCCATTGTTGACGTTGTTGTAGCTGCTGTTGTTGACACAAAGCTCTTCAAGACCGGTTTGTTTCTTGTGAAAACGTATGCACGTCCAGTTCGGACTATTGTGGAAATGTTCCTTCCCCCAACATTCCCTTCTCACTCTCTCTCACACACACACACACACACAGTCTCTGTTTAAAATGCACATCATAATGCAATGCAATGCAGAAATTTCTGTCAATACAGCAAAACAACAACAAAAACCAGCTATGAAATACCGTTGGTCGCGTGACGTCGCAAAGTAAATAATTCTTTGCAATCATAAAATAATTCCGCATTGCCTTTCATGCTCAATTTGTGATTATGAATTGCTCTCTATGTTTAACTCGCACCGACATCGCCACGCCCAGTAATTCAAGTCGCCCCTTCTCAGAACACTATTGAAAATGTACTTTATTGTATAGTTAATTGATTACGTGTATTACGTTTGGAGAGCGTTTTGTTTGCTTGGTTTTTGGTTCTGTTTACTGATTTTAACGTAGCGATTTATAATTACCTTAACGTTTGAGCTCACACATAATGGAAAGGCATATGCATGACTCCCGACAGTATATATGCGCTGTAGTTGGGATTTATATTCGATATATGACTAAGCAGTTCTCAAATAACGAGTTTACACTTAATACCAATTGAATGTGCGAAAGTTTCTAGATATGTATATAATTATACGAATTATAAGTTATTCTCTTCCAGGCTAAAAATATATTTTTATACTGGGGAGTACTCAGACTTTTTGGGAAACATAAATTGTTATTGACAATGAGATAATAATGCAAAGTATTATTACAATATTACTTAAAATATAATATTATTATCTACTACTCAAAAATTAAATTACCCAATAAGAATTCCTGCAATATGCAATGAGCAAAGAGATAATACGCCATTCGTGCATGTCTCAATTTGCAAGTTCTCTGGTAGAAGGTAAAATTTATCTAAATTTAAATTAGTTTAACAGTAATAATTGGGGCAATATGGCTTAACCCAGTTGTGTGTGTTCTATTTATACTTCAACCGATATTTATTTTTTGATTAATTTAAACAGTTAGCGACGCCGAGCTGCGGCGTCTTAAAGATGCCTTCAAGAAATCAGCGGGTGTGGGTCGACTCTACCTCAGTCGCAATGCATTCCAGCAGGATGTGCTGTGCGAGGGAGTGCCACCAAAGATTACGGACATGCTCTATGCTGCCTGTGGCGGCACACAGCGCGGCATATCCTTCAAGGACCTGCTGTGCGGCCTGGTTCTAATCACACGCGGCACTCAGGAGGAGAAAACGAAGTAAGATCCTAATATACACATCATTTTTGAAATAATAAATATGCTTATGCCATCGATAGATTTCTGTGGAACCTCTACTGCAATGACGCTGGCACCTACATTATCAAATCTGATTATGTGCGCAATGTGAGCCTGGCTCCCTTCGAGAGCGTCTCCTTGTTTGCCCAAGGCGAACGTGTCAATTTTGAGCAGTTCCAGGACTGGATAGTCAAGCATCGCAATGCCACAGTGCTCTCCAAATGGCTGCTTGCCGACAATTGTGTTAGCCTCACTTCCGAACTAGAGACGCCCACCTTCTATCAGAGTCTGGCCGGAGTAACGCATCTTGAGGAAAAGGTGAGCTATGATAGATAATAGATAATTGCTATATATGAAGCAATGTGTTATTGAAGCACTTACTAAATTTACAAAATTATTGTAGGATATCGGAGACTTAGAGAAGGAGTTCTGGCGCTTGAAGAACACGTCGCAAAATGGCCAAATCGATATACAATTTTTGGGACCGCTAATTAGTCCACCGATACCAAAGAATGCGCTGGCCGGTCTCTTTAATGCCTTTGATGAGAATCGTGATGGTCACATCGATTTCAAGGAGCTCTGCTGTGGCGTAAGTGCCGCCTGTCGTGGCCCCGGTGTGGAGCGCACCCGCTGTAAGTGCTTCTGTTGTGAATGCTTACTCAGGCTGATCCATTTCTTTCCATTCGGCAGTCTGCTTCAAGATCTTCGACGTAGATCGTGATGGTGTGCTCAATCACGAGGAGACGCTGCAAATGATCAACGTGCTGTTATTCGTTGCCAAGGAAAATCGCGATGCGCAACAATTTAAGGACTTGACCAAGCAGCATGTGATCAGTGATCTGCTCGAGTTTGCCCAGCGCAGGAGTCCAGATGGAGCGCCCAGCACACTTACTCGAGACAATGTTTCGCTGACAGCCGAGGATTTCATGATATGGAACGTGCAGTGCGGTCTGCGGCTAATGCAGCCACTGTTGGACCTCATCTTCGAGCTGTGCCACATAGTGTTTGGTCTGTGGCCGCAATGCAAGCACATGGAGTACGACATTGTGCGCGGCTGGTTGCAGCGCGAAGAGAGACGCCCCTACCGAGTTGGCCAGTTCTGGTATTTGATATCACGGGACTGGTGGCTCACCTGGATGCAGTACACGCAGCACACGTCTCAAACGTGCGACTACTGCAAGCGGACGGCGAGCCAGCGCAGCGCTGTTGATGAAGCGCTCGTATGTGACGAGAGTTTCAATACGCACAGCTTGGAGCAACACGATAGTTATTCACTGGGATCTGTATCCGGTAGCAGTGGCATCTCCGCCGGCCGGCACTGTGGCCAACACCGCCCGGGTCCCATTGATAATAGCAATCTAATTACCACCAATCCCTATCGCAACGTACGCACTCTGACCGGCGAAGGCGGGCATCTGAAGCGCGATACGCCACTTGTACAAAATCACGACTTTGAGCTGGTGCCAAAGTCGCTATGGAAAGCGTTGAATCGTTGGTATGGCGACAATCTACCGCTGCCTAGACAGGTAAGCAGTTCAAAGGTGTTCCCTTCTTGAGTTAAGACCCATTTACTTTCTTGCAGGTGATACAACCACCAAATTCGGAGGTAGAACTAGAGCTGTATCCGCTGAATCTGCGCATACTGCTTCACCAAGTGCAGACTGCCCCTAACGGCAGCGGCGCAGGCACACAAATTACCAGCTGGGGCTCAACAACTAGCGGTGGCTACGGCGTCTTGGCTTCTGGCGGTGGCTATGCGGCCATTGCAGCCAGCAGCGTGCTTCAACCGCCCAAGCGTTATTTGGCGTATACGGCTGCATTTAGCCGGTTGGCCACAGTGCGTCAAGTGGGTGAGTTTCTGTGCGAACAGCTACGCCTGAAGCCCGAGGATATACGACTGTGGCATGTGCCGCCGTCGAGCGCATCGCTGGATAATAGTGCCATACTTTTGGAGGAGGATACCATGTGCCTAAAAGAGCTGCTGATACGTGACAACGATCAGCTGCTGCTAGAGATACGTAACAAAGATCTGACCTGGCCCGAAGAGCTCAGCTCGCTGGCCAGCACGCAAAGCGGTCAAGCTGGTGTCGGTCCTGGCGACCGGCGGCGTCTAACGCGCACCTCCATCATGTCCGTGCACGCGCCAGGCGCTACTGGGCTCCATAATCTGGGCAACACCTGTTTCATGAATGCGGCACTCCAAGTGCTCTTCAATACCCAACCGCTGGCCCAATACTTTCATCGTCAGATGCATCGCTTCGAATTGAATGCAGCCAATAAGCTGGGCACACGAGGCCAACTAGCCATGCGCTACGCGGAGCTGCTTAAGGAAGTGTGGACGGCAACGACTCGCTCTGTGGCTCCGCTCAAGCTGCGCTTCTGTGTGAACAAGCATGCACCACAGTTTGCGGGCGGGGGGCAGCACGATTCGCAAGAGCTGCTTGAATGGCTGCTCGATGCGCTGCACGAGGACCTAAATCGCGTGATGGAAAAGCCGTATAGCGAGCTGAAGGACTCTGATGGCCGGCCAGACAAGATTGTTGCCGCCGAAGCATGGTCTCAGCATCATGCCCGTAATCAATCCATAATCATAGATCTGTTCTATGGACAGTTGAAGTCAAAGGTCAGCTGCCTGGGTTGCGGCCACGAGTCTGTGCGATTCGATCCCTTCAGCTTGTTAAGTCTGCCCCTGCCCGTGGAGAACTACGTGTATCTGGAGGTGCTGGGTGAGTCGATTACAGCTTCCGTCCATCAATTCAATATCATTCTCTGTCCATATCTTTGCAGTGATTCTCTTGGATGGGAGTGTGCCAATTAAGTACGGCCTGCGGCTTAACTCGGAATGTAAGTACGGCGATTTAAAGCATAAGCTGGCCACGTTGTGCCCGCTGCAGCCAAGCCTCATGCTGGTTTGTGAGATCTGGAACTCGCAAATACGCCAGGTGGTTGGCGATGAGGAGAAGCTACGCACACAAAGCGCTAAGGATTTATACGTGTATCAATTACCGGAACAAAGCAGCGTCAGAACGCGCTCCAATTCAGCGCTCAGCATGCATATTGAACAAGGTCTCAAAGACATTCAGCGCAGCTCTGGTAAATGAATTGTAGTTGTAGATTAAAGTCCAGCTGACTAAAATCCGTCTGTTGCAGCACTCATTACAACACAGGACTCACTGTCATCGCTTAGCACTCTACAGACATCGAATCGATCATCGTCACGTGCCATCTGCAATGGGCACATCAGTGATGGGCTGGACCCAACTGGTCCTGATGGATGCCATGAGCTAACCAAATACAGCAATCTGAACACCAACATCGGCAGCGGCAGCGGCAGCGGCAGCGTCGGCCACGTGCACGAACTGCAACCAGATGATGCCGGAAAGGTAAGCCGGTGCTTTGGAAAGAGAGAGTGCATGCCCCACAGTCTTTTTTGCTTCAAGGTATGGCTTCTAAACTATATTAACATACACGTATTTAATATGTTAGATTCATGGACCCGTTCGAGGGTTGCATTCAAAATGATATTTTGTAAAATTCCCCAATTGCCTAGGATAAACTCGCTCCAGCGACGAACCCCTGCAAAATGAAGATTATCAAGATTTTCAAACCAATATTCCGGCGTAACTGGCATTCATTTTCGCCCCCTCCGTCTATTGTCGCAATACATACTTAAATCGATATCGAACAAATCTATATATATTAAATACAAATATGTTAAAAGAACAGTTGCCGTTTCAGTTTCTGTTTGGTTTGTGGGCCACTTACCTAGTATAATGTACAATCGACCGAACACCCACCCTCCCACACCTGTCTAAACTTCTAATTGTTCTTTGATTTCGTATAAAACGCACTTACTTATTCAACTAGTCGAAATCTCTGAGTATACATATACATATATATATTCTCGTATTTTGTAGTTTATTGTTATTTCTATTCTCCCCCTAATACTAATACACACACATACTTAATTTGTTGATGGCTGTAATCAAATACCTATTTGTACATTTTTGCTTTAAACTATTTCTAATATAATAGACACTCACCAAGTAGCCTCTATCGTTACCGTTACCGTTACCGTTATCGTTATCGTTATCTTTGCCACTATCGAGTATGCAAAATTTATAATTTAACTGTACCGTTCTTTTGTACATTTTCCTTCGTCATCTATGGTACAAGTAGCCAATTGACACTTCATAGCTTTTCAATTGTATGCAGGGGTGATTCACTATAATTTGTAATTTCAACTATTTACAATAAATCTTAATTTGCTAATCGTATTATTCATTCCGTAATTGATCACACTATTTGAGTGAAAACTTTTATTTTCAATCAGATGATAATCAAATGTGTCTTTCAATATATTTCTCATTGCTCTCGAATCTCGAATCATCCTTTTCTGCACACATTGCAAATGCTATTTTACTCATTCTTACCACAGAACCAACCAACTACCGACTATGCCAACTAATGAATTAAAGTACAAATTTTAATCTATGCTCTTATAAAGTATATAAATTATATATCAGCTAATTTTGAACACCCGCAATAAACCAATAATTTCCGATTTTTGTAGATTTTTGAGCGTTTATCCTAGTTTATAAAATGATTGCCTTTAATCGAGTAGTAATTGTTAATTGTTTAAATTCCATGAGCTTTAAAATACACACACACACACAAACTCACTCACACACTTACGTAAGTGTTAGCTACGCACAACTAATGCCAACTTCCGGCCACCTTCATTGGTACATCCGACACAGGAGTCGCTGATCCTCAGCTGCAGCCCGGAGAACACATTTATGGACGATGCGACCGCACAGCAGAAGCGCATTTCATCCACCAAGCTGCTGCACACGGAGAGCAACACCAGCTCTGTCTCGTATACGAATCACTCTGGCGAGAACTCCATGGAGAGTTCGTTAACGGAGCCGATGCCAGTGGCGGAACTGGCTGCCAGCCGACATGGCAGCAACAGCGATGACGGTGCCTCGTATCGCACGACCAACGAGCAATCGAGTGGCCGGAGCACAGCTCATACGCTGGGTGTCAATAGCTTTGACCGTGACGCAGACGTTGACGATGAAGATGATGATGCCGTTGATAACGACGTCGATGACGATGAGGACGGGCAGATCGAGGGCGAAGAGCCGGATCAGCAAATAACCACTTCACAGCCGGAAAGCACGAGCGGTAATCAAACCACCAGCGGCGTGTACTCGCGCCGCTCCTCGCAGCCCTACAAGGTGGGCAAATATCTTGTGGCTGTTCATCGCAAAATCACGCGCCATGACAGCTACTTCCTCTCCTACCACAAGACCCGGCCCAGCCTGTTTGGTGTGCCGCTACTGATACCAAACTGTGATGGTGGCACCCACAAGGATCTGTACTGCGCCGTCTGGCAGCAAGTTAGCCGCCTGCTGAGTCCCCTACCAGCCACCACCGAACAAGCTAATCATGCTGCCGACTGGTAACTATGCTCACGTTTTCTCAAATAATGATTCTCAGTCATCAATTCTCTGTTGCAGCGATGACAGCCTCGGCTATGATTTTCCCTTCACACTGCGCGCTGTTAAAGCGGATGGTCTCACCTGCGCAATTTGCCCCTGGTCAAGTTTCTGTCGCGGCTGCGAAATACGCTGCAACAATGACTATGTGCTCCAGGGCGCTCTACCCCCCATCAACTCTATGGCCAGTAAGCTACTATGAATGGGAAAGAGCACATTATTCTCTAGCTACATACTTTTCCTTCCAGATAACGTAAGCAGCCCACAAATGAACGCTAAATGCCCATCGCTACCAAATCTGGAGGCCAAACGTACAACGGAGTACACCACCTCGCTATCCTACACACCAGCGACAAAATATTTTGAAGACTTTACCATTGCCATCGACTGGGATCCAACCGCCTTGCATTTACGTTATCAGAGCACCTTGGAGCGCGTAAGTGAACCGCCTTAAATGCGATTTTATGTTTGTATATATCACTTGGTTAATTTTGAATCAGCTTTGGGTCGACCACGAGACCATTGCGATATGCCGGCGGGAGCAAGTGGAGCCCGTTGATTTGAATCATTGTTTGCGTGCCTTCACCTCCGAGGAGAAGTTGGAACAGTGGTACCACTGCAGCCACTGCAAAGGCAAGAAGCCAGCGACGAAGAAGTTACAAATATGGAAATTGCCCCCCATTTTGGTAAGTGATTCTCACTTCGACTTTGGCAGAGCGAAACTGGTATATCCTTTCGTTTGTCTCCTGCTTAGATTGTACATTTGAAGCGTTTCAACTGTGTCAACGGCAAGTGGGTAAAGTCCCAAAAGGTTGTGCACTTTCCCTTCGATGACTTTGACCCTACGCCCTATTTGGCGTCTGTGCCACAGGAGACCATACTGCGGCACAAGGAGCTGCTGGAGTTGAAGCGAGAATTGGCAAGCGCCAGCAATGATGTTCCTAGCGAACTTGATGAAGTCGATGCCACCGACAAAGCAGGAGGAGATGTGCCGCCCCCAGCCGAAGAAGCAGAAGACGAAAAGGATGGCACAGCAAAGGAAACGCCGCTAGCCTCTGGGTGCGTGCTGCGCCAGAGCAAGTCGACCAATTCAGCCAGACGACAGCGGCTCATTTCCACGAGCCTCACAAAGACGCCTATCGTTGATGGGGAGTTCGAGGACTATCATCAGCACAAGCTCCACGCGGATGTTGATAAATTCGATCCGAAATACAAGCTGTACGCCGTGGTGGTAGGTCACACCGAACTATAGAATTATTTATGAGAATTAATTTTGATGTTTGGTTTTTACAGTCGCATTCTGGCATGCTGAATGGGGGTCACTACATTTCCTATGCATCAAACACAACTGGTTCCTGGTATTGTTACAATGATAGCTCCTGTCGCGAAATATCGCAAAAGCCGAACATAGATCCGAGCGCTGCATATTTACTATTCTATGAGCGCCAGGGTCTCGACTATGAGCCCTACCTGCCCAACATTGAGGGACGGCCACTGCCTAATGTCGGCAACCTGCAGTTGGATGCGGACGAGTCGGAGAGAGAGAAACTATGCACAATATCATAATATTGTATAATTCTATTGCTGCAAACTGCAGGAAGCGGTACTACAGGCTTAGGGCTTAAGGCTAAGATGGAGGTTCTTCAATCGCTTGTGTTTAATTTGCTATATAATCTAAGTGAGTGTGTGTTTGTGCGTGTGCGTGAGTGTTTGTGTTTCATTTTGTTTGTTATTTACTATTCTAAGCTGATTTGCTGTTCTAGTTTAGGTTGCCCACAATGTCTAGTTTTAGGTCCAAACATGCTTGAAGTTTTGTTGTTGTTGTGATCAGTCGCACATTCGCGTTGCAAATGTGATTTTGTTTAATGTACCATATTCCATACCATATGTACCATACAATGCTATATATTATTATTATTATTTTATAACTATACGTGTAATTTCAAACTTAGTTCGCATATAATTATTGTTTTCGCCAGTCTATTATTAGATTAATTAATGGCGAAGTTTGTTAAATTTGTTTATTATTATTATTTTTTTTTTTTTTAATTATTAATTTTTCTTTTGTTGTACTTCGTGTTATGTATTAGGCCAACAGAGCCCGCTTGTAATTAATTATAATGACTCGTATTTGTATATGCATATACAAAATAGGTAATTCCATTTATTTGTAATTATTGTAAATATTGAAATGGAGAACGATATTGCGACAGACAGATCGAAATGACCATGGTCGGTGAATCGCTCGTCAAATGTCGAAACCTTGATATTAATTTGCAATATTTGATTAGACAGAGATGCTACGAATGAAACACCCAGAAATCGCACTCATTTCAATAATGAGCCCCACTCATATTTCAGCGATCTGTGTTGCGCTTATCAGATGACTTCATTATGTTTAATAATATTGTATTTGATATTTACGAATTGCATATATATACACATACACATACAAACTTAACTAATTTATACTTAATATACAATATTAACACACAGCAACAAAGTTACGAGTATCAAATCAAATAAAAGTCTGTCGCTTGAATAAATTTTCTTTTATTTTATACACAAGGACGTATAGACTTACCAATATGAGAAGAGTATTAATTAAAGTTAATGATATTCGTCATTTCATCTTTCTGAAAAGTTTCTCCAATAATATATTCAGATACTTTTCTAATACCGTAAACCCCATCTCCCAGCCCTTAATGAATACATCAAGAAAAACACGCCAAATGCCATATTGGTTTGCAATGGAATCGGATTTATATATTGTATTGTATATGTAGCAATATAATATTAATTCAAGTAGCTGGTAAATAAGCATTTAATATATTTGTCATTTTAGTCAATCGGCCAGAAGCAGCCAAAATCTAATATTTATAGAATACGGTAAGTTGTGAGCGATTAATTAATTTCATATCATTGCAAGATTTTTCGATAAATATTTTAAGTGTATAGTGGGTATACTATTTGTTGTTTGTTTTAATATACGTAGCGTTAAATTCTTAGCTGAAGAGTAATTAATTTCCATGGAATTTGAATGCGTTTACGGTGCTCAGGTGCTGCCGGCGTTGTTGGACAGCTGCCCGGGCACTGAGAACTGTGGTCGAAAATTGGCAAAGTTCCCAGCTGGTCCCCCCGTGAACGCCGGCAAGGTGGTGCCCTGAAAGCCGGCCGGAAATTGTGCCATCAATTGAGCTGCAAATCGAACAAAAGCAAATACGTTAAAAGCTGCTCAAAAAGTATGGAGACATATATGGAGAGCTAGTGAAACCTACCCGCATTGGAGGCATTGCCAGCGGTGGCAGCCAGACGCGATAAAATGGAACGCTCCGACATTTGCAAGCGTTGCGCTACTGGTGGTATGCGTGCCAGGGTGGCGGGCAAGCGCGAGACATCACTCTTCATGTCGGACAGCAGCTCCTCCAGCTGGTTGAGCACCTTGTGCAGCACCGCATTGGCTGGCTTGTTGCCCGCCAGCGACTCCTTGCTCAGATGCTGGTGGGATTCAGCCAGACATTCGACCTCAGCAAAACGTGCATTTAGCGACATAGCCGGATGGCTGGGATCCTGAGCGAGATTCAAAAATGCTGCACGTCGCAGCTGCTCTTCAATAACCAGCGCCTGCTCCAGCAGTTTGAAGCGTCTTGCCAAGAACTTGTTCTTAATCTCCAGGAAATTTCCCTTGCCCACGTCCATTTTGAACGGCTCATTGATGATGGCAAAACGTATATCGTTTTGAATGTCCTGCCAACGTCCATAGCCATGTGTGACAATGCCAGCCAGCAGCCAGTAGTCATGGCGACGATGCCAGATCTCGTATTCGCGGCCGGGCACAGCTGCCTTCTCTTCGTTCAACCACAATGTGTGCAGTTCGGTGAAGCCTCCGTCGGCAATGTTGAACATAAATTTGCGCTTCAACACCTCGAGACTGTCCTCAGCCAGCTTGCCACCTGCACCTGTGCCTGCGACAGCAGCGCTCTTTTGATCCTTGGGCGAATTGGCATTGGCATTGGCGCTGGCATTGGGCTTCTCCAGCTCACCATCCTCCTTGACAATCATGACGTCATCGTCATCATCATCAATGAGGTTTGTGGTTGTGGTGGTGGTGGTGGTGCTGGCGCTACTCGGATTTGTTGCCGACTTCTCCTCGCTTGCCTTCTCTTTCTCCTTTTCTTTGTCGTCGCCCTGCTCAGTCTTCGGCTCCTCCTTGGGCGTTGCCTCTGGCTGCTCTTTGCCCTCCTCTTTGGGCTCCACTTTAGGTGTTTCGCTCTTCACGCTTGCCTCACCAGACTTGCTCTCGGCTTCAGCCGACTCTTCAGCCTTCTCTTGCTTAACAGTCGCATCGACCGCCTTCTTATCCTCCTCAGCATCTGATTCCGATTTGGGCTCCTGTTTCTCAGGCGTTGCCTTCTCTACAGCTGCCTTATCTTCGCTCTTCTCTGAAGCAGGCGCTGGACTGGGCGCAGCGCTTGTCGCAGGAGTCGCACTGTTGCTGGTCGTTGCACTCTCTGCCGGCGGCTTGGCTGCAGCTGTTGCGGCAGCATCCACTGCAGCTGCCTCCTGCTTGCCAGCCGAACGCACCGGCTCACAGGGCTTGAGTATCAGCTCTGGCATGCTGTAGTAGCCATTGATGTGCTCGAATTCCTGCACCTTCTTGCGTATGAGCGACATGACGCCAATGCGTGTGAGGACATGCTGACGGGAGAGTCCCTCCCGGGGTACGCCATCCGCAAAGGTCTCCGCATTGTCGGCGCCCGGTTCGCACAGATGCCGCATAAAGAGCGAGACGTAAGCCTTGAAGTTACGCTCGGATTTGCCGCGCAAGTCGCGCACCAGCCATTGCGAATTGAATGCATCCTGAGGCGGCATACCGTAACGCATGATGGCATTGAGGAAGCTCTTCCTCTGCCTGGCATTAAAGCCCAGCACCTCAATGTTGCCGCCAACACGTGCCAGCAGAGGCGGCAGCGGGCGATCGTCGCGTCGCTCCAATCGTCGTTTGGCCTTTCGCTCGCCATTCTGCTCGTCAAAGTCGTCGTCGCCGCCATCCTCGTCGCTGCCGCCAGAGTATTCCGAGTTGTATTCGCTGCCATTGTCCTGCCAGTTGGTGTCGTCGCGTGAGGTGTCCGCCGCAACTACGCCTCCATCGGTGTAGTTCACCTGCTTGCGCACACGCTTGCCCTTGCCCAGGGTGCGACCCACATCCTCCTGATGCTGTTCGTAGTGGTGACGCAGCAGCTTGACCCAGTAAGCGGGATCCGAGTTCTCGGCATCCTGCTTAATGATTTCGGTTTCCTCCTCTTCCTCCTCCTCCTTAGTGGCATAGGATGCCACCTTAAATGAGGACAGATACTCATTTGCCCACGACTCCTTTTCCTCAATGCCGCGATTAGAGCGATCGAGCAACTCGGCCACGGCCTTGTCATCATAATGGATGGCCTCCTCCTTGTCATCTTCCTTGAACAGATCCTCAGTGCCAAAGCGTAGAATATCGTCCAGCTCTTGTTTTGTGAAATTAGCTCCCTTGCCGCCCATGCCGGGACGCACCACCAGATGGGTCAACATCATCTTGCGCTTGGCCACCTGGGTGACGCGCTCCTCCACTGAATTGCGTGTGACAAAGCGATAGATCATCACCTTGTTGGCCTGGCCAATACGATGGGCACGCGAGAAGGCCTGTATATCATTGTGGGGATTCCAATCGGAGTCATATATAATGACCGTATCGGCGGTGGCCAAGTTAATGCCCAAGCCGCCGGCGCGTGTACTCAGCAGAAAGACAAACTGCTGTGCGCCGGGCGCATTGAATCGATCGATGGCCTCCTGGCGGACGGTACCCGTAATGCTGCCATCAATACGCTCGTACTTGTATTGTTCGCCCTCGAGGAAGTCCTCGAGTATGTCCAACATTTTTGTCATTTGTGAGAAGATCAAGACGCGATGACCCTGTGCCTTCAGTTGCTTCAGCATTTTCGAGAGCAGCACCAGCTTGCCGGCTGCCTTGGTGAGTGAATTGATTTCATAGATGCCGCCCGCAGAGGTGGGCGCATCCTCGGAACCCGACGGGAACAGATATGGATGATTGCAGCATTTCTTCAGATCCATCATGATGTTGATCAACGAGCAGGAGCCGCCGCCGCTCTTCGAGTTGAGTGCCTCATAGTTCTTGGTCAAGATGAACTTGTAGAACTTCTTCTGCATGGCCGACAGCTCGACACGCACAATAAACTCGGACTTGGAGGGCATGTTCTTTAGCACATCTGTCTTGAGACGACGCAGCATGTGCGGGCCCAACATCTCATGCAAGCGCTTCACCTGCTCCTCCTTGGACACGTCCGCAAACTCGCCCTGGAACGCCTGCAAATCGTTGAACTTGTCGCGACTCAAGAAGTTCAGCAAATGGAAGAGCTCCTCCAAATTATTCTGCAATGGGGTTCCAGTGAGCAGCAGCTTGTAGGCAATCGAATAGCTGTTCAGGATGCGGAAGAACTTGCTCTGATTGCTCTTCAGGCGATGCGCCTCATCCACCACCAGCACTGCCCAGTCGATGCTGCCCAAGCAGGGTGCATCCATGGAGATCAGCTCGTAGCTGGTGAGCAGCACATTGAACTTGTATTGGGTGGTGCGCAGGCGCGAGACCTTTGTGCCCCGTATGGCGCCCTCCTCGAAGGTCAGCTCGTTCTCGCGTATCACGGCACGCGAGTCCTTATCGCCGATGTATGTGATGCAATAGAAGTCGGGAGCCCAGAGCTCAAATTCACGCTCCCAGTTGACCAGCGTAGAGAGCGGCACGGCCACCAGGAATGGCCCACGGCAATGTCCCTCCTTGTAGAGCGAATAGAGAAACGTTACAGTCTGGATGGTCTTGCCCAGACCCATCTCATCGGCCAAAATGGTGTCGATGCCCTGGCCCCAGCTGTAGCGCAACCAGTTAATGCCCTCAATCTGATAGGGATGCAGCTGCATGCCCGTATCCTCGAGGAACGCTGGCTGACCCTCGTACTTCTTCTTCAAGTCCGTGGTTGGCTTCTCTGGCGGCGGTGTATAATGCTTAACGGGACGATCCTCATCATCGAGCTCCAGCTTATGCTTAGTCTTGCGACCCTTTTTACTCTTCTTGCTGCTGGAGCCGCGAGACTGCTCCGAGGTGCACACTGCACGCAGATCCTGATAGTAATCGATGGCCTGTCGTAGGCCGGGTATATCATCGCCCTCCTCCTCCCAGGTGGACTTGTCGTAAGGCAGCTCACGCCACTTCACCAGATACATGGTGCTTCCGTCGCGTGCCGTGCGATGATTGATGACACGCTGCACAATCAACCACTCGGGCTTGACGCCATTCTTATAGAACCGCTCTTCGAGGGCAGCCTCATCGTCGTCGTCGTTGCCCTTCATGCCCACCTTGTCCTTGTGGCGCTGAATGCGCTTGAAGCGGGTATCGGCCTCGTCCAGTGATTCCTCAAATTTGGGCGGCTCCTCCATATCGTATTTGCGCTGGAACGAGCGTATCATCAGCGGATGATGGACGTCCAGCTGCACCTCAGAGACCCAGTCGCAGTGCCAGTACGACATGTTGTGCCACTTGATGAAGTACTCGCGGACACGGCTGCCCTGCTTGGCGTTCTTCGAAGTGGATGCTTCGCTGCTGCCTCGGCGCTGCACGGCCCAACGCCAGGTGATGATCTTCTCGGCCTTTCCGATCAATGGAGGACAGCTGCAACGCGGACACCGCCAATCGCCGTCCGGTATGGTGTCCAGCGGCGGATTCAAACAGAACGTATGATATGCCGATGGGCAGGAGTCACAGCAGAGCAACTCGCCGCCATCTTTGCATACACGACAAAACTCCTGATGCTCGTCGTCATCCTCCTCCTCGGCTGCGCCGCCATCGGCCTCGCAGTGGGGGCATGACCATTTACCCTCTGGCGGTTCGTCCAGTTCCGGCTCCAGGCACACCAAATGGTAGGCGCGTGGACAGGTGTCACAAAGAATGATTTCGCCGCCCTGTTGGCACACCTCGCAGTAATCCTGATGCTCATGCTCGCCATCTTCGCCCTCGGGGAAGTTCTTAGTCTTCTTTATTTTGTTCTTCTTCTTGAACTTGTTGCCGATCTTGGTTTTGGCCTTCTTGCGCACAACTGGTGCTCCATCGTCCTGAGCCGCAGCTGCGGCATCCGCCTCTGCCGGTTGCTTGACCTTCTCCTTTTCTTTTTCCTTTTCATCGGCGCTATCGTCCGATTTTTGCAGCATGCGCTCAAACTCCAAGTCGGAATCACGTTCGGAGGCACCACTTGCATCGGGCTCCTCGTCGGAGCTGTCGCGCTTACGCTTGCCAAACTTGATCTTCAATGTGGGCACTTTGCCCGATGGTCGACGTCCCTTTTTATTGCTGCTACGTCCGCTGCGCTTGCGTCGTGGCTTCTTCTCCTCCTCCTCTTCCTCTTCGTCCTCCTCCTCTTCGTAAATGTCGTCGGGCTTCTCATTACGCGATGAGCGCGACGAACGCGGCTCATCAGCTTCGGGCGCGGCAGCAGCTGCTTGAGCTTGACCGCCCTGCTGCTCCTGCTGTATATGCGGATTACTCTCGCAGAACTCGCGCCACTTGGCAGCTACAAGCATCACCAGCTTGGTTGCAGCAATTTTCGGATTTTCCTTTTGCAATATGGGTCGCACATGATGCATGAATGCCCTGTATGTGGTCAGGCTCTGCAGCTCCTCCTCACTGTACTCGATCTCCACGTCGCACACACTGAACGCCGAGCAGACTTCTTCCACAGAAGGCATGCCTACAGTAAATATGTTTGATTCGTATAAATCAGCATACAGCTATAATTAACTACAACCCACTTGAAGATGAAGATTCCTTCTCCTTTTGGGCTTGCTTCTCCTCCTTGCGCTTGCGTCCACGTTTCGACGAGGTGCTAGGATACTCCACCTCTTCGTCGTGCTGAACAAAATCGCTATCCTCCTCGCTCTCATTCTTCTTACGTTTCTTCTTTTTGCGTCCCTTTTCCTCGCCCTTTCTGGTCTTACGTTTCTTGCCCTTCTTCTTCTTTCGATTATCCTCTGGATCGTAATCATCATCCTCGTCATTCTGCACAGCAGAATATCCATTTGTTAATATCAAAATACATATGTATATATTTTATGATTATGATCTACTCACATTGGGTTTCAATGGGGCATCGGAATCGTTGGAAAGCTCTGCGACCTGAGCATTATCCTCAACTGCTTCTTCCTCTTCTACAAGTTGTAAGTAAAATATGTTATCGATTAGTGACTGCGTTTGCGAATCTATCGCATAAGTGCGAGCACTCATGCAAGTTTTACCGTGGTACATCATGTTCAAGCGAAAAGCTGTTCTTCAAAACAATAGACGATGCGACCTAATATTTCATTTATAAAATAAATATCTACCCAGACAAAAATATAAATGAAATTCTCCAATCAACTTCCATCGAAAGACAAACAGAAATTCCTTTGCTTTTGATAGTTCAGAACTCGTTCATAAAAATAATAAATACGGGTGGTTTTTTTTTCGATTCAATATTTTATTTGACTCTATTTTTCTTTGCTTTTTTTGTTAAGTTTTTTTTTCTGTTTTCTTTTTTTGTTGTTTTGTTTGTCGCCTTAAGAATTACTAGTATATAACAATATCTCATTTTTTTTAAGATTTTTAATTCTGCTGGTTTTGTCAGCGATTTTGCTCTTAAATATACAATAATAATAATTTTAATAATAATAATAATAATTTTCTCATGTCTCTTGATCTGGTTTTACTCCTTTTCTCCTAGCGGCTTACATAATCTGTATTATTTTTTGTTTATCAATAAGTTTTATTATTTTTTTTTTTGTTGTTTTTTAAATTGCAGTAGATTAGTTTATATATGTGTTTGCGTGTGAGTGTGTGTGTGTGTGTGTGTGTGTGTGAGTTTTAGCTTTGTGTGTGGTGTGTTGGCGTGGCATTTATGCGTATAAAACTAGTAAGTTTCCCCAATCGTCTCATCTTTTCACTTATCAAATGTCATTGTTGTATATAGGTATATATAATTTTTTATTTTTATTTTTTTTTTTTTTTTTGTATTTTGTATATAAATTGTATATATGATTTTCATTTTTGTTATTTTGTAATTGCTAGAAATCGATTTTAAACGCATGATTTTTGCAACTTGATCTCATTGTTTCATTTGATTTTCCCTTTTCGTTCCGTTTGTTTTGTTTTCTTCTTTATTTATTCTCTCCCTACTTCATAAATATGGTATATAAAAAATATTGCAACGAAATAGCTAACAAAAAAATTTGTCGGTTGTTTCCTTTCATTTTATTACTTACAATTTTTGTGTGTTTGTATCTTCCGATTAAATTTATTTTTTTGTTTTTTTTTTTGTTTTTTCCCCCCTCAATGTTCTTTGTGTTTTTGTTTTTGGACACGCTATAGTGTTTCAGCAAATTATTTTTAATAATTTCTCAAGCAAAATATTTGACTTGATATTTTGTTTCCTTAGACATAAATATTTTTAAGGAAGCGTCTGTAAAGGTGCTTTTTAAGTTGTTTACTAAAACTAGAAACAGCTTCTTTGTATTTATTTATTTACTTTTTTTTTTTCATTATTTATATTATTTTTTTGTGGCCGCATAGCTCTGAAATACAACCGCACAATCATGTCTATAACTCATTCGCTTAGTAAATTTTGTTTTGAGCAAAAATTTGTCTAAAGGCAAACGAAACAATAAATAATTATTTAAATAGCTTGCTTTTCGGATTTGTAGAAGAAAAAACAAATTAGCGCTATTAGAATTCGCGGAAACAAAAATTATATATTTTGGAAACACACAAAAATATACATTATATAACAAAAAAATTAACTAGTTATACAGAAGAAAAAAAAACATTAAAAATTAAATGAATTTTTTCTACACAAGCTGCTACAATTAAGAAAAATTAACAAGCCGTTTAAAAGTTCAGTCTATTGTTAAAGAGGCACGCCCGCATGCAACACCACAAGAAAATATGTATATGTATGTGTGTGGGTGTGTGTGTGTGTGTGGCTGTGTCAGCTGCATAAGTGCAAGACAAAAGCAAATTGCTCTGGGCCCACTGTGCAAGCTTTAAATCATGTTGTTATTGTTGTCGTTTTTCTTGTTCCTGGTATATCAGAGTGCATGGGTTTATGGATAGTAGGGAACTATATGCTCAAATACATATCGTACAGAAAAAAAACCATAATAATTAGTAATGAAGCCGTCGTGTATGAGTGTATATGTGTTTGGGTGTTTTTAACAAATGGTTGTTGGTAAACATCAAAGGAAAACAGTTAAAAAAAAAAAAAGAAAGAAAAAAGGTTTCTGGTGCTTTAAAATGAAGAAACATACGCTCTCCCTCTGTCTATATATGTATATATAAAGGTATATATTTAAAAAGTTGCTTGAAATAATATTTAAATTATTATTACACACAAAACGTAAAAAAAAAGAAAAACAAATATAAAACGTATTACATTGTTTACAATCAGATTTATCAAAAAATTGATTTCTTGTTCATAAAATATACGCGTGTTTTTACTTTAGCTTTCTACGTCGCTTTTTTGCATATAGTTGATTTTCCTTCTTTTCTTTTCCTTTGTTTTGTGTCTAATTGTTAACATAACTTTAACATTTTTTTGTTGGTTTTGTTTTTTACTTTCTTAGTACATTTTGCTTTAGAACGCTTAGTTTTTTATTTGTTTTTTTTTTTTTAGTTTTTGTTGTTGGAGTTGCTTTTACTATATTAGGTGTGTAATATATATATATGTACATATACATATATATGCATATATTTACACATACAAATATACATATACATATACATATATACACACATAAATTTATATAATAATATATATTTATTTATAATAGTTTCTTTTTTTGCCTTTTTACATTGTTTTGCAACTGCAGCTGCAGTCGCTGGTGTTTTTGTTGTTGTTTTGTATCGTTTTATCAAGAAGTAGCTTTGTGTTGTCGCCGATTGTTGTTGTTGGATTATTCATTTGATAAGTAGCGTTCGTCATCATCAGTATTGGAGTTGGAATCATCGCAATCATCGTCATCATCATCATTGGAATCGGAGCTGCCAGAACTATCATCCGAATCGCTCTCGTGGCTGCCGTTGTTAATGTTGTTATTGTGATTGTTGTTGATGTAATGTTGCTGTGGCTGCAGCTGTTGCTGCTGTATCGTTTCCACTGCATGATGTTGCTGCTGTTGCCGATGCTGCTGCTGTTGCTGGTGTTGTAGATGTTGCTGCTGCTGCTGCTGCTGCTGCTGTTGCATGCTGCTGCTTTCCGCTAAACGTGCTGTTGCTGCTGCAGCTTCTGTCTGCACTTCAGCTGCAGTAGGTGGTGGTGCGGCTGCTGCCTCTGGCATTGCCGAGGCTGCTGCCGATCGACAAAGCAAAGTCGTGTCGTAATCCATCACCAGCTGCTTGATGTACGCCAGCTTCGCGTGCAAGTAGTCAAATCTAAGCTTATCGTTGTGGATGCTGCGATCGCTGTTGATCCGCTCGTATTCGCTCACAATCTGACGCTTGATTTGATCGTAGTCGCCGCCACCGCGTCGCCGGGCGCCCTCCAAGCGCGTGGACAGATCCTGGAAACGATTGCGCACATCCTCGACGCTGGTCAACAGTTTGCGGTACTCATCATAGTCGCTCTCAAATTCAGTCTTGTAGCGTCTGCGCACCTCCAGCGTGCGTATGGGCGCATATTGGCTGAAGTCATAACGGGGCGTGGCATTCGCATCAGCGTCCTCTGTTGCTGCTGCGTACGCATGCGCAGCCGCTGCCAGTTGCTGTGTGGGCGATGGATGTTTCGCAGTGGTTCCATGACTGCTACCTCCACCTGATCCAGATTCGCGATTATAGTGATAAGGCTGCTGCTGCAGCTGTTGTTGCTGCTGCTGTTGTTGGTGATGATGATGGACCTGTTGCGCCTGCACAGGCGCTGGCAACTGTTGTTGTTGTTGTTGCTGCTGTGCATAAATGTTGCTGCTACTATTACTGCTGCTGCTGCGCTGACGTTGCCCGTTGCTGTTGCTGCTACTCGTGCGCTTCTTGCTATTAGATGCGGCATGCGTGTTGTTGTTGTATGAATTGTACTCATCGTGCGCATTGTTATTGTTGTTGCTGCTGCTCCGTTGCTGTTGCTGTTGCTGCTGTTGGTGTTGCTGCGTTGCTGCTGTCGGCGTCGACTGACGTACAAAACTAGCAGTCAATTTTGGCGGCGTTGTTGACGATTTTCGACTGTGCGCCGACTGCTGCAGCACTGTCGACGACTGGCGACTGTTGCGCTCCTGTTGAGTCTCATAGCCACTGGAACTGCTCGAGTTGCTGCCCGTTGAGTGGCGCTTGTCTATGGGGCCCCCGAAGATCGTGCTTTGCTTGGATGAGCTGCTGCCGCTGCCCCGTCGACTGTTGCCACTGCTGGAGCCGCTGCTTCGTTGCTGATGTTGCTCCGCAGCAGCTGCTGCTGTCATGCTCCTAAACTCGTCCATGTTGTCCAGCACGCTGTATGTTAAGTCGCTGCTGCTGTGGTCCTCTAGCTGTGGCTGCTGTCTCTGAGGCGGCGTATACGCAGACGTGCGATTGCGATACGACGAGCCCGACGAATTGCTAGAGGGGCAGCCACCGGACGATGTAAATTGTGGTCCCGCCTCCCTTGTATAGTGACTGATGCGCTGCTTTTTCGGATGCACCGTACTGAACATTTCATCGTACTCAATGCTGCTCCGCTTCAGGCTGCTGCCACCTGCTCCGCCGCTGTGGTTGGGCATTTGCGGTACCACATTTGTGGGCATGCTGAGCAGGGGCGGCGGACTACCTGTATGGGTGGACGTTGGACTTTGGCCGGATGTCGAGCTGCCTGCATCGGAGCTCATTGGGGGCGTCAGATTCTGTGGCTTGCGACGCTTCAATTGCTGCAGTTCCTGCTCGCTGAAGAACGGCCAGTTCTCATCGACATCGTTCCACATCTGGCGCCTCAAATTGAAGGTATTGTGAGACATGGTGCTTATATCCGTGAGTATATTGCCAATTAAATTGCGCTCCCGATCCTTGATGCCCTCGTTCTTGAGGCGCGCATAAAGCTCAGGTTTCTTGAACGGTTTCAATGCCAGCAAATGTATTAATCGCTCACGTATGCTGCGCCGCGATACATCGGACATTTTGTTGCCATTGCCACCACCGTTGCCACTCGCCCCGCCCGATTTGCTGTTGCCACTGCGTGAATTGCTGCCGCTGCCATTGAGAATTTTATTGCGTCCATTGCTGCTGTTGCTGTTGAAGGATCCACCCAGCGCTGTCCCCGCAACTGTTCCTGTTGTGCTATTGCTGTCTCTCGGCGAGCTGCCGCTCAGCGCATAACCCTGGGAGATACCATTGGCGAATGTGTTGGCCAGGGCTGTGCTGCGACTGCCATTGACTGTGCCGCTGGCACCCAAAATATTGGGATTGGGCGAGCGTGAGGCGATTGATGTTGCTGCTGCTGCTACGGCTGTGGCTGCTGTTGCAACTGATGATGACGTCAGACCATTAAATGGCGATGAAACTAACTTACGACTATTGTTACTGTTAAAACTATTGCTGCTACTGCTGTTGTTGTTGTTGTTGTTGTTCCCACTGTGATGTGACGATGCCGAGGCCGGCTTCTTCACCTTACGCCCAATATCCGATTGATTTGGCTTGATCTCCCGTATACATTTACTCTTCTCCGTCTCCTCAACTCGAGCCATTTTCGAGCGCGTCGTGTCATAGACATCATCGTTGGCATGGATACGCATGCGTCGTGCCAATGCTCCAAGCACATCGAGTTCCTGCTGTTGCTGTTGTATACACTCCAATGTGCCCTCCAGATCGTCAATGGTAAAGCCAAATTTGCGTCCTGCTTCCATCCCGCTCCCGCTGCCGTTATTAACAGAATTGCTGCTATCGCTGGTGGGCAGCGGGAAGTGGATGAAGCCAGTGTTGCCATTGCATTGAATTTTGGCACATTGGCCGGGCGCCAATCGTTTGGCATTCTCATTTCTTTGATACTCCTCGATGGCACGGTAGGCTGAGTCGGTAAGCTTGAGGAATATGTACTCCTTTGTATCATCGGTGTAACGGTGGCTTTGTGACATACCATAATTGCCGGACGAGAACGAGACATTGGGCAGGCATTTTGTTGATGCAATCGAATTGCTCATAACGTGTCCGCCCCCCACAAAAATGCTCTTCTTGATGATGTGTGGATGTGGATCACAATGTTATGCTAATTTTGTCTAATTACTTGAACTACTCTCGTTAGTTACTTTTGTTTAGGTAAGTTGGCTGCTTAGTCGTTGTGACGTTGCGTGGCGAATGGCAAAAATTTGATTTTGTTTTGTTTTGTATTGTTGATTTTGGCTGGTGCGCCAAAGTTGCACAATTAATTATTTTTAAAAGGGAAGAAACTTATGGAAGTAACTTTAACTGGAAGTTGTTGTGTTGTTATTCTATCGAATGCACTTTCATTAGAGATGTTGCAGAAATTTTAATGTTGCTGCTGCTGCTGGCACCGATCCTGGTCTCAAATGTGACGTAGAACAAGCCTTGGGCCCAATGGAAATTGATTGCTGTTTCAGTTTCTGTACAATTTAATAATGTTTTGTTTTTTAATATGTTGTAATCGTAAGTAAAATTTACGTTGTTGCTAAGACGTGAACTGAGCTAAATGCATAGTTTTACATGCATGGAAAACACACCACACATTAACACAAATACTACTAACTACATGTGCATGTATGCGTATGCAACTGAGCTCGCTCTCTTGAGAGTTTTGAGCTGCGCTGCAAACTTGCTGCTGTTAATGCTGCTGTTGATGCCGTTGTCGTTGCGTTTCTTTTCTTTTAATTTTTTGATTTGAAATGCAGGCATGAATACAAATACATTTACAACTCTTAATAATTTTGCTGTTGCTTGAGAATTTCACTTCCGTATACATAGGTATCATTTCTCTCTTCTTTTCCTGCTCTTTCTCTCTCTCTCTCTATCTCTGCCTCTTAGCTTTTGTCAAGTCTGGTTCATATTTATTTGCACTCCACGTTGTTGCTGCTCTCTTTGTGTGCTACTTGCAAATAACACAATTTCTTTTGTTAAATAATATGGTATGTATTTTAATTGGGTTAAGGTAGGCATGTATGCTTGTACTCTTGTTGTTGGCGTTGTTATTCTTGTTGTTGTTGCTTCTGCTGCTGCTGCTGCTGATTTGACATGTTGGTGTGTGAGGCGAGCGAGGCGTGCGAATGGCTGTTGTAACTTTTGTTCGCTTCAGTTGAAAGTATGACTCCTGTGCCAGGTGCTCGCTCAAGTTGTGTCAGTGTGTGAGTTGAAGTCGCGTATGCGTGTGTGAGTCGCTCAAAAGTCAGGCGGCGGCGACGGCGGCAGGCACAAGTAAAATCAAAGACAGCAGAGCGAGCAATCAATGCTGTTCGCACACATACGCACACACCCATACACTGTCACATAAACCAATATGGACTCACGTCGCTTGACTGTTTTTGGTTGTGTGTGCACGCTCGCTGTTTTGTTGGCTTTGCTCTCTTGCTCTCGTCGATCTCAACGTGTAGAAGCGAGACGACTACTGTTTTAATTGGCACTCACTGTTGCTGCTGTTGTTGTTTTTGTTGCTGCTTGATCTTTTTTCTTTTCGCTTTTTTATTTTTTGCTAAAAATCATCTGTGTTTGTACGTTGATTTTTTATATATGTACATATTTTTTTCTTCTGCTGCTTATTATATTTTTTGTCCACTTCTATATTAGTTGCATATACATACATATGTATGTGAGAATATCTCTTTCTTTGCACACGCACACACTAACAATATCTATGTCGAAAATTATAGGCACAGAGTTCACTCGAAATAATGTTAAATATTTAATGCCTTTTTACCACTTATTTTGTTGTTGTTGTCTTTCATTTACTCATGTGTGCGTGAGTATACACTTGTATATAAAGAGATATGCATGTATTTTGGGTTTTTACGCCAACACTTTTACTCAAGACATTTTTACTGAGGAATTTTGCTTCGTATGTATATTTAATCAACCCATTTGCTGGCACACTGGAATTCAATAATTCATAGTACTATTCACGCTGTTATGTTTTTTGTTTTGTTTATTGCAATTTATGCAATTATGTATTGTAAAATTGCAATTTATTTCCTTTTTCACATGAATTTTGCTCGTGTCTGTGTGTCCAAGGTATCTTAATCAACGTACAAAAGGTATCTGCTAAATGAAATCGAAACGAGTTGCTTTCAAGTGGTTGCCGTTGCTGCTTTGCTTCTGCTGCTGCTGCTGTGCACTCGTTTATTATTACACCGCTCACCACCGCCCCGTGGACAATGCTAAGACAGCGACGTCGACGAGTGTGACGCGACGGAGTAGATCAACAGCAGTAGTCGTTGTCGTTGTCGGGTCTCTCACACACATATACTATACGCACGCATACATGCACTCCTGTGTACGCGCTCAATTTGGCGCTCTTTCGTTTTACTCTTGCACGCTCGCTTGTTCACTCGCTCACGCCGTTCAGTCTTGAAAATCAGCGACCAAACAACATCTCGATGTTTCGTTTGAAATACGTACGTGCCTTGTATCACTTGCTGCGCCTGCTACTACTACTGCTGCTACTATTGCTGACAATCATTCGTTGTTGTTGTTGTAATATAGTTATTATGGAAGTAAAGCGGAGAGCAAACCTGAAAACAAGTTTGCAATTTAATGTGCGCACTTGGCACTCTGCCGCTGGCCGTTGGCCAGTCCGTTATTCGCATTGGCATACGCTCTTTGCTTTGCGTTTCTCTTTTAATCACACTCTTAGAGAGCGAACGAAATGCGTTGAGTCCATGTTTTTCTTGAAAAGCAATCGCTTATCTTCTCACATATGTACATATATGTATATAATATATTTATATATACATATATGTTATTTTTTCTTTTTAAAAGTACTTGTGTTTGTGTGGGTATGTCTATCTTAAAAAGCTTGCGGCCCGTTGCACGTCTGAGCAAAAACTTAAAAACTTTAGCTTACTTGGTTCTTGTTGTTGCTGTTGTTACCGTTGAATGTATACGTGTGTGTATTTATCTCACCCACTGTTGGAAAAGCTACAGGCGTACGTAGAGGCACGCGTCACAACAATATAGAAACAAAATATTTAAACAAATTGTAATAAAGCACAAAACGCAACTACTCAGGTACTTACAATATAGGTATGCTTTCATGTATGGTATTTACATTAAAAATTCAATAGTGCTTTGTAGATTTCAGTGGCTTTTTATCGGTTTGATGTGTTGAAACAGCTGTTCTGAACTGACACCTGCGCCCTGTAGTTGTGTGTGTGTTGTTGCCTTGCTTCTACCACGTCACACAGAGTGTAATTCTAAATTCTGTGGTTGTTGTGGATGTTTTTGTTCTTGTTCTTTTTGGACTGTAACCTCTCGGTCACTACGAGCGCAGAAATCCTTTCACTGCCGCCCCGCGCACAACAAAAACACAACGGCCAGACAGGCAGGCACAATCAGCTGTGCTCTCGCTGTTCAGCCAAACAGTGTTGAAAATTGTGCGTATATATCGCTTTGACGGGCAATCGATAGGTAAATGTGTGGTTTATTTTTTCTTCTTTAATTTATAGCTTTTCAATTGGACGATGGTTTTATAGTTGTAAATATTGCTGATACGGCTCGATGGTTGTTCTATAAAAATAGTTACTAGTTGAAGTGAAAATCACATTTATGCATACACGTGATTTTACATACTTTGTTGTTATTCTTGTTGCTGCAGCTTGATAAATATTTGATGAGTTGATGATGTTTAGTTGTTTTTGAAGTTGTGCTTTTCTCAATTTCTGATTTGTTGCTTTTAATTAAATCTATGCATTTGCTTTAAGTTTCACTCTAGATTTTTATGGAAAATAAATTATATTCACAATTGTCACTGTTTTAAACATTTATTTTTACACAGGCGGGTTTTCGCTTCCTTCCGTCAGTAATTAGTATCGAGTTATGTTTGTCAGCATTTGTTCACTTGTGTTTGTGTATGTTACGCGTACGCGATCATACGTTTTTGTTACGTACAGCACAGCTGTTTTATGTTTACGTTGCACACCGTTACGTGTCAAAAAACTCTCTTAAGCGGCTCTCTCGCGTCTTCTCTCTCATGCACAGAGCAAGCAAAAGAGCACACGGTTCGGACACCCGATTGTCATTTTTCAGCGTGCTGTTAAGTTTTGTTCACTTTTGACATTTTTGCATACGAAAATTTTCCGCTTTCAGGTAGATTTACCGTAGGCAGAGATCTTAGCCGATGCGCTTGTGTATGACTGAACGTACATGTATGAATTGCCTACGTATGTTCGTGTTAGTAATTTAGTCGTGTGCTTGTTGGTTCGTGTCTGTCGTTGTGTCTGATTTTTGTTTTAGTTGGCCCGAGCGTGAGCTTATCTCTTATTTGTTTTGTGCTAGGAATTTGAGCTATACCACACTTGGAAATATACAAACATACATACATTCATACACATATGCATGGAAATATACATATGCATGTATTATATTACGCTGTAGAAACATTTCTGTAAATGATAAAGACAGAGAGCACACCTGATGTTCTCTTGAGGACCTTTTACATTAAGTCAGTCAGTCAGGAAGCAAATCTGGCAGTCAGGTTCATTGCAGCTGTCCAAGTGTCAGCAAAACAAAACTATAAAATTCAGGTAAACTATTTTTGTCTCTGTTTCGCTTATATCTTGTTGATCACTGAAATGTGTGTGTGTTTGAGGGTATGTTTGTATTAGTTGAGTCAAACAGGATGAATTTAATGGACGGCCAGCCAGCCAGCCAATCCGCAAAATTTGTAGAAATCCATAAAAGCAGAACAGGCAGACTCACTTAATAAAAGTTTTGAGCCAAGGCAACATTTTTAAATTCATTTAAAAACAAACAACAAAATAATAATTTTGCCCCTGGTTTGACGGCGTCTGCGTCAGTGTCAGTGTCTGTATGTATGTTTCTCAGTTCCAATAACAACAAATTTGCAGTCAACGTTAAACAAATTAGCCGAATAAAAAACCCACAAAACTTAAAATGAAGAAACAACAATAATAATAATACAATTTCAAGTTTGAAGCGGGCGACGACGTTGTCGGCGGCCATTTGTTAAAACGCTGTTCGGAGGAGGAACGCCGCTTAAATAGCATTGAGAGCCCTGCCTGGCGAGCGAAAGGCCAATGCACTGCGCGTGACGACAACGACACGAGACAGCCAACAGAGGAGACGCAATGTGCCTGTGCCCAAGTCTTGGTGTGTGTGTCTGTGAGTGTCTTTTTGTGTTTGTGTGATGAGGACGAGTTCACGCAGCCAACAGCTGGCCGCAGGCTTCATGCAGCCGAGCAGGAGCAACCACCGAAAAGAATTATATGTACATATATGGAGGAAACCTATGAAAAACGTGAGAACGTGTGCAACGGAATGCTCGAGAAAATGGGCGGTAGGAAAAATCTTATACGTTTCACAAAAAAAAAAACTAGAATAATACATTCGTACGAAAATACTAGTGCACAGACACACGAGCAGCTGACAGCTGTGCAGACAGTTTTTGCTTTGTGTTATGCTTGTTTATGACAACAAAAAAAGCAACAAGCCATTGATAACAATGTCAAATGCGCGAGAGAGAGAAAGAGGGAGAGCGAAAATAAGACAAGCGAGGCTATCTTTGCACCGGCGGCGTTGCCACCTTCGACAAGCCGATCGAAATTCAGTTAAATCGATAAATAGGCAAGCCCACAACAAATAGCACTCAAACGCAAATATTTACGTGCAAACCATATAAAACTTACATTTCATAAATGTCGCACAGCAACAAAGACCAAGACTGTGACCAAGCTGCGAACAGATGTTCAAAAATCGAGTAGAAATGCGACAAAAAATGAAATGGTTTTACGCGATAAAAACAGGGCGCGCTTGACATAAGTACATACATATAAAATTGTCCAAACATACATATATATGTGCGAGTGTGTGTATGTTGGGTGTAAAACGAATAATCAATTGTCGCAACAAAGATAAGTAGCAGCCGACGCGACGCTTCACTATCACTCTCTTATTGTTCTCTCTCACTCTCTATCAGCCCCTGCATCGGTAATTGGCCACACGGGAATCCCAAATTGTCAACATGAACACTTTGTATACGGTGCATTTTCAATAGCAACAACAAATGCGACAGTAGGCAACATACCAGACACATGTACACACACATGCATACATGCATCAATACGTTGTATGTCTATATGTGTACATACAATACATATATACATATGTATGTATGTTATGGCAATATTTTGAATTTCGTTTATTCAACGCTTGCTATTTTTAGTCTAGAAATAGCAACAACAGTTTTATAACGAAAATGTGACTCACTGAGCAAGTATCAAGCAATTATGTGAAAATACGCATTTATGTACTTATTTATTTTCATATTGAGAAAGCCGTCATTGTTGCCCACTGATCAGAGAGCTTGCTTCAGAGTGACGCAAAACTATCGATAAATATAAATGAAACAAGTGGACGAACATAGAGATCGCAAAGATGACAATTGCTAGTAGCGATTGTTAGTATTTACTCTGTAATCGGCTATTAGTCTCTAATATTGTGTTTAAAATTATTTAATATCTCACGTATTAAAAAAATATATTTATTAAAAAAAAAAAACTATCAGTCTTCATGGTATTTATTTCAAGGCCGATAAGCTTTCACAACACAGTTGTGTGGATATTATTGCTACATGTATTAATAATTAAAAATGAATCATAATTCGAGCTAAATGTGATTCCCCGTAAAGAGCTTGCATATTTTCCTTTATTTATGTATTAATTCTTTTAGTAAATATGTATCAACATAGAAAGGTTTCAAATGATCATTCCTTGTTATAGCCCTAGGTGAATCCCATTTATTTACAAGATATATTTCTTGGGATTTTTAAAATTTAGTCTTAAATAGACTACAATAATCTATGTATTTACTCAAGATTGCTTCAGAAAGAATAGCAAACAAAGCTCAAGGCCAAGGCAGTTTACTTTTATCGTATGAACCCTATCAAAGAACAAACTTCATAGCACACTCGAAAAAGGGAAACGAAAATACATACATACAGTTTGACACGAAAGTGTTTTCACATGGGGAAAAAATTATATTTTTGTTCTTTGACATTAAAAAAAAACTACTAAATGGGATATTTCTAATTTTTTTTAAATCACATTATATTTTTCAATATGTTATCTTATAATACAGTTAAAAAAAAAATTAAAAAACTATTAACATATGCTTAAAAAACAATAACAACAAAAAAGATATTCAAATTCAACTGACACGAAAGTGTTTGCACATATGCTATTCCTTATTTCTCCTTATTGCTAAATTCGTATTTACCGTTGTTTTCGGCGATTTCAATGTGCTCAGCTGTGGCTAATGCTATGTGCTGAAAAATTTCGTCATATTTTGTAAGAATCGATTCAATCTTGAACAAATTTAAACAAATTAAGAATGCCAGGGAAGCGATTGTCATTTGACATGATTCAATTGGTTTATTATAACCACTCCATAGGAAAATCGGTCGCGGAGATTGCAGAAATGTTTGCAATATCGAAGAGGACCGTTTACAATATTATAAGCCGCGCAGAGAACAATGAAACACTGGAGCCAAAGCGTTCAACTGGACGACCTCGAGCGTTAACAGATAGGGCAGAGCGTATTCTGGTCAGGAAAGTTAATGATAACCCAACAATTTCGACCAGAACGCTTGCCAGGGAGCTGCAGGAAGAATGTCGTATTGACATATCCCGCGAAAGCGTCCGCAGAGCTTTAAAAAGGAACGAGTTTACATCGCGAGTTGCGCGGAAAAAACCTTTATTGTCGTCGGATCATGAAAAAAGACGTCTAACATTCGCCAGGATGCATGTGGGACATGTGGAATCATATTGGGATGAAACCATATTTTGCGACGAAACTAAGATGATGTTGTACTACAACGATGGACCCAGCCGTGTTTGGCGAAAGCCGTTGAAAGCCCTTGAACGGAAGAATATAATACCTACAATTAAGTTCGGGAAACTTTCACTGATGGTCTGGGGGTGTATTTCTAGTAAAGGAGTTGGACAATTATGTTTTATTGAAAGTACTATGGATGCCAAACAGTATTTGGAGATATTACGCACGCATCTAGTGTCCAGTGCGCGCCAGTTTGGATTTTTTAGGGATGGTAAACCAACATATAGGTTTTACCAAGATAATGACCCTAAACACAAGGCTAACATGGTTAGGTGCTGGCTTCTCTATAATTGTGCAAAGGTGTTGGATACTCCTGCGCAAAGTCCCGACCTTAATCCCATAGAGAATCTGTGGGCTGATCTCAAAAAAAGGACAGCCAAGCGAGGCCCAAACAACAAAAGAGATTTGAAAGCTTATATATTAGAGGAATGGAAGAAGACACCGGTGGAATATGTCCAAAAACTAATTAATTCGATGAATAAACGGTTGGAAGCGGTTATTGAAGCCAATGGGGGTCACACTAAATACTAATTTTGATACTTAATATAGTTAATATTGCCTTATTTTGAATACTTCATTTTTGTGCAAACACTTTCGTGTCAGTTGAATTTGAATATCTTTTTTGTTGTTATTGTTTTTTAAGCATATGTTAATAGTTTTTTAATTTTTTTTTAACTGTATTATAAGATAACATATTGAAAAATATAATGTGATTTAAAAAAAATTAGAAATATCTCATTTAGTAGTTTTTTTTTAATGTCAAAGAACAAAAATTTAATTTTTTCCCCATGTGAAAACACTTTCGTGTCAAACTGTATGTACATATAAACACAAAGCAAAGGCGTACAATGAACTGTGGCCCAAACGGACTGTGAATTTGCCCCCGCAAGCCAACACACAATTTGGAAGATCTCACGGAGCAACAAAATAAAATAAAACACCAGAAAAAACAAAAGCAAATGGCTCATTCTCGAACCCGTCGGGTAAACGTTCAATGACCGATTTAGGGAACAACGTGATAATCATTGCATAACTTTTTATTTTTGCATTTTTTTCCAAATCACAACGAAAATGAGTTTTCCCAGCTTTCTCTCTCTTATACTCATGCTAAAACAACACATTTTACAAAAATAATTGTAATCAAAATGAAAAACATTGACCGTGAATGGGCACAAAACCACGTTTCTCATTTATTTTGATAAGATAAGATGTACTTTCAATGGACATTCTAATCTTATTAATTAAAAAAAGTATCGAAAACTTAAGAGCAGCAGTGCTTGTCGCTTAAGAGAGGTAGAGATACAGAGAGAGAGATAGAGCGGGAACGAGAAAAGAGAGAAAGACGTTGAGCGCTCAACTAAGCTTCGTAGCAATATATAAACTTTTTTAATGACTTGAAGGTGCTTATTTTATATTCATTAAAAACGGCTAACAATTAATAATAATAAGAAAAAGAAACCTGTTTATAAAACAATATACTTTTTGATATCTATGTTTATAAATTCAACAAATATTTAATATTTAATTTGTTGTATATTTAATATAATCCGAACATTCTGTTCTTCTCTCTTTCTCTCTTTCTCTCTCTCTCTCTCTATAAGAATATTTATATCATTAGCAGTTACCATAATTGGCAGTAATCGGATATGAGTTTCATCAGTTGATATTCATATTCACAATAACAATTAGGAGTTTTGCTTAAAGTATATTCGAAATAAATTGAATGCTCAAAATGTTTTTCAAATGATAATAAAGGTATTTACTATATTTGCGTCAATGCAGACTAATTACGTTGACAACTGGTTCGAAGCTTATGGACTTGTTTGTTTCCCAATTAAGTGGTTTTATTTTCTGTCTTGATAGCCAAGACTTAAATAAAATTAATATAAAAAAAACAGCGAACTACTATTATTAATTTGTTGTTGTTTCGTAATGCTGGCCGGTCGATCAGCCCATCGATATCTTCTGCCACTTACACACAGACATACATAGGCACAGCTAGGTGGATGTGAATGCTAATAAGCAACAACACCCAAAAGTAAAAAAAAATAAATAAAACCCGATTGAAACAAAAAAATAGCTAGAAGGCTCAAATCGTAACCAAGTCAAAGCTGCTGACGGAGAGAAGTGAACGAATGAGCGAGAAGTGACTCTCGCGTCTGTTAAGTGGAGTGAGCGGCAAAGCGAACTAAAGCTCAAAGCTCAGCAAGCTCTCAAAAAACTAGTCTTCCCAGTATCAGTTGGATTATTTCTTCTTATTAGAGCGAGAGCGAGAGGTAAGACGAGCCACGACAGAGACAGAGATAACAACGTTGGCAATTTGGAACTGGACTAAAAACGGACACCAAACAGACAGCAAAAACAAAATAAAAATCAGAAATAAAGCAACATACAGCCGTTAACTGAACTAAGCCACAGAGACTGGTATTCCCCCAGCCAGCTAGCTTGTTGTCAATTTCTTGTCTCTATACTTACGTATACATGTACATATTTTAAATATATGTATATACACATACATACATACATACATACATATAAATATATTTTCATTTTATATTCGGCATTATATTATAGCCATATCTTTTAAAATGACTGAAGGTCAGCCAAATTGAGCGTACAATCAACTTTTTTTTTCAAAATCCATTAAACATTTATTTGTTGTTTGTTACTGTCCCAAATAAGAATGCATTTTGTATACATACATATACATTGTTAATTATATATGTACATATGTTTGAAGTTTACAACACTAAACATTTTCAAAACGCTACACTTCTTTTTCCGATATCGTAAGACAGCCAATAATTAGGATTTTCAGAAACCATATTTTAATTTAAAACTACTCTGATCTTTATTTTTTATCTTCCGCAGAATTTCGGATTCGGCTATGGGAAATATATTTGTTTTTTAATGAGTTCCATATTGTTGTGTCTGTATAACTTTAAAAGAAGAACGTTAGCCCAAAAGACCTTCGTATTATTTGCTTTTTGAATCTGTTCTCGGATGGTCTTCAAATATAACAAAATAAATTTAAATAAGCTTACAGTTGAGAGATATTGAAAAAAAAAGGTTTGTGAATCGAGTCGTTAGTCGAACTCAATATATACTAAAAACGAATTTTAATTTTCGAAAGGAAAAAAATAACGAATACAAAAACTACGAAGAGTGAACTTAAAATGCGATTATACCGGGCTTCACGCAGAAAAATTAAATGAAACAAAGCAATGCAACCCAACCCACAATAATGTACAACAACTTACAACAACAATGCACACAACCAATAAGAAACCTCGGTATGCAAGTGGGAAAAAAGATACGAAAATTATATAAACATTATAGGCAGCTACGGGTGTATGACTAAACCAACCGCGAAACAGCAACAGTAACAACAGCAACAACAGCCATATGTAACAAGTCGGGTGGCTCTACAAAAACGAGGGCCGAGTACCACGAAAAATAACAGTAACAACAATAACATCGTTGACGACGATGCAGCTCTTGTAAGCTCGTTGTTGGTATTGGCTTGAAATTTTAGCATTGTGGACTACATAAAACTATGCCAAAGTTAACGAAGGACTACAATAATCAAAACCTAGACACAGTATGTATGTAATGCATGCATACATTCATTTATTAGTCCTGACAATGCGCAGCACTCATCAAACTGACAGTTTGCAGCAAATTTATCGCGATATTTAAACTGACGAAGTGTATGTATGTACGTTTAACACACCCATAACGAGTTTACCGTTTACCTTCCCATTTACAAAGAGAAAAAATTAAAAACCATAAACTAGGCTGGTCCTAGTCCACACGAAAATTGTTTTATATAGAACATGATAGCAATTAGAAAACTATTGAACCAATTAAGCAGAGTTCTATTAAAAAAATAAACAACAAACCATGTTTTCCAGCGACATACATACATGTACAAAAATGCGGGCGTGTTTGTGTGTGTCTTTGTGAGGGAGAGCAACGCATTTAATATGTATGTACATACGTAAAAACGTATGTAAGTATTGGTATGTAGGTGGTGAGAGCGTGCAAAAGCACAATGGCGACCAAAATAGTCAAGCAGACAGGCCCACGGGAACGAGGCACCGGCACACATTTATACATAAGTGGTACATATTATAGATATGTATGTATAGTATTTCCATATACATATGTACATACATAAAAATATAATTAATTTGAAGTTTTTGGCATATTCGCAATCTACTCCTGCACTCTCAATGCGTAAATATTCCCATATGCAAACATTAATGACCTTCACTTTCACCTTTTTGTTGCTGTTACAGAGGGCTAAGGCCAAAACAGGGTACACTGAGAGAATTATTGCGTTCCTTGACCTAATTTTTGTGTATTAACGAGAATGTAATTAACAATAGAATTAAACTAGATCTATAAATTTCAGTATGAATTTCAGATTAACAATCTTAGTTTTAATATGCCCTATTTATACATAATTAATGAAGTATGTTCATATGTAATTACACAATATCAATTGTTTTTTAGTCAAACTGTGTATTAGACCAAGTTGAGGGCGCCTGTATGTGCTACACATACATACATACATAAATATTTGTGACAAATCAACTGAAACAACAAAAATAAAGAGCACTACTGTAGCTTAATACTCTTACATATGTACATACACACAGAAATGTATGGCTGCTTGTGTGCACGTACACATATATATACACACATATATATATATATATATATATATAACGTGAAGCGATACGGCCTTCTCCTTCTCCGCTCGTGATCGAGCAACAACACAATTACAGTAAATAGGTGAAAAAGACAACAGCGCGTAGTTGCACAAATATAAAAAAAAAACAACCGCAAAGCACAGACACACAATATACATACATACATACACAAGGTATTACGGTAATCAATGTCAAACGCTGCCGATTTCATTCGCATGCACAACAAGCAACAACAATATCCGTCTGTCTGTCTCGCTGTATTTTTGTGTACTTGTACAACACAAAAGCAATTTAAGAGCAATAGCAACTGACACAAAGCACACCACATACACACACATACACATGTCTATACATATTCGCGTTAAATACAACTAAAAACCAAATGAGAAATATCCCCTACAAAACAGCATCGTTGAGAGCGCCGTTCTCTGAACTAGACACGGACGTGTGGACAAAATATTTGACGGAAATTCCAACAAAATAAAATGATTTGGAGTAAATCAAATTACCACTAATTTTTCAGCTTAACTTAACAGGTTGCCCGTTGCTTTAACATGTTTTTATTTTACATTGTAGATCGCTTTAGCTCAAGTAAACTTTTTAAATGCCAACTTTAAGCATTCAAATACATGGATAGAAAATAATACCACTTGTTGTTGGCTGCTTCTTGTTTTGGCATAATTAAATGCAATATGTGCGAGCGCGACAGCATCACAATGCATGACTATCAACGCTGCTACTTGCTCTCTGGCATGCTCAAAAGCAAGATCCGATACACTCACACACTTATATACAATGTGTATATATATATATATATACAATACTTTCACTTCTTGTATTGAATTTTATTTTGGTTGGGGCGCCACGCTGGTGTTTTTGTTGTAGTTTTTATATTTTTTCAACAGATTTATGCAAGTTTTCTGTTTGTATAACTTACACACATGCATACGCACAAGCTTGTGTGTGTAAATTCGTGTGCCTAGTTGTTGAGGCCCTCAGCAACAGCGAGCGAAAATACAAATTATAGAAAATCAGTGTCTCCACACACAAATGACAAAGGTAGGTAAGAAAAAAGTTGCTTTCGTATGTGTGCAATGTGATCGAGATATGCATTTGAAATTGGGTTATGGAAACAAAAAGAATATCGAAATGCCTACACTTTGGATTAATTTGAGATATCTTAAGTTATTCAAAAACCAAATGACCTTTGGCTGTTTGACCTTAAACGCGATCTTTTGTTTTCAATTCCAAATCGTCGGTAGATGAACAAAATCAACGGATATTTTGTATATTTTAATTTATTTTTAAATTTTTCTGTTAGCTCAGCAACATTTAGCGAAATGTGCACTAAATGCTTATCTACGCAGGCACAAAGTACACAAGCAACAACTACATGCGTCAAAGCACTTGGCACTTGGCACCTGGCATATGGAGTTGCATTTACACTCACATTTTTCTGTGTACTGAGAGAGCTGGCTGTTCTCTTTCCTCCTATTTAATACGTGTATCAGTGTATATTCTAAGTAATATCGGCAAACAACTGGACTGCAGTAAGATGCTCCCCCACCACTCAATCTTTTTCATTCGCTCTCTCATTCTCTCTTTTTTGGTAAGTGACGCGTGGATTTTTTGTTCCGGGTGTCAGTCCCTCTCTCATTTACTTCTAGATGTTGCAGCAATTTATAAAATATTAAATCAATTCTTATGTGTTTACCTTTTACTTAAACCTTACAAAACGTAAGATGCATTAAAAACAAAAATAATAGAATCACTTTCTTTTTATTATAAAACCCACAGTTCAGCAGAGAAACAAGAAATTATGATAACGACTAAAAATACACGAAATTCATACAAATTAATGCTGGTGAAAGACCTGTCGTTTTTCTTTTTAAATTTTTATTTATTTTTGCTATATTTGGCGTGAATTAGGCCTTGCACGATATAAAATCCCCTCTCATACCATAGGCTAATGCGCGCAGACAGCTGTTGGAATGCCGAGTTGTGAAATAAGCGAGACGATTCAATGAGAGAAAAGAGAGCAAGCATATATGTATATACATATACTGACGTCACGTCAATGCAGTGTTTGATATTTTTATTAGAAGTAATCCTACATCAATTTCAACAATTTGCATAAATAGACTATCGATAGGTGGCCATCTAATCGATAGAGTCCTAAACAAAAACAAATGTGGAAAATTGCTGTCTACATACAATATCTAGGACATATTTACACATACGCAGCTAAATGCAACAGCGTTTAATGACATTTTTTTTCCAAAATTGAAGGGGATATTCATGAAACAAGTAATTTTAGAAGAGTAAACGTCAACTACCGAGTGAAAAGAATATTATGAATTCGCATTATTCTTTTACTATATTTGTCCGAACCGGCGTCCTTCTGTTGTGGTTGTCAACATTCCATAGAATTATGTTCTCTTTTCTACCACCCTCTGTTGCTTACTTTGTGTGTTCGTTTTTTTTCTTGTTATTTTAAAGTTGAAGCACTTCTTTGCAATTGTTATACATGCACAAAACTTGATATTGCTGACGATTTATTCATGTGTTTGTTGTTTGAAGTATAATTATTTATAAATTAATTGAAATCGCGTAAATAATGACGGCGGCGGTGGTGTTGGCGACATCGACAGCGGCTGATTTTCGTCGGCGACAAGACTACGACGACGTTGAGAGAGCGGTTGGTTGACGTTTTTGGTGGTTGAGCGCGAGCGTGAGTGAGACAGGGCAACGGCAACGACGACGACGACGACGAGGACGAGTGCTGCTGGAGCGCGCGCGTGCATAGCACACACGTATATACAAGCCACACATACACATATATATACCTTTCGTACATACAAATTTATATACGTAAGCTTCCTCACTTGCGAGGGAGCTGCTACTCTTGGCGTACACAAGCGAATCAACTCTCGCACGCAAGCAGACGACAGAATATACATATGTATGTATTTGCATGTATGTATATATGTACACACTTAAATATAATATAATACACGGCTACGTTAATGATATTGAACGGCGACTGTAAATGTAAATGGTGGCAACTGTGTGTCAAATTTAAACGGACAGATTAAACGTCGATCCGCCCGAGACAAAAAATTAGAGAAATCAATCAACAAAGTAAAACTCGACATAACGGGAAGAAGCGGAAACCAGAATATGAATTTAATATTTTCCATATTGCACACATTAAAATTTTATTTTGCATATGCATATGTATGCAAGTGCATGTGTATATGTATGTATTATTATTTTTCTCATTTTTTCTTACACAATATATTTTTTTGTATAAATTGTAATAGTTTTCACACACTTTTAACTTTACACTTAATTGAGCTCTTGTTGCTGGCTTAATAATGCACGTATTCCCCTTAAGTTTTCTATAATTTACAAATGTAATTTTAACAAAAAATTTTCTTAGTCAAAGTCAGAAATCACGTCATGGCTGCCACGTCCAAGCAACAATGAATCGTAAAATTTCCAAAGCAGCCCACTTCACGCGGCGTTATCGTCGGTTGCGGTTGCGAGTGCGTTTGTGAGCTGAGAGAGTGAACGAGTGTTGCCGACATCGCGCAAGTGCAGTGTGTCCACACGAATTTTTCATATAAATATATTCCCCTCATATGAAATTATATGGGATAGAGCGAGCTAACTATATTGCACTTAACATTCAAATTACCAATAACTTGCAAATAAATGAAAGCACTTGTGCCCATATAGCTGGTATTATTTAGTGCCACATTTAATCCTACGAGCGGCACTCTTTTTAACAAGTATTGCAATTAAATACGGGACTTTTCATAATACCATTACATTTTAAGGATCAAATATTTTATAAGATAATTGATAAAAGTGTGTATAATAATCAATTGGTATAAACAAAAATGACTCATTTGAGTAAAATGTTTCCTGTAATAAGAAACATTCCTAGTTATGACGATAAACCATATTTAATGCCAATCCCCTGAATAATATTAATTGTTTCTATATTAATAACATATAAGTCTTATGTTTTCTAATATATATCGCCATTTGAATATGGTTTCTTATTTAACACGTTTTGTTCCAATTGCGCGCCCATAATTTCGAACATAAAGAACGAACAAAACAAGACGGTAAAACATATGTTTTGTGCTCGCCAACACTTTTTATGTGCGAGCGAGATGGCTATATAACGAATGGGAGCTGCATTTGCGAAACACGGCACACAAAATGCAATAATAAATTTGTACAGAATGACAGACACAAAAAATGGAAGATATCGCGCGTCATATGTACAATTTCGCAAAAATATGTAACAATATGCCGCTACAACAAGCGAAACATCATTTCTTAGAGTAGATAATAGATAATCACAACAAAAACAAATGAAAACAATAATAAGAAAACGAATGAAGCGCGGCAGCGGCAACGAGACACCGTCGGCAGCCGCTGACGCCTGCTGCTCGCTTGAACATGACCACGGTTTGGTATTCAGATTCAGCCGAAAAATTTTCAGCATAATAAAAAGCAGATAAAAACATTACACTCACCTTGGAAATTATCGTCATTCTCTTCCTCTGATGCCATGCTTGCAGTTAAATGCAACTTTTTACCGTTTTATGAACAATAAAAGCGCCTAATTTTCACAACAAATAATTAAGCACACACAGACACGACGAGAAAAAAATATACGAAACGCTTCTCTATAGTGATGGGGAAATATCGATATTTTGAGAGTATCGAAAGTTTTTGGTTTTTTTTTTTTTTTTTTTTTTTTTTGAAAATTGTATTCTAACAAAACATTGATTTGAAGAGAAACCAAATAAAACGAAGGTCTAACTTGCTTATTAAAATACAACAAAATCTAATATTTTGTAAATCATTATAGCATAGCTGATTGAACCACAATCGATAACATCGGGAACTTTGATACGCTCAAAGAAATATGGCGTGCAGCGGTGAAAATTAAGAGTACGAGCTGTTATCGATAAGAATTGTGAATAGGCAACTGCAACAGTAAGTAAGTTGAAAACCTTATTTAAACAGACATTTTTTTCTTTAATTGGCGGTCAGTTTTATGTTATGTTTTAAAGTATTTTCAATGTGACTATATCAAAATGTGCAGTTCATTTCTTAACAGTTCGATTAAGCTAGTTCAAACGTGAACACAAGTCTTGCTGCCAGTCGAAATAAGAATGGGGTAACCCTGTCTTTTTGCCAAAGAAATTTTCACGTAAACGTTTTTGCAGATAAACATTCTATACCAAAAATAAAAAAGCATTGCGGATAAAGCGGAATGTGCAAAGTTTTTTGGTAAATAACTATAACGTCTTTAGCCAGATCAATTTAATTGCGAATATTATGTCGTCCATTATAACGCGCAAGGATGCAGAAAGCGCCGACGCCGACGAACAGAAATCGAAAACAGCTTCAGCTACAGCCAACAAACGCAGCGCTGGTGGCCTCGACGTCGGCGTCGATGCGGTGCCAAAGAAGTCACGATTCGATGTCAAGGAGAAGAATGGTGGAGCGCCGGCCATCGATGCGATGGCCTCCTCGCTGAGCTCCACACAAATCAAGCTGATGATGGCGCATGCGCAGCGCGAGATCGAGGAACGCAAACGTGCTCTTAGCAATCTGCGTGATAAGGATCCTTTGCTGGCGTCTGTGCCTCAGATAGGAATGCCCGTTGCGCTGGCCACCCAGGCGCTATCCAAAAAACCGACACCTGAAGACGCGGAAAAGGCTAAAAAGATTGCAGAACTTCAAGCCCAAATACGGGCAAAACTAACGGGAAATCTGGCCAATCTCATCCAGCAACAGCCAACAGCAGTGGCGGCAGCAGCTGCTGCCGCTGCCCAACAGCAGCAAGAGCGACCGAAGCCACTAATCCTAGATGAGGAGGGACGAACAGTGGACAAGAGTGGACGTGCTATCAATATACCGACAGTGACGCCCACGCTCAAGGCGAATATACGCGCCAAGAAGCGTGAAGTATTCCAGCGCCAGACAACGGGTATCGAAGGTAGCAGTCACAGCGGTGCTGCCAGCGCTGGGCAGGACGAGGCCATTAAATATTTTGATGATCGGATTGCCCAGAAACCAACAGTGCGGAATAAGCGCACCTTGCGCTTCCACGAGCCCGGCAAATTCCAGCAGCTGGCGGAGCGTATGCGCATGAAAAGCCAGTTGGAGCGGCTACAAAACGAGATATCTCAAATAGCCCGCAAGACTGGCATTTCATCGGCCACCAAGCTGGCATTGATAGCCCCCAAGCAAGATATGCCTGATGATGTGCCGGCTATGGAGTGGTGGGACTCAGTCATACTCACCCAGGATTTGCAGACAGTTGATGAGACCAGCGGCAAGATTAGCATTCGTAAAACTGCCATTAGTAATCTAATAGAGCATCCCACACAAATGAAGCCGCCAAGTGAGTAGAATTTCTCAAAGTGCCAAAACATTGTAGCTAATGTCATTAATATCATTCCTATTCGCAGATGAGCCGTTGAAACCTGTTTACTTGCCCGTCTTTCTTACCAAAAAGGAACGCAAAAAGCTGCGTCGACAGAATCGACGTGAAGCCTGGAAAGAAGAGCAGGAAAAGATACGTTTGGGCTTGGTGGCGCCACCAGAGCCAAAGCTGCGTATATCGAATCTGATGCGTGTGCTGGGCACAGACGCTGTGCAGGACCCGACCAAAATCGAGGCACATGTGCGCGAGCAAATGGCCAAGCGACAGAAGGCGCACGAGGATGCCAACAATGCACGGAAACTGACCAGCGAACAGAAGAGCGAAAAGAAGCAGCGAAAGCTGAAGGAAGACACCAGCTGCGGCGTCCACGTAAGCGTCTATCGTATACGCGATCTTCAGGATAACCAAAGCAAAAAGTTCAAAGTCGAAACAAATGCCAAGCAATTGCAAATGACTGGCAGCGTCGTCCTATTCCGTGACTGCTGCGTCGTTGTCGTCGAGGGTGGCCCCAAGCAGCAGAAGAAATATCGCCGGCTCATGTTGCACCGCATTAAGTGGGAGGAGGACATGGTAAATGGCAACGATGGCCAGGATGTGCCCAATTCATGTGTGCTCGTCTGGGAGGGTACAAGTCAGCGCCGTCATTTCGGCGAAATCAAATTCAAAATCTTTCCAATGGAGAAAATGGCGCGCGAATTCTTTCAAAAACATCAGGTTGAACACTACTGGGATCTGGCCTACTCCGGCGCCGTGCTGGAGGCCTCCACAGATCAGCAGTAGTGCTGGTGTGGTTGTGAACAATATTACAACGCAGCTGTTTAGGCCACAAAATTTGTTACAAGTTTAGGTGATAAGCTTAAAATTATAAACATTCAGTTTTATGTACAACTATACGCATCATTTATTTCTTTGTGTACTGGTCTTCCTTAATGTTGGATTGTATGAACTCATGGAGACCCTGTTGCTTCAGCCTTTCAATAATTGTCGCCAGACGCTTATCCTCCAGGCGCTCCTCCTCCTGTTCCCGCATGTCCAGTAGGTGCTGTTCCCTAACTCGGTCGCTGAGCACGCGTCGAATCAGATGTCTCAGCGACTTGTTGATCTCCAGCGTATAGTCGAGCAGTCGAACGTAGGTCTCGGGCTTCAGGTAACCGCATTGTTGGCACTGCGCCAGCTGCTCAAAGCTGTCCATGCTTGCATTGATGAGCAGGCCATGCTCCTGTACCGAATTATCTTTGTTGCTGCTCGCGTTACTGCTGCCAAGCAAAGCATTGCCGCCTCGATGTTGCCAGAGTAGTTCCTCCACCTTGGCGCTCGGATTGAGAAACACATAGCCACGATAGATGCACGCCGTGGATGCAGTAATCAAATCGTATGTGGATATGCCGCACTCAATGAGGGCAACGCCACAGCAATTAATGGCGGTGCTCAGCAGACAGCCGTCGTCGTCCAATATAAGCACTCGAATGTCCAGCTGGAAATTGAGGAACTCATTGCGGCAGACAAGCGGTTCCAGTGCCTTTGTTAGCATGCTGCCCAAATGTTTCTCACGCTCCGGCACTGATTCTAGGTCGCCAGTGGCAAAAGCTGCAAAATTCACGTAGCAATTGATGACGCCCATGCTTACACGGTGAGCACTTGACCGAACCAATTCGCGCGGCGGTGCTACAATGGCCATCAGCTTAGTATTGCCATATTCCATGTACGCAGAGCCGCGAACTGTTGTTAAAACGCCAGCGCGTATAACTGTAAACAGGATAAGCTGGTAAATAAAATAGAATAGAAAAACTGTAGATTGGGATACTCACAGGTTGACCGGGGAGCAGGAACAATTTGAGTGGGTTTTTCAATGCTTTCAAAGAAATCTTCACAATCCTTAGGTGTCGCATATAGTTGATCTGCTATAGTTGCGCCATCGAGAAGCGTGTTCTTAGTTTGTGTAATTCGTAACATTTTATCCACAAAAAGCCGCAAAAGTAAATCAAAACATGTGTTTTAAAATTGAAGTCAGTGCTGTAAAATGCATTTTAGCGTGGCAATAAATCGAAAGAATCGATAAGTATTGCGGCTGTCAAACAATGATATTTCGATTCTTACACATCACTAATTAAAAATAGTTGGCAATTCATGCTTTTGACAGCTCAAAAAGCGCTTTGTAATTCTGCTGAGTAGTAAAGAAAAGAAAAAGAGAATAGTCGGAGAAAAGTGAACGCCGAATTATTAACAAACATTATTTTTGTATTTGGAAAATTAAAGAAAGGGCTCACACAGCATGACTGGTGAAACCAAGCTGGAGAAAAAGCCTGTTGGCGATGCCAAGGAACTTAAAGGCAAGGGAAATGAAGCTGGCAAGACCAAAAAGGATGAAAAAGAGCAGCAGCCTGAGCTGTCCGATGAGGACCAGCAACTGAAGGAAGAGTTGGAGATGTTGGTGTTGCGTTTGCAGGAAAAAGACAAGCAAATGTATCAGCCAGCACTCGAAATGATGGCCAAGCTGATCCGCGCCTCAACGACGTCGATGACATCTGTGCCCAAGCCGCTGAAATTCATGCGTCCGCACTATGAGACCATGAAAAAAGTGTACAAGCATATGCCCGATGAACGCTCGCGCCAGCTGTGCGCTGACATCATCTCAGTGCTCTCCATGACCATGGGCAGCGGCAAGGATTGTCTGGCCTATCGATTCCTTTGCGATCGTACCCAGGCCATCGGCGACTGGGGTCACGAATATGTGCGCCATTTGTCTGGCGAAATATCGGCACACTATCACGATACAACCGGTGAGTTCCGCACTCAGCTTATCCAGTTGGTTAAGCAGATAATTCCATACGATATGGAGCATAATGCAGAGGCCGATGCCTGCGATTTGCTCATCGAGATTGATCATTTGCATTTGCTGGCCGAATATGTGGATGAGTCCGCCTATCCTCGTGTATGTCTGTATCTGCAGTCCTGCTACCCCTACGTGCCCGAGCCGGACAACACGATCATTCTAGAGACCGCTCTGCAGCTGGCCCGGAAGTTCCACCAGCATACGCAGGCCATGAGGCTGGCGCTGATGCTAAACGACATGGACAAGATTAGCGAAATATTTAAGGAGCCCAAGGAGCCAGCAATGCAGAAACAACTGGCCTTTATGCTCGCACGCCAGCAGGTGTGCCTGGATCTGGATGAGTCTCTGCCGGACTATGATGATTTAATGGAAATCATGTCGAATGCAAATTTGAATAAGCATTTCTTGAACTTGGCCCGTGAGTTGGACATTATGGAGCCCAAGACTCCCGAAGATATCTACAAATCGCATTTGGATAACTCTCGCTCGCGCTTTGCATCCATTCAGGTGGATTCGGCTAAGCAGAATTTGGCTGCCAGCTTTGTCAATGGGTTTGTCAATGCGGGATTCGGTGTGGACAAATTGCTCTCGGAGGATGGAAATAAGTGGTTGTACAAGAATAAGGAGCATGGTATGCTCTCGGCTACAGCCTCTCTGGGTCTGATTCTGCTTTGGGATGTGGATGGTGGCTTGACCATGATTGATAAATATCTCTACTCGACCGACGACAACATCAAGTCAGGGGCTTTGCTAGCCTGCGGCATTGTCAACTGCGGAATACGCAACGAAGTGGATCCGGCACACGCCTTGCTCTCCGATTATATAGATAATCCGAATACGTGCATGCGCATTGGCGCCATTTTGGGCTTGGGCATCGCCTATGCCGGCTCGAACCGGGCCATTGTCATCGATACGCTGAAGACGATATTTGCCAGCAATGGCAAGACAACCACCAGTGTTGAGATTCTGGGCATAACAGCTCTATCGCTGGGATTGATAAGCGTTGGCTCGTGCAATGCTGAGATTACAGAGATCTTGCTGCAGACCATCATGGGTCTGACCAAGGCGGATCTGAAGGATACCTATACGCGTTTCCTCTGGCTGGGCTTGGGTCTCCTCTATTTGGGGCGCCAGAAATCCACAGAGGCCGTCATGATGACACTGGAGGTGTTGGAGGAGCCGTACCGCAGCATGGCCACCACTATGGTCGACATCTGTGCTTATGCTGGCACTGGCAATGTGCTCAAAATTCAACAGCTGCTTCACATCTGCTCTGACCATTACGAGTCCACCAGCGCCGATGATGAGAAAGAGAAGAGCAAGAAGGACAAAAGCAAGGAGAAGGTAATTAAATGACTCATTTAGCTCAGTTTGCTTTAAGCTATTATGTTTCGCTTGCAGGAGAAGGACAAGGATAAGGAGAAGGAGAAGGAGAAAGAAAAGGAAAAAGAAAAGGAGCGCGAGAAAGATCTGTCCGCTACACAATCGATCGCCGTGCTGGGCATTGCTCTCATTGCCATGGGCGAGGACATTGGGGCAGAGATGGCGTATCGTTCGTTCGGCAATCTGTTGCGCTACTGCGAGCCCTCAATTCGCCGTGCCGTGCCGCTGGCTCTCGGTCTGATATCTGCCTCCAATCCGAAGCTGAACATTCTTGATACGTTGAGCAAGTTCTCACACGACAGCGACGCAGAGGTGGCACACAATGCCATCTTTGCCATGGGACTGGTGGGTGCTGGCACCAATAATGCACGTCTCGCCTCGATGCTCCGCCAGCTGGCCCAATACCACTCGAAGGATCCGAGCAATTTGTTCATGGTGCGCATTGCCCAGAGTCTGACACATTTGGGCAAGGGTACACTCTCCCTCAGCCCGTATCACAGCGATCGCCAGTTAATGAATCCCATGGCCGTTGCTGGTTTGATGGCCACGTTGGTATCGCTTCTTGACGTCAAGAATCTGATCCTCAATCGTTCCCATTATCTGCTGTACACCCTGGTGCCCGCAATGCAGGCACGCATGCTGATCACTTTCGATGAGGAGCTGAACCAACTGCAGGTGCCGGTCCGTGTGGGCATTGCCATCGATGTGGTTGGCCAGGCGGGCAAGCCGAAGACCATAACCGGCTTCCAAACACACACTACGCCGGTGCTGCTGGCCATTGGCGAACGCGCCGAATTGGCCACCGATGAGTATATTTCACTAACACCCGTCATGGAAGGCTTTGTCATATTGAAGAAGAATCCCAACTTTGTCAAGTAGTTTCACGTCTATTAATAATGTCAACAACAACTATCGCCCATTTACGAAAAGCCCAAAATTAAACCTAGCTCCCTTAAAAATGGTCGTCTCTTCATTGGCAATCAACGCAAATTACATACAATAATAAATAAAAACTTAAATATATAAAATTGTTCCATTTTTTTGCTTGGTATATTTAATTAAAAATTGTAAAGTTTTATATACTGATGTATAAATATATATGTATACCTTGTCAGATTGGGCGAAGTGAACAAAGGAGAATCGAATTTGCTATGCATTTTCAGAATGTTGTAGAATAATTTGATATATGTAATACTTTTTGGGATAACAAATCAATAAGTCACACTCAATATAAAAGGCATGCACTGTCGTACCGAAGTCCCCAAGGCACTCGTCCCAACTTTTATAGAAGTACTCGGAAGCATCCGTGCTTCGATGTATAACCAGCCGGGCGGGACCCAAGACTCCATGCAGATTGAACGTATTGAGCAGTTATCAGTTCCATCAATTCCTCCAATTTGTTTTGAGTCGATTGTAGATTGCTTCTTTCACCTTGAATGACTTCAGCTAAGTATCCTTATACTCAATAATCCAGTGGTGGCTGCTCCAACATCTTCATCTCTTTTATAGCCTTTATATCTTCAATTAGCTCATTTTTAAAATAAATGCCGGATAATTTAATTACTAATTTGTTTCTCATGAATCTTTTCCAGAAATTCGAGCCACTGGACTCTATATATTTGGTAAATTACATCAGCTTGACCTTAAGCCTTATAAAGTATTGCTTGTAATAATCTAAAATCAGGTAAGAAGACGTATGGGATAGTGAAACTTATACGACCTTGATCCAATGGGCTATATAATGTATAGAGTAATTCTTACGGAGCATAAAACAACATGAATTAAACATTACTCAATGAATAAAATTGTTTATTAATCAATGTAGCTTGCAGTATACATTTTTGTGCACAAAGAAAAGTTTATGGATCTACTTCAGCAGTTTGGACATCTTTAGATCTCACTAATCCACCAATTGAACCATAGCACTTGTTTCTCAATTGGTTCCATAAGTTTTGCAGCGCAAATTGCAACGTATTTAGATTGTTAGTTATACCTTGAATGTTGAGCTTCATTTCCCTCACATTATTCAATAACTGCTGGAGATATCCAACATTCACTAATCCACCACCACCGCCACATCCATTACCGCTACATACACCACCACCGCCACATCCATTACCGCTACATACACCACCACCACCAACGTTTGAATTGCACTTATTCTTAAGTATTTCGTGCACCATCCTGAGATGCTCAACTAGTTGATTCTTGTAGCGACAGTCAGCTACTTTCTCTACTAAGGTGCCTATAAGCTGCTGAAGTCTTTGATTATCATTTTCTAGTTGCACCAACTGTGTAATAAGCTCTAGTGGATTCTGCGTAATATTTATGTGATTATTCAAATGAATCCTTTTCTTTTAATATTAGCACTTACATTCGATGGATAATTTGCAGCTACCACAGACAATCCAACTATTGCAATCAATAGACCGAACTTCATTTCGCTTGAGAACTGATCGCGAATACTGCAACAAGTGATTTGAATCACAAATTCGAAGGTAAGAACTGTTAAATCTGTCAAGTCTAAAGGCATCAAACCGTGACCGTCACCCCTATAAAATAATTGACAAGAAGGACGTAGGGGGACACCAACTCTTTGACGTTCAAAACTGTAATATCTTAATTAGACGATTATATAAATAATAATCCATAATTAGTTATGCCTTTAATCTTGAAATTCAAAATTTAATAGTCATATGAGAAACCTAGATATAACAAATTCATCAAATCCTTTAGCCCCACAGCTGAAAGAGAGACGATGATGATTGGCCCAGTGGGCTATACATAATGTTTAAAGTAAATCTAGTATAAAGCATATATCTTATAGAGAATTAAAAATCATCATTAAACATTGCACAAGTAATAAAATTGTTTAGTAATCCTTGCTCGCATTGCGCACTTCTCTCCACATACAAAATTTATTCATATGTTACAGTACTTTGCATAAATGTATGCACATATGTATATAGCGTGCATACATATGTATATTTGTTGTATAATAAATGTAAATGTAAATGTATCGCTTTATAGTTATGCATTTTGCACTGAAATGTTTGACAGCTGTCACTTGTGATTTCGGTTCATCGCAATTAGAATCATAAAAACAAATCACATTATTAAACTTAACGACAATTTATGCAGTCGCCAACAACGTACAGAAGTTCAAAGTGGTTAACGCAACTGTCTGCGCTGAGTGGAGCCTAAGCACTTGACATCGCAGGTGGTGGTACGGCTACTGCTGCTTGTGGTGGTGCTCCTAGCTGTGTTTGTTCAGTGCTGGCTGCTGCTGGCTGTGGCTGTGGCTGCGGCTGCGGCTGTTGCTGTGGTGGCTGCGCAAATGCATGCGCCATCTGCGGCGGCAGCGGTGTTGGCTGAGTAGGAAACAGACCGCCCATAGATGGCTGCACTTGAGGATACGTGGGCACGGTTTGGGCAGCGGCTCCAGCAGCTGGATACGATAGAGCTGCCGGTGCGGTCATATAGATTTGCTGCTGTTGTTGCTGCGGCAATCCGGCCATCGAGAACATGGGCACGGCTGGTGGAGGCAACGTTGCTGCAGTTGCTTGCGGGAATGGCAATTGGGAAGCCGGTATGCCACCAACGCTCACATTCGAACTTTGTTGTGGGACATTGGGATCGAAGACACCGGGTATATAGATGTTCGATGGTGGTGCAAGTGGTTGTTGTGGTTGTGGTATTGCTGGAGCCTCAGCAGCAGCAGCAGCAGCAGCACCAGCAGCAGCAGCAACTGGAGCTGGAGCCGGAACTGTAGGAGGTGCTATGTTGCCGGCAGGGGCGGCTACCTGGGGCTCAGTAATTGTAGCCTGGTTTTCAAGTGCAGCGCTTAATGCATCCGTTGCATCATCCGGATTGAAATAGGTCTTGAATATGCTTTGTGCCGGTGGCTCAACAGTTGGTGGCCGAATCTCAGCGTTGGTCGAGCCAAATGTGTTCGCCAGCGGCGGTATATAAGGCAACGTTGGTGCGACAACAGCACTGTTGGTGGCTACAACAGGCGGCGTTACAGGATTCGACTGGCTACTGGGTGTAGCTGCGGTAGCAGGTCCCGTAGAAGGAGCCGGGGCTGGTGCAGGCTGCACTGGTATGCGATGCAGATAGCCATAGCCGATGCCACAGCCAAGAGCTCCCTCGCCACCCCAAGCCGTGTTCGGCTTGATGGTAACCTCTCTGCAAGCATCATCGTCAAGATTGTAGACGTACATCTTGAGTGGCTGCTGCTCGTGCGTCTCGATCAGTGTGAATAGATCGTCGTTCTCATGGCGAATGGCATCAGCGCCGATCACATAATCGCTGTAGGCACGAAGACCTGCCAGTTCGGCCGGCGAATTGGGATGCACCTCCAGAATGTGCCACACACTCTCGTTTGCACCCTCGAAGGAGCAGAAACGTATGCTAACGCCCAACAGTCCTTGGCCACCCCAACTGTTGCTAGGCGTTAATGTTAGCTCGCGAACGGTTTGTGTTTTGCTCGAATAGACAGTAATGCGAACAGGCTTGTCCACATTTTGACGCAACAGCTCCTTGAGCATATCGTTGTCCTGGTCTAGACGAGTGCCTGCTATGGCCACTATAAAGTCAAAGAACGCCTCCAAGCCAGCCTTTTGTCCGGGCGAGTTGTCTTGCACCTTGAGTACGTGGTAACCTATAGTTGTGTTTGAAAATACAGAAATTGTGTTTATTTTTCGTTTACGTCAGTGTGTGCGTGTATGCATATGATTGGTTGTCAATTCTTCTAGAGCAATTGACACAGTTTACGTGGTAATTTACCTTCGGTGCCGCCGCCGGGTACGTGAACACTGTGACTTGATCCCATTGTTTTATCGCTTTCCGCAACAAATATGTTAAAAACTTTATTTGCTGGCAATACAGCTTTAATTGTTTAATTTTGATGCGGCACTAAAGAGAGTTCTGTTCTTCGTGGCAATTTTTGTGGTACAATTTTCAGTGTTTTAAATGCTCTCGATTAATGCATCTCGCTCGCACACCAACCAGGGCTGCACGACTGATGTTATAAATGTTATCGGAAATCGATTTGTATCTCTATGACATTAACAGAGGAACAAATGGGAAATAAACATACAAAAACATACATTAAAAACAATGATACACTTATGTACTTATATAGAGCATACACCTATAATTGTATTCAACATTTTTTATTTGATTTTCAATGCGTATGTCTATTTAAAGGGACAAAATGTTATAAATAATAATTAAAGCACTTCCTATTATTTCATGGCTGCCGCAAGTTGCCATTGCTGTTGATATTTAGAGACAGCCTCGCGATGTTTCAGCATATCCTTTTCCCTGCAAAACAAAAACAATTGATATACTTTAATAGCGACGGAAATTTAGTTAACATACATATTTTCCAGCGTGTCCGTGGAACTTTTTAATTCTTTAGAGATGTATTCAATGCGTTTGGCAACATTTTGCCGAGAGTCCTCCAGATCCTGTTTCACCAGAACAGGGCCAAACAGCTTGAAAACTTTGTTTTCGGGGCCTAGCAAATTTAATTCCTCTAGCACACACTTATTTTCATTCAGCTGACTCTCAAGAAGTGCTCGCTGCTTTACGACCTTAACACAAGCTACATATAAACGAAAAATGTGCATATGAGAGGCACACATAGCAGACAATATTATAATTTGCTTACATTTTTGCAGGTTTTGATAAGACTCAACTTCGGCTTGCATTTTTTTATACAAGGCTGTGCTATTTTTATCCATTTTGTACGGTAAATGCTTAGCTGTGTAGAGAATTATCCAAGATATTAAACAGTTGCCGGTTGTGGCCTGTAAAATAATTTGTAAAACTCAATTGAGCAAAGGCATTGTTTAAAATTGTATGTATGTGTGTGTGTGTCTGTTTGCAACTTGACGTCAAGTTATCACTGAGTGTTCTTAGTTACTGTTGTTATTTTAACTATTTTACTTCAACAAGAAAATGATCGCAAATGTATTACATATCAATATGTACCTATTTATTTAAAAAATTATGACGATTTTGTAAAGACTAGTCAAAGCTGCAACCAACAGCGCACGCTTTTATGTTAATATATGAGACTGCTATTCATCGAAATACAACACTGGAAAACAGCTGACAATGTATTCAATGTTATATACATATATGTATATATATATATATATCTATTTTTTTTTTAACATTATAAAGAGAAATTCAGTTTTTTCATAAATCCAAAAATAATAGCCGTATTTTAAGATTGGCAACTATTATAAAGATCTCTTAAAAAAAACTAAATAAATAATTGCTGAATTAAGACTTTGACAAATACAATGTTGTAAAACACCGCGGGGGTGTGTTTTAGCTGAAAGGCCACATGCACGATACGATTTATGGATTCATAAAAATAAATAGTTTACTCGATCTAATTAAAATTTGATATGTATCACTAAATAACTAGCAAGAATTATATTACAATTCAAATAGATCAGAAAATATCTGAGATTCTAATATAGCCAAATATTAAGTTTATTAGCACGCATCATTCAATTGTATCGTGACACGGCTCCTATAATAACACCAGAAACGCTGCACAAAGCATACGGTTTCGCGCCGAAAAAGAAAAGGCGAAAACACGCAACAAATTACGGAAAAAAAGAAATAAACAAAATTCACGCACTGAACAAATCATAAAAATGTGTTAACAAGCAAATGCAGCGATAGTTCGTGTGTGCTGAAAGTGCAGCAACGCTACAGCAGGCAGCAGGGCAAAGTGTGTTAGTGCGTGTGTTTGCAGCGGCGGTGCGTTTGTAAAACGACTGAGGCAAAGGTAGCACCCTCCGCCTCCCCCTCAAAACAATGGCACCCACTAAGAAACGTGAAAGGGACAATGGCGATAATGCGGGTGTTGTGGCAAACAACATAAATGGTCTAAACATTGGAGGCAGACATGCAGATGCTGCCACAAACGAAGCGTTGGCAGCGCCAGCGTCAACAGCGGCAGCAACAGCAAATATTTCAACAACAAATCACAATGAAACCCATGCGAAACTGAATGGACATCAACAAGAGCAGGAACTCTTTTTACAGGCATTTGAAAGTATGTTTTCAAGTTTCTTAGCATGTTCAGCTGCAGTTTTACTAATCAATAAACTTTTGCAGAACCCACGCAAATCTATCGCTACCTACGCAATCGGCACGAAACAAACGTAAGCCAGTAATTTATTTTTGCATACAAATTGAGGTATATATTGTGTTTCTGTATTCTGCAGCCCATATTCCTAAATCGGACACTTAGTTATATGAAGGAGCGAATGTCACGAAATAACAAGAAACGCGCAAATTTCAAGATCGACTCTATTTTGGACATAATCACACAAAAGTCTGAGGCTGTACCCCAAAACTACCTGCATATAATTTACGATTCGCTACATGAGAAGCTCAAGCCACAAGACACCGATGATCTGCTGAGGCAAGGACAGGATCAGCCACTCTGTCAGCCGGGTGAAAGGGTCTGTGTGGAGACAACACTCTATAAGATCACGCGCAGCAAACGTAAGGACAGCACACTGGATTTTCAGGAGCTGTTGAGCAAGAGCTGCCAAATAGTTTACAATCCAAATGAGGGCGTCAATGAGCACGCAACCATTAGCATCCCTCTGCAGACAATGCGACCCATGGGCGATCAGCATACGCTGTACAAGCTGCTCTTTCGTATCAAAATGCAGCCACAGACGTGCAATGATGAAAATGCAGGTGAGATAGTGCGGAAAAACTTAGTTAAATATAAATTACTTATGTGGTTTACTTTCCAACAGCAACGCCGCCCAACAAGCGATCGCGGAGCAATGAGAAGATGTATGGCTCGGAGTTGATATTGTATGAAAAGTCGAGTGGTTTTATCACTGAAGGTGAATACGAGGCAATGCTCCAGCCGCTGAATTCGTCGAGCATTAAATCGTTCTCACCAAAGAAATGCACCTGGGAGACCATGCCTGACAGCTACATTCCACTATCATTGACCTACGATGTGTACCAGCAGAGTCCTATGCTCAAATTCCACTTGACTTTGTCTAATGAGCAGCTACCCGACCTTATTGCAGCATCCGAGATACAGCGTTATGTACAGCATTTGGATACCGAGGCAGACCACATCAATATCAACAATAACAATAACAATAATAATAACAATAACAATTGTAACGGCCTAAAGAATGGCAGTGTCTGCAAAGCAGTACCGGAGCTCATACAAATCGTATACAATTTTATGTACAGCAACAATACTCGTCAACAGACGGAGTATACACAGGAGTTGAACTGTCCGTGGTGTGGATTAGACTGTCTGCGTCTGTATGCGCTTTTAAAGCATCTCAAGTTGTGCCATGCGCGCTTCAATTTTACGTATCAGCCGGCGGGCAGCGGTGCTCGTATCGATGTGACCATCAATGATGCCTACGATGGATCCTATGCCGGGTCACCCTATGATTTGGCCGGACCATCGGGCTCATCGTTTGCACGCACCTGCGGTCCAGTAAGACGCACCTCAGTCACTAGCTTGATGGTATGTAGGCCCAGGCGCCAGAAGACCTGCCTCGATGAATTCTTAGAGTTGGATGAGGATGACATTAGCAATCAGCGTTCATACATAACCGGGCACAATAGGTGAGCAATTAATTTTACAATGATAATTATGATGAAAATTGATAAATAATTACCATAGATTGTATCATCATACGGAGACCTGCCTGCCGGTGCATCCTAAAGAGCTGGACATTGATTCGGAAGGCGAGAGCGATCCACTTTGGCTGCGCCAAAAGACCATACAAATGATTGATGAGTTCTCCGATGTCAACGAAGGCGAGAAGGAGCTAATGAAGCTTTGGAATCTGCATGTGATGCGCCATGGCTTTGTTGGTGATTGCCAGCTGCCATTGGCCTGCGAAATGTTCCTGGATGCCAAAGGTCATGAGATTGTACGTAAGAATCTCTACCGCAATTTTATACTGCATATGTGCTCGCTGTTCGATTACGGCCTGATTGCCGCAGAGACAGTTTACAAGACTGTGCAGAAGCTACAGGGGATGCTTAGCAAATATGCTGCCGGCCAGGAGCTGATGCAGCGGCAGCGTGAGGCGCAACTTAAATACTGGTTGGATGTGGGCATGCACAAGAAGCAGGATGATCTGAAACAAAGGTCGCCACAGAAACCAGCGACGAGCTCTAGCAATGATATTGCAACTACCTCATCAGGCAACGCTGCCAGCGCCATGCAGCCACCCAAACGCATGCCTGCCAATCTTAAGCGAGCCAATGCCGCAGCCGCCGTAGCGGCAGCTGCGCTTGACCAGGATAGTTCGACGACCAATGGCGGCAACAGCAGCAAGAATGTGGCCAAAAAGAGTGCCGATCAGCCAATCACTGCCAATTTGGCTGCTACTCGCGAACGACGTTCTGATCCGGGCCTCAAGCGCAACGCCAACGGCGGACGATTAAGTGCGTCCGACACCAGAACTGCCAATTCTTTAACCAAACGCAAACTGCCCGCTAAAGGTAAGTGCCGGCCCATCGAGGCTCTAACAAATCTCATTCACATAACATTCATTATGCATCATAATCAAATCATTCTGCTTCATCATATTCACAGTTTCAGCGTAGGATATTGAGTACAATGAACACCTTATATTATCCCAAATTCCAAAATGTTTTACTTTATATTTCCTTTTGCCACACATTTCTTCTTTACTTATATATTCTGTTCTCCGTTACTAAAGACAGTAAGAGCCTATAAATAACTTTATTTTAATTTATTATTGCCACGAAAACTTGTACCATATACCTAATTCATTTATATGCATACATGCTCTTACACTAACATCTTAAGGATCACTGCGCCAACGTCATCGTCATATCCATGGGAAGTTCTCATTGATAGAGCCAAATGACAAGCAAACCAGAAAAAACCCAAAAACTTATTCAAAATTTGAATCAAAATTGATTATTATCATGGCAAATTGCCCAATGTTTTTTTTCTCTCTTTCTCTTTGTTTTCCATCTTTTGTTTGTTTCGGATTTACATTTGTTTTACAATGTGCTTTGGCAAACAGCAGAAATGGCTGATGTGGAACAGTTGGAAGAACTGGCCGCTGTGGATGCGCCTCAGGTATTGGCTGCTGACAATAACAATGACAATGGCAATGACAATGAGAATGGCAATGGGAATGGTGTTAATGATGTTGATGATGCAGCTGTTCATATTGATGATGATGATGGTGATGATGATGATGAAGATGGTGATGTTGATGTTAATGATGTTGATGTTGGTGTAACTGGGAGTGCTACTGCTCCCATTAAAGATAATTAAGCTAGAAAATGTAATTCGTAAATCGCATTTAACTTTTGCATTCATATTACCAACTATTTTACACACCCTCTCTCTCACACTCACACTCACGCACACAAACACACACATTCAGATACTGTTGTGATCAGCAAAAGGCAGCGCTACAGCGAGGGCAACGCAACTGGTAACGGATCATCGACACGCAACAAAAGCAATAATCTTTCACTGCCAGCAAATAGCAACAGCATCAACAACAACAAGCGGCGTCGCTCCGCAATTGAGCGCAGCAGATCGAACAGCAGCGCAGGCGGCAGCAGCACCGCAGCCCCGTCCCATGGACTGCGCACGCGTCTGTCTGTGCCGGTGACCAAGTACGAAAGGCGCTGACGCAAGCGGCGCTGCTGCTGTTGCTGCAACTGAGAAACCAACTGCATCAGAAAGAAGACGAAAAGGAGGCAATCGAGGACGATGGCGTTTCGTTCGATTTTCTGGTTTGGTTTTTAAAGTTTTTTTTATTCAAATTCGATTTTTGACCTCCCCCTTAAATGAATAATTTTTTATTATAATTATTTGTATTATTATTGTGTTGTGTAAACAAATAAAAGTCCTAGCCTAAAATACATAAAGTTTACATACAAAATTCTGTCGCTAAAAGCAGCGGCAGAATGGGAGTACATACATATATAGCATGCCGTATGTGTGTGTATATATGTTTGTATGTACATGCAGAAGGATGTATAGCTGTTATAATATAAACGAAGCAACAAAGCAAGATACTTAACGATTACCATGCATACATACATATATTTCCATTTAAACAATTGTAATAATTATGTATGATTATATTATAAAAACACACCATGTACATTGCAAAATGAATTTATGTATGCAATTCTATTGAATTCCATACGAGTTCAATATTTATAAATTATATTATGTAAATTAGCGCTGAAAATGTTTACAGAAAAGCGAAATTCAAACCATCAAACCATTTAGGAAATGAATAAACAAATATCTATTTAGGCTACGCTGAATAAAATTTTGCATATATATTTTTACAGTGCACCCAAATTTGTTGCTTATTTATTAAAGTCTGAAACGTTTCTCTTCAGTTGTGTGAAAAGAGCTGGATTATGGGCTTATGGTTGTGTGTTAGATTTGGAAGCCTAAATGGAGAGTTTTATATTGATTTGCTGAATCTCTATCAGGCAGAGATTATAATAGATCCTATTGAGATCATTTTAATAATGTGGGCTCATGCTCAGAGATGGACAGGTTTTTCTACGATGATTTAAATAAAATGTTGTTGCAAAAAGGCAAGCAAATTGTATTATTTCAGTCGTATTACTCTGCTACCTTGAATAATTAGGAAACAGACACAACCATATAGTCAGATCATTTTATTAAATTTAGTAAAGTCCGCTTAATTTGGTTTGCTTGTAAAAGTCCATTTATTTTACTTACAGCGGCCTCTGCTAGCACTTTTCGATATAGAAGCACTGTCAAGTGTTGAGTGATATATTAAACGGCTGAAAATCTTACCAATCTTTGCATAACAGAATAACAGGTCGACTATGTCCTCGATATATATAAAAATTGACTTCAATTAAACTAATATTCATTTTTAGTTAACATTTATTACACAAAATATTTAACAATTATTATCAACACTAATTTTAATTTTGTTGAAAAAATGTTTGTTAGCTGCGCCCAGAGGTAAAGTATTTATTTGCTGCAAAAGAATATATTGAGTTATTAAGTCAAATTCTAATAATTATTTAATTCAAGTAGGGGTTTGTTGAAGCGAAGCCGTAACACAAATTAAAACGAACTGCATTAAGGTAATTGTATTGTACAAAGCATGGTAAATGCTTAAAGTGTAGTGGATAAATGCTGAACATAAATATTAACAGTACGATTGAGGGCTAAACATAAGCAAAACTTAAATTAATATGATATTGTCATACATCGTTTATATACAAAATAATAGGAGCGTGAACCATTTAACAGTTACTCTTGTAAGCACCTCATTTGAAAATATTTCTCATCGATGAAGCGACAAAATGACACCAAATGACCAAATTTTTGTACAGTTTGTGCCAGCGCCATGTTTGGCAGCCTTGTTGTTAAGATCGTAAATAAATGGCCAAAGGCAATGGCATCCAATTCACAAGGCTGATCACCAAAGAAGTAGGGTGTATCTGGTGATTCCTTCAGTTTATATTCGAGTGTCTCACAACATTTGGCCACTTTATCAATGACTTGATCGATATTCAGATCGTGCCACTGATAGACCTTCAGTTGACGCAGTGCATTGCGACGTTTGCTATAATTTTGAATTACATTCAATGGCCACGGATAAACGGCTCCATTACGCGGTGCAGTGACCTCTTTGTAGACTCGTTCATTTTTAAAGCTTACATACAGTTCTGCCATAGTGAAGATGTTCTCTACAAGTGACACATATGTACGCATATCTGCCTTTTCATCCTCATCTTGCCAGCTGCCTATGGCCATATCTTTCTGCTCCACAAAATTCACAATTGGCTCAAACTCCGCAAATAAAAATGCACCCGCCCGGATGAATGGTAGCTTGGTCATTCGGCCGCCGGGTGACATGTGCTCCGCATTTCCGCAAGTGCGTATACCAAACGGCAAATTGCACATTTTTAAATATGCTTTCACAGCCAAGCAACTAGCGCTCTCTGGCAATAAAATCTGCTCCGCCTCGAAGGGCTGGCGGGAATAGAAAAACACATGTATAAATGTTTAATATTATTTTACTGCTCTCCTTTTACCTGATAAAGCGTCGCATCTTCTGGCCATGGTTCTTCGGATAATTTGTCGGCGGTGTGCAGTTGATTTAAATATTGGGAAGTTTGCATTTTATGTTGATTATTGTAAAGACTTTAATGTGGCGATGAAGTAATCTTTCCACAGCTGTTTCTGCTTCTGTTAGTTACATTCACGATTACTTTTAGAACAGAGCATTTAAAGTACCCTCTAGTTTAAAATTAGTTACAATTTCTTAAAATTTGATTTATAAGTATCTGAGCATTATTTTAGACAAGGTTTACATTGATTAAACACAAATTTACTTAATTTTTATAACAATTGTTACTATATCTATCAAAAAGTGGTTATTTATTAGTTACTCAAAATGTACGACTCGATGAGTCGATAAATTTGTATTTCCTCTAAAATATCGAATAGAGAAGGTCCTCACTCATCTCTATCAGATTGTCACAGCTTGCACCTTTTGCTGCGCGTTTTTTGTTGTTTTTCTTGTTTATATTAAAGTATTAAAATTATTGTATTATAAATATATTGTGAAAAAAATTCGCGTATTCAAATTTAAAACCTATATTCGAAAAAAAGAGAGGTGAGTTGTTATTAACAACTAATACATGGGCTTACATGTGTGTGTGCAGGCAAAATAACAATATTGAGTTAACAAATTCTTTTGAAACAAACGCTTATCTCTAGCCATAGATATGCCACTCCCGAAAATATTTGCTGGCCAATAATCGGAGAACACCGGCCTATGCGGCCAATGCGTGTGGGTGCGGATGTATTCGCTTGTGTCTGTGTGTGTGTGTGTGATTCATGCGTCTGGGTCTCTGCCGCTGCGTGCCGTGCATTATTTTATCAGGCTGTCTAAGCAGCAGCAGCGTCATCGCTGCGTTACTTTCCTTGAATACCATTTCCTCGGTCAGAATTGCTCACAGTTTTGACGGGGGGTCGTCTAAGCTATTTTTTCTCCATTGCTCTTCGATCAATTGCTTGTCTGGATTTGTGTGTGTTTGAAATTTGTTTCTTTTGATCGTGTGGTTTGCTTGTTTCTGAGTGTTCTTATTTTGCTTTGCCTTTGGCCTGCTTATTTTGCATTCACACTTAATTAATTTTCGTTTCGTAATTCAAATTCAAACACAATGGCAAACTGGAATTTGTGTTGCCAAAAAACGTTTTTTCTTAGAATTCGTATTTTTGTTGTTGTTCTTTTTGTGAGTAATATGTATACTTAAAGTAAAATATACAAAGCTGAATAGAAATACAATTTTATTATCTCGTTTGTCGTTGGCCATGCGTCAGAATAACAATTATTATTATTATTATGCCCACAAAAAGTCAACAACTATATTTAAATTAATAGATTATGCACATAGAAAACCCATTTAAGTAAATAGTAATTGAAATCGAACAAACTAAATGGTTTACAGAAAAGGAAATGGGCATAAAGTTAACCAACGTGTATTTAGATAATGAACAACAATGACAACAATAACAACAAAAACCAGATAAAAAATACCAAATGTTAAATGTGTATATATATATGTATATGTATGCGTGTGTGAGTCTGTGTATGCGTGTGGGGTGCGATAGCAGCCAACCCATTCTGGTCAATATTATTCAATGGCGGTCGAGCGCCCTCATGCTTTTTCGCTCTATCCCTGTGTATATATGTATGTACATATATATATTTATATATGTACATATATATTTGTTTTTTGTTTTTGCCTTATCTGCCTAAGCGAACTCGTATTCGGCCAGGTCTATATATGTATATATGCATATATATGTATATATGTGTATATGTTAAGTATATGTGTATGTATTTATGTTTGCATACGAGCTCAGCTGCATCCATGGTGGCAAGCTTTCTTTCAGTGGCTAAGCGGCGTTCACTTATGCGTTAATAATTCGATTTTAATCAATATTATTGAACGTCAAGAAATTATACAAACTTTTGCGTATTTGGAGTACACGTGATGCGATAGGCAACAGCAAATAAGCTTTAGAAGAATTCACCATGTTCTTGAATAAGTTTTGTAATTAATCTGCGGAAATAAATTGTAGGATCGACCACTTAAAAATCGCAACACATATATTCCTAATTATACATATTATTGTAATTGATTACAATGGCAGATTTGCATTCATATAAAACTTATAATTTTTTGATATTCCATATGAATATTTTCAGTTAGATAGCCATGGCTGAAACAGAGACGCACCAACATGTCGACCCACATGATGAGGATGTCCATGATGCCAACTATCAGGCTCCACCCGAGAAGACAATTGAGGAGATAATGGCTGCCGATCAGGAAGACGAAAGCTTGCGTCGCTATAAGGAGGCTTTGTTGGGTGCAGCTCAAGCCGAAACTATAATCGTTGGTAAATATATTGAAACATAAATATTGATAGCAGACTAATAAGAAAACTGACTGTGTTTTAATTTATATAAAAAAGATCCCAATGATCCCCGAAAGGTGATTGTTAAGAAACTGGCGCTTGTCGTTGAAGGACGTGATGATATGGAATTAGATTTGAGTGGAGATATTAGTCACCTAAAAAAGCAGGTGAGTTTTTGTATTATGCCACCATATGCAGAGTTAACTGATTGTTGGATTTTTTCCGTAGATCTTTGTGATTAAGGAAGGTGTTCAGTACAAGGTGCGCATTGATTTTATTGTGCAACGCGAAATTGTTCATGGCCTTAAGTATGTGCAAAAAACCTATCGAATGGGAGTACCAGGTAAGCATATCGTTCGCAAAATGAGCAACATAACAATTGCTTGGTACCGATACGTTCATAAGAAATCAGAAACTGTCAATCTGTCTGTCGATAAACAGATATTTGCTATTTATAAAAATGTATGTAAACATGTATTGTATATACATGAAACTAAAGCTGGCTAATGTTTAATCAGACTTGTGTAACATTTGACCAGTGTAGTTCTGTTCTACCGCACTTTTAGGGCTTTTAGATTGTCATGGCCGGCTGGGTTTGTCGTGCCCTAGCTAACCAGATAGTTAGTATGTTTTCTACCTTCACGCAAAACACATTTCTATTTTATAATAAACATGGGCAGCAGTTTCGATGGCACAGCTTTGCTCTGCGGCATATTTAGTGTGGTTTATATAGTGTTAATAACATTTGCCATATTTACTTTAATAATGTGCTGAGACAATATTAAATACGATATATCTTTATAACTTTAATGCCTAACACACACTGGATAATTAATTTTTATTGCTTTAAGTTGTTGGTAAGCCTGCTTTGTTGCTTTTTCTGCATATACATTAATATTTATAATGGTATTTGTATAATATAATTGCCTGTTTTATCGCAGTGGACAAAATGACGCATATGGTTGGCTCCTATCCCCCCAAGAAGGAAATTCAATTCTATTTGACGCCAGCTGAGGAGGCGCCCTCGGGTATGGTGTCGAGGGGCACCTACTCTGTTCAATCGGTGTTCACGGATGATGACAAGCACATACATCTGAAATGGGATTGGACCTTTGAGATCAAGAAGGACTGGGCATAAGGCACACCACAGATAAAGAAACAACTTCGCACAGACACTAAATCACACACATACACATATGAATATGCATACAAGTCACCTAATTTGTGGTTCCAAATTAATATAAACTATTTTTGTGAATTTGTCAAGAAATGAAGAGCGAAATTCCTATTTGTCAAGTATTTTTGTTAACGGTATTACCTAAAATATTTTTAAAATTTGTAAATGAAGTCATATAAAGTATTTTTGATACTATATATAAATGGAGTGTGTGTTAACAATAAGCAAGCCATGCCTTTGTTGCTATATATTAAAGTCAGTCGTCGAGCATTCAGTCAGTCAGTGAGTCAATCAATCAGTCAGTCAGTCATTTGTACCGCCAAAATCAGTCAGTTTCAAATGCCATTGGATATGTATAACATAAATTTTCAAAATGTTCTAAAGATGAAAGTTATATAGAAGATAAACTTTAAGAAAGTTTTGTGCATTTGCCTTGTATTAAAAGCGCTAACGTAATGGAAATATAACCTTGATTGGATAAATATATATAAGAAGCATTCAATTAAAACATGAGAACAATACCCAAAGATGTATTCCACCGCAGGTGCATCTTTAATATATAACATATGTATGTACTCTAGATGTAAAAAGAAACCGTTTAATGCATTTGATAATTAATTTTAAAAGCTGAAAACATTTAAATGCTACAGTCTGTACTCTATTCTAACAAATCTGTCTGTGTAATTTGTGTACAATATAAGTGAGAGCAGGCAAAGCAACTGAAAGCAATGAGAATAAAATGTATTTAAATATATATTTCAAATCCCGTGGGTTTAATTCATTTTTATTGCTCACATGCTGTAAGATATATGGAAGAGGAATACGAACTTTTTCTTCAGGCTGTATGATGCGCCGTGAATACGTGTGTCTGTGTGTTAGAGAGTGTGAGAGAGAGAAAAAGCGTCTAAGCCATGTTTACATTTGTTATCAACATGTTGCCCGGTGCGAACGTAATATAAAATGCATAAAATAATAAATTGTACATTTTAAAACGAATTGTGTAAAAAGACAGTGACAATGGCATAACAAATTAAATTGACAGTTAAAAATCTGGAGCAAATGTCCCCAGGGAATTGGGGCTGGATAAAAAGCGAAATGCGTGTAATGGAACATCAACAACAATAAGAACCTGCAGGCATTTTCTTCTAATAAATTTTAAAAGCACTTAACCGGAGGGCGTACATTTGTATGTTCTGTAATTATATTTTGTGTTTTTCGGCATATTTTTTATATAAATATATATGTGCTCGTACAAAAGTATGTAAATAAATTTGTTGTTTGTTGGTAAATCTAATTTACAATTTACATTTAGTGCTAGCATATCTCTCTGCTTTTGACAAAAAAGATTGGACGGTAAATAGCAATAGCATGGCAACAGTTGGTCTTTTATCCACATAAACAACGACGTGCTAATTTTTAGCTTAAAACTATCAGTTTAATCAGTTTTTGGGGAGAAAAACTAAGTATGTGTATATTGTATTACTCCCGTTTTCTGATATCAATCAAAAGCCTCGTAGAAAATTAGTTATAAAATTATTTTTCTATGTACATCGTGCTGAATCTCCAAATTTTGAATATAGATTTGGGTTTATTTTATAGAATTTATATTTCCCCTACGTACTTCCTCTAAAAATTTCTTCCATGTATTTCAACTAAGTATTTCTTCAAGTACTTCCTCGAAGTATTTCCCCTACGAATTTTTTCTAAGAATTTCTTCTAAGTATTTCCTCTAAGTGTTTCCTCCAAGAATGTCGTCTAAGTGTTTCTCCTAAGCACTTATTTCATCTAAGTATGTATTTCCTTTACGTATTTTTATACCCTGAACCCATTGAAAATGGGTTCATTGTTCATTGTTCTATGTATTTCCTCCAAGTATTTTTTCTAAGAATTTCCTCGAAGTATTTTTTTAAAGAAATTCTTCTGTTTCCCTTAAGAGTTTCTTCTAAGTGTTTCGTCTAAGAGTTTAAAATCTTTAATGTTTAGCTGAACGCTCACACACTTCACTTAACTGCACTGTACGACTGACCCCCACCAGGCCTGGGTGACTGAGAAAGTGCTGCAGCTGCTGCCCTTTATATAGGGCGCCTTTCATTCGAAGCCGAAGTCGCGCTCAAATTCCCGAGAGCAGGTAGGAGACGTTGCAGTCGAGCTGTAAATGACCAATGGGAGCACTCTCTGCTGCTGCTAGCATTCTAGCTTCGTTTTGCTCAAGTATAAATATCAAATGAATACTGCTGCATCCATATAGAGAACTTGAGTGATCTGAAGCTTTTCTTCTTGCTTTTGTCCAGCAGACAGACATAAAGACAGACTGTGAGAAAGGCTGTGAGATAGACAAGGAGACAGACAGCGAGACCGATAGGGTGACACATACTAACAGAATATATGTATGTATATGATTGATAAGGCTAGCTTACATATGTGTATAAATATATATAATTATTAGATATACATATGAAGAAATTTATTTATATGTATATATATAATTTTTATTTTACAACATTATATATGTTTGCTTTAAAAACTATTATACTCTCTGCTAGTGTATAGTAAAGAGAAGCAACAAGCAAGGTCTTCATGCATTGGTGGCCAGATGTATGCGTGGCTGTGGCATTTTGTTTGTAGGTCGATGCTTTTAATGGCAGCTGTTGCAAATGGCAGCTGAGCGCTTGTAAACTGAATACAATTTACAGTGTTTCAGGTAGAATTTTATTTTTGTTTTTCTCCTTCCATTACATAATGGTTTGCTGCCATAGGCGTAAGCAACAACAACGGTGTCTATTGCAATTTACGCACTCATAAAATACTTTCACATTATATGACTTTTACTTTTGGCTAACTAACCAAAAATCCTTTTCTCCTTGCTCATAAAATTCAATGTGATTTTATTATTTCATACTGTCCCTTTTTGCCTTCAAAATGTGTCTATTAAAACTTAATTGAATATGCCAAAGATTTGTGCGTGCGGTTCATTTCGTATGCCGAGAGGCGAGCGAACGTGCAAAAGTTTTAGGCCTTTGCCAGTGCGGACGACGAGGCGTATGATGAATATATTTTTGCGTATATCACGCAGCTTTTGCGTAGTTTCCAAAAGACAGTTTAGTGTCTTTATGGTATATCCTCGATATGATGATATTTGCCTTTAGGGTATATTGTGATTTTTAATTTCAGGTGAAAATAGAAGGTTACCTTTTGTTAATAGCACTGTGCTTCCCCGTTATTTATATACTTATATGATGTTCTGTAATGTGTTACTATTGTATTGATTCATTTCACACGTAGCACTAACGTTCTATACAAGTATTACTTCACTCTGCGAGGTATATTACAATGAACTACAATGGAATGTTGATTATTGTATTCTTTTGCCACACGATTTTATTATTAATACTTAAGAGATTTGGACTGGCTGCATAATTTATCAAAGCAGGAAGCGTAGAAAAACAAAAGGGCATTTTGTAAAGCTTTCATTCTGGAATAGAAGTTATGATCTTAATTGTAATAAATTGGATTTAATAGGTTTATGAAAATATTGAAAATATTCATAACAACAAGTCAGGCAGTGTGAAATATAGGAAATATATATGAAATAATATATAGATATATGCAATGTAAATATTAGAAATATATATTGTCAATGAACCAAATATAATATAGAATCAAACCCTGCATCTGCCTTATGCATAAATTTCCCTTTCACCCATTTCAATTGCTTTTCGACATGGAAAGTTCATAAGCTCTGAGTAGGATAGCTTTAAAGAGACATCCGGTAAGTCTTTTAAAGGTATTCACAGATAAGCAGGCAAATAGGCTGAAAGGCACGCACCGGACACGCCCACCGAGCTATGCGAGCGGACATTGAGAATTTGCGGGCGACAGACAGACACACAAACAGGACGAAGCTTTTCCTTTTTCGAATGTTAGTCAAAGTTTGTTGTCGGCTCATGACCTTTGCGTCGAGTCCAAGTGGGTGGAGGGCGAGAGAGGGAGTATGTGGCGCCTTTTGTAGGTGTTATTTCTCCCCATTGGACAGCAGAATAATTTTCATTTATATTGAAATTTTTTTGTTGGTTTCTTTTTTGCCGATTTGGGTGATTTGTGAATATATTTATTCAAATAGCTCAACTCATCTGCATTTTGTAAGGGCATTGATTTTAGATTATCAAGATTTTTGTGTCAATCAGTAAAAATATGATAATGGGCCAGAATCAGAAACCAAAACGACTTTAAGAATTTATTACTGTTTCTATAGCTGATCCAATTTAATAAGGCTTCACTCTACAGGGTGTATTAGAACATATTCGTACATAATTTTCCGGTTCGCCTTTAACACTTAAATTTCCTCGTTAAGTTCTGAAATAATGTTTGTTCGGATAGTTACCCAAATTTTCAAGCTGTCACCAAGTGGTTAGGGTTCTATGTGAATAAACAAAAGCAAAGCACACGCTCGGGCGTTGTACATGTTAAATATGACAAGCTGTTGACACGCACACACACATACGCACACGCACGCACACACACACCCACACACACATCTACAGCCATGCTGTTGCTGTTTTGGCCTTTGTTGACTGTGCAGTTTTTGCCGTTTTGTAATTAAGTCGGGCGTACTAATTAAGGCAAATGCCGTAATTAGGTTTTCTGCTGTGCACAACTGACATCCTGCTAGCTGCTAGCTGCTAGCCTTTCCCCAGCCAAACTCATATTTGATTAGAGCATATTTCTGGAAATTCACTGAAAACTTACCCAAAGTTGTTGTTGATGCAATTGATTTTCTTGGGGCTGCGCCTTGCACAAAGTTCAAGGATCATTTCAGGCTTTTAATAATGCAAGCGCTTTAATGGCCGTGGCGTAGCATTGAAACCGTCTAGGTCGGTGTTCATTAAAAATAGTTATTTTCCAGTTTAGTTGATTCAAGGATAACAGAAAGTGCTTTCAGCTGTTAAACAACGTCCGCTCTAACACTATCAATATTCTAATTACGCTAGCAGCGAATATATACCAGTCAGAAGTGTGTTCGTAGCACTAGGACTTGTCCACAGAGACTCATCAGCCGTCCTGATCAAAGTGCACACACCCACAGGCATTCACTCATTATAAATTCATCAGCAACTCAATATTCTTGAAAGGCCTCTCACGCCAGCCCGAAAATTAAGCTCAACTTGCTGGGAAAAGTTTTCGTTGTTGGACGCGCGTTGGTCCGAACTTAAATATGCTTTGATTCCAATAAGTCCATGACTTATGCATGGCGTGGAAATAATCTTTGATGCGAATCATTGACAAGGGATTGGCGTAAGCTAGCTTTAATTTCGAATTTATGTTGAATCCATTTTCAGTCTACATCTAGTTAAATCTCATTGAAAATCATGTTTATTAAAGTTTAACTTCTGTTGTTATTTGTAAATTTTAAATCGGAACTTTGATTTATGCAAATTGCAAAAAACCCGTTGGTGGATATTGTGCTTACTAAGCGTGCGTGTGTGGGTGTGGATGTTCGAGTATTTGCATGCATGTAATATTGTCTGCTTGCTGTGCGCATAATTTATGCAGATACTGTAATTGCCTTGGTACTATGCCAGAGGTTGCACACAATTTAAAAAGTCAATACAGATAAAAATGTATATTAAAATTAAAATTTTTATATAAATTGTTGCTTTAATTTGTTTTTCTTTTCTATATTTAAAAATATATAAATAAAATAATTTATTACAAATAATTTACGCACATATACTCAAATATAAATACCTAAAATAACATAAGCTCTCCATTTATTTTCTTTTTTACCTAGCCTTTTGTTGAGCTTGAGCTCTAGAATATGTTTGAATTTTATTGGCTCGCGTTGCGTATACGCCACGTATTGTCATGCGGAAATTGCAGAAGTCTGCAAACAAACTTCAGCACAGTTTGACATGTCTCTGTGTGCTAAAGAGTGTGCGTCTGTGTGTGTGTGTGTGTGTTTGCGTGCTAACGGAATTTTTACCCGTCGACATTTTCTTAGACTGGAGCTTTACGCAACCGGAAGGCAATGTTGACAATATCCTGTTAAGCTGGCATTAACAAGTGCTCAGGCAACTGAACCGCACCGACTCGTTACTGCAATGTATATATAATTTAATTTAAGCCCCACAGACAGCTTGTGGAAATTGAGGTTGAAGTGCAGATGGCAATTGCGTTCGAGTTTCATTTAAAATCAACGCTACCAACTGTTAAAAGAATTAGTGCAGTTGTCCCCAGTTGAAATGGAAATCAATAAATTCAATTAAGCGAAGTATTGTTTGTCGACTTGCATAAATAATGCCTGAATGTCACTATAAATGTGCGAATATACATATGCATGTATATGTACATATATGCTGTTTCTTTTCACTTTAATATCGTTTCTTTCTCAAGTTCATAAAATCTTTATAATAAACGAAATTTCAATTAGCTAATGAGTATTTGAAATTAACTTTTGCTTTTGTTGGCTTAATAAAGCATTGAATCAACTTTATGTTGATTGATTAATTGATTAACGGGAAAAAGATAGCGTCTATATGAGTAAGTATGTAACAAATGTCGCTTGACCGAATGCTACTTGAATGAAATGCCACATCAAATATTAACCATCATACGTAACGTGTGACGAATCAAATTGTTCGGGTCTTTGTATGTGAGCGAGTCTTTATGTATGTGTGCTTCATTGTGAGCTTACCTGTGTTTTTGTGTGTGTGCGATATGCCGGCACCAGTGATAAAAACCAAAACAGAGCAACAGACGGCTAGCGCTCTCAGCACTTGGCTCTCACACTCTCTTACGCGCTCTCCTGTTGCGTGCGCTCAGCAACATTTGAGGCAAGGTCGGCAACATTTGGCTTGTTGCTTTGCATCAAGCATATGCAACAAGAGAGCGTTGAAAATGTTACGTGTATTTGCGTAAGTCACTGTAAGAAATAGGGTCAGATTATTAGAGCATCTAAGAAAAGCTGTATTCTAAATAAATATTAATTGTATATATGAGACTAAATACAATCAAGTATAAGTAAAAATACTTGCTCAGAAGAAAAAATCGTTCTGCTTTGTACTCACATTTTGTGTACAGTGTATTTATTAAACGATTGCAGAGGCACGATTGCCGGAAGCCTTCGGCTTGGGTTGATGTGAGCGCACGACAGCACTGGCTGCTCCGTTTGACAGCCACTGCCGCTGCCTGTTGGACATTGCTCGATTCTGATTAGAATGCGCGCTCAGTTCTGATTAGACCGTGAGGGCGTGCGGTTCACATTTCGCGTTTTCGTTCGCGTTCGCGTTCCCGTTGCTCATTTCGCGATTTCGATCTGTTTTTGATTTCGCGCGATTGTGCGAGCGCTCGTATGTGTTAGTGTTATTGTATGTTTTACTTATGGGTGTCTGTATCTGTATGTGATTTAATTTAACAACGCACGCTGCTAAGCATAACATACACACATACATAAATGTATATATATATACATATAAATATATATTGATATAAATAATTAAGCTATATATTCAAATACACATGTGAAATTTGTTTGAATTGACAACGGAAAAAAAAACTAAACCACAATAACAACAACAACAACAACAATAGAGGAGCAGCAGCCGCTTCCAATCATTTAGGTAGCGTATCTGCTTTTTCACACAATGAGAAGTTTTGATTAACACAAGAACTTGAGAAAACAACAAGCAAAATGCAGGCGAGCCGGCGAAAATCGGCGCCAACTAATTGCTAAGTTCAATAGCAACTAAAATTAAACTAACATACATAGAACACATAACAAAAGGTAAAAGAGAATGAAAAGAAATTGAAACAAATCAAAGAGACCAAATCAAGTTTAAACGCCTCCGAAAACCGCTAATCGGCTTTGATTTCAGATTTTAGATTTCTATAATTAATTTTATGAACTAATTCGAAATGCCCGAAGGCTGTTTTCTTTTCTTTACTCGAACCAAATTGTATAAAATTAAATATATTTATATATATATGTATATGAATATGCATATATATCTACGTATGCACAAATGAAAAGTTTAAAAAAAAAGCTATAAAAAATTGTGTGTTGCTCTCGATTTGTCAGCTGTTGGCGACACGTTGCGTCAGTTTACTTTTCATTTTTTTTTTTTAAATATGTTTTCTCATGCTTTTTGTTGCTATTTTGCAATTTTTTTTAGTTATATGTGACGCCGGGACGAGTGTGCGGTGTGTATGTGTGTGTGTGATGGTGTGATGAAAGAAATGATATAAAGGCGGCACAAATAAATTTAGTTTGCGACTAGTAGAGATATTTTGCCGGTTCGACTATATGTATAACTATCTCGACAATTTGTGGGTGGCATTGACTTTGGCATGATTATAATTATCATAAATATTAGCATTAAAAGCTTGAGTTTTTCGTATTTTGTCATTCCTTAGAGGTCAAAAAGAATTCATACATTTGTACTATGTACAATTGATCTGATTGCTAATCTATAAACATATTTATATAAATGTATGCAATAATTTATATAATAATAATTTATAGCTTTGAACATTCAATTATCTAATACCTTTGCAGAACTTTCCCAATTAAAAATATTCGAATTGGAATGTAAAGTTTCTGCTGCTTAACAGAAATCGGATCGTTAACAGAAAAGTAAAGATTTATCATAGAATTAGCACTGCAAAGGGTACAAAAATAATCATTTTCATTCATTCATTTTCTTTCGTCGCAAAATCATTTGCCAAATGTTGTCTTTAAATAAATCAAGTTATAAAAATGTTCGCGCTGTTTTTGCTTTTTTTTGTTGATTTTGTTCTTGGCTCATGGTTGAGCGTTAATAAATTACCGCCCACACTTTGCTTTTTTATTTATTTATTCTATTATATTTATATGTATATATAGTATATATATATATTTCATTATCTTTATAGCAAGACAACGAATTTTGAAATTCTTAAAGAAAATAACCGCCATGCGCCATATAGTGGAATCAACGCCCGCTGGGCGAAATTACTAAGTTTCTCTGATAACTAATCGAGGAAGCGCCGTTTCAGAGTTCAATTCTAAATTTGTATTTTGGACGTGTATTATCAAAGCCGATAGCGTCGATAAAATAGTTGAATTGAAAGACCCATAAAGCGCAAAGAGACAAATTATATTTCACATTTCGTATTTAAATGAATGAAGTCGACAACTGCGAATTGCTCGGCTCTCACAAATTCTAGGTATTCTTCGTTTTAATAACTCTCAATTCAAGTCAATCAAGAAATTAATTAAATGATAATGTATACACATACATATATATTAATATTAATTTTATACATACATATATGTATATTTTGTTGATCTAATGTGAGTCACTTGGAGCTCTACCCGATTCTTCATTTTCGTTATGATTCACTGGCTTCGGAAACCCATGTGAGCGATGTTATCATTTATATAGTTGACATAGTTGTAGATTAGGATTTATAAATAATGAGCATATTCCACAATATGTTTTGTTTTCATTTACATGTACTCTAAATAAATACGAGCTGCATAATATAAATAGCTGAGCGCTTCAATGCTGGCACAATTCCCTCAGGTATTATTAGTATACTAGCTAGATCAACTGTAATCATTCGCATAAATCGCATATATCAAGTTGCATTCGTGTGATGTGAACGAATTTTACAAACGTTTTACGTATACACAGGAGATTTATTATTCTTTTGTCTTTCGACAAAGGCAAACATTTTGAAATTTTATTTACACTGTTTAACAATGAAATAAATCGTATGTTTTCTTTTACTCAGTACTCAGAAATGTGAATTAACTTATTTGAAATTTTCCACGTATTTGCATTATTGAAAAATTGTTAATAATCAAACTTTTTTGTTGAATGTATACATCAAATTTGTATTTATTTTCAGTAATTTTTCAAAACCTGAATGAAGGTATATCGGTTTTGTGGACCTATATAACATAAAGTAGTTGGGGGCATACCAATTTGGAAGAAACTGTTCTAAACTGTTTTTGCTGACATTCTCTATTTATTTGCACCAAAATAAGGTTTATCCAACAATAGGGTAGGGTAATTGGTAACGCCCTAGTGCAACATTCTGACTTGCGCTTATTGTCAGAAAATGTACGGAAAATTATCCTCAGTTTGAATCAGTTAAGGATTTATTTTATGTTATGTAAGCAGCTAAGCAGCTAAGAAATAAAGTCAGCTGAATTAGTATTTATATTTGATACTATCCGTAAGGTAATCGCAGATAAACACTTATGTTGACCATAAGATAGAAGCAGAGCTGCTTGGGTCATATGCTCCAAATGACTCCCAATTCATACCTTAAGCTAGAGTCTTTGTGAAAGCCACTTAGGATATCTCGTAGTCACGCACTCTTCTGTTTGAGGTCTAGTATTGTGCTTATTTCTCACGTATATTTCCATGCTTTTTGGCTATGTCTGGCTAATAAATAATGTGTAAGAAATGCTTTAGTTGAGCGCTTAGTTTGCTAAGCAAATTGTATCAAAGTTGAATGTTGTTGTTGCTCTTCATGTTTATCCGCATCTTCTTATTTTCATGAACATACCGCATATTATAACACATCATTTAGAGATAAATATATATATACATATATATACATACATACTATATACATACATATAAATATATATTTATGTCGAGGCAAAGTGTTTTATATTTATTTCTCGTTTGAATTTAATTAAATTTGCACATTTGTGTAAAATATCATATACATGTGTCGTCCGTTTGAGGCGAACACTGGCCGGGGCGTGTCTGTGACGGCGCGGCGTTTTGGCATCTGTATATATGTATGTATGCATCTGTAACTGTATCTGTCGATTTGCCTCTGTATGTGTGTGACTAAGTGCCCCCCATGTGTCAGCCTAGACGCCTAATCAAACAACACCAACAGCAACAGCGGCGACAGCCAAAAATTCAAAGCCCTCTGTGCAAAAAATAAATATATAAAATATAATAAACATTCGTTATGAAGGTGAAACATAGACGACAACAACAGCAGCAGCAGCAACAACAATAGCATCAACAAAAGATACAGCAACAACAATAAACAGAAACAGATTCAATAAGCTGCTCGGGGCTTATTGAAAAAGTCCCACGAAATTCTTTTTATGCGATCGCCAAATGCCAAAAAAAAAGGCGGAGGAGAAAAAACATTTAAAAATTATTTACTGTATTTGCCTAATTTGTTGTCGAGCCAAGCGATGTTTGAGCAAACGGGAATGCACGAAAAAATTAGTTTTTTAATTGCTTTTAATTAAGCGTAATTAAAAGTCTAATTTATTTTGCGATGTCTGAGCGAGGCAGAGAGAATAAGGTTTACAAATTATATTGACATGTACATAAGTCGGTTGAATTTTGAAATTATAATATATAATTTAATTTATCCCACTTTATTTTTATATATCTATGCTTTTATAAATTCACTTTTTCACCTTAAACTTTATTTACACCAAGGTAGTAGATGTCAATATGCTCTGATTCTAACCATTTAAATGTAATAATGATAAGAGAATAATAATAATGATAAGAGTATAATTCAATGAAATTGTGGATAAATTAAACATAAGGGGAATTGAAACATTAACCACAAATGACCTATCCAAAATATATATGTATTGACACAAGCAACAGCTTGTCATCATTTTTGGCTAAAAATAACTTTTATGCCAGAACATTTGTATATTGAGTGTAGATTGTGTTTCCAGAACCCAATGTACAGTAAAAGCCATTTAGAATATTACGTATATAATATCAGACAACAAAGGAGTGTAAACAAGGCAAATACTCATCAATTCATGTATACAAACTGAATGTGTGTTTATCTTAAAGTTAAATGGATATTTATATATTTAAAAATGAGTGATACAGAAAGAGAGAAAGGAAGGGAGATGTAGAGATATAGAAAAAAAGAGAAAGATATAGCAAAAGACTTAGTGAATGAGAGAGAATATGATATATATGATACTAAGGCTTGAAGTAAAATCAAAAAAGCACTGAAGTGCATTACAGTGAAAAGCAAAATTGGCCTGCATATCAGGTCTCCGCATTCATACATAAATTCATATAAGCACGCATACATAATTGCATTTACACATTATAAATTCATATATATATGTCTATATATATACAGCTTTCAGCCTTGTAGCTTTGACACTTTGGTCTATGCTCCATCAGAATTAGTCAGATGATTTTACAAGACAAACAGTTTTATTTATAATAGAATGTACTAGTTATATGTATATATATTTATATATATATATTTAAAATTATGTTTTGTTATTTTAAAGCAATTACTGGAAACACTTGAGAAACTTCATGAAAATGTGAATAGGGTAACTTATTGGCGTGATCAGCTAATTAGAGCCTTTCAATATTATAGTTATTAATTTTTTGTCATTTGCTGCCAATGGCGAGTTTTGCTCTATTTCTGGCTGCTGCTGTCAATCGTCGAAGATTTGTTTTTGCACTTTTCACACCTGTAGCGCGTTAAAATGTCGAAAAAATCTTACAGCATTTATCACAGTTTCACAAAATTGATTTATTTGCCCATAATATTTTGACCATAATTCAGAGAATGCAGCAAACCAAAAATTGCCAACTGAATGCAAGTTGACGTCGTCGTCAGCATCAGCATCATCATCATCATCACTATAGATATCATCATCATTATCATAATCATCATCATCATTGGCAAATCGTACGCATTTGCACAAATCTTTGGGCCGTTCGCTTAGCTGTTGTCCACGGGTCCAATCGGTCCACTGGTCCATTGGTCCACCGGTTGACTGGCGACGACCAAATGGGCGAGAAATTTCATTTTATGGCAAATCAGGTTTGTCTTGCACGTTGCACAAAAATTTTTCATTTTGACACACACGCACAGAAAACAGTATTAAAGAATGAAAATGAATTGCTTGGTAATTCTAAAGGTCGCGTGCAAATGAAAACAAATTTCTTTCTCTTCTTCAGAACCCACTCTTGCTTTTGTTTATTTCTTTTGTTAATTACATTTGCCATTGCTGTTAGCGTTGCCGTTGCCGCTGCCGTTGCTCGACTTTTGGGCTTTTATTAGCCTGAATTATTTATAGACGTTTGATGTTGGCCGTGCAGCTAATAAAATCGCTTAGCACATGTTTGAAAACGTTTTCGCAGCATCATAAATCTACAATTGAATTTTCGAAATGTTAACACTTAAGTGCATCTGTGCCCGGAGCAGAGCTCGCCTTCTGGCCTTAACTGGAAAAGTTCTTAAATGCTTGTATAATAACCACCTGCTTACCATACGTTAACACACCGATTCGATTTAATTGTTCTTCAATTAAATGCTCTTTAATGCGCGAACCCAAACTAACAACAAGTTAATTCCGAGTGAAAGTCACGTTTCTGGCGATGCCTTTGGCGAAATCCTTGTGTTGGGCTACGACTACGTGCCTTGGCGGATGTCTGGCTGCAGTTGCCTGAATGCTAAGCCGCAGAGCCACAGTCAGCGATGTGCAAAGCGCGGCGCCCTTGAAAGCGGTTACCCTAATGCGCATTTAAGTAGCTCACTTTGAGCTTATGCGTGTATATGTGTGTGTGTGAGCATGTGCATGGGGGCTTCCTAATGAATCAGCATTCATGGACACACAGCTGCATGCCGAAAACCCCCAAAAAATATATACATACACATCTACAAGATTGAAACAAAAAAGAACAACCACAAAAACGAAATCCAAACAAGCCCACAACCATTTACGCCCATGTCCACGTTTGGCAGCGATTTTGGTTTTGAAAACTAAAAATTAGCCCGCGATTCACAGTCTGTAAGCTTTGAACGCTCTTTGCTGCAGCGAAGTGAGTGAGCCAACATTGCGTATACGCAACACGCAATGTTCTTGTTCAACAATTGAATTCAACCCAACAACTTTCACTGAATTAATGAAACTCAGGCGCAGGTATTGCACTCAATCCATAATTACATTAGAGTTGCATTGCAGTGCGCTTTCAAAAGGCCGCAAACTTATTTTGCAAACAATTAATAAAGTTCTTCGGTTCTTCGACAAAATGTTTATTCAATTTTAGTGCTGGCCAAACTTTGGGTATCCAAGCAATATGCACGAAATTTAATTTCGAGTGCAAGTCAAACGGCTGAATATATAAGAGTTATTTAAATCACCTTTAAAAATTGTAAGGTTTGTATTAAATTAAGAGCACAATATGCTATTCTAATGTTAATAACATAAATGTGTTATTAACAGATAGACATTCGAGTTTGCCAACAGATGAAGCTAACTCTGCTAACAAGCTAACAGCGACTCTTTAGCTTACCAGACATGAGTTAATTACATAAACAAACAACAAAACATAAAAGTATTTGGCAGATGATTAGAATTGCTTTGCAAATGGTTACTAATGTGCTTGCTTTAAAAGGCTAACAAGTGGAAAATCAAGAAATTCTAGAATTTGTATTTTGAATTTTACTGAATCATCTATCTCCTGTAATGAATGGTTCAAATTTAACATAACGATTTTGTATGTCAGCTACTTGAGTGAGGAAAGCTCGTGTATACGCCAATAAGACATCCAAGACATTTGCGTGTGTGCTTCAATTGAAATATGACACCAGTGCATAGCAGGAAACCCCTGAGAACGATAAAAAACTGCTATGTGTTACGGCATATGAGATCGTGTAAGGTAGCAAAGGCAATAAACACGGGCGTAATCATTAATCATCAGAGCTCAAAGTCAAAGATACAGAAACAGAAATATACACACTGTAAGTTACACAACACACACACACACACACACACACACTCACTCACTGACAGCACAGAGCACACGATCCCACCTCACTCAATCATGTGTGAACGAGTGTTTAGGGAAAAGGCCTCGGGTCGTTGGCTGGGGGCTGCCTTAATCAATTCCAAACAACAAACACTTGGAAAACGACGCGCAGCGCCGAAAGAACGCAAGGTTATGAAGGCAAATTTATTTTGTATGGTTTGTATACAATGCCCATTGATAGAGGCGGGGCAATTAGGGGGCGGGCAAGACAGAAAGAGCGTGTGCCAAGTGAAAAGGAAGAGCCATGAGGGAAATTGTAAGTTCAAGCACGGCAATTGGAAATGGACGAAATCACACATTTTGCAAAATTACGCGCGTAATTTCTTGCGATTTGATCAAACTACTGTTTCCGTTGTTGTTGTTGCTCTTGATGTTTTTTTATACTCATTATAAATTTATGCTTGCCTCAGTTTGTACAGCTGAGCTGTTGCGAAAATTGACGATTTGTCATTTTATGAGCGTCATTTGTTGTTGATTACGCTGCGCTCGCTGCTGCCCTAACGATGATTTCGATAATAACTTAGATGCAAATTAATGATAATTGCCTAACATTCCGTTCTAGTTCGTTTGCTGTCGATTATTTTTTTTTTCTTTTTTTTTTTTTTTTGCAGTAAACCTTATCAGAGCACGGTATACGTAATTAATATTATGTATACGACACTCTGCTGACGTCATAAATATGTAAATATATATGACCCGAAAGTATTAAAGTTCAAGTTCTGGGCCAATCTATAAATAGAACGGATTAACTGCAAAACTCAAATGTAAATGTAAATAGAGGCAATTTATCGACACGTGCAGTTGAGTGCAATAAACAAAGATCTTAAACAAATAGTTCAGGCCATTTAAATGTACTTAATTTTAATTTGAATGTATTGCACATAAATATGTATGAAAGCGAATTTTATTGCCGAGGCTGGTAGAAACTGAAACCGCCTGCTGGCATGCCCGGCTATTAAATTTATTTGTTTTTATTTCACTCCAGGTGCTACTCGGCTGCACTAACTTAAACAAACTAGCTAAACGTTGTGGTGCTGCTGCTGGCGATTTTCTGGGGTAAACAGCAGACTGCATATACATATATATACTTAGGAAATATATATGTATACATGCATATATATGCACATACAGAAAGAAACAAAAAAAATAACAAAACATTCGCTCTGGCGCGCAAAGCCAAGCAAAACGAAATAGAAATAAAAAAACAGAAAGAGATAGAAGAACAATGCCTGTCTATATGTATGTTTGCGTGTGCATACATGTGTGAATGTGTGTGTGCGTGCGTATTTATTTATGAGTAGTTTTTCCAAGTTTTTGTTTTTTTGTTTTTTTTTTTTGTCGTCGCTTTTGCTGTATTATTGTATTGTGTGCAGGTCAAACGCGTGGCCGCCTTTTGCTCGTTGGCTGTTTAAAAATGCGAAAATCTACAAGTGGTTGGCGAACAAAGCAAAAAATAAAAATAAAAATATAAATAGCGAAATAACGAAGACGTAAAAAAGAATGAACATAAAAATAACAATAAGGCGCAAGTGAAAATGCCATTGAAATTGCTTTAAATTAATGCAATGCATCGTTCATGGAATTTCGAAAGCATTCGCTAAATAAGTTAACATTTAAATAGTTTCAATAGTCTATTAAAAAAACTAAAATTATTATCAGTTCAAATTGAAATAAAATTTAGATTTCAATACGTTTCTCGTTTTCATGGCATCACATCGCTTGAATTCATTTATTATGCACATAACTTGTTGCATTGGCGGTTTAATGAATTTTTGTGAAATTACGCATACGCCTCGTTGCACACATTGCAATTGTGCTAAGAGATTTTGAGGCCATTGGCGTCCATAAATATTGTTCGGCACATTTTCTGCGCTTGAGTAGTTTCTAATATAATGCCATTCCAAAAGTTTATGCATTTCCGTTGTCCGCTCTCTCCTTAAATGCAATTTAAAGATGCAACTAGAGCTTCAATACACAAGTGATAAATACTTGGAGCAAATTTGTAGTAGGTGACGCTCAACAGCAGTTGGCAATAGCCGGCTAGCAATAAAAATAAAGGGAGAAGAGAGTGTCTGAAGCTTTTTAATAATAAATACATATTTTTCTGCCAGTTGCCAAATTTGGAGAGCAAAATTTAAGCCTACAACAAAGAGCTCTTTGTCTCACTTCATTTACAAGCTTTAAACGTTACCTAGACAAGGGGAAATGTGTAACAAGGCAACTAAACTGGTCTGGAATTTAAAGCCGTTCACAAGAGTTTGTCGAATATACCTGGAAGTATCCTTTTGGGTATCCTTTTTCTGTGCCAGCTCTGCTGCCTGCACTCAAATGTATTAAGGAGAAACTTTTTTAATTGAGCCAAGGAGACTGCCAAGTGTTGCTCACATTTGACAAATTTAAATACACATAGTTACGTACATGTGTATGTATGTATGCGTATGTCTACTTTGTCAAGTGCGAACAAAATGTAACATCGAAAACCTGCCCCATCCTGTTGCTGTTTGCTTGTGTGCTGCGAGCTATAAAATAGAGAAAACAAATTTCTGTGTTGCACGGAACGAGTGTTGGCATTCGTTAAAATGCTTTCTTTTTTTATACCCTGAACCCATTGAAAATGGGAAATCAGGGTATAATGGTTTTGTGAAAAGTATGTAACAGGCAGAAGGAATCATCGCAGACCCCATAAAGTATATATATTCTTGATCAGGACGATGAGCTGAGTCGATATAGCCCTGTCCGTCTGTCCGTCCGTCCGTCCGTCCGTCCGTCCGTATGAGTGCGTCGATCTCAGAAGTTAAAGGAGCTAGAGAGCTGAAATTTTGTATGCATACTCGTGTATACCATACGCAGTACGAGTTTATCATATTTTTTCGATAACTCATTCGATATCTTTTTTATCGAGGATAATCGATAAATTTATATTGTTTTTTCAGCCTAATTTGAACACTATTAGACCTAGAGACTTCAGATTTACTGTGTATATACATTTGATGGGCACACACATTTTGTAATTTACAGATTTTGGATACCACGCCCCCTTCGCCCCAAATTTGTAAAAAACGTATATCAAGTACTAGAGACTTGTGCTTTGGAATGTACACACATTTACACATAATGATTACGTTCTGAAAGTTTCATTAAGATTGTACGTCTACAAATGAAATTATTCAACAAATAAATTCTCATAATATTGTCCACACTGCAGCGCAGCCCAAGCGCAGTCGCTGCTTACTGCGCAGTTAGCAGAGCGCGGGCCTATGCGTGGGGGTGGATGCATGTGTATGTATGTGTGCAGAATGATTGGAACATCAGCACGGAGGGTTCAGGGTATCTCCTAGTCGAGCAGTCTCGACTAGAGCTTTCTTACTTGTTTTATTCTAAGAGCGTGAAAGGGTTTCAAGCAACACGGGCTTTGACTGAAAGCTTTGAAATACAGCAAATGTTTCTTTAGTCCCCAGGCATTAAATATCAAATGATAGAACAACTTCAACTTAAAAGTATTTAAGCGTATAAAATGATCGTATATGCATGCATATTGTCAAGTATCATCGGGATTTATTTACCTATATGAACCTAACTCAGGTAACTGAAAGTGTAGCCGCAATGTGTGAAGCACGTTGCAATTAAAAAGTATTTGGTAACTTTTTCTGCGTACAATGCACCTATACATCCACATGCACACATAGTACATATGTATATTATATATTGCTCTGAATAAAAACTTAAATAACTGCAGTTGTTGGTAGAAGTTGCTAGTTCAAGAGAATTTTTTATAGTACACCACAAATAGGTTTTTTTCTGTCATTTTTTCTTAAATTTGTTTGTACTGCACAGGCAAATAAAAACAAACTCTGTTATAAGCACAAAGTTGGCCAGAAATATGGAATTGTTATTGCTTATAATGTATAAATAACTTTAGTTTATATAAGCGGAAATCCCTGCTTTGGTTGGTATTTCAATCACTCCATATGTTAGCTGATCAGTCGAATAAATGTTTACTTGAGTTATTTAATAAAAACCTGAAAACCACACTAAATGCATAATAGCTTATTTGTTGTTTGCTTTTCATTTTTTTCACTCGCTCTCTGTCGATTTCCTTTCAGCGGACGGCAACAAGTGCTGCGAGACGCCTGCATTGGGCAGGCAATCTTAGCGCGCAGCTGGCGGCTGTGAGTTTTCGTCCAGTTGTTGGCTGTTTCCGTTTGCCATGGTAAGCCGCAATGCGAAAATTGTGAAAACGGAAAATGGCACGAACGCATCTATTATTGTAACAGACGGCAGCAATGCAGCGCAACCTTTGAAGACAACGACAGCAACGACGGCGCTGACGATGATGGCAACAACATTGTCGGCATCGCAGGCCGACCTGGGCGACCAGGAGAACGGGACGACGGGTAAGTGCAAAGTGCTCTTGTTTCACGCGCTCACGCCCCGTAGCTAATCCATGAGAACGCGCCAAGGCGAGAAGGCCAGCTCACTGCTCACTGATGTAGATAGTGGGGCAAATGCAGAAGCTGCTGCAAATCAAATTAGTTTCGTAAAGGATGTCTTTTCAATCTCTCCGCACTTCGCGTACTAAGCGCTTTGCCAAGTTCTCTAATGCCAACAAGATTCTTTAGGAAATCTGGCAGCAGATTGCGGAATAAAGTGGCTAAGCCATGGGATACCCTGTATAAATTCTGTTAAATCTCTCTCTATATATATAAATATATTACCTAGTTAATTTTGTTTAGTAAAGTAATATTAGTACATTTAATTTTAATTTAAAAAATCCTATATCAAACGCATCCCTTGCGCTTTGAGCCCTATTAGTTGGCCTTTGTGCTTGGTATAGTACTAAATTGAGTTATGGCGTTGGTCGTGGGTAACCGTCCCGACCGCAGCACCCACTTTCCACTTGCCAGTTGCCACTGCCCTAGGCTGATGTAACCCCGATGTTAGTTAATTTGGGCTTGTCACGATAACATCAACCCACGCCCAACTTGTGGCGGATATTTCTTTGACTTCGTCGCAGTTGTTATATTAATTAAATGGCTTTCAGCGTGGCAGAGTTAAAATAATTATTATTCCCTTCAGCCCAGCACAGCCTATGCTGTTTAGCTAAAAGCCAACTCGAACTACTAAGCATAATTATGGCTAAGCCTCAAATTTCGCTTTGATTTTATTTGTCACATTTCAAGTCTTGCTAGCAACTCCGTTTGCAATATTTTCAATTTTGTTAGAATTATTAGTTAGTTGTTCTAACATCTTTATTTTATTAGCTGTGAGAAAAATTTAAATAAAATTTATTTTGTGTTTAATATGTATGAAACTTTATTAGGGTCTGGTGAAATCAGCGATAGAAATTTATTCTTTAAAGAAGGAGAGCATTTGTGGAATATTTTGCTTAATCAATGTTCTAAGAACAAAAAAAAAAAAAAAACCTGAATTCCTCAACGTTCTCAATTTCTGAGAATATCAATGAAAAATAAAATATACATTATAAAAAAAATAAATAAATAGAAATTCTTTAAATACATTGCATTGCGATGTTTTATTTAATTATGTCTTAAAAGTAGTCAATATCGTAAAAGAAAACAGATTTTACAATTTTGGAATACCAATAAAAATTGACTACAGGCATATTTGATAAAACGGCTTTGGGTTGTTCCGTCTTAAAATATAAGTATGGGACACGTTAAAAATAATTTTAATGTGGGTATTTTACATACAAAATGTTGACCTTTTCTTTATAGATATTTTGTTTAAAAGAAAAAGTCATCTGCGAGAAACAACAACAACAAATTTAACATAACATAAAACGAACATAACCAAATCTCATCAATCGTTGGCGAACGTTAAATGAAATAAATACTGTTATTAAAAAACTACTACTTAAATTAATAAAATGTTTATTGGGGCAGCATAAAATATTTTTAGAAAGAAGAAATGAGAAGAGAAAATTTGTTAGTAAATGTATATTATAAATTAAACTCGAAGCCTTAACTATTAATTAAACTAAAACATCTATGTAATGAATAATATCTCTTGTAGTAATTTCAAACAATTTTAAGCCTGCTTAAATTGTTGACTCAATTTTCATTTTAATTCCATTAGCATGATGAAGGGAATTTTAAGATGTGCCAAATGGGCGACATATGAGAATACACATACACACACACTCACACATGTGCATGTGATGCTAATGAGGCTATTATATAAATTGCTTAAATTGCGTATATGATGCCAAAAGAATATGTTGCGCATACGCCGCGTATACGCTGCCGATTTATGGGGATAGTAGCAGTAAAACAACGACATCTGTGTATGTATATGAGGCATTTAAATGAAGCATATAATTTTTGGAAAAAAAAAACAATAAATTTGGCGACATAATGAAAGAAATGTTGGACGGATGTTGGATGGATGAATGTGAAGCCTGTGCAAAATTGATTGTAGAGAGAGGACATTATGAAGTTATTCAATTGCCTGTCAAACGGCTTTAACCATCTCATTCATCTAATAATATTTGTTAAATCCAATAGCTTAAGTTGGATCTAATGTCGTATTTATACTAAAAACACTAAAAATAAAATACCTGTTGACAGCCTGTGCCAAAATATTGAGTGAAGCGTAAGGATTGGGTAAAAGATTTATGAATGAACAAGCGTTCGAGCGTCTGGGTTGCGGCGGGTGCCTTGTTTATTGATTAGAATTGGGTGTGCTTTAAATAGGCGTCAAAGTGAAAACCAAAATTATCTGCTTCTTTTATTTTTGTCAAAGTCGTTGATGCTTGTGACACCTTGTCGAGTGTTTCATTAAAACCGACGAAACTTCGGGAAGGCAACAAGTTTCCAACAAATTAATTTAAAGCAATGATGATTGAACGGGATTAATACCCGAAAGTTACTTGAGCTCTTGTGAGTTCCAATCAATAAGCTAAAATTTAAAGGCAGGTATTTCAACTTAAAGAGACAACGAAAAGCGTTCGGGTTAATTCAATTCGGCTTAACATTTCTTTTAAAAATAATAATTAAAAAAAATAGTTGTTTTGTTCGGTATTTCTAATAGTTTATTAATAAATAATTAATATATTAATTTTAAATTGTTTTTTTTTCGGCATTTCTACAAGCAATAAGACTTACAAAATTACTGAAAATTTAATTAAAACAGGATCGAGTCTAGAAAGGAACTTGATCGTTATTATTTTCAACTAATGCAGTTCTTGAATGGTTTGTAGGTTAGTGTATACTTGTAAGACGGGTGTTTCGTTTACGTACTTTATTATGGTGGGATATTACGATGTAAATGAAATAAGTAGTCGTTGCTGAAAATTAAAAATAGTGGCATTTGTCAATTATATTTCAAATGGAAATACCACTTACCGAATCTTACTAAGAAACAGATCCAAAACAAATGAATGTATGGTCCAGTTTCATTCACAATAAAGTTTGTCCCCATTCCGAGAGTTATGAGAAACAATAATGTGTAATAGATTATGTGGGGACCAGCTGTAAACACATAAATTATGATATATATTTTTCTAACCTAAAACAAGAAATGAAATTTGTATTGCTACATTTATTATATTCTTACTTTGCACTTACGGTAAATTCGTGAATGTATAGGAAAACCGGTGATACTCCCACTATCACTTCGGGAACAAGATGGAGTACGAAATATAGAAAATCAGCTTTCATTTAAATAAGAAGAGAGTATATATAGAAGAGCTCTGATGTTATTATATGGCTTTAACATTACCTCTACTTCCATGCTCGTGAGGATCTGCAAATGGAGAAAAATTCTTTATTAGAAATGGCTAACTACAATTTACAATTTAAGGTTATACGAAACCATATTACACTTGTGTACATAAAGCAGCCAAATAGTACATCCACTTATAAAGCAATAAAGATATGTCATGCCTGCAGCAAAAAGCCATCCAGCATGCAATGAAAAGCAACCGCAAAAGCGCTTGGCCTTAAAAATATTTTCATTGTGAAGGCAAATCATAGTTTTAAAAATTAAAAGTTAAAAAAAGTCAAACAAAAATGAAATTTGAAAGTAGACGCTCAGGCAGTAGGAACACGTTTATATTCAATTATTGGACAATTAAAAATAAATCATATAGAAATGAATCATAAATGGGAGTCATGTACTAACTTGCGGGATGTTTAAATAAATTATTCTCAGACCATGCTGAAGGAATATTTATTTACGTATCACCAAGCCAAGCACGATTTGCTTTTATTAAATTGAGATCATCTTGTACATTTCTCTTCCTTTGTCTTTACATTTCATTCCGTCTTTGCTTACAGTAAGATATTACGATATAAATACAATAGATTGTTACTCCTGAAATTATATATGAAAGCATTTGCCATTAATACTTGAAATGAAACCCAACATACCCATTCGTAAGACGCAAAACGGCCAATACAGATGAATCAATAGCCCAGCATTATTGACAATCATATGAGTGCGAATTAAAACTGTTACAATGGTTATTATGATAAAATAGATAATATGGACACCATTAATGAATACAAAGGTTATGACATAGGCTGTCCTGGGCTACAATTAAATTGCAAGAGTTTATCAATTTAATCCTCGAGTGTTTACTCAAAACTTACACACATTTCGTAAAGGACTAACAATATCGAGGATAGCACAATAATTACTTCGGGCGCCACATGAAGTAATAAGAAAGTATGATCGTCTTTCATTGAGTAAAGGGAGTAGATCATTTAAGTTTGTAGATATTGTCAATTAATATTACCTGTATTTCCTTTCATATGACCCGGATCTGAAAGTAGTCGAAATTTATATTAAAAACAGACAGATAGGAACATACGGATGCAACTGTCAAATTACACTTCATGTTATAATAAACTAAAATGAATTTTGAGATTATGACGCTAAAAAGGATTGTAAGTACTACAATAATAAAACATCCCATTCGCAATGAGACGCAGCAACAAAACCGCTTGGCATCAAACATCCTTTAGAGAAAAGTGGGAATTATTATTAGAATGAAATTTGAAAGTAGATGCTTAGGTATGCGCACGCCATATTTAAAACTGGAATAAAATATTTAAAAATGTGATTAGTTTAGAGATATTATTAAATAATAGTATTACAGCTGCAAGCTCTTGCCTCTTAATCGAGCTCAGCTAATATCGATTTTAAATAAAGTTGTGCAAGAGTTAAAAACCTTGAATCTACTGTCGAAAAATGCGAGTTGAGCTCTCGGTGCTGTGTTCTGGTACATCCGCCAGCTTACAATTTGGTGTGCCAACTTCATAAAAGTTCTAGCAGCGTCTTGTACCTTGTATTCAGAACTTCTTTACATTTTGCTGGCTTCATTGTTGCTTTTCTTTTTGTTGAAATTAGAGGCATCTGGCCTAAGGCCTTGCTGGCTTAACAAATGAAGAACGCATTTAATTAGCAAGTTGTAAATGAAAGCCAGCCGGTTGCAGAGAAAGCAACAACAAATTCGAGGTTTTATTTGATTCGCATTTCTATGACACATCTAGCTAATACTATAATATTAAATAATAATTTTGATAGATGCTTGACTTCCCTTAATAATACAAGAGATTTCATATCACATCATCACCATAACGTCCATCATTTTGTTTATAGAAGGAGATGACGACATACAAAAAATATACTGTAGTTCCTGGAAAAACTCTCGAAATCATTTATCAGTTCTATTTGAAATGACAAAATTTGACTTACCGAATCGAAACAGACAAAAAGGCCAAAATATGTGAACGTGATCGCCGGCCCTATTTATAATCATATTTATACCGATGGCTGTAGTTATAACGAACATCAATATAAAGTATACGATATGGGGACCAACGAGGCCGACGTAGATGAAGACTAGAAACTTCTTGCGCTTAAATAGTACAGACTAAATCTTAGTTGATCTGAAATTGAATTGTAATCGCAGTTAGTTCATTGCCTTGATACTTACAAACAATCCATAAAGGACTAAGGAGCAGGACGCCAAAAATAGGATAACTTCAGGAACCACTAAACATACGAATGAATCGTAATCGCCTATTTTTGAAAAACAATGTGTATTTAACAAAATTGAAAGAGCCGTTAATAATATGATTTTCACCTCTAGTTCCCTTTTTATCGCCACTATCTGGAAAAAGCAAGAATTCGTATTAAAGCTATCAACGTTTATGATATTATATTGCACGGCATATTACATTGATCGGTGTGAAATATCAAAACAAATTGAATACTCAAGACACTATAGACGAACGTAACAAATGCAATCAAATAGCATCCTATGAGTAATGACCAGCAACCGCAGCAACGAGTGGCATAAAACATCCTGTGCTATTGTAATGCCGGCTTGACATTTCTGGACAAAATATTTCAATTTGAAAGTAAATGCTTGGGCCAGTATAAAATTGAAAGTAGCTGGAAATGAGTAATATGCTGGCTCTCTATACAAACGTAGTATATTATTTTCTGCGAATATCGAGCGCATTCCCTCAGAGTACCAAAGTGTCTATAACTAATTTATTTTCCATCCGTCCTGTGGAGCGTAATTCAATTGTTGACTTGATTTTCATTTTAATTCCATTAGCATAATGATGGCAGCTCAAAGATGAAAATGAGAAACACAGAGAGCCACGCACACGCACGCACACACACGCACACCTAATGCTAATGAGGCTATTATATAAATAGCTTAAATTGCAAATAATGCAAAAGTCAAACTCGATGAAGATGTTGCGCATACGCCCCGCATACGCGTACAATTTGTGAAGCCATTAGCATCCATTTCCTTAAATTGTGTATCAACAGCTAAGCGTTGCACTTGTGAAAGTATCAGGTGTACAAAGTGTGCAAAGGATATGGGAGAAGCAGTGAAACTTACATAGAAAATATATGCATATTATATTGATAAAAATAACATATTTTAGTAGTAAATTTAATAAAGAGAAATTGTTGATGATAACTTGAATCTTGTCTCCCAGTCGAGATCATTCGATAATATGGGATAGCGGTATATAGCAGTAGTAATAGAGATATATCGACATTGCTCGAATAGTATTGAAAAACTATTGTCAATTACACTTATTCAGTTCTATATGAGTTCTGGTACCTTCATAGTCTAAAAATATGTATATATACATACATATAAATGAAATATTGTTGAAAAATGTCAAATTGTAGATTTTCAATCATATTACCATTAAAATAAATTAACCGAGTTGTGCAGCCACTGAAGCCCACAAAGTGCATACGCAATGCATCCTATACGTTTTTCTATACAGAAGCAACACTTTTCTGCATGGCACATCCTAGAGCCTGGAGAGCTTGAGAAAACCAAATGAATTTTAAATTGAAAGTAAAGGCAACACTAACTTTCTGAAAAATAAGAATCTAATATTAACAGAATCTATAATTTAACAGAGAACAAAAGAGCTGTAAATGTAAACTTAATTTCCGGCTATGAAGCCAACTGTTGCAGTAAGCTAATGGACCCTTGGCAGTAGATGTAGATGTAAATTGGCTATATATCCTTCAACCGTAGACGAACGGGGTTGCAGCAGCAGCAGCTGTTAGCTTATATATGATTATTGGATGGTATTGCCTCTACAGCTCGCACTCTATACACAGCTCACACCTAACGTATTTATGGCATCTTAATTGAATTTCAATTTTCAATTTCGCCTTTTAATTGAATTCAATGAAAAAGTGTCGATGAAACGGTATTCAGCGCTTTGTGTGCAGCTCTCCACCCACATTGCCACATGCCCCGCCCCCTTCGTTTATACACAGCTTGGTTGAGGCCTCTCTGTTGTTGTTGTTGTTGTTGCTGTTATTGCTGCTGCTGTTTATTCAGCTGTTGCTGTTGCTTCTGGGAGCGTCATCAGGGAGCCTCGTCTGCCAGCTCGCAGTTGATGGCGCCAATAACGCGACAAAACACAGCCCCGATCCCCGCACCATTTCAAAAGCACTCTTCTGCCCCATCAACACAACATGACAGCCCACTTCCCAGCCTCGTTTACAGTCCCAGCCCCAGCCCAAGCCCATTTCAGCTGACGAATCCATTCGGCCTTCAATTGGCTTGGTTTGATTGCGCTAACACATATTTTTCCACAGGGTTTGCCTTGTGATTGACTAAAAAGTTGTAAATTGATTGGGCAGTAAATGTGGGCTAACCGAGATAAACAAACCATTTGGCCAGTATAATGCGTCAGCAATTGAACACTATGGAATAATTGTCAGGGCCATTAAGCCTTGGGTATCACATGATGAATTAATAGCTCGCCCAGAGGAGAGTAAAATATTAATTTAGTACACAATATTTGAATAGCGCACAGCTTGCATTTAATTCGTGACAATTTATAGATCTGTGATTCTGCATATACATTTCAATATACATATGTATATGCGTGTGGGTGAGTGTGTGACTGGCTCATTATGCCGTGCCGTGTGCCATTGGCAGTCTTTCTAGCCGACGTTTGCCACCCTGGAGCCCTCGTTTGCATTCATAATGCACGGCCGTGTACTTCTGGCTCGGCACATGTGAGATTTATGCCACTCAGCCAGCAGTGGAAATATCAGACAATACGAACGGATTTGTATGCCGGGGTTAACGCTGTATCATCACACAACCGCACATCTATAAACATGAACGGGTATTAGGCGCCATTGCCGTAAGATAAAACGAGAGCGCACAGAGCAAGAGACAAAATACGAGATATATATGCAAATTGCTGTCACAGTGGAAATGCCTCAGCCATTGTTGGGATTTCTTCCTCTTCTATCTCTTTTCATTTTTTTATATTACTAATATATGCATATTACTTACAATTTGATGATGCTATGATTCGGCTTGATATGCCCGCACCTAAATGCGTACAAGGCGTGCGCCTTTTGATCGTGCCTCTGCTCTGCTCTGCGTTGGTCTGGACAGCTTACAAAAGTATTGTCATAAAATACATAAATCGCATTTATATGGCAAATCGTTTGCTGGTTGGCTCGGTTGCTTGTGGCAAATTCAATTTGCATGACACTGATTTTGCTTCATCTTATTCGTCTTCTTAGTATGCTTCTGTAAAATTTACATTTGCGACAAATTGAGCATCGTTTGGCCCGTGGGCCAAGCTCAGTTTCCCCATTGATTTCAATAGAAAGTAAATAAACTGCATCACTTCGCTCTCTCTCTGTCATTCTCTTGCACTCTCTCAACTTTTTGATGGCCACTTTGCATGTTGGGAGAGCTTTAAGCCCAAAGTGTCGGACTGAAGGTATTGACTAATAAAAAGCAATACTAAGTAAGAGGCATGTGTATTTAAATAAGTGGACCTTGAACGTAATGGCATGAGTGCAAGTCGAGTGAGCAGCTCGTATATAAATAAAATATAGCTAAAAACCTATCTAGTTTTATCTTAAAATTGATGAGATTTAACACATACATACATGTAATGCATACATGTGTGGATAAATTTTCGTAATTCGAGAAAAAAGTATCCAAAAGAAACCCATTTAAAAAGGAAATAAAATTCTATAAAGGCATTTTTATATGTTCATACCAATATAATAAAAAAGACACAATAATAGAGTTGTAAAGCTTCAGTAGGGGCTTTGCGAAAAGCAATAGGAAATTCAGTCACAATTGGCAGTTTGACTCACTGTGAATAGGAAGGTATCAAACATGAAATGACTAGCCGAAACGAAATTGGGAAAAAGTGCGTGGCATTCGTATTCGACGGTTGCTCAGCTCTTGGCTCTTCGCTTTTGTCTTAGATGGCCATTATTTAGCAGCACACGTAGAACAACAGAATGGCAGAAAGCCCATTGACTGGTCCTGAAAAGCCTTGCAAAATAGTCGCACATTGTGCAAGAGAAACAAGCGAAATACGTGCGCTCTGTGCCGACATTTTTGCGCTGGCTGTGTTGCACAGTGGTACTATTTAGCAAAAAATATAAAGTATAAATAATTGGAATATGAAAAGAAACTTTGACTTTCACAAATCTACGATCTATACACTCAAGAATTATTTTACTAATGAGCTTGCAAGCTGAGTCAATTTGTTTTTTTTTTATGTAAATATTTAGCCACTGTGCTTTGTTGAGCAAATTGTCTGTTTGGCTTTGACACTGGCTGTGACAAAAGTGTTCAACTTCACCTTGATTAATGCGATGCCATGACATTTTCTTTTACAATTGTTCCCACTCCCTTCGGGGGGAAATTTGTTTTAGCCTGGCACGTTTGTGTCGCCAATTTGTGCGAGAAGTCCAGGAGACTCCAGCTAACAGCTTTCAGCCAGCACTCGCATTATTCATTCCATTTGGGCCAAGCTGTTGATTACTCCTGCACAGCTGCTGAGCAAAGCCGTTGATTTACTTTGTGGCCAACAGTTGAATCAAAGGCGAGTGAGTCTGCTCTCAATTAAATCTGTGCAAATTTTGGAATTGTGGTTAGATCAGGGCGTGACCCGCATAAAAACATAGAGCTAATTGAAAGGGCAAACATGATATATTTGCTAAAGAGCCCGCCTGCGAGTGAAACCCATTTTGAAGTTGAATGAATTCAATTTGATTAAGTGTTGCAAATCGATTGGAGTCGGTAATCGAGCTCAATGTTTGTCATACAAATGACTGGCGATTGAACTAGGCAGCTAAGCCGAGCAGCTGCTGCTATTGGCATGCGACATACGGCACACGGTGCCACGTAAAGCATGTGCTATTTGCCACAGCTTCAGGACTCGTAATTTACAATCTTGCAGCAGGTGGAGTTCCGGTGCACAATGTGGCAGACTTCATGTGCACTTGCAGCCGGCCTTGAGAAATTCGCTTGTATTTTGTTGCATTTTATGTTTTCCTCGCCACATGGCGTATGTGCAACGTTCGTGGGTGGAAGAAAAACCATTGCATACCTTAGGGTGCACGTCGAAACAAACTTGGATGAATTTAATATAATTGCAGTATAGAACAGTTCAATTTACGATAAAACAGGCTACACCAACAGCACCACACCAGCATTGCTTGTGTGATAATAAAATCAGTTACTTCAACGTTAGCTATATGAATATTCGGAAAATTTGGCGTATGGTTATCAAGCGTTGGCATACGGGGCACTTGCATGTGGCGCGCAATGCGGTCTTAATGCAACTACTGCAGAATACATGGCCGCACACCGTGGAGGCGGGCTTCCGTTGGCGAACACATTTCAGACATACCGGACACTTGTATGGATCCGCCTGCGGCACCATTGCCACATTCGAGTCCGCTCCTTTCGCATCCAACTGCTCCGGAACTGGGCATAAGGATGGGCTCGTCATGAGTTCAAATGGTAGCAATTCAGGCAGCTCATCGCCCACTGCATCCACCTGCGTGCCACGAAGCATTGTCTCTGGCGGCAGGCCGTAAGAGATCTCCGCCAGAGTGCTTGCCTGGCGTCGTTCTTGTCGTGGCCCCGTGGCATTTGGGATCGCCCGAGCAGCACCAGCTATACGAAAGTCCATGCATGGCACAGCACCTCGTATCGGTGGTGGCGAGCGCACAGCAGCTGTTAATACCGAGCCACGGCCGTTGTGATGATCCGATATAACCGGCAGCTTATCTGGTTTTAAAGATAGAGAAGATTATTTTTAAAAAATTAATTAAATGGAACTGCAATAAAACTTCTTTGTCATGATATTAAAGTGCCTTGTAGTGAAATCAAAAGACCTATAATCTCCTTGGAAAGTTTGATTCAATTCAACCCCTGCATGTTAGCAATTCTTTGTTATCATACAAAAAAAGTACTTTTCATAAACTATACTCACTGTTTTCTGTACGCAATCGAGCGTGTCGCATGTTCTCACATTCAAATTGTACTTAAATGGTAAAAAGAAATATTAATTACAATACAATTTATTAAATCAAACGCTTACTGCGCGATAGCTGTGCATCAATTCGCCTGTAGTCAATCATACTGGAAGTTCTGTTCTGGTCTGCTTCATTTCTGTGGCTAGAGTTCATTCCAAGGTTATTGGCATTGTAGCTCTTGTATAACAGGTTGTAAAAATGATCGTCTTTCCAACACTTCTCAGCAGCTGAGCTGTCCGAGGTGACCTGCAAGAGGAACCCATAATGGATTATTATTTCGCCAAGATGTGCCAAGTGGATGGTGGCTTACACGGGATCGCCGTGTTGGTTGTGACATTAGATTATTTCTATGGGAATCTCCGTTAAATCTAAACATGATGTTTACCAGAATTTGAGAGAGCGCTATATATTATAACTTGCTCGTATTCTAGTCTAACCGATGTGAGCAAATTGCTATTTGACATTATTAGCAGAGCTCGCTCGATTGCAGCAATGTGTAAAGAGGAAGAATTTTCATTTGAAATCAGTTTGATCTAAGCACCGTAAGAGGATTGCTAGCTTAACCCTTCACACTGTCAATCCATATGCAGCGCATGGGGATTTACTCGACAGTTTTTGGGAGGGGGAAGTCGCTGAACGACTTGACATATGTGCCTGCACGTATTTAATCACATGGAGCCCAGTGAAAAGCCGTTGCGGCTTTTCATTCACGATGCTGTCGCATAACATCTATGCCGAAAAGCTTTGCAGTCAACATCGTCCTGTATCCTGTCAAAGTCTTCAACTGTTTCGCTTTATATGCTTTACTTTTTATGACCTACAGCACAAGAATGCCGTAGACATATGAGGGCATATGTCATCCTTTCACACACATAGATACACGCCCACACCCCCCCACACACACACGTATGAGCGAGTGATACAGTGTGTGAAAGAGTGTGAGTTTAGCCAGCGCTTTCAAAAGAATTTCTGTTTGATTGCTGAGAATAAACAACTGAAGGCAGCCGCAGTGCTCAGCATCGTCTAGTTGCGAGGGCCGCTACTTGAGTAATGCGCACACTTATTTATATGAATAAATGCGAGTGACAAACTTCTTTTGTCGAAAACAATCTGTATTAGTCGGAAAGTATGTGTACATGCTTTTGTTGATATATTTATATTTGGATATGTGCCTTAGACATCCATTCAGAACTTGTGTGCTCACAAATATGTCATCAATATACATATATTATTCAGCTTGTATGGCATCTTAGTGGTCGATCTACCCACGTCGATAAGTGACTGTGATGATTTGCGCTCCATTTTGCCTGCAGCATGTGCTGAATTTTACGCACATTCCGCTCTGGAGTGAGATTCTTATCCTTAATGTGCGTTTCAAGCTTGCGGTTAACTGCGTTTCCTTTTTATGTCCTGCTGGAGTTAAAGTATATCTATATCTATTTTCGGTTTTTTTTCTCATATGTCATTACATTAATAAAAATGTATTTAAAATTATTTTTTTGTGTTCTTTATTGAGTTGAAAGCAGACAAAAACTTTAGCTTTGGGTGCTCCAGGCGGGCTAAGCAGCTGGAAATATATTTATAGCAATTGTAAGTCCTTGTTGAGAAGTAATCAGTACAATTGGCTGATTCGATGAGGAATCCTTGTATCCTTGTTCGCTGGCCGAATATCTGTGCTTCGATTGATTTTCTTATATTAAAGAAGTCTAGAAGAAAATTTAATTTTCCTTTCAGTGGATTATTTTTCTGGTTTTCTGACAAGTAAGTTGAGCAATTCGGTTCCCATTCAGTTAATTAATCAAGCTGGCTGTCAGCAACAGAGGCCAGCAGCCAGACGCACTTGACCCTCTATGTGTATTTCGGCCATTCACAAAACTTTCCTAATATATGTATATGTTATGTTTATAAACGCACTCGTATTGATTTGTCTGTTGGTTTACATGTGCATGTATATGTGCTGGAACAAAAATCAATGTTGACCTCGTCCGCGTAGTCGAAAATTCAACCAATATAAACAATAAACACCTGGCGCAGGTATGGCCGCCTAAAAATAAACAACTCGCACACTTTGACGCCAACACTGTCCAACAATGTTTGTGCCATAAATAAATCAAAGCATTTAAAGGCTGGCACTCTACATATCGATTAACATAGACGAAACAGAATACAAGAATTACAATGTGTTAGATTTGACGTGTTTTGGCTATTGAAGGGGTGTTTTGGCCTTGTTGTAATTTGTTTTGACAGAAGTGACGTGCGTAAGATATATGATATCTACTTAGTAGATAATTTATAAATGGACTTAACATCACCCTAATAGCATTTCTATACACTGAACCCACTGGAAATCGGAAATCAGGGCATAGTAGTTTTATTACAATGCATAAAACAGGCAGAAGGGGAAGAGGACAGCCCAACAAATTATATTGGTATATAGTTGATTTAGTGTTCAGTATATATGAGCGCTTTGATGTCAGAGCACGCATGCAGAACTCTTAGAAGTCCAATGAAGAAGTACTAGTCTTTAAGAGAGCTGTAGAGCTGAAGAAACTGCTGCCTATGCCATCTAATAATTATAAATATTAATGTACATACGCGGTTTAGCATCTGCCTGTATATTTGTTTGTCGGTCTGACACGCTACCTATCTCACAGCCTGTCTTTATGTCTGTCTGCCGAACAACGCCAGAGTATGAAACAGCACTACAGAAGATCACTCAATTTGTCCGCATGTATGCAGCAGCATTCATTCGGTACTTACATTTGAGTAACACGAAGTAAAACGAATGCTTGCAGCAGAAGAGAGTGTTCCCTGCCCATTGGTCACTTAATACTCGACTGAAACGACTCCTACCTGTCGTCGGGCATTTGAGCGCGACTTCGCCTTCGAGTGAAAGGCGCCCTATATAAGGGGCAGCAGTTGCTGCATTTCTTCAGTCGTCCAGGCCTGGTGGGGGTCAGCGGTGCAGTGCAGTAAAGTGAAGTGTGTGATCGTAATACGTAATGGAAATACGTAATGGAAATACGCAATGGAAATACGCAATGGAAATACGTAATGGAAGTACGTAATGGAAATACGCAATGGAAATACGCAATGGAAATACGCAATGGAAATACGCAATGGAAATACGCAATGGAAATACGCAATGGAAATACGTAATGGAAATACTTAACACTTTGGTATTTATTCAGGATAGCATTTTCTTCTTACGTATATGCCAATCAATATCAAATTCTCATCTGAATATTATCGATTGCACTGACCTTGAAATTGGTAATATTTCTGCTGTACTATATACATAGCTTATTTGTATAATTAAGAGCTGTAGCACTCGTGTCAAATACATGTTATTTTTGTACTTTTTGTTAATGCTACAATCGAAATGCTTTAGCTATGTCGTACTTGGACTCGCACTTAAAACGAATTACCCATTTAACACGCAACACTAATGGCTCAAGCACTTGACTTTTCTGTATTTTGCAGCTGAGGACATCCACCTGAACGATTTATATACACGCTACCGGCAGAGGCTGCGCAAGTCGCTCTTCAGATCGGGCCTGTTCACATCGCTGGTAGCATGTGTTGTGTCCATAGCGATTGGCGTCTATTACGAGCAGGTAAGAGCATTAGCCATGGCACTAACACTTAGCCGGGTAAAATAACAACTGTGTATTATGGCGTATAGCACCTGCTGCAGACACTGCTGCTGGCATTGGCAGCCGTAATCTCCGGCTCAATACTGACGGCTCTGCAGTTTCCGGCGGTGCTTAGCTCCCCAGCGGCCGCATTGGCCTTTGCCATTGTCACCACCTTCTCGCTGGGCACCATTGCGGCCATCACGGGCGGCGAGCTGGCCCCACTCCCCATGTATGCCCTGTTTCTGGTAAGTGGTCGGCGTTGCGTCCACATTGTGGACTACATACATATGTAAGTATTTAATACGCCGCTTATGAATTGCATCGCTTTGCATTGCAGGGCATCCACACGATGCTGCCCATTTCCTGGCCGGTCTCTGTGGTGTTAGCCTTATTTATGACAGCCATACACATCGTTTATAGAATCGGCACCAGCCCGGACTACGCGTGCAATTTGCCCATGGTAAGTTTTTTATTTACATTGCGCCATCGCTGCGGCAACAGTTTTGCCATGAACTGGGATTACGCTTTTACAGTAAAAGTTGAGCGCAAATGGACGGAAAAGTATTCGGTTTATTTATAGTTTACAAAGTTCATAGAGTACTAAGCTTGTAAGGTTTTATGCAATTTTTCATATTGGTATTTAGTGCAGGCTAAAATTGGAAATTTTTAATGAACACAAGGTAGACAGAGAGCAATAGGATCAGAAATTATTAAAAAATAATGTACTTCTCTCTTAGACAATTTGGATCGATATTTATTAAAAATTATGAAAGTACAAATAAAATATAAAAGCTGTACTTATTTTATACAAAAATATATTCTGATATAGAAATATTAAATGATGAATCTGTAGATACAGAGAGCTGAGCACTCCATTTTCTCTATATATTTGTAGCCATACAATGTATAATTAAATTTCCCGAGTCTCTTTTTCTTTAGTCTTTAGTTTTTCATTAAATATTTCAAATTAATATTGATATCTGAAGCAAAGGTAATATCAGATAATTATATTTACATAAACTTTACTCATTATCAGTGTCAACTTTTAATTATTATTTGCTTAATTAAAATTTGCCAATTTGTATTCCAAATCGTTGCAAATGGCAGAAAAAATAGAAATTGAACAACTTTTAAAGTTGTCGCTTTAATTAGTTGTTTAGTTTTTCTCGAGGTTCATTTTCCGCAGCACAATTTGTGTGCTGTGGCAGTTCACCCAGTCACCCCGTTGCTCCCCTCTCCATCCCTCGTTCACTCACTTATTCCATGCCCATCGTAGGGCATTGTGGCAGAGTTAATTAGCTGGGACACAATTGTATGTTGGGAATTCCGATTAGGGGTCTGTGGTGAAGCATTGTTGGTCCTGCTTCTCGTCCTGCCAATAGACTCTATTATTCAACAGTTCTTGGCGTGACCCCGTTTAGCTCTCATTGCTCACTCGTTTCTCTCTCACCCGGGCACTCGTAGCTCTTTGGCGAGATTGTTATGCTGGCTAGCGCATCCGTTTCCGGTCTTTATTATCGCATCATGTCGGATGCCGCCCACAACCGCACCGTGGACGGAACACGCACTGGCATCGAGCAACGCGTCAAGCTCGAGTGCGAGCGCGAGCAGCAGGAGCAGCTGCTTCTGAGCGTGATACCCGCCTACATAGCTGCCGAGGTGAGCAAATGATGGCAAGTGTTCTGAATTGCTATTGTCGTTACAATGTGTGTGTGTGCCTGTGTGTGTGCGTGCGTGTGTGTATACGTGTTTCTGTATGCAGGTCAAGCGGAGCATCATGCTGAAGATGGCGGATGCTTGCCAGCGTGCTGGAGGCCAGGCATCAACATCAGCCACACGTTTCCACGAGCTTCACGTGCAGCGGCACACAAATGTCACCATACTTTTTGCAGACATTGTGAACTTTACGCCGCTCTCGTCCTCCTTGACGGCCAGTGACTTGGTCAAGACCTTAAACGATCTCTTCGGACGCTTCGATCAAATTGCTCAGGTGAGTAGCAACAGCACCTGCTGGTGATGCATTAATCATCTGACTTATCCTGCCTCTGACACATAGGAAAATCAATGCTTGCGCATTAAAATTCTGGGCGATTGCTATTATTGCGTGTCCGGGCTGCCCATCTCACGGCCGCAGCATGCTACAAATTGTGTCAACATGGGCCTGCAAATGATCGATGCCATCAGGTGAGTTGCCCTTTAAACAGTCAACATTGAACGCGCGTTACGCATACGACATGTTTGCCCTCGGTCGACCCTTTTGACTTGCTGTTTGGTGTTTGGTTTTTACCTGCATGAACGAGCCTCTGTGTGTGTGTGTGTGTGTGTGTGTGTGTGTGTGTGTGTGTATGTGTATGTGTGAGTTTGCTTTAGTTGCCGCCAGCTCTTATGCAAACGTTTGTTTTTGCATTCAGCACTTTGATAGTTTCTGTGAGCCATCGGGTTACAGGTGGATAAGCACACACACCCACACACACACACACACGCATCAATGACACGAGCATGCACGAATAGCTACACATGCAACAATAAATTGTGCACACTTTTTACTAAATACATCAAGCATTAAGTCGATTTACGTTAAGCTTTAATTTGGGCCTAAATAGATGTCACGATATTGTTTTTATCGCCCTCCCTTGGCTGTCAGCTTATTGCGCGGGCATGCCAGCCTTAAATGCCAGTAGATGGACATGTATCCAGTTTTTATGTCGCCTATTAAAATCGTATTATGCAATAAAAGACGCCAACAAAACAAAAAGAATAGGTCAAAGAATAAAATAAGAAAAGGAACATAAAATATATACAAAGCAGAATATTTTACACAATATCGACACAAAAGCCAATTTTATTACATGCGTAAGTGCCCCAGTAGCAAGTACGTACGAGTATTGTCCGAAATGCTGCACGGCACTCATGCACATGGCCTAGTGCCTGAGTATGTATGTGCACATAAATCTTTTTATCGTATATATTAAAAAATACATTTTGGATATATTATTTGTATATTGAATAAATAATTTCTCAGCTGTTTATTCTAAAGTATTTTAGGGTATTTAAATTTCGGCTATATTTTCGTATATTTCTTTTATTTTTTACTCGCCCACGCGCATTGCTATTGTGTTTATTATTTTGTTCTGGCTTGGCCGCTTTCTAACATTTCATTTCATTTCACTTTAAGTATTTCTTTTGTTCTTCGCCGGAAGGCATTTGGCTTTTCAATCTCTCTTGCCCTCTCTCTCTTTCTCGCTCTCACTCACTCTCTGTTCAAGTTGCTTTTTCGCTTTGTTTGTACCATGCAGATGCAGCCCATTAAGCAGTGCGGGCTTTTTTCAATTTGCTTCTTATGAAAATGCCAAAATGCTTGCACCTCATGTGTATGTGTGCATGTGTGTGTGTGAGTGTGCGAGTGTGTGTATGTGAGAGCTACAAGTTTAATTGTGAGGCGCAACAGCCGTCTCTTGTTTCGTATTATTTGGAAACACTTTAAAGCGCACTGCTTGCAGAGTGTATGGCATTTCTTTGCGCACAAAAGTAGGCAATATTTTTTATTTACCTGAGCACAAACAAATGCTGAGCCCGCCCGCATTTCCAGCACATTTTTGTGAACTCTTATCTCATTTTTTTACTGAGCCCAGCATGTTGAAATAATAGCCTGTAGATGCCCAGATATTCATTTATTTTAAGTACTCACTGCTGGAACTTTATATAATAAGGCCCACCGAAGTAATCGCACTCCTGCATAATTAAATTTAATTCCCGAAACTTTACAAATTCATAAAGGGGGGCGAGCCTTGAAGAAGAACTTTGGCATTAAGAAAACCTGAGGCTTTTCCTGGGTATGGCCAGTGGAGGTTGTTGTCTGAGTGTGCACATAATGCTTCCTTCAATCGTTGAGCAAATCAAATGACCCAAAGTAAAACAAAAGGAATGAAAACAAATTAACTTAAAGGACTCTCATGTGATTTGTTCTCCAAGACGATTTACTTCTGTTGCGTCTCATTTGGCGCGGCGAACACATCCAACTGCACTGCAAAAATACTATTTGCTGTTAATAACCGTGCGGAGGACTTGTTAACCAGCCCGTAGCTGTGTGTTCACGTGTGTGCTTCGGTGAGTGGTCGGCCACATGTCATATATCAGGGCTCACAAAGGCTGGCCTGTTGTTGTCCTGTTGTTTTATGGCACATAAAATCGTGCTCGTTACGCAACTCTAGAACTAGTTAGTATATAAGTATGTAAATATTTCTGTACATGGCCGGCATAACTGGACGGACGACTTTCATTGTTTGCCCTTCGTTTGCTTTACTCTCGTTCCGGCAGACACGTGCGTGAGGCGACCGGCATAAATGTTGACATGCGAATTGGCATACACACGGGCAACGTGCTCTGCGGCGTCCTTGGCCTCCGCAAGTGGCAATTTGATGTTTGGAGCGATGATGTTACCCTGGCCAACCACATGGAGAGCGGCGGCGTTGCGGGGTAAGTTTGCCATTTCAGTATTTCTGTTTTTTTGTCCTTAAATTCAACACAAAGCCAACTAACCAGAGGAAAAGAAACGCGAGCCTGTCGGGTACCAGGTGAAAGCTGCTTAAGCAAGGTGCTGGCCTACACGTCATAATACCATTTTTAATGTGTCTTCATGGGCATTGCAATTAAACACGCCCTTAGCCTCCGGGCATTACCTTCAACTGCAGCACGAGGCGGCTCGTTCTCGGGCTCGAGCTCGGGTTGGCGGTTGGCTCGAAGCTATATGTAATTAGAGTTGTGTCTGACCTAAGAATAGAATAAACGCTCAGGCAACTGACAAACACCGGTCATTATATAGCAATTTATCCAATTTGTGTCTGAGTTTAATCTACAATTAAATTTGCTCTTTCTAAGTACAGTCAATTGCGGCAGTGCCAAGAGGTTATCAAAAGGTTAATCAGCAGTTGTCGATTATGGCAAATTCATGAATTTCTATTCAGTCACTGAGGCACTTTTATCTAAAATCTACTTCAAGTTGCACATATATGATATATATTTATTCTTTTTGCCCACGGCCCACGGCGCCACACACTCAATTTGGTTGACATCCCCTCAGATATTTGGTTGGTTTGCAATTATTTGAAATTGAATTGAAATGTTGTTCAATGAGCCGAAAAAAAGTTAGGAGCTCATTTTGCGTGTTACGCACGAATTCTTTGAGGAGTGCGCAACAAAGGCATACATAAAATAAAATTACATTTGAAAGCACGGAAATGGATGCCAAGTGGGGAGAGAGAGAGGGAGAGCGAGAGAGAGACCACACGCATTCTAGAAAGGTTCTTTAATTTATATACCTAATACATACATATGTATATATAGAATAATGAATATATTCAATGAATCCACATATAATTCACAGTCGCGTGCACATCACAAAGCAAACTCTGGACTTTCTGGGCGACAAATTTGAGGTGGAGCAGGGCGAGGGTGGTAGCCGGGATGCATATCTAGCAGATCATAAAATCGAAACGTATCTCATTGTGCCGCCCAAGGTATGCCTTTTGTTTCATCTTTCGCAATGAGTTACTCAGATAACCATCGTCTCGACAGCCTGCCTATATGCACAGTGTGCCGCGGGTTGTGGAGTGTATTGAGCATACGGAGCCAGCTGAGGAGCATGCCGTCAAAGAAGACATCGATGCCACTGAGAAGCTTCTGCCTGCTGAAACACGATCTCCAGTTAGTGCAGCTGCACCTGCTGCTGTGACCGACGGACAGGCGGACAGGCTCTCACCCATATCTACGAACAGCCAGGATGGGGTACTGCATGCTCCGCTGACCTCTGCTGCATCCATGTCCATCAAGGAACTGTCCGAAGAGGAAGACGATGCCATTGCCACGGAGCCGCTGGTTGGCAAGTGCAGCGAGCCGGAAATCAACAATGAGGGAACACCAAATGTGGCACATCGCGGCAGCGGCGACTCCGCGGCCTCCGAATCCGCACCCAAGTCAGCCGCACTGTCCTTGCCCGCCGAGGATCTGCTTAGCATGAGTGGCAGCGAGAGTGGCATCTCCAACAGCGGCACCCAGCCAGCAACAACGGCCAATGCGGCCAACCTTACGCCCACATCAACAGCAGCAGCAGCCACAGCCACAACCACAGCAACGGCAGCAACAGCAGCAGGAGGCGCCAATAGTTTGACTGTGGCCGAGGCACCTGAGCGCTCCCGGCGCAAACTATCTGTACAGGGTAAGTTAGAGCAGTTGAAAGTTGGCGGAAGCTCTGTTACAATTGTTTGTAAACTATTTGAAATGACAGCTTACATGCCAATTGCAATAATATTGCATACATTTAGAAATTATATTAATTTATTATATTTATAATATGTACTGTAAAAATACAGACAGATTAAAAATGCTGCTTTCCATACAAAAACATTTGCTTAATTTATAGATCAATTTAAAGCGACAATAGCTCAATGAGACTTCTTTAATTTTGTTTCCTTTTTTTTCTTCATTCAGGACTGATGTCCTTCGCTGACAGACGTCGTTCCTCTGGCGCCTTTATCGAGGGTCGCAAATTATCCATACACAGCGGCGAAAGTTTTCGCAGTCATGCAGGTGAGCTGCCACATACGGAGTGAAGATTGCAACGGGTATTGGTTGTGGAAGGGGCGTGAAAGAGGCTTGGGGCACGGGCAGACCATAAAGCGCAACAGTTGAAAATCACTTTTGCAAATGAGCTCCAGTTCATGCATAATTTTATCGTCAGCGTCCCAACTTTTGCATCATAAGCTTAATGTGCTTGCGTTTGTTGTTGCTTGTTGTTGGTTGTTGGTTGGCCTTTGTGCAAAGTTGGCCATGACCAAGCGCGCTTCCAGGGTGCACGGACCACAGCACCTGGCCAACGTTGGCAATTAAGCTTCCTTTGACAGCCAGCTGAGCTATGTGCTCGTTGCCACTGCAGCTGCGGCCCATTGTTCGTTTTATGGCTTTTTATATGGGTGCCTCACGTGGCGCCGGCTGCCAAATGCTTAATTTGATGGCATTTTTAATGCGAGCTCGGACATGAATAAAACTGATTAAATATTGTGTGGGAAGTTGACAAACGAATTAACACGTAGCTTAAGAGTCAAGGATTGAGGATAATAACACGATAAATATAATGCTGGACTATTGCCAGAAAACCCAGAATCACCTGCAAATGGATAGCGGAAACCAAAGGAAGTATCAAAAAATATCCTGATTATGGCCATGTGAAGTGTAGATATAGTCAACCGGAGGGTCTACACAGCCTCTGCCTCTAACCGAATTTTACTCGGTTTTCTATTCAGCTCAGATTATCTGCGCTTTTGTTTATCGCTTGCCAATTTATTTATAATTTCGAAGGAAAACTCTGCAGCCCCTACATAAATCTATTAAATAAAAAATCCAAATTGAATTGTGTCTGTGTGTGTGTGTGTTTTTTTTTTAACAGGCCATGTCACACGCAATCGCCCCTCTTCAAAGATGACCAAATATGTGGAATGCTGGGGCGCCGATCGACCCTTTGCCAACATTGCCGAATCCAAGCTGGTGAAAAACATTGGACTGGCGGTGAGTGGGCGTGGAACGTTGGTCTGAGTGGTCCATGTGGACCATAGTTTTGCCAACTGCCTGGGGTCAAGCAGCAACAGCCGGGAATGACATTAAAATTAAATTGAATTAAACTCAATTTGTTTTGCGGACTTGGTCGTTTGGTCAAATTAAGTAAACAGCAAGCAACAGGCTTGATTTCGTAGCCATTGGGCGCACCGGCTGCTGTTGCTTTCCATGGACGGCATCGCCGCCAACTCCGCCTGTGGGCATCGAGCTGACAAACCTCTATTATCCCTTGCAGAGCATTGCCATGATTGAATCAAATTTGCTGCCGCCCGAGCGTAAGTGTTTCAATTTTAACTTCTTGGGGCCCCCCACAGAGCTAAAGCCATTCAGCATGTGGTACCGAAACACGCCTCGGGAGGCCATGTACCGAGAGCAGCCGGATACGCACTTCCGCTTCGATCTGATATGCGCTTTCGTGCTCTTCCTCTCGCTGGCCGTGGTGCAGCTGATTGTTATTGAACTGTAGGTGAGATCCAGTACCAAGAACGATTTATTTAACTCAGATTTGAATGCACCCCCTGGCAGGAACCTGGCGATGCTGGGCTCGTTGCTGGCCAGCTTCATATCCCTTGCACTGTTTCTCTATTTGAGCAATATGTCCGTGCCGGATGTGAATGCCTCGAGCACGGAGCGTAATGGCCCCGGCCAGGTGGTGGCCAGCAGTCGCTTTCTGCGCATGGCCATGTTCATCATTGTCAACATACTCATCTCGTCCTGTGCCGTATTTAGTGTGGTAAGTGGAAGAGGGGCACACATCGAAGTAAATCAACGGGTCTTTAGCCAGCATTTATAATAGATCAACTACTCGCTGCCCGACGATATGTCCTATGTGGAGAGTAATGCCACCAGTACCAACAGCAGTGATACATTCAGCAACAGCACACTGCCGGACGAGATGCTACCCCTGGATATTGCCAATGCCATACCAAAAGCTCCCATATTCCTTTGCTGCTGCGCCGTCAGCCTGGCGGCCATTTCGGCTTTCCTCAGATCGGGATTCATACTCAAGCTGATTGCCATGATATTGGCCCTGATCGGACAGACGATTGTGCTGGGCTATAGCGATCTGTTTGTGCATTATAATATGGTCAACTACAACAATGGGTGAGTCTTGGACAAATCAAACTGAAAGCAGAGAGAATTAGTACTAAAACTTGTTTTTGCTTTGCTAGATTCCCTCTGGAGGTCAAAGGCTTCCTGCTGCTGTTGCTAGTGATTGCTGTGTTGCACACCCTGGATCGTCAGGGCGAATATGTGGCTCGCACCGACTTTCTGTGGAAGGCCAAGCTCAAGGTCGAGCAGGAGGAGGTCGAGACAATGCGAGGCATCAATAAGGTGGAGTAAACTCATAATTTTCAAGTGCATTGGTTTTTATTTTTATCAAAATACAATTCTCTCAGATTCTGCTGGAGAATATTCTGCCGGCTCACGTGGCGACCCACTTTCTGCATCTGGAGCGCTCCACAGAGCTGTATCACGAAAGCTACTCCTGTGTGGCCGTCATGTTTGCCTCCATACCCAACTACAAGGAGTTCTATGATGAGACAGACGTCAATAAGCAGGGCCTGGAGTGTTTGCGTCTGTTGAACGAGATCATTTGCGATTTCGACAAGGTGAGTGATGGAGTAACGACTTACCTTGCAGGTCCAATGAAAGCTGTCTTCTCTTGCAGTTACTTTTAAAACCGAAATTCAGCGGCATCGAAAAGATTAAAACCATAGCCAGCACCTATATGTGTGCATCTGGCCTGCGACCCGGCAAGGAGGATGGCGCCACGGTAAGTTGCTGCAGCACTTTGTCAAGCTTTATTGACCTCTGGAGTGTCTATGTAAATTAATTAATATTTCTTTAACGCTTGACTAATACTATAAATAACAACATTGCGACTACCTGGCATGCTATAAATAGTCGCGTAGCTTTGCGGTAAGTTAATCTATGCATTTAAGCAGCTATATAGTCGGGGGTGGGCTTAGTTAGGATATACATATATGTAGTATATAATGTACATATATTTTACAATAATTAATATTTTATATTAAAATAGAGCTATTGACACTAACTAACTCTTAGCTGATGCTACTAAGGACTAGTTGGCTAAGTCTTCGCTAATAGTTCTTATCTGATTCCGAATTTCCTCAATTTTATTTCAACTTGGTCACATTTGAGAGACGCGGACAAAAGACCAATTTCGACTGCTCGAATCTGATTTACTGTTTAAATGCCTTTTAATCGCTACTTAGTACATAGTTTAATTAAACCGTGTTGGCGCACACAAAGCGTACCCGGCAGTTAAATCAAACAATGACCCTTCACAAAATAGAGAATAAAAGTAAAGGAAAAGAAAAAGGGATTCTAAATGAGGGTTGGCATTGGGCAGGGATTAGCCAAACTTTGGGCAGCATACGCTCAATTGGCTTTCACGTCGGCTGACCAGGCCAATAAAAGCGACAACGAGCATAATGAAAAACCCAAAAGCCAACGTGGAGTAACTTTTGTTCATAGTCGTTTTTTTCGTTCTTTATCTTCTGCAATTTTGTTTAGGACGAGAAACGTACCGAGGAGCACAATGTGGTCATATTGGTTGAATTTGCGATTGCTTTGATGTCCATATTGGATTCAATTAATCGCGAGTCGTTCCAGCGCTTCCGCTTGCGCATCGGCTTGAATCACGGTCCGGTAATTGCGGGCGTGATTGGTGCCCAGAAGCCACAATACGATATATGGAGCAACACCGTTAATGTGGCATCCCGCATGGACTCATGCGGCGTCATGGGCCGACTCCAGGTGAGTGACAATGGTGACATCCTCTTTTGGGGCAGCTTCTAGCTCATCAAATCTCTCTAATATGCGGCAGACAACGGAGAACACAGCCAAGATATTAATGGCCGCCGGATATGAGTGCGAATGCCGGGGCCTCACCTACGTCAAGGGCAAAGGCAATCTAGTCACATACTTTGTAAAGACACCCTTCGATGGGAAATTGTAATTGGAAGCGATCCAATAAAAAGCGCGTAATTCGTTCTTGTTAATAGTAAATGCTATTTGTGTATAGATGCATATTTATGTTAGGACATGTTGTTATTTATTTCTGTTGGAATTATGTTATTTAAGTGATTTCATGAATTTTAAGCATTTACTTTGCGTTGCACACAAAGAATTATATGCATTAAGTGTTCGTCTTAGTTAATGTTTAATTGTTATTTAGCACAAATTGCGTAGCTCACTTAAACAGCGAATAATTATATAGAAAATATTGCTTAAGAAATACAACTATACTCGTCTGGACAGAAAACTAACAAACTTTAAATAACAAATGCAAATTAGCCCACCCCAAAGTAAATAATCAACACATTAATCACATTATTATAGGAGATACCATATTTATTGAGTGGGTGTTCCAATAGATGTTTGGACTAATTGCCAATATTTCTATTATTGTTATCTATTGGAGCACTCCATTTAATTTAATCTTCGAAAGTTAAACAAACTACATATGTGCCATCAGAGCTCTAACAACACAACGGTTCACCAAATGTTGAAGAGCTCAAACGATCTATGTAACTGTATATTTTTTTACCAAATAATTTTTGATATTGTGCCACTCTTTCTGAATAAATAACACCCAAACTGAGCAACACAAAGAGTCCCTAACTAAACATATCCCATCAAATATAAACTATACCTCCGATACAAACTATTCTGATGATTGTTTCTTATCTATGAAAAATTAATGTGTGCATATCTGTCTATTTGCTATCAAGATTTACAAATATCCACAAAATAATCGAAATATTTACGAATGTATTAAACATATATTCATTTGAATTTGTCAAATCAAAAAATTAAATAATATATAATTACACATACATAGTGCAGTGCTTTTTTTTATTTATACATATAATAAATATTTATAAGTATTTCAAGTTGTTTGGCTATTTAGAAAATATGCGATTATTGTAACTGAATAATTTTATCAAATATTATTTATTAAATAAAATATACAATTAAAAAAAAAAAGTGTTAAAAGTCTGAGTTTACGTTTATCCCACGATCAACATTCTACATATCTCTAAATATATTAGGATACCAGGTATAAGGGGCATCAGCTGCACCAGACGGTAAGCAAATAATCAGTAACAAGATAGCACTCAGATCGTAATAAAAACTTGTTGTATTTATTTAGGCTCTGGCTATGTAAAAATAGATAGATAACCACCTAAGAAATGGTATATAAGACCATGCGATTCCATACGACAAACTAGAAAGAAAATAACACTTGAGGATAGAGCATCGAGTCTCATCTTTCACTGCTTTATGCTCATCTCCGTTGTTCAAGTACTTGTTGCGACGCCCGTAGTCACTGGTTCTGCACTAGAGGCTTATAATAAACTATAAAAAAAACTATCTAGATTTGGTTTAGTACCAATAATAAAAAGAATACACAATACTTATATTCAACACATTCAAGTTGACTTTGGAGCAAGTGTCAGAATTCGAACTTAAAAGTAAAGTTTGCTTGCAAGTCTTTAGTCAGAGCGTACAAATTAGTTACAACACTGTGCGCCTTATAATTGTAAATATTGTTTTCTTGACATATTTATTTATTGCAAAACAAAATTAACGTAAAGTCAAATCGTTCTGCGAGCAGCTAGTATTTCATTTAATTATGTCTCTTTTTGTTTGCGAATTTCTATTTAAGCTATTCATCGCGTATCTCTGTTTTCTGAATCTGGCCAATATAACGGCGAAGCGCCCTTACACGCTTACCAACCAGTATAAGACATTCTTGGGCATACCGTATGCGGCATACCAAGCGTTGGAGATCCACGAACGGGAGTATCAGTACACGCTGCCAGCAATAGCCGCCGCATTGGCCTGCGTGGGCTGTGATACTCTGCACTCGCTGTGCCTCCGATTTGTATCCTCCGAAGTCTTTCATCATCGCTTATGGAAGTGGACGAATAAGTTTTTCTGGTTGTCGAAGAGTCTCTGGCTGGCTTTGTACGTGATCGGCTTCGTCTCAATACTGCGTGACCATCATCAGCTTTACTTGGCCACTTACGGCTTGCGGCTGGAGAATGCGGAAGAAATGTTGACTAGCTTAAAGTGTCAGTTCGCGTGGCAAACAATGGTCTTTATATTCGCAATTTTATGCTGGATGGAGGAGGACACTCTAAGCAAGAACTATTACAAGCTGTTGGTGTATGAGCATGAATATCACATCTAAAATTTGATCACTTGGTATGTACACAAAAGATCTTTAAATTATGTTTATGGTCTTCATGTCTGAATGCCCTAAGTGGGTAGCCGTCAAGTGGTGTCCGGTTGCAATGCCTTCCATCAGCACAATTTTAAAAATGAATACGTGGCAGTGCATGTGGTCAGCATTGCTTATCGTTTCGTATTTCTGAATCTGAATTTGAATCTCTTATTTTATTCAAGACGGCCTTTTTTACTATATTGACACAACGCAGGCGCAAAGACGGCGATAATCCAGTTGCCATTCAACCGTTCATAAGTACGCCGTCTTTTACATTTAAAACCGAAAGTGTTGTGAAGAAAAGTATCTAAAATTTGTATATTTTAATTGTGAGTAAATGTCAGATTTATTACTCTTTTTTATTCGTTTATTGACTTGTTAGTAAATGTAAATGCCTAGCCGAAATGTATAGTTTTATATGTATATATAATATAAATATATATGAATGTATATAAATCAAAAGAAAAAGCAAACACTTAAATGCTAAAAAGATTTCAAAATCGTCGCAGGACAATTCTATGCATTACAAAAAAAAAATTAAAAATTGATATGAACCATACACATATAAACAAATAACAAATCACAGAAAATATGTAAATAAATTGTACTTAAAATCTTAATACTAGGCGTCTTCTATATACACATAAATCTATTCAATGGACTGTACGCTCTAGAAGTGTGGCAAGCAGACTTTGCCGGCAAACAGTTCTGAGACAACTGTTATCCATAGTGCTAGCACAAACATTATATATGATATGCCAATTTTAAACGTATTTGGCAGCTGATACGCTTGTCCGCCAATCTCCTCAATATGGAATCCCAGGGGAAACACAACAGCTGCCACACAGAACAGAACCATTGCAGCAAAGCCCACCCAGCGAGCATATGGAATAACATTGCGGTCCCAAGTGCTGGATGCCAGCAATATAATTGTCGTAGTGATACAAATGCAGCCGATGAAAATGCAAACGAGCGCGATTAGCCATTCCGGCTGAAGATCTGGAGTGTAGCAAACCTGTGGGCGGTTATACAGCGTCATACAAGTCCACATTAGGCCAAGACGTATGTCCCCTGTAATATACAAAACCAATAAATTATTATTGCTCAGTTTTTGTTGGTATTTTAAGCAGCGGCTACCAGCTTCTTCAGTAATTATCCAATCGGGCAGAGCTAGACTAACAATAGCGAACACATCGGCGGCCATGAACAGCGTGGCACTAATTGTCGTTAATTTGTCCATATTTATTGCACAGTTTCCACGTTTTCAGTAAATTTATTATTATTTTCCAATTGTTTCTACTCTTTAAGTGACAATGTGACCAGAGAAAGTGAAAACGAATATATGAGTTGGGGTTGGGCTGCCAACTCTGCTACAGCTATTGCCTCGTTATCGAATAATCGATAAGTATATGTAAAATTCAAAATGTTTTTCGCCCGCTCAACTAGAGTATATAATGTGCTGAAATCATAACATGAAGCCAAGAAAAAAAAAGCTGATATAAAATTGTAGTTTTTTCATTAAATTTTATTTAGATTCTCTAATGATTATATATTGTTAAACATGACATTAAATTATGATTTAATCTATATCCAACTGCAAGTTTGACAGCTAAGTCAATAAAGTCCAGAACTTCTTATCTTTATTTCGCATCCTAGCCACGTTTAGCCATTTGAATATAGAACAGCTATTAATAGAACAGTAAACAATAGTCATTTAAAATTTACACGGCCGACATGTGTACGCTGCAACGTGTGTCAGGTGCGGTGAAAGCATTTGGAATACAATTACTTAAGCGTAAAAAAAAACTACATTCATTGGAGTATGCCAGGTGAATGTGCCATAAAGGAATTACGCTGACGTGTCCTTACCGTTAGGCAAGCTCCGTTTATCCTATGTTGGTGTTATTCTAATACGGGCGCATTGCTGTATAGCAATATCTGTGCTGTTTGATCTAGTACAGATGACTCTAGCTCACATGATTAGTCCACTACTTATTTTAGTCTTATAAGTAAAATGCGCCATAATTTTACAGTTGGCGGGTGGTGTAGCCTTAACAAGTAGAAAGGCATAAAATAATAATAACAGAAAACGTTGCATTCATTCCGTTTTCGGCGGTGCAACACGACGCTCGCTTTCTATCGGTATCGGCAAACTCAAATTTCGTCGCGCCAGTGTCGGCGTCGTCGTCATCGAGAGCCGAAACCAAAATCAAACGGGACCTCCTGTCAAAAGGGAACGTTATGTTTATTATTATTTGTCTGCGCTTGAGAGTAACCAGTCGCGATTGTAAACAAACAAAATTATGCTTAATTGCCCAGTTCGCGGGAAACGCAAGAGAAAAAACCTAAAGCTATGTACTTACAGAAATATGTATAAACATGCATACATATGTATATACATATGTTATGCACACATAACGTTGGCGGTGAACATTTCGAATTGACATAAAATTACACTTGTCCAAGCATGATATCGAAATCGGCTTTAAATAATTTTCTTATTATTATAATGCTTGCTGTTAGGTTTACAAGGCTTTTACTCATATAATAACAGACCTATGAATAATTACTACTGCTTTGTTTAAAATTTAGCAATAAACTGTTCTAATTCTGCTTTATAAAGGTAGCCAACGTTAATAAACATATTAGAAGCGAATTTTGATCTGCAGCTCAAAACGCTGACGTGTGCGAATTGGTGTTTACTTTGCAGTACCAAGATAGTAATTTGAGGGCGAGCAATGCTGAACATAAAAGTCGAAGCAAATTACAATAATTAATAATAATTCATTAACCGTTATACGAGATGTAAAAAGCTGAGCTTACGTCGTATTTCTTTTGTTTATACTTTTAGCGTGGATCGGTAAGTTGGAACGAGCAGTGCAGAGCTTGCCAAGTCCAATGTAAACAAAAATCCGATTTCCAAATCGGAGAGCCAGCCATTGAATTAGCTTCGCTATTAAATGAGAGATTGTTGTAAACATTGATAAGTGCTATAAAAGACAAACGCATGGAGTCGTGGGAGAGCAGTCGTCAAACGGATATGGCGGCGGACGAATCAAATTTGGAGTCTGGAGCAGAGTCTGATTCGAGCCATGAATCGAATAAAGCAGAGCTGCCAGACCTTGAGTAAGTCGTATATACATATGTAAAGTCTGCTCGCATTTGTAAAATAAATTATACTTACATACATATGTACATATTTTTGCGGCATAGGCAAAGCAAGGAAGATGATAATTCTGCTCAAGAGTGTAACAAGGCGAAGGAGAGTTGTCTGAAAGAGCGTGAGGAGCGACCACTTGTTCTGGAAGAAAGGCACTCACTGTCTATGTAAATATTCTTAATATTGTATTCAAAAATATCTAAATCAATGCTTTCGTTTTTACCTTCTCCCAGAGCCGAAACGAAGAAGCGTCGTGCCAACGCCTATTCCAATGAGAACCTGTTTATACCCAAGGAGTTGGCTCGGGGTGAACTCTATCTGCGCAAATATCAGTCTTTGGATCAAATTAGTAAAAACAGTGAGTACTGCATGAGAATGCTCAAATTTCCGGTTGGATCGGGTCGAGCGCGTTTTGTAGCCCAACAAATGAAGAAGAAGAAAACCAAGAAATTAATGGAAGTTCCAAAAGAACAACTCGATGAGGCAACGTCGAAAGAAAAATGCGAGACCTCAGTGGACAGCAGCAGTCAAGAGTTATACATCAAGCAGGAGCCGAACGAAAGCCCAGAAAGAGATATGTTTGATGATTCGACACAGGGTCTTAGCATGCCCAACTTTGACTTTGAACATACGAATATAAATCAGCTTCACAGCGATGACGAAAGCTGCATCATACTGGAAGAGATACTCAACTCGTCTTTGTCCGACTCCAAAGAGGATGGCACCGAGGAGTTCTTAGAGTCCGTCTCCAATCGGCAACTGAATCAAGCAGCGGGCTTAGAATTAAAGTGAGCAAAAAGTGTACTTTTGATACATATATGAGTGTGTACTTAATTCAGATTAGTTCCAGGCCCAAGAGCGAAGATGAGCTGCTGGTGGACAAGCAAGAGCCGTTCAAAATGCCACTCTTACGTTGGCACAATCCGGACGAGAATGAACAGGATGTCAAAATGGGCGTTGTGGAGGAACTGGAACATATGAATATGCCGGCCAATTCGGGCTTCAATGGGGTAACAACAGCGGCCGCAGTTCATGCAGAGCAACAAGAGGAGCAGTTCAATGGACAGTTTAAGAATTTGTCAGATGTGTCTGTAGACGAATACCAAATACTAGAATCACTCGAACAACAACAACTGGAGCAGCAGCATACAGAAGATGCTGAAATACAACAGCAATTTAACGAGACTGCTGCAGATCAACAATCGAAAGAGCTAGAAGAGTCGCCACAGCAACAGTTGCCAGCTGAAAGTATGCAACATATTCCTAATGGCCACTATGCAATGCCCACTGAGCGAGCCACAACATCAAGTTATTCGCCCATTGAGCAGCCGCAACTGATGCCAGGCACTATCTTGCCGCCCCTTTACCTAGCCAATCAACTGCAATCTACTAACGTCAACAACGCCAATCTGTTGTCGAATGAAAATATGCAACATTATTTGCAGCATTGGATTAAAGATAGCTTCGATAAGATTGATTACACGCGGCTAGCTGCACATCACCAGTTGTCCCTTGAATGGCAAGAGCAACAGCAACAGCAGCAACACCAACAGCAGCAACAGCTGCATCAACAGCAACAGCAACAGCTGCAACAGCAACAGCAACAACAACAACAGTTTTATGACTGGCAGCAGCAGGTGCAGGCGGAAGCGGAGGCGCAATCGCAAGCTTTGCGGTTACAGCAGCAGCAAACTTACTTTCTAGAGAAATGCATGGAAGCGAGTCAAAAGGAGTTGAACCAACTAAATGCACAATATCAGAAACTGAAGTGCCACGAGGATAAGCAGCTCAAGGAAATTAGCAAGGCACTCAAGGAGATCCATGCGGATCGGTTGAATTGTGAACGTGAACATGCTGACTATCATAGAAAATTCATGATTAAAATGATCGAGAGCAAAAAGCAAGAGGAGACTATTCAGGCACATAAGAACGAACTAAAGAGGCAGCTAGATGCTGAGGTAAATAGCCTGCAAGAGCGCATTACTAACAAGCAGCGCCAGGTGGACGAACGGACGCGATCATGGCAATGGCAGCGACAACAATACGAATACCAGCAGCAACAGCAGCAGCAGCAACAGCAGCAGCAGCATCAGCAACAGCAACGTCAACAGCAGCAGCATCTCGCATCATTCAGTCAACTTGCACAACAGCAACCTTTCCTTCCACGTTTGCCGCCACCCGCCTATCAGCCGCGTTTGCAGTGCTTTCAGGATGCATTTGCACAGTGCGTGGCCAGGTCAATGTCGCCAGATTCACAGCTGAAGGAACAATACCGACTCATGCCAGTACCGCCGCCAGTTGCCTATATGCAACCGCCGGTGGCAGCTCGCTCAAATGAATTGCAATCGCATAGCGATGGCATTCTGCCACATCGACACACTCTGGACAGATGCATCACCCCGCATCCACTTCAATCCACATCGAATGGCCTTGTGAATCCTTGCCGAACAAACTACTCAAACTTAGCTACGGCAACAACCACAAGCAATATAATGGCAACTGTCCATCATGTTACGCTGCCTGAAACTCCGACTCCTGGTGGCAGGAGCCAGTTAAATCCGGCAATAGAAGAAACTGCGATAGCGTCTATTATGAGCAACTATGTCTCAAATTATCTGAATGATATGGAGTCAAATAATACCTAACTATAGACTTATTATAGCTAATTACTCTGTTCATTTGTGATCTACAAGTGCGTTGAATGAGAGCAGTGCTCCCATTGCAATTATTATTTCGAGTATTGATATATATGTGTACATAAATGTATGCATGTATATATGTTAATATTATTTTAAGCATTAGCTGTGGTCTTGAATTTACTTACTTATATGTATTTGGTTACAGATATTCATTTTTTCAAAGCTTTCATTCGATTAATGCTTGACAGCAGTCGATAAGGTAATAAATAATGAAGATAATAAATCACGTTTAGCTTAAGTCATGATGAAAAATATAAGCTCCTGGTCGCCTGCCTCGACCATTGTGGGCGTATCAAATAGTATAGTACATTGATTTTTTGATAAATTAAATTGTTGGACCGTGAATGAATGCGAAGCAGTCGAATGTGTCCGACTTTAGTCTGCATAATTGAATTTTATTATTTAGTTGTTGTATGCATTGCATGATACTATCAAAAGAATTTAAGTTGAGATTCTTTTGTCAAATCAGTGCATAGATTATTGAGCTTTTTTTATTTGAATTTGCTGACTGGAGCTTCTGCCGGTTAATTGAATATGATTCTTAAGAATTTGAATTATTTATATTTATATTTAATTTGCAAGATCATTGGACAGTTACTATTACCTTCTGTTGTGGGATCTTTTACAGCATCTCAGCTTACACCTCTAGAACCTCTGGTTCCATTCACCGCTTTGACGAGCGCCCGCTGGATATCGCCAATAAGAGCAGCGCGGATGGTACCAGCCATTGTTAGTACATTCGTTTCCACTACAATTGCCAGTGGCTCTTGCTTGACCATATGCTTTAGGTTGTCCAAAGGTGGTGGCATTACCATATGCACAAGCACTTGCATTCCCGTTTCTATTGGCCATCGTGCATCCATTGGCTGTTTTGTAAGCATCTTTACTAGCATATCTATTCCCATTTCCATTACAATTTCTACTTCCAAAGCCAACTCCACTTCTGTGTACAAATCCATTTCCATTGCTCAGTGAATTTCCGTTTCTATTTTCCAGTGCATTCCCCACTCCAGTTGCTTGTCCATTGTCATGTCTGCTCGGCAAGGAATTCGCAGTTCGAGTTCTGCAACCCGACAGCCGGTGCGAGAAACAAGTCTCTGACTTTCGAGACTTTTGACCAGTGCTCACAGTCGTAGCATTGGACGCCACTCTCTTACATTTTGGAGGAGTTGCTGGCGGTGATGAGGTACACGGATGGGTTATGTTCATTGGTGCCCAGGTTGCTGATTTTCTTGGTGTTTCTGTTGAACACTTTGCGAACGAGGACATACTTGGCAGGGGCAAGCTTTGTTGACTCAGCTCCTTAATTTCTTGTGTGCCATGCTCATGGGGCAGGATTTCCAGGATAAACATTGGCTGCATTGGGTTCGTGCATGCACCAGTTCCGTGGACTTCCATAATCCGACAGGGCAGATCAAAGCTCCTTCCCACCGTTGACTGATTACCCAGAAAAGTTCGTATTGCCTGGAGTTGGCATGGCTGCTGCTGAGGCACTTGCTGTTGTTGTTGTTGTTGCAGTTGTTCTTGTTGCTGTGGTAGCTGCTGCTGCTGCTGCTGCTGTGAACATTCACGCTGTGCGGGCTGGTGCGGCTGCTGCTGTTGTAGTTGCCAAGGCTGTTGGGCTATAGCTTGGCATAAATCGCAAAATGAAGTCAGTTGATGTGTGCACGGCACAGGCGCAGGCGCAGGCGCAGATTGAATGCTGCCAAAGAAAATGGGCAATTGCAGATGAAATTGTGGTGGCTGCATCTGCTGTAGGGATTGCATGTTATGCACCGCTGGCTGCTGTTGCGGCCTTGTGGTCTGTGAGCGATCCATTTGGCAGTCATTCTCAAGTTGCGCCAATGGCTGCTCTTCCGGGTACGGCTGCGCATCTGCCTGATACAGTGGCGGCTTGATGGGGCTTTCGATTTGCTGAGAGGAAAATAGACTGGCAGGCAGAGTTTTAACTGGCATTGATTGGCTGCCCGCATCGAAATCGTAACAATCGGGGAGGGGCACATTGCAGTCGAAGCTTTAAAAGAAAGATGGCATGTTCATGAAAGAGAAATATGGGAGAAGGTGTTGCTGCTGTACCTTAAACCCTCTGGAGTCTCGGTCACAATGCATACGCCAAACTGGGATGAAACTGCCTCGAGTCCTGGCGCTGGTATCAGAGCAAAGCCCCTGTTGACATTTTGTTGCTCTCGTCCTTGCTGCTGCTGCGACTGTTCAATCTGTTGCATCTGCTGCTGCTGCTGCACACCATTTGAGCCCAAAACTCGACCGGATGAGGTCGCATTGATGTGATGCTCACAGCTCGGAGTACAAAACATTTCTGCACGCGATCTCTAACCCACTTACACGCCCACTTTAGTTGCAACAATGGACTGCGAGGCAGTTGAGACAAATCACTTCTATATGTACATATATTTACCTAATTTTGCTCATTGTAGGTCTACAATTACTATCGAGAATACAAAATCTGTCCAAGTTTCGGCCTATTACGTTGAACAACTCACAATTTCTGGTCAAGTAGCCTGGAATTTTGTACAGCCTGAACTCATAACAAAATCCAGATGTAAACTTCTAATAACAACGTTTATACACATATAACAAAAAACTTTTTTTTTCGGATCCCAAAAAATCAAAAACTTAAGAATGTCCGCCGTGGCGCATGTGTCCAATGACAATGACGTCAGTCAATCGAATCAGAATGATGGAAAACGGAGCTTTCTGATCACCGTGGACGATAATGGTAAAATCGAAGTTCGGCCCAGCGACCAGGTTGAGCAAGTCCGGAACCCGAAGAAAATGCACAACGTCTCTCCCAAGTCGTCGAAAAGGGGGAAACAGCGCATACGCATTGCGCTGCTCGAGGAGAGCTCTGATGGCGAGGTGGATAACAATGGGGAGACGAATGACATCATCAGCATTGATGCGCGATCCTTGGAGACAATGCACGATCGCTTTGTCAAGAGCTACAATAAGAAGCTGCGCGGCAAGCCCAGCTTTGTGGTGCTCGAGGATGCGCTGATACGCAAACGGGTGGAGGAGACGCTGCATGCACCCAACAGCCACTCGCATGCCGAGCAGCAGACAACGCCCGCCGATATGAGCGCCCATACGGGCTCCCAGACAGACGAGTTTCTGCTGCAGTGCGCGCTGCGAGCGACCACGCTCAACAAGGGAAGAAGTCGAGGCTGCCAGGCGACAGACGTCAGCTGCATACTGCCGGAGTGCACCTGCTGCCTGTGCACTGCAAATAGAAATAACACAAATGTGACGTCGCTGCGGCGACTGAGCGAGATGTGCGCCGCTCAGCTGGCCAGCAAGGTGAAGCAAACGCCCACTGTAGCTGCGAGTGCTGCAGCACTCATTGGACGGGAGGAGGCGGGGACGACACCACAAGTGACTATTAGCTTCCTGCCAGTCGCCACACCAAACGCATCCACAATTGATGCACTGCAGCAGCCTCTAAAGCAGCAACAGCAACAGCAGCAGCAACAACAATTCCTGCCGGCTGCAAACTGCGCTCACATCTGTGCAAGCTGTCCATATTTGCACAACGCCGGTAGCTGCAGCAATTGTTGCAAGTGCTGCCAATGCTGCCAACAGCAACAGCAGCAGCAACAATTTCAAGCTTACGCACAGCAGCAGCATTCTGGCCCAGCAGCAACTTATAGTCATTGCTGCAGCAGCTGCTGTTTGTTAAAACCAACAATGGCTCAGACCATGCTCGGCTTTGGCCATGCACCGGCGATACCTGGCCACTGCAGTCATCACATGTTGCCGTCGCCTGATTCATTTGCATTGCAACAGAGATTGCAGCCAGCAGGAGGCTGTACGAATCCTTGCCTGTGTTATAGAACGCCAACGGTCAGCATGACCAACTGCAACACGCCGCACTGCTTACACTGCCAGATGCAGCCCCATTCTTGCACAGCCCCTCGCTGCAACGATTGCCAGCAGCAACAGCTGTCGCAGCAACCAAAGCAGCCGCAGCAACCTCAGCAGCCTCAGCAACCACAACAACCACAACAACCACAGCAACATGGCTGCCTCTGCGACAAGAGCTGTTCAGATGTCAAGCCATCAACTACGGCAGAAATCAAGTCATTTAAACGGCAGTTACAGCGCAAGAGTTCTAGGACTCTATCAAATAAAATGCAGGAGGCTACACAGACGAGCCTACAAGGGGATATTGAGGCGGATATACAGGCGGATAAACTGGCGGACCCACAGGAGGATATAGATGATGATGCACAGGAGAAGACGGGAACGGAACTGCATGCCAACGTATCCCAAATGACAGTCCGGCATATGAAGACATACAGCAGCAAGCGCAAGAATGAGCAGAAGTTGGACACGTCACAGCAGCAGAAGGCTAACTGTGCGCGCAACAGGGCGGGCGGCAGCTGTGCGCCTGGAAAGGTAATCTTGGCGCGCTTTGGACGCACCTGCTTGATACTTAAGCCCTCCTCGTCCACAGCGCCGCCACGACTGCTGACCAGGCGCATCTGTCGCTACACCTGGTCACACAAATTGGAAAAGAACTAAAATATAGCAAAGGTTGATCCGAATTTTCTGTTGTCCACAATTTATTACCTAATTACAGTTGGGGAATTGTCTGGGCATGTACGGCACGCCATACTTGGACAAGGTGCGCTGATAGAAGGACTCTGTAATATTTCTAGCAACTCCATTGCGTTGCAAGTCGGGCGGATGGACTGGTTGTGGCATCATTCTCCGGCTAGGACAGCAAGGGCGATATTGTTGTTGCGGCCCATAATCAGCTTGCAGTTGTTGATAATATTGCTCCAATGTTGCATAGCCATTGCCCCGTTGGCCCTGCGGAGCTCGCAGCTGTTGCACCTGTGGCAGCCGTCTCAGCTGTTGCTCATGCTGCAACATTTGCGGTCGTTCTCTTCTATCATTGAAATTACCATCAGCTTCAGCAACAAGCTTCCTGCGGCACTGTGGACACTCGTCAATGTCCGTGACGCCTCTGCTTGTCCTTCGCAATTTACGCGTTTTCATAAGCACAACGACATCTTTATCCTTTGCAACGGCTTGATTTCTTTGATTGTCCCTTTCATGAAAAGGTCCTCTGTGATCTGAGCGTCTGTCAACAGCATCATAAAGGGTGTTATTCTGCAATAACTCTCGTTTTTCCGGCACTTTTGATCCATTGCGATCATTGTGCGATTTAATTGTTTGTCTGTCCTCAGTTTGGGAATAGCAATTTCTCGTATTTTGGAAATTAGCTAAGCATCTGTTCTTCAGGAATGTTTGACGAGAATTACTATTTTGTGCTCCTATCTGATTTGTGACGTCATTTGAACCCGTGCTTACAGTTGATTCATACTTGACTGATGCCTGATCTGCTTTTGCTAAAGCCTCTCTTGCACTTAGGGAAGTTTGAAATTCGCTTTCCTTATCGATTTCAGTTGATGCTATGGTTAGAGTGGATTCATACTTGACTGATGCCTGATCAGCTTTTGCTAAAGCCTCTCTCGTATTTAATGATGTTTGAGAATCGTTCTGCTTATTGATTTCCGTTGATCCGATTTGATTTATGACATCCTTTGAACCTATGCTTATAGTGGATTCATACTTGCCTGAAGCCTGATCAGCTTTTGTTACAGCTTCACTTGCATTTAAAGATGTTTGAAAATAGCTCTCCTTATCGACTTCAATTGACGCTTCATTCTGTTTATTAGGGCCAGATGTATCAGCCTCTGGATCATGGCTTGGATTATTAAAACTCTCTGACGGTCGTTGACTGACGCTGTTTAAAATATTTGGTAACTGACTCTCGTCAATCTCTTGCCTATTTTTTGGGGGCCAGTAGCTCACATTATGAACAGGAAAAGTAAACGACTTCAAACTTACCAATCATCTGGTTGACAAATGGTGCCCAAGTTTTCATCTATTCCTCCGTTCAGCTGAAAAGGCAAAAGTAGCAGCGGAAGTTTTGAGCTGCAAATAAAAATCGAAATTCAATTCTTTATTTATCTATTTAATTATTTTTGTTTTCTAATAAAGACTTACTTTGACTGCGTCTGATTGCAACATTTTTTCATGTCTTCCATCATTTCTTCTATATTGGATTCATTCAAGTCTTGAAGATCGCACATCAAGCTCGCCTTGGAGTCAACGTCCGCCTTGCTGGGGCAACGTGTAATTGCCTCCACATTATATTCTACCAAAGTGGGAGGATTTTCATTGTTGTCCTGTTTCAAGCGAGATAGCTTAAGATTCAACGAATTTTTCACAAGATGACACTTTCTACAATCGCTGTTCAACGAATACCGATCAGCCTCATCATTTGTCTCGCATGATGAATGACATTGCTGGGGCATTTGACTTATTGACTTATTAAATGATTTAACCACACTGGAGCTGTCTACATGCTCTTCCTTTTGCCTCTCGCCATAGATAGAACTATTATTATCTGTGTCAACAATGCGACTATTGCCTCCATCGGTAATACGTTTTAAAATCTCTTGGGTAGCTAAGAATGTTTTTTCACATTGCGAGTTGCATCTGCGGACCAGCTGGGCGAAAAGTTTCTCCGACTTCTCGGATTGCTTTTGGCTATTTTCCTCGTCTTTGTTTCTGCTCGATTTGTCATTGGCGTCCACAATATCATTTATTATTGGTTCTTTAATGGAAGTCAATAGCTCCTTAAGAGCTTCAGATTTGATTGAACTTGCTTGTGAGCCTTGGAATGATGAGCAACTCTTTCTTTCCGGGTTCTTCTGCGAACGTTTATAGGGGCTTCTTTGATTTTGAGGCCCACCACATGATGGATCTGTTATCTGCTCAGAACTTGATAAATTAATGCTAGGTCCACCACATGGAGGTTTTGCGATCTGATCAGAACTTAATAGCTCTCGATTGGTGGCTATCTTTGGCTCAGCTAAGGCAACCTGCGATAATTCCTCTACTATATGTGAAGAGGATATTGTCTTCATCTGCTGTTTTTTGCTCGTTTTCTTACTCAGAGTTGCAGGAACTGGGATTGGCCAATTGTACTTTTTATTATTATTGTCTAAGTTTGAGTTATTGGGCTGAATCATTTCTTGACTTGGCATTGTTACAGCAGAGTTTGGTGGAGTTCGATCAACAGTTTTCCTTAAATCTAATATACTGGATATGTTATCATCATTGTCTGAGTTCCAATAATTCGAATTACTCTGTGGGGTACTTCTACAACAATTGCAAATTCCAGGCTGCATTGGAAATTCCTGCGGTTGCCTTCTGAACTCCTTCAGTTGCTTTGGTGGTTCCTTTGGTTGCTTAGGTAGTTCCTTTGGTTGCTTAGGTAGTTCCTTTGGTTGCTTTGGCAATTCCATTGGTTTCACTACTTTTTTCTTTTTCTTTGAGGCTTTCTCTGAAACAGTCAACTTCGGCTGTTTAGAGTCCTTCTTTGCAAAATTAGTTAGGTTTGGAGATGGGTCTGCAGCAGCAGTGGGCGGTGCAATATGTGGCATAGTGACTGGGCAGCTTCCCATCGGACACAATGTGATGCACAATTTGCAAGCCGACTCAACTGATGGTGCAGGAGAGGATATGTGGTCAGCTGCCTTGACCAAGGCCCCGGTCATATCGCTTGTTGAGAAAAACTTCGTACTCATGTTGCATAAGCTTTCGATACATTGAGAAATGGGGATGCAGACTCTCATAGGCACATTGCATTCCAAGCTGTTTTAGAGAACAGAGCACGAGCTATTAAATATAATCAAACAAACACAACTCACAATGCTTACCACATATCAGTCAGCGGTCCAGACTTTGCTGGTGGTCCGGCAGTCGGCACAGAAGGAGGAAGAGATTGAGGAGCTTTCTTCTTCAGTTTCTTGGGCTTCGTCTTTGGCTTAAGCTTCTCCAGCCGCTCAATCTTCGATTTATTTGGAGTTTGCTTGATTTGTTTGGATATTTGTGGTTGCTTTAATGAATTGTAGTTGAAGGGAAACCCACAAAAACATTTCTCATTTAAATAGCGCTTTAGATCTTCGAAAAGTTTTAAATTGCTGCCAAATGCCGTAGGTTTATTATTATTATTATTCTTATTATTATTCATTGATTTAATAGGTTTTTGCGCTGTCGTTGTTGTAGGCTCTCGCCTATATTTTCTCATGGATTCCAAAGCGTTTGACCGACTGTTTAAAAGCGACTTAGCATCGCTTCTTGAATTTTTGTCAGATGTCTCCAATCTATCTTTGCGAGATTGTGAACAGAAACATCTGCTGGAAAGCGGTAACGCTTTACAGCCATTTTTGGAATTGGCCTCTACCGATTCTCTGTTGGAAGTTGTTGAAGGGAACAACCTACATCCGATTGCTGAGCTAGTGTCTGTTCGTCGTTCTTTAGGAATTATTAGAGGTGACGACTGCGAGTTCGTTCTCGATGCGGTCACAGCTGATCCTTTAGGAGACTCTTTTGGCGGTGACGAACAGGAGAACGATCCCGCAGTTGCCCCCACAACTTTTCCATTGCAAACTGTTGTTGGTGACGACTTACACCATATTACCGAGTCGGTTTTCTCTGATTTTTCGCCGAATGCACTTAGAGCTGTGAACTTTGAACAAATTTCTGAATCAATCTCTATTAACCCTTCTGTAGCTGTAACATAATATGAAGCGCCTTTCACCAACTCTCCATTAAGAGTGGCTAGACCAGACGACTTAGATCCCATTCTTGAAGCGATTCCCACTGATCCTTTTGTACCTTCTACTGGCTCGGACATCTTCGACTGCATGCTCGATATGCGAAATATTTCTCCGTTGGGCGCTGTTAGACCGGGAGACTTCGACGACTCCTCTTTCGAGCCGGCTGTTAGACCGGACACCTTAGAGCCCTTTTTCGAGCTGGCCTCTACTACTTCTCCGTTGGGCGCTGTTAGACCGGATGACTTTGACCCCATTCTTGAAACGGTGCGCTCTGATCCATTTGTTAGTTCTATCGGTGGAGCTGACATGCCCCCCATGCTCGTAACGGTCTCCACTTTTTCATTGTTTAGAGTTGTTAGATGTGACGACAGAGATCCTATTTTTACGGCATCCTCCATTAATTCCTCGCTGGGAACTGTAAGAGGTAAGGCGAGCTCCGATGACGCCGCGTTCGAAGCGATACTTTGAAATTGCATTTCTCTCGCGTTTTCAATTTTAATATCAACAGATTGTGCTTTGCACGGCGATTCAGATGACTTGGTGATTATACTTTCAGTGCAAATATTTGTACATTTCATTGCGTTAGACTCCTTAGAATTTGATAATTCATTACATTTAATTGGAAAAACAGTTAATGTTCGTGTTGCTCTACAGTAACATTTCGTCGTCTTTTGTTTTGTCAATGCGTTATTAGAAAAAGTTTTGGGGCACTTCTGATTGCAGTTAGACGACATCTGTCCGCTTTTAGAGGAATTATTCGTGTGGCTTGCCATTCGATGTGCATGAGACTTTTGCCTGAGGAAGCAACAGCGGGAGCAGTTACACCATTCATGTGGATAGGAACCTATTGCATTCGAATTACACATTTTTTTAAATAAGTTTTTCCAACTTTTTAACAAAAAATCTGTAATTCAAACAAAATATGTCGTCAATCCCATTCACATAAGCAAAAAGTTCACAAATCGAAAGGAAAACCCTAAATTTTGTACCGAAAGTTGTGAATTATTTGAAACGATTGACAGCATTATCAATTCATGATATTTAACGACATTATCCTCATGTTAGGGTAATTCTTGCTGCAAGCCCACAACGTAAATTACTTTTATTCATACTGGACGAATTTTGTGATACACAGATGATATACCCAAATTGAATGTAGCCAAACTCTGAGTAAAGCTCTCCGTTAAATCGAGTCTGTAATGTACCGTACCTTATACATAGGGTCGCTGTTGCACTCCCTTTTTTTCTGTACACTGCACGCTACCTTACGAACCCATTTTCGTGGGTAAAGCCAGCCAATTGCAAGCACAGGCCGCCCTATTGGCCACCCTGCCAGCAGCGTGGCATCATGAAACGCATCTTGGCATAGCGCTGCCGGAAACAGGGTTGTCTATATTGATTGCCCGGCAGCTGCGGCTGTTGCTGTTGCTGCTGCTGCTGTTGCTGTTGCTGCAGCTGAAATTGTTGCTGTTGTGAAAATGGCATTGGATTCTGTTGCGGCGTACATATTCGTTGGTGTTGCGCTAAACCTGCTGCATTGAAGTACGGCGTGCATGGCTTATTTTCATCGTTCATGGCATAGAAACCAAAGGCCAACATCGGAGCTTGCATGACACACGGCACTGAATGTCTGGGTGCTGTCTCTTCGATTTCCGTTGGCAGTGGAGCAGTTCTATCGACTTGATTCGCCTTCGAAGTGCAACAGGCGTCCTCGTCGCTGTCGTTTGTCGTATGCGGCTGCGCCCTCATTCGTTTTGAGGCGCAGACTTTGTTCAATTGGTGCTGAACCTGATCGATGTGAGCCTGAGCCTGTTTCATTTGAGTCTGCAGCTGCTGGGCCAGCATTTCCGTCAGACCAGATGGATTACTCTGGACCGGCACCTGGTGGAGCACCGGCACGGTTGGTCTCTGATGGCTGGCCATGTTGCGGAATGAGCTGGGCTGCATCTGTGGGCCCGCATAGCCGTTGTGTTGCTGTGACATGCACGTCGGCCTGCTCCAGCCACAGTTGCTACACGGACAGCCACTATTCACTCTGCTGTTTGACTGGGCCTGGCACTGCTGACATCCAAAGTTCGTTGGCTGGTTCGCATTAATGCAGGATGTCTTTCCCAGCTGACCGGGCGACATGAATGACGACATGTAGAATGTTGGAGTGGGTTGCCAGAAGCTGCTTTGCTCCAAATCTAGCTCCTCCAAGTTCATCTGGCTCACGTCGGCCCGGTCAAAGCTAAACAGGGATATATATGTATGAGTATACTTCTAGATTCAAATTACACACATTCACATTTACCATATATATTTCTCCTCGGTTAGCTCGCAAGCGGCTACCACGCTCATCTCATGTCCGATCTCTTCGTGCACATTCACTGGACTTTTGCGGTCCTGAAACCTTGAGCATTCACATTCCAAGTTATTCACCACTGGATTCTGAATTGTTGTTGCATCTGCTTCTACTTCGGTTTCGGTTTGGAGCTCGGCTTTGAATTCGACGACGCCAGCGTCTGCAGCGTTTTTAATAGCTGTGGTCCGCTGCTCCAGTTCCTCTTTTTCCTTGCTAGTGATTGATGCCTTCGAAGAGCGCATTTTCTTGGCACTCTGTGATGTCTTTAAGGGCTTTCCTCTCTTCGCCTGTGTATCCACCATAATCAGTGGTAACGCATCCGATACCAACATATCCCTTGAGACAGCCCTTTGCAACGGCGCAACATTTTGCAACTTTTCCTCGTGTTTTTTTGCCAAGTCCTGTTCGTTGTGATTCGGACTAAAACTCCGACTTATTTCTAACACCTCAACGTTATGAATTGGTAGTTGCATATCCACCACATACGGCACTTCTGTGCGGGATTTCATTTGTGGTCTACTCTTGGGTGCCAAAAACACATTTTTCGTGGAACTACTAAGTAGGCGACGCCGTTGTGGGGAACAATTCCTGCTCTTCGACGGGTATTGTGGCGATAGAAATTGGTTGGTCTGGCCTGCCATGCTCCTTAGAGGAGCCCGGCTTCGATGGGCTGGAAATGGATTAGCAGCAATGCTGCCCTTCTGTGCATAGTCAGCAGCTGCGTTATACCACATTGGACTACGACTTCTTGCTTGACTTCCGCTAACATTTCTGCGCATTTTGTTGACCGCATGCAACCGAATTCAACAACACTTCCGCCCCAATTTATTTGTTACCATATTACAGAATTTCAATAAACAACTTTGATGGAAAAATATTTTCAAATGTCAACAAGTCCATATAACGTTCTTATGCATACAGCGAGGAGTGCTCACATTCCTATATCCCATATGCCCTAGAGCTTTCATAGATGATCAGCAATGGGTTACAGCTGGAACTTAGATATTCCAACTCCTCTTTTCATACACTCCACAATACATACGTAAACATAAATATTTCTTGTAGTTATAATAATTATAGAGGCTTTTCAAGCTATCGAAACATCTGTAGCATTATGGAAACAAACCTTGATCTAAACATCAAATATTTATTTATTTTTTATCTTAGAAAAATTTATGAGGTAATGTTTTTTACAATGAACTTTTAGGTGGACAAATTGCTTTTAAAATGTGTGCCTGTCATACGGAGAAGTGAGTTCTTCTAAGTTCATTCATTTTACACGTATGCCTTTTACTAGATATACATATGTTATTTATTTATTTATTTTTAATTTTTTTTCAAATAAGTAATTTTAGTTGTCCTTATCAAGATAGTAGGTAAGTTCAATTCTTTTTATCTTTTATAATAATTTATATTTTTAATTTTACTATTTTAGCTTTCCGGATTGTGGTGAGCCTCCTAATCAAGATAATATCCTGAATCCTGCTGGGTCTGCTTGTCAAGATAATAGGTGAGTTAAATTCTCCTGAAATGTTATCGTATGACTTATATTGGTAAATTCTCTTGTATTAGCTTTCTGAATTCTGGGGCGTCTGCTAATCAAGGAAGTAGGTAAGTCAGATTATTTTGCAATTTTTGCATTACTACTATTGGTAAATGTTCTTGCTTTAGCTTTATGTATTCCAGTGTGGGGTCTCTATGTCAAGGTAGTAGGTAAGTCATATTCTATTATAATTCTTAACCATAGCTTGTATTCATACACCTTTTCTTATTTCAGCTTTCCGATTTCTGGTGGGTGTCCATATCAAGATAATGGGTAATATAATTAAATTCTATTGCAATATTTTGTTATAAGCTATATTGTTTTTCTTTTTCGGGCCTTATTTTTTCTTAAACCTTATATTGACACATTTTCTTGATTAATCACCGTGGATACTAGTGGAAATCCTAATCAAAGTAAAGGGTAAGTCTAATGTTCGATAGCATTTATTTATTTCTAGTTTCTTATATTCTTCATTATTTTAGCTTTCCCCACTCTAATGCCTGTCAAAAGAATTATGATGAGATAAAATTCTCAAATATGGTTGTGCCAAGCTTTCTGACCAATCGCGTTAAACCAAAGCCAAAAGCACAACCGAAAACTTGTCCTAATAAAAAAAAGTGTTGTCAATGCAAAGATGTTGGATGTAATACTTCTGAGCCACCTAACTTTGAGTATCCACCTGTCTGCAAATGTTGTGGCCAGCTAACTCTGCCTGAATTCACACCGGGGTGGTCTTCCCCTGATGTTTTTGTGAATCAATTGAATCCCGCTCCAATGAATCCACTAACTCCTTTAAATGCTGACCCGTCATTGCAAAGACTTCGACCGGCTGGTTTACCTAGCAAAAAATGTCTACCGTTTGATCCCTGTACAGGCAAGGAATTATGGAGCCCTAGTCAAATCCAATCGGCACCCCGATTCTCCGGGCTTCAATCTATACCAGCATCATTTCCAATGCCACCGTTCGCTTCTAATATGCAGTTTGGATCTGATCCCCAATTGCTGCTAGGAAGAGGCAGCTGTCCACCCTGTCCTTCCTGGCAAGAAATGCAAAGTACGCCTAAGAAAACCTCATCGGGAACCAGCCTAGGCAAATCCAAGGGCAAAAATAAAAACTCGAGCACTAATACTCTGGGAAAAGCCAAGAATAAAGTCAGAAAAACCAACAGCTATAGCCAAGACAAAGGCGTGGACAAAGTCTTATGGCAGCGAGGCAGCAAAAGATCAGCATCCGCAGGCCCGAAGCCAAATGATTGTTGTAATTGTTGTAGTGCAAGCAGCAAAAGCTCGAATACAGCAAAAAAGACCACACCTGATTATCGCACGACCAGAAAGGTGCCGACCTCCAAAAAGTAAGTAATATTTGTGCTCCCATCACTCTTAATGCGAATGCTAATGTCTCTTTCTACAGTCCCAGTGATGGCAGAAAAGTCACGAGCTCGCCGTCGGCTGATAAAAATAAGTTCGGCAAGCCCAGCAACAACAATAAGGGCAAACGACAGGGCAACAACAATGAGGTTCAAGTTGTCAACTGCTGCAATGCGAGCCCTGATCTCATGACGCGGTGAGTTATATGTCAGGCACACGTCTATATAGCAGGAGTCTCAATTCTACACTCATTCATTCAACACACAACACACACAAGCTCAGTCAATATCAGTAAACAAAAATTAAAAAAAAAAAAAAAAACAGATTAATTACCTTAGCACCCACAATGAAATAGCCCCTCTCTGAGGTAATATTGCTCATGTGTTGACATTTTATTTGGCAGCATTTGTAACTCGCTGCAAGTTCCACGTCCTCCGGAAAGCTGTTATCTCCTGCTACCAATCACAATGTCCGCCAAGGGTAAAGACGAAGGCAGGCAAAATGCCAAAGGTAATAATCAAGGCGCCGAAGAATACAATCCTGCTGCCGGCTATGGCAATAATAATAGTCCCGAAAACGGACTCCAAGACGAATGCGTACCACGGACTATGCGCAACTGTGGTTGCAATACCGAAATCAGTGGAAAGTAAGTTGCAAATTAGAATCCATTCAATCTAATCATTGCTCATTGATAAATTCCGTGCTTAGCTCAAATAACCAGGGTCTTGAGGGTGGAGCTGACAATATCGGAGATGATAATAATGCCAATGGCTCTGGCTGTGCGTCTGGCTGCTGTCGTTGGCCACGACGCGCCTGCTTCTATAATGCTTATACGGGTCGCTACTGCTGGTATAATAACTGCTGCTGCTCCAATGGCTGTTCCAAAGGCTCCTCCAATGGCTGTGGTAATTCCGCCGGTGCTTGCTGCCCGTTGCCAGCCAAGTCCCAGCAGTCAAAGCCAAACTCAAAGCAGGATGGTAACAAATCACCGAAAAGGCAATCATCGCCCAAAGACGCTACCAAGAAAGACGACCGCTTCATGGCCGGAGATGTAGCGCCATTCCAACCGGAAGGCGAAGAAGAGGTCAAGCCTTGGATGGGATACTCTCAGTACGTGAACAACAACAGCCCCAGTGGGCCTAATTCGTTCATATCGTTATTGCCCACAAGGTCACCATCTCCGGTCCAAGCCAGTCCGCCTTATATGTCAGCGTCATTCCGGTCAACACTTTCCCAACATCAACTACAACAACAGCAGCAGCAACAACAGGTGCCGCAGCGGCGAGGATTTAAGAACTACGGATCGAGAATACCGTCAATGATGATACCATAACCACGGGCGACGGACATTGACTGGGCGCCACAATAGAGCTTTTAATGATGACCACTCGATAAATTTCAAAGTGAAATAGGTTTAAATATATATATCAGATTCCGTCTACCATGTTACAGAGCTAGAAACCTATCGGTAGTTATGATAGTTTGACTCAACCATATCAAATCTGTCGATAGAGCAATATCTCCGTTTTACAAAATTGTATAGTTCAAAAATAAATTGTTTTAAAAATCAAAGTCCAAGCTGTTCTTACATTTCGAGTTATTTTTATTAGCTTTAATTTGCATTTGTTTTATACACTTTCATATGTGTTTGTTTGTTTGTATATCATATACATAGATCTTATTTAATTTGTGGGCTTTGTAGAAAACTTAGGTTCGTTTAAAGTATTTTATACATAAAATTAATTGTTCATTTAATATTTTTTTCTTTTTTTAGAGAAAATCCTAACTAAAACTATGAACATAGCACATGTATAATTGTTTGTGTAGTGCAGCCATAAATACGCGTATTTTATAAAGGAATATTTAGATGAAAATTGTAATGAGAAAATTATATATATAAGATATAAAGAAGACATACGAAACTATGCGAACAAACCTAATACAAGTTGCCTGCACCTATGAAGCTTAAAAACATAGATTAAACTGAGTTTGGCTTGCATTTTGCCCATAAACATTAATTGATTATCCGTTTGTTGTCGTGTAATATATATATATATATATATATATATATATATATATATATATATATATATATATATATATAAATCGAAACGTACATACATTTCTATATATAATGTGTGTGTTTATATGTATATTATTGATAAACTTAAAGACTAAATGGGCGTCGAGCGCAGGCGCATTTATAACCTTTAACAAAAATGGTATATATGTATACATATATATATATACATATATCAAATAAAAAGTTAAACAAAAACTACGTACATATTTCAAACTATTTACATTGGACAATTGTCAGTTAGCCTGTCTATTTAAAAAGGTTTTCAAGTCTTTACCTAATATCTTGTTGCACTTGAAATGACGTGTAAGGTATTTAAATTACTTTTAGCTATGTCTGTCTCTATTTATGTTAGCATTTATGCATATATAGAGTACTCGTAGTTCTGCTTTAATCACATGTTGTACGCTCAATGAAAATGGGTTGAATAATTTAAGGAATTATCGAAGAATGAATGCTCTTCGCTCTCTAAGTATTCTCATCGGTTACGTAGATGTAACCATGCTGTTGCAATATACTCAAACGTTTCTCGACGGCATCACGATCTGAAAAAATTAATATTTATAATACAAATTGAATTCAATAAGGCAACTAATAATCAAAGGACACTCACATTTATTCAATTGTTTTTTATCCTGTGGATGATTGCACTTTTGCACCAAGGAGTGCAACAATATGTGTGCCGTGTTATAGCGCTCAAAGCAGTTCTTGGTGTTCTTCAACAACTCGTCCAGGGCCGCCGCCTGGCACTACAAAGGCAACGAAAGACAGTTAGGATCACACATCTGGTTAATGTGGGATGGCTCTCAATAAACTCACCATATCCAGCGCATAGTCGTAGAGTATTTTATCCGCCGTTATGTTAAATGCATTTGCTTTTTGGAGGAGACCGCTGCCATTGAGACGCTTCGACTCAAACAAAATGCTGCGATATTTAGCGTTCATAGTGAGCAGCGCTGCAGTGCAGGTAAAATTGGCGTGAATTAGCCTCGACCTGAAGTTTATGATTGTAATTAACTTACCATTCTTAACGTTCGATGACGGCTTCAACTGTCCATTGCGCAGCTGCTGCGAGGCTAAATTAAGGCCGGACGATAGCAGCTGGAGGGCGCGCACAAGTAACACCAAGCGCTCTGCTCGCTTGCAGTGCTCCGGGGCGTGGGGTGGTATCTGGTTCTGGTCCGTAGCCGTTTGACTGCCGCCAACCATAAGTGTGGAGAGCGGTGCACAGCGTGAATCGGCCACCTCCTGGATGCAATCGGTGAGTGCCACCACAAAGTTTAGCTTGGATAGAGTTTCGTTGTGCTCGCGATCCATCAGTGTCTCCTCTGAGAGCTCGGGTGCCTGGAATGCATGCGGCTCAGCGCCTGGCCCGCCGACACCGGCCGTATCCAACAGGCTCTGCAAACCGCCAGTGGCTCCCAATTCGGGCAGCGTAAAGGCACGCGGTCCCAGCATATGATGTTGATTGTTGTTCTCGGATCCACTGCCCGCAGAACCAATCGAGCCCAGCGATCCTGGAGCAACTAGCAATGTGGGACTGGACAGCGTTGGCAACTTGGTCAGAGCTGCGGACGGAAGCACCGGCGAACTGTTGCCGCTGCGACGCAATGGAGACTGAGAGTGCCCGGGCGACACCTGCCACGTACTCGGTGCATGCGCTGGCGGTGTCTCTGACAGAGAGCCACCAGACGCGGAACGCACCCTGGTTGGCGGTGTGCCAATTGCAAATTGCACAGCCGGCGGCGAAATCGAATTGATGTCGCTGCTCACACTGCTCTTCCGCTGATCGGGACGCGGCTGCTTGACACTAATTGGCTGAGAGCGAGGAATTTGATGCCCGCCAGCCGCCAAAGTGGCCACAGTCAGCGGCATTCCGCTCTGCCTGCCCGGTGAGCCAACTGCACCGCCAGCATTAGGCAGCTGTCGTCGAGCCGGTGCCGGCACAGGCTTCGGCTCCGAAATGGGCAAGCTGCTGGGACGCGGCGGACTGGACTGATTTTGTGTAGGCTGCTGCTGCTGTTGCTGTCGTTGCTGAGTGGCCGCTGCATGGCCCTGACTCTGACGCTGATCCTCGGGCAGATTCTTCGACACCAACACAAAGTCATCCGAGTCCTCATGAGAACTGCAGGAAGCACTATTATTCTCGCTGTCGCACAGCACACCCACATTGGTAATGGTGGCGCAAATAGCAGGATTAGCTACCACAGAAACTGCAAGAGGGAAACTTTTAGATTGGATATCGCTCAACGCACTGTGCACTTTGCATTCAGCGTACCGGTATTCTCCTCTTCCAGAGCAGCCTCCTGCTCCTCGCGCTCCTTCTGCTGCTGCTCGGCCTGTTTCACCAGCTGCAGCTCCTGTTCCATCTGCTGCTGCAACGGACTCTTGGCTTTCACGGGCGGGGTGCCACTGGACAACGGTGGCATATCAACTGTGCCATAACATAAGGTTAATAAGCTTTCGATGTCAGTTTATTCAAATATAAAAATTATACCTGGCGACACCGGTGGCTTCTTGCCCTGCAGGAAAGGATGCACAAAGAAGCTCTCATAGGATATACGATCCTTGGAATTACGGCGCAGCAGACAGAGCAGCAAATCACGTAGATCCGGAGACACACCGTGCGGTATTCTAAAAAGGCATTCATGTTGGCGTTAATTTCCCTAATTTACACTTAATTACTTATAATGTGTGAATTTCCTTAATATTAATATACGTATTAAGCCACTTAAACACTTAACAAATTAATGTGATATAAATCTCACGTACTTGGGTGCCAGATTCGCGTTCTGCTCGTAGTAGAACTTCAGCTCGTTGGGAGTTTGAGCATAGAAGGGAGCCTTGCCTGTCAGGCACTGGTAAACAATAGTGCCCAGCGACCAGAGGTCGGCCTTTGCATCGTATTGCAATGACATAATCACTTCCGGCGCCTAGCATTGGAAATGTATTTATAGTATTATAATGAAAATGGAATTAACTGTAGCTGAATGCTCACCATGTACATGGGGGAACCGCACAGCGTGGCTGCCATGACGCCCTCGTTCAAGAACCGTGCAAAGCCAAAATCAGCTGTAGGAAAATTTGGAAAAAATAATGTATCATTAGTAAACAATAAAATATATTATATAAGACAATATTTAGCATAATTAATCATAAAATCATCTTATAATTATTTAAAAAACTAGAAAGTGTGCTACAAAAATTGTTTTATTGATATAGAAAACTTCAATTTAAAAGAAGTCTATAATATCTAATTCAATCAGTAATATCTATAACTTACCTATTTTCAATGTAATTTTGGATGGTGCTGGCAAGGTCTTGCCGTAGTTGTGCGATAGCAGAATGTTTTGTGGTTTGAGATCACGATGCACAATTCCTTTGGTATAAAGTGCTTTCATGGCACCAGCTGGGTATGAAGGATAAATAATGTCAGCAATTATATAGGAATATATTCATATATATAAAGTTACTTACCTAGTTGTATGAGAAACAGCCTGACAGTATCCTCGCTTAGTGTGCCCTTAACACTCAGATAGTCCGCCAAATCGCCGCCATTGCAATACTGGAAAAGGGAATCAAATGGAGAACATATATAAATATTTTAAGAATACATAACTATTATTTATCATACTCAAATAATTAATAAGCCTGCATATTCATGAATTATCTAAAGTAATGCATCAGAGCCAGCCATCATACAAGCTAGACATTGGCCTGCAAAGCCAGAATGTAAGTCAGGTTGTTGTTGTTGTTGGGCATTTGTGGTAAGTGCACAATTGGCAAAAAAAGGTATTTGGCAGCACGCAAACACACGGCCAAATTCAATTAGCCAAAGGTCTGACAAAGGTATAAAAGACGCTGTGGCACGCACAGACCACAAGCCACAAATTTGAATCGCAGCTCGTAAACGCGCCATGGTGGACGCTGTGGGGCCGCCGCTGTGCAATGCCAGCGTGAGTCCTGTTCTCAGGCCGGAGGCACGCATTTCGGGGAACGGTGAGCTGCAGTTCTTAGGCTGGAATGTGCCGCCGGATCAGATACAGTATATACCGGAGCATTGGCTCACCCAGCTAGAGCCGCCGGCCTCAATGCACTACATGCTCGGCATTTTCTACATATTTCTGTTTTGCGCCTCGACCGTGGGCAACGGCATGGTCATCTGGATCTTCTCCACATCGAAGTCGTTGCGCACGCCCTCCAACATGTTTGTGCTGAATCTGGCCGTCTTTGACCTCATAATGTGCCTGAAAGCGCCCATCTTCATCTACAACAGTTTCCATCGAGGCTTCGCCCTGGGCAACACTGGCTGCCAGATCTTCGCGGCCATCGGCTCGTACTCGGGCATTGGTGCCGGAATGACCAATGCGGCTATTGGCTACGATCGCTTCAATGTCATCACGAAGCCCATGAATCGCAACATGACGTTCACCAAGGCGATTGTTATGAACATAATCATATGGCTCTATTGCACTCCGTGGGTTGTTTTGCCGCTCACCCAGTTCTGGGATCGATTCGTGCCGGAGGGCTATCTCACGTCCTGTTCCTTCGATTACCTAACGGATAACTTTGATACGCGCCTATTTGTGGGCACCATTTTCGTCTTCAGTTACGTATGCCCCACTTTGATGATAATCTACTACTACAGCCAGATAGTAGGGCATGTTTTTAGCCATGAGCAGGCGTTGCGCGACCAGGCCAAGAAGATGAACGTTGAGTCGCTGCGCTCCAATGTGGACAAGAGCAAGGATACGGCTGAGATACGCATTGCAAAGGCAGCCATTACCATATGCTTCCTATTCTTCGTGTCCTGGACGCCGTACGGCGTGATGTCCCTAATCGGAGCCTTCGGTGATAAAAGCTTGCTAACACCTGGAGCAACTATGATACCGGCCTGCACCTGCAAGCTGGTGGCCTGCATAGACCCATTCGTATATGCCATCAGTCACCCGAGGTACCGCATGGAACTGCAGAAGCGTTGCCCCTGGCTGGCCATCAATGAGAAGGCGCCCGAAGCCAGCTCGGCGGCGTCAACAACAACCCAGGAGCAACAGCAAACAACTGCAGCTTAAGCTAAGCTACGATGACGACAACAAGGACTCTCGCATGTGGACAACGCGGACAACGACACAAACGACCCGGAAACCGATCTTCGCCTGATATATGAACACAGGAAAAGCTGACCGAATGCGTGATATCGTGTAATTGTTTTACTATAACAAACCAATTATTTGTAGTGCGCTCTATACGAAAATCTAAATGTATAATCTAAATGCAAAGTTCTAAAAAGAATACAACAAAAACCAAAAAAAAAAAAAAAAAAAAAAAAAAAAAAAAAATAGAAATGTAAAGAAAAAAAAAATAAATTATGCGAATTAAATTCTCAGCCCGAGAAACTGCGACAAGCAAATCGCATACTATGCGAATGAATTAAGCTCAATCAAGTGAAAACACATGCGATTGTAGTTTGTGAATTATGCATGGATTCCCTTTCCAGCCAGTTCCTCAGGCTCAACGAGGTCTTTTGTTTGCCCGTCAGACAATTGTGGAACAAATGTGCACATACAGCATCTTTATAGGTTTGCCGACTCTGATGTTGGCTCAAGGTCAAAGTGAAATTATTTCCGACAATTTAGAAATCAAAAAAGCTGATTAACCCCTTCATCTTGCTCTTATTTCCTAAAGGGGGTTACTGGCATACCTTGTGAGCATCTGCAGCTGCTAAAATCATATAGAACATAACAACAGCAGCTACCCCATAAGGAAATTTCCAGGCAAAGAGCTGAAGAGCATATTTCCTTATTTGGAGACATCTTGAGAGTTGAAGATGTCATTGTAGATATTACTGTAGTGTCAATAAGAATAGTGAAATGAAGAAATGAGCGAAAATGAGAAAAAATTACTTATTTGTTTTTATGTAAACTATATAAGCAGCCCACGCTGATCTATATAATATATACCATATACAAGAAACAACAGTCGCTTTTTTTCCGAGAAGATAAAGGATTCATCTGACCTTCAGACAGCACATTGTGTGTGACACCGAAACAAATTTCGTTTGCAGAAAAAAATACTTCTGCTGGAAAATATTATGAATAATAAGCACGAGCAGCATATTTCATGGTTGTTTGATAAAACTGACAAAATGTGTGGCCCGCTTCCACTGTAATGAGCAAACAAAGCGCTCTAATAATAATAATAAAAGCAACAACAACAATATGCAATTAAAAATGACAAAAGATTCAGTTTGGGCTGCCGGGCAGGCACATTTACAAAACAAAAACCACTCAGAATAAAGAGAGATATAAAAAGTCAATGACATATAAAGCGTACAGAAGGAAGAGTGCTACTTATTTCATGTGTACTTTGAACCAAATTTCTATAATCAATGTAAGAGCTATAAAACATGACAAATAATAATAATTATAATAATAATGCAGTAACTGCGCATGAGTCAGCGTATTAGTAACGGCAAAAGCAGTTGCTAAATTCTAATATAATACATTACAAGGTAAATGAAATCGAATGCAGAGAACCAAAAAGAGTTTTGCCGAAAAACAGAGAGAGAGAGAGAGAGAGAGAGAGAGAGAGAGAGCGAAAGAGAGAGATAGAGCGACAGAGAGTAGACTATCAGCGGCGCTCTCCAAGCTGAAGCTTTAAAGCGCCGTCATCGACGCCGCAATCGCCCGCTGCTCAGTTTGTCAGGGACGTTCGCACCACTCGCATGACTCGCGGTCGACTTGAAGAAATCGAAGCATGTGCTAAGCAACAACAAATGTTGAAAGCTTGCGGAATTTGTAGACTTCAAACATTGAGTGCGTTTTAACAAAACAACTATGTAGAATTAAACGACACCAAATCACATAGAAAAACTCAACGACCAAAGGTCAATCATTTTGTAGCGAATCTGAGGCGATAAACACAACATCAGTTCCATATAAAGCAAAATACTTAGTTGTGCCTAGCTTAAAGAGAAGCACATTAGTGATAAAGAAATATTTATATAAATATTACAAACATGTGTCTATTGCGGCATACTTATAAGAAGCCTTCAATTGAATGTGTTTGTGTGTTACTTTTACTGTGCTTTGTAATATAATAAATAAATAGGCCAATTGAAACTGGAATATATAAGAGACATAACAAATAGTATATGGACAATAACAAATGTAGAGCGAAATACATATCAGTTGACAACAAATGACGCTTATTTTTTAATTAAAGCAGAATCCGTAATAAGCGCTGCTTACAATTTGATAAGATTAGCAATTAAACATTCTAACGAGTAGGCAAAGCAAACTTTTACTAACAACAACAAATCGAGTAAAAGTAAAATGTCTAACGTGCCAGCAGCGCTCGAGAGAGCCAAAAAGAAATGAAGATGGGAGAGAGACAGACAGAAATGACGTGCAAAATGTGCTGCCATGGAAACGTCCGTGCGGCGCAGACGTGAGAGGCTCATTTCGCTCATAAGCAAAAGCAAATGCAAAAAAAAGTACCCGCACTCTCTATCTCTCTCTCTGGCAAACACCTGCTCATAGCATAAAGTAAAATTTCCCTCGTAGTTGATGCATTGGGCAAAGTTTTTTTGCTTTGCGCTCACCTTTTTTTTTATCCATTTAGTCACAAGTTGGCAGCGAGCGTGTTCAGTTTGTTGCGTGTTGTGGTCGAAGAGACAAATGCCAAAATTATTTTGGCATATACATAGACATATTATAAATATAAAATAGCGGCAATTTGTGTTTAGGAATGTATACATATATAATTTATATCGCAGTGTTTTGGAAAAGTGAACGGAAAATCTCACAGTGAAACAAATATTGCACGAATCCGTTGGTATAATATGATATATGTATATATATATAAATCAGAAATGGATTAATATCCAAGTGTGCTAACTGCAGTTCTCATGCTTACAATGTGATTCTAACATGTGCGCTTCAAAATTACAGATTCTTTGAAATCTGAGAGTTGACCAGATGAATGTATATAAATATATACGAAACACTTGCCGTTTAAATGAGCGAATTATTACCAAACTGTGCAAAATACAACATACAAAAAATATAAAAAACGAAACAAAATCCCATCCAGTTGGTTTAACTTCGACTCAACTATATAATTGTATTATTATATAATCAAATTTCTTCACCTTTATTCAACAGCATAAAAAAGTGATTCAACAATGACATGAAATTAATGCCCTGAATAAAAACATTAAGCAATATAATACATAATATTATAAAACATTTCTAAGCAATTATAAAACGAAAAAACAAAAAACAAAAACAATCAACAATATGCACGTTTACTACAAATTCGGATTATTTCTAATATTTCTGCTGAGCGTAAGGTAAACACAAATGAATAAACATACTATAATATATAATCTGTAATCTGTTTCTAGCCCCAGCCAAACAACACTTTAGTTTTATGAATAAAAATAAAAATAAAATTCCCATAGCATATTGGGGATCGTCCAATTCATTCATCAAATATTCCGTGACACATCGGTCACCTTTCGCATTGTTGAGGTGTGACAACCAATTACAGATCGCTAAGCCAAAGTACAAAGTTCTTCCCTGTGGTCAGATATGTATTCGTATAAAGTGAAACGTAAACCTGTTGAAAAAATAAAAGCCTCCGACAGCACATCAGTTAAACGGACCTTGAACCGGCATTATATCGAACTCAATTTTCGTTGTATTAAATACCATTTTATTTATGGCCGGCACGGTAACACGGTAACAGTGTCACACGCGGGTGGGACCGCAATTAATGTTATTATACCTATGTATGAATTCTCTAATCGACCCATTGATAAGGCCAGCCAACAGTTAGTTGCACCGATATTTTCCACTTATCAAATATGTTTATTCAATGCGGTAAACATTCAAAGCGCTTTGAGTGCAAACAAAACGAACCGTTTTATGACTCAAGCATGGCTCTATTTACAGACAGCAAGCAAAAGACCAAAAGGAGCTTCTCTATCGATTTATTTCGCAAACTATAAAATTTGTGAATATAAGTGTGTGTGTGTGTGTAAACACATTTCTCAAGGTTGGCTTTTTATTTCAACTGCAGTCAAATAAGCTAAAATGTATGATAATAAGGGCAGAGCTGATCTAAACTGCAGGTTTTTCCAATTGAAGTTAAATTTTCCATGAAACTGTATAATAAAAATTTCTAGCTAAGAATAATACTTCATTTGATCAATAAACTGCAAAGTAAACAATCTAAAACACAGTTATTTATAGCACTAATTACGGCTATACTTAAACTCATTCCATAAACTATAAACATCGACTCATTTTGCTAACAAGCTAATTCCTAGCTGGCTACTCAGACAAAGCTCTCATAGTATATACTATATATACTCGAGAATCCAACAGTCACGCAATTTATACAAGTAGCAAACGGGTGATTATAAGAAGCACTTGAACTGACACAAACTAACACACATGTACATATGTATGTACATATACACGTATATAATGTGTGTCATCTCGTAATAAACTGAAAGGAAAGCTATTTAATTCCCGCACAATCTGACGCGCTCCTAATGAAGGTTTCAGAATTCGCCAAGTTATTTGGTCACAAAATCACGACAAGTTATCACAGAGAGAGAGAGAACGAAAGTGAGAGTGAGCAAGAGAGACAGAGCGAGAGAGCAAGCGAGAACGGAGAAAATCCGGCTAAGATTTCGCAGTAACCATGACGTAAACAGGTTTCCCGCTTGTTTTCATTCATGTGGCTCGAAAAGCCCAATAAACACGGCCATAGCAAACAAAAGCGAATAATGATAAAGAGCGAACAGACGGCAAAAAGGCACGAAACTAAAAGATACACCAGCAAAGAGAGCAACGAAAAGTGTTCTCAAGGCGTTGTACTATAAAATGCCCTGTAACTAAAAATACCGGCAATACAAAAATCAGTCAACGATAGTGAAAATATCATTAAATATCATTATTACCTCATTGAATACTTCATTATAGAACTCACAGTTAGAATTGCCTCTCTTCAAATTCCAATTGGAATACGCATTGGTATTTCATAGCCTACAGTTTGGCAAGCCCCATTTGGCAGTCTTTACTGGGCATCACTGATGGCGTGTTTGCAAATGGGTCAAGAGCGGTTTTCAGGACAAATTGTTGGGTGTGTCTGTGCTTGTGATGTAATCGTACATTATCTCGAATTGGCAAGCATTCGCAGTCAATTGAGTTTCTTTATTTTGGCCAAAGCCACTTGGCCAGCAATTGCTAATTAAGCCCGCTTACCTCGCCTAATAGCCAAAATAGAGTGTACATGTTTGCGTTCACTTCTAATTTGGTTCATTTTCCATTTGTTTACTTTTTTGCAGCATAAGCCAAACAGCACCCGCGGACAAAAGCCAAAAAGGCAACAGCAACAACAATAGCTTTAATGATGATTACGAATATGACGATGATGACTATGCTGACGAGGTGCAGATCAGCGAGTCGTCGGATAAAATACAACCAGAGATTGCAGCTAATCGACAATTGGGCATAGCCTCATCGACAACAACAACCACATTTAGGCCCATTTTTAGTGAGTTAAAGAAGAAGAAGCAGCAAATTACTTAATTCTAATATACTGTTTTTGTTTGCAGGCATTCCACGACGTAGCAGCCATGTGCTGGAGCCGAGCTGTCCACGGCATTGCCTATGCTTGGAGGATTTCAAGTATGTGCAATGCACGAATGCACATTTGACTCATGTGCCACTGGATTTGCCAAAAACGGCAGCTATTATTGATTTGAGCCACAATGTCATTTCGGAGCTGCGTGCCGAAGATTTTGCCAATTTGTCCAAGGTGGTTGAAATAAATTTAAATCACAATTTGATCAGACGCATTGACAAGGAGGTCAGTCAAACATATTCCTCTAATAATTAATTATTAACTAATATTTCTATTTGTCAGGCATTCAATGGCATGGAACGTCTGCGTCGCCTTCGCTTGGCCAACAATCAGTTGACCAAAATTGATCCAGATACTTTCTCCGGCGCTACTGATTTAGCGTTGCTGGATTTGAGCAATAATACCATCAGCCAGCGCACAGATGGTTCGTTTTTGAATCAGCCTAGTTTGATTGAGTTCAGCTGTTCGAACTGCAGCTGGACGGAGCTGCCGGAGCAAATATTTACGAATATGAGCGCACTAAATGCACTGCGCTTGGACAACAACGAATTCAAACGAGTGAGTTACGCGCCAAACTATCGCATATGTCTATCGATAGGCGATAGCAGTCAGCCGGCAAGTTGGCAGCACTACCAAGTTGCCTATATAGTTGTCTCGTTCTGACACTTATTTGCGCATAGCACACTCATATAGATGCTGTCTTGTTCTCTTTAATTTTTTGACAGCAAATCAATACGAGAGCTTTCACGCCGCTTAAATATATAATTAAACTGAAATTGCCAGAACTGGATCAACCCAACATTGAGGAACTGTGCAACCAGCTCAAATCGATCGACAACATCAGCTTCAAGAGTTTTGATGTCAGCTGCTTCGAGCTGGTCCTAGGAACATCATTTAACGATAGTCTCATCCAAGCCTCATCAGATCCGCCCTTCGGCCGAACGACTGCGCTGCCCAGCACTCCGAAGCCAGCGACGCCAGCGCCGCCACGCACTGGTAATAAACTAAAACTCGAATATAAGCAAATACATTGTACATACATACATATATGGGCATTTAAGTAACTGTGCAAATATTGTTTCAGCAGCCAATCGCAATCGCAACCGGGTGGCCAACGAGACGGCCAGCGTAGCCAAGGCGGGCGTCATGACTGAAAGCAGCAGCGCTAAGCCCACAGACAAGGAGGAGCCATATCAAGTGCCCATCTCGCAGGAGACCATCAATATTCTGCTCATATGTGAGTGCATCGATGTACAAATATTGTAGTAAACATTTAATTGAATTGAACAATTCGCAGGCATCATGGTCGTTGCCGTTGTGGGCATTATTGTGGGCTTGATTTGCCGTAAAGATCTGGGCGGCATTAAAACGAAATGCTGTCGCACTAGCAAACCGGAGCCAAAGGATCAGGTGCATCCCACTGAGGAAATACCGCTAAATAAGCTAGCCTAAGATATATACACACACAGACACACGCACACACACTCGCTCGCTGCCTTAGAAATGATTCCAAAATGAAAAATCACATTGTCAATACAGCCAGCAGCATTTGCCAACGTTACGAGACTTGAACTCTGTTTGCATTGTATTCAATATAAATTTCCGATTTGTAGCGGAAATTTTAGTTAATAGTTCCCCCTCTAGTTATAAGTCACCTAGTCGACTAGTTATTGATTTCATGGACATGTTTAATTTGTAGTTCGTTTTGCATTTTTGTGTATTTCGGGTAGTAAACAACTAAAATTATAAATATACTCTGTGGTTACGTTTCAAGCACATTAATACACATCATATCGATATTGTCTAATGAAAATTGTTATAGCTGTTAGAGCTTTCCCTACTCTTAATAATAGATACTTTGCCAATTATACAATAAAATTAATTGTTGTAAATAGTATGAACCCCTTTCCAGCTTTTTACTAAAGTTCTCGCTGCATTCCGTTTATAGATGAGTATAAGTTACAATCGAACTGCACACAATTAACCAGATTTTTACTAACCTAAATAAAAAGAGGCTCTTCGAACTGTATAAACAAATTGATTCTCAATTATATTTCATAAGAGAACTACAGTAAAATATTGCCATAAGTCAAAAATCGTTCAACAGCTTCAATAAGTATTACGAAAATAAACTGATTACACTAGAAATTAGAGCGCACAGTAGAAAAATAGAGAGGAATCGGGTAAATATGGCGTAGCAGACATCGAAATGAGGTCAAAGTCAGCCAAAACAAACGGAACTAATTGAATGTTTAAATATTTTTGTCGTTTTTACACTCAACTAAAATTAGATAATTAAATCTATAGATAAATTCGTACATTTGCAAATTTTAAGAGCCTGTACTTGAATTCTACAGACAAAATGAAAACATCCGCATTTCTCTTTTATAAATGATCTTGATATCTATGTAAATAAAAGTGCGCACAGCAAAACAATGCCATCTAATCTTATCAACAAGGTCTTAACTAATGTCTCGCACAGGAATCTGACCTATTTTCATATTTAATCATTAAACAGTGCGTGCTAAAAGTCTATAAGAACCTGTTGCATAAATAGGCATATATAGGAAGTATTTAGTCATACGAATACATCAATAAAAAAAACAATCAATGTTTTTCATTAATTGCAATATTTGCAAAAAACTTAAAAATTGTTTACATATACGAAACAGGTATGTTTAGGGAAACAGATTAGTAAGTATGTAGTATTGAATAAATGGATAAGTGAATCAAGAATTGCCGTAGAATGAAAACGTACAATAATTTATGTATAATACGTATTATAAATTTAGAAATAGCTAAACACAAAAATAGAATGGTACGAAATACAAAGGAAAGATTCAGTTCTTATATGTAAAAACTAAATAAACTATGGGGTATATGTGTAAAATAGCAGACTTATTAAATGAGTTGCCTTGTTTAAGCATACCTTAAAGAAGAGGAATTGAACCGAATCGTAGGCTAAGATTATAAGTTAAGACATTATTATTTCAGATCATAAATGTAGAATGTCTTTATTATTAATATATGCATACGATATCTCATCTAACATTAATTATAGGGTATTCTCTAGTCGAACAAGCTGCTCAAATGGTTAATATAGTTTCGTTTCTGCATATTTGTTTTGCTTTCACACAGACTTTGCAACTTCCGCAATTAAATGCGTAGTGTTTTCAGCTGAAAGGGCCCTCATGAGAAGCGGGATGTGGAACGCAGCTCAATGACGACAGCCTTGCCTACGTGCACTTTTTTTGCAACGAATGGCGAACGAATTGAGTCATACGATTAGGCCACATATCATTAATGATGGCCATCGCGCAGTATCGTACCCAGTTGTCCAACAACAACCGCAAGAAACCAATAGGAAGGCATAAACAATGACTCAACAGAATTCGTATATTGTAGAAATGCTGATTAGGCTGTTTTGAATCGATAATTGATAGCAAAAAGATAAGTACTCACCTCCATGACCAGATTGACACAGTCCTGCGACTCCTTGCAATCCAAAAGGGCCACAACGTTCTCATGATGCAGCTCAGTTAGCTCCTTTAGAATTTTAATCTCCTTGCCGAGTAAATTCTGCGTCTTGATGAGCCCCTTCTTGGTAATACATTTGATGGCCACGGGCATGTGTTTCTGAAAGGTGAAAGCATAAAAAAGCAGTGTTTAAATTAACATTCATTAGTGTTATTTAACGTACTGAAGTCACTGAACGGCAAACGAAAAAGCTTTTACTTATTTTTAATTTAATTAATAAAAAACATGCTGACCTGTCAATACCCAAGTGAAATTCTATACGATTAAAGCGTAATGCTCTTTGGAAAAGCTAACAATCAAATCTGGGTTCACTGCTTCATTTTAGTGAGTCACGTGTCAACTGCCGTTAATCTGATTGACAATACCAAAGAGGCATTAAAACTAGTAATACCCACCATTAAATATGACGCTCTATCAAGTGCGATTTTTACGATTGTTGGTTATAAACAAAGCCAGCTCTCAATAGATCATTTTATTAGTGTAATCAACCCGAAATTTCTATTTTAGCTATGCAATTTTTGTATAATTTTGTATAATTCCTAATGAACAGTCATAGTTAATTGTTTAGATAGATATTAAATAATTATTTCTTTAAAAGCTTTGATTGAATAATGAGGTCAATTCATTAAAATGAATTAATTTGCAGAATATACATTATTCAATTGTCAGCAGTGTGTGAGAAGTGCATAGAGAGGTGTAGAAGTTGGCAATCAGCAGAAGTGTGTTAATGTATATGGGTATTTTAGTATTTTATATTCCTTAAACTATAAACCTATAATACATTAAAGACATCTTCCTCTAGAAGGACGTTTTCTTTTATTTTTTTGTTTGCAATTTAAATATACTCGAATTCAGGTTCAAAATTCTTTGAATATAGCCCAACTCTGGTTACTGAATTGCAGCAAAGTTTATCGGCCTGTCGCACTGTGTATATTGTACATATATGTATGTATGTATGTATATACATATAAATAAATTCAATCTGCCTCGTGTCTCGCTGTCCAATTAGATACGCAAAATGCATTCAATTGCGTAGACAGTCAAGCGCATGACTGTCTGTCTGCCAGACTTTGTGGGATATCTGCACTTTACCATTGACTAGTCTTTACTTTGCCTTAAATGATAACAGTAACGTTCCCCCTTTGTCTCACCCAGCTTGTTATTTATTTACCTGGCACTTAACAAACGACAATGACTCGTTGTCTGTGTTTACCTGTTGGCTTGCCACGCCTCACACCCGCCCAATCAACAAAGGAAAGTGTTAATTTGTGTAACTACCTTTCGTCTCGCACTTGTATAAAATACTGGTATGACGCGATGCGATAATTCTCCATATCGTTGATACGCTAGTCCAACGTGGCTAGACTCATGCACAAAATCAATTTCATAGTCTTACCAAATACAGAACTGTTTTTTTATTTGTTTATTTAAGAACTTTTTCAATGTTCCATTTCACGCTTCGTTACTTAAATCTTTACTATTGCCTACTACTCTTCTATTTCGCTCTTTGTCCTGTTAAACTTGACATTAAAATTATAACTGTGTATAGAATCTTTTCCTTGTCAACATCTTAACTTCCAGCTGATAAGCGAGGCATTTATTTAAAAGAATTGCATATTCTATAAATATTTACAATCAAGAAATTCTTCCAACTTGACCGATAACCCACACACATCTGTTTGTTTGTTTGTTCAAAGTATAATTATATGAAAGATAGTAATAAATGGCTCTTGATGCTACACGGCATCTTAATTAAAGCAACAAAATACAACAAAAACATTCGCTTAACGGTACTCCAGCAGATGGTCGTGGGGTCCATTGGGAGATATGGCGTGTACTTGCGTCAGATTACACACTCAGTCATAGGTCAGAGTTACGAAGCGAGGAACAAGAGAGATTACATTAAAATTAAGCCACAAGAAAATTAATAAGCACAAACCCATAACAAATAAAATTATAATTAGCAACAACACAATACACATATATAATGATATTTGAATAATATGCATACATTATAGGATTTATATTCCATTATTAGCAAACTTATCTTAAGTTATATGCAACATTGCATTCCTCCTATTTATAGCTCTCGTATTTCGCATCACATTTGCACATTTCTCTATCTTAACAAAAACGGAAGTTACATCAGCTCTTCTTACATAATCAAAACAAACATTCTGAAACGAAAGCTACAATCAATAACGAATCGATCGAATTTCAGTCATGTTCCAGAGATTAAACAGCTTCCATGCGCAGACAGACTTATTAGAATATGCGCATAATTTGTCTGGTCTTGAATTAAATACGCACATACATACGTACAAATATCTCTAAATATATATACGTATATATAATAAATAGTCAGTTGAGAATTGGCAGACAAACTGGTTTAGGAAACGATTCGCAGTTCGCTGATGTTCTATATATTCAGTGTAGTTATTCATAAGGCATAATATGGAGGAAACAATACCCGGTAGACTTTTTGCATATACCCTGTCTTAAGGCCAGTAAACAGGTATCTCATTATTGTTCATGCAAAAAAAAATGAATATACACATATTCTAGCTACAATATAATACTCTTTTAATTTATTTTCATAATAATAGCAATAGCAATTCAGGTAAAATTGAAACAGGGTATTTCATGGTCATGCACATTCGACTGCCGCATTGCTCACATCTTTTCTTATATTCCATCAATCACGCGTTACGCGAAATTCGAGACCTGCGACGTAGTTTGGCCAAAAGAGTTTTCCGCCAGGCGTTTCGGCTTGCTTTTCCAGCTGCATTTTCACCGAGGCAAACCAGTTGCAGCAGCACCCAACGGCTCAAGTGTATCTCTGTCTCTATATTTGTATCTGTGTGCATGTGTATGTATTTATATCTGTCAGATACTTTGTGGCAGCAGTTTTGTTTTGTTTTTCGCATTTTCTGCGCAATTATTATTATTTTGTTGTTGTTTTCCTTTTGCCATTTCTGTCCAAAACAAAATTTTGTTTTCCTCTTTAGGTTGGGGGCCAATGCACTTTGGCTGAAATTTGATTTGCTCTTCGTAGTTGTTTTTTATGTGGCCTGGTAGCCTTATCAGAGCCGCACGGCACATTGAACCCCAATTACCATTCGTCATATGGACAAATTAATTTAGCACAATTGAAATGTGTTTTTTTAGGAGTGCTCGAGAGGAGTACAATGGGGAGGTCGTACGATGTCAGCTTCCGTTTTGAAGAGTCATCAACTTTCACGTTCACGTTTCAACAGCATTTGCAAAACATTTGGTATTCATTTATTGCTTAGCTCGAGTTTCTAGCATATGTTTTGTACTCATTTTCTCTATATGGGTCAAGAATTTAGCACAACATTCAAGTCGATGGCATTCTAAGTAACTTCCGCAACTACATGGAATCTAATTACCTTATATTGACTACAAATTCTAATGCAACTTACAGAATCTAGGTATTTATATAAATTATCTATATATGTATTTATGTTGATTGAATATGTATTCAATATTCATATATGTAGCTCTTTCGACATGCTTTGATAGCAATTGAAACATAATTTTATATTTACACTTTCAAAAATGCTATAAATATTTCAAAATAAATCGATTTACTTTAATATTTCTGTTTTTTTTTTTTTTTGTAATTATAATTGTATAATTGAATTTAATCTAAACACTTTTATAGTTCTATTTCGATTAGCCGCTGCTCATCACACATTAAAGTTGTCAATTTCTAGAGACGCATTTAAAGCAGCTGCATAATGCAGCAATAAAAAGCAACAACAACTGTGTCCAAATCAAATGCAAAATGCAAATGCAATTGCACAATTATAAAAAGTGAATATAAGCACAGTATAAACAATAACAACAACAACAACAACAACAACAGGCGACAGAATTGAAACGCGTGCAGCCGTGCGGCAGACAGATAGGAAAACAAAAACAAAACCGAGGGGGCGAAAGGGTATTACGAAACCTTGCCATAATATTTTATAAATCATAAAGAACGATTGCGAGGGCTACGCGAACGCTTAACATGTAACACGTAATGTGAAATAGATTAAATATATATGTTTATGTTTACTTTTGTAACATTTTTTAAATTGACAATTGTTTCGGTAGCTAAACTAATCAATAAATTATGTATTTACCTATATAGACAGTCTCAACTAAAGTAAATATTTTGTAAATATATCCCACCTTTCGCGCAACCCTCGTTTATGTACGTAATATCCCAATATATTTTTTCATAATATTTTCCTGGCTAAACTAATTAACTATTTACTATTATTTTTTCTCTCTAAACTACATGTAAATTAATTTTAAGTATCTTATTCTTGTCGAGCAGCCCTCGTTTATGCACATTTATCAAAATATGACATTTTTGCATGATTCTCAACGTGGTGTGTATATTATGCAATGCCACGAGCACAAACAGAGTCGTAGAAAATTCTATAGCGAACAGTAGAAACAAAACCAGAATAATATTGAAACACGTGTCAGCCGCTAACGATTCACCCATGTGTGTGCGTATCTGTTAGATATGAATGTATTCATTCAGTTTTCCGTTTCAAACGTATGAAGATTTGTGTTTATTTTGGATCGCAAGTCTTGCCACGACAATCGTACATGTCTGCCGGCTGCAATATCGTTCCCTATCTGGCCCTTAGCATATGTATATAGATGGCTCTGCATCTTTTGTTGTCTGCTGTCTGCCTGCACATGCTCCATGCGGTCATCTATTTATAGAGCGAGGCTAGCATGCCTTACACGTGCATCTGTCTGCCAGCATTAAAAACAAAATGTCATAGATTAAAAGGAGTTACGCTAGCCTATGCTACTCTGCAGCTAAGCAAAAAAAGAATCGAGCATTCGACAACAATAAATTAACTGAGAAGTTTGCTGCTTAGTATGGTTATCAGTTATTAGAAGAGCTTATAAAGAAATTCAGATTAATTAATGATTTCTATATACTTTAGACATTTAACTTTTACAATTAAATAAAGTCAAAGAAATTAACAGTTGGTGTGAATGGAAAATAAAATCTCGCAAAATAAAAAATCACATAACCAACTGATATCAAGGTAAAAGTAAAACTTATAAAACTTCCGAAGCAATAATCAAAACACATTATGCTATAGTATACAAAAAGCTTTAAACGAAAACATTTACGGCAACAGCTGCCCGTGATTGCATCAGCTGTTTTTTGTGTATCCATCGGATAAACAGTATCGCTCTCTCCATACTGACGTAGATACATATACATATGTATATGCTTACACACCCAATGGCCCGAAAAGCGCCAAACAGATTTGTGCGAGAGCAAATCTCAATTTTAAATTCAATATGTTTATAACAAACACATGAAACTGGGCCAAGCAAAAAAAAAAAAAAAAAAACAAACTAGAGCTCTATATGAAAACCCCAGCGCTTATCAATTGAGGTAGAAAAAAACTGAAACAGTCATTTGTTTTTGTTATTTGATTTGTTTTATACTTTTAATATTACTCAAGTTCGTGTAGCCTATTAATTACAACGCGCTCAATAGCGGCACCTACAATAACAAACAACAATAGAGGGCGACCCATTTGTTGCACACGTACAATTGACTTTTGTCTCGCTTGCTCTCCGCATTTCCATCTCGTTTTTTACTTTATCTTCCAGCTGATTAGTGAATAAATGATTTTTCACAAGAGCTGACTGAATCTTTTAATTTCTTATATATGTACATACATGCATACTAAGTATGTACACATGTGCACGGATTGGGGGAACCTGTTTTCTTTTTCCTTTCTATTTTTGGCTTCAATGGTGCATTGTGTCTCTGTTGACATTAACTTTTCATCCAATAATGTATTTAGTAAGGCCTACTATTTACATACATATGTATTTTTAACTGTTAGCTTAAATTTCGTATTGTTAAAAATTTTAAATTATATTATTTATGATTAGTGTAAACGTTATATAAATACATTCACATTTTAAACTAAATAAACAAATCCATCATTGCAGTTAAGGATCTAATGAAAAAGAAATATTCGAACAAAAGAAACGTTTCTTAGGAAAAAGTAAATAATAAAATAAGTTAATGTAATAAATAATCCTAGAGCGTCTATCAAGTTGAACGACAAAGGTTATTTAAATCAAATTTGATGAGCTTTGCCAACGCCTAAAATTCCGCCTACATAAAAGAAATCAAACATGTGTGAAACAAAAAATACTGTTCGATACGACCCTGAAATAGTTCAAAACACTCGAGACTCAACACGCAGAAACGCACACATACACACAGTAAAACATACATATATTGTATATAATGTATGTATGCGTCTCCATAGGCCTCGAAAAGCGTCGCAAAATGAAAACAGAGAATAGAAAACAAACCAACGCACGTGTTTCGAGTTCTTTTTTTTAGAATTTATTCTCTTGAAATTATTTATTGTAAGAAAAAACTGAGTGAGATAAGAGTAAAAACAACGCGAAAACAAAAAACACACTGACAATAATAAAGATTCATACATATGTACATATATAGAGAGCGATGCATAAGGAGTTGAAAACAGGAAGAAAAAAATAGACATAGATGTATGTATGTGTGTATGTTTGCAAGTGTTTACACACAAAGAGGCACGCGCTGATATGGCCACGAGTCGCGTCAGCTGAAGTCGCGCTGTCACTTTTTAAGCTGCCTTTGACATTTGGCATGCGTAACACAAAAAGCAGGAGCGGAAGGTACTACAGAAGTACAATATGTATGTATGTAGGTGTGGGCACACTTTTTCTTAATTGCGTTTTATGCGAATTTCGCATGGCAGGTCGTTTGGTGTTTGCGTTGTTTGCTTTGACAATGGCGCATTCTTAATAATATTGTTGTTGTTATTTTTAGAAACTCGAGCCAAGCCCATATACTGAAATTAACAATAACAAATCCCAAATACATTCAGACACTCAGGTCTTTACGCAAACGTCTTACAGTTAAGCAATTAATTAGTTGCATTACAGGGCAATTTCTTACCTTGCGGTGACGTCCTTTGTAGACCACGGCGAAGGCGCCGTGGCCAAGCATATCCTTGGAGCTGTATTCATATTCCCCGACAATATTCATTGCATGCGCCGGCAAAGACGCGCTTTGATTTTTTATTTTATTTTATTTTTTCTCTGCCTTTATCACTTGCAGCCCTTACTCACGTCACTCGAACACTCTCATACAGGCACACACACACTCACAAATTGGGGGTGTTGGGCGAGGGGTTATTTTCAGCTGGTTTTTGTGCTGCCTTCTGCAACTGCAATCGTTGTGGAAAATCAATTTTTTCGCATAACTAACAGCCACAGATAGCTTTTTCGTGAACCTTTGTAAACTGGGGCTAATTTATTGCCAGCTGTTTCTTTAGCTTGCACTTGCCATAAACAATTATCGAGCGCACTCACTCACACACACCTGCATTTACTTTTGGCTTGTAATTAAATAAAACTGGTGGATTACTGTGTGTTAGTACTGCTGTGTGTGTAATTTATTCAGTTTCCACACACACACTCACACTGACACACACACACACACACGCGCACAAATGAAAAATTGGTTACTCAATCCCGGTGTGTATTTTTTGTTAACAAACTAAGTTCTATAATTTTTAATTTTTTCCAATTACTCTCAATTGTGTATGTCTTTTTCTACTTCGCGATTGGCAATGTTATGCTCTACAGCATTGCTTCTTCTTTTAGGAATTCTCAGCATGTTTCTTCTTCTTGTCGCAGTGGCAATGCAACAACTCTGTTATACTCGCAATGTACTGTTAGTTGTATCGGCCAGAGCTGTCATGTAATATCTCTTGCACTTTAATGATCGCTGACGAGCAGAAATAGCGTGATTACGAATATATATATCAATATATCTACCAATATTTATATTTAAGACATTTCTTTTGATTTTTATACAAAACACACTTGTAGTAAAGTATACATACTTAGCGCGCCAATATATCGATTCCAATATATCAGAAATAAACTATTGATATATAATACTTGTAAACAATATCGATAGTTTGAAGCGATATGCACACGTCTCTAAGAAGGAGCATTACCATTATTAAAATAAACAGAAGGGTACACAACAGATAGTGAAAACTTTAGCATTGTAGACAACGTATACAAAAAAAAATTGTGAAGACCAAGGTAAAAAAGTGCATGAGCATAAGAATATTAAAGAAGTGTAGTACGCAATTTGTATACGATTGCGCTTAAACACTCAAGGCATATAATACCTACATGCGTATGCAAATGTATACATACGTAAGTGTATATATATGTATGCACCATGGTTTGATAAGAAACGAAAAAACGCAACAGCATAGACTCTAAGCAAGAATGTTTAATTAATTATATGTTTTGCAGTTTATTGGTAAAAGAATAAATTTACTGGAATTTTGGAAAGCATGAGTGCGTCGAGTGAAGGTGGAGCAGGCGGTGCGGTGGGTGGTAGCACTGGAGGTACAGCTACGACAACGGCGCCTGGTATGTATTTGATATCTATAATGTATTCACGTCCATAGGTAGATATAAATACCTACGTGTGTGTACATATGTATTTGTTTGCATTAGTGTGTATTCCTAACATTTTTGTGCTTTAGAATTGCACGTGTATATATACATCTGTATGTATATATGCATGTGTGCGTGTGTTTGTGCCAGTGTACTTTCTTGTTAGTTCTCTTTTGTCATAGCAAACGCGCGCAGTGTTTGTTACGTTTTGCTTTTCAATCACATTCGTAGCATATGGCTGTGTGTGAGAGTATGTGTATGTGCTTTGTTATTGTGTACTCGTTCGTCGTAGTGATGCCAGAGTCAATAGTAATTTTCGTGGCGTTGCCAATTAGCTTAAAAGTGTTGCTCCATTCCGTTTTTTATTTATCTAAAACACAGCCACATTAAAAGCCGTTAAGATACGCACTCATCCTCATCTAAACACAATGCACTTGATAGCACAGAACACAACAGCAACTAAATCAAATGCAATGCATATGGCATCATCATCATCCACACAATCGCACGTACAATTGCGTGGCGCTATACATAGATATTCATTACCCCATTTGCCATCAGCAGCACACTCCACAGTTGCCGCCAAGATAACGCACGTCAAGACTGACGGAGGTATTTCTATCACTGGCACGCCCATCATTAGCGGTGGCACCATTAAAGTGGCCACTGCCGGCAATACGGTACAAACATCGCTCAGCGGCACGCCCATCGCCTTAAACACTGGTCAAGCGACTACAGCCGCCTCTATACGAACTCTGGCATCGGCCGGCCCCTCGACACAGGTGCGCGTCGTTATGCCCATGATCAAGCAGCTGGAAAATGTCACCGCCACGGGCCGTACACAAATCACAGCCATACCGGCAGCGCCGGCACGCAGCGTATCGAATGCATCTATTACAGTAACTCGACCCGTTACACAGGCAACATATTTGCCGCGTGCAAGCGTAACGGCCACCCAGATGAGTGGCGTGGGCGTGACGGGTGCCCAACGCCTTGTCACCCCCTTGCGTGCAACATCCTCGGCTAGTGTCAGCCCAGCGCCGGCGACCCTTAGCAGCACGGGCAATTTTGTACGTACCTCACAGCCGTCAACAGTCATCTCGTCGGCCAATACGCCCGGTGCAACGGCCTGGATGCAGAGCAATGGACAGGTGCAACTTATTCGTGCCATTCATCAGCCCAGGCAGCGTCTCATAACGACATCGGCGGGCGTGAGTAGTGCCAGCGTTTCCACAACAGCAACACCTGTGCAGGCACCGACAGGTAAATATAAAATCTATTAAAACTTTTGAAAGAGCTAATTATAAATTGTGATTATACTACTTCTACTAGCTCTTACCGTCTCTGCAGCACAGTCTATGCCAACGCAGCCCTCGGGGCCTACAGGTGTGCCGCAAGCTTATGTGGCCACTGTGCTGCCGCCACGTCAACATCAGGCTACACTGGTCTATTCCTCAAATGTGTCTGCCACTAGCGCGCCCAATACGAATCCAAATCCACAGTTCAATCCTCGCTTTGCCGTTGCGACGCCAATAGGCAACGCCACAAGCGGTGCGTCCACAACACCAGGTGGCACCACAGTTACGCCCCGTCAGGTGCGTCCCATACCACTGGGCAAGAGTTTCCCGGCCACCAAGCTGAACACCACGAGCATCAGCATTCGAGCGCCCAGCATACCGCAGCTCAACTCCAACGTTGCGCCACCCACACCAGTGAGCGTCTCGGGCGGCGTCACTGTGGCTGGCCGTGGCCCGGGCGGCAGTGGTGGAGCTGCAGGCGTTGCTCCAGTTGCCCTAACTGCCGCGAATCTGCCTACCACACGCATCATACAGCTGCAGCAGCCGGCCACAGGAGGGGGACAGCAAATAATTGGCTCCACCACTCGCCTAGCTGCGAATGTTATGCTGCAGCCGTTTTTGATGAGCACCAGTGCAGCAGCTAAAATGGGTAAGGAACCTGAAAGAGAAATTAAAAGAAAATTGAAGAGAGAAGTGCCAGGATCTTTCGAACTTTGTATTGTAAAGTAAACTTGATGTATTCAATTAAATTAATTCGAACTTTATTGAAGATATAGAGCCAATTTCGAGTGTCAAAAATTAAAGCTTTTTTTTTTACCTTGTATGACTTATTTCAATTCAATTGAACAATTTATTTAAATTACGCAATTAGTGATAGCTAATATAAAATTAAGCAAATGTTTTGCAAACTGTGCTGATACTTCAATTTTAGATTAATTTGCTTCAGAGCCTTCTGTGTTTCGTTCAAATGAAATTGCAATAGAAACTAAATTGATTTAATGTCAACGCAGCAATTAATCGATAGATTCTTAAACAGTCTACACTTCGTGTAAACAGAATATCATGTAAACAGACGTGTGTATAATTAGGGACACGTAGAAAATATGCTGTGTAAGAAATTTTCGGAACAAGTATGCCATGACGTTTCCATTGACATACAAATATTGAAGGGGATAATAATTTTCGTTTTTTTCCTTTGTTAATTCTTGCAGGCATTCGACCGCCGGTTACAATGACAGCCAAAGTGCAGCCTTCGCTGACCATAACGCAATTGAATCCGATTGGCAAGATATCGACGGCGGGCAGTGGACCCACAATGACACCGCAAGGCGTGGCCAGCATACAGGCGGTGCCGAGTGTTGCGTCTAGTGTGACAACCAGTTCGGTGTCGAGTGGATCCGCTGCAGCAGCAGCAGCAGCGTCTACTAGCGGCTCCGCCACGGTGTTACCTTTGACGATTGGCGGGCGTGGTGGACCCGCGAGCAACATCTTGACGGGCACACTGACACCCATCAAGAATGCCAGCGGCATAACTGTGGGCAAAATGATGATGGCTCAGTCGAGCGGAGTAGATACGGCAGCATCCAGCAGTGGCCTACCGTCCAGCGGTGCGGGAACAAATGTATTCATACAGCAACGCAGCGGAAGCGGCAGTGGAGTTAGCGTAACATCAACTGCATCATCAGTGGCTACGTCTGCGGCAGGCACATCCTTCTTGCCACCGGGCAGCTCAGCCATCTACTATGAATCTATGCCAGCCTCAACGGGCGTTCTATCGCTGACCACCACAACAGTCACGCAGAGTACACACACACATGGGCAAGCTCAAGCTCAAGCTCAGCAAGCGCAGGCCCAGCTAGTGAGCAGCACGGGCAACAGCAGCCTCTCCGTATCATCGCTGCCCTTTGCCACCCATGCGCAGCAGGTGGGAACTGGGGCAGGATCCACGGCCACTTTTACGGTGCTGCCATCGTCGGCAGCCGCAGGTGGTAATCGGGCTATTGGACATCAGCAGCTGATCATACCAGCGAGCGCTGCCCACACGACTGGCGGACCACCTCAGCACATGGTGATACCGTTGCACACCTCCGTCAAGGTGACTACGGGCGCTGTGCCCACGACGACAGGCGGCGGCGCCACAGTTAGTGCTTTGCCCATGCAGATGCCGGTGCCAGTGGGCGCGAATACACTGGTGTCCAATTTCATGCGTAAGCGCGATGCCGAGGGTTCGCCTATACGCGGCGTCAAGAATCTGGCACCCACGCTGCTCTCCATGAGCAGCAATAGCAATGCTTCAGGCTCGGTGGGGAATGTGGCAGCTGTGAATCTGGCAGGTGGCTCCGCCTTCAACATACAACCAGTTTCGGTGGCACCGGCAACGCAACCAGCCACAACATCGGTGAGCAGCGGCTCGGCTCTGACTGTGGAGGCGCTAGCCAAGAAGGAACGAGAGCGCGTCAGCTCCGTCTCAGCGGCAGCTGCTGCAATAGTGGGTGCATCCTCGGCATCCACAGCATCCGTCTCGACAACAGGTGGCAGTATTGTGAGCACGCGGAACGTGCGTGCCGATTCGCCCGCTTCTTCGGATGGTTCTACTACCGTCTCGGCCAATTCATCGCCCGGCGTGGATCAGCAAATGCAGGACAGTAATCTGTCTATTAATCGGATTGGTGATGAGCCAACTGGAGCGGCTGTGCGCGACAACGCAACACACTTCAATCCCATAACCGAGGTAAGTTATAGCTATGTCGAACTATTCCCAAGTAAATTATTGCCTCCTTCAGCTGTATCCCACGCATCCGTCGAATGTGACGCACACAACACTGGGAGCGCGTGGCAGTGGCATAGCCAGCGCTTTTGTGGATGTGCCACAGCAACAGAGCGCGCATCTCGTGGCCACGCAAGCCGCTACACTGACGGCCAGCCAATTGCAACAAGCGCGCATGAACGGTACCAGCGGCAGTGGCAGTAATTCTGATTACAGCGTGGCGCGCAAGAAGCCGCGACGATCCACGTGAGTTTTGAATAACTTTCACCACATTTATATCTATATATAAACTAAAATAAACTTTTTCTCTATCATCTACAGCAACGATAGCCAGCAGTCCAACCAGAGTCAGGCATCGTTATCACTGTCGCTGCCACCGCCAATGGGCAGCGTGGGCAGCCACAGCAGCAGCACCGCACAAGAGGCAGCATCTACTTTCGTGCAACAGCAACAGCAACAGCAGCAGCAGCAGCAGCAGCATCCGTCGGGCATCAACAACGGTGGCCTGCTACTGGCAGCCGCGGGCAGCGCCAGCACCACTCCTAATGCCAGTGGCACTGGCGACGTAAATAATCATCGGCAGGGCGGTGCGCCACCTGTGACGGGCAACAAGGAGAACGCAAACCCGGTGGACTATGTGTTGCGACGTCCGCGTAATTGTTCGCTGCTGAATGTGAGTTTATTGTAATCTATACCTATTTGTGATTTTTCTATATAATTCTTCCACACAATGCAGACATACAAGCCGACGCACAAGCTAGCAAACAATCATTTTCATCGCTATACGGACGTAAAGCCACGGGATGAGCGACGCGCCACAGTGATTGATCTGGCCAATCAACCAAATGTGCAGAAGAAAATTAGTGGCTGGAAGATTCACCACCTACGCTCACAAATGGAGGATCTGGTAAGACAAACTGAAACTACCAATCAACAAGTTGCTCGTTTATTGAATCGATAACCATTTACAGAACGATTCGGAAATGGTGAGTTTAAGCCAACTGGAAACTATGTTAAAAGTTCTGGAAAAGGACAAAGATAAGCTCGGTGAAATTGAACGCATCAGCGAGCTATTGAAGGTAAATTCAAATTAATGAATTATATATTTACAATTTAACAAATGAATTATCATCGTATGCAGGGCAACATACAGCGTAGCAAGATCATAACCGATGGCATCAATGAGGCGCAAAATCAGCTAATGAAGATCTTTGATCATCAACCTCATGTCTCGGACATCATCAATCGTTTGCAATCGAAGCGCAATTTTAAGAAACGCGAGAAACTTTAAGTACATTTATGTGTAAGGAAATGTAAAGCAGCTTGGTGAAGAATACAACGACATGTTGCGCCTTTAGTTATTAATAAAATAACGATAAGTTTGTATATTGCCTAAGATAACTATGTACGTCATTAGTTATAATTAATTTAACGAACACATACAAAATTTGTAAGATATACTTTACAAAAAATGCATAAGCAAAAAGAATCACACAATACAAAATAACTAAACACCAATTAAAATTAAGTATGTAATATTTTTTCAAGTTCTTAAAATGAAATAATAATAATATTTTTGATTTTACATTTATAAATGTGCTTAATTTGCCTTTGCCGATAATGACGGCTGCACAATGTCTTGAAATCGATTCGAATTCTACTCCAGACTGTGCTGGCCAATCCAAAACATCGAATTTGTTTTCATCGTCCTCGTTCAATAAAGCGTTCACCCTATTTTCCGTACTATTGTTTAAGTATTCATTCAAGGGCATCTGATCTTCCACGTGGGGCAGCATCACTGTTTCCAAAATTTAAATTAACATCTTTGTCCATTTTCGTCGTCAGCTGATTTGTGGAACCCACTTCATATTAAGAGAAACAAGGACCTCAATGCTTAATCGTTTCAATAGTGTATTGATATAAGATCGAGAATCTTTGCCACAATGCATAACGACTTTACTGATGTCGGTCCAGAAGATATTTCGCTATTTTTTCAGCTTGCCAACCTAGATGATCCCTTAAAGTAATTGCTATAAATATAAGTGCTCTACTTGTAATATACAAGGGGTGTTACAGTTTTTGCCACCACTATAAGTATATGACTTATTATCGTACTCCCTGAGGCGAAACACAAACAACAAATATACAAACTTATTGCATTTTATTATGTTATACTAATAGAGTTGGTGCGATTACATGGGTGGTGGAGGCGGCACGCCATTGAACATGGGATGCATTGCCGGACGCGGCGGTCCCGGGATGGGGAAGCCAGCTGGTGGGCCTAAAGCGCGATGCAAATTCGGTGGCGGTGGTGGCAATATCTTTGGCTCGAATTTGAATGCGAACTGTAAAAAGAATTGCTTGGTATCTCGATTCCAGTGCGTCCAGAACTTGCCCTCTGTTTTCTCCACCTCCCGCGATGGCACTTTAAAGCCGATTGTTTCGTACGGCTCAGCAGCGAATAGTAAATATTGCCATTTGCGGTCTGGCGGCTCAATCTTTTGCTCATAGGCGGACATAAAGCGATGACGGGGCACAATACCCTCGCTAATCTCTGGATAGTCAATCTGGAAGAGCAACGACTGCTGACCATTTGTCGGCTCTCGTTGCTTTGTCACACGGTAGCCGGGGCGGCCGATTTTTACAAACTTTTTGGGCTCGACGCGGGGCTTCTCTGGCGCCAGAAGCGAAGAGGGCGCATCTTTAGCTTCTTTGGCTGCACGCCGGGCCAAATTCTCCTGATGCTTTTTGCCCTGTGTGTGGGCCAAGTAGCTACCCTCATTGTTGTGCAGTGTTAAGCATAATTTGCACTCATATGAGCCGAGATGGTTTTTCATAAAATACGGATCCTTATTCAGATCGATGGTCTCGAGCGCTAGCTGTCGGAGACGTTCCTTTCGCTCGCGGTTCGTCTCCGACCAGGAGGCGACGCCACCGCTACCGGTTTTACCACCGGCGCGATTTTGGAAATCCATGATTTAATTCAACTTTACAAAAACCTTTTACAAGAAAAAATAAATGCTGTATTTCGGCCAGCAGGGTTGCCAGTCTGTATACTTGGCATGTAAAATATTTGGCTATAATATCGATTACTGTTCATAATATATCGATATACAAATTACCAATTGACAATTTAAATAAACTATGTATTTATTTATTGTAAAATATACTGTGGACAATTTTTATAGTATTTAGTAGGTATTAGTGTTCACTAAATGCTAAAAGTCCGGAACATCAATATATCGATCATTAAGAGAGTTGTAAAAAGCATAGTATTTTTGTATTTTCCAAATTCAGGCACTCTGGTCAGCGCTAAGAGTTGCACATGTTCGTATTTTTTGCATATAAAAGTTTAAATATATTGAAAGATTAGCCAGTTATTGGCACAAAATAAGTGAGAATAATAAATCGACATATTTTATAGAAATGTAAAATACGTAAGGCGTGTTTGCTTTAAAACTTGGCTGCATGAAAATATGAGTTGTGAAAATAAATTGTGAATGTAAATCTTGTAATTTACGTCAATTCGCTGCGTAATTGGACTGCAGACTCGGTTTTAAATAAAGTATGGATGAAGCGAAGAAGCAATGTTTCAAATCGCCAACAACAATGCCAACTTCTGGGCAAGGCCAAGCCAAAAAGAACAAAATGCCGATGCCGTCGTCTACATCGTCTCCACAGTCACTTGATACAGGACGATCATTGCCTAGACGAATCATCAATAAAATACCATTAGATTTTAAGAAACTAAAAGATGCAGGCTTGCATAGAAAACTGGCAGTGGCATTAAGCAAACAAAATGCGCTTGGAACAAAAAGTATTGCATCAGAAACAACAATGGCATCGCCATCAAACTCTGCAATTCTGCCCACAGCAGCGCCGACAATTGCGACAACGCCTGCAACAAATACACAAACACACATACAAGGGAAGCAACAACGCGAAGAACACAGTGGTATTAAAAATATTTTACCATTTAATGTTTTTTTTTTTTTTTTTTGTTTAATAATTAAAATTAGAGTGCTTAAAAATTGTGGTGGGTGGTTTTGTTAAGATGATTTCATTGGATATGTCATTATGTAGACGTGTTAGCCGTGTAACTCGTTTATTCGTCAGTGGCGCTGCTGCTTAAGTTCTTGGTGTATTTTAATGTTGCGAAGGAGCGTTCGGCCCTGGTTCGTGTCAAGAGCCGAACATAATTTTTTTTCAGAAAGTAATTTTTATAAATTAAAAAAAGTTACAATTTTTTTTTATTGCGTATTAGAATTGATGTAAGAAAAATGCATGCTAAAAAATTATTTTCAATATTAGATTACCTTCATAACAACCTAGGGAGTTATTAAAAATGAATCCTATAATAAAATGTAGGGTGTTAATTTTTTTTTTGAGCCCGAACATCTTTAGATTAATTGAAGTATTACATTCGACCCCAACGCTCGGACGCTTTCGATGGTGTAGCATGATAATGTACATGTTAGGATGTATGAGTGTTTTAGGGTTACACACGTGGACTAGGTTCAATTCACGTCACAGGCTGTACCAGCTTTTTAATTTTACAAATTGTTTTTATTTATTTATTTATTTTTAAGTAATACTAAAATTTAAATAAACGAAGCCAAAAAATGTATAAATATACTTTGATTAGTTTTGCAGCACATATAATAATGACTTTGAAAGTAAATATAAATTAAGTTTGATTCTGTTAACATTTCACATTTGTACATTTTTTTCTAGCTGCAAGCCATACAGGGAGTAATAAACCGACATCTGGCACTGAACAATCGTCACATATTAAAAGGCTAATAAAAAATAAAATTCTGAATAAATCCGCACCACAACAGCAACAAAAACGTGAGCAATTCCAGCCGCCTGCAGCTACGGCAAAAGCAGCATCGACTAGTTCGGGAACTATAAGCCATCGTTCTGGCCAGTCAACTGGCTTCACAGTGCCCATAGCCAAAGCCGACTTAACGGTGCGTTCCCAGCCGCCGTTGTTGCTCAATCTGGTGAATCAATTGCCCAAACAGCGTGCTATGTGTGGAAGTATACAATTACCACAAAATAGGCAATCGGCGCCGCCACGAGTGCCAGAAGTCGACATTTCAATAAATCGAGTATCTTCACCAACAATATCGGAAGATCGAAGAGTATCAACTGCAACAGCATCTGTTCGAGCACCACAAACACCAGAAGCTTCACATCAGGCAAAATCTCCGCCGCCTTTGATTGTTCTGGAGAACAAGGTGTTGTCTCCTGAAGAGAAGATTGATTTGCGGGCATTACGGTTGCCAAATGGCCAATCCACGGCAGTTCCGACTACTTCAGCATCCACCTTAGCGTCGTCATCCACAAAGGATTCGGAACATACAGATGAGGAAAAAGCAGCAGTTAAGAAGCCCACTGCTCCGATCAAGAAGATTATACTGAATGTGAATAAACGAAAATTGCCACCTGAGCAAATTGCCCAATTGGCCAAAGAAGTGCGCAAGCAAGCAATGCAGCATGTGCAGCAGCAAAAGCCGCCCAGCAAAGACACCCAAGCTGTAACACCAGTGCAAACTTTAGATTCAGTTGCCAGCAATATCAAAACCGTACCGCATACGAAAGAGACTTGTGCATCTTCAAATGCTCCAGTCACTAAAACTTCCACAAGTACTAAACCATCTTCCTCATCTGCAATACCTTCATCGCTGATAAATCCAGTTATTAAAACGTTACCTAGTTCGAAGCCGTCTTTATCATCATCAGCTCCGTTGATAACTTCATCCACAAGTCAAAAACCTTCTTCGTCACTTATAATAGCTTCCTCGATAATAACTCCTAGGAGAATTAAACTTGGCTCATCATCGAATATCTCCGCCTCTTGCAAAATTCCGATCACTAAAGCTCCTACAAATTTAGAATCTTCCGCCCCATCTTCAGTAGTCTCGCGACCCTCAGTAACAGCAATAACGCGCACAGATACGGTTGACGCATCTCTAATAACTCCAAGCATTGACACTTCCTCGAGACCAATAACAACTTCCTCAGCAAGCAAGGCCACCAAAGGAACAACAAATGAGACAACTATCGAGATAAGCTCACCATCATCGTCTTCAGCGCCTTTGTCGTCACCGCTACCATCACCAAGCCCACCTTCTTCATTATCAGCGTCAGCAGAGGGCAAGAACGATCCGACAAGCGATGAATTATCCGCCGTGGATTTCATAGCACAGCTGACTGCAACTGACGATGGGGATTCAAATAACTATTTTGAGCTGTCACTTGAGGAGATGAGTATGAATGCCAAATTTGGTAATACGCAATCCTCAATTCCACCTCCACCTACACAAACTACAAAACCGGAAGATGAGTTGGCCATAGGCAAGATATTACAAATGCAGGATATGGATATTTTGCATGCCACATTAAATGTGAATGGCAAAGAACCCAATGTCTTATCTATTAGTCCAAATGCAACGCTATTGGAGAGCAGCACAAGCGCAAAAGATACTGAAATTTCAGCCATTGATGGCAATAACGAAGAACAGTCGGATATGGTCAAGTTTAAACCTTTGAAGGTAACAGCCTCATCTGTAGTAGAACCAGAGTCTTCTGTGGATGAGACGCCCAAAGAGCAAATGATTTCAGTGCCTGAGACTAAGGTTCAATTACATGGCGTGGAGGAAAAAAAGCAGATTGCTAAGCCGATACCTTACAAACCCAAAAAGGGCAAAATCAATTTGGTGCAACGTAATAAAAAACCAAATGTTTCTAAACCGAATGAGAGTATAGGAAAAAACTTAGCTGAAGAACAATTACGCGCATCTGATAGTACAGAACTGAAGGATGCACAGTCTGCTCAAAATTTAATGAATGAGTTCCTCGAAGATGTGACGAACAGTAAAAAACAATCAAAGAACGATTTAGATCATGATTCCACGAATGAAAATACATATTCAACAGAAATAGTCAACGACAGCCTAGAAAATTTGGCCAGCACACCAGGTGATAAAATTGTGATCTCAAATAAAACAGAACGTGTGATAACTACAGATGATGAAGACGAAAATAAAGCTGATACTAATGCGGTTCAAGTGAATCCCATCAAAGAAAGAGACCTATCGCAACTATATCATCCGCCTAAGGTGTCAAAGCTTAAGTCTGGCATATCAAACAACAAGGATAACCATATTGGGTCAGTTCATGAGGAAGCTATTCCGGCATCTACATCACCACCAGCTGTGTCGCTTTTCCATGCTGTGAAGCAAAAGCAACCTCCGCCACAAGGTGAGCCTCAATTGCCTTTTAGAAAAAACAAACAAAATAATAACAAATTAATATCCATGGATAATACGTTTGCAGAAGCATTGGGAATCCAAAATCTTGTAACTCACTTGTCAGCGGAGAAAGCGGTGCCGTGCAGCAATGAGGTCAAGCTGGAGTCGACAGCTAAACTGCCTAGAAAGAAGCTAGTGAAAACGCGACCGGTGCTGACCGTCAAGAGACCTGCAAAAGCTGCCCAAGCAAAGGCAGCCGCATCCGAGAAAGCGGAATCTCTGCATGGAATGAAAAGACCACTTCATGTGGAGAGCAATACAAATGGGGATCATCGAACAAAAACTTCCAGCACCAGCGATGACGATCGTGACTTTTTTCATGGATTCGAAGAGACGTCGAGCAGTAAACGTGTCAAGCATTCCAAGGCTAGAGAAACAGACATAAGTGATGATGCATCGCCGGACTATGATGAGACGGAAGAAGAGCCCCACTCGGACATCGAATCGCTTACTAATAAATCAAAGACTGAATCTGTTGTTAATAATAGTGTGACTAATGAATCAATTGCCCAGGAAGTAGAGGCAGAAACCATGAGTCAAGCAGATGTCGTTCCAACTGAGCCAGTCACAGAGGAGTCATCGAAGCGAAAAGCATCTAAGAGGAACTCTAATGCGCAGGACGCCGGATTAGCAACTGAGCCGAAGCGTCCGCGTAGGACTATGAAAGTAAAAGACGCGAAAATCGGCTCGAAGTCGGCAATAAACGTCGAAAGTCCCAATTCGAAGGAGTTGAATCCTACAGAAGCTATGGAAATTGAAAATGTCATGCAAAAAAATACGCCGGATGAAGCTGTAATGAACGAAACTAATTCAGTTAAGAAAAGACGAGGTCGGCCGCCAAAGCCCAAAGATTTAAATTCTTCTGATAAGCTAAGTACACCAAAAGCCAAAGTACAATCGAAAGATATGAAAAGCAGCTTGTCTACACCTGTCACATCAACTCCTAAGACGATAATAACACCGACGCCAGGCCGCCGTGGCCGCAAACCCAAGGAAATGGAAGCTTGCCCTGAATCCCTCAAACAAATCAACGACTACTACACGCGACTACTACTCATACGCAAGCGATCGCAATTAGATAGCGATGAGGAGTTGCGAGAGGATGGCCGAGGTGAGGGTAATCTGCAATGTGGCTTGTGTCTCGTGCGCTGTAACAGTGACACCTGGCAGTCGCATATCGCAGAGCACTACGGCGTTGGCTGGCCTATCGAGGAACCTGCCCCGGTATGTACCTTTGAGCCAGTGTAGGATTATTACTATAATACAACTATTACAGCTACTCACTCGAAGTAACGTGAAGAACATGATTAAAACTTATATGGATGGGGGTACCAGGCGACTGAGTTGTCGTTTATGTAAAACTGAACTGTCTACCGCTCTGGGACTGATAATTCACTTGGAAGGGTGTGGTACCAAGCAGCGCATAGTGTGTGAGCACTGCAAAGGTAGTTATACGAAGCTATCCTTTGCGACGCACAGTCGCACCTGCTCTAAAACTGCGCTAGTGCAAAGTGAAGAGAAGCCGGTAGCTGAGGCAGTACCAGAAGTAGATAATCTCCCAGTTTACAGTAATACAGGTCGCACCAAGCGCAAATCGACCTTAAAGTATGTTGAATATCCCATTAAAAATATTTACAGAATAAACTTAAATGATTCATTTTTAAATTTAGGGCTGAAGCTAAGTTGGAGATGATTGCAAGTCAAACAACAAATATCAAGGAGACCGATGGCGACGCATCCGACTATGAAATTATCGCGGATAAAGAATCATCCGATGACGATGACGATGACGATTTGTCGGAAGTCTCGAGCATAAGTGATGAGCCTACTAAAATAGCGCCCAAAAGAGAAAATGCTTGTAAGTTTTAGTATCCCATTTTATTTTTAGTTTCTCCTAATTTAAATATTTGAATTATAGTATGTGGTCGTATAAATATTAGAAAAGTGATGAAGGACCGCAGCAATTATTTGTAAGTATTAAAGATTGTAATGAGCCGGGTGTACTTTCATATAATTTTACTAATTCTTTTATTATATATTTATAATTTTAATAATAAAATATTTCTATCCCATTAGTATTAAAAAGAATTATGCCAAAGACACTTTGTATCCGCATTTATTGCCCCGCTATGAAAAGCTTTTGCCTGCCGATGCCGAAGAACTGTTGCCATCCATGGACTCCACTTCCATGCGTTACGCCTATGGCGAAGAGCATGAAAGTGCTTGGACGCATTTAAGGCCGCAGGAGGGCTTTCAAAAAGAGGGTAATTTAGATCGCGATATTCTTATAATTTAGTTATTGACTTTGATTGTTCTTCCAGATGAGTCTGTCTGCTATCTTGGCACCCCTATCAAGGACCTTGCATGGGCGCCTTTGCCATCGACCGTAAGGACTCAATATCTGTTATGTTCCCAACGCAATAAGGTGCTCGGCTATTCCCGTCAATTTAAGGACAACCCGGAGAAAGCATTGCTTTTCCTGCTCGAATGCAAAATGTCGTCAGACTGTGAAGACAACGTCTTTCCACTGCAAATTCGAGTGCATTATAGTATATGTGTGCCAGAAGGACCAGTGCATAGCATAGCATTTATGCCTAGCGGCGGCTACGATGAATCTATTAACCGATTGGGTTTGCTTGCCGTGGGCAGTGTATCGGGTACAGTTATTTATGCGCTGCCATTATGCCTTAAAAACGGGAGCGACCATACGAATAAGCAACGCGATGTTATTGTTTTGCAACCGGTGCTTACTCTTAGCTTGGATATAGAGCATCCTGTGCATGATGCGTGCACTAAAATATGTTGGTCTGAAGTAAGAGAATGATTACTCAGCTTTAAGCTAAATACAATTCTATAATCTTATTCTTTTATTTTTATTCAAGGGTTCTGGTCACGGTTTGATAGTGAGTGGCTACGCCAGTGGAAATGTGGCATTTTATGACATTTCGGACGACCAAGGACTGAATTACATGGAGCGTAATAATCAACGTTACTGTGTACCTGCTCATTTCTTTTATTTTGGCGAAAGAAATATATATTGTAATAGATATAATTCTATTATATTAAATCTTTCGCTAATATATCGTATTTTTCAAGGTCTGGAACTGCACTATGACACGAATGGAGCCCGTTGGCTAGTTGTTGGTACCACGGTGCGTAAGCTATGGGTCTATGACATAGCAAACTTATCGCAACCGTTGCCAATTACTGGTGACCCCGTATGCAATGTGTATTTGGGCGGCCTTGCCTGGTCTCCATTGTGGGAGACGCTGGTCATTGGATGCACCGAAGTTTATAAATCTCGTAAGATTCTCTCAAATTCCTAATGTACATGTTCAGAAATGCATATTTACTATTTGATTTCTAGAGTTTCCGCGCTTGCTAACGGTAAATCCATCGGGCATGAATTTTAGCCACACGACGTTTGATATAACGTTGAGTAGTGCCCGTTCAGTGCATTTCAATTGGGAACATTTGACATTAGTTGCTGTGACAGATAACGGAGACGTGGAATTCATGTATTGGGATCAATTAAATTTGCTACAAAGGCGATCGAGGGACTGTCGTGTCGCATCGACAATGGATGTGCGTTGCTTGAACGGCAGTGCAGAATCGAATTTGGTTACCCCAGAAGAATTTAAGCAAGACTACGGCTTGATCCTTAAACCACTTGCAAGAATTGCTCAGAAGCAGAAGAAGTCAACTTATTTAAAATTAAAGAGACTACCAAATTTTGATCTATTAAATCTTATGCGCCTCAATTGTGTACGATGGAACTGGAATGCTAAAGCACGTAATTGGGTAGCCGTTGGTGCTGAGCATGGCTTACTTCGTATAATCAATTTTGATGAGGATAAAAAATATAAATATTTTTGATAAACCCACTATTGAGATTTTAGTTGTAATAAACAATTATGTTAATATTATAAAAGTAGCGGCTTATGAAGTTTTGACGCTTTCAAAATATTTTTGGATTAACCTGTAATAATTTATTGATAGCTGTTAAAACAATAGGCAATGAATTGTATATAATGATATATGTATTTGATATCCTTTAATTGCATTACTAAAAGTATGTAATATATTAATACATTGAAATATATTTATTACATTTATAAATACAAATCCAAATATAAATGTTGAAATTCATTCAGACCTGCCTATTGCTCTTATGTGGAACTTAGGGATCTTTTGTACTAACTCATACAACAAACGGAAAACTCAGTCAGTATAGTAATAATGAATGAAGATTGGGAGTATACGAGGATCAATATATACATTACTTTTATGTTTTGTAGCAATCGAACATATTAAAAAAAAAAATCAGTAAATCATTGAAAAATATAAATTTGTAAATGACAAGCTCTGGATATTTCAAAATTCTATAAATAATTAAATTCTGTATTTTAATCCTGAAAAGAAGAAGTCAATAGGGCTGTTGATATGGATATAAATAGTGAACAAAACAATTATACTGATCAACGCACGTTGGATGAATATCATCGACGATTAACACATTTACTGGAGCGTATGGAGCGACTGGAAGCATCATTGGAATCGATTCCTTTGGTCAATCGTGCAAACAACATGTATACTGAAGAGGAGGGTATGCTCGAGGAAGAGGAGGATACTTACGCTGAGCAGCTGTCAAAAGAAGACAAGGATGTTGAGACTGATATAAATGAAATCATCGAAAAAGAACAAGAGAACAAATGCCAGGAAACAGATAATTCTATGAAGAATTGATTTTTCTATGCTGCATGGAATATCTGATATATGGTATTAAAAACGACGAAATTTTATTTACAACATACATATATATATATTTCATATATTTCTCTACATTTGATCGGCATTATATATGGTGCTCGGTATTAATATATATATTCATATATTAATTTTACATCAATATTTTGCAAAATGAATGCGGACGCATTAACAATTATATAACGCTTTTACTGTTGAGCTTATTGATAAGTAGCGATCGCGAGTGAATAATTTTATTTTGTAATGCTTGCGATTCGAAATGTCTGATATCAAATAAAGTTAAAAATAATATATATATATAATGTTAGAAAACCGTTTAGTAAATAAATATGTTGGCAAAATGTTTGGCTTAAAACTAAACAGGTTAAAAATGCTTATGTAAAAAAAAAAAACTGAATGTTTCGAATAACACACGGAACAGGTTTCGATATATCTAAATAAACACATACCAAGCCAGGCAACACAATAATTTTATGAGTTACTTTTATTGTGTAATACGTTGTGCTTTTGCCTATTAATTATAGTTACTGTTGATATCTATTGTCTTTTCTATGAACCACTCGAAAGGTAGCAGTTAACATAAATTGCGATAGTTCTGATAGTATGGCATGAGGCTGAGCCTGGAGTGGTTTGATTCAAGAGAGCCCTAATATATCTGCCTATTATGCACTTGACCTTCAGTCTTCATTCTTAGTACTCTTTCTTCATTACTGTCTTTCTGTCGTTATATCTTTTAGCTGTGCCAATGTAACTGATTTTACACATTAAATTTTAAACAAATTCATCAATTGCAAAACGGAACTTGACTTTTCACTAAACATAAAGTTACATTTAAATAAAATAAAAAATTGTAAAATTCAACAGAGCTAAAGATGATTTACTTGGGTTCATCATTCGCTGGCTGTATTGTGGATGCTTTTCGTTTGCCACCCAATTCCAATTGGATCTCGTTCAGACTCTTGCCCTTCGTTTCGGGCACAGCCAAGAAGACGAAGATTACACCAACAATAGTAACGCCAGCGAATAACCAGAAGGTGCCGCCACTGCCCAGGGCTTCATTCAGATTCTTAAACGTTTTCGTCACTATGAAGGCGAGCACCCAGTTGGTGGTGCCCGCAATAGAGCCGGCAAAGCCCTTGATGTCGGTGGCAAAAAGCTCGCCCATCATCAGCCATGGCACCGGGCCGTAGCCAATCGAGAACATGATCATGAAAAGGCACAAACTTGCCACAGGCAGCCATCCCAAATTTTCTACACTGGCCGCATTTTCTTTTTTCATATAAAAGTACACGCCAATTGCGGTGGTTGATAGCGCCATGACAGCTCCCGAGGCGAGCAACAGAATGCGACGTCCCAATTTATCCACCACCATTGTGGACACAAATGTGGCGACGACCTGCATCACACCAATCAGAATCGTAGACATGCTGGGCTCTATTCCAGTGTTGGCATCCTGTTTGAACAAATATTTATTAGATATCTAGCATATAATAGATGTGTACAGCACTTACCTCAAAGATGGCCTGCGAGTAAAATATGACAGCGTTAATACCGCTCAGCTGCTGGAAGAACATCAGACCCAAGCTAATGCACAATGCCTTGATGGTAACGGGACGGGCCAAGGCTGCCAAGATATTCACTTTGTTCTCGCGGATCTCACGGTCGGTCTGATGCAGTTCCTCCAATTCTGGTCTATAATCGTATTCCTTGCCACGCAGCCATTGAATAGATTTTACAGCGGACTCTGAACGATTCTTTGAAACCTGTTACAGATGAAGGTATATACATGAATATTGAAGCATATTGAATGTAAAACATCAAAAAGTACTCTGGAAATATATATGTGCATATCTCAAGCTTACCAAATATGTTGGAGATTCCGGCATGAAGAAGAATATGACGCCAAAGATAATGGGTAAGATGCCACACACGATGCTCATCGAGAAGACGTTGAGACCCGCACCAATTCCATACACGAACAGTATACCGATGGTGATCATCAGTTGAAAGAAGCTGCCAAGTGTGCCGCGAATATCCTTTTGGGCGATTTCACCAGTGTACATGGGCGCAGTTACGCAGAAGGCACCGCCAGCGATACCCAGAATGAAGCGTGCAATGTACATCATGATCACGTTCTGTGCCCAGATTAGCAGGGCCCAGCCCAATACGAAGGGTACGACCAGTAGCAGCATGGTCCATTTGCGTCCAATAAAATTGATGAGAAAGCCAATCGGAATGCACACGCAGGCAGCACCAAGGGTCATAAACGAACTGACCCAGGAGTACTGCTCGCTGCTCACATGAAAGTCATACGCATTGCCGTCATCAACGATATCCGTCTCTGCCGGCGAAGTCCACCCAAGCAGGGTACCGGCTGCAAAAGCACCACCAGCTGCTGCCAGAGCGGCAACATATTGTGGAAAGGTCTTCGATCGGTTCTCGGTGGACGTATGCACCATTTTGCCAAGTAGATTTTCCTGATCCTGCAAATCAGTAGAAAAATGTAAAGCGTGGTTACTATTCGGACAGTTGACGGTTCGGCCAACTAAGCAGAACTGCAATCGAAGCCCATTATCATAAGTCTAATCGCACCGACAAGTAAGCCGCAATATTGCCCACCACCTGCGATTACGGATTTTATTGCGGCATGTGCCAAAAAGGAATGCCCCAAAGTCCCAAGTTTTAATTGTTTGGCAAGCGACAAAGTTTATTTAGAAAGAGAAATTTCTCATGCATGGGTATCAAATGCCTATTGATAAGGTGCCTAATGGTACAACTAAGAATTCGTGGCTCTTGCTAGGCTTATTTACCCTTGCACTGATAAGCCGAAGTGTTGACTTCCTGCATTATAATAAAACTGTACAACAATAATTGCAATACAAGAATATTTATTTATTCACATTTGGCGATATGCGTCACTGATAAGTTTTATAGACCATTGAGAGTCGAGAAACTAGGATGGAATGCTGAAGATTAGATATGCGTCAAACCACTTAATTAGAGCTATATTAATGGAAAGTGTAAGCACATATGAATATGTGATAAGATTTAAGTAGATTAAAATAAGAGCATCTAAACAACTTTTTTCAATTGGAACGGAAATGATAATATAGAAAACGTGATGCTGCTGTTATCACATTAATATAACAATATAAATATAATAACACTTTATGCTATCAAACCCAACTTTAAAATGAATTAAAATTGAAATGATTTGCAACTTGTAATGTATTTAATAAAGTAAATCATTTTAAATTTAATTATTAATAATTAACTTAACATATTATTTATTTATTGCATAGGTGCATTTGGCATTCTCTGCAGCTTAGTGAAGCGGCGCCAATTATAAGTTCGTTGCCTTGGCCATGGTACGCTCCGTGGCCATAAACCATGTTCTTCGCTAGATACACATGCCTACATATGAAAATAGTTAATGTTATCGCGTGCCGAATCAATATAGCAAGTACCTAGATACCGCAAATAAATAAGTACCAATAGCATATGTGAGCATTCTGTAGCATTTCTCCTAATTAATAAACGTTAATTCTGCTCAAGTTATTGTTCATAAAATTGCTGTGAGCTAATGAAATTGCCGGTCTAAGCTTATCAGAGACCAGATGAAAATATTTAACAAGTTCTTAATAGAGTTGCCTATACTTAAAAAAAAAAACCTGTCTTTATGTTTCTTTTTAAGTTGAAAACTTTCAGATAATGTTAGAATATAATAATGTAATTAGCTAAGTAAATTAACGTCTAGATTAATTTTAGAGCAAACTAATGGATTATCTAAAGAGTATCAGCAAAATATTTATCGTAAAAGCTTTTCTATTTACGCACTCTTTACAGTTTTTGCCCAGATACTAAATGCATTTAAATAGCTAAGTGCTTTTTAAATTCTTGTTCCCCGCTGGCTTTTCTTTTTGCCATTTACTTTATCTCATTTTACCGCCCACTCGCAGAATGTACGGCAATCACTGTTGCTCACACATACATGCTCTTATATATCCAATCAAAGCCCACATTGGTGCAGCTTTATGCCTACAAATGCACTTCCGCACATGGAGAATGCTGGCTGAGAGTAGCGTTATCCAACCGGTAACCGAGAAGAGGCGCGCCCACGCCACCTCCTGCTTGTGGCTGGGACACACCTCCAGCTGGGCAGTAAGTCTGCACTGAAATCGATATTTGCGAAGCCGTTGGCGTTGTTTATGTGGTCACTGCGACTGGCGGTGGTGGTGGTGGTGCTGCTGCTGCTGCCAATGCCAATATGCGCAACTATATATAGATTTACGTTGGCAGTCAACCGAGCCGATAACTTGTTGGGCGCCCACGCATTAACGACGTCCGCTTGACGCTTTAAGCTGGTCAGGATAATGGCTAGGCGAACGCCAAATGTCATTGTCATCGTTGGCCAGGCCAAGTTCATTTCAATGTCAGGCAATACGCATTTGTGCGAGCCACATTCAGTAAGAAATAACTGAAATTGCATTTTGAAGCCCAGAATTTTCATTATTCATTTTCATACTTCTAGTCCGACTGTCAAAGCAATAAACTGGTTTCCCTTAACCATTTCAAATGTATAAAAATATTCTGATTAATTCCCGTAGCTTCTCGTATGCAGGTATGCGCATAAACCCCACAATAAAGATTAAATTTTATATGTCAAGACTTCGTGCATATTAAGTTTATATATATTTAATGCATAAGAGAAATTCCTTCCTTATTTTCTGGATATTTTTAAACGCTCGAGAATGAATATACTATGTATTTAAATAAGATATACAGGGCGACTTTTTCTTTTCTTTTCAACGTAAGGAAACTGTCATTGTTTAAGATAATCTTTTTAATTAGCCTAATTAATAAATTAAGGTTAATAACATTGAATAAGTAATGTATAATAATTATTGATATTTGATATAGATTTTGGCTATGTTTTTTGTCTCTTTTTATGTCGTATCTTGTTAGGCTTATCAGTTAATTGGATAAGAGATTAAAAACTATTTCATAAATTTCCATTTTTATACAATGTTGTATGCCATGCTGCCCATGGTCGTCGAATGAAAACAAACAAAGCAACTCATTAATAACGGAATCACTTTTCTGTTAACCAATTTCGCCAAAGAATTAAGCAAACCAAACATGATAAGAGATTTCTGTGTTTTTGTGGGCGTACAATCAAAAACAATCTGAATATAATGCGTAATTTATAATAATGGTAAACTTGATGTACACAATTAAAATTGATATTTCATTTCAGACTCGTTCCAGAGAATGCGTTGAATGAATTCACAAATTTCACGGTCACAAATCGTAAGCCGGTTTACGAATTTAGGGAATTTAAGCATAAAATGTGGAAAGTCGTATATATTATATGTATATCCAAATACATCTAGGAAAAAGAAGCGTACTCTTCTTAAACACAACTTTAATTTGTTGAACTACTTTCGTAGATAAGAGACTGATGTTTTGTCTCTTTATCATATCTTATTTTGGGACTGATGACTAACAAATTGCTCTAAATTTCGTGTGATATCTGTTTAAGTTCTCTTCAGATACTTTGTACCAAACAGACATTAAAGATTGTTTGCTCTTGCCAAACAACTATAGCGAGAGTAGCTTTACACACCGCTAATAGGGCACGCCATAGTACTTTAATTTTGTTTTCCGTACCTTTGTCAAGGTCATATGTTGTAGTAGATACACAGCCTAAAGTTACTTAAATTATTGGGGTTTTAGTACCAGCACCAGTTATAAAATTTGAATAAAATTTTTAGTGGTCCTACTTGAGGTCTGGCATTGGCACTGTCATTGACTGGGGTCTTGATGATTTTTACCGCTTGCCGGGAACCATATTTGGCCCCGTTCTCAGTGGCCTCCAGCAGGTGGGAGCTCTCCTCGCTGTTGACACCGGGCTTTTTGTTGGGCTCATCGCCGCTTGAGTTACTGGAGGAAACGGTTGACATGTTGCTCTAATTCGTTAGCTCTTGTATAATTAATATTTTTTGTGTATATTGCCACTAATTGTTTAAACAAATGCAAAGCTCGTTTTCGTTTTTGATGTGTATTGTGTCACTTGTGGATATGTTTAGTATTCAACGCGTTGTTTTCAATTGCTTAAGTTGTGAAGTTCATTTTTTATTTTTTTAGTTTTAGGTTTGTATATATTTTTATGTTTTGTGTGTTTTTTGCGCTTAGCTGTGCATTTTTCACTGCTCGACTGTTGAATAATACGTGCGCGTTTCAATGTCCTTTGGCAGTTTGTCCTTTTACACAACTCGCCCACCCACGTAGCCACAAAGAATACTTTTAAGCGCATGCGCAATGCATAGCAAACGTGTTGCTGTTCACAGACTGCACTTCAGACGAGCCAAGATAAACAATCAGCTTCAGCTGAGCCGCGTTTTTTGAATATGAACAGACTGTTCGTTAGGCCGCTTGTCTCTGGAGCGTAAATGTATCTATATCTCTTAACTGCACGCAGCGACTGTTTGAGCGCAAGTGACGCGCCAAAATATAAAATAAAACCAGCCACACCGGGCTCTGTACTGGATGTGAAATCTCTCTCTTTCCCTCTCTCGAGCACTCTCAGTCTTTGACTCTCTCTCTCAATGCTCTCAATGCCCAGTCCGCCACGGGGTGGCCATCGTCGCGACGCTTCGAGGCTGAGGCTATTGACTTGCAGCAGAAACAAAAACTGGAAATTGAGTGCGTTGTTTCCTTTTTGCTTTTATTCTACTTCAGACTGCCTTCAGCTTTCGCATCGCCAGCAACAACAGCAATGGAAAATTGCATTCTGTAGTCTACGCAAATGCATTGAGTTCAGATTTCTGTCTCGGCTGCATTAAGAGGCAAACGATCCTCCGCTTTGTGCAGACTGTGACCTTAATTGGGTTACAATGGGTTACAGTTCATTGGCTACTCTATACAAATATGTATCCTTTATAAGACCGTTAACTAAACTCAATTGTACAATTGATCGCATACATAAATCAATTATAAACATTTCCTGTTCAATCAAGATGTGGATCGTTTAAAATATAGAATTGATTTTAAAGGATGGTTAAGTTTTTATATTATGATATGAAGCAATATAAAATAATGAATGCGAAAATACATTTGTTTTTTTTTTTAAATATTATATATTTTTGAAAAAAAAAAAATTTATTTTGAATATATATTTATGCATATAAATAATTGAAATTATTTAATAATATTTAATATTTAAATATAATAAATAATATAATTTCTATATTTCAATCAATACAAATATTAATTATGTATAATAAATCAATAAAAATAAATAAATAATACTATAAACGATTTCAGTACACTTAAAATAGCATTGGGAATATTGTATGGTTAATTAAATGTTTTTCAGATTATAGCATACATGATAATCTTTCTGCGCTTTGTATTATCATATAATTAACAAATTCAGGGCAATCTGTTTACATATTTTGGTAAATACGAAATTGTCGTACGACAAAGGCGAAATTTACATTTTCCAATTCTCCAAATAACTTACAGATATACACTATATGTACATATATGTATATGAGGTATTCACAATTTATATATAGATGCACATAGTGTAAATAAGCCAGCCCGCAGTTGCATTTCCATATGCACACACGCGCACTCACACAGCTCCAGGTGCCTGTTCACATTGTTTACATACGATTCGAAAATGCATGCGAGAATTTTCTTATACAGTATATCATACTCTTCGATAAAGGCGCTCATTCTTGTTTGGTTTCAGTCTTCGAGTAATGCGTCGCTCTTTACGCATCAGCGCATTCACTCAATGGAGCACGCTTGTCTTTCTGACACTTGAGAAAGGCAGACACTAGAGATCCCCAATGAATATGCGGCAATGAATCAATATGCGTCCACATACGTGTGAGTAAACATGAGTGTTTTTCTTTTCGAAAATTCGAATAGAAATTACACTTGACTTGTAATGTCAAGAACTTAAATGCTATACTTTTGATACCGAACTATGATATCCTATAAAACGTTAATGTAATGCTTACCAATTAAATATTTTAGGCGCTTATAGCTATATTTTATACAAAACAATTAGGTATACACAGCTATAAATATGTTCGAACGTGTACGCTTCATATGAATAGTATTAGTACATAAATACAAAAGTATAATAATAAATATCCTACATAACATAACAAGAAAATTTCTTTTGTTATGTACTCTGCTTACTGATATATGTTTTCATTGAAATACATATACCCGCATTACTAAAAATTCCAGAGTATCGCTACAAATGAATAAACATGACAGTGCTGAAAACAAGTGCCGCTGACGATATGAGTTAGGCAATGAGCATATCGTATACGCAAGTCACATATGTATATAGAATAAAGCAACAACCTAAAACAACAGAGTCTACAATCGTTGATATGATTAACATAAGAAAGGATATCCGGCATACGAATTAGTTTAGAACAGAGTGAATATTGTTGAGCTTTTGATTTACTCTCTTTAAATAGTGAGTACACCTCGTCACCTGAAACGACATCTGGGGTGACATTGTTTAGGTGCGTTGCAAGATGGGACTGAAATACAACCAAACATTTGGCACGCTTCAAGCTCGGACCAGGCGCACAGGGCGCCTAAAAGCATGCTCTCACGTAGCTCTTAGTATTGCTGCATGGTGTGTATCTGCTGCTGTGGCCAAACCTTTGGGCCATGGCCAGAGTTCCACGCAATGCCAAGCTGTGTATGTATACTAATTACGGAGCTCAGTTGACCTACACGCAGAGCATGGTCAAAACTCTCTAGACCCGCCCATCTAAGCAAGTGGCCTCCAGCTCTCGAGTGTTACGTAAAAGCTCATTAGGGCAACAAAATTGCCTACGACTGATCTGTGACTACGTCAATGCCGGTGACGTCATGCAACTTTATATATTACAGTTATATTTACATATTTATACGTCTGTTGAGTTAGATATGCGTGACGTCACGACAGCCAAGCCCCAAAACACTTGGCCAATCAGCAAACGCGAGCGTGCCCCTCTACTCACACACTCATAATCGCGCATGCTCACATATAAGCATACACTTATGCATTGCACGCATACAGAGATATTCATACATTTCAACATCTGAGTTAAAATTTCAGTGCAGCTTTTTTAGTTGCTGTTGGCCCACGCAAATCACGCGATTTCTGTCAGTTCAAGTGCAGTTGTCTGAATTTCGCTGAACTAACACAACATAGTTTTATTCACTATGACCTACATTTGAACTTGTGTGGAGACACGCGTCACAACTCGATATATTTTTGTTTTATTTATTTTTTTAAATTTAAAAATCGATAAGTCGCCCTCAGCCAGGCTTTAGATTAAGGTATTTACGCCTCCGCACGTGCAGTGGCTGGTGTGTCGTTGCTTATAAACAAGAAATTAATTATGACATGATAGTAAAAACAATTACACCTCTGCACGTCTTTGTTGAAATTATCGAAATAATAAAAACTACCCAATATATATGAGAAATTTCCACTTTATTCTCTAAGCTGCATATGTATATATAATCGTATCAGAATTAATATAAATATATTTGTTAATTCAGAAGATAAATTAAAAATGTTTTCGCTTGCACTGTATATAATGTAGAAAAACATTTGCATTCGAATTGTAACGGCCAAAGCTGAACTCACGCGCAGCACAAAAGCTCCTCGCGAAAGCTTTACATACAGTTTGAGAGCATTTCTTGGCAACGCTGTATGCAATGCAACTAAAACTGTGGATCAGAAGTAATTCAGACTGAGCTGTAATCATTTATTTTTATTATTTTTTTTTAAACCAAAATAAATTTGTGAAACATGTGTTTTTACTTATTAAGCAGCTGAAAACAGCAGCAAAAAATATGTTTTTTTCTCCTAGTAAGCTGATAATAATTGTCATGTTTACCGATCCACCCAAGCGAATACATTTAATCAACTTTTACTGAGTAAATTTCAAATGATAACGCTTTACAAGACAGAAAAACCCGACATTTATTACGTGTAACACCTTGATCAAATCGTATATCAATAAGCCTCTAAAATGTCAAGGCTTGTTGATTTTTCTTCTGATTAAATATTTGTAGGCAATAGAAACGGAATCAAAAGCAGGCAAGAAGACACACTTTGTAATCTTTCCATTGCTTATCAGCGTAACCAAAACAAGTCACAGTGAAGCCAAAGACTATCAATACTTTGTGAAATATATATGTGTATATGTACACATGTTTGCATACATAGTATTTATGTATGTATGCAAACATGAGCTATGAGATATTGCACTAATCTTTGATGGCTTATCGCCAGGTTCCATGCCATATCGCATTATGTCATTTGGTGTTATATGCGCCGCTAAATCGCTTTATGGCCCTATCGATATCAGTTATTCAGATATGGTGCGCCTATTTTCGGTTATTTATTTACACACATATATGTATATGTATGTAAATGCGTACAGTAAATTATTTATGGAGTACATTGTTGATGCCACTCTTGACAGCTCATAAATGAGTGGTAAATACTAGTCCATTGAGTAAAAATACGACGAAAAATACACGCCCACATTTAGTACACTCACACGCGTACGTTAACAAGTAATTTCCTTATTAGATGTACAACAAAATTGAGAATTAATATATGTATGTAGATACATAGAATGGACATAAGTCTACCTAGCTCGGCATTTATTAGTGCCAATTGAGCACGCTTGTGTTCCATTCAAAGTAATCTTTATAGCGCTTGTGCTGAGATATATCAAGAAACAACTAGAGACGTTTGGGTCCCTAGATACTAGAATCAAATACAACCGGGAAAAAACAATTGTTTAATTTACTTTGGAAAAATAAATGAATAACTAGGAGTTTGTATATCTAAATATATTTGTATCATAGTAAATCAGAGTATATGACTACAGGGTATTTGCAAGCTTATTTTGTATTACCTACTTATTAAATATATATATTTTTTTTCTATATTCATTTAAAGAGTTTATTAGTTTATTAACCGTATCAGCGCTTTATAAATAAAAAAGCTTGTGGTTTTCCATAACATAGGGCAGAATAATCTGGTATCTGTTCTTGAAATTAATCATTGGCTATTCTCGATATTAGTCAACCATGACCTCATGCGAGTTGCTTCGTAAGGTACAATTACTCAAGTTGAAGTTCATAGACCTAGGTTGTATTTGCGTAAGGAGGATTGCAGAAATCATAAGATAGTCATACGTTCCTATTTGTTTCTTTCTATGTTTAATCTATAATATACTGAGCTATAGAATATATATTGTAGTGATTGCACTTGAGTCAATTTGCTGGACTTAACGATTTGTTTTTTTGCAGAGGTGTGTCCAATTCCAGATGTGCCAGTGCATCGCTATCACACATAACCACATAGCCCAAATGTTGACAGCAATAATAACTGACAACGACAAACGACTACTGACAACTGACAACGGGCAACGACAAAAGTTCAAGCGGGTTATCAATGGCCTGGCGAGAAACCTGTCTCCGGGATCTCAATTAAATTTAATACTTGCTTGATTTCATTTATATTTTTGCCTACTTTTCCTACTTTTTGCCTACTTTTTGCTTTGACTCGCTAAAAGCTCTGTGCCCCTATTTCTTGGAAAACTTTGAAAGGTCTAGTGTTCAAAGTACGTTAGAATGCATTATGATAAGCCTTTTCCAGCAGTAGTTAAATCTGTTGATAACAAGCCTAGATGATTTCTATAATAATGCATATACATATACTATAACACAAGATTAAAAGCGTGTGCCGCTAATATTTAATATTAATATTTATATAGGTCGATTTGAAAGTGAATCTATTATATAAAACGATTAAAACACGTGCTCGTCAATTTAAAAGAGATAGGGAAACTCGGAACTAAACCTCCACTTGAAGGTTGTGCTCCCGTTCTAAAAATTTTGCTCGACACTCAAGCCTAAGTAGCTGTTGAAATGAATTACAATTAATAAAGAGTTTTCTGATAAGGGCTGATTCTTATACTCTTCTATTGGCTGTATATTTACAGCCATTCAAAATATAGTTGCTATCAAATCATATCAGAAACCTAACCTCTTTATAATCACATTGTATTTTCTAATGTAATTGAAACGTCTATGGCATATATATATTAACTATTAGCTGCCTTATCAACCCTATCATTACTAATGTGGGTTTCACATAGCATTTAACTGTTATCTAAGTACAACTAATAAATAAATTATTATCAATTGATCTGAGGAGGGCGGGTATATGAAAGGATTTCAAATTCAAGAGGTAACAGGTATATAAAAGGATTACAAATTAAACCATACATTACCTCATATATAATTAGAAAGTGTGGAATCTATTAAATTTTATTGTGGTTAAGGTTAATTCTGATGCTGACATTTGATTTTATTATACTTTAAAATATATGAATTTCTTTAAACCCGTTTCAAGCCGGACTAAGCTATTGTTATGTGTAGCATTTGGCTTAAATATATTTTTATACGTTTTTGCTGTTGTCTCGAACTTTATACGTTAATATATACTAATAGCATCCAGCTGTCATTTTATAAAAACAGTTTATTGCGTGCTTCCGAACTGCAGTAAGTCATGTGACGCCCATAATTACATTCTCCATACATACGGATATGAATATTATTTTGCTTGCATTACATTAGCTCAATCAAACGGCTTCTTATCAACACAGTTCGAGCAACAGATAGCTGAAATTTCTCCATAATTTTATTGCCTTTTGAATAAGAACCAGAATCGTACAGCAATAGTCCCAAATTTACTCATATATGATAGCCATGTTTCAATATATTACAAACAAAATATATTTGAATGACGAACATTTAAAATAAGAACGCAAAACCAGATTTTTCAGTATACATATGTCATGAGCCATTGACATTTTAAAGCTTTCTCTGAAACTTCAACAGATGTAAAAATAAACTTAAAAGAATTTACCTGTGTTTGTTTTTGCCTTTATTAATTTAGTTGGTTAGGCTTAGCAACAAAAAATAAACATGAAAGTACATTTTTGAGCTTATGTAAGACGCAAAAAACAATTCAACGAAGTAACTTATAACTGAAAAAAAAAACTACTTTTCTTTGCTCTATTGATTCCATTTTTTAAGTAAGATAAAAATAAAAGCTAATTTTCTAGTAAATTGTAAAAACTGCAGTTTTAGTTTAAGTCGTAAAATATCGTAAATTGAAAAGCGTTCGCTGTTAGTACAAAGGCCTAAAAGCCATGATTCATACTTGTCATTGGCTTTAAGTTTTCCGCTGACAAATGTTGCTAAAAGAATCATACTTGCTTACTAATATATAAATAAAGCAAAGCAACAACAACGCAAACACGTGAATTTCTTCCAACGACATTAACATCCGAGTTAAGTTTTGTTTCACGTTGCATATTGTTTCATATTATACTTTAGCGATGCTAATTAATAAATAAATAACTGTTAAGTTCTGAAATTCTTATTCGAAACCCAAATAAACAATTTGAGCTATTTCCTATTTGTGCAGCTGTTGACATATTTTATCTCTATGGTTAATAGATCTTTTCTTTACATTCTCTATTTTAATTTCAATGTTAGCCGTTGGCAATGCGTGGGTGTTGCTGTCTATGTTTTTTATTTTATTTATTTTTTGCCTATGTGTCTATGCGTAAAAAATTCTTTTCATCTGTTTGCTATTCTTTTCCCATCGGTACAACAGTCTATGGAATCACATTTATTTATAATATATATCTCTATATATTTAGATTTTTGTGAACTTGATTTTGTGGATGATAACCAATGTTGCTAAAAATGTTCAGGTGCTGTTGACCTTAGCTCCATTGATTTAAAGTCAATCAAATCTGAACTTATTGTCAGGCATAGTGACTCAACATGGTTAATGGCAAATAACTGTAACTGTATCTGTATCTGAGCTGATGCAAGTGCACAAAATTGTTTACTAATTGCCTGTGAAAATGACCTGACGTCATTTGGATACTATTGAACTGCGACAGCCACGCCCAGTTGCCAGCCCCAGCACTCACTCACTCACACTCACCTGCCATTTGCATAGTGTGCACGTGAGTTGCTTTTAACGGATCGTCGTTTTCTGATTTCCCACCCGCTGATAATTTTCGCAATTTGTTATTTTTCACAAAACGCAAATTTATTATTATATTTATATAAAACAAAAGCCGCCGAGCTCATTAAAATGCATTTGAATTTTCTATATATGAGTTCCCTTTTTATAGGCGCATCATTAATTACAGTTATTTATCTAATTTACACTGCGTTATAATTATTATCTGTAGAGTTGTTTTCCATTTCATGCAAATCATAAGGCGCAATATATTGTTGACATTTCCATTTACCCAATTCGATCTGTGAAAGACGTTGGGTTCAGGTAGAACTGCACGTACATGGAACGCAGATTCTGTTCCATTCATTGCCAAGACCTGCTTATCAGTATACCTTACTTTGATAAAAAATCTTGATTAAAACATTACGAAAATTTATAAGCCTTATCAAGCGAAAACAGCAAAGCGAAATCAAAATCAAAACATTTTATAACATGTACACGAAAATCCAAAGTACGTGATTCTGTATCAGTTCAGGAAAGTTGGATTTTTTTTTCAATTTAAATACCATACAAAATTGCTGTTGTTTAAAGTGTTGGCTATACGTATATATTACATGTATATGTGTATCGCAAAGCTGGGGATTTTTTTGGTTTCGGAAACAACATTCTATCTAATTGCATACTGGAATTCCAGTCGGCAGATTCGATTAGTATTTGCGTATCTTATTTATCTGTTTTTGAAAGATGGGAAAAATGCGCAGTACATTTTTTTGTTAAGGGAAAAACCTAAGTTACAGAGAAAAGTCTTATTTAGTTTCAGATGTGATTTATCTTGATTTATAATATGTCGGATGATATTTATTTCTATGTCTTGTTAAATCATGTAGTTATGAATTAATTTGTCATTTCCATAAGATTCCCAACGGGCACGTTCCAATGTCTCGCCAAAATTTCAGCTGAGTTCAGCGATGTTTTTAACTTGTAATACGCTACCGCTTTAAATTATTAAGACTGCATGTAGCGCTCTATGGTTAATAATTGTTGTTGGTATCAGAAAATTTAGATTTGGCTATTTCATCTAATAGCATTACATGTTTTTAGAATTGTGTGAGCGGAAAAAATATTTTTTATTTTTTAGCCGTACAAATTGATAATACAAACAATTTATATTTAAAAGGATATTATCGATTTAAGATCATTTCTATTTGCTTTAGTTAATGTCACGTAAAGCTACTGTTAATTTTTAGTTGCTTGCACTGCTACTTTTTTTTAATCGGAATTCTCATTTATCTCTATTTGCAGTAACGGCACAATTGTCCAATCTATTGTTCGTAGTTAGGCATAGCTTGTCAAACTGTACACATGCCGGCGAAAACTTACCGAAAGAAGAAAACAAAAACAAACACGAGCTCCCGCTGATGGTCGTCAGCAGCTTCCAGCAGAAACTTTGAACTTGACTCGTCCTTCCTGGAGGCTGGGTATGTAGTCCAGCACGCGGTGAGAAGAAAGTGCACGTAATTTTATTAAAATATACGAAAAGACACACAGCACAGCGCAGACAAAATTACAGTTTGCTTTTTGTATTTTCTCTTATTTTTACAAAACAGTTCACTGTCGATTGAAGGGGTATACAAGCAAACAGACACACACACACGCAGAGCTACTATATAGTGGACATGGACATGGATAACGAAGTCTGTTCTGGCTGCTGGTCTTTCAGCGCGTTGCCCGTTTAGTAACCGCGCGCGACGAATTCGCTAAAACAACTGATATCGTTGATATGGCGGGCGTCCGTTGTTCGGTAAGTAGCTCAGCAGAATTTTACGGTGAGACGACAGCGCACAGTGTTACGAGCTATGCAAGTTGGCAGTCAAAAAGTATGAAGCTTATCTATAATAAGGTTTGAACGAACTGGAAATAATTAAAAACTAACAAAATACAAATCTGTGAAAAAGCTTTAACTTCATATAAATACAATATTAGAACATTTATTTTTAGGCTTTTCTGCTTTTATAAAATGCGAACCACTGCTCTCGACAGCGACGCACGCAAAGACAGAGCCGCGATGCTGCCTGCGTCAAAACGGAAAAATTGCGTTTATTTTTGTTAAACTTTATTTTTATTTAATCTCATTGCTGGGGTTTAACTAATCGAATAACAAAATGTAGATTGAAAAGAGCGCATGACGTCAAACACGGAATGAGAAGGAAATTAAAGCTTCTATATTTTCGTCATGGCCTTGCACAGGATGTGCGAATGTGAGGAAGCTTGAATGACTGAACATAACAAGAATTCGAGTGTGTATGTTGGTATGTGTGTGCAGGGATGCTGTGGCAAACGTTTTGCTTTTCAGCGTCCTTGGCAAAGGACGCTCTCAGATTTCGTTAAAGCTTACGCAAGAATCGTAAGCTTCGCACGTAATTGTAAAGCAGTTGCGAAATTTTGACGAGACAAGGATAAAAGGCATCATTTTAGGGATAAGTATATTATTATTGAGAGCATTTTTGTGTATAGACTCCTACGTTAAGGATTAATGGTTTATAATTGGCAATCAAAATGAAATTAATACTTATGAGCAGAAAATATTTTCAAATAAGGGCTCTATTTTACGTCAAAGCTTCTTATATCAGCTGTACGATCCAGTAATCCGATCTGAGAAACACTTGCATATTGCCTGTTAGGAATTATATATATCCCACTGCTTTTAGCATTGCAGATCCTCTTGCGTTAGCTTATCAAACCATTCCCAGGCATTTCAACAAGTTTTGTTACCAGGTAAATATAGCATAAAATTTATTGGTTCGTATTACATTAAAAGCAATTTTAGCAACATTTGTTTGGTGTCTTTACATAATGTGCATTATGTATTCAGTATATTTGTGTACATATTTAATTTGTTTACACATTACAATCTATTTGTTAAAATAATTGAAACGGTAGTTCTTTGTTGTTGTTGTAATAATTGTTGTCGTTAGTGTAGTTTAAATTAATTACAAGTTCCTACGTTTAGAAAACTGGTCTCATTTTTGTGATTACAACAATCACATTTTTGGTTAACATGTCATTGGCGCTCATTCCTTATTTCTACGCATACAATAGTCGTAACTTAGTTAAAGCCTTTATTGTTTTTGTTAACGCCTGTGATTTACTGCACCGTGGTTGCATTCGCATCCGTAGGCTCGTCGGAAAATCCACAGAATGTCCACTTTGACTGTTCAGACTTGAAAAGATTTGTATATTTTGTGAGTATATTTACTAGGTCATCGTTGCTCTTTAATTCAAGGGACTTGAGGAGCATTCCACGTAAATAGCTGGAAATGCTATCGATGTCCACGCCATGGGGATGCAGTACCAAATAGGCGGAAGTCAACGCTATAATCTTGGCTTCAAAAAGTCCCAGCGGCATCAACTCATTCTGCAAAAGAGAAAAGAAATTTCAATTCAATATGCATGAATACAATCAATGATATATATCTACGCAATCACATTAGGATCTACCTTTGCAGGGGCCAATGGTTCAACGGTTGTTTGCACTACAGTTTCCCCTTTATCAGACTTTAGACTTTCATCGGCTTTCGGCAATTGATTGGCTTCATCAGTTGTTTTTATGGGCTCAGAATTTGGATCCAGTTTCTCATCATCCTCAATCTCATGAATTTCAACAACGCCGCTTTGATGCTCGATAATGCGTACATCATCGTCCACTTTATCAATATCTATTATTTCTAATTCTATGGCATTTTCTTTCTTCGCAGCTGCTCTGAGATCATCCGCATTTCTACTGCACGAATCACCGCTGCTGTATTCGGGATTTGAAGCAACCGAAGCACTGGTGCTGCATGCTTCCCTGTCTTTTAGCTTATCAGCAGTCTCCTTTATTTTTGTCTTAAGTAGCAGTTGCTTCACACCTGCCTCCTTGAGATTCCTTTCCAGCTGCTCAATGGTTTTGCAGTCTTTTTGCTCGCGCAGCTTCGTTTGCAACAACTGTGTCTGCATGTTACGTATTGTTTCTTGTAACACCTTGATTTGCTTTTCGCGCTGCACACAGTCGCTGCGCTCCACTGACATCTCATTACGAATGGCCTCTAATTGACAACGTAGTGAGTCATTCTCATCCTAAAATAGAAATTAAATAATCAGTTATATAATTATGAATACAAATTGATTCAATCAAACTTACTTTTAGTCCATCGCTATCGTAGCGAGTACGTTTGCTGCGCCTCTCATAGTCGCGCTCGTCATCTGAGATTTCCATTTCATCATCGTCAATTTGGACCGTGCGCAGTTCCTGCATGGCATTTTAAAATGATTGAGATTATCATTAAATAGTTCATAAAATATAGTTGTAACATATTTTGTTGCATAACCAGTGTTTACGATGGTAATTTCTATAACCTAGGTATTATAATTTGTTTGTATATTGAAAATGCATCATACAATTCTCATTTGGCTCTTCGTTTCTGTTTCGGTCCGCTTACTTACCTCGCCACATTCAATAAGTTCTGTTAATTTTAATTGTTTTTATTATGTTTTTGTATACTTATTATATGCATATAACATGTTAAATGTTGCACAATGAGTTTTATCATAAGATGTTTAGGTTTTACTGTTTACCAACGCAAACGCACAGCCAATCAAACTCAGTAAGTGCCTTACAAACTTGAAAAATTTTAGCTATATATGAATTATTTGTGTTTGAAATTATTTGAAAATTGAATATATATTACACAAGTTCTTTGGCATTCGACTACAAGTTACTTTTAGATTTAATTAGAAATCGAAAGCTTATCGAAAAACATCATTATGCAAATGGTTAGTTAATTTATCATAGATAAAGAAAAAATATTGCTATCAATTGTGCCAAATGGAAATAAAATTCTCAAGTATGAAAAGCAGATGAGAAACCCTGAAAAAGGGAAACTCTTCCATAAAATCATAAAATTTATATTATTTAGTACAACATAATAAATAATAAAATTTTAAGTATATATATTTTGTGGAACAGTTTCCCTTGATTGCAATTTCAATTATTTACAAAAATAATATATGATTCTAAAAAATAATGATAAATATAAATAGATCAAATAAAGACAAAACAATAAAAATGACGTCAAATAAGAAAATGAGTTTTGATTAACAACATATTTTATAGCAAGTTATGAAAATAGAGAGGGAAAGCTAAAAATAATATTAATAAATTAAATTAAAAATTTGGACAGCCAATGGATCTAATTATTAAGATGTTAATTAAGCTGAAACCACATGAATGAAATATTTCAAGTTGGAAAGCAATATGATAATATGTACAGAAGCCAACATGCAGAACAGATACAGATACAGATACGAAAGGGTGATAACAAAGATACTAATTGACATTTTACGACTAGCAATACTGACAGAACAATACGAACAGGCACGAGTACCACATGTGTGTTTAAAACGATATCTTCATCAGCTGAACTTGCCGTAATACATTCTTTGAACAATTTTGTACGTACCGTCGCTAATTTCTTCCATTGGTCGATGTTTTTTCTTTGGGCTTTGGTGAAATGGTCCCAAACCTTCTTGTGACTAGCGGCATTGAACACTTTTTCAATCTGAGTGACTGAACAATAATGCAATAATATATAATAATATTAAGGGAGGACAGAGGGTAGATATTTCTTTTTTTTTTTTTGGGTTTTGTTTGGTTTAATTCTTCACCGTTTAACTAGTCTGTTGTTTCGAATAAAATCAATGGAAAATAATAAGTAGAATAAAACTACTTTAGAGTCCCTCGCATAACATAATATTTTATATAATTTATATATAGTACAGTCTAAAAATATTGTACAACAGCTTGTTACCTACATATGTTTATGTATATATTTAAATATATTGAATGACTTCAATTGCAGTTAGTTGTTAGTTTTTTTTTTTTTGCTACAGACAGCCAGAAAGGCGGTTGGTGTCTGGTCCGAGGGCTTTATCGTATATGTCTGTTTGGTTTACAAACCTTTGGCCTGGGCTTACACTTTACATATTCTATTCATACGTTAAGTCTTCAGACTTGGCGTACAGTCAGATACAGTAGAATGAGTTACTGCACAGTGGCTTGAAAAAACGATGTTGCGATCAAAAGCAATTACTATGGCAGTCGCTGCACTTACTAATAAATAAAACATATATTAAGTAATGACGAACTAAGGTTTAAAAGATTTGGTTTTTCTTAGGTATAAAAAAATCAAATATTGCAAAGCTGTTTAAAACTGTGGTATTAAGTTCGATTCTGTTTAAAGTCGTCAAATTAACGACAGAAACGGCTCATGTTCTGAATCGAGTTATAAATCATCTTAATTTGAACGCATCGCAATCGAGATTCGGCCACTGTGCAGCACTGATGTGACTGAACTTTTACCTGCAGCTGCTGCTTCTTCTTTTGCTCCTTCTCCTTGTTTTTGGTATTGTACTTTGAGAGCAAATTTTAGACAGTGAATTCTTGTATGTGGAATTGGTTTTATTTTCGCTTTTGAGATAACGATGACTAGATTGCTAGATAGTGTGGGTGTGTAAGCGTTTGTGTTCTGTTTTAAGTGTGTATTGTATTTGATAGATTGTTCATGATACAGACGCTAGACGCTAACCGGGGCGCAACAAAAACAGAAAAAAATGTAAAAGGAGCGCACCTAAAACCCATCTAAAACTACATACTAGACTTGCAAAATGGGTTACTTACATTGCGTTGACATGGTGCCCATTTGTTTGCGATAGCATTCACGCGCTTTACGCAGATCCTCCTCAAGCTGCTGCTTATCCGTATGCAGCCGCCGCACATGCGCATGTGTGCTTTGAATCATGGAGTAAAAGACGTTCGCATTGCGCTTGGTGCAGTCGCCACGTTCCAGCCAGGCGGTAATAGTTTGTATGGCCTTCACAAACGTTTCATTATTGCGCAGATGCTCCGCCACTGCGGTAGCCTCATGATCCGTATAATGTGGTATTGGTGGCGGCGATTGTGAACGCATGCGATCCAGCGACATGCGTTCTCGATGACGCTGCTCCCTCTGTAATTGACGCTGCTTACATTCGTAGTCGTATTGATCATCTCGCGCCTGAGCGTAGTCCACATGCAGACGCCCGAAATTTGGGGGCTCATTCTGGCTAGAGATGCGTAGTCGATAGCCTGACAAGTAAATGGCACGATCTATGGCTGCCTCATGTCGGTAGCGTATATGGCAAAAGTTCTTCTTAGACATGCGTAGTGTGGTGATTTCGCCACAAGACTCAAATATCTCTCGAATCACGTCTTCTGTAATGTTCTCTGGCAAGCCACCCACAAACACAGTACGACAGCCGGGCGGACGTTCGCGTATGGTAGGTGGCGGTGCATTTGGGTTGGGTGGAAACAATATGCAGTTCTTGGTCTTGATCACCTCTTTTAAGCCGGCAGCATTGCTTGTGCCATCTGTGGGACATATTACAAAATACATTAGATTACTAACGAAATAAAATATAATTTAATACTTGCCGGCCGCCATAGTACCATCCATTCCCGCTCCAGCCCCATCAGATGTCATTCCTCCAACTGTTGTTGCGGCTACATAGCCAGCTGCATAGTTATGCTGCATTTGTTGCATTGCCGCCATCATCGCAGAGTGATCGAGTAGCATTTGTGCATTAGGATTCGAGGCATTAGCTGATGAAGACGTTGTGCCGCTTGGCGTAGTCGCTGCTACAGCAGCTGCAGCGTTCTGTGCGGTAGGAAAGTACAAGTAGCCGGGTGATGTGTGCATCAGACCATTCAAATAGAGTTGCTGGGCTTCAGGCAGCGATAGAGCTGAGCCTGGCAATTTATCCACCGATTTTACAGTAGCCATGGCATCTGTGTTTTCTGCGTCGTTGTCATTTTCCAAATCCATAGGAGCACTGCCCTGTGCGTTGTGCTGCTTCAATTTACTGCTTTTTGTTTTGTTATTTGTTGGTGCGGTTGTTTGTGCCGCAGCGCCACTGTTGTTTGTTGCTGTGGGCGTGGCAACGCCAACCGTGCCCGTCGTAATGGCAGCAGCCAATTGATTAATAAAACTTGGATGATTTGGCAAGCTGACGCCATTTGGCATGCTCCCAAAAACTGGCACTATAACCGGCAGTAGAACACGACAATATGAAGAAAGAAAAAAATACAAATAAAAATCAGCTGTTTATCAGACACGAACTAAACAGCAAAGCAAACGACGCAATATGTAAGAACACAAAGCGTAACATGATAGGTGGTTCGGTATTTTTTTCTATTATGTGTTCTGATTTGTGGTCGTGTCTCTATTTTATACATAGCAGACGCTTCTGACCGTAGTTTTAACAAAAAACCATTCAAATTTAAGTAGTTATGTATAATTTTATAGTAAACTGCATACGAGAGCATTGACTTACACATATTATCAGCCAAATTTGCATAATTAAACGCCATTCGAAAATTGTTTCATATGAACTACACGATAAATACCATTTTCAGTATTAGAGTAACGATTTAGTTACGTTGTGTTATAGTTGGACACGATTTCTACGCAGTTTGCGTTGTAAGAGCATGCGTAGTGCGTTTATGATCATCTAAGACTATTTTAAGCAGTCGATTTGTGTTATGAAAATAGTTTAACTAAATTTTGACTCCGGCTGTGCCGTGTAGAGGTGTAAAAGTTTTCTTACATTGACATACAGGGCTGCTGTAAATAACTCCATAGCAAAAATGTGGTATTTTTTAGGCATTCCAATGCGGCATCGCTGCATATGTGGACACACTGTTCATGATTCATCAGCTGTCGTTAATTCGAGAAAGTTTAGGTTGAAAACAACAGGAAAACACAACGCAGTTTACAATAAACTTTTGAAATCTTCGAGTAAATTGTTAAAAAAACTATTCAACATGTCGATCAATACGGCACACGCAAATAATGGTGTGCTCATACATGCAGGAGAGTAGTAAGTATAATTTGAATTCCAAGCTTTTGTTGGGACAACCAGCGAACTCTGACGTCATATAAAAGTGCAATACACATATGCATTACTATTTTTATATTGTTCTGCTAATTTCAAACGTTACGTTCATGTTTCCAATCGAAATTGCAAAAAATAAGAAAAAAAGGAGATGATTTTGATAATTAATTCTAAAATTTATATGAGTGGGATAGGTAAGAAATATTCAATAATTTCGCGAAATTATTTGCCGGAAAACGGTGTTTCGACTTTGTCATGCAGTGGAAACCTCAACAGCTGTATACAATTAAAAACTTATTCTGTTATAAAAGAATACTCCCAGTTAATCCAAATTTTCTCCTCTTCTATAGCATTCTGCTGCACAGCGACAGCGTCTCAATGGAATTTTCTGGTCAGGATAATGACCTCTTTAGAGGCTCTAAGCAAGGGCGAGTTTATTTGACATCTCATAGAATGATTTTCAACAGCAAGAAACCAAGTGATGTAATGCAATCGTTTAGCGCACCTTTTGTAGCTCTTTCTGATGTAAGTGTTACACTGCTTTGATTTCGCAAATCAGTCACCCCATAATCTGGATCTTATTGCTTTTTAGGTTGAAATTGAACAGCCTGTTTTTGGAGCCAACTATATCAAGGGCAAGGTCCGTGCCCAGCCTAATGGCAATTATGTGGGCGAGGTTAAGTTCAAGCTGTACTTCAAGTCTGGCGGAGCCATAGAGTATGGTCAAGCCTTGTTGCGTGCTGCTAAGACCGCTCAAAGCAACTTTCATCGTGGTGGTCTTGCTGGCGATGATCCGCCACCATATGCACCTGCTGGTGCCTGGCATGAGGCTCCACCACCGGCTTACCAGCCACCACCAGGTTATTATGGCTGGTTGCCACAACATGATGCCTTCAGTGGACCGGCACCCAACACTGTTTTTATAAGTGACAATCCTCCGCCGTATCCGGGCATTAGTAAGTTTTGTGTTTCAGATTTCCGCCTTCCCATACTCGGCTTTTGTTCTTGTACATATGACGCGTTTCTACTTTAATTGGCCAACAGAATGCATATTTAGAGCACGCTTGCGCTTTTTCCATCACTAACGCATCCTTGCACAATCCATTTCTTTCTCTATCTTTAATAGCACCACCAAACAACCAACCAGCACCACATCCTCCGCAGCAGCAGGAGCAGCAAACTGATCCCACTTGGTACGGTTTTTCAGCACCGCCAGATCAGCAGCCTCAACAACAGCCTGGCTATGGACCTCAACCTGGTTGGGGTGGCGGCTATGCACAACCGCCGCCGTACGCAGCCTGTAGGCCAGACATACCGCCACAAGCACCTTATAGTGGACCCCCACCCGTAGTTCCCTACGGAGGCTTTAATCCAAATATACCTGGTGGCTTTATGCAACCAAGCTTTAACCCGGTTCAGCAACCCGGCGGCTATCCTGGCTCAGCTCCATCACATCAACCAAACGGTTACCCGGGCAGTGCTCCTCCACAACAGCCTGGAGGAAACACTTCTGCAGGAATGTCTGCTGCCAATGCAGGAGGAAGTAGTGCTGCGGCTAATTTTATGGGCTTCAGCTTGCCACCTGGAAGTGAGTATTATACATAGAATCCCATCATTCATTTATAGTGTTGTCTATACTAATTAATCACGCCTCACAGAATGAATTTGGACTCATGTCTGAATGAGAGCATGTCAATGTCAGCAAAACTTTATAAACTCAACATTGAATGGTTGGTCACATTTCCATTGCCTTTAAGTTAAATTTATCAAATATACTAAAAAGGAACATTAATATTTGAGTAGGAAATAAATACGAGCTGATTTTTATTTGCCACCCTTACGATAGATTCCTAGTTACTGATGTACACTTATCCCTTCATTCTAGTTTTTCGTAATTAATTTGCAGAAATCTAACAAGTTACTAAACTCAAACACACATTATCAATTTGGCATCTGAAATAATTTTATTTCCTTACCTATTCCACAGTGTAAACTGCAAATTCGTGCAAAACTACTTCACAGCAAAGCAAACAAGTAAGATTTTGTAATGCTTTAATTCGTATCGAACCTCATATAAATAACCAAATTTCAGTTGCTTAAATTTTCCAACAAAAGCCGAGCTTGTAATTCCGAAATTTAAGCTTGTTTTTAGTAACTTGTATAACGAATTATTCTTTCTTTTTTTGATTTTTCCATGCAAACTTTGCAGGAACAAGCAGCACGCAATATTATTATTATCCCAATTGTTACCAAGTTGCAAGACCATTCTGTTTTATACCAATACCAGTTATATATCCATAAAAAGGACTGTAAGACAATCCTCTTTTCGTATAAATTACATATGCTGTATGTCTTATTTACATAAGAATCGAATTATTAATTTCCTAATAATCTGCACAGATTCCAAAGAAGCCGAGGCCGCTGCTAGTGCTTATAATACACCCTATAATCAAGGCGGATCCCGCGGACCAGGCCCAAACGATATGCCGCCATCATATAATGTGAGTATGCCCTATATTTTTATACCCTGAACCCATTGAAAATGGGAAATCAGGGTATAAATGGTTTTGTGAAAATGTATGTTTATATTTAACAAAATTAAAACTTAATACGATTTCTTGGTTTTACAGAACTTGCCACCTAGCTACAGCGAAGCCTCCAAGAAGCAACAATAAAACAAGCTTGTCAAAATTTAAATGATGTATTTAACAAAACAGACCAAAACAAAACGGCTCATTCCGATTAGTTAAACGCAAAAAAAGTATCGTAGTTCTTAGTTCGCACCTTTTGATTGAGGTCTGTTTCGGCATGTAAAATAATACATATTTATGTTTGCATTGCTGACAATAATATTTCTTTGATTAAAGCAAAACGAATGCGGCAACACGATAACATATAATTGGCGTATTATATTTTTACACGCTTTAATGTTGCAATATGTATTGAAAAATAATTAAATTATCATGGACAAATTTAATATTTGGTCAATGTGAAGTCACAAGATTGCTGTTAAAATATTTGTTTTATTTTGTTTATTTCTGTTAATATAATTATTTACATTAAAATATCTGCATAAACGAAAACTATTATTGTTATATCAAAGTAATACAAATAAACATTTTTAATGGAATTAATATAAATATAATGTTTAATTCAACTGAATTGAAGTTGTTGGGCGTTGACCTCCTTCCCTGATGTGTTGTGTCTTCCTTGGCATCCGCTTTGTCAGAAAACTGAGGAATGTAAATGTATTTGTAGATATAAAAAGACTTATAAGGGGACAAAGGATTGGCTATGCATTAGCTTTATAAAACCCGTCTTAGCTCATTCTTTAACGTCCTCTTGCTGATGTCTTAGGTCGCAGAATCCGGCAACATTAACGATGACTTGCACGATAGCCAGCGACAAGTGCGGGATATCGTTTAAGTTGCAAACTTCTGCGCCATATGTTTAATAATAGCGTTTCACCGGTTCATAAGTTTACTTTTAGTCATTTTAATTTTATTATTAATAATATTTCACCTTAACTGATAAACAGAACAACGCGCTGTCGTTTTTGCCTTGAGTAGTAGAAAAGAGCCCATGCTGATTTCTGGGAAAAATATTTGTCCTTTTACTAATGAAAGCATCGATAAATACCGCGGGATTTTCTGTTCTTTTATGTTTTTAATAATTAAATCTGGCCTACCATCGTATTCCTATTTGTGGTTGTACTTTAAGGTCACAGAATCCGGCAACATTAACGATGACTTGCACAATAGACAGCGACAAGTGCGGGATATCGTTTAAGTTGCAAACTTCTGCGCCACATCTTTAAATACAGACTCTAAAAATCACTTTAAATTATCTTCAATTTGCTTCACATAAGCTGATTTATCAAACGGAACACCGCACCGCTGTCTTTGCTTTGAACAGTGGAAAAGAGCCCATGCTGAATGGTTGGGAAAAATATTTGTCTTTTTACTATTTAAAGCATCGACGTATACGGCGGGATGTTCTGTTTCTATATAATTCTAGCTATGCATTTTTTATTTGCAAGTCGCTTGCATTTATGCATGGGAGGTATATTCATGTCTAAGTATATAATGATATGTATCTGTCTATCAACCCTTTGAACAGGTAACTCTGTATGTATTTAATTTTCAGGTGGATACGGATATTCGAGGGATGATTGGATACATATACCACTATATACCACTTTCAAGCAGCCGTATAAGTTAAAATTTGATTGGGAAAAAAGTCTTAATAATAATTTGGTTGGTAAATGTTTAAAGTGTTGACAAAATTACGTTTTCTTACCAGAAACAGCCGCACATTGATTACCTGTTTTACCTTCTGCTTCGTATGGACCACCTCATCTATAAATCTGCGAATCAAAATAGGATAAATGGAAATTAGTATTGAATTTAGTTTTTTTTTTTTTAGAAATTTTATATTAGTTATGGCATTATAAATAAATTATTGAAATTAGTTCTCTGCCAAACTAAGAAGAAAATGCGCAAAATATATGTATGCATACTGCAATTTATTGAGCTGCTGTCAAAGTCCTTAACCATAAATGTCATTATTGAAATTAAATTGCAAATGGGAAAACCAAATTTGCTACCAGATAATAACTACGAAATTAAAATGCAGACAAGAAAATTTGTCATTGTTATACATACACACGTCTAAAAGCAGCTTTTTAGCAGAGCTCAAGAGCGATGTCGACCAGCCAGTCAGTCCAACGACCAAAGGATAAGTGACTGACTGCATGCCAGCGCTGCGTGGAAAATCAATCACCTGCCATTTACACAGAGGCTACTGCGCATGACGTGGTGGAACAAGGTGTGGTGAGAAGCCTGCTGTAACATTTTCTGGCAACGGATGAGCTGTTAGTTGTGCATGCCTAGTGTACACTTGCGGCATGTTTTCATAAAATGATAGTCCATAAGAAACAGACGTGGAGCCATCAACAATTGAAACAAGTGCATTTGACCACAGCAATAAAAACAAATAGTATTTACGTAAAGTCACCAATGTGAAGCAGCCTTGGTACAGATTTGTTTTTGCAGCATTTGCATTGTAATCGATTGGCACACTGAGTGCAACTTATTGGAGCAACAACTTGCGCCTGCTGTTTATCGATTTGCGTTGGTCAAAACAGCAGTCTGAAGAGACAACAAGCACCCTGTATTAGTGCGTATGTCGAACTCTCAGCGTTTGGTAATCCCTTCGCTGCAGGCGTGTCGAATCGAGCGCATAAATTATGCAAAAGCTCATTGCATTGCGATACATCTAAATTAAAAACTAAAAATAAAGAAGGAAGATCAAAACCACCGCAACAATAGTTGCTAAATAAAACCATAGGAAAAACAACAGCACAATGGACGTGGGCGCACAAGAAACCACATACGAACCACTCGAGGGGCGCAGCGGCCGTGGCTCGGGCTCTGGCATGAGGCATCCAGCGAGCATCGATAGTCCCGAGTATGATACACGCGCCCCCAAGGACCATCGGCATGCCGTCTATCTGGCACTGCTTGCAGCTGGCATAGGATTTGTTTTGCCATACAATAGGTGAGTGCAAAACCAATGTAGAAATGAAATGTAAGCAGGATGGGAATGAGGATGTGTGTGTGTGTGTGAATGTGAATATGAGTGTGTGATTGTGAATGGGCATGTGAATGTGTAGGCGTTGTGTGAATGGGATTTGCACGGGACAAAGATTGATTACGACCGATTATCATAGCCAGAGTTGACATCAACTTAATTTATGTAGTCGAATAGTAATTTATTAGGATTAATTTGCGCTCTTGAATGAGTCAGCATAAATGTTGTTGGTAATGTAATTGTTGTTAGTTAATAAGCTCACTTCATTTTGTTTATTTATTGTGTAAATATATTTATCTTTATTTAGTTTTTATATTTTTTAATAAATAATAATAATATTTATTACTATTTATTTATTTAATTAAACATATATTTGTATTAAAAAAAATTAAAATGCATAATTAGGTGTAAATAAATAAATATGTATATGTATAGGATAAAATATAATTTAATTACCACATCGAATAGCTTAAACCATATTTAATTTGAATCTATCTTTTGTTTAGTTTCATAATCGCTGCGGATTATTGGCAAGGTCGCTTTCCAGGCCGTCCTGTGGCGCTGGACATGTCCATGACGTACATCTTTGTGGCCTTCATCACGGTCTTGTTTAACAACATTGTGCTCTCATTGGCACCATTCCAGACGCGCGTGCTCTTTGGCTACATGGTGTCCTTTACGACATTGATCTTTGTGGCCGTCTGCGAGGTGGCCTGGCACATGTTCGCCACGAATACGGCGTATGTGGTGAACATGTCGGCTGTTGCCCTGACAGCCATTGGCTGCACTGTGCAGCAGTCCAGCTTCTATGGATTCGCCTCGATGCTGCCCAAGCAATACACACAGGCAGTGATGGCAGGTGAGAGCATTGCGGGATTTCTGGTGTCTTCCAATCGCGTGGTTACCAAATTGCTCATCAACAATGATCGCGTCTCGACGGTCATCTTCTTTCTGACATCCACGCTGTATATACTCTTCAGTTACCTGCTGCACTTGGCCACCATCAATTCGCCATTTGTGCGCTTCCACGTGGAGGCGTGCTCTAAGATCGTCTTGCGACCGGATGACGTAAGTCGAAAGAAAGAGAAATCTTCGTCTTATTCATGAATTCTCTTTGTAGCAAGAGATCGATGGCGCCACAACCAGCACTAAGTACGGCGTTCTCTCTATGGATGGCACTACGACTACCACATCCGCTGGGCCCCATCATTCCAGCGCGAATACAGCCAACACGCTGAGCTTCAGCAATCCCGTCTATGAGCTGTCTAATCCTACGGCTGGCGAGAGCATCATTGAGGGTTTGGGCCAGATGCCCGAACTGCCAGGTACACCGCATGAGCCGGCTACACCCACAACGGTCGCCTTCAAGGTGGAGCATGTGATAACGCCACGTCGCTGTCGTCCCAGCAAGCTGGGCGATATACGTGAGGGATTCGTAACACGCTGGCGTGTGGCCCAGGTCATCTATCCGTATATGGTGTGCATTGCGTTGGCCTACTGTGTCACGCTTTCGCTCTATCCCGGCATCGAGGTGGAGGTCAATTCGTGCTCCCTGCGCACCTGGATGCCTGTCCTATTGATGTTCTGCTTCAATACTTCGGACGTCATTGGCAAGATACTGGCAGCCAGTCCATATCCCTGGTCGCGTCGCCAGCTGATTCTGTTGTCCGGATTGCGCATTGTGCTGGTGCCGATGTTTCTGCTGTGCTGTGCACCGCGGCATCGTCCGATCATCTCTGGAGAGACGGCGCCCTTTCTCTTCACCATTGCGCTGGGCATTAGCAATGGCCTGGCAGGCAGCTTGCCCATGATGCTGGCGCCGGCTAAGGTGCCGGGCACCCTTAAGGAAGTCACCGGCAACATAATGACACTATCCTACAATATTGGACTCACAGCAGGCTCCATGATTGGCTACGTGTTCGAGAACATGTTGGGTCCCCAGCTGGAGAACCCGTGTCCCATGTATCCATACACGCCACCCACCGGCATGCTGGATCACTACCACGGCCATCTGCCCCCGCTGCTGCCCACTACCAGCTCGACGCTGGCAGCAAACACAACCCTTGCTCCATTCTTGCTCAACACCACCCTGGCCAGCATCAGCAGCACAGAGACAAGCTCCACCAGCACTGTGTCCGTGCCTGCCCTGGCCACAGTGATCACCACCACGGCTCTGGCCCTCTATAGCACTGTAGCAACCAGCAGCACGGAGTTGATCAATGCCACGGTCACCACGATGCTGTCGGCGGTCTCCTCGTCGGTTGGCGATATGAGTGGAGAGCTTGGAGGCAGCACAACAGATCCCCAAACGCCAGAGGCACTCCTGCAGGAGATCTAAGTTGTTTGTGCAGACTTAAAGTATCTAAGAGATACGTTTTAAATAACCCCTTGGATATCCGACGATCTGTAAATGATAACCGATAAGTCCATATATGTACATATGCATATATACTTATTTATACGAGTGTGCTCTGAGAGATATCCAAACTGATCGACAAGATGAAGCGGATAGAAAATCATTAGTTATTATAGTTGATATATTATGTCAGTTCGTAAACTTGTCAGGCTACCCTCGTATATATACAGTGAAATTGGGAACGAAAAAGAGTTAAATCTCACGTCGATAGCGAAACTCTCTCTCTCTTTTCGAATGCATGACAAATGCAAATAGATCAGATCGTAAGACATATAATAGAAAATCTATCACATTATCTCTGTACTCGTTTCAAATACTCGTATTGCTAATAGTATTTAAAAAACTTTAATAATTTTGTTAACATATACTCAAATTAAGAGCTCTAATATCCAAGTTAATTTCGAGTTAGGTAAGAAAGCACAGTTAGATAAGTGAATTCTATAAGTGTGTGTGCCTGTGTCTGTGTGCGTGTGCAACTCTATTCGTCTCTCTGCGTGTGTGTGTGTGTGTGTAAGTGTGCCTATGTATGTATATTAGGTTATTGATAAACATGGATAATGCGGAAATATGCATATTGCTGGTAAGAGAGCACGAATATTTTTATAAAGAAAGCTAAACATAATTGCTGTGAGGGCTATATGCATATAATACATATGAATAATATATATGTGTATATGTATATGAATTACTAACCAGTTATTGGCGACGCAGGGCTTTGGGTGTATTTTGATCTCGAAAAATTAACGTTTCGAATATAGTTTGCTAAAAATGCGTTGAATGATTAATGATTGAATAGTAAATGTTATTTGTTTTTCGAGTGCTAGTTAGCTTTAGTAATACTCCAAAACAAAAGAAAAGCACAAAAAGAAAGCAAAACAGTCGTACTTTGAAGCTAGCTATAGAGAATCCGTTCCAAAATAGTAACAATTTTCTATGTGTAACGTATGCAAATAGGCATACATATGTATTGTATATATATATATAAATGTATGCATATGGGTTAATATTGATGTGTATATAAGTGCATATATTACGGCCTTGATCTGATTTGATCTTCAGTTGCAATTTCATTAAATCTAAGTGAAGTTCTCAAAAATGTTTTAGCCAAATTTTTAGCAACAATATTTTGACTATAATAAAGTGCGTTTAACTGTAAGAATTATAATGCATATATATGTTAACGAGAAATTTAATAAAATTTCCGACATAGAATTAAATTAAAAATAATGAAGAACCAAAAAAAATTTATATACATAGATTTTTATTTGAATAATTTCATAACATTTTTTATTGTTGTTCAAAAAATATTTTAAAATTGTTTATATTCTTTAAATTATAAATAAAAATGTTGAAATGAAGTTTACGATTCATATTGTTTATGGAAGGTTAACGAAAAATTGTTGACATTTACGGAAATAATTACTAGTGAGAATTTTATAAAACATAATATTCGTTTTATTATAAGTTTCTATAAATTCCAACAGAGCTATTCGACTAACTATAAAATATTGCCGCCATCTTTTGTGCAATTCAAATGTTTTTGTTGCCACTTTGTCGCCATCTTTTAAGAATTTTATTTCGAAATATTGCCATAAGTCCTGTGGCTATAATTATAAGACACATAATGGTATATTTGGTTTATATACCCCTCCTGGGAAATTTGTTGCGAATGAACTCAACATCCCTTCTTATGTTGAGGGGTGCGAATTAAGGACTTTTTGTTCTTATACTTATACTTTTGCGCAAATGCGGAAAGGGAAATATACAATTATTATAAGTGCTGCCCGCGAAATTTAAATATGCTTCGTCAATTGGAATTTCAAGGTATTTAAACGAGATTTTCTATATTTCCCTAAGCTAGCGCTCAAAAACTATAATGCAAGGACAAAAATAATAATTTATGTGTAAAAATAAGAAAAAATATAATATAATAATCATTTATGCTGTTGTATTTTCTTCGTGTACATGAGGCTCATATTTTTTCATTGAAATGTAAAATATTTACGTGTAATTGGAGTTTTGATTTTATTCTAATTGTATTTTAGATTCGCGCCGGGGCAGGTGTCTGAATAAATTTGCTGTTTGTCTGGGCTCGAATGAATACAAATGAAATAAATTAGGCAGCATCCAGCACGGGTCCAAGTCGAAGCGGATGCGTAAAGAACCGCGTCGACTTATGCTACATTCAAATTGAAGTGCTATTTAGGTAATTTGATATTTTGTGCACACGAACCGGGTATGCTGAGTTTGTGTGAATGTGTGTAGCAGCTGAGAGGGAATTCAAGAGAATTTTGATTCTGGAATAAACAATTTTTAAGTTTATAGCTGCAGCAATGGGTATCTGACCTTGAGTTTACTTATATTTGATATATTCGCTGGCTTCGTCCAAATTAAAATCAATGAGTTTTCATTTGCTTTTTCCAATTCGTTTTACCTTATGGCAATTAAACTTATTTTGAACGGGAAACAAAACTGGACATTTGCATTCGAGGGCTTTTATAATATTTTTATTTTTAGGGTGGACCAGGCAGCAGTCGCTAAGCCTTATCTACACACCAGCAGGCTGGGGCAAATAACTTACCCACTAACAAGGCGCCAGCCTCGAGCAGTGGGTGGGCGTTGCACGTGAAGTTGAAACTTTTATCGATTGGTAAAGTTCGCACATTGCCTACATTTGGGCGCCTTTGACGTCGATGGGTAGCCCCATCAAAAAGGTGTTCCACTTATTGGCTGTCGGTGTCATTGCCCTCGAACGAGCCACAACTTTGGAGCTGCTGCAGTGCGCCATGTGAGTTGATAGGTATTTGAATTTGTAGTAAATCTGATATATCTCTAATGATGTAAATTTATTATATTTATGCATATGTCAGATGGGCGAAATCCGATTCTGAGGCAATGACGAAGACGCCCCTCAATTTCTGGCTTCGCTGTCTTCGCTGTCTTCGCTGCTGGTCATTTGTAGGTCAGACCAGAGCGTTGGATTCATCGTTTTTAAAGAAGCTGTATCTGGAGTGAGAGTGGGAGTGGGAATGGGAATGGGAATGGGAGTGGCAGATGCAGCTGCAGCTGCATTTCCATCAGCATCCACGTCCTTAGCTGCATTAGCATCAGTTCCTACAACTGTAACTGCACCAGCATCAGCATCCGATTCATCATCTGTATCTGTAGAAGATTCAACATCTGTACTTGTTTCGGATTCATCACCTTCCTCTGCATTTGCATCCTTAACTGCATCAGCAACAGCACCCACAGCTGCACCATCAGTATTTGCATGTAATTCATCACCTGCATCCGCAACTGATTCATCAGCAGCATCTGCTTCATCATCTGCATTTCCATCTGCATCTGAATCTGAATCTGTATCTTCATCCATGCTGCCATAGGTGTTCCTAAAAACTTGAATTTCCGAGCTATCCTCGTCCATGGGTTCAACCTCCTCAGCACTCTCATCGGATGACTCCTCCTCCTCCTCCCCATACTCCTCCTCCTCCTCGTCTTCTGTCATTTGATTGTAAAATTTTGCTTCTTTCCTTTTTCTCTGCTTTCGAGTTGTTTGAACTTTGCGTCCGGTCGATAGCTTCTCTTTGAGCTTGTTGGCGGTGACTTCGAACACGTCGATCAGACCCTTGGCACGGTTTCCCTTATCGTTGGTGTAAGACTTGATGCACTGCTCCACGCTGCTCTCAGCTCTCTTGAGCGCAACGAGCACCTCGGTTATATCGCGTTTGTCCAACTTGGCATTCGAGTCGTCCGCGGACGCCGACTTATTGCGATCGAGCTCGTTAGACCACTGGCAGTTCTCCACGTCCTGATGTGTGTCCTGACCACAGGTTCTGTGAAAGAGCTCGTGGAACGTCCTAATGTGGTTGTCGAAGCCCTTGAAGATGCCCGTCACTTCAAAGCGGAACTCCTCGATAGTCTTGAAGTAGAATCTGTCCACTTTCAGCGACAGGCAATCGAACTTGGCTCTAAAGTATTTGCTGATGCTCGGGTCATCCTCCTTGGAGATAGCTATATGCAGCTTGGCCAGATGCTCCTGGCAGTAACGCTGTATGATTTCAGATGCCTTCTCGTAGCCATGCTGTCGGCCTGAGGAGCGCGGGTCCTTGGTGCTGGGCTTCTCCTCGCCCTTGGGCATCTTATTGAGCACGCGATGAAAGAACTTCTCCAGCTTCTGACAGTTGCGGTATACCACATCCCCAGGACGATTGAATGTGAAGCAGTTGCTAATGACCAATTGAAAGTCACTGATCAGATCGTCCACACGGTGATAATAGCGATTCTGCACCCGCTTGATAATCGTGCCCACGTCCATCGGCCGCTTTATGACGGTGTAGTAGTTGGGCACCTGCAGTATCGCTGTGTCTACGGGCTCCATAAAGTCCATGGCGAACTTCTTAGTGACCAGCTCGTCGAGCAGATACTTCCGCAAATAGTGTATTTTATTGGTGTACATACCAGCTTCGCCGGGCTCCGGCATCACCTCCGGCTGCACTCGAGTAGGCATCTTAACTTTAAGCCCCGATGGAATATACGCCTCCTGCAGAAGAAAAGCAGATTGGGACACAATTTATATTTCTATTTGATTAGCTTACCATATCAAGTAAATGGAAATTCAATACTATTTGAGAGCGAGATCTTGCTGCTTGAAGTGAACTTGAGCTTCTGAAAAATTATGAAAGCTATGAAAGTCAAGGAGTGCTAGACGATTCGAGTTGTTTCTTGGCCAGGACTATCGATAAGAGTGCGATGCGACACTAGACGTGACTATGTCAGACAGTTCTTGGTGTAAATACACACAATATATGCTATAGGAAGCAGATCTTAATAAGTAATCAAAATACTATATAAATAATGTACAGACAGTAATGGAATGAAGTGAAAAAAGGTTTGATTTTCATAGTTGCATCGATAGTTTCATTAGCGATATTTACTGTATATTTAGTAGCGATATTTGCAGATTTTCAGTGTTGTTAGCAAAACCGATTCAAGCTTGACATTCGAATTGACAGTTTACTGAACAACAACAAAACGACAGAAATGTATACATTTTTGTTTTTATCACATTTACTTAATTATCAGAACTCGGGTACATTTGGAATTACGAAAAAGAAAAGAGGGCTAGAGGCTTGGAGCGCCATGTGCACGGTCCTTGAGTCGCATTGAGTCCTAAGTAGTGTCAGCCACACGGAGAGGAAAGGGAGGAGGAGCGCTTTTGAAAACGAAATTCAAGTCCTTGACTGGGTACAGCTATGCCGCTTCTCGAGAATATTTGTTTGTCTAACTGGTTAGTCTTACGGCTAGAGGACTCCTACAGGATATCCACTTACATGTTACTCTACGCAGTGTTTCAGCTGGACGCCAATTTTGCTGAATCTGGATTTGTGTATTGGTAGCGGCTCCGATCTATTATTATAGTCAACGAAATTATAGGAATTGCAATCGAATACGGTGATACGATTGACATAGAAGCATAGATGCAAATTAGCTGTAAACTGAGCAAGAATCATTTCGATGGCACTCACACGGTGTTTGATCAGTTTTGCTAAGCTTATTATATTTTTCATGAAATAAACTATTTACTAACTTCTCCTTTGATTCTTAGTTTTAATCGCAGCGCAATTAGTGGGCTAATCTAAACATTGAAGCGAGCTCAGGCGTTGCATTGCTTAATAATATACTTCGGGGCGCAGTTGAGCATCGACAACAACAATTACAACGATTAGAGCGGTTAAGTCTGGGCTTCGGCGGGCTGTTGTGTTGCTGTGCAATTACATGACAGCAGCGATAGCAGAAATTGCAAAAGCAGCAACAACAACAACAAGAACATTACGAATTACGATAATAATTTCCATTTCTAATTTCCTCACCATGCCAAAGGACTTTGCAGTTGCCAACTACCAGGAGGACCTGCTGCTGCTGCTGCTGCTACCTCCTCCGCCTTCTTGGCCATGTTTCCGGTAGCAACAGCAACAAGCAATAACCCCAATAGTACAAACAACAACAACAACAACATCAACGGCAGCAGCAAAAGTAGAAGGACGCGCCAGACGTTGGCATAATTCCAGAACTACAGAAATCTAACAAAATGCAAATGCAATCATTGATTTTTCAGCGAACGAAATATGCATCGCATGTATTTGTTTGTACAGAACATTGGCCCAATTGTTCCTATTAAAGGAACTATAACAAGGCCCACCAGAAAAAAAAGAACATTAATGTAGGGTATTTTTGTAAAGGCAAAAATAATATAAGAATGAAATGATAATTCCAAATGATGAGAAAATTATATTTAAGCTACATATTAATATATATATATATATATATATATATATATATATATATATATATATATATATATATTTTATTTTTTTTTTTTTTTTATTATGTACATATATATATATATATATATATATGTATATATATATATATATATACATATATATAATAAAATAATTTTGCTTACCTCACTTATCAGTTCAATTAATATTGAAAATCCTTAGGCACTTTCACTTACACTCTGCTTCTTCCATTTGCCTTCGTCTCGTCATCGCCCCATCCGCACTACACAATTTGACAAGTCCAACTAAAATCAAATTGCGATATGCTGCTTTATTTATACTCCTTTGGCTCTAGTTAGGCGATCATGCATGCATGATCTCGATGTACAACATCACACTCTATAGCAGCACACCGCTCTCACAGACTCAACTAACATCTAATTGCTGGGTGTTCCTCTTGCGCTCACATGTGTATGCAAATGCCGGATCTTCAGCTTAAATTTCTGACCAACACAAACGCACATACACAAACAACAGAAGAGAATAGTGGCGCTGCACTGCTCTTTAAAGGCTTAACTAAAATGTATTCGTAGTGGGCAGCTTTATTTATACTGCTGTCTCTTCTCCTTTACGTAGTTTCCTGATCTGCATATTACACTCTCCGCTCCGTTACTCAGCTTAAGCTGAAAGTGTAGTTCAAATTGCTGTCGTTGGCTCTTCTACTTTACTCTTTACTCATTCACTCAACAGCAAGTGGCTCTCATGCAAAAACATGACAAGCACATACACACATACGCGCACGCATATATGTACATACATATGTATGCGATGCGCTGGCTATCGCTGCTAAATGTTAATGGGGTGTTCTGTTTAGGCTGCCCGAGCGTTAATAATAGATGTGTTATTGAAGATTGCAAAACATTGTACATATGTATGTACACAGTAACGTCTATAATTTATTTATTTATTTATTTATTTTTTTTTTTTCAGACAATCTTAGCTGGTTTAAATCGTTTCAATGGCCTTATCTTGATAATTGTTAGGGTATCTGATGGCTTATACGCTTTTTTATGCTACTGCTTTAGTTCAATCTCAACTTTCGCTTGACAATTTCAGCTTTGTGTGTGTGTGTGCACCCGAAATGAGGTGTGCGCTGTGCTCCAATACCGTTTGAAGTTGGCTTTGTGATGAAGTTAAGCGGGCGCTGACAGAGCTGACTGAACTGAAGGGTAACAAAATTCTTTTTATGCTGCCTCTTGTGGCTGCACATCATTTCAGCACGCCCACACGCCTACATTGCTACTACTACTGCTGGCAGTGCTGCTGCTGCTGTTGCTTCTGCTATTGTTGTTGTTGTTGTTTTTGTAATTTGATAATGCATTTGATTAAGGAAATGAAATTTTTATTAAGGCTGTTTGCTTATTCGCTCGCTAGCAGCTCGCGTCGCTTTTATGTTTACCCAGCAAGGGTATGGGTCTGCGTGTGAGTGTGTGTGTTTGCGTGTGGTTGTGTGGGGGTGTATGGGTGTATTGCCATTTTGTTGCCTGTTCCGTTTTGTTTGCGATATTCCACACTTTTCTCATGTCCCACCTGCCGAGCTACCGCAAAGCTCTACATTTTTGTTTTCGCATAATTTCTTTGAGTGCGGTTGGATCTCTGCGATTTTACGATGCGGCCGCCTCAGTCCTGACGCCGCCTCATCCGCCACACCCCCTTTAAAGGTGGGCTAAGCCTGGATTCCCCGAATGGGAATGGAGTTTGGTTAGCGGGCAACCGTCAGAGCTGTGTACGTAACTGTTTCTTGATTTTACACCGTTTTACTATTGTGTTCGTTTTCATACAATACTATTCGCGAAGCGCCACGCGCCCCACGCTTCCAGCATTGGCAGGCAACTGCTGTTTTCACAAGACCTGTGCTTTTTTTATGTTTTGTTTATTTTTTATTTTTATTTTTTTATCAAATTTGCATTCGCTTCAGGTAAATAAATAATTTAATTTTTTCACACAGTCCGCAAATGCAAATTGAGCTTTGCTCTACTATTGGGGAGAAATATCATAGGATAATATGTATGCATTTTAATCGGGATTTACGTAAGCTCCTCATTTAATTAAGCGTTAAGCGAAACCCAAACGGAAAACATATACACATACATACATATACCTACATACATATACATGTATGTATGTACGTTCACATACGCTTTACAGGGCTGCTTAAGCGTTTACACGTGCTGCATCGCATTACAAATTTAAATTGCGATCCTTAATTTAATCAGAGCTTATTTGCTCCCTCATGCAATTCATCTCTCGTTTCGCCTTGCTCATTTCGTATTGTTTGGCAAGTTGTCAACACGCCTACGGAATAACGGAGTTTGTTTTCAACACCAAGCGAGAAACATCGGAGAGAACAAAAACAAACTACGGCAAACCCTAACCCTTCGTGCACTAACTAAGTGCGCTCATTCAACTCCAAAAACAAACTTTTGCTATTGTTATTGCATTTTGTTTTCATTTTGCTCTCCCGTAAGGGTTGTCGGTCATTGACTTTCTCTCAACTTCTGCTTGACATTTAACGAGCAAAACAAGGAACACAAAAAAAAAAAAACTGAAAAACTGTAATAACAGCGGCGAATGTAATTTTAACATGTTAAGTGTTAGAATGAAGCCTACTTTGAGCACTAGAACCGCTACCCACTCTCTCGCTCCATCCGCTCTTCCACCTCTCTAGCTCTCTCGCGCTATCCCACTCCAGCCTAGTCACTCCAGCTCATAGCAGCGGCTGCTTTTGCTATCCTGCTGCTATTCACGTTGCTGTTATTCCCTTTGTTGTTGTTGTTGTTGTTGTTGTAAGTGTGTTCGGTGTTGGCATTGTTTTTGTTGCCTTAGCGTTGCTGTTGTGCCAGCCCCAGACATTGTCCCCCGACAACAAAAGTCGTGTTGATGTTGTTCTTGCGAAGACCGAGATCCACTGCCAAGTCCCGTCACCCGTTGCGGTTGGATGATGACTTAAAGCATCCGCCAAAAAAATTTAAATTGTAACATCAATCTGTTAAAGCAATTTCATGCTGATGTAACGGAATCCTTTCAATAGCTACGATGAAGAAAATAAGAGGCCGAGAGAGAGAGTGAGAGAGAGAGAGAGAGAGAGAGGCAGAGGGAGCTAATAGAGCTGTTACACTGTTACCCTAAGATGCAAAAGTATGGAATGAAAGATGTAGCTAGAATTAAGTTACTTACACTTCAATGAGACAGTATAACATTTGGTACCTCAAACTTGTTGCATCGCTGTCGTACCACGTGCGCCACAGCTGGGATGCCGACAATAACAAATACCGCATACGACAATAAATTCGTATAATTACGTAGTTAGTAGAACACACCAAATAATTTCCCTTTTTCTAAACGGGGAACATTTCTTCAACATCAAACTTTGACGAACCTGTGTTACCCCTTCGCAGGTCCTGTTCGAATCGAGCCTGTTGGCTGCTGCTCCTGCAACACACTTAACATTATGTTACTCTCACAGAAATGTTATCCGCGCTCTCTCTCTCTAGCTCTCTCTGAACTGTTGACTATGCTCTCTCAAACATGTATGTTGTTTTTTAGTCTCTCTCAAACATGTCCTATGCAAACGCTCACGCACAAATGTTTGTATGTCAAATTTCCTTGCTGAAATCCTGAAGTTTTTCGGCTTTTCAAGCGACAGCAATTTCGCCGACGGTGAAACATGAAAAATTGAAAAGTTGAAAAATCTAACAGCAAGGACCTTCGGGACGTTCACAAATTTGCTTTGCGTGCGCTGCGGACCTACCACAAATTTACTCATTTCGCTTAGACAATGGGCCAAAATTATAAACGCGCTCGCTGCTTGTTAAAATTACGCGATGTGCTTAAGTGTGCGTGTGTGAGAGACAGGCAAAGTGTTTGTGTGTGGGTGTGTGTGTGATTGTTGGGCTTCGCAATCAAAGCCGGATTAAAATTGTCTGATTTTGCTTGAGAGCGGGAGCAGGCGTGAATGTATAAGTGTGTGTGTGCGAGCGTATCTCTATGCGTGCGTGTGTGTGTGCTGTTGGGATCATTGTTTTGTGGTTGGCTCTAGCCTGGACAACGGAAACAGGAAGTGGCGCTGTATGCAGCGGATATTGCAAATTATTAACCTTTTGCTACAATTTTGTTTGCGATAGCAGCTGCAAATGCTGCAGCCCTAGCTGTGTGCCGGATGTGTGCCGCAGCCCTCGTAAAGCTTTCTACGTTTCTGTTGCTTTGCCGTGGCCGAGCTGAACGAAATCCTCTGCGGTTGCCAGCACCTGCGCCACCGGCGCCACCTGCACCACCTGTACCACTTGGCTGGCTGGGCAGCTGAATGCTGAATGCTGATGCTGCCGGCAGCCAAAACGATTTATAAACGATTCGCCCAACTTCACTGCAGTGTGACCTTTGGGCTTTGCGGCTATTCCCTGTACTCATTGCCAGCAAACCCGCAAAACTTTTGTGGCCAAGTGTTAAGTGAATTTTTTGTTGTCCCCGTTGTTGTTGCTGCTGCTGTAGACCTTGTTAGTATTGACGTTGCTGTTGCTGTTGCTGCTGCTGCTGCTGCTGTTGTTGTTGTCGTCAGCTTTTTAAGGTCAAATATTTGCTAATGAGTTTTGTTCGCCATTTTCATTCGACAGCATCAAATTTTGTAGCCCTTTTCAAAAGCGAAGCACACACACACCCACACCCACACACATTGAAATCCACATATACATATGTATATGTGTGGTATATATGCATATTTATAATATATACATATATTTATGCACATACATTATGTAGTTATGTAAATGGAGGAGATTGGGACAATTTGAAAAGTTTCTGTTGGTATAATGTAAATTTGATGCCCTTTTGCAGTCTGGGCTGAGTCAACCTACGAACATTGTTTGCTTGAAAATACAATGGAAACATGATAAGATATAAACCACTTTTAAATGGAATACAAAAAAGGTTAAATTTAGTAAATAAACAGGTTCATATATATTGTTCACAGATAGTATAAGTCAGATCTAGTTGGAATTGCTCGACTAGCAGATACTACTTCTTCTTCTACATAAATAACTAATAGCTCCCTCACACACACATACGCAGACATTCGCACCTTATGCAAGCACTGCCTTGGGCATTGAGGTGTTTGCCATGGCAAATTGAATAAATATTGTTCGTAATGATAGCCAAATGTGTTTATTTGGTATAGCCCAAAAATATTCACCTATAATATTTGGATCTATAATATTTGTATTTTATTATTATTGCTATTATTATTATACATTTGCACAAAAGCAGAAAACTCCCATTTTCATAATTCAACTACAAGTTAACATACATATATGTACGTAGTATAAAAACACATGTAACATGTATGTATAAGTAGAAAAACAAATAAATTTCGTTCTACTTTAAAATAAAATATTATTTCCTGCTCACTCATCAGTCAGACAATGTCAATTGTTACATAATACATGTATCTGTGCCTGATAAGTACTCCTCTTACATAGTCATCAGATTGCTAGATTTATGAGGATTAATAAACCCTCAAATAACTGTTTATTTTTAGTTGACTTAAAAGGTCTTTTGCGCTGTTGATATGGTTACAGTTTAATTAAATACGAAATCAAATGCAAATGTGTGTGTGTGTGTGTGTGTGTGTGTGTGTGATTAAAAGGCATTATTTTATTTTACTTTATTTAAATTATGCAAATTTGTTACAACGAGCCGTCAAAACAAGTAAACCTAATTGGCCAACAATGTACGGGCCATAAAAAGAGCCCGAATGAGTAATAAAAATAAAAATTAAATTGAAATAATATTCAGGCTCGGGCAAATGTAAAACAAAAAGTGATTTAAATTAATTACCCGGCGCATACTATTAAGTGTGTGTAAATTAAATCTCTGTCTCTATATGCATTTATTATTTCAATATTTATTTAATGAGATATTGGTGAATACATATATACATTAACATGTGTGTATTTATGTAGTTTTTACTGTTGAAACGTTCGCGGAAATTGATAGCCGCAAGCTGCGGGTCAAGCCACTCCACACAGTGGAACCACAAACAGACCAAAAGACGAAAGCCAAATGGTATACTCCAACACACACACACATACATACGTACAACACCCACGGCCATGCCAAAGCATGAATTGTAGAATGTGGGCTTGTGGCAATGTGGCGGACTTCGCAGCGTATGGACAATGCAAATTGAATTCCAATGACGAGATATCATTGATGCGTGGCTGAAATTTGCAATTCGTGTTTTGTCGCTCAAGCGGAAACAATCACAAAGCAACAACAAAAAAAAACTTACATCGAACATACGCACACACACACACACACACAGACGCATAGACGAGCTGACTGGACAACTACAATTACATGGCGCTCGCGTTCTCTCTCCCTCTTTCGCTCACTCAGCCTCTCTCGTTCGCTTGTTGAGCTGGTCAATAAAATAAAACTCATCAGCGAATATATATATAGCTGGGATAATCGTTAGCAAACAACATTACACGGTATTCTCGGGACTTAGGACTGCTGACTATTGCATTGTGACTGAAAGCCTAAAGGGAAATTACATTATCATTTTTCGCAGATTTCTGATGAATTAACTGATGACAACTTTATTTGTATTATTAGATATTATACTCCACTCGATTTTATCAGGGCATGTTTTTATTCTACTCTGATCCCATTTAAAATGGTAATTCAGAGTATGCCAGGCAGAGTGAGGCATACATACATTGAGTGCTTGCAATATGCCACTTCTTAGTATTTAATTTTTATATGACAACGTCGATCTCACAACCTGCTGGAGCTAGAGTTTCTACACCTTCGTCTTTCTATAGCAGGCGTAATGAGTCGACGAAAGACTTTCATGTAATTTGTCAAATTAAAGAGAAACTGCAGCAGCACACTGTTCTATGCAAGGTGAATGCTTACGCATATACTATATAGGTATATGTACATACATACTGTTCGTAGTGCTAAAAGGTGCCACAGTGTCCTACTAGCTGCAGACTGCAGTTACAAGTACTCCAACTGCTTTTAGAAGTGGTTTGCATGCTGGATATTCAAACGGACTTGTCGCACTCCCATCTGCAGCTGCTTTGCCTGCATTCCTGCCATGGACACCTGCTGGCTGGCCAAGCACAAAGGGAGAGCTGCAAATATCGAACTCTCTTGTAGTCAATCATTTTCAATAGTCTCTGGCATCAAGAATGATTCCCTTAGCCCCTATTCCATGCATGCGTGTTGCCCACACAGCAGACATTGGATTGGGTGCGAAATGACCAGCACTGTGGAGCTCGTGAGGACTCGTGTCACCGACTGCATATATCGTGTGAGGGGGTGTGGGGGTCCACAATATCTGCACTGTTTTATTCGAGCGGACCACAGAGCTGCGCCACGATGCAAATCAACTGCGAATAGCCGCAGGCAGTGCGCTCGCTCTTTTAGCGACGAGTTAAATGTGTTAAGTCTAGTGCCGCTGGCCACATTTCTGGCCGCAATATGAACGATCTCCATTCACAGCAAACGCCAGCTGAATTAAGTGGCGGAACTGCTTCAGCAAGCCAATGTCACAAAGCACGCGTTCAGTTTCCTAAAAGCGAAACAGTTCCTGACACGGCGCCACATTTCATTCAGCCAGCCAGCAGCGCACCTGAGTGTGGCGCTCCACTGGCCATAGGTGAATCGTAGAGCACGAAATGCGTGGCTCCCAGTGAGCGTCTATACGGGCACCTAGGGTGTCATGGTGCTCTCAAAGAGTAGCCTGTTCCACTTCTGCTCATTGATAATCAAAATCAAAGTCGCAGCTTGGCCCTCATAGGTGACAACAGCTTTGTCCGTCTGTGGACGCACATTATCTACCCCAACTTCTGCGCTGCCTGCAGGCGAAGGATCTCACAAGAGATTATCTGTATGCGTGCCGTGCTGCAGATTTGGCCACGGCCGCAGGGCAGTTGCCACTTCAGTTGAAAGATGTAAATGAGCTGCCGAAGGAGTCTGCAGGTCTTGAAGTTTTCATTGAAGAGCTGGCAAATATGTAAAGCTGTGTGGCATAAAATTTACTAAATTACAACAAAATTCTGATAAACTTTGTCATTAAAATTGATAATATTAATTTTAGTTATTATTCTCTTGAATTTATAGAATATATTTGTTACACAGTACTTTAATTATTAATATAATCCAACACTAATGAATCCTAATAGAATTTTGTGTGATATAAACAATTAACAAATAAGTAAAATTTAATTTTACAATAATAATTACAATTAAAATTGGTGCATGCCATTATTATTATTTTGTATTTTCATAATTATTTTGAAATTATAATTATAATTTATATCTATGCCGTTATCATCATCATAATTTTTTATTTTTTTCATTTATAAAATATTTTTAAAGATTTCATTAGTTAAAAAATCATTAATTGACATGTATGCCATTATTTTTACTTTTTATTTTAATTAATTTTTAAAATATATTTTTGAAATTATAATTAAAATGTCATTATTAATAGTTTTCATTCCTATAAATTTCTATAATATTTCTATAATATTATCATTATTTAAATATTTGATATATTCGAGCATTTAATAAGCATAATCGAATAATATGTCAATTTTGAATGAACCATTTATTTGATTAGGTCAGCTGTGAAATTTTCAGATTTATTTGCTATGCTTGTTTGGAATTTTTGTTGTCTCATACAGAATTATATTGCGAGCTTTATGGCTGAGTGCGGCTTGTAACCCGAATTGGTAAAGGCTTTTGATGCTCAATGGTGCAAAACATTTTGTGCTTTCTTGGAAATCAAATTCCATGCTCAGTGGAAATAATATGTATAGATGTCGAATTCATATATCACATACAATAAAAATATAATAATATTGCAATACATACACAGCATATTTAGCATGTGTGTGTGTGTGTGTGTGTGTATATCTGTGTCTGGGGCAAACGCTTGCCCCTGTTTTGTGAATGGCTTACACATACTTATTGCCTGGGCTTTTGTTTTATTGTTTTTATTCCATTCGCATTTGTGTGTGTGTGTGTGTTGTGTTGTGTTGTGTTTCAGCAGGATTTATCGCACTTGGACTGCGGGCGCTTTGTTTGCGCCGCTGCTCAGAGCTGACATGAAAATCCAAGCGACGCCAACGTCTAAAAATTGCAGTCACATTCATCCAGCAACAACTGTGAGAGGGGCCTGGGACAGGGCAGGGCAGGAGTGGGCAGAAGTGGGCACGGCTCGGCTTGGATACTGATGATAGCTGAAAACGCTGGCATTGTGGTTCCTAATGCTGGCCAACACCCAGCTTTGTGACCGTCTGCAAATGTTTGGCGCCAGCTTGTAAGTCCTTTTAATACGCCATTCTTTTCGGCCCCGGGTCTGCTCCATTATAAGCCCTTCGAGCGTGGATTGCGGCTCTTCAGCTCCGTAACTTCGTGTGGCGGAGGTGTTCGTTTTAATTGCATTTTTGTTGTGTCGGAAAATTGCATGTCATTTGTCACGAGGCGTCGCAACGCCCATTTGCATTTGCCTAAGCCATATTAATGAGCGGTTGCTGAGTGGTGAGTGCTGAGTGGTGGGTACTGAGTGGTGTTGGTGGCACAAATGCCGCTTCACAGCATCATTGCGAGCATCTGTCTGTCTGACTCCAAGCGAGCATCGTGCGGCGGCAGGGGAAGTGATTAGTGGAACTAAATATGAATTCCGAATATCAAATTATTTCTATTTGTGTTTTCCGACAATGACGTCAATTGAGCCAAAGCTGGTTATGTATTCAAGCGCGGTAATGAAACTATTTGACTGTTTGTATACGTCTATTAGGCAAATAACTGCAATGCATAGAATTGAAATTGCCTTTGTTCTCTCGTCTCGATTTGTTTGATTTCGTTGCTGCTCTTCAGATTTACATAAGTTTTAAAGCAGCCACGTTGTGGGCGCAAGGCATTTTAAGTTTCGTTTAACTTTCTGTCATTCATCAGGCGACAAGGGGCCGACGACAGTCGCAGCACAGCATTTTAATTTGCCATGCTAAGCGGCAGGACACGGGAAGGGCAGGGGCAGGGGCAGGGGCAGGCGCAGGAGCCGGGGCACAGGGCATTGTTGGCCCCAGCTGCCGAGGGTAAAAGCAACAATCAGTGACAGGCCCACGACTACGGCTACGGCTACGAGCACGACCACGAGTACGGCCACAGCTATAGCTACAAGTATAGAACAGGAGCAGGAGCAGGAGCAGGAGCAGGAGCAGGAACAGGAGGAGCTCGGCCAGGAGCAGAGCACGGTTAACGCAGCATTGAGTGGCAGCTCTTTGGTCTTCGGGCTTCAGTCTTGCTGCCACAAATCGCACACAATGCGTTCTGCCACAAAAGGCTTGCGACGGGGCCGGCAGCTGAAAGCCGCTCTTCACAGGCCAATTAATCAGTTTGTGTAAGTGGGCGGCACTTCAAAGCGAAACCAGAAAAAAAAAAACGGGTAAGAGAGATGAAGAAAAATCAAACTGGTATAGCTAGAAATTTGTTTTAGTTTTTTTTTTTCTAGTTGGCAACTTCTTTTCTTTTTTTTTTTGTTGTTGTTATATTTCCCCCGAATGCGGGCCCATTTATAAAGCTTCGATTTTTATGGCGCTTCCGTTGCTTAAGTTCACATAGTTTATTGCGGTCATTTTTTGGCCGCATAGTTTTATGCTACCAGTAAAAATTTATAAACTTATTTGCGGCTATAAATATGGCCACGATATTGGCCTAATTGTGTGTAATACATGCACCGCCTCTCCAGCAACCTCTGCTGGGAATGGGCGTGTGTGTGATTTTTTTTATACCACATAATGTTGGACGATTTGTGAAAGACATAAAATGTCTTGTGGTGCAATTTGTTTCGAGTTTACTTGCTCTGCATTTCGAATCATGTTGGAGGCGTGGCTGGCTGAGCTGTCTGCGAAGTGTAATATAGGATAAGCGTAAAGTAATGTACTTTATTGGCTTCTGAATAGATCAAATACGGAGCCAATTATGATGGCAAACTTAAATTTTTGTTTGGGAAAAATCAATAAATCTGTATTGTTTCGAAGCATACACTCGTTAAGGATTATTTACTTGAGAGTTTAAGCCTATATTTGCTTACCGGACTTGCGTATCGCCAGCAGCATATCCAAGAACTTGGCAACCTGTTTGAGTCATTCACTTCTAGCCAAAGTTGTAGACCAACAATGACAACTAATAAATGAATATTGACAGGCGGCCGGCGGCCGGCAGCGAGCTGGTGGGTCAGGTGGATAGCCAGTCATTCGCCATGCCCACCAGGCGCTCAGCCTATCGACATCGGAGCTTGGCTAATCGCACAGTTATCGACTTAATGGTTTTTCTTTTGAAAAGGAAGAAAAAAAAAGCAGCAGAAGAAAAAGAAGCAAAACAGAAACAGAGGGAATGAAAAAAGTTTTTTTTTTTTATTGAAAGGCATTTGGACATGCACGATATACGCAGTCAAACATACAGACCCATATACCCACACACACACTCGCACACACACATGACACTTGACAGGCCAAGGCAAACACTTTGCCGCTACTGACCTCCAATGGGCCGGGATCAGTCCCAGTCCAGCTTAGGCCCAGCCCGACTCAAGCGTTGTGCCTTTGAACTGCAAGTCAAGTCAAATGAAAAGCGCACCAATGGAAACTCAAATAAAAATGGCGAATGTTCTTGCTTTTCGGTGGGCATGAGTTCTGCTTTATTATTTTATTTTCTCTTTTGGGTGGGGCGCTGGGCGGAACTGGGCCGTATGTGTCGCTTTGGGGGCGTGTGTAGACTATAAATAAAAGGTTGCCCTATTGATTTTATAGCATGCAGCAGCAGCTACAGCAGGAAAAGGGAAACTCGTGAGTGTTTATCATCAGTTTGTTTGCCTTTTACTCCCCATTTCCCACCATTGTCCTTTGCCTTTCGCTGTCCACTTGTCCAGCCTAGAAATCTTATCTGTGCCGCCTTGAACCCCGGGCTAATGGAGAGAAATTGCGTTTTAATGAGCCGACAGCTTTGTCATAATGCCGTATATTCGACTCTTTCTTTTATTTTCCTTCTTTGCTATGCATTGGGTAACTTTTTCGCTATGATTTTTAAAGATTAATGTCAATTATTAGCAATTATTTTGAATTCACGACTTTGTGCTACTTTAATTTGATTTATTGGAAAATAATTGCGCATATTAGACACATATTGGCAAATTGACGAACTGACAACGGGCCGACTGGCATTACACAATATGATAGAAAATTGCCCGTGGATTGACATAAAGAAAACGAACCTAATGACGAGACCCATTCAGAAGGACCCCAAGCGGCGAATAATAATTTGTTTTATGCAGACACAACAACTCCATATTTATTATTTGAAAAATTGAATTAACATGTTGCGCAGTCTCTCTTTAAATTCAGTGTGATGAATACAGATGGAAAGGACTGAAAGGACTTGCGAAGGGAAGATATTTTGCTTGGAATTCCCATATATTTCTGGCATCGCTTCGATATGTAGCGCATTCTCTGGTGTAGTTCGCATCCAGTAAATCCATATTTGCCAGCTCGCCTCGCTCTGCAAATTCCTGCCTAGTCTGCCTGGGGCGCGGCGCGCGTTTCGCATCATACTCGTAAATATGCGTGCATATGCATGCAGAATACCAAGGAGACAACAAAAAAACAACAGCAACAAGAAATGCGGCCAACATGCTGCACCGAGAGTAACAGCAAGGCACGGCTCCCGTCCCCATACCCGTACCAGTCGCAGTCCCTGGCCTACGGTAGACGGTGTACTGTATATGGGCAATGGCTGCAGTTCGTTTGCTTTACGACTTCATTTGTGCGCCTAGCAATTCCATTTTGCCTTTTTTCCAGCCGCTTTTGCACGACAAATGCAGCATTTGCCTTCCCAGTTGTGCCGCACTTCAATTTGTTAAACTTTTCTTGCCACTCTTGAGCGATTTATGGAAGCAGCTGGCGCAAAAAATGTCTATCAATTGATAAAACAGAGTCCTGCTGCCTGCCTCCTGCTGCCTGCCTCCTGCTGCCTACTGCCTACTGTCTGCTGCCTCTTTCCGTGCAAATTGATTTGGTTTTCATTCCACTCTACTTTCTACTGTATTCTACAGTTATTTTATTCAGCTCCCTTTTTTCTCAGAAATCGCCAAGGTCAATATTTGTTTTATTTAGGATTTCAATTGCCAACCAATTTGGACTCTGCCTCGCCTGCCTCTTCTGTCAATCACAAATCCTGCAATAATCGTCCTTTGATTTCCTTCCATACTCTAGTGTGTGTATCTTGGCTCGACATAGTTAGAAAAACGTAATTCATTACATAGATTTCATTACGCGGATCAACTGCCAAGCACTTGAGATGCTCGGCTCTATTAAGTTAGCACAGATGCTGCTTTACAAATGCTTGGATCAAAGATGGGCGCAGTGTTCAGCCAAAGTTGAAAGTTCATTAGTAAACCATAAAGTAGACTATAAATTCATGCATATAGAGCATATGTGCAGCACACATAGACAGCCATAGGCACACGCACAGTGAATGGCTCATTACCAACACCCACGCAGCTGGCAGCGAACCTGCTCAGAAACAACAAGAAGAATAACAACAACAACAACAGAAACAGCAGCAACAACAACAACAACAACAACAGCAGCTGAGACTAAGGATGTGGCCGCATGGGCGTTCGAAGCAGCCAGTTCAAGTGGTTTTTCCTATGAGACTTTGGAGTGTCTATACTTGTGTGAGTGTAGATGTGTTCGTGTGTTCGTGTGTGTGGGTGTGGGCGTGTGTAGCATATCTTTAGGCGCCATCCAACCGCATATCTACATTTAAATTATGCAAGTTGTTGTCTAGGCCGCGCCATCTATTCCTCACATTCTGCGAGCCTGTTTAGTCGACTGTTGTCTGTCTGTCTGTTTGTCTCTCTGTCTGTCTGTTTGTTTGCACTGCCGCTAACGTCTTTGACCCAGAAGCACACATTTCGGCGCTTTTATCCTCTGCTTACATATACATATGTGTCCCTTTCCCCCTCTCTCTATCGCGCACTCTATGTGTGTAGTGCATAGCAAACTTTTTGGGCCAGGTCTCATGGTCTGTGTATTTGCACACGTTTTTCAGCCTGCAGCAATTTGGATATATGTATACACGCATACATACATACATACATACATTCACTCGCATACCTATGTATGTATGTATATTCTATGCTTTTTATTTGTGCCTGCTGCTGTTTATTTGTTTAAATTTAACGCATCTCTGCCCTCTCCGCATCAGCGTTCGTAACATGTTTGTTATTCGGTTTTTTGTGTTGCGCTGCTTCTATTTCTATTTCTAATTCCATCTAATTCTTTTTTGGGCCGTGCATACAGCTGGATATATTTTTGTTGTTGCCATCCCTACAAATTATCCTCCGAAATTTATACAAAAAATGTAGGTTTAGGCACTTTCTGTATAAAATTTCTTTATTATTTTGTTTGCTCATTGATCAATGGGTAAATCTGTGCAGAAATAATTAGGGAAAATGAAATCAATGCTTAGACTTGATTAACTTAACATTTGTTTTAGATCTCGCTCAACTTTTAATTAGGATGAACTTTGTTGCAAATTTCGCGTTCTGCTTTAGTTTTTAAAGTCATTACATGAATATCTAGTCACCATAAATTTTTAGATATCGTGACTTGTGATTGCTTTTATTTAATTTTTCCTTTAGAATTTGCTTTAGTCTCGGTTCATTTGTTTTCATCATCCACGAAATCATTTAGCACAGCCATCGTTTGGTGTTCACGTTGCTGAAATTTTCTTTTTATTTATATTTCGTTTATTTCGCGCTACGTTTTCAATTTTCATTCTCAGTTTTGCTCTCTCCCGTCAGCAACGAATGCTCTGGCCAAGTTATTCCAATTTATTTTTGTATTTTTTTTCTGTTCTTTTGCGTTGCTTTTTTTTAATTTTTTTTTTTTATTATTTTTTTTATTTTTTATTTATTTCTGGGACGGACGTTGTCTAACCGGTGGGCTACGTTGCGTGAAATCGCATCAGTTGTACAAACTTTAGGCGCGTTATTTAATTTGCCATTGAGGCAGTGCGCTCCATTTATTCAGCCCACGTCCATGTTGAGGTCCTTGTGCGTATCCAGCTGGACTGAGCGTGAGTGGTGAAAAGGTCTGTTCGGCAGTTGGCTATTGTCAGTGGTTGAACTTTTTTGCATGCCAAACAATTGTGCAGCTTATATTTAGGCATGATCAAATTTAATTACAGCAAGCGCTACGTAACGAAATGCTCAAAGAAAAATTACTTGGAAAATTAGCAACGTGGAGCAGGGCAAAATCAATGTGACCTTGGCTAACTCAAGTCAATCAGTGGACTCTGTGCGGCTCAGAGGCAGCTCGAGTCATTGAACATGACCCAGTTCGATACTTGCTAAATAATTGATCAGTTGTGCGAGCGGAACAGCAATTCAGGCCAGAGTAATTTAGCTGCCCTCTCCGAGCTCCGAGCTCTGACCTCTGCCCTATCTATTTGCTAATAGTGTTTGTTCTTTAAGCAGCAGCTTAAATTCCTTAAAGTATTTTTGGCCCGCCTCTAATTGGCTGGCTCGTGGCAGAAGCCAGGTAATAATGTAATTTGACGCCAATCTCAATTTGCACAGCGAAATATTTGTAGATTAGCGTTTGCTGTTGGCATTTGAATGAATTAGAGGAGTATAACGCAAACGATTTAATTCGGTTTGCGTGAATCGCGGACGAATCTTTGAAGTTATTGGAATGGAATTTGAATATGAAATGTGGACTTCAACATTTAATTAATATATAAAACTTATGAAGTTTTGCACTACAACTAAGGTCATTAGAGCTCGGGCCTTGAACATTTATTAGTTGAATTATGCAACTAAAGTACGTAAAACTTTTTCCACCCGGTCCGCACTTGGGCAATCCCCACATAATTTAGTTTAATAATTTGACTTTATATATAGTACATATGAGTTTATTAAAGTTGTTTATACAAACAACCCACAGCAGCTTCAAGTTTAATGATATTTAAATTTTGCTTGCCAAAAAAACTTTTCACATTTGGCGAGAGCAAACTGTGCGCCAAGGCAAATTGCTTGTTTAGTTATTAAGTTAGCTGTATGCCATATACTATGTATGTATGTATGTATGTATGGATTTACATTTACTCTTATTCGAGGTCCGAGAGTGCTGAGGACTTAAAGCGGATCATAAGTGTCGTAAATGTGGCTCAAATATTTAACGAGCGTTTCTGGTTGCCTTATTAGGGCAATTCTTTTGCTTGCGCTTGCTCTGCCTCGTTCATTGCTCATACGCCGCGTGGGCGTGGGCGTTGGGTCCCGCCAATAAAGGGCAGACGGCTGTAACAGTCTGATTCATAATTACATACTTATTCCCATTTAATGGGCACATCTCAGTTAGTGCTTTTGCGGTCGTATTGCGAACGCATTTCACATCGGCCTTTACACATTTGCTGTACTTTGGCCTGCACTTTGTAGAGTGCTCTACTTATCTCTCGGCTGCGGTCGGAGCGTGTCAATTGAATTGCTTTGCATTGAAAGTTCTTCAAAGCTATATTGAATTCATAGAACTTAAACCAGCTTATAGTATTTGATTGATTGTTCAATCAAAATAGTTTTATTACTATGCTGAAATAAAAAATCTTTTTATTGCTGAGGCAAAACTTTTCGAAACAAAGTTAACTATTTTAAGTTCAGCAAACGTATTAATAAAGCCATATATATATTTTACCTTCAATAAACTCAACAGAAATTTTTGAAGTTGCTTTTATATACTCTCTATTTTTATTCGCCGAGTGTCAGTTGTTAATGATTGGCCAAAATCACGTGCGGGAATGGGCGAAAACTTATTTCGATATACATGAATTACTTATGCTTTAACATGTTTAGCTAGAAGTTTTGCGCCGCAATAAAGTAGTCGGAACCACTCAAAGTTCAGGCTCGTAAATTAAGCGAATGTTGGCAAATTGTTATCGCAGCATTTGACACATGTGAAACTAACCGAATCTCGTACATAATTAATGCCTTAGCCGGGAAATTGGCTAGAGTTCAAGGTTGCCTGATATGGCAATAAACCGAACTGAACTTAATATGGCTTATACGTGCGCCGAGCGGAACCTGAAGAGGGCAAATTTGGTCCACAGTCCGAAATGAGTGGTAGAGTTTTGCATATGTTGATTCAAATTCAAAAGCGTGTACAATTTCAGTGTGGGAGCAAAATATGATGATGGACAAGAAAAATAAAGAAAAAAAAAAAAACAAAAATAAAAAAAGGAAAAATAAAAGCAAAGGAAAGGAAAGCCCTTTATTCGCTAACGCGAACGCACACGCACACGCAGACGTGCGCACACACAATGACAGTGGCAAACGAGAAGCAAGAAACAACTTTTTGTATAGCATACTTTTTAGCGAAATTATTTACATACAAATGTTGATGATGTTGATGAAAGTGGAAAGACGACAACGGAGCGGCGACGGCAACAGAGGCAATGGCAACTTGCAAGCAACGGAAAGAAAACTCAGGGACGAGCAGACAAGCAGACTAACAGACGCGTCCAAACAAGGACGTCGTCACGCCGTCGGGCTTGCGAAGGATCCACACGCGGGGCACTTGAAACTATTGCGAGGGCGTCTAAAATGCCTTTGCTGCTAGTTTTCTGTTGCAAATACTTTTTCGGCATCGTTCTCTTGCCGCAAGGGGCGTGGCACAGCTTGAGTCAGTGCCTTTCTGTCTCTAACTGTCTGTCCGTCCGTCTGTCGGCCCGTCAGCTGTGCTTTGCGTGTGTGCATTGAACAAATTTTTGAGCGAGCAAATTTTCACTTGTTACCATTTGATTAAGTGAAGTGTGTGTGCCAGTCCCATCCTGCACAAACTATATTTTTTCAAGCAATTCAAGTAGAATTACTAGAGACACGCATTTTCGCTAACATCTTATAATCTTGGCTATAATAAAACTGTAATTTCTGACATTATAGTAGACTGTCACCTTAGCTTTGACACCTCATTTAAAAAAAAAAAAAAACAAAAAGAAAAAAAATTCAGTTTGTTTTGTATTGCATTTCGGTTCAGTAGAAATAAATCAAATTAAAATTAGTTCAGCATGTCCACCACTATCTGCGCCCTGACGCAGAGCCTTCTGCATCAACGGATTTGCATGTCCACCACACGCTGCTCGTCGATGAGCAAGTTTCAGCCATTCACTCGGGTCGAGCGTCTGAGGCCCACGGAGGAGAGCAACCTGGAGATGGCCTTTGATCTGGACTCCGATCCCAAGAAGGTCAACCTAGCCGGGGAGGTCTATCGCAACAGTGACGGCAAACTTCACATTCACAATGCGGTGCGCAGGGCTGAAATCGGTGTTGCCTGTGACGACTCGTACACCCATGAGCCTTACCCACCGCTCGGCAATCCGGATTTTATTCGAGCTGCCAACGAGCTGGTCCTGAATAAAGCGGCGCCAGCAATGCTGCAAAATCGTGTAAGCAAATAATATCAAATAATTGGCATAGCTTGTACATTTTAAAGCATTTCTCCGAGAGGATACACTGTGAGGCGTACGAGTTGTTGGTTTAGAAAGCTCAGTTTTAGGTGAAAATGTGTCAACATAGCTTAAAGGCATTGCACTCAAAAGGGAAGTGGGAAGGCAAGAGAGACAGAAAAAGAAGCACTGATAAATCAGAATAGTAAGAGGTAAAAAAGTAGACATGGAACGGCTCGGGGGCTATATCAGTTGGTAGATAGACAGACAGAGCTTTCACAGACCTGTTGGAAATTACCAAATGGAGCATCAGTGTTAATCCTCCTCATTATGTTGCTTTTCAACACAGGTGCTTGGCATCCAGACACGTTCGAGCATTGATGCATTGTGCCTGGCCGCACAGTTTCTGCGTGAGAAGATGAGGTGCACCGTTTGCATGTTGGCCCGTCCCAGCTGTGACCTGTGGGTGAACATATTCAAGAGTGCTGGCTTCAACTGCCAGAGCTACCAGTACTACAGCGAGGAGAAGGGCGAGCTGAATATCTATGGGCTGGTCGCAGACCTCATGACTGCACCGGAGGGTGCCGTTGTGGTGCTGGATGTGTGTGCACATAATCCCACTGGCCTGGATCCCACCGTCGATGAGTGGAAGCTGATTGCCCACATTATTAGGTGCAAGAAACTGTTGCCGCTCTTCCACTTGGATTCACACGGACTCGTCAGCGGCGATACTGTGCAGGACTCATGGCCAGTGCGTTACTTTGTCGACAGTGGCTTTGATTTGCTGTGCGCTCAGTCGTTTGTCAAGAATTTCGGTCTCTACAGTAAGTGTGAAAGGGGGCACGGTACGGGTCCAATGCACTCACTAAGTTGAATCATTTGCATGCAGATGAGACTCTGGGTCACTTAATGGTCGTGCTTAACAATTCCATTCAGCTGGATGTGGTGCGGGGACAGTTTGAGGACATGATGCAGCGAAGCAAGGAGAAGTGCTTCTCGGCATTCGCAAGCCGTATTGTCGCCAAGATACTCAATAATGCTTCATTGCGGCGTGATTGGTAAAACGAAAATGATTCACATGTTTTCAAACTAGCCGATCACATGTCTTCCTTAACCAGGTCTGTCTCTCTCCAAGATGTGCATCAGCGAATGCAGCAAATGCGCTTGGCCTTAAGCAATAAATTGACAGTCCTGAAGACACCTGGCAAGTGGGATCACATCAAGAAGCAAACTGGCCCGCATCTCTATACAAATCTGAAGCCAAATCACCTGAGAAGGCTGCGCACTAAACATGTCTATGTGCCCGAAAACGGACGCATTAACCTTGGGGCATTATGTGCGGCAAATGTCGATGTGGTGGCCGGTGCCATACACGATGTGATGCTAGCAACGGAATCGGAGACAGACAAGATTTTCATACTGCCAGCGGCTGGAACGGACTTGCTGTGCCAAAAGCCTGCCAAGATTGAAATTGTGCAGGCGATCCACAATGGAGTATAAAGATTAATTTATTATTACATTCCAATTAGGCTGAAACACAAAGAATCATCTGACATGCTAACATGCTAAGGGCAAACGCAGAGAAGTGGGACAAACAATAAATTTAACGATTTTCAGTATAAAAGAGAAAGTTTCGTTCTCCTTGGCAGAATGATGAGAAATGCACTTTGTAATTCTCATCATATGTCGCACATGTCGTCGCACAGCACTTATAAACGTCACATTAGAGTCACTTTCTACTGCAAGGGACATTATGTTATGTGTGTGTGTATGTGCAAGGTATGGAAAGGGAAAAGGGGACAGGCGACAGGGCTTTTGGCAACAGCTCGTTAAACTAGAGTTTAAAGGTTTTGACATTAAGTGTACTTGCATTTGTGTGTATGCGACGCGCGTATCCTGCTCTATGAACTTATGTAGAGTCCTACATTTATGAGCTCATATACATACGTGTAGAGACATTAACATGTACGGAGACACTTACCCAGAAAAGTTTTCTTTTCAAAATTCAAAACTATTTGAACTCACGAAGTCGCTAAGAGCGTAACTAAACTAAAATTGTTTAGATTTTTATAAATAAACTACAAGTAAGTGCATATCGTGTCTTGTATTTTCATATTTAGTTTCGAGCTATAAATGCACCATAAAATATTCATTTGGCATGGAATGAATATGTGCGCAACAGATTTAGTTTACTACATACGTTGCGTGCCATGGGCAGTTGGGTCACAGAATTCAGAATGCTACCCATATCATATGTACATAAGTAGTTAAGGGCTTGACGTACAACTGTTGCGCCCCAAATTTATTTGGCCGGAATCGAACCCTTTTGTGGGTGCTCGCATTGCCCGATGGCATATTTAACCGCATGGCCCATAAATCTCCAACTGAACCAGTTTCAGGCAGTCGAAAATAGAACGGAATACATTTTGTATACGGATTCGCGCATTTGCTATTATTTTCTGGCAAACGTCCCTTGAGATCTCTGGGGGATTCGCTGCTCCTAAACAGCAGTTGCTGGCATGCAATTTGTCAGCCCTGCGAGCAGCAGTCATTGCCAGGGTTAACCCACTGCCAGCGGTGGCCGTGGCAGTGCCTTAAAGCGCTCTAATGAATGCCATTGACGAACTCAACTGCCCTTTACAAATCCACATCGATTGGCGCAAAAACATTTTCCCCAAATTCCTTTTCAACGCTTTTCAATTCAATTCAATCGCTTTGATAGTATCAAAACCAATAAAATTGGTGTGGGTCAAGTCTTATATATATATGTAGGTATGTATGTATGTACATATAGTATGTACATGTTCAAGTTGTTGTATGTTTGACACAAATGTGTTTTTGCTTTTTGCTTTTTTTTTCCAAGTGCGTGTGGTTTTTTCATTGATTGAACATGTTAAGACGCCTCGAAGACATCAAATTTACACTTGAAGTGTCTCAAGCGACAACTGACCCAGTTTGGAACAGAGAACATGGGCGTACACCTACTCCATGTCCTCTTAACTTTTGCACTCAATTCACGAAGTGTGAAATGAATTTAATTCCTACGATTTGTCAATAGTAATTGAAAATTGAACTTTACCCATTTGAGCGAATTCCTTTTCCTTTAAGAACGCATTTTTGGTGAATTTTCAATTTCAAATTTAATTAATTTTTTAATATAATATTCAATAATTTATTAAATTTAATTCATTACATTAATATAAGGTTAAGTCCACATATTTGCAAAGTATTCACAAATAAGACGCATTAAATTGAATTAAAATGTATTATCAATAAAATGGAAGATATCAGAAATACGTGAATTTTCATGACAGTCCCTGGCGTATTTCTTGAAATTTTTATGCAGCTCCATTCACCTTTTGCCCCACGTTCCGTGTCTGGCGTCTGCTGTCTTTTATATTTCTGCACACAGTTTTGGTAATCGTTTTACCGCATTTTTGTGGTTTCACATGCATTGCTCGGCGCCTGCAGCCCCCAGCCCGCAGCCAGAATCCACAACGATCCGACCGCAGCGACATGCCAATTGTGGCAAATGTTGCGGATTTCTGCAGACAAGGCAATGCAGGGGAAACAAGCTTGAAAACATGTCTGAAAGCACTGCACAAATTGCCATACACAAAGTGTAGCAGCAAACTAAGGGGCTCTGCAAAATGCAGCACCTAAAATGACTATTAAGTCGGCTACGAAATGAGCAGCGCATTCACAGCTTTAGAAATAACATTCTACATGAATACCTATTCAGCAAGCACACTGGGAGGGCCTTAAGAATATGTTTATCCATTTAGAATATGCTATTATTGTTCCGTGACACGTTTCAGCCTTTAGCGAGACCTTCCTTTAGCTCTAGCACGGGTTCATCTTCATTGAGTTACTCGCGCTTTATGATTCTTTTGACTTTTCACGCCTCGCTTGATTACCCTCTATTTTTTTATGCTCACATTTTATTTTTGTGCTTTTATTTTCTATATGTATATAAATTTATGTCTTATTTTCCTTGACACCTAATTTGTCAATTGACGCTCCTTTTATTCGAGTAGTTACTGCTGCTTCGCATCTAGTTTTACTGTCAATTTAATTTAAGATCTCCTCTTTCAGTTGTACTAAAACTTATTTTTTTCCCCCTTTATTGTGCTCTATGAATGAGTGATAAATTCGTTTATTAAGCTCTAAAAAAGTAAATCGTGACAGATGCTTAGTTTTAGGTACAAGGTTTATATTTGCATTATATGATTCCTAGACACATCAACATGTCTAGAAAATATGATGTATTAATAAGAAGGTTTATATCACTTGTTACTTTAATATTTCTCAAAGAATAACTTCACATATTTATGATTCTTTTAATTTGTAAAGCTATGCATTCAGTTTTCATTGCTAAAGCTATTAAGTTTTCACTTCGCATATTGATTTTTGTTGTAAAGTGAAGAGAATCACACCTCATTTTGTGCTTTAAGCTGGCAATGGCAAAAATCACTTTAAATTCGTTCCACTTTACACGGTCTTGCCCATTTTTAAGGGCACTTCACTTCACCTGGGCGTAATTTCAAAAAGGGAACAGGATGGGTGAATAAATTGCTTTCTGTCGCATAAAGCCATTACTCGGCACCCAGCACAAAGGGCCACTGTAGGTATGAATTTTAATATGTGTGAATATTTATATATAAAATATTTCATAACTTGAATGAGAGAATGAAAGGGCGACGTCAACGACAAACGAATCGGCCGACGGCTTGGTATTTGTGATATTTTAGTTGAGGGGCTCAAACAGCCCGACCATTGCTGACATATTTTCAAAGCTCAGCTGTAGAAACAGCAAGCGTTAATCTAATGTAAATGTATTCGTTCTCTACATATACATATGCAGATTTCTTATATTCTTACTGCTGTCAATCTGTGCAGATTGATATCTAGACTAGCGTTGAATTTAATAGCAGCTATCAATTAGACTAGGTAACTAGAATGTAAAACCTTAATTCCCACTTATAGCCATTGTTAGTGTCCATAATGGGAGCATAAAAAAGAAAACTTTCACATTGCACAGCTTTAGTGGAAGCGCACTTACTCTGAAGTATCCTGGTATAACAATCCTGGCAATCCTGGCAGGGCACGTGAGCTGTCGTTAGTCCATTAACCAAACAGCTATTGAGGTGATTGCGCACTTCGAACTCGTTGACACAGGCGACAGCGAGCTGAGTGTTAAATTTCACAACGACCAAGGGCTCATTAGCAACATCAGGAGTGGGTTTGGTCTGTAACTGAAGGCAGCTCAGGCAGCTCAGGCAAACGCGGCACTTTCCTAGTTAAGCCGAGCCAAGAACTGTGTTAGCCATAAATTCCCTCTTGCTAACAATAAGGATATTAGATGTCACTGTCGTCATGCCTTGTTTGTACGTTGCTTGGAGTCTACAGTTCAGCAATGCAATTTCCATTGCAATGCATTTTCCTTCTCGATTTTCCCTACAAACAAGTAAAATGAAACGGCAATTTCTTGGCCATTTTCATATTGTAGTCATTGCTGTATGTCTCTGTCTCTGTATCTGTGTGTGTGTGTGACTGTGTGTGTGTTCATTGTTCATTGTGTGCACGTACTTTATTCATCTTTTATCCTTCTTGTTATCTGTTCTGTTCAGTTCTGTTCTGCTTCAGCATATCTTGAATTGAATTAAATTCAAGTTATGGGGAATTAACAAAACTGCCGTTAAATGCGAGTGGTTGGATCATTCAAGACACCAGACCTGACATGAAGCATTAATTACTCACTGCATGTCGATTCGAAGAGGTTCCTGTTAAATGAATAATCAAGTAGTTGTAAATCTCCTCCTGAGCACATATTTGTGTTACGCCGTCCCTTGTTAAATAATTATTGGCTCTTGAATAGACTTTAGCTTCTCATAAGCATACTTTAATTTAGTTAAGATATATTGCTCAAGATGTCAAGTCAATTGTCATTTAAGTTGAATGGGTAGCAGAGCTGCAAATCAATAGCAATGATTATTGATTTTAAGCAAGGCTTTCGTAATGTCTGAGATAGACTGGTGCTCGCACGTACATGTATATAAATATATATATATATATATTTCTACTCAATGGAGCTGGTAATACTTCCTTTTGTCTACTTAAGACATTTGCTCAAATCCATTATACCCCTTTTTACCCATTTTCAATGGGTGAGCAAATGGATACCTCAATTTTCCAATATAAATCATGCCTCTTGCATGCGTGCTTCCGATTCCATTGGCCCGGCGCCTGCCTCTGGGAGGGCCCATTGTTATTACACATGTAAATAACGCAGAAGGCGAAACTTTATATGCATATCCTATATGGCTAGTAGGTATATAGCGTACATGTACATATGTGTGGGTGTGCGTGTGTGTACATGAATGTCGGTTATATTATGTATTTTTTGTCTTTTGGGAAACCTACGCACTGTTAACAAAATATTTCAACTTGACTGCCTTTTGCATGCAGTGCGGCCGCCTGGGCTCGACTCGATTTGGCTCGAACGTATGGGCCATTGGATCCGTGCAGAGTGGCAGCGTGGCTCGAGGGTTTGTAGTTGCATGGCTGAAGGCGGAAGGAAACAAGGCGTACAGCGCACGGAGCACAGCCGGTCACAGGAAATTATTTATATTATTTTTGTGTTGATTTTTATTTTCATTATTTTTTCTTATTTTGTTGTTGCTGTAATTTTCGTTTGCCAAGATTTAATATGCATTTTAATCAAAATAAAAAATGCGTAACCAAAAAGTGGTAATATTAAAATGTACATCGAGATGAAAACCCACTAACAATGCAACGAACCGAATACGAAAATATAAATAATAATTTCCGCAGTCCACCGCAGGACATAACACATCCTTCTTTTCCACACAGTAACAAATAAAAACGAAAAAGGGAAACGAAAAAAAAGGAAAAGGAAAACAAAAACCCCTCGACAATAGCTGCGTAAAGTGCGTTCAATTATTTTTTTCGTTGTATTTTTCACTCTGTTTTCATCGGGGTTTCTTGCTACTGTCTCTCTCCGACTCTCTGTACCCGCTTTTCCGCGCAGATAAACTTTCATCAAGTTTTTAAGTCTATACTGAAGCAGAACCCACACTTCTTAGCCCACAAACAATTTTAAGCGCAATGTTGTTGCCAAAAACAAAAAAAAGAAAAACAAAATGGGAAAACAAACGAAAGTCACCAGGGCAGCCATTTGAAGTCAAGACGTTGACCCTGAAAACAAAATCCACTAGCAGACAAACAATGTCTTCAGTTTTCACAATTGTTTCACCGACCTAACTTTGTTTTGCAGAAAAAGAACGTCTCTTGTTGAATTCAGCAAAAACTGCAACCGCAAGTTTGAATCGATTGAATTGTAAGACCGTTTGCAGCCATATTTGCGGTCTTGGTAAGCATTGGGGTAACGATACACACGTATAATAAATGGCATCAAAATGTATTTGCTGTGGCTTTTGACATTTTGCCAACAAATATTCCGATAAAGGTGACTTTAGGTAGCCCTAAATGACGTTTCATATACAGTTAATTGAGTATATTAAATATATACATTTACATGTATGTGTATATAGTCAATCATATCATTCTCTATTGACTTTACACTAGCCGTCTAACATGTATCCCACATTATTAACGCTCGTGTGACTTTGACACCATCAAATTGGGTCGGCGCTTGTGGTCGAAAAGTTGGCTCACATTCGGCTACCCATTATGGCCATACCTTGTTGGCTTGAAGAAATGAAATAGGTTTGTATTACCTCCATGAAGGCGCCCCACATAACACAATTTGTTCCGCAACATTTATTTAATCCTTTTCTTCTGCTACACACACACACATACACGCCCACACATATTCAGTGCCCACATCCAACAGCGTTGCCGTTTGGCACAATTTCTTAAATTTTCCGTTGCCTTTGTTGCCGTTTTCCGGTATTTTACGTCCTTGAATTCTGTTTTTTTTTCTTCCTTTTTTGTTGTTGTTGCGCTTCTTTTTTCCGCATTACCATAAATTCTTCTTGCTTTTGCTTCGCTTTGAATTCGGTCCCATTTGAGCTTTCAATACATTTATATTTGCATTTACTGATTTGAAAACGCCAAAACGTACTTTCAACCGCCTTCCGTACGTCTACAATTCTCTGCTGCTACGTCCGTCCGGCAAGGTGAAGTCGCGGCTGGGTGAGGAAAATTATATTTTGCATGTTAGCTGGCAGTAAACAATGTGTGCGTAAGATTTCTGTGTTGACTTAAGAGCACACTGATATTCCATTATTATGTTTTTTTTTTGTTTTTTCTTTACTAAATTATTTGTTGAGCGAAATTAAGAAAAAACCAAAGTAAATATTAAAATATACGGTTTGCTTTACTTTATCTTGGAATATACAAATTACGATGCCTTCATATATATACATATTCTTGAGTTTACGAAAGAAAAACAATAGAGCTTATGACAATAACGAAACGTATCATTTGCGGTGTCTACTTTTATTTAAATTCCCAAGCTTTACGCACACAGCCTTCTGATAATGGCATGACCACGATTTAAACTCAAGATTTTATGATTCCTCTATCAGCTCGTTTACGTCTTCCAGCTGAGGCGGCAAATGCCCCAGGGCCATTGCCAAATCTGCCACACGACACGCATAGATATATGCTTTTTTGAGATCTTTCGCCTGCAGCCAGCGATGAAGGAAGGGCGCTTCCAGACGCGGGCATATAATGTATGATTTCTCTATCTCGCTCTTCGTAGCATGCGGATTATTGACACCCATGATGGCGAGGCCACGACTGGGATTTTGATTGTCAATGAGCAGCCGATAGTAGAGAAGCGGAACGGGCAGCACGCCATTGCCATTGCCATTTGCATTGTTGGCCAAATGGAAGGCAGTCTGCTTTGAAAACGGCATGACACCATAGGTGCCCGTATAGACGCTCACTGAGAGATCTAAGCGGGATACAAGCTCACGAATTTTGTCTTCTATGATTTGCCAAGGGCCACCGTTGAATATCTGCCACTGCGGTGCCGCATTTATGTAGTTAAAGCTCGTGCGTTGCTGGCTGGCATAAATGAAGTCTGCTTTGGCTGCCAGGTGGCCGCGTGTGAGGAACTGCCCCTTTGACAGGAAACTGAGCTCGTTCTCTGTGGCATTGAGTCCATGAAACAGTTCCGCCACTCGCCTTAGCTGACTTTTTTGTGAATAGAGTGTGTTCATATCGTAACCGGAAAAATGGCCAGCGGCACTGAACTTAATGCGTTTAACTCCTCGCTGAAAGAGCGCATGGGCTGGGGTCAATTGGTAGGAGGCGTAGTGTGTTTGCAGGTGACTTGCATCGTGGCACAGCTCTATGGTTCGCACAAATCGACCCTCGCTGATGTTGTAGCCCACGCGATACAGTTGAGCAGGCGACTGGTCATCTCCATCCCCGCACGGCTGGTTCATTTGCTCCACAGTATAGATCAGTGGTGTGGAGCAGGTAAAATCGCTCAACTCCCATTTCTGCCCATTCCACTGAAATACTTGATCATTCAGGCATCGAACCCGTATGGATGAGCTGTGCTCAATGTCATCGGCAATCGAAAATGAGTTATCACAATAGAGCTCGATGTATTCGTTTGCTGGTATCTCCAACTTTCCCTCTTTATTGGGTAGCCAGTAGGTGTCCGTGCCGGGGTGCAGGTAAAGCGGCTGCTGTTTGGAGTGTGGCAAGTCTATTTGAATATCCAATATACATGCGGCGCCTATAAGAAATAGGAGTTACATACTAATAAATATTTAATTTCGTTGTGGTCTACATACAAAGTGTCTCACTCTCAACTGCACTTTTTAATATTGATTACTGAAAGGGAGCATCATGCACTTACCTCGTTCTGCTGCCCCATTCACTCCCACAAGATCTTTGATTATTTGACCCACTTCTTCTGCTGGCCTGATTGCTTCCCGCGCACGAATCTCGCTCGTTAACGCGAATAACAACAAAGCGATCCAAAATATATGCATGCTAGTGATGTTCTGCTCTCGAACTGTCTCGTGCGGCGTCTGTTTACGTATTCAATTAGTTGTGGTTTCTACAGGTGTTTTTATACACAGCTTTAATATTCTCTCTCCCACTCTCTCTCCAATCTCTCTCTCTCTTTCTCTTTCTCTTTCTCTCACTCTCTTTCTTTCATTATTTCTTTTCATGCAACTCTCTATAAACCGGTTATCAGCCAGCTTCTTATGCTTCGTTATATTAGAATTTTGAGGGGGGTCGTACAGTGTGACAGCAGTACTAGCGAATATGAATGATTGTTTTTATATTGAGCACACTGTAGTATTATATAGTATTGTAATAGCAGGAAATTTCTATAACCTTTAACTAGCGTATTACACATGATATTTACGAAATGTTTTCAACATTTCAGTTGTACATTTTCTTAATTATTATTGTTCAAAAGGCTACAATAAATAATTCAGAAAACTTATTAATATAGTAAGCAAGTTAAAACAATTAAAATTTGTGCTATGCAGTTCAAAGCTTGTATATTTATTTTTTTACAAATTGAATATGTCATCCAGCATAAGCTTTTTCACCATTCAGTTTCATTTCTGCGGCGTTTTGGTCTGTGTGAGCTAGCAGTGTTTAAGCTGCTAACAGTGACACTGCCATCCACAGAGGCACCATCTGAGTTTTGATTAAACGAGACTTGAGTCATGTAGACACCAGAGTTATTGTTGTTGCTCCACTGTCCATTGCCGCCTCCCATTGTGCCCATTCCCCTGCCTCCACCTATTCCTATACCAACGTGCCCGTGGACCATTCCAGGTCCACACATTCTCCCATAGCCCATTCCAAGCATACCATTCCCACCCATTCCATAGCCACCCACTCTATTGCCACCGCCCTGCTGGTTTTGCTGGCCAGCTTCGCGTCGATTGTTGAATCCATGTACATTCCTTTTCTTGCGATTGGATGTACTTGTGTTTTCAAGCGTTGAATTTGTATTTACACCGTTTCCATTCACTTCATTCATTCCATTACCGTTGCCATTATTACCATTAATTAATGGGCCAGGATTTCCAGGTCCACACATTGTATAAAATCGTGGACTCATTCCACCAGAGCCCATGCCCATTCCTCCATTGATATTGCCACCCCTTCCACCCATACCCATTCCCATTCCCATTCCATAGCCTCCCATTCCATTACCACCCATACCGTTACCACCCATACCGTAACCATTTCTACCCATTCCCATTCCCATACCGTTTCCATTGCTATTCCCATTGCCTCCCATTCCATAACCACCCATACCATTGCCGTTCCTTCCCATACCCATTCCGTTTCCACCCATTCCATTTGCATTTCCATTGGCGCCCATTCCATTGCCACCTCTACCGCCCATACCATATCCATTGGCATTTCCATTGGGTCCTCTTCCATAGTCCCCTCTACCACCCATTCCATTCCCATCGCCTCCCATTCCATTGCCCCCTCTACCACCCATACCATTAGCTCCCATTCCATTACCGTTTCTTCCCATACCCATTCCATTTCCACCCATTCCATTTGCATTTCCATTTGCTCCCATTCTACCGCCCATACCATATCCATTGGCATTTCCATTGGGTCCTACCCCATTTCCACCATTTCTACAACCCATGCCATTTCCATTGGCTCCCATTCCGTTACCACCTCTGCCATTACCACCCATCTGTCCAGCTTGTCGCTTAAGCCTTCCTAAGGGAAATCCTGAAAGCAATTGTGATAAACATTAAAAATAAAATATTATTCTGAGGATCAGTTGACTTTTAAGTTATTTATTTATCCATATGAGTTGTAATCGTAATTATTGTTAGCATAATTGTAATTATTATTGTTATTATTATTATTGTTGTTGTTGTTGTTATAATAGTCATAGTTGGGAATTTGGGGCCTGTATTGGCTATTGGGGTAAATGCCACCCGGCCCATAATACTGATTGTAATTGTAGCCCATGCCTGAAAAGCTGCCTACACCAATAGGCAGGATGACAATTGGCAGCGGAGGTGGAGGCATAGGCATCGGCATAGGCATGGGTCTCCGTTTTATCGGAGGATAGTATACACGACCGGGAATAGGTGCCGGACCGGGAAGGGGTCTTGCCATGGGCATTGGCATTGGCATTGGCATAGGCATTGGGACTGGCATAGGCATAGGCATACGTCCTGGCATATAGACTTGTCTTGCGGTAACATTATGCAGTGGGTAAGATGATTCGAATTCCGAGTCTATGAAGTCTGGCGAATCTGGGGAGATGAATTGCCAAAAGAAAAAGAGACTGATCAGGAGAATAGTAACTTGGCATTGTTTTGGGTAGAACACCTAAAGGAGCACTAAATGGATATGTAAAGCAAGTAGTTGCTCGTCGATGCGGTAGGTCTAGAGGATCGAGCAAGCGGATACCCAGCTGCCAGCCTGGGATAACAGTTGTAATAGCACGGCGGAGTTGGCGGCACTAGCTGCGGTCTGGAGGCGGCAGGTGCGCTGCCGTAAGGCGGAACTGATCTCGAGACGGGCATGTTTGGTGGGGGCGCATTGGTACAGGCATATGGATAATATGGACTAACAATGCACGGCTGTCGCCAGAGGTGCCTGTTATAATTGAGATTGGGATTGGAATTGGGACTTGGCATGGGCAGCTGGGACCCATCCTGCACAATGACTAGAACGTTTGCCTGTCGCTGATCGGCATGACTGGCCTCTGGCATTGGCCCAGTGACTCCATCAAGGAGCTCAAAGCCATTGTCGCTGTCTAGGTTCGACTCTGTGTACGGCTGGTGATTCAAATGGAGCGTGCTGGTGCTGGGACCGGAGATGGGTGCGCTGATGCTGCGAGTGTTAGCTGTGGTGGATGTGGTGTCGATCATGAACCGATTCAAATGCTGATCTGAAACGGATCAGGAAAAGGTTTTGCTATGAGTGTGTGCCGCTAGACCTTGAATGGGATCAGTGGGTTATACACACCTGGGCTACTTGTACGCTCGACACATTTCGGATATTGGCCACAGTGTTCGCCATCCAGTTGATCCTTTTCGCATGCAACGCTGGATAATATGCATCGTTCAGTGCCCACACAGCTAATGTCGCGACAATCGCGTCCAAACTCTGGCAAAGTCAATGAAGTTGTTGAATCATTGCGACCCGAATGCAGGCTACGGCCATCACTTACTTTTGTAGGCATTGACATGGGCTGCTACGGCCACAATTATGGCCAATACACAACAGGCTATGTAGCCGACTTGCCACTTTATAAACATGACCCCAATGCTTCAAGTACTTTTGTGTTGATAACTGAATTCTGTTCTCAATATGAGCTTCATTTTATATGATTTGCAAGTTATGCCTGAATGATTTAAGTGAAGCTTGCTTAATTTAATTAATATTTATAGATTAAATGTGGCAATTCTGATAGTAATGGGTGATTTAACAGAGTATTCTAGCTAAATTTTAAAGTTATTTTGGGCATAAAAAAGCAACAGACACAATTAAAACATCAAATGCCATTGACTTTTGATATTAATGAATGCGAGACGTAAACGTTTAGAGATTAGATTATCATAGCAAAAAATTTAACAAAGTGTTTGTTTATTTTACAAAAGCTGAAATTGCTGATATGCCTTGTCAAGCCGAAATAAAATATATGGAACTTTGGGTATGCGAAACGTGTGACACGTGAGCAATTGTGGGATGATAATTTCAAAGATTTATTGTATGCTCAGGTAGTTTGATTAGACCATTACATAATAATAGAGTGTGGTGATTAGCGTTACGCCGGAACACCTAGAACGCCATTCGTTTGCAAATCGTCCAATGGCAAATCTTGAACAGTTTCTATAAAGTCTTTCACAGTGCAGGCATACGAGTAGCCCTTCTGTAAGTCCTTCCTTGTCCAACTAATCCAGTTAATTTGATCACCTATATCAGGACAGATAATATAGTCGTCCTCAATCTCTTCCATGCCAATGTGTGGATTGTTAACGCCCAGCAGCACAATGCCTCTGCGGCTATCCCGATCGATAATCACACGGAAGTAGAGCTTAGGCACTGGTATCAGTCCATTATTGTTCTCATCGAAGTCTAGGTAGAGCTCTTGGGGCACGCCCTCTGAATCTGGCAGCGTGGAAACTCCCCACGTTCCAGTGTAGCAATCGACGGTTATATTTTCATCAGCCACAAATTTTCGCACGCTATCCTCAATGCGCTCCCAATTGCCTGCATTGAAGGTCTGCCACTGGGGTGCGGCATTCACAAAGAAGAAGCTCGCCTGCTGAGCGGCCCCGAAAATGAAGTCAGTCTTGGCGGATAGATGACCCCGGGCCAGATACACGTTGCTGCCAATATCGAAGTATTGCGAGGCATCCATGCCCAGAATTCCGCTGATTGTAATATTCTGTTGCACCTGCGTATACTTCTGATTGACGTCCTTGCCGCCATAGAAGTCGCCCGTGATAAAGCTTGGCCGGCTCACTGAGCGCTGATACTGAGCGCTGCTGGGCGTCAGCACGTGATGCACATAGCGTGTTACCTCGGCCAGTTCATCGTGGCACACATCGTAGGTTTGCAGGAAGTCATCATGGCTGTCATCGTTGGCTAGCTGAAAGCCAACTTCCAAAAGATTGGTGCCTCCATTGCAATCACGGTTTGTGCGTCGAGCCGTGTATTTGGGCCAAGAGGTGCATACAAAGTCGTTGATGTGGTGAACGTTGCCCTGCACCAAGAAATTCGTTTCTTGCCAGCAGCTGGCACTTAGTTGAGAATATCCGGCGAACTCTCCTTGAAACGCCTTTGAGCCGCTGCAGTGCAGCTCTATGGCCTGGCCACGCTTCAATTCCACCACACCTTGTGGATTAGGCTCCAAATATTGTGCGGAGCCCTGCTCGTCGCGTAGCACAAAAAGCGGAGCTGGATCTTTGAGATCGCCATTCACGCGGAAGCTGCACAGTTGCTGTGATGGTTCCTCCGGCAGCCCGAGTAACCCAGTCGTATCCAGTTGATCTAGTGGCAGATCTTTGACCACTGCTGTGAAATCTTCAACAGCGCACGCGTAGGCATAGCCCTTCTCTATGTTGGTCCTCTCCCAGTCCAGCCAATCCAGCTGCACACCCACATCCTCACAGACGACATAATCCTGCAAGATTTCGTCAAGGCTGGCATGTGGATTGTTTACCACCACCAGAGCAATGCCCTTGCGGCTCTCCTGGTCAATGACGATGCGATACACAAGGCGTGGCACCGGCAGCTGCTGCGTGTCGGCATTTAAATAGATCGGTGTTGGTTTGCCCTCGTCATTTGGTAGTGTGGCCACGCCCCAGCTGCCTGCATGCACGCTCACGTTGATCGCCTCATTGGCCACAAATTGGCGCAGACTACGCTCCACGGCCAGCCAGTTGCCTATGGTAATGCTGCGCCATTGGGGCACCACATTCACATAAAAGTGCGTCGCACGCTGCGCCGAACCATGCACAAAGTCTTGTCGCGCAGCGAGATGACCCCGAGTTAGGTACAGGTCGCGACTGCTGTCCAGGTACTGGCTGGCATCCAGGCCAAGAGTTTCGCTGAGCATCTCGTACTGATGCGACAGGCTGTAGAGCACGTTAACGTCCTTGCCTGCATAGAAGCCGGCCCGCAGATAGCCGGGCTGTGCCACGTTCCGCTGATAGGCAACATTGGCTGGCGTCAGCTCGTAGCGAGCGTAGCGTGTGATCTGTGCACTCTCGTCATAGCAAAGTTCCAGCTGTGGCAACATGCCGGCAGCCACGTTAAACCCAATCTGCAGTAGCTCAGTGCCGCCCTCACACGAGACTCCAGTGCGCACGGCCTCGTAGCTGGGCCAAGTTTGGCATCTGAATTCCCCTATTGTTACCCTCTGGCCCTCCGCCTCATACATCTGGTCGCCCACACAGCGTGCCGTCAGTGCGGTATATCTATTGAATGGAATGGCCAGGGCAGAGGTGCAGTGCAAGTCAATGCTTGATCCATCATCCACCGTATAAATACCCGACTCATCCGGCAAAAGCCAGCTCAGTGCACCCTCCGGCGTGAGCAGTGGTACAGGATCTGTGAGATCTCCGTTGATGTTGAAGTAGCATTGATTGGGCTGGGGTGTTGGAGTTGGACTGGGTGCTGTGCTTGAGGACTCGGTGGTGCTCTCAGAAGTCGTAGTAGATGGCAATTCCGTGGTGCTGGTAGAAGAAACTGTACTGGGAATATCACTAGTGCTCTCAGAAGTCGTAGATGGCAGTTCAGGGGTGCTCACAGTAGAAACTGTGCTGGGAATATCTGTGGAGCTCTCAACAGTCGTTGGCAATTCAGTGGGAATATCTGTGGAGCTCTCAGCAGTCGTGGGGATATCAGTGGTGCTCTCAGGAGTCGTTGGAGAAGGCACTTCAGTGGTGCTGACAGTGGTTGGTGCATCGCTGGTGGTATCTTTATCTAAGCCAAGGATACCAGTCGTGTGCAGATCCTCAAGGGGCAAGTCCTTAACCACTTCCGTGAAATCCTCCACAGAGCATGCATACGAATAGCCTTCATGTAGATCCTCCTTAATCCAGGACACCCAACTCAGCTGATGTCCAACATCCTCGCACAGAATATAATCACTTTGAATTTGCTCCAAGGTGACATAGGGATTGTTAACACCCACCAGGACAATGCCCTCTCGACTAGCACGATCGATGATGACGCGGAAATAGAGTTTGGGAACTGGTATCAGGCCATTGTTGTTTTCATCAAAGTCTAGGTAGAGTTCACGTTCGATGCCCTCGAAGTCGGGCAGCGTGGACACGCCCCAGGTTCCGGTATAGCAGTCAACAGTCAGATGCTGATTGGCAACGAATTTGCGAACGCTCGATTCAACGCGCTCCCAGTTGCCGCCATTGAAGCTCTGCCACTGAGGGGCCACATTGATGAAGACGAATGTGGACATTTGGGCCGCGCCAAAGATCTGATCCGCTTTCGCAATCAAGTGGCCGCGGGCCAATATCCGATCGTCGCTATAGTTGAAGTATGGGCTGGCATCGAGGCCCAGAATGTTGCTTATTGTGATATTCTGCTCTCTTTGCGTGTACTTTTTATTGACATCTCGGCCACCATAGAAGTCTAGCGTGACGAAATTCGGTCTCGAAACGCCGTGTTGATAGTCGTAGCTGGATGGATACAATACATGGTGTACATAACGTGTGGCCTCAGCAAGCTCGTCGTGGCACACATCGAAGGTTTGCAGGAATCCATCGTCGTCCACCTCGAAGCCAACTTTGACAAGATCCGTGCCACCGTTGCACTGCCGACCAGTACGCAGCGCCGAAAAGGTCGGCCAGGCCGCGCAGCTAAAGTTGGCAAAGGGATAGATTAGGCCATCGACCAGGAAATACTTTTCCTGCAGACATTGCGCAGTCAACTGAGTTCGCGTCTGAAAGGGTGGCGCAAAACCAGCGCCAGGGCAGAACATATCCAGTAGTTCGCCATTTTTCAGACGAACTGTGTCCGTGGGGTCCGGCACGATAATCTCGAAAAAGTTGTGTCGCGCAAAGAGCGGCGCTGGATCATTGAGATCGCCATTGACTCGAAACTCGCAGTCCCCGAACACGGGCACGCCCTGCTCCCCTTCGGCAAAGGGCAACACGCGCGATAAACGTTCAGCGGCGGAGCTGAGGCCGACCAGCAGCTCGAGGAATAGGATCACAGTCACGTCGCACCTCATAGCACTACACGCGAGTATATTATGCCAACCCTTTTGTCGAGCAATGCCGTCTTTATATGTCGACGATACTGTTATCAATCTTATCAACTTAACAGTGCTCAACGCACATATTTATGACAGTTGATAATATTACAGATTACGATTTCGACAGCGCAATTAAGTTTTGACTGGCCAATACTCACGAAATGACTTTTGCGTTGGAATTTGCCTCATGAATGTATTTATATGTATAAGCTAACAGGTGCTCAATCTATAATCTCTCTACTTATCAACCATTAGACTACGGACATAGAATCTATTGCACTATTTTAATGACTGGTTATTGTCTCATATATCTTAAAAAGGCAATTTTTAACATTTAAGTCTACCTATAGTATAATTCCTAACTAATGCCATAATAGTCGCTTATCACATTTTATGGCAAAGTTATTTGATTAAACAAAATGTTTATATTTGGAAGTGTAATAGGCATATTTCCAAGTAATTCGTGAGCACAAAAGCAATACCAAAATCGATCTGTCAAATACTAATTGATTTCCTTTCCCGACATTTGCAATTTAGAAGCCATTTATGAACACAGGAATCAAATATTTATTTGGGGCCCAAAAAGCATTGGCATCAATACCATCAAAATCAACGACAGGCAAAGGCACTTCATGCGATTATTTGCACTAAAGACCCACACCAAAAAATCTACCAATGCGTATGTAGACTAATTTGCAGCACTGTACGTGCGTGCGAATTTCGGCAATGGAATTCTCCAAATTCGGTGGTAAAAAACATAGCGTCTGTCGAAAGTAAAACCAAAACTGGCATGACTAAATAATACCCTGCCCACAAACCCAAGGCGAAAGCAAACAACTTCCGAATTCTCTTATAGCCCATGGCAATCATTTTGTGGGAATAGGGTATGCTCCAAAAGAGAAAAGAAAACATCGAAATTATTTGTAAAAACAAATCATTTGGTAATTGGATTTGCAGAAATACAATTTATTCGCATTTGTTGCTGACAGCTGCTACTCACAGAGTCGCAGAAGTCCTGCCAATAAAATGCAATAAATAAGTGAACACTTCTCGATGCATGTGAATTGACTCGAAAAGAAATATTTATCAATAGAATGGCTCTTGACGTAGTTGTTGACTTAATTCAGATAGTTACTCTAAGCAAGTGCTAATCAATGGCCGCTTGTCAATGCTCGCTGATAACAGGCGCCAAAATTTCTGATTCAGCAACGGAATCATTTCGAGCGCCATTGTCACACATGACATCGACAGTCTATTAATTAGCTTGATTTATTTATGAAAATTCGAACGCAAAATCCATGTCGCAATTGTGCTTTGCACCCATTACAATTGCCTGGGTGTCTACCCAAATGCTGCAAATGAATGAGTTAATTGGGCTTGTATTCATTTTCGTGCCTTACAACTGGGGCTGCATATTTAGCTAGGCAACGCTGACAATGACAACTTGCGCATAAATTATGATTTTCAATAATTTATGTTAACTAATGGTAACACATGGCGTATATGCATTGTCCTTGTCATTGGTTGCCAATTAAAATAGTTGCCCAAATTGAAATCAGAAATGGGAGAAGGGCGAAGGAAGAAGAGATCAGCAGCAGCAGCAGCAGCAACAGCAACAGCATCTGCCACTTGGCACTTGGCACTCTTGCTAATGGCCACGTTAATTATAATTTTTCATTTGCACTTCTTTTCAATGTTCACCCCATCGCCCTTGACAGATGGCTGCTCAGTGCAGCTCGCAGGTCTCTGCTCAATTAAAAGTGCATTAAGATATCGCAGAGCGGGTCGCCAATGTTAAGGCGCCAGGTGCTGGCTGATAATTTCTTACCTGATTGCAGTCACTTAATGAAAGTGCTTAATTCGTCAGGGACAGATGCAGTAAACGACATTGACTGTTGCTGCAAATAATTTCAGTGCACAATGTTGCAATTAAATATGAAAGCAATAGATGGAAAATTGAAATATTAAGACTGTTGTCTATGATATAAATTATGATTGCTTTCTAAGAACAGCAATTTATAAGTAAAAATTATATTAAATTTGTATGTATATCATGTATGAGTTATGAAATCTGAGAATTTTTAAAAGACAATCCGATTAGTACGAATACCAGATATATATTTATTTATCTATGTATAACCCTCACTCAATAATTTAAAAAATATTTTTTATGTCCATTGGAAATACATACATATATAGTTGTAGCTTTATTTCATCTTCTTGTTCAACGTTTGGTAAAAAGTGAGCTGAAAAGCTCTTACATAGCGTATAAGCCCCCTCGAATAACACTGATACGCCGTGTGACCGACGCTGTTGATGGCAACAGCGCGGCATTGAATAAATGAAGAAGGAGAAGAAGCAATGTAGATGGTGTTGGCGATGGCGCAGGCGATGGCGATGGCGATGGCGATGGCGATGGCGATGGCCAAACCGGCCACTGCCACTGGCACTGATGGCCAACAAGGCGGCTTTCAAGTGCAGCAGGCAAGCGCGCCAACTGCAAAAGACAGCGCCAAACAGGGCAGCGAAAAAAGCAGCGCACTCATTTTTTATACATTTTCGTTGGTGTTTTTTTTTTCTTTCTTTTGTTTTTTACTTTTTTTATACTTTTATTTTATTTTTTTTTTTTTTTAGGGGAATGTGGCTGAGATTTTTGTTGTGCTCTCGCCAGGCGTAAGCAATTTTTGCAGCTCTCTTTCTTTTAAGCGAAACATTTTAATTTAAATGTTAAAACGTGACGATAGCGCAGACACTGGGGGATATAAGGCTGTCTCCTGTGCGTCAAAATGTCAGTCAGTCAACGACATATGCATTTATGCATAATATGCACACTAACATTACCAGCAGTAAGCTTTTAAGTTAACAACTTACTTATTCTCTCTTCATATCTGGCATAGAATTGACCCAGACACAGAGCCATAATTGCCATTAAGGGAAATCTGTGCAACTCATTTTACTATTCAATGTGAAGTAGTACTAGTGAAGCACTAGTGTCCTATCTATTGCAGGGTATTCCCCTGTTGCTGTTGCTGTTCTTGTTTGCTCTTGCTGCATGTCCGCCAATCTTGTTGCTCTGTCATTGTCAGTCTCGTGTACATTTTTGCCACTGTTATTGTTGCCGCTGTGGTGGTTATAGCTTGTTACTTAAGTGGATTACCAGCGATGTTCAACATCCAATATCCAAAGAGACGGGCGCAGCCCCTGCACGAAAAAGTTGTTAAATTATGCCTGCTCAAAAATTTGAATGACGGCGCGCTTTGGTTGAGCCCAGGGCAAAAATACAAAATAACAAAAAAATAAAAAATAATAACCGAGGACTCTGTCGAGCTGTGGTAACCACAGCTCAAGTGCCAATTAATAAGTTTCGCGGTATGCGTAAAAAAGCAGCAGCAGCAACAACAACAACAACAACAACAATGAAATGAAAGCCCTTCGGTCATCAGCCTTTTGCCTGTGCCCTGCAACGCCGCTGTGTGCAGTTGATGCTGTTCAGTCGTTTGGTCAGCCCTGTATGCATAAATTATTCAAAGAAAAGGATATTAAATGCAAATACAAACACACTTACACACCCACACACACATGTGCGTTTATGTGATGTCCCTGTGTTGTGTGTTTGCTGCCGTTGTCGAAGAAGGATGAGGGCACGCTTGAGTAATTGGAAGTTTTTACTGCCGCCTCGTTTGCCGTAATTCCGCGCACGCTGCAGCGCGCTGTGTTGTTCTGCTCTACGTGTTGTTCTCGTTGCTGTTGTTATTGTTGTTGTTGTTGATGGAGCAAATTTTAATTAATAATGTGCGGCTTCACACATTGCCATAAAATATTCATGCTGGCTCAGTGGGTACTTTAGACTGTCGTTGAATTTTATTGATAAAATTACGAGTGTCTTTCGCTGCTTAGCTTCAGCTTTTATTAAGCTTATATGGGTTAAGTCTGAGATCATAATGGTTGATTCAAGACTGCACCTTTCGTAATCGAGCAGGTGTGGGATCAAATAAATCCGTTGCAATTGAATTATGAAAATTATATAAACTGAAAGTGTTGAAAATATGTCATTCGTTGGAATCTGTATTGTCTCTTGTCTCATTGACAAAGTATGACGATTATCCATTAGCATTTACAGTTGTCTTCAATTGGCACAAATTCTGACCGAAATATTTATTCGGCTGCCAAATGGAAAAATAAGTAAATTTATATGTAATCCATTTCGATGAGAGAGGGTCGCCTCAAGCGCATTATTGTTGCCATTGTTGTTCTGTTGTTTGTTGCCCGTTGCCCGTTGCCTGTTGCTATTTTTCTTTCACTTCAGACGTAGCTCGTTTCACTTTCCGGCTTTTGCTCTCCCTGAGCTCTCACTGTGCTCTCTGGCACAAAAGGAAATGTTCAGCAACAATGTATGTTGATTTTAACTTTACCATGTTGCTGCAGTTGTTGTTGTTGTTGCTGTTGCTTTTGTGTGCGCTATTGTTGGTATCTGTAATGTTGCCGTTGTGCTGGCTGCAACGTTTAATTCAATGTAAAAGTGTTAAAGCGTGCCCAGCATGCGAAAAAACAGAAAAACTGTTTTAAATTGATACAAATAAGCAACGGCGCTACAACTGACTGACTGACTGATGGGTTCCACTCGCCGATGATCGAACCACTTTAACTGCTGCCTCCCTGCGTGCTCGTCTGACAAATACGGACAGTAGCAGCATCATCATTATACATGCATACATATATCATGTTACGCGCATGAGGTGGTCCCATCAGCATCTGCGACAATGGAAATGTTAAATTCTCTCATTTAATTTGATTTTAATTTCATTGCTTGCAGTGTGGCGACGAATGAAATTGAAATTGAATCCCGACCAATAATCAATCAGTCTTTAATTAAGTCAAAGCTTTACACCTGTCCCTGATGCGCTTCCATTCATTTATAAGCATTGAAAGTGAATATTAAATGAAAATTATTTCATTTGCGCTGTAAGTATTACCTTTTTAAGTGAGTATAAGGTTGAATACCTATATTCGAGTTATTTTCGGAACAAAGTACTTAGATCTTGCCTTAACTGTGAGTTAGCCGTATTAATTTAATTTAAGTTTTTCCATGAAGCCAACTCAAACTCTGAGCAGCTGAGAGCTTGGTTTCCTTCAATGAGTTGCTATAAATGACGAAAGTTTAATTATGCACAATAGATTACCTAGGTTGCAACACTTTACCAATTTTGAAGTCACACATTTCAGAATTGGAACTTCGAGCTTCAGCGATTGTTGATCTGGTCCTGTTTTGTTTGCACAGAGTATTACTGAGACGTCATTAATAAAATCAGAGTTCAAGTTGCCCGATGCAATGCGCAGGTGCTGCAGTTGCTTGCATTCTCCTATCACTCTTAGCATAGCAGCAGAAATGTCGACTCTGCTGGACATCCATATGCTGAGTGCCTGAAGCTGTTTGAGCTGCGCTAGCATCTCCACACACTCAGCTGTCGAGCAGAAGCACTTTAGCTGCTGCAATCCGCTCAGTCGAACCAGTTGTCGAGTCTCTTCGATGCTAAGGGTGCCTCCGTCGATGTCGAGACGTTGAAGCTGCGGTCGCACAGCCAATCCACTGAGCAGCGCCAGAAAGGAGTTGGTGCTCCGAATGCCATAATATATGAGCTGCCTGAGCTTGGGCAGCTTGGCGATTGCTTTGTATGCCGGCGCTTCTCCTATCATGCCAAACTGAAGAGTTTCCAGATTAGCACAGTAGGGTGCAATGTCGTTCAGAATCCGCTGGACACTGGAAAATCCTAGGTGCAGATAACGCAGATTGGGATTTGACTTGAAGCAGCTGGTTAGAGCTGGGGCACTTAGAGTCTTTAAAATCAAGTGTAATTCCTCCAGATGTTTCAGTTGACCCAAGTTATCAAAGGTGAAATCTGAAAAGTCAAACCGATCAAGAGAACTTCAAAAGCCATTTAATCAATATACTTATATACCATCGATTGCATGTAACTCCAGGACTTTAAGCTGCTTTAAGTCTTTGACTGCAGCTAATGTTTTCTCAAAGGGTTGCGCAAATAGGAGCATAAACTTAACCTGCTTGACTATCAATTTTCTCAGATTTATCATGCCTGTCAATGCTAAGCATAATATGCTAAAACAGTTTAGAGGTGCTACGCATCCATAGTTTCTCAGCGCTCGAGACGAATCAAAGTGATCCAGATCGATAGTCAGCTCCTCGACGGCCGCTCGGCAAATGCAAAATCTGATCAACTCCTGCTTTGAGCTCTTCTCGTCGATTGTGAAGTGTCGATAATGTCTGCCGGCCCAATCTATGAAAACGTCACGAAATCGTTGGCAGACTTGTGCATAACTTATTTGATCTTCAGTTGACAGATAGTCCAGCAGATATCTCAGACAGTCATCTTTCAAATCGAAAATATGTGAAGCGCTCATTTTTGCAAACGAGCAGCTTGCCGTGTTTTGATTGTGAGACTGAATCGCCAATGTGAATATATATAAAGCAATTTGCAATGCCAACAAAAGGCCACGTAACTCAAATAACATGAGTAATCAGCTGCCATTCATACACAGATTTGATAGACACACACACATATTAACGAGTGTGTTTGTTGGTGTTCGGCCCGATAGACCGGTTCTTCTTCGGGCACTGTAACTGACCCGCCGCAAAGTTGTTTGTTGTGCATTACTATTCTCGCATTTCGCAATTGATTTCATTTATTTCTAATTTCACAACAAATATCGTCGATTAATAAAGTCGTAAATACCTGCTGCAGATTTCCCAATGTCTCTGAGAAAAACTCAGAGCGCAATTGATTCGTTGAGTTCGTTTGCGATCTGCTTTGGTTTTATTTCACTTTGGTTCTTTCCCGAGTCAAATGAAGCAATTGTATTGGTATCAGCAATTGCATAAGTGAGTGGCGTGTATGCATGTGTACTTGAATATGAAGAATATGCATGGAATTTTCGAGTTATTTACCCACTTGCTTGGGAGTCTCATTGTGCGACAGTCAATCGTAAATCAAGTTCGTAAAAAGAGCGTCTCACGAATAGTTCTGCTCTGCTGGGATCAACAGAACGAAATAAACCGAAGCGCCTTGCTCAGAGATAAAACTCGTGAATATGATTCTATTTTGGTTGAGCCCTTTGACGCAGTTTTTTTTAAACAAATAATATATGAATTTGTAAGCTATGCTGTGGAAAATAAACAACAGCCATCTACCCATTAATTAATCAGTTTTGTGCTAAAATTTATTAAAACAAAAATTTATAGATAATACAAATTCGCATGTCTTAGGTCTGTTTATTGTGAAATACTAAGCCTCGTTTGTTCGCTTTTTTTCTTAAGAGCGGCCTTCGGCCTGGCTTAAGCTCTTTGTCCTGGTAAGAGGATCGCATTCCCTCGAACGGCGGTAAGGGATTGCTTACCACATGAGAGTGTACCTTCTTCAGCTGCAGCTGCAATTGCTCCTGGTAGTCTACAATGGTCGGTTTAATTGCCGGACCCGTAATCGGTGTGGTCTTCGTGCAGTTGTGCAGCTTTTCCTTCTCATATGGTGTTAGTTTCTCGGTTTTCCCAGAACGCACCCATTGGAAACGGTCGTTACTCGGCTTTAAGGTTTTGCCATAATAGCTATCGCCAAACTGCACCAACTTGGAGCTGTCGATGTCGGGCGGCTCTGATTTGGTGTTATCAGTGGAATGCACCGATTCGGAGCATTCGTTGTTCGGACTATCCCCGTTATTACCACGGGAAGCCGCATATTTGGAACTCTTGTCGACGCATACTCCAGAGCTATCACCGCTTGTTGAACTATTTGGCTTACCCCTGCGTTTCATCCTTACGGTGTCCGCTTCGGAACGGCACTTCTTATTGGAGAATTGTTGCTTTGGCTTCCCATTACTATTCGTCGGATTGATATGATCAAATATGATGTTTCGCAATACGATTTGATTGTTGACCAACGTTGGCATAAACAGCTGCGGCTCCCGTCCTGGATACTCAACCAAAACAGCGCTTTGGCTTAGTATTAGCTTCAAAGAAAATTTTAACTGATTGGTTTTGAAATGCATTGGTTTGGCCAAATCTTTACTTTATCATAGACAAACTTTTACATTACTGAACTGAGAAATGTTATTGCTATTTATACATCAAAATATAATGTATTTATATATATTGAAGTTTAGCACCCGTTTGTTTTGTCAACTCATACGATTTCTGTTGAGCTCTAATAAATTAATTTGACACATCTCTGGTTTCCTTACTGCTTGCAGCGTTTCTTTTTTTGTCTAGCTGAAGATTTGTCCCTCTGCGGTTTTTTCATTTTTTTCCCTTGTTGGCTTTTTTGTATTCTCTGTCCACTTTTCTCTTTATTAATAACATTTTCTGCCCTGGGTGGTTTTGCCAACAGGCTGGATAGCCCAACAGCTTGGGTTGCCAAAGAGGCAGCCGAATTATTGGGCGACTTTTGCGTACACTGACTTTTATTCGATCTTACAGATGCACATTGCGCCAGCTCATTAGCAGAGATGCGCTTCATAGTAACGCAACGACTACAAATGTGAGGCAGAAAAATCTCAGATTCATAGCCATTACATTCCACAAGCACCACCTTGCCGTTCGAAATAAGTTTAAGTTCGAAACGTAGCCTGCCAATGTTACCTTTCTTTCCAGCGCTGGGCGCCAAGCCAGCCGTTGCTGTGGTCAGCTTCATATTCCTTATCCTCTGGCATCGATGATCCGACGACGATGACTGGGAGCTCATCTCACTTGCCGGCGAATCGGGCTGCCGGCTACATATCACATTCCGCAAACAGACTCGGCCCTTTCGCAGCTCGGGCAGAAATATTTCGGACTCATAGCCCCGCGCATTCACTAAGACAACACTCCTGTCAGCCAGCAACTGTATGTGAAATCTAGACTTGTTTGTGGATTCAGTGCTACTGCACATATTTTAAGGGCTCAACACCGGCAAGTGCTGTATATCGCAACTAGAATTTGATTCGTTCAAAAATTATCAACTGGAATTGGCTCTGCCTCTTCTCAGTGGGATCGTTAGTACATTTGTTAATCTCAGATTTATCATATATCCAAAAAGGTTTATTTTGTTGTTGTTTGTGATTTGAGCAACATGTCGCTTACTGTTGATTGTATTTTCAAACTGGTCTGATGAACCAAGTTAAATATGTTCTATACATATGCCACACAGTAATTGTATTCGCACAGTTAGGTTTTTTTTTTTTCAATTAATGATATAATTAAATTGTAATCTATGTATGTATGTAAATATTCCGCCCATGCCATTGGGTTAACCTCCAAATGACATTTAATATCAGCACCGAAGCTGCTAAATTGAATAGTTCTCATTCGCGTTCCATTCACAGGAGCCAACCAATAAAGAAAACCACAAAAACGGCCACGTAAGACTATCAGCGATGTACCAGAATCCAATACCCAGCATTTTTTTCCTAATTGCATCAAAGAGCAGGCGAATTTATGGCTCCAACTATTAAACGTCCGGGTTTCTGGCCGCACGCCGGGTGTGTTTTATGTGGACCACATAAATGGAGCTGGGTGGCTGCACAGCATCCTTGAGCGCAAAATAATAATAAAAAAAAAAAACCGACAGCCACTTTCGGTTGGTCAGAGTTGTTTCAGCTGGTTCGTTGGTTGGCTGCCTAGCTCAGCGAAATATAAAAAATTCAATTATAAGCATTTATAATAGCGTAGGCTTGACTCCGACACCACTGCATGCGGTTCCTGTGTACAAGGGAATGCACATTATCTGCTAGAGCTTGGTGGTGTACGTAAATAGCTTGATTAAATTAAAGCTGTGGCTAAATAAGTTAGTTGAAGTCTTTTTAGATCGATTGTAAGAGTTAATTCATGCATGCAAAGCAATTAAGTAACTAAATATATAATTGCCCTATTTAAGTTATAACTATTGTAAATTTGTGTGAAATCAATAGTAATATAATCTAACGTACACATATTATTATTGTACATATATAATTATTACTACTAAAAGATTTTGGAAGCTGCTCAGATGTCAGGCAGATTGTCAATAGTTCTGAGTTTACCCCAGTTCACTTTGTAATTAATAGATATATCAAGTATGTATGTGTAAAATATTGGCAATGAATGTAACGATATTTTATTTGATTCATCCGTCAGCCTATCATTATAATATAGTAATATGACAATTTTTAGTAAGCAGTAATTCGCCCACTTGACTGCTAACATTCATTAAATTTAAATTCTTGTTCGAGCTTCTACTAACAAAAGCAGTTGTTTTTTTTTCTTTTGCCTCATTTTTAACGAATTACAAAAAATTCATTTGCAATGCTTGACATGCATTTGATTTTTGTTTTCACACAGGAATCCATGTTGATTTGTGCCAATTCGAATTGTTTAGGCAGAAAATGATATTTCAACGCCTGTCGACTGGCCAAGTAATTTAATCTGACAAGAGCCAAAAATAAATAGGCTTAATGTGTGAAGAAGTTGACAGCAACGTGTTTGAAATGCGCCCTTCGGCAGTTCTCAGCTGCTACAGCGCTAAATTTGTTTGTATGTATATATACAATACAAACCTATATGTATGTATGTGGATACGTTTGTTTGGCTTCAGTAGAATAGCCTTAAAGACATGCGTATAAGCAGAAAATTTGCATAAGAAAGTGTGAAAGTCTCACCATGACTAAGTATGGGGATGTGTCAGTATGTGTGAGTGTGTGTTTGCGGGCTTGAGTTTTCCGTAAGCCGTTTTTGCAGTTTTTGACAAATGACTTAAAGCCTTAAGGGTACACAGTTTTGAAAAGGGTTAAAGTAATTTGTTGAGACTGTTAAATATTGTATGTGGCCCAAGAACAAGAAGACACAAAAACAAATACATAATCAAAATGAAATATTTTCGTATTAACAGAAACAAGGACAATGCGAAAAGCATGCAAAAGTACGTATATATACATACATACATATATATATATATATATATATATATATATATATATATATATATATCTTCTATTATATGTATGAATATATAATGTATGTGATATTTCCATGTGCATTAATACACATATATCTACTAAAATTGTTTAACTGGAAAAATAATATTCACACATGCATAACTGATATATTCATAGCTTATATAAATCATTTGTCCGCCCCAAATCTGCTTAGGAAACCGCCGTAGCCTTTTATGAATGACGCTGAATAGCATTTCAGGGAAAAAACTTTGTATGTATTGCATCTCACGGTGTCCTTAGTGATATAATCTAAAATAAAGCCTCCACACACACCTATGTATAACAGCTTTACTGAAACGACCTTTAAGTTCTCTTAATATATGTAATTTAATATTCATTCATGTTATTTATGGAGTTACAATTAATGATATATGATATATACAATATATGTATATATATATAGTCAAAAATAAAAAACATATTTCAGGTTTTTTTTATTTTTTCTGAGAGATACTTAATTTTGCAAAAAGCAATAAGTTTAGCATTAATTTACGTTTGGTAAGATATGTATACAAATGGCATATGTGACTGGCGCACGCATGTAAGTTATGCCTTTGATGTCTGCTCATAAGATAGCAATATCGTACCCATACTCATCCACACAGGCACATACATACACACACACACATACCGACGCAGTATAAGTATCAGACAAAATGACATACTTTACCTACTTAGAGTCAGCAGGGCAAAGGAAAAGTTTCATGCACAGTTTCAGATTGGTTTTATTGCGCCAACTTGGGCTGATGACAATGGCGGCCGAGGTGTGTGTTTAATCCGGAAACTTATTTATGTATGTGCAGAAGCATATATGTCTTCACGTATATATATGTGTGTATGTCTTTCCGGTCGTTTGGCTTACGCATTTTCTCATAGCTTATACATACATACATATACATATATTGAAGCTGTCCGAGGGACGAACTGAGCGACAAGACGCACACTTTCTTATAACACGACCGCGCACACTTTCACTTTACATAAGCTCTTTGTAGTGCTTACTGGCTGACACCCCTCTGAGTGTCTGAGTATGTGTGTGTGTGTGTCTGGCCGTGTGGGCGTGTGTTTTTGTGCGAGTGTGTTGACAAACACTTGATAATTCCTTGCATACACGCACTCTGGCTTGGATGTGCTCGCATGTACGATAAGTAAGTACGAGTATCTGCAAGATAATCCAGCGTATCCACTGGGCTTGTGAGGCCATCTGCCAGTTGCTTGTTTGTGGCTGCCCGCAAGGGTCTCTTGAATTATTTTAAATTGTTTCTGCCATGCATTTTGATAGAGTTTTTATGTATTCATATGCGTGCATATCTATAAGACGAAATAAAATAAAATAAAATAAAATAATGGGCTGGCCCCTCTTTACATTTACCAAAGGGCCATAAACTGTGATTTAGAGTTTTGGATGCGGATTTCTATCAGAATTTAATCTTGCAGATGGTTAAGCGCCCAATTTAATGGACTGTGGGTCGATTGTTAAACAGCTTTGGTTTTCATTAGAAAAAGAGAAAACCTTTTTGTGAGTTTTATTTTCTATAGATAAGCTTACATTAGGGCTGAAAAGGATAAAATAAAGGGCGGACAAATATATGTTCCTTTTCAGCTTATTCTATACTCCATTCTTTATTTAGTTCGGGGCGACGGCTCCTTTGTGGCTGATGATGAGCACTTGCTCTGTTAATTAAATTAACGTGCAAATGGCTGAAATTACTTTCTGAAAAGTTTTTTCTGTTTGTTTAGCCCGGTTGGCAGAAGGCTTCAACTACGAGCCATAGATCAAAGCATCTCTCGTGCTGTGCATCGTCGCAACTCATCTCAGGTTGCACTTCTGTGTGTGTGTGTGTGTGCCTTGTCAGCAGGTGTGCCAGCACCTGTGTGTCTACCGGCAGCGTGTGCATTTGTACGGGTCCAGTAGCCAGCTTCGGTATTACAAAGTAGGTCAGTCGTTGTATATGTGATGCCAATAAAAGTTAATGCGCTCGTGTGTGAATGGCATATGGAATACCGGTATTTGCACTACCTTGTTGATATTTTTTAATATTTATGGAATTTTAAAATGACAGTTAACACATTTACGGCAAACTGCGCCGACTGCAAATTGTATCATTTATTTGGAATCGACTCTGGAAGAGTCGCCATAACTTATTTTTGCAACTATAATAAGCTTGTGGCTATCAAGAGCTTAGCTAAGTTTGGATGAAGTCCATTCGATGCACTTAGCTTATGACTCGATGCGTCATCATCAAAACTATGTTATACAAATAATTAATATTTTTAAGGTCTACGCATATATAGAATATGTCATTATGTAAGTTTGAATCTATATTATAATGCGATGCTGCAGTCTGAAGACTATTTGGAAGCTACGTTGAGCTCGGAGGATTTATTAGCTTCCTGCCACTCAATGAGTCATCTGTGCGTATTACATTTGACGGATAAAGTAGGCATATCGACCCTGAACATGAGGAATCGAGAATCCTGGTTTGAGTTATCCTGCAACAAAAATATATTTACCAAATATTCAGCTAGCAATTTTGTATTGTTCTTTAAATCATTATTAAGTAGGATATACTTAAAGCATGGAGACAAAAACGTACTCTCCATTTATTGCTGTATTTGTACAGTTAAAGCACGGGAATTTCCCTCGGGCATCGAAAAAGAAAAACTTCAAAGTTAAATTTATAAAAAGAACATCGCAATATAAGACCAACAACATTTTCAATTATGCCAAACTTCGAACTGTTAATTAAATCTGTCAAAAACAATTAGGCAAAAATTTCACTTAACAGCCGCCATCAACGTATATAATTAGAAATAATGAAGTTGAAGAAAAAAAGAAAAAAATAAATGATTTACCTAGTAAACTGGCATTATCTATACAAGCGACACTTGGAAAATGAAATGAACCTGCTCGACTGTAGAGGACTCTAGGCGAAGCTGAAATACATATACAATCTCTAGATTGCACATTATCAAATTGATGGTATGTTCAAAACAAATACAGACTGTGTGCCATGGTACAGGGTATTAGCAATTCAAGTGCAAACAATGCGATTGCGTCCCGAGAGACTGACAAATGAAATGTCTACGCAACAAAATAGCAACTGTCGGAGTCGGAAATACATCAAGTGTGAGCGCTGAAAGCCTTCGACGGGATGAGCTGGGTAGCCGGATAGCGGGTAAAGATGGCCAGGAAACGGCCAGGCGACAGCTTCCTCGATGCCACCATTGTGCGCTGTGGAGTGAAGCGTTGACAATAACGGAAATTATTGTTTATATTCTTATTTTCTAACACTGTGAGCAGCGTGTTCAGTGAGACAGCTTTTCAGTTAAGATTATGGCAAACATTGCCAGCTCTGGGGTCTATCTCGTTTCCAAGACTTAAAGCTGTGTCTGAAAACCACTTCTCTTAAATAAGTTATGTCAGGTTGACCTTTAGATCTCTAGTTGGTCCGGGCAACATTTAACATTCTATATAAAATGTTTCCACTGCCCGACTGACTGACTCTTTGCTAGTCAGCTCACAAATGGGAGGCCGAATTCAATTAATGTCAGCATCATCAAAGTAATTTCACGTCTTGCCGTTCGGGATAGTTCGTCTAATTAGTTTCATCCCAGCTTATACTCTTACCCAAATACACTCTCCCTTATACTTTCCGTTTGTACCTATAATTGACTTTATCTCAGCTTATACTCTTACTCAAATACACTCGACTGCACTTTCTGTTTGAAGTTCATCCAAATATATGTATGTATGTATGTGTTTCATGTAGTTATAAGTCTTATTCAAGCACAGAAATCTATACATCGTCAGCCATTTGATTTTGAAAAGTTTCTTTTATTTGCTTTTGCACAAAATCTTTAACGATTATGATGAAAGTTTTTATATCAGGCCTTACTCTCTGATATCTTTTTATTATGGCTTGCGTAAACTTAGAAAAAGAAATATCAAAATGCATAAGTTAAACATGTTTCAGAAGAAACCACTTCAATTACTAATGTCTTAAAAAAAAATATATATATATATATATATATATATTTATAAATAAATAAATAAATAAAACTTAAAATAAAACACATGAAAGTTCACCGTGCTATGTTTGAAGCAAGTATTTTGTCCGCATTTGCCATTCATTAATTAACTTGTAGTGAACAGGAACTTGGAGACAAATTGCTCATGTTGTGGTTGCTGTTGTTGCCTGAGATTTTCTTGAAAATTGCATTGTTTGACAAAGACCCAACTATACATATGACCTTTTGACAGTTTATAGTCTTGACTTATGTACAGCGGTCTACGGCAGGGCCGGCAGCTAAGCCAAAAGGAAAACTCTACGAAAGCCTTGTTGACTCTTGAACTTACTTGACAGCCTGCAGCTGATGCAGATTTTTTGGCAACAGCATCACAGCAGCCTGTTGGGTATGTACAAATGTGTGTATATTGTGTGAATTTCTTTGAAGTTCCATGTAAACTTGTTGAAGTGCTTCAATTATAAGTTGAAAACTTGTTGACATTTATTGAACAGTGAAAAACAGGCTATGTCAGCCTTCGAGGCACATGTCAAGTGTCGATACACGAGCCTCTACACACACACACACATATATATAGACGCACATACATATGCACACAGACTGAAGTTGTAAGGCTTACCCAATGTCAGTTTCCATAGCTTAATGGAAAGACGTTTGCATTGGCACTCTGCGTCCCTATGTAAATCATCTACTGTGTAGTCTGCCCTTCAAACAATTTTAATATATGAAAGCATTTTGTCGTCTTCAGTCACAATTTTTGATGAAACTCAACAACTATTAACTATTAAAGACTAGGGCAGTTACAACGTGTAAGCCTTTTATTTGCGATTTTGCACAACTTTGTAATAAATTTTAATTTATATTAAAAACAAAATTCTCTATTTGTGGTCATATGTTTGATTTGGCCAACAATGTAATTAATTTATTTTGATTATGCTAATACAATAATTTGGAATTCAATATATGGCAAAATAATAAATGGAAAATGTTAATGAGATCTAATATATACCCTGTGCTCTGTAACACCTCAGGATATATTCAGCTATTCAATTTGTATGCTAAAGCTGTTAATTGATATAGATCACTAATATATTTATTGTATATATGAGTGGAGTTGATAGTAATATGGGTCAAGCGCATAGAATAGATTCGATAAGGAAATAGGAAATTATGTTTATAAATATTATAAATGCACGGACTGAAATTTGTATCAAATTTATTTAAAATGTTGTGCAACACAATGGCAGATACTCTTTCTGCTTTCTGTTCACTATTATTTGAATGGGTTTGTTCTAACATGAATTTACAATTTGTGCTTTTTATGTTGGGCAAATATGTGTGTGTGTGTGTGTGTGTGTGTGTGAAGGACTCTTGTCAACAAACAATAAATTGTAATAAAGCATTGGATAGACGCAATAATTGTTCGGAAAATTCCATTTTCTCTCGTGAGATAGCTCTATGTAGCCCATTTAAAGGGCAAACCGTTTTGTTTCGCTCAAACTAGACATATTTAATCCAATTAATGCACAAGGACAACGCGCTGTTCCTTTTGAGACCTAATTGGTTTACGGCAAAGGTAAAGGTTTCACATCAAGCCAGTCAAATTGCCGTCGGTGCCCGGTTTGAAGTTTCAGCTCGTGGCACCCACTCACGGCTGGATATATAAAATGGCTAATTGGTTTTCGAGAAAGGTAACATAATTGGCATGTGGCTAACGACCAATCAGAAAATCTAATTGAATGTGCGCCAAAGGGCCCTAATGTCTTTTATACACTTGTAACCTGATAGCGGGTCGAGTGGAGCGCATCATTGGCAAATAAATTCCTCACTTCACTTTAAACTTGCAAAGTCACTTTGGATCAATAACAGCTATAGGTCATTCGTTCCCAGCATTCCGTCCCATTCTTAGTAATAGGCTAGATAAAAAAAAACTATGTAAGTTAATTATAATTAAACATAAAAGGCATAATATTTTCACATTTTTTGCGAGCATGCGTAATTTTAAAGGCAGTTAATCATACGCCTCGTTACATATATACTCGGAGCCCAGTTGTTGATGTATACAAAAAAGCGGGAAAAAGCAACTTTCTCTCAATTTTTACGAGCCCAACGAACCGGCAATCAAAAATTAATATTGTTCGCATAATGCAAGGGGAAATTAAATATTACTGTTTAATACATAATTATTACAACGTAGCTCGTAGAGCATTTTAATAGACTCGCTGGAAATATTATGTATAACAGACACGGTTAATGCTTCTCAAATTATTTTAATATACCAAAGAGTACGGAGCTAATAAAAATGATTAAATTAAGAAGTTGTGTTAATTTTTATAACTTCTAAGCAGTAAACATTATTTGTGAGCATCGTAAATAATTCAATTTATGCTAGCATCAGTAAATTACTTTAGTAAAATTGGCTTAATCTAAAAAACGAGGCTAAGCCAATGCGACCAAGCCAAAAAACAACAAACTAACATTTGGAAATTGTGCCAGGCCAGAGAAGTGCTGACATTGTCTGATTGGCAATTGCAATTCACCAGACCACAAAACAAAGTGCAATACATTTACTTGGGCAGTTCTTGGTGACTGGCGAATTGTTTGATTTGATTGGGTGTGGCTCGGTTTGGTTTGGCTCAGACTTGGCTGGAAGTGAAATGCGGAATGACATGCCGTTAAGCATTTGGTTTTGATTCGTTTTGTTTGCTATTTGTTTAGCACTCAGTGACAAGCACTTTGGCAATTTATTTTGCACGTTGGCATATTTAATAGGTGGGCACGACTCTCGACAGCTGACAAATTATGCCAATGTGGGCTGAGCGCTAATGCACTGGTCCTGAATAATTGATCTCTGGCATTGTGTCTGAGTTTTCAGTGCGTGACTGAAACACACATAGTTTCGTTGTTGTTCGTATAGCATATATTTGTCACGCTGCGTATACGCAATTTGCATATAACGCATCCGCCCCGAGCGGCTTTCATCGCACACGCAGAGGCAGACAACCGGCAGATGTCTTTTGTTTATTAGATGCCAATTTCCATTTCCAGCTAACGAAAAACTGCAAATTCAGCACAAATGCGAGGGGCACTCTAATTGTTGTCGACCAAATAAATCTTCAAATGAATAATTTAATTAATTTACTTTACAAACTCTCAGCAAGTCAATAAATTAAATCAATATGCATTAGAGCTCTAATTTTGAAGGATAATATGAACGTATTTGAATTGAAAAGTTCTCTTCCCACCGGTACGAAGTGCATGAATTTAGTTTCTCATGCGTGATTGATTTAATTATTACTCAAGCCGCAGAGCAGCTGACAAAATGTCTTGTTGGCCAAATTCCACTCAATTGCATTCTCGAAAATAAACACCTGTCTCTGATTCGAAGGCCCGCCCAATTTTCACCGCCCAGTTGCGGTTGGCTGTGATTAAAATGCAACTCAGATGCAAAATAAATAAATAAATAAATGCGTTTAAGGAATTATTGACCGCAATAGAACTCAGTAAACAATTGTTTTCTCCATTTCGGCACTCGCAATGTGCCATGTTTGCAATTCGAAACTTGTAAATCACAGCTAACAACTAAATTGGCATTATTTTCAGGCTTAATTTGCACTTTATTTATTTGCTGGCCGTGCAAGTTTTGCTTGTTATTTATGACATTTGTAATATTAATAAATAAATAAGCTGCATTTGTGAGTATTTATGAATAAAACAGAGCTTACTGAATCCCTACTTTTACCCTTTTCGTTATTAGTTGAATAAAATGTTATAATTATATGAAGTATATACGTTCATTAAAATCCAGAAGAGATTTCAGTGAGATGAATTTTAATATATATAAATTCAATGCTTGCAATCGAATCTCAGAAAAAGTTATGCATGACAAATATTCACATATTTTTTTACTGGAAAGACACGTGAATATTGCAATAAGCAATTAAAGTGATATAAAATATTAAATCGTATGCAGGCATATATCTCTATATATTTTTTATTTGTCTTTGATTATGTAGCTCAATAAAAAAAACTATAAAATCGCAAATATTAAAAATGAAATAGTTCACGGAGAGGCGTTGAATCATCGGTCTGAATAATTTCCAACTCCCGCTTCGAACAACAATTTTCACACAAAATTTAACACATATCCGAGTGCCCGGAGCCTCACCTGTTGGCAATAATTCTCTCGCTCAGCTGGGCAGCCACTGGGCGTCGAATTGAAAACATGTTTCGGTTCGACTGGAGGCTGTAGCTGCCGCCGTAGCCATTGGTGATTAACTATGTGCTGACTGGCTGGCTGGCTGGCTGGCTGGCTGGAAGGCTGGCGTCATTAAGTCCTGGTATACAAGGTGCTGGGCCGCAATTCATGGATTCATTCAAGCCGCGGCTTTTAATGGAAAACTTAAAGCGCAGCAAGTATTAAAAGTTTGTTAAAGTAGTTGGCGAGCCAAACCGAAGCTGCCAGCTGCACTTAATTTGCTGGCAGCTCATTTGTGTTTGCGGGCACTATGCTCTCTGTTCTCTATTTTCTTGCTTTTTTCTTCTTTATATTCCAACCATTTATTAACATCTTCTGTGTGGGTTGTAAGGGAATATGCAAAAACTTAGACCCCAGTTACTTATTGTTGCCTTTGCCGCTGCGCTCTCGGCTCCAGCTGACTCTCCTTATCCATAATGCGCTCTATGCGTGTAATCTACTCAAAGCAAATAAATTTTTAATGTTGACTAATGTAGAAAATGTGCAGAGAAATTTACCTGCTCCTTGCCATCTCTTCTAAGTAAGGCAACGGCTAAAGCTAAGGCTACGGCGAAGGCAAAGGCAAAGGCACAGCCAAGCCAGACCAGATCTGAGGCCTTGAACAGGAAAGTTGCTGTAAGCTGGCGTAAATTGCAACAAGCTCAGGATGCAGCTGTAGGCGATGTTACAAATTGAAAATGAAATCGTGGACCAACTTTCTAAGTCAAACAAATCATCTAACATGCAGCCAACAACAACAGCAACAGAGAACAATCTGCAGGCTCATCGAAATTTAGAAGATTTGCAACTTTTTTCGTTGTTTCGTTGTCTGGCTTAAAAGGACAACAGTTAAATTAACATAGAAATAAGAAAATAAATTAAAATTCCCGATTTCGCATAATTACGGGAAAAATAAAAGCTAAACAATAAAATTGAAGACAATTGCATTAGGACTCTCATTAAAAATAATTTAAAACAAACAGCGCCAAAAAACTTTGCCCGCTCGCTGTTCCGCCTGGAAATGAAGATATTTAGCATACGTATAAAAGTAAAACAAATAAGTCCAAAAATTTAAAGTAGAAATGGAATGAAAAAAATATGGAGACCGAGCCACTACTACACAACGGGGCAAACGACGGCCAGGCCATGCAAATGCCTCGAAGAGCTGACTGTGACAACGCGACGTGGCAGGCATCTAAGGACGCTAAAAGGCTGCTGGCCTCTTGTTTTGATAATGAATACCAGGGCCGAGCAGCATTGGACGAGCTGCTGGCAACTAAAAATTGCCCAAACATTAACGAGCATCTGCGAAAAACTTGCAACTCACAGTTGAAACTGCAAATTGGTGCTTGGCAGCTGGACGAGTTGCGTTGGGCTGGGTTGGTGTTGAGGGGTTGAGTGGTAGAGGGGTTGGTAGGCTGAGGGGCTGCAGTGCTGTTTGCATTGTTTGCAAAATGCTTCAAGTAAATTATGCAGAGTTGCAGCAGCGAAAGTTAAGCGTACAACAAAGTGGAATTTATTCTGGCTTCCTACTTCGCCCAGTGATGTCTTTGTAGCCGCTGTTGTTTTTAATAAACTTAATAAGTTTGCAATTTGTTGCTGCAATCAGCGAGGGACAGCAGTAGAAGACACTGAAATTGCCACTCCACTAACATGCAAATCGGCAGCTCGGCAACACATGGCGTATACTTAATTTGGGCACAAATTATGCAGGCGTCACGCGATAAACTAATTTGAAAAGAACATTGCCCAAACTCGTACAAATATATACATTCAGCTTATTTGGGGAAAATGGCCCAGCAGAAACCCGCTAACGATCTTAAAAAAAAAAAGAAAAAATATAATACATAACTGCATAATATTCAGGCGCTTTATTTTGGGTTAGGCAACATGTAATTATTTTCATGCTCCCAAATTAAAGTCAATTAAAAGGTACTCTGTACAGCAGTTTCCAAAAAGGCTTTAAAATTATCTTTGGCTTAGCTGAAAAATTAATGACGACCCTTTTGGCCCCGGCCTTACTGAGCTGACCCAACTCAATTTCAAATGTCCGCTTGTGTCTTACACAGTTCATAAAGGTTCCACGAATGTGAAGTTCAGTAATGAATTAAAGCTGTTTACACGCTGGACAGCAAATAAAGTTGGAGTTTGGCTGGGTAGATGGGCAGCGCCCCAAATAAACAAACATATGCAGCAAGGCCAACGTTCAAATTGAATTTGCGCGCAGAGCCAAAGAGCATAACAAATAGACGATACATGTACGCCATGTGCGCTGAGTACAAAGCAAACCGCAAAAACACAGGTGGAAGCCAGTTGATAACCAAGACAGTAGACACAAACAGCAACAAAAAAAAAAAAAGAAACAAAAAAAAAAAAAAAAAGAAACAAAAATCAGTCATTCAACCAGTCAACCAGTCTGGCAGTCAGTCACCTACCTAGTCAGTTGGTTGTTCAACCGTGACGCTCAGATATTTGGCATGCGTGGCGTTATTCCAGCCTGTGGCATGGCCACAGCTGCTGTTAACAAAATCCTAACATACACACTCCTACTCACACACACACACACACAAACACAAATAGAGCGCAGAACATAATCTTGGTCAGGCGGCGAGTGGCTAATGTCGCCACAGATGACAGTTAACAGTTAGCAGCGTGCCAGGTAAATAAATCAAACAAAAATGGCTACTTTGGCTACGTGACCAGCGAAATCCTCAGCCATAGATTCGGTGTCCCTTGGATAGAGCACGCCCGTACGGTTTGACTGATTATCGGTCGGCTGCTTATGACACATAGCCAAGGCATAGCAAGGCAAAGCGGAAGCTGGCTCCAAGATGTGCGTGACGCAAATTGCAGACCAGTTACAGACAGCAAACAGCATCCCAGGTTGAGCATGTCGAGCTGTTCCAGTGACAAATGGGCGGCCTGTTAGATGTCTGGGTCCTTTGTCTCCGATCAATGTTCGTCGATGACATGACTCGGCCAGCAGTTGAGCAATAATGCCAGTTAACTGCTGTTGACAAATCAAACAACCATTTGGCCGAACAGCCAGGATTGACATTAAAGTTGGCAAACTGTTGAAGTTTTAATTCAATAATTATATCAATATCAAACGATAAGCCGCCAACATTAACCTAGATTCAGCTCAAGCAATAACGGCCCAGTGTTGCCAGTTGTTGAGTTCTGAAGTAAGTTGAATTGTGGTTAAAAGTAGGCTAAAACAGACTAAAAATTAGGAGAAATCGCTAACATGTTTCCTCTAAGTATTTCTGCTGAGATTTTCTTCTAAATCGAAAAATTTCTTCTATATATATCATCTATTTCCTCTAAGAGTTTACTTAAAGTATTTCCTCGAAGAATTTCCTATAAGTCATCGCTCTAAGTATTTCCTCTAAACCTCTTCTCTAAGAATTTCTTCTAAGTATTTCTCTTTAAAATTTCCTTTACGAATTTGCTTCCAAGTATTTGCTTTAAGAATTTACATTTAGTTATCGTTAAATATTTAAACACACCTCAGTTCACTTCACTTTACTGCACTGCACGACTGACCTCCACCAGGCCTGGGCGACTGAAGAAATGCTGCAGCAGCTGGTCTTTATATAGGGCGACTTTCACTCAATCACTAGGTTGCTCTCAGATGTTGTGATCGGTGTCGGGTAGAGGTCGTGGCGATCGAGCTGTAAATGACCAATGGGAACACTCTCTGCTGCTGCTAGCATTCGTTTTACTTCGTTTTACTCAAATATAATTGCCAAACGTATGCTGCTGCATACACACAGAGAACATAACCGATCTGTAGCTCTTCTTCGGCCCTTGCTTTTTGGGTGCCAGACAGAGAGACAGGCTGTGAGATAGACAGAGAGACAGGCTGTGAGACAGACAGGGAGGCAGACAGAGAGTCAGATATATATACAGACATACGAATAGATATATAGTCAAACACACACGCATATCGAATCGAATTAGCTCATTACGCTCCACAGGAATATGTATGTTTGATAAGACTTAATGTTGAATTGCTAAACAATATTATAATTAAATAATTATTAAACTCAGTTTCTTCTATTCTCTTAAACACTTTGGCTTCTGCATTGTCTTCCTCGATTTCTGGCTTGATGCAGCCTGAAATTGGCTAAACTGGCAACCCTGTAACGGCCAAGTATGTTATGCTTGTATGCATGAAAGTCAGCTAAAATTCATTTTAAGCACCGTTTGTCCAGGCGCACATTAATTTTGTTAGCAACATGCAATGGAAAATTTAAGATTGCTGAACAATGGCGTTTGACCTCGCCTGACCTGCTGAACTGGCACCAGCTGACCCAGGCGAGGGCCCACACCCATCACACTGATATACAATGCATGTGCATGCGATTTCATTCGAGTGCCTGTAACTGCTGCAGCGTGTGTATGCCTGTGTACATGTGTGTGTGTGTATAATAAGGCTGCATATATTATGGCATATATATTGTGCCATATATTAGAGGCTTTGCTAACAATTTATCTCACACTGGGCCCGACGCCGGACGCTTAAGTATATGGACTGCAATTGGCTCGCTCCTCTCACTGTCCGCTGCTTGGCCGCATTGTTGCCATTGTTTGCCTTGCGGTGATCACTCAATTTGAATTAATTTGCGGCTGTCATACAATCTAAAATTAGTTTATGCCCATTTGCATAAACCAACATTGAAGCTGGCTGAAACTTTGACTGCTGACTGTTGACTGCCATTGGGATAGCGCTTCACATGCAACTCTTTATCATCATCTTGCAGTTACTGACAACAAACTATTATTTAAAGCTGGCTCGCTTAGGCTTACTCTGCAATTCTGAGATCAATAATCATAATCGGAAGTTAATTCCATGGCCCAGTAAATATTGATATGAATAGGGTTCTGAGCCAGAGGCTTTGCACGCTGTCTTAATATCTTCAGCCCTGGTTTTTTGTGACTCTTTTGTTGTGTTGGCCAAAAGGCTTTTAACGTCAACAACGGTTAGCTTGGCAACAGCTGGCTCAAAGCTTTAGGCATTTCAAGTTTTGTGGTATTTGAGGCACTCAAAGGAACAAAAAAAAAAAAAAAAAAAAAATCAAAAAGAAACAAGTAAACCGAATATTTTGGCACTTTGCTTTAGCCTTTTGTCGACTAATTCGGTTTTTGTTTATTTCCCTCACATGCACACACACACACAGAGAGAGCCTTGGCAGTTTTTATACTCTGCCGCAGTAGCATTTGAGAAGAAAAAACGGCAATTTACTAGCTTTAGAGATGCCGTACAGCAGCTGTGTCTCTTAGTGCATATGTCTGCATATATGTATGCATGCTGCAGAGGCTTAACGTGCCACAAGACCAGAGAGTGCGGATATTTAGTTGCAACGGGGTAGAAGAAACTCTACTCTGCTTCCTGCCTTAATTGCAAGGCCAAAGAGTAAAGTTTTGTTCCATTTATATGCATATATTTAAGATAAAGCAGAAACTTTGCTTTGTGAGAAATGACAATTAATTCTATATCATTTCTGCTAGTAGGTCAAGTTTCATACTTCATGAATAATGTGGAAAAGTATTTTTAATGTGCACTTGATTCAACTACTGGCCGAAATCTAATTTCCTTTATTTTAAATAAGTATGAATAATTTTTAAAAATATTTGTGACAATGAATACTAAGCGAAACATGGAATTACCAAGGGGACGGCGACAGCCCAAAAATAAAGATGTTAAAGAAAAAAAACGCAAAATTACCGTGCAGAACCTATCCCGGATGCCCGCCCATTGTCCTGTGGGCGGCTGCTCTGACATCGTATTTCCGTCCAATATGATGCTGCACATGCTGCACAAGCACTCCGAAAGTCCGACCTGCACAACCTCCGAGGTATTTGAGCATCAGCCAGTGATGCTCTCCTTTGATCCGACTGGCTATGAGCACGGAGACAACTGCTGTGTGGCCACTCTCATGTATGGAGGCATCAATGGGAAGCCGAGTACGCGACCGGGAGTTGATAATCTGAGCTTGCCGAATTCGGGTCTGTTGAGCACTTATGAGAAGTATAGCACCTACTTGCCAATAATGATGATGGCTTGCCGCACCACCTGGTTTGCTCATCTAAAGGACAAGCAGCTGGAACGCGAAATGCTAACAAAGAACAACGGCAATGCCGGCATCTATGTGTTGTGGCTGGTGTCTCCCATTACCACTCGCAAGGTGTTTTACACACTCACCATCTTCGATCGTCACTATATTAGTTCGCGCAGTTTGATTCGCACTGTGCGCGACTATACCAACTTCCAGGATCCGAGCGATTTTTTGCCCATCGATGAGAACTATATTATGTTGAGCGACTCGGATGTTCTCGAACTAATGAGCATCAGCAAATCGGCTCAGAGCATAGGAGGAAAGCAAGTGCCACGCGGCATACCAATGGAACTGATTGTCTATCAGACCCCATTGAAGCTCTCTGGCATTCTCAGTAATCAGGCAGAGATGCAGGCGGCTCTAAAGGATGCCCAAAATATATTCACCACGTGCATAATGCCACGCACCAAAGGGTCTGTCAAACGGGAAGTTTCGGGCAAGATGTCACTCACCAGAAAGCCGGTGTCCAAGACAAAGGCTAATCTAGCCCATGGCCATGCCTCAAATTAAATGTTTCTAACTCCAATTACGATCTCTCCACCAAGAACGTCTGATTTTGAAATTTTATGTTAAATGTAATAAAATCACATATGAGCTATGAGCTTGACTGTTTCTCTTACAATCGACTAATATGCAAGGTACTGTAATATATGATTGCAGTACAGTCTTTGGAGCGCCTGTTGCCATGATACCTGCAGATGTGGTGAAGACATTATTAAATAATAAGCAGACAGCTGATTGAAAACCAAGTGCGCATAAATTGCCAAAAGCCGGAGTCGAAGCCTGAGTCTTCCCACAGCCGCAAGGTGTGTGGACTAAGCAGCTTTTGTGCATGCACCCACACGCACACACGCACACACACACAGAGACACATGAATACACATGCAACCATTCAGCATTCCATGTAAATGACGCTAATTGTATTACAATTTGCTTGAGTGCCTAAAAGCGGGCAATGGCAAATCACAAACCGCTTAGCTCGGATATTATATGGAGTATAGAGTTACGCCGGGGGCTGGGCAATTGTTGCGCATTTGGGCTGAGCCAGCTCGGGAGCTCGGGGGACAACAAGGCGCTGCCCGCACCACCCAACAGCAAGTGCAGCCAACCACTTGCCACACATGCAATTTTAATCATGAGAAATATGTGCTGTGCGCTGCAGCCACGATGATGGAGCACGGCCATTGAATGGTTTGGGTAAGTGCCGTAAATGCGGTAAACAGCCCGCACCCACTCAAATTATGCCTTTCATAGTAGTTATTCACTGTTATCGGTGGTTGGATAAGAATGCTGGCAAAGCGGCCCGCGCAGCCTGGGCCACGCCACAAGCCTGCCTGTAATTCGACTGCAACTGGTAGCTGCGTTTGTACTTGTGCACTCCATCTGAACGCATACCGCTAATCCGTCGAGCCCACAGCTCGACAAACCAGCAAACCCAGCTGGAAGCCAAAATGCATTAATTCACTCTGAAAATTATGGTATTTCAAATGAAATCCTTTGCGGTCGTAATTAAAAATAAGCTGCAAAATTATGTTAAATCATTTATCATACATTCATTCTAAGCTCAAAGTAAGTCAAGGAAAAACATTTTAAAAATTTGATATGAGTAAAATTAATTTAAGTTGCCACCAAAGGTAACAGCACTCTGCTTTAATGAAATATATACTTATTTTATTAAAATAATAATAAGAATAATAATAATATAATAACATAATTAGAAAATATTTATTGAAATAGTTGATAGTTTTTGCAATATTATGAAACTTTGTACTGTAAGTGAGGAGCTTGTAGTATATTACAAATATATATGGAATATCAGCAATATGCAGACGATTACCAGATTGACTTAGTCATACTGCAATAATTAATTCGAAAGGATAGAGAAAGAGAGCTATGTAGTAAAATGAATGTAGTAAAAAATGATAAATAGAATGGAGACGATTATGACTAAAGTACATTAAATTAAATTTATATAAATTATGAATGCCTACAGAATATTAGCTTTATCGATATAATCTATATCCATATAAAAGAAAGTGCACCCCTTATAGATGGAATTGGCACACAATGGTGCTTGTTCGAATGCTCACCTGCAATGTGTTGACAACAACAACAACACCAACAAAAATAGGGCGACTATATTGTTTGGGTTAATATATTGCAATTTATATATATTTTTCTTCCACTCCACAAATGTCAAAAGCTGATGTGTTTTTTTTTCTTTCTTGCGCTAGTAACAGTAAAAACGACTCCGTATAACGAATGTGAATGCCAGGAAAACGATTCAAGTGCTCGACTGCTCGACAAATTCAGGACAATGTTAAAAAACGCCCACGACCATTCGCTCGCTCCACCTACCCATGCGCTTTATCACATTCTCGGCAGCTGGCTTCGCCCTGTACATACATACTTACATGCAAAGATATATTGTTTACTGCCTGCTTGCAGTTTTTGTTCCCGCAACCTTCACGCAGAATCTGTCCATGTGCTTTTGTGATATACGTTTTGCCATCCAAACTGTCATCTTTGGGCTGCCGGCAGTGACAATGTGAGCAGCATAGGATGAACGGAGAGAAAAAAGCAAATGCTGCCAAGAGGCTGCAGCTGCAACTGCAGCACTTGAAGTCTCCGGCATGGGAAAATACCAGCTCAGTTGGATCGGTCGGGGATTAGCCGAATGTTCGAAAGATGTGTGGCACAGAATGATGTTAGTGGCAAGTGGAAGAAGTGCACACAAAATGTTGCAACGTCGCAAGACTGATGTGGCCATTTTGCTGCCGGCAATAACAATTTCAATTTGACATGCCTGTCCCAAAAAGTCATTAGCATGCCAGTTCATGCATATCTACATAGAGAAACCTACTATGTGTATAATGAACACAAATAAATAAGTTATATATGCTGCAATTTTTAATATTACCTAAAGCATTAAAGTGATTTTTCAATCGAACGAGAAGTAAACTTTAGTTCATTCTATATTTCATTTGACATCTCAATGCCAAGATAATAATAATCATGAAATAAACGCAAAGGCAGCTATTTTCAATATTACCTAAAGCAATAAACTGATTTTTCGACTTTAGTTCACTTTATACTTAATTTGACTCCTCAATGCCAACATAATAATCATGAAATGCTCTGGCTGCCCTTTCTGCAAAAATGATTGCTAATACTAATCATCATATTGAAATCAATGATGGAAATATCTGAAACAAGCAATATATTTAAAGCCCATAATTATGGCTACACATGCAGCTGCAATTCAGAGCATAATTCAATTGACGTATTATATATGTATATACAAGTGTGGAATTGAGTAAATGGGGGCGCACAGATTGGTTGTGCGGCAAGACAACATAGAGCAAGCGGCAAAGAGAGCTGCCTCACTTTGTTTGTGTTTGCCGTACATGAACATTAACACTTTGCTGCTAATGATAAATAGCTCAGGAAGTGGGAGCTGGGCGAGACCAGTGGGCCAACAGCAATAACGACAGCTACGATACATATAACATTATTAATAGAGCTAAGTGTTCAACAAGGGTCCCTGAAGGAATGGAAAGTTTGCTTTGCAAGTCAAGCTGGCTTGCCAACTAACTTGTTTGAAGCTTGTTACATGCGTTTTCTTGGCTGCGGTTTCTGTTTACAACCGAGTCGGTTGAGGCCGATGATTGGTTGCCTCCATTAAAGCTGTTGCAAATAACGTTTAAAGCTGCTGCTAATAGGTAAGAGTCGAAGACGAAGTTGTGGCTTGGCATGCATTTAATTAATTTGAATCTCAATTTATTTAGCAAATCGTGCAGATCGTCCAAATGAGCTAAGTTGTATTTTATGTCTTTGCAGTATAAATCATTGTAAATTTATGGCAACAATTGGCTTAAATACTCAAACGATATATCCATGAGATATGTCACACACACATACACACATTCGCACAGCAGAATTGCCAGGAAGGAAAAAAGTAAAGTTATTTTGAATTTTTTGTTTGGAATTTATGATGCAATTCGAAATGTTAAATTGGGGGGAGCCGGAAAAGAATGAAGTATTCTTTAATGCGCAGCAATTGTATTTATTATTGGTGCTATGTGGGCAGGTTTATGGCTACGCTTGGCCTTATCACTTGAACGGGATATTAGAATTATTGTCCTGGCTTTTATTACGGTCATAAATTTGGCAAAAGCCAATGCAAGTGAATTTGCCGTGCTGCATTAAAGATGAGTTATTGCCCAGATGGTGTTAAAGTGTGGCTTTAATTTTAATTAGTTTGCTCTTCTGATGGGGCTATTGTCCGACCGCATTGTTTGCTTTTCAAGCGCGTGCACCTCCTGGGAGAGAGCAGAAACAAAGCAAAAACAAAAACAAAAACAAAACCAAAGCCAAAACCAAAACAAAAACCAATACAAACAATAATAAAATAAACTATGCTGCCAATTGTTCAAACTGCTTCAATTGTTTGCTCATCGAACTACTGTTCTCTGTTTGCTGTTTTTCATGCATAGCAAAAAGCAAAAAGGGTTTGCTTCTGGCCGTTACTCCCATTTGGAAATGTTGCTCGCGTTTGATTTGAGTGTGTTCGCTTGTTTGGCTGTTTTGATGCTTTCAAAATTTGCATAGGCAAGCGTTTTTCTGTCTGGGGATTGCAACAGAGTTTGCATATTGCCCCAGGCTGGCAATAAAGCGGCTTACAACAGAATATTGAAGAGCTAGGCTTGGCTAGGGTAGGCCCATCCATACATATACGTACGTCTATATGCGTATTCATCCCTCTGTTAGTCGATGGAAAATCAGAAACAAAAATGTTTGTTAGGGATTTTAAAAAAATGAAAAACGTTTTGGAGGTGCCTGTGTTGTTTTCAGCTCAGGTGTATTTTCAACTTATGTTTCTACTTTTGTGTTATTTTTATTGAAATATTAAAGCCATGAATGCAGATGAATTTAGGCCTCGTGCATATTATTTTTAAAATGCTCAAAGATTTTTGGTGGCAACATTTCGTGTTTGTTAAATAAAGTATTTATCGACCTTGCATTTTACTAAAAGAACTTCACACTCGTCTGAACAGCCTTGCTCTGAGTGCAAACACAAGTTCGAGATCTGCTGGCTAAGCGCATGAAATGCGAGTTGTGTTTAACTACATTTTCCTATCAGTGCTTACCTATGTATTTCCAAAAGCTGGTCAGCCAATTAAATGGCTAAAGATTAAGGCAATGCAAAAGAACTAAATTATTACAGACTTAACCAGAAAAGTCCATTAAAGCATACGAAAATACATTTTCAGCCGTAGCCTAATGGGAAACGTGTTCCCACACACACAGACATACAGGCTACACCTACACACATGGGGCAGATGCATGCGCACTTCAAATGGCCTAAAAAGCAAAGGTGCGCACCCAAAAATACCTCAATTTATACTTACACACACACAAAACCCACACACACACACATGCAGTCAGAAATACAAGGCGCATATAGACGTGCGAAAATGTAACAATTTACTAAAGGGTTAAGCCGAAAAAAGAAAACTCAAAATACAAAAACAAAAACAAAAACAAAAACAAATAAACGAATACCCACTGGCGCACACGAAGGGACGCATATGCATGCATACATAAATTTCAGCTTAGAGGTGAGCAGCATTTTGACACACAAATGTCACAGATTTCAAGGTAATATATGGTGGAAGAGCAACGAGCTGAACCTTCGCTGAGAACATTTGCATGATTTATGTCACAATATGCATATACATATGTATGTACATATATAAATATTTTGTATTTTTGTTAGACCGATTTGTGATCCATAGTCATTAATAAACTTAAAATGTCAGAAAGGTGCACAAAAATCGGAATGCAATTGTGAAATCTGAGAATCACGTATTCCACAGTTCCGCAAAGTGAGCTTAGCTGGTTTTGCATGTCTATCGCTGGTATTTTTTTGTTGGCTGCTGTGTTTTTTGTATGTAAATGTTTGAGCTGTCTGCACGAGTGCCAGAACAAAGTTGAGCAGCAGCAATGACAAAGGGGTCCGGGGTTTGTACAAATATGTCACATACGTGGACATCCAGGACACGCATACTCATACACACCCACACGCACGATTCACATTTGTTGCATTAATATGCAAATATTTGAGAGCACATTTATGGCATGCAAGCCACATTGCATGACGAACCTGCTGCTCGAGTTGCTTAAAGCAATGTGTGTGGAGCGTTGCATAAAAGAAAACTAGAAGACTTGAAGACTAGAAGAACTTGCATCTATAGTCTATGTACCGCTCCTGAGCCGTGCATTCTAGTTTAACTTGCTTGAATATAAATTAAATTAAATATTGAAGCATTTCAATCTGACACTTGTCATTTATTATTACAACATCACACACAGACCACGTGACGTATGCGCAATTTACTCGAAACATCTGTATATACCACTTAAGCTGTCCTGCCAAGAGGAGCAGCTCGGCTGGAACAAATATCTGTGCAGCATGGAGTACACGGAGCACACATTGCATGCAACCTAATGCTGCTCGGCAGCTGTGTTTGCCCTTCGGTCAGGCTTAAGCTATGCTGAAAGTCAAGTCATCAGCTTCAATTGAGGCAACAGCAACAACAATAGCAACTGCAAGAAGAACATCCAACCACAACTGGCAGCCTGTGAGACGATGTGAAATCGATCAGCTAAGTGGGTTGGTCGAAGCTACCGACTCCTGGCCATTGACCATTGGCAGTTTGCTGTTGGCTGTTGGCTACTTATTCCCGACTACTTGCGCCAGTTTGCTTGTTTCTTCACCTACATTGACATTGCCAATTGAATTAGCTGAGCAGAGCTTCTCCCTTCGAAGCTGCGATTTGATTTCACTTAGTTTTTGTAGCTGTTGATGTCGTTGTTGCTTTCGATTTTGTTGCTTTTGCCGTTATTGTTGTTGCTGCTGCTGTTAGGGCTCCTCTTGGCGTTAACTGCACATTAAGCAGTTTGATTGCACCAAAGTCCCCAATCAAGTGAGTTTCTTTCAGCATGCTGTTGCCCCAAATCAATTCTTCTTAGTTGCCTTCTCCATAGGGTTTATTTGGCTTTTGGTTCAGTGCGGTTGGGTTTTTGCACACTCCATGCTCGTTTCTCTTTGGCGGTTCTTTGTTGTCACAGTTGCTTGAAAAGAGCAAATGAAATTATACAGAAGAAATAACATGGTCAGCCTCTTTGTTTGTTTGTTTTACTCTTTCGTACAATTGATTGGAATGGACTTTGTATATTGTAAATTACAAGTAAATAGAGCCGACTGACTCGGGGAATACAAAGCAAAGTGTTAGATGTGCCTGGAAATTTGATTATCAAGCGTACAGCTCTTATCGTATACTCGTATATTCAATTTGCTTGCAAATATATCCTTGGTGAATAGGCAAATTAAGGGCCAAGGACTGCACTTTGGTTGAGTAAATTAATTTGATATTCAAATTAGTTGCCCTGGATGTAGTTGGCCTCTGGGGCCAAGTGATTACCCGAATGTTAATTCCGTTCATCCTTCACAACTTTCGTGCTGTGTCTTTGACTAATGCAATGTTCTCTCTTTGACAACTATGCAGTTATCTCTTCATTCATCATGCAGCCTTTGCGCCTCTGTGCGTGTCTATTAATGCCGGCCAACTGTTCAGCTCGAGTTTCCCAATGAATAACTCTTCTCGTCTGCGCCTTGCATACCAAATTGTAGACATCAAGAAGTATATCTGGCCCGGACCGGAAAGCCACACGGCAAACGCTAGCGCGGCCAGCTCTTCCGGAAGTCGCATTCGCACACTTGTCGCTCATAACTTCAACTTGAAGTTAGTTGGCGCTTTGTTCAGGCGCTCAGGTGCAAAAGGAGATGAAAACAAAACGAAATAGAAAACACTTCGCACTTGGTACACTTTTTGGGTCAAATGCAATTTAAACGATGAAATTTTTCGTGAGCGGCAAAAAATGGCCAGAAAATGTGCTGAAAAGAGGGCAAAAGAAAAAGCGGAACCGCATTTGAGCCTTTTTTATCGAGCTATACAGACAGGGCGGCAATGCAGAGCAAAGCAAATTTATATTATAGTCATGGAGCCATGGCGCTGCCATAGAGAGAATACAGTCTTGGCTACTGCTGGAGCTCGAGCTCGAGCTGGAGCTACTACGACTGCTGGTGCTGCTTTTCTTTTTTTTTTTTTTTTTTTTTTGGACTGTCGTTGCTGCTGTACAAAGTGGAAAATGTGGTTAAAAACCGCAATACGAAATAAATTACTTTTTCTGCTTTGAGCTGCAGTCCGAGGCTGTCGTGGCTCCTTTTGCATTGCAGCTTGAAATTGAAAGCTTCCGTTACCGCCGCCGCTCAGCGCCAGCCATTTATCCAGCCGCCCATCCGCCCATCTAGCCATTCACCCGGCTGCCCATCAACTAACGCCCACCGAACATTAGGCCGCGCTCGCCATTGCTCGCTTCCGTTTCCGCTGTTTCGGCCGCAGTCGTAACCGCTGCGAGGATGCGTTCTCCATTGTCTCAGGCAATCTGCGACCCAATTTGGGCCAACTTAAAGTACGCTTAAAGGCGACTGCTGTCCGGCCTATTTGTCAGTTGACCGCCGCATTCAAAGCGCCCCATCTTCACCCCAGCGACGGACCGCTGGCGTCCTAATTTGAATTATGGCCATCAAAAAGTGGCTAAACTTGTTAGAGCAACTGGCGCTAAGCCAGCGGCATGTGGCCTTTTCTTGGCAGGCCCATACGGTTTGCAAATTCTGATGGGACTCAGACTTCTTTTTGCGCAGTATCATTCGCTCGTAACTCGCAACTAGAGATTAGTTAAATATTGTTACAAAAATCCCATTAGTTTCCATAACTTGGCAGTAATAAGCCCACGCGGAGTAGGAAAACGGAGCGCAAGTTAATGTTATATTTGAATTAAGTACTTGAAATCTTTTCTATGTAAGTGTTTCATTCAAATATCTGTCATTAAAAATATACTACAGTTATATTTAATAGGTCTTAGGTGAACAAAATTACAATGAACTACTTTGACACAAACCATAATTACTTCATTGTTGTGCATACCAAAGACAGTAATGCTGTCTGCTGTCAAGCTGCTTACTAGCCAAGTGCCAGGATTCTTAATATTATACATTTACTCTTTAATTACCAAAGCATGGGTGAGTTCTGTCGAAGTCGCAGTCCAGAAACTTTGCTGAAGTACATTTAACAGACTTATAAAAAGTATTTGTCAGTGTAGTTGTGGCAAATCCTTTAAGCTCGCATAGCTGCTTTCTATTGACACGCATTTTGTTGCAAATGGAAATAGTTTTCAAAACATTTATTCAGCACAAAGACACAATGGCATTTGAAAATTGCAAAGAAAGTCGCATTAAAGTAAAATAGCGCTAAGTGTGCAGCTATAGTTGCAATTACAGACCGCGACCCGCTCTGCCCCTGGCCTTCTTCAAAATCAGCTCCTCTGACTCTCTCTCTCTCTCCCTCTGTCTGTCCTTTACTTTTTTCTCTTTACCTCTCTCTGTGCGTCTGGCTGTCTATCTGTCTCTGTGTTACTACGCTTCAGCAAGTGGACTCGAGTCGACAGTTTTGTATGACAATTGCTGGCCTGGTCAGCACCATTGTTGCTGGCCCGGTCTGCCCTGTTATGCTCTGTTCTTTTGCTTTGGTCGGGGCTGCCATTTATTTGCCGTTTGCATTCAACGAGCTGATGAATGGCCATTAGAAGTAAGCACAACGCTCTACGAGATTACCTTAAGTATGCGGCAATTGCACAACGAGCTTTCTGATGCCATTTCTGAGTCTGATACAATAAAATGACCCGCCCAGACCACTGCCACGCACCCTTGCCCTTGTAATTTATGCGCGTCTTGCATTGCGGCCAGCTCTGTCGACCGCACAGCGTTGTCAACAGGAGCAAATTTATGGCCTACAAACAAAAGACAGCTGCCGGTCAATATCTAAGAAAACTACTCTGTCTCTACCAAACACATGCGACGACGCCCCAATGGCTACTAAATAAACGGAAATTGATGACGCGTAAAAAGCGACGTTGACAATTTTAAAAACTTGTATTGCCATGCAGCAGCACTCTGGCGTAATTCGTATTCTCTGTAACGGATCGCAGAGCTATGGGGTGTTTATGAAATTTGAATGGGGCGCAGTATTTACGATAATATTTTCAATAAATTTCATTCCGATGGCCGCAAAAGTTAAGCTGCTCAGTGTGTCACGTTCACTTAATGTCAATTCACGATATTATTTACTTTTTGCTGAAATTAAAACTCATATACATGCCTGAGCATCGAGTATATCTCCTGGCAACACCCAGGCGACAATGCATTGCTATGGCTTATATCCTTTTCAAGTAAAACTAATATATCACTCGTGGCTTTTTCGCAGGGAAGCTTCTCGGCGTGCATTTCTCTAGATGGGCTGCCTCCTTTTGCTCTTTTCTTTTTGTTTTAGTTGTGTGTGCCACACACACGCACACACACACACGCACACACATACACTTTCACACATGCTCACATTTATCATAATCGAAGTTTTGTGTGGAAGGCGCCCCGGGGGAGTGCTGCAGCGACGACGATGACGACGGCTGCCATTTGTTTCCATTTTGTGTTAACGTCAGCAGGCTGAGCGCGCTAGAACAAAAAGTTGAGGCGCAGGCAAAGTTTGGTGACGGCGTTGCCGACGCACAAAAGTAGGCAACGGAAGTGCAAGTGCCGCTGCATTGACATTTCCGCTTCGCAGCGCTTTCGGGCACAGGCACAGGCTCAGCGGGCGGCGGTTGGCAGTTGGCAGGAGGCGGGCGGAGTACAACGATGTTGCGCGCAGGAGCAAGTTGTACAACTTTACGTCAGTTGGCAGTTGGCAGTAGCCCGGGGCTTATTTAGCAGTTAGTGGATGGCGAAAAAAAAACGCAAATGTTAAACAAAAAAATTAAAACGTTAGTTTAACATTTTGTTGCGCCGTTACTACAGGAAGGATTGATTTAATCGCTACGCATACAGGATATCTGTGCATAGTCAACGCACATATTCATGACTCAAGCCCAACTCTCTCAACTTCTTCCGCTTGTGCGAACGCAGCGCGTTTCCATTTCCATTTCCATTTTCATTCGTGCGCCATGTGCTGAAGCATTTAATGAAGCAGTCAAATCTCAGCAAAAATCTTATTTTTCCAATTCTTTTATGCACTGCGCTTACTTTTTGCTAGCTGTTGCTCTTTTTTCGTACGCTCTCATGCTCATTTGATTTTGGCTGTTGCTTTTTAAATATTATATTATGCTGTGGGGAAAAAACGCTTAATGTGCAAAAAAGAGAGAAAAAAGCAAAATAGTGAAAAATATATAAGAGAAATATTCTGTGCGGTTTTCGGTTTTTACTTGCCTCATTTTTTCTGCCACGCAAGTGAAAATGCAGATAAAGTTCTTCTCCTAGAGGCAAGGTTATGTGTGTGTGTGTGTGTGTGTATGTTTGTTTTTGTGTGCGTGTGTGTGTCTGTGTGTGTATCTATACAATAAAAGTTGAGTGTTTCTTTTGCAATGTGAGCATGAATAGAGCTTGTCGTAGGGAAAAGAAACTATGTTCAATTTTAAAACTATGTATATTGAGTTGAGATTTTGGGCAAAACGAAATACATTTCAATTACCATCGGCAGATTGAACTCTGCTAATTTAATTGGATTAGTCATAAAGTTAAACAATGTATGTATTTGCATTTTGGTAAAAATAAAATATAATTTGAAATATCCATAACTGAATTTACCGAGCGGAAAATCGGAGAAAAATACTTTCTTGACTGCGATTTGTTTTGTGCTGAGTGAGTTCTCTCGACTCAAGCAGTTATCGTGTGCTACTTCAACTCTTGAACGAGAGAACGAGCGGGTCTGAGATATAGTGGGTGCAACAAGTAGCTAAGAGAAACCATAAAATTGTTACGCAAAATTAAACAACTTATTGCCTTTTTGCTTATAAGTATTTTTCTGAGCCGCCATTGCTGAGCTTGTGCTCCTTAATTTATGCAAATTTTATGCTACGCGTGACATTCTAACCGCCAGCACAGCCAGAAAGTGTAACACCACCAATGCCCTCCCGCTGGCTCAGCTGTGACACAATTTTGCGCCACTCAACATGTGGCAGTGGCGGCGGGAGCTAAAGCAAAAGCAAAAGTCAAGTTGAGCCGAACAAAGGCAATGTCGAAGCTGCTGCTCAAGTGCCAAATGTTTTTCGATGAAGCGCTGCTCAGCGTTGCTCAGTTTTAAAGGAATTTCGTCCCTCCAGCCACACTCCCCACCGCCCAGGCCTCATGTTTCTAATTTGTTGCAATTTGAAGTTGTTTTTTATGAAAATTAGTTGATAAAATTTAATTTTCTGTTTGTGGCACTCGCGAGTTTCCCACACGCCCTTGGCTGCTCGGCATCTCTCTCACACGCAAAAGTTTATAAGTTGAAATTATGCAAAATTTCGCAGCGCTCTGTTTGAAATATTATTACGCAAACGCCATGTGGGCGCTCTATGCGCATGTTGCACGTTGCGTGTTGCATACCTGCAGGCGCCACATGACTCAAAAACTTTGAATGCAATGCAACAATGCGGGCTGACTGTGCCGCTGCAACTTACATTCAATTTCTGCACAAATTTTTCATATTAATATAAGGGAGAATAAAAACGAGCGAGGTGCCCAAAAAACTTTTCACTCATACTTAAACTCAATTTCAACTTGCATTTGAGCTACACATGACAGAAAAAAAATTGATAAACCCGTCAGCACATCGTAGTCTGTATGAAAATCACTTTAAAGACAATATATTTTGAAGTTAGAAGGGAATTGTTCATGGCATGCTGAATTCCCTCAGATTTCATATTTCTTACTACATTTTTGTTATTTATAAGAAAGAATATTTTTAAGAACGGTTCTGAATGACCTTCAAATGTTTTGGCCCAAGACTAAGCTCTTATAATCTCTTCAACTTAATAAGCATTTAATTAAATGTGAATGTGACGTACATCGTCTTATTTTTTCTCTTTGAAACTTCAAGTTTATGAAACAATTATTAAATTTATTTTTCTTATTAGGGCAACCAATTTTTAAGAATAATACGCAATTATTATTCTCAAAGTTTCAAGTAAATCTTGCCGGATAATTTCAATTTTAGAGGTTCCTTTAGCAAACACTCTTTGTTGTAGAAACGTTGTGCTATAGACTAAATAAACATTATCCTGTGGAAATTTATGATATTCTTTTGCATGCAACCAATTGAGCAATTTCGCTTGGTTTTTTTTTTTTCTTTTTAATTTTTTATTGTGGACGGGGTCAGGGATCGTTTTATTTTGCTGCTTGAGGAGGCTGATGCCAGTTAATTGTTAACTTTTATGCCCAAAAAATGCAAACAAACGATTCTATGCTTGATATTTATCTTTGTTGTTTTGCCCGCATTGTAATAATAACTTTTTTGGCCCGGCTTAGACTTGTTCAGCATTTTATGTATAGACTAAGTTGAAGAGATTGAAAGATATCAAGTTAAGTGCTTAAATGTAGCTTTATAACATTTTAATGGCCTCGGAACTGGCTGTTGTTGCGTTGCCATTGGAGGGCCTGCTTCAAGTTTTAAAATGTCATAAAATTTTCAACAAGTACTTGAACTTGTTGGCCGAACCGTGGAGGAGTGACGAAATGGGAGAGCGGTAGGAAGAGAGAGAGAGAGACAGAGATAGAGACGGAGAGAGAGAGACACGCAGAGAGAGGCGTGGTGAAATTGAGGCCCGTTGCATTGAGCACACATTTTTGAATACTGCGTCTGCGATAAGCGCGGAGCACTTAAAATGCTTTATTCCCATTTTCAGCTACAAAGCAATTTTATTAGCTTTAGAAAATTATAACAAAGTCGCAAGTCGAAGGCAGCTGCAACAAGAGTTATGATGACTTTTTAATTAAGCAACGAAAAGACAACAAAACAGGCCAGCAGCAATAGCAACAACGCAGACAACAACAACAGCAACAGCAACAGAATTTGTCGCCTTTCAGCCCGTCATCCACAGATGATTATGCTGCTGTTGATAATGAAGACAGCGATGATGATCCTCCGAGCGCAGACAGTTGCCATTTGTTTTGTTAGTGCCACGTGATGCGCAAATTCACAGAACGAGAGCTAACCAAGCAGGCCAAGAGCAGAGACAACACCCAGCCGACCATTCACAAGGCAAACAATTGAGCAACTCTAGATGCATATTTAGCAACAGATACAGCCACATAGATATCAAATACGTCTCTATAGCGACGAGTACAAGGACACAATTGCAACAGCAACATCAGTAGCAGCAGCAGCAGCTGCAGCAGTAGCATTAGCAGCACGCCTGGGCGGCAAAAGCGCTAGATAATACAGCCAGCCACAATTGTCCTGTGCAGCTGAAAATCCTAGATAGATGCAGCAGCCGTACAGCACGGCATCAGCCAGCTCAAACAACAATTTTTGTAATTCTGTGCATGGAAAAGTCAACGCAGCTGCGAGTTCAACAATGAAGCTACCAAAGCTACCATTGTAATTCCTTCTCTTTCTCTTTTTTTGCTATTTCAGCAGCATTTTGTAGTCCGTTAATGTGGCTCCGAGCTTCCCGCTGTCTGTTATTAATTTTTAGCTAAATTTCCAGCAGTCACAGCAGCAGCATAGAAGGGTCAAACGACGACGGGAAAATGTCAGATGTTGCAGCTGCTTTTCATGCTCAAAGTTGATTTTGTGATTTTAATAATTCATTGACTTTCATAGAATAATTAACATAATTCATGCTTATTGAATCATGCCAATATTTGTTATGCCGGTTTATGTTTCTGCTATAAATTAATCGGGCATATAATTATGAAAATATTTGTAACTGCTTCAAGCAACGATTTATTCTTAAAGCTAATTATTTATTATTTGTACCATTTTAATTAAAAAAATTTGTCTGAATGCAGCGTAATCTGAGGTCGTGGTCGTGGCTCTTGCACTCTTTGTCTGCTTGTGGTCATATTTTGTTGAGCGAATCTCGCTTCGGGATTTATCATCCCGCTGACATTCGCAGTTTGCACAGACTTGTAATACAATGCAAATAGTATATATATATATATATATATTATTATTTGTGTTTTCATTTTGTGGTTGTCTTTTAAAGTCGATTCACTTACCTTTGTGCTCTTTGCTTAAAATTAAGTGTAAGAACTATTTAAATATTATGAATTGGGTCATTTCCATGCTTTAGCTTGCCAGTATCTAGACAATTTGGTGCTGTTTATTGCGTGTTTTATATTCATGAATATTCTTGTCACGTGAAATGCTTTTGCGCACATTGGATAATAGCTCACATGGCGTATGAGCAATTTTAATTAAAATTTAGAGCCGTTTTAATGGCCAGCCAAATGCATTTTTATTATGTGCTGTCTAAACTGCGGAAAATTATATTTCAATTTTGTCAACGAGCCACGCAAAACACAAAAACCCAAAAACCGGACCAAGGATAAAGGAACCTGCGTACCGTAGATAATAAACTATGCACAATTTTGCATATCAAAAGCAGCACCAACAGCAACAATTAAAATAAGCGTGCATATGAATCCATTTGGATACGGTACAGGGCTACGTACGACTACTATAACGTAATATTTGATAGATGATTACCATACACACACACACAGACATACCTTCACACACAGATATTTGTATGCATGGGCGTTGGCTGTGAAACTGTATTCGCACATCTACGCCGATGCGATTCCCTTCGCGTTTGCTCATGTTAAACCTGCATTATGTAAAACACAATGCGACACACTCTGTTAATTTTCATGAAATTTAATTCAAAACTTGCAAAAGGGGCCGCTCCTAGAATTTACTTCAAAAGTTTGCAAAACAATTTCATAAGAATAATTTGAAATGTAAATTATTTCTTAATTTAATCAGTGTTAGATTTCTTTTGAATTTCGAAAAATAAAAAACGTATTGAAGCGCTCTGTTTATTTAGGTGTGTTGGGCTTCTCGCAAACTGTTCGTTTGCCCCTCGGGGTAGGTTGCGTGGTTTTCTGTTTATGTATGCCCCACGTATTCCACATATGAAATAATTATAATTTTGTGCGTGCTTTGATTTTGCGCCTCTTCACATTTTCCGTTGAATTTCCTGTTGGCACAAAATGGCGCTGCGCCTAATTGTTGTTCGTTCGGTTGTTGCCCCACATAAAAATGTATCCACAATGATGTAGCTAGCGCTCCGCTGTATTATCACCCAGAGCAACAATTCACGAGCGTAATTGTTGCTTCGAGTGACTTTAATTACTGGTCGTACATTAGAAGCAGAATAGATACAGAAACTTGATATGGGGTGTAGCTGGCTGTCAACTACCGTTGATCAGATGAATTTCATATAATTTGTACCTTTGCATAGAAAGTTCACTCCCAGGTGTAATATAATAACCACATAGGCAATATTTTGAGTCAAACCTTCCAAGCCAAAGTTCAAACACACATCCCCCCGTCAACTGTTTGACATGCCAGTGACAGACGCGTCGTATACGCAATATATTAAAATTAGTTCCTAGTTAATTAGTGTAAGTTGCACTTGTTCGGCATACTCATTTTTTGCTTCCATTTATTTTTCTTTTCTTTTCTTTTCTTTACACCTGTGCTCGGTTTCTGCTTTATTATTCATGTATTTGCCATGCCATATGTGTGTAGCGGCGAGGGTGTAGGTGCGTATGCGTGAGCGTGTCTGTGTGTGTTGCTTGTTTTTAATGTAATTGCATAGCCAACACATTAAAATTTCATTTTCTTTCAAATCCAATTAAATTTCTAATTATTATGCGACACAGATGGCAGAAGGAAGTATATAAAATACAATAGTAACAACAGCATGCTAGTAACATATGCGTTTACACACACATATGTATACACGGAGTAGATAAGTCAACATCAGAACAATTCACCTTAAAGCCTGCTGCAGAGATGGTATACATTACAATTTATACAGTTATGGTCGCATGTTGATCGCCGTGCACTTGACCCCGGCCACTAGCCAGCCAGGTGAGTGTGCTTTTGCTGTTGGCCACACACACAGGTAATTCGCTGGCTTATTCATTAAAAAGTGCTTAGTTGGCTCACTAAAAAACGGGGAGAACTGAAGTGGAGGAGAAGGGAGGCCCCCTACATACGGCTTGTTGACATACAAATTACGCGCATGAAAGTCAACATGGTAAATGAGTTAAATAAACAACATAAACGAAGGGAATTTATGTGTGTGCATGTGAGTGGGCGGGTGTAGGGGTGTGTATCTGTGTGTGTGTGTGGTAATATTAAATTAGTAGCATCAAACGTTTCTCTCATCTCGCATGTACAGTACAGGGGCTATCACAAGCAGCACCATGTTAATACATTTTACATAATTTAAGCATAATTATTGCCTTTGAAGTTGCAAAATCCCTTCAAACACAATTAGAATCAAATAACAAATTAACTTTGTGTTTCAAGAAAGGATGTACACCATTCGCCATGCTGCCCATTGTGTTTGCCTATTTCCCGCCATTTGTTTTTCCTCACAGTCCATTTACAAGCATAATTTGCAATTGCTCGAGGCGATTGCGGAAAATAGAATAAACAATTTGCAATTGAAACTGTTTGCACAATGAGCTAATGGGCAGAGGTTATACTTAAACATTTGAATTCAATTACATGAGCCATTGCCGATGTGATATTGATTTTATCTTGTTATTTACTGAAGTGAGACTAAAGCTTAAAATGACTTTGATTGTTAGCCAATGCTATTTAATCCGAATCGCATGTATTAAGCACCCGCACGTGGATATTTTTGACATGTTCATGGAAACAAAGACAGCTTCCCAGCTGACTTTTATTGTTCAGGTAAATGTCTGCTATCGTTATGTGCATACATTGTACTATGGCCATATCAAGTACGCTTAAGCACAGCTTTACGAAAAACAGAGTATGAAACAACACCTCGTTATAGTTTACTTTTGTCATTGAAATACGTGTCGTCAATATGGTGGTAAACTCTTAAAATAAAAATCCCCAATCACAAAATGTACAAAAAGCGTTGGCTGAGTTTGCTCTAAGCTCTTAAGCGCATTTTTAGTATACACAGCAGATTTTTTATATTTGTGATTTTTTATTTATTGCGCTTGCAATGGAAAAACCATATTTAAGTCTGGCCATGCAATCGTTTATATAAATACATAAATCTACGTATTTTTGCAAATATTTTAAGCTGATTTCCGCGTGGAAATGAATGATATCAAAACAAGATAAACGCATTCGTTTTTTTTTTCTCTCTCTCTCTTTTTCAAATTATTTTTTTTACTTATGTCGTCAAACAAACAACAAAATTTAGGAAAATAGTTACTTTTTTATAGAAAATTATAACATTTCTGCGATTTATCCGTTGGCCACAAAGTGTTTCTAAAGTGATTGATTGCGCTTTAAATATTTAATTGGGCGACATATATCGAGATTTTATATATAAAAATTATAAAAATCGAAACTTTGCGAACTGCAAAATGAATAGTCGAAATAAAATATCTGTTTTTCTGTACCTATAAATAAATTGGGCCAATTAATGCATACATAAATCAATTTGTCGCGTTTGAAAATCATTGAAATATTGCGAAGCTGCATCAGAAAAAAAAGGAAAAGGAAAGTGTTATATGCTTTACTATGTAATACCCTGCAGCCTGGACAAGTGAATTGAATTTCAATCAATAAAACTAAGTCGAGGCATTCAATATCTCTGCAATCCATACGATAAAAACTCACATTGTCAGGCATATGCAATAAATGGCTTATAAAGTTGTCAATTAATGAGTTTTAAATACATTATTTAAAATTTACGCGGTACAATGCGCTGCCATGTAATGCCATGAAAAGTGATAAGGCTAATTGAAATAACCAAGCGCACCATCCAGCTGTCAGTTGTCAGGTCATGGAGCCGACAAAAAACGTTAACACAGGTGCATATTACCAACGAAAATAACAGCAGATAAACGTAAAATAAAAATACCAAAAAAAAAAAAAAAAAAGAAAAATTATATTTATCGCCCATATGCGCAAAGCATTTTTCATTCCATTTTCCGTCCATCTGACCCAAAAAAGAAAATATCCAAAAATGATGTCATACAAAAGCAACGAGCTCTTCCCTGATAAATCGCCAAACCGACTAAAATAACAAAAAAGGCCGACCAATTGCATATTTTTGGAAGCAGTCAAGTGTCTCGTGTGGCACTTGTATTTGGCTTTTGGGCACAGTTTATACATATATGCTATTTGCCGATGCATGTGTGCGGTGAACGCTCTATATTGATGGACGCGCTTTTGATTTGTTGTTTGTGTCAATTCGGGATGGCGTAAAAAATATTTGTTTGATTTTATTGATTGTCATGTGAGGACATATTTATAATGCGGTCAACAAAACTTCTGTTTTTTTATTGTTGTTTTTAGCCGACATCAAGTCATCAGGAAAATCCAGGGATATTTATTGATTTATTGCAAGCCTTATTCGACAATATTATGTGTGGGGAACAAAATTAAAAAAGTTATCACAAATTGTATGAGGTCAACAATACAAATTTAAAATTGATTCCCAGGAAAGCCCGAAGCGATTCAAGCGCTGATAATGACAGTGCGTATACGCAATATGCGTTAAGTAACATAATGTAACAAACGAGCATAACTGTTGAATTAGTCAGCAATTTGCTTAAATGGATTTCGGGCACAACGATTAAAATTGCTTTTAATTTCGATAATTAGCTTGAATGGAAATGTCCGCTTCAATGGATGCCAATCAATTATCGGTAATAACATCAATTTAGTCGGAAATGCGCTTCGACTTGAAGCTAAATCAATTTGTCATCAAATTACAGATGCGAGCTCCATTCTGTGCAAAGTATCAGAAACGAATCATATAAGTTTGCAGAGTTCTATCTTTAATTACAATTAAATCAGCAAACTAGAATACAAATGAAATTGCCAACAAACATTAGATGGCACTTCCTCTTCTTGTTCGATTAACACGCATTTCCGGCGTGCATATTAAAGCTACAAAATCGAACAGAGCCGGCAACAGCAACCAGAGATCATCTGAAATATATACATATATAAATATATGTGTATGTATGTATATATGTATTGGGCGGCTGAATTTGTGCAACCCTGCTCCGTTGTCTGCTGCCCTAGCATAGAAAAATTGTAAATTAGTGTGTGAAATTGTAGTTTCAAGGCAGCCAAATAGTTTGCCCTCTGGCAATCCAAAGCGGAAATGCAAGCTGGGCAGACAGGCTGTCCAGCCGGACTACAAACTGGACAGTGGGCACTGGACAGTGGGGCAGCGGATACGGTTTGTTTGGGGCAGCAGCTGCAACTACATGACGATGGTTAGTGAAAAATCGACCGCAACAAAACCGTAAAACCAAAAGCAAAACGCAAACTCCAATTGCAACTAATTTCTATTTTATGGCCCGCACACATACACACACACATTCATAGACACACACACATAAAATAAAAAGAGAAACCAAAAAACTTTTGTTTGCGCTGTTTTGCCACATTGACCGCGTGGCTGAGTTTTCGATATGCTTTCAATTTCCTTGCGGGGTCAAATCAGAAATGCCGCAGCCCTTGTGCTATACGTTTATATGTCGGATGTTCATATCCTGTAATCAGTTGATGTGACAAAAGCGGGTATTATGATTGCGAGCGATGGTAATTGATATCAAAGTGACAAATTGTAAAATTATGAACTGGAATTGACTCTACTCATATGACTCTCTCTCTGTTTTTCTTTCTCTCTCTTATGTCTCTCTCTCTCTTTCTCTCTATCTATCTCTCTCGCTTTCTCTCTCTCTCTCTCTCTCTCTCTCACTCTCACTCTCTCTCTCACTCTATCTCTCACTTTCTCTCTCTCCTGCCCATATCCAACCTTTTTAGAGTGCATCATTGAGCAAGAGCTCTACCAGTTACAAAGTTTAATTTTGAGTGATACTATGCTAGGTATAAAAGGGCAAGCCAACTGCAGCGCTTAGTTAGTTGGTTCTCTGACACGACGCTGATCAGTCGAGGTGCGGTTCCCGTCTCAAATATTTAGTAAGTTTGCTGACATATACATATACATAAATATAAGAATAATAATATAATATACATACATATATATATTGATATTTATATATATATATATTGCTATCAATATATTTTATATTATTATTCTTATATTTATATATGTCAGCAAACTTACTAAATATTTGAGAAGGGAACCGCACCTCGACTGATCAGCGTCGTGTCAGAGAACCAACTAACTAAGCACTGCAGTTGGCTTGCCCTTTTATAGCTAGCATAGTATCACTCAAAATTAAACTTCGTAACTGGTAGAGCTCTTGCTCAATGATGCACTCTAAAATATATAATATAAAATTAAATTGTTATATAGCTATAATCAAAATATAATAATAAATTCAATTAATTTATCTTATTTAATTTGTTAGTTTTTTTTTTTCCTTTTTTTTTATTATCTTGTCTATAAACGATATTTGTAGTAATACTAATACAAATATATTTAATATACATAGACAGTAAATTGTGAATAGTCCACACAATGATAGGAAAGATTACAAGGTATACATTCTAGTCAAACAATACCCTTGCTTGAGCACGCCCTTCAATTTATATTCTATATAGATATGTTTTCTGTATGTGGCACACAATTGCTAGAACACGCCCACCGACTTATATCATATATATACATATGATTTCACTCTTTAGCAAAAAATAAATAGTATAAAGTTTCGTAAAACTTACACAATGTTTAAATGGATTGAGCTGCAGCATCATTAACTGTCTGTGTTTGAATTGGTTCAGCTTTCCTCAGCTCAACTGTGTAGGAGTTACTCATCTGAGATATACATGTCCATGGATCAGGGCAGTGTAGTTGTAAAATGTTGAATGAATGTGCTCAACTTTATGCTGGCAGTTGGTATTTGTATTTCAATGAATTACACTTAATTATTCCTCAGAGCTGCCTGAGGGTTTGACAAAGTCTTTTTTAAATTTGCTTCAAGTCAACTTTGCGCACAGATAAACATAAGTAAAACAATTAAAGACAAGCCAAGTCGTTAGCTATGCTTATTAATATGAGTCATAATTAGTTTGCCCAACGTAGAATCAAAGTTGATTTTGTATAAATAATAGTCATAGAAGCGTAGCATGGGAGCAAGTTATGAGCTGATTAAACGCAGCTATAAAGCGAAAGCAAGAAACATCAGGCACGCAACTGAGCATAAAACAAAGCAAATGAAGTCTCAGCTCACATTAATTAGATACTAAAGTGAATTTCAAATGCGGTCATACATTTTTGCAGTTTGCTTTCTGCATTTCTGAGCTGCAGCTCGACGGAAGACACTGCCGGGCAGGGCGGGGCCGGGCGGGGTCAGCAAATGAGGCGCTTAACTGAATGACGCATAGCTGTTGGCTGCCACACTCGGCGTATAATTAATTTTAAATGCCAGTGAGTGAGGTCTTCTCGCACACAGCCACACATTTGTCGCACAGTCAGTTGATTACAGTCCTGTCTCATCTGTGCTGCTGGCATTCTCTCTGAGCGTCGACAGTTTTGTGAGCTTCCATTTTTATTTACAACATTTAACATGGGCATATTTATTGTTCAATTACGGGGCTAGCTTTGAAATTAATTCAACAAACATCAGCAGCACAAATGCACACACTGTAAGCTGAGTAATTAACTGTTTTATGTTTAATTAGTAATTGTTGATCAATGCATTGCGCTTGCCAATTTCCCAGTTGCGCAAATGTTTTTAATTATTTAATATCCTGCTGCTCATGCATTTTCCAATTAAAATAATTGACTATGCTGTGTGTGTTCTTTGCGCGGACAATGGAAATTATTATTATTTGCATTTGAATTTGTTTAAACTAAAAAAAAAAAAAAAAAAAAAAAAAAAAGAAAAACCGACTGCTATTTTAGTTTGCCAAACCATAAAAGTCTTTTGAGAGCGCCGTAAAAAACATTCACTAAAAAACTCACTAAACGTGCGCTAGCCAACAAAATCGAAATGACCAACTGCAGTTGTGTGCGGAGCAACTACTAAGCGCACTTTGTATAGAAATAAAAGTTGGAGGATAAAATGTTTTATGTCCGCTCTGCACGCAATAGAAATTGCAAGTCAGGCAAAGCGAACACACACTGAAAATGTTGCCCACTGATGGTAAACTTGACAAGATGCCAAAAACAGCGGAGAATAAACATTGTGGCCACAATATAAAAAGGGGCCTATACGGGGGCCGTACCGTGTGGGCGTGGCAACTGTTGCCGAGGGTGGATTGTTAGGTGTTGCTTAGATAAACTGACATGATTTAAATGGCAGAAAAACTTTTTGGAGCCTTGACAAGACACCTGGCACAAATGTAAAAAAAAAGCAACTGTTGTGCCTGCAGACACACAGAATGAGAGAGGGAGAGTTAGGGAGAGAGAGAGGCACGCTTGTATGTGTAGTTGGGACATTTTCCAACATGGCAACTGTCATCTAACGTTTGTCATGTGCTTTTCGCATTGCGTCTGAGTTCCTGTTCCACTCTTATCAAGTTGCTGTTTGTTGATTGAATAAACAGGCACAAACTCTAAATGTGTGTGGGTGTGCGAGTATTACTCTTTGTTCTGTTTGTGTTTTGTCTATATGTGTATGTGTATGTGTATGTGTATGTCTGTTTGTTTGTTTGTGTATGCCTATCTGTTAGACACATATACATCTGTTCAGTGAAAAGTTTTTGACATGGCCCCAGACACTGGGCCAGTCTAACTGAATTTTCCATATTTTGTGCGTGCCACATGGAGAAAAGTAGAAAAATAATATTTGCTTTCTAGCCAAAATTGTCAGAAAGCCGTTTGGCATGCCGAAGTCATGCGGGCTGAAAGCCAAACCGAAATGAAAAATGGTCAAAATAGTTGAAAGTCTCAATGGAGTCAGTTAATAAATCATTGCAAATGGCCTTTACGGACGGACAGTAATGTGTCAGCAGTCAGCAGTCAGCAGTCAGCAGAGTCATCACAAATAGTAGTTGATATTTGCTTAAATGCATTTTAACGCAACAAACTCAATATTTGTATGGCACTTGTTTTACGTTTCAATTAATTAAATATTCGTTCTGCATGTGTATCAATTTGCTGACTGACTTTAATTTCAAATGTATGTACAATTGTTAAATTCGCCCCGCTTCACAGGATAACTTACGTAAAAATCGCTTTGCTATGTTAATTTGAATTAAAGGTCAAAACTTTTAGTGATTTATAGTTCAGTGAGTTTTCTGAAATTTGCAGCTTTTTGTTTTGATAAACATTCGTTTTTTTTTTCTTTCTAGGAAAATTGTACAGTTTTCGCCACCCCTGTTGAGCATTGACCCAAAACAAGGATAGCTCCCTGTTGCTGGCCCGTCTGATAGCAGATTCTGGTCTAGTCACCATACAGCTGCCATTTCATTATCCAGCCCACCTTTTTTTTTTTTTTTTTGTTTTTTTGACAGTCTTGTTAGGCCGGGGGACTAATGATGACAAATGTATATAAAGCAAAAATAGCAGACGGCCTTTTCGGTGGCTGCCTGGGCCGCGCTGCAAAGGTCAGGCGGTCAAAATAGTCGCATATGTATGGAGCGACAGTGTCCAGCTTGTCCGCCTGTCGGTGCGTCGGTACGTCGGTCTGTGCATTTGTCCGCTTGGCGGCTCGGTGGCTGGTCCACTGCTCTACTCATTGTGTCTGCATGCAAATGACTTTATTTGAATTTTAAATGTGTAAATTGTGCTCGTGTTGCTTGATTTCTCCGGTTCGTTCTCACAGTTTACGACCTGGCCGTTTGTCACTGATAACGGCGCAAGTGGAGGACAGCGGCCAGACACCCGGCCAAATGAAAATTGCAATGGCAAGGCAATGGAACAATGGAACGCAATGACAACAGCGTTGCTGCCAACACAATGGTGAGGCACTCCACCTGGCGCCAGCTCGCAAGGAGATATAATCATTTCCGTTGCCGGCCCACGTACGTCTTTTATCTCTTTCAAATTTTCGTTATTGTTATGCGCTTTAAAAGGTTTTCTTGATAATAGCGCCGCAGAATATGAGAGTGAAAAAAAGAGGAAAACAGAACTGTTGACTCACCTGGTAATTTCCGGCAGATGAAATTCTTTCCATCGTCGATGCCGCACAATGCGTATACTTAACACGTGAACGTCGCGCGTGTAAATTCGCTATGGCTTCACGCTGAATGTGCTTTATACCTTGTGCCTTGTGCCTTATGCCACGCCCCCTGGCCGTTGGCAGTCATCACCCTCGACCTGTTCGTGACAGGTTCTTAATTAATTTCAAATTAGTTGAGCGCCTACGATGGAAATTTTAACTATTCCCGAGCTGCGTTCGGCTATGGATTCCGCCCGCGGCAAATTTATTAACACACTGCCGCACATTAAGCCCGGCAACACGCAACCAACTAAAAACTAATCGCAAAAGTTGCGACGAACGCATAAACTTCGGTTTACTTTTCATTTTTCACTCCTTTTATTTTTACCAAGGAAGCGCCCCAAAACAATATTGTATAAATCACATAATTCAGTCAAGCCATCATAATAGAGTCCTTCAATAAAAAACAAACATCAAATAAAAGCTTGTACTTTTCATGGTCCGAAAAGAGTTCGTAAGTATCCGCTCGGATGAACCTGTAATAATTGCCGGAGCTTTCGACATTTTTTCCGGGTTGAGTTGAGTAAGCAGCGACATGCCGAAGCTGCTGGCAAAGTTTTGACAATTTCAATATTTAGCCCAGTGGAAGTTGAATGTCTTTTGGTGCAGACTGCAAAAGTTTTGCCAACTATTAGCCAAATCGCTGCTGCTAAGCGCCAATAAGCCGAATAACTTGTAGCTCCCGGCACTGCTTCCTCCGCTCCTTTCGTTTCTTCCGGCCACCCTTTATATGGAGAGCTGGGTTGAAGAATTACGACGCATTGGAGAATTTATGATCCATTGAATGTGTTGCACAGCCGGAGGAAGCGGGGCCGGAAAATCAGGAGGGCTAAGACCAAATGCGGAAGCCTAAAACCGCTCAGGCGCTGAAATCGTGTGCGTGCAAACATATTGCCTGCCACCGTGGATATTTACGGCACTGTCTGCTCACCTGTGTGTCATTGATGTACGGCTGGCGTATGCAAAAGATAACCAGGTGGGCCAGATGCACGGGCTGACGTGGGCGATTCCGGGGGCAGCCGGGGCGGCCAAGTGTCATGCGGTAGGCATGAAAAATTGCAAATTAACTCAAATTAATGGCGGACCATGTGTAAATTTATTAAAATTGATACGCTGAGCCAGACGCACGAGCTTACCAACTTCATTTAGGCAGATTTATGTGTTGGCCTAATCAAATAAACAGCCTGACAACGCGTGTGCGCTTTTGGCCAGTTTGCTGCATAAAAACCAACTTATGTATCAATCAAAAGCCGAATCGATACGACTTAGCCGAGCACAAGTCACGGCCACAATTCGACTGCTGATTGAGTGCTCCATGCAACTGAGTGAAATGTATATGTATGTGTATATCTGTATGTATTGCAGCTTAAGTTATCAATATAGGCATTAGCTTCGACTGTTTTACCAACACCCAAGAGTTCCAATTGATCGGGCGCCGAAGTTCTCGTTTCAGCGGTGCCTTCACCGTATTTTATTTATGGCTTCAATTTGCTTGGAAGTAATTAAGCCGAGCTTCTCTGGATTAGTGGCCAACGCTGAAATTGCCAAATGCCTGTCAAAATGGCTGAGTGACAGCTTAGCGCAAGGACTGGGATATCCAATTTGAAGGTCTCAAAGTCTGTTGCGGGCATAGATTAACTAAGGCAAACAATCATTAAAGGCCAGCTGTCATACTTGTGGCTAAAACCGAACAGATAATATTTTGAAACTCTGCATAATTTCAATTCATTAAAAATAGATATTTGCATTACTCAGTCTATGCAAGTCAAGCCTCGAGTTCAATTACGACTTTTTAATATATTTATTTGTATACTGCCGGCTTTTACCTTACTAGTTAATGTTCACATTATAAGTTGCATTGACAAAACCCTGTACAACCAATTTATAATTCGACTTGTATAAAAGACTGAAAAACCGACCTAACTCACAGTACTCGCTCGGGGCGAGCTAGTGCCTAACGAATTGAAACTATTCTGAACGCTCTCGTTGCCTCTTTTCTGGCTGGAGCTTGGCAGTCCATGTGGGACTGGCCGTTGTGGAGTTGAAATATGGGACCGATGTCGTTTTGCGAAGTGATATAAAGCCGGAACGGGCCGAGTTGTTTTGGGGCTCCAGCAGATTGTCGGATGCTGTCTTCTTTCGTGCGGCACTTTGCTGCTCCTTGGCCATTCGATAATCTTCCCATTCGTTTGCAATGCGTGCCAATATCTCCTCGCCTTGCACCAGAAACGGACGTCCATTGCGTTGCTCATAGTCCTGCGCTAGTTCCTTTATTTGCTGCTCGATCCTAGGTAGTTTAATATTAATTGCCTTGCGCTCTCGCTCCTCCCGTAGTAGGGCGCCACCTCGATTTTGGTAGCGATTGGGTTTCTTGGCCTTCTCGTCCAGTGCCTCCATGCGCATCCACAGCCTCACGCGTTTGGCGTACATCTCGAAGATTTCCTTATTGGCATTGTAATAGTCCTTAATGTCCTTCAGCTGATCCTGTAACAACTCCAGCAGTTCCACTGTGCAGCAATCCTTCTGATAATTTCGAGCACCTCGATATTGTAAGGTGAGATCACACCACTCGTTAATCTCCGTGTGTACGTGGCCGATGAGAGCCTCCAGGTGCTCAGTTCGAATGGCCTCGCAGTGTTGCAGCGTCTGGCTGAGCTTCTCATAGTTTTGCTGCGAATTGTCCGGTAGCTCACATAGTTTCTTCATGGCCGAGGCATCGACTAGACCCAATTTAGACAGGCTCTCTGACAGCATGGCGATCTTGAGGCGCATCTTGTCCAGGGACTTGTTCCACTCCTGCAGCCGCCTTTTGGCACCGGCCTTGTCGTTCTGCCGCTGCAGCTCCTCTGTCAAGTGTATCATCAAGTAATTTAGTTTAAATTGCTGCTGCGACCGCATCCTGTCAATTGGCTCTGCCGAGGACTCTATAGTATTACTCAGCTGCACGGCCAAGTGCTTTGCGTTGTCGAGTAGCATTCGAATGTCCATTTCAAACTTGAGCTGCTTCTGTTCCCATACCTCGCAAAGCGCATCAACACTGATCTTGTTCTGCTCTGTATCCCCCATAATTCTATCTTATCGTACGATACGATGTGTTGTAAAGATGTCTGAAAGTTAAACTATTGAAGGCTGAGGCAATGTTTTTAAAAAAATACGTCACATTTGAAGCTAAAATATAAGAAGACTAGATATTTACAAAGGTGAAAAATATATACAACAAATATGAAATCCTAGTATGCCTTGTAAATGCGATTTATATTGTTTAAATTTCAAACTTTTATAATTATCATCTCTAAATGGGTCTCTTTGACATTCTCTCTGTCATATGCCCAATTGGCATTTTTATCTTGATTTCTATTTGTTTTCCGGAAATACAAAAGTGGATATTAAAAACAAATTGCAAACTGCAATTAAACCGTTAAGTGTCAGTCATAAAATAAAACGCAGGCAATCATGTTCAGGTAATAGAAAAATATAATTTTTATTCAAATTGGTCGAGCGACAAAGCACCAACTGCAATAAAAAGGGCAATCAAGAGTTAAGAGCATATAAAACGCACACCCTCACACACCCACACACATACATCGAGCACTACAAATTATTCAATTCAATTGAAGCGAAGACTGCATTTGGCAGCCAAGTGGATTACGTAGCCACAGCCCTTTATTTTATTTCATTTTTTTTTTTTTTTTGTGCCTGATGTGGTCAGCGAGCGCCAAAGTGACGTCTATGATGGACGTACGTATCAAGCTGTACGGGCCAAGAGCTTGTGGCAGTGATTTAAATGCGCATCGAAACAAAATGAAATCACAACAAAAAAAATACATATAACTTTTTTTTTATATATATCCCAATCGAATTGCAACCGCGAGCGTAATTAATGTTGAATAAAGTTGCTCTGGATTGTCCCATCAGCAGTCAAAAGCGATTGCAAAGGACAAAGCGAGAATGTCCGCACTCGGTTGCCGCGGCTACAAAATGTCCAGCTTAATTGAATTGAGCTGCCGTCTCACATGCCCTGCAAATCGAATTAGTTCTGATATGCACGCATATGCCAAAATTAAAGATATTACCACTAATACTGGACGCTTTATAAATCATATTATAATGAATACAGCTCGGGCTAAATTATTAAATAAATCTACACGACGCTCCCTAATGGCTAACATGTAGTTAACTTATTTTTTTTTTCCCTCTCTCTCTCTCTCTTTCTCTCCCATAGAGCCATACAACTGAAATAAGTGAATCTCAGCGGTTACATTGTGATTTTTCTTTTTGTCGTTCGCCTTTCTGGTTTCAAATTAAGTGTTTAGGGCTTTTTTTATTTTTTGCCGACTCGCACACATTGTCGATTGTCGATTGTTGTGCAGGAGTCTGCGGGAGCCTGCTTCTCGCCCGACGCTAATGAACTTCCGCTGTCAAATGAAATGCTTACCATGCAAATCGTGGCATATCGAATAATTGAACTCCCGCCGCAGCATTGTTATTATCATTTTCATTTTGTGCTTCCGCTGCCAGCACGGATTTCGTTATTCATTTCTCCTTTTTGGGGTTTTTTTTTTTTTTTTTTGGTTCTTGTTCCTGTTGCTGGTAAAAGTTTGAGTGTGGGGATCGCACATGTTTCACATCCGTTAACACCATATTCTTAACTTGCCCGGCCAAGTAGGCAACAGTCAGTTCGTCCCTTTCTATTCCCTCTGTTCATATTCTTCTCTCTTTTTTTTTTTTTTTTTTTGCACGCTCAGAGCAAATTGCGCACATTTAAATGCAAAAACCGTCGACAGTTGCGTTTATGGGCGGCTAGGCTAGGTGTTCATGATTGCTGTGCCAAGCAGCTGCCACGCCCCCTTTTGGGTTATTTACAGCTGCGCGTGAGTTTTCATTTGCTGTCTTCTGCGTATGGCGGAGTTTTTACGTATACATTTTTTCCTCTTGCCGGATTTATATGCCCAAGATTTATGTCACATGCAGGCACGAGTAGCACGCACACACCTGTACTCCTCTCTCTGGGTGTGTATGTGTGCGTGTGTCTCTGAGTGTGTGAGTGCTAGTACACTCGGTCTGTGTGTTATGAATATGCATGTGTTCATTATGCTGGATTATTGTTATATCAGCGGAAATGGTGCACAGCTTTGACTGCGTAATGAATACCATTTGAATATACTCAAATTATTAAGCTCTCGCCGTGCTCTGTGCTCGCCCCAGCACTTAGCACTTAGAGCTTCTAGCTCTTGGACAATTTATTTTAGAACTAAGCATTAACAATGCAGCATCAAGAATAAATTTTAAATAGCAGCTGATTTCATAGGAAATTATTTCCATCTCAGATTTCACATTAGGATATTATAATTGAATTAGCATATGCATCGATGCAAAACTTTGCAAGTATAAATTCCCAATTAAGATGTCATAATTGGATTAACATTTGCATCGATGCGACTTTTGAAATTTTATTGTTAAAACCTTTACAAATACGGGCCATCTGTGTGAGCTTTATCAAAACTTTGTGGCAAACGTGAAAATTTAATTTATTTCCAATTGAAAGTGCTGTAAAAGTTTTTTTTTTTTTGTGTGTGTTTTTTTTAATACTATAGGCATTTTATTGTAAATTCAAGTGAATTGTGAATTTACGGTAAACTGCACTCACATTTTTGCAATCATTGATGCGGGGCAATGGTCGTGAGTTGTGGGTCGTGAGCCGGGTTCATTTGGTAGCTTAGTGCCATTTTTGCATTTCCGTTTTGTTCGCTTGCGGAGCGTCGATTTAATCTGTGCCTCGCCAGCAACAGCGATGCCATCGCAGCAACAATTATGCCATGCGTACAAATTCTCTGAAAATTTCTCATTCATAGGGCCGAGCCGACTGCGGCCGCAGCAGCCCGTTTGTAACTGTGTTCGCAGCTCTTGCTTTGGCATAATGAAAGCGCGGCACGGTTGACATCCATTCGTAATGGCCATGGCTATGGCTATGGCTATGGCTATGGCTGGGGCTAGGGCTATTGCTATTGCTATGGCCGAAGCGAACGCCACTTGCACAGTCCCATTGCGACTGCCAGAGAAAAGAGCGACCACATCGATGAGGACAATGACGACAACAATACGCCGATTGGCGCTGTGATTAACTGCATCGCAGTTGGCCATTTCGGGTTTTAGCTTTTAATTCTAAACAGCAGTGCGCTAATTTGTAGCTGCTCTTGTTGAGGTGGACTCAGCTGAATAGCTCTGGGCGGAGAGGACTTTTAGCTAGCACACAAATGCCAGCTTTAAACTTTAAATTTGATACACAGACAGAGAGAGGGAGAGGGAGATAGGGAGAGCGTCTCTTGATCTGTAAATAGAAATACATGCGAGAATTTACTGATTGAAACTTATTTGAGAGGTTGTGCTTGCTTGTGAGCTCATGACATTTAGTCTGCTCATTTTCTAATTGCCTGAACAACATGGAACGATATCAAATTAGATCCAGCATGAAATCAAATGAACTGTCTAAACAAGCTGCTGCCCGGCTCTGCTCCGATTGACAGACAAAGTTCGAACAGATGCATGGAAACTGACAGTAAGTGTAAGCAAATGTGCTGGCACATCATGTGTGCAGCAGGTACTCACACTCCCACACACACACACACACACATTTAATAAACGTAAACAGGAGTCTGTGTGCCACCAGCTTGTATCCTGAACAGCTAACTCGCATAATGTCAGGACTCTGTGTACTACTTATTATGGAAGCATTCGGCTGTAAAAGTTCTGCAGGTGTTTGTGAGCCAAGCAATCACAAATTAATATGCCAGGAGGCACACTTAAAAGACCATTCCGACATACACCTCATGAATATCTTTGCAGAGCGCACATAATCATAAAACAGGCTTCAATATACCTACTGTACACATACATACATACATACATGCATACACATATTTGAATGTATGTACCATCGCCTGTATCGTACTAGCTGTAAGTGCAAAAGTTCCACCCGACGTCGTCTGTTTCATTACTTGAGTAACTGCCTCCTCAACTACTTACAATGCATGCGCATCGGCTTTGATGTTCGACAAGCCTTTTGAAACGCTGTAAGTCGATTACATCTTCTATATTAAAGGGAATTGTTGTCTGTAGTGCATAAACTGGGTTTGGAAAACATGGCAAATTGCTAAAGCAGATTTGTAACTAATTGTTAAAAGCTTTTTTGGATTGCCAATTAACAGAATAACTATGTTAAGTACATTATTCAAGCCAAAAAATGTTCATCCAATTATTGCTGCCAGAAAAAAGTCTAAAACTAAATTCAAATGAAAGCTTTTCAACAAAATGAAAAACAACAAAGACAAAAAAAAAACTCCAATATGTAGTTGGTGCTCATTTATTAGTTTTGTTTTATTTTTTGTGTTTTTACATTTATTCCTTTGTTTACAAACAACAACAAAATGGTAATAGCAACTTTTCTGAAAGCCAACAAACCAAACTGAATAACTAAAACACGATTGTGTGCAGCAAAGGGCGAACCAGAATAAAATTGTGCACAGGTTAAATAGCTTTCTGTGAACATTATTTAGAAGAGCTCGAAGCAGTCTATTAGGGTCAGCATGCGAAATGTCATGATAAACTGTTTCATTTTTAATTAAACAATAATAGTGATTTACATTTAAAATGTTTACTTAAATGCAAATGAAATGTAAGCACATTTGAGACTCTCCAAAGCAAGCCCAATTGCTCAGCAACTGCCTTTAGTCTACAATAACTAGCTAATAATGCAGGTTTATTATTAAAGAGAATAATGCAGTTTTCATACTTTCATGCAGTCGACTCCGCCAACAAAGTGGCCAATAACAGGCAACAGTTTATATAGGTTAAAGCGAGACGTGGAGTAGGTTAACATAAAATACAAACAAGTAAACGATAAAACCACTTAAAAAGCAACCAACAGACAAGACGAACTCCAAACTGCGAGTCACCCACATAGTCGTGAGTATAAAAACTAACACGCAGTATAGCTGAACAGCAGGAAAGCCAACAAGAGCAACAAACACGCCTGCCCGTCTCTGTGTCTGTCTGTCTGTCTGTCTGTTATATAAAAAGCAAAATAATTGGCGTGTCAGACATTTTGTTACGCCCAATTTAAGTGCTTCCGCCTTTGCATGGCAGCCAAGCTCGTTCCGACGGGCTGCAGAAGCAGGAGCTGCTCGCAACTGCACTCACTACACTAGACTACACAGCACTAGACGAGAGAGAGAGATGAGATGAGATGAGATGGGATCGAGGGTCGAAAGTCACACCAAATTCGTTGGGGGAATTCAATTTCTGCAAGGGGTATTTAACCAGTCTCACGCTATGCAACATTAAAAGCATGTAAAATTAAAAAAAAATAAGGAAAAGGAAGAATTTGTGGCAATGGTAGCAAGGGAACTATTACCAAGTAAGTTGAGTATTTTGCTCTTATTGCCAGTAAATAGGTTGAAACAAATCATGATATAGTTTAGCTGCATTACAGCAATTTCCATCGGTTATCGACTTTATAGGATAAGTGGTGACTTCAATGGAAATTTAATTAATTTGCGACTTGTTGATTTTTTAATTAAATATGCTGTTTACAAATTCCGATAATGCAACATTATTTCCATGAGAGCGCTGAGCATATTTATTTATTGGCAAGTAATTCATTAACATTTTTGCATTAATCAAGTACGTCCAGTCGGCATATTGACAATGTCGCCATTTATATATTTAACTCGCAACTAAATTTAAATGCATCCGTCCGTTCAATATAATTAATTTCCATAACAAAATTTACGTTAATTGTGTGCAAAAATGGCGAAATGAATGCACATTTAAATGTAAATAATTAATTGTGCCATTATGCATTTGGCTCCAGACAATAAATGCAATTAAGAGCGACTGATTGAAAACGAAATATAGGTATGTATATAGATAGCTGCATAAATAGTATATATCTATTAAAAGGTATGCATTATGCATTAGAGAGTGCAATCTTTTATGTGATTTAAATACCTATTTGCCAATTGAACTGTAATCCCCTACTTTATTTTTCTTTTTTTAATAGCAACATAATATCTTTTGTATAAAAAGAGAATTAGGTCGACTGGCAGCAGTTGATTACAAAGCAAACACATATAGCAGAGGTTATCATCTTTTTTGTTCAGTCATTGCAGTATTTAATCTTAATTTTGTACACATCTCATTATTTTCACATTTCTGCTGCGCTATAACGAGTATTTTAAGGGCACTATTTTTTTGGTGTTCGAAAAACAAACCGTTTGCGAGTTTGCATGTGACGTTAACATTTAGCAGTCAAGCCATGTAATTACCAATACACACACACACACACGCACATAAATATATATGCATGTACTCACACGCACACACAGCAATGACGTTACAACTCTGCGCACTTCCGCTTAAAACCTTTCACTTCCGGTTTGCAATGCAGCTAAAATGTCTACAACAAAAGAACAACAAAATCTGCAAGCAGCAAATACTCAAACTTTTCGCATCGCATGTGGCACGCATAGGCGAATTTAACGTTCAACTTTCACTGTATTGTGTTAAAACGTGTAATCAACGAGCAAGAAGCAGAGTATGAAATCAGCAAAAATATGTTGATATATTCGCGCCTGAAAGTATGCCAGAAATATCGAACGCGCTGGCCGAGTGGCTGCCTGGCTGGCCCACATCGCATTATCGCCTGCGAGTTACGGCGACAAAAAGCAATCAATTTTTAATTTGGGCTTAATTAAAAAATGCAGCCGTGCCGTAATTTAAATTGTGATCCGCCTTATGGACGCAATGAGCCGCATCGTGCGAGCAAGCAAAAGGTCGCTCATGTCAATAATGTATTCGGACGATGTCGAAAGTTAGCCGGCGCTTAAATGACAGCAACCAAAATCTGGTTTTGTTGCAATCAATCATGGCCAGTGTCGGTGGCAGATCCAGGGCACTGACACCACTCACACACCATTCCACACGGAGCTGCAGCGTCAGCGGTAATTGGAAATAGGTGGCCTTCTGACGGCGTGGTCAGCGTCAACTCGTGCCGCCACCACTGTATTGCGGTTGCAACTCAAAGAGTATCACATGACGCGATGTGTCGAGCTCTCAGTCATGTTGATGACTTTATTAGCGTGCCATGCTGCTTGTCGCATGTCGCATGCATCACGCCGCGCGCCGTGCTTGAGCAGCATTCAAATAATGGCAATCCGATTCGACCAATGAACAACTAACGCTTGAGCGGCTATACGTGACATAATTACAATTTATTTTCGGCACTGCAAATGCACTTTGACAAATCCATCTGCGGTGGGTCGCTGGCATTATGGCTACCTGTTGCCAGAGATTATGCTTAAAATAGGCCGGCTTTGGCAATACTGTCACAGCTTTAGCAAATTACGGTCCATCAATTATTCGGCTTTGCTTGAGTGAGCCATTGAGGAACTCCATTAACGCTAATGCAAAACGCGCCTGTCGCTAAAGCAAAGAAAAAATGTACGCCACAGACACGAAATTTAATAATTCCAATTTGCTAAATTTATGAAGTTTATTACTTGTTTAATAGACATAAATGCTGTCATGCCACGAGCACCGCATTGTTTTGAATCCATTGTACCAGAACCGCCAACTACCCTGCAACACCACTCGCCAGCAGCAGCAGCAGCAGCTACAACAACAACAACAACAGCAACATTAACAGCAACAGCAGAAGCTACAACAACAACAGCAACAGCAGCAGGCGGCCAAATAGGTTCCTCCAGCTTAACGACTTCTTTATACACTATCAATATATAATATAAATAGTAAATTTTTAAAATAAAATAACAAAATATAATCCCTTTTATTATTATACAAAATTACAATAGCAGTTATTATTGCAGTTGTAATCAATTATTTTTCACAGTGTACTTGCACTTCGTTCAAAAGTAACCAGCTTACATTTTTCCATGGCTTTTGTTTTCATGCATATATATACTTTTTTTGTTTAAGCTCGCATCTCATGACTTTCTCCGCAGTGGGGATATATATATACATTTTTTTATTATTATTTTCTTTTTCTTTTTTTTTGGCTATTTTCTAACGCGACATCATGGCGCAGTTGGAGCTTAGGGGACTTCGTAGTTGGCTACGTGCGGAAATGTCTCTAAATTGTGTGTAAAAATTTTGGTTTTTCGCTATTTGTTTTATTTTCTTTTCGCGCGCTGCGACACCATATGGCCCCCGCAGATAAGACTAAGTAATTGATGGACACTGCGAAAGTCAAATGCAGACGCAAAATGCTTTTCCATATTATAGAACATAAATTAGCGTATGCACGCATTAGCTTGGAGTACATAAATACATAAAAGATGTATTTGCATTAGCTGGAGCTAAATCACTTTATCCTTCCGCACTTCAAGCTAGCGGAATTCAGGTTAAGACTCTTGTCTTTATTATTCTTCATGCAAGTATTGCTTCTCATTTCATTCTCTTTTTTCAGATTTAATTATTCTCTCCTGATTTCGCAGTGGCATGATGCTTATCAGCTTATTATGTTGTCTTTGTAAATTTCAGCCACGAACATATTTCCATATAGTACACATATTTAAATATCCATAAATAAATGTTAGCTCACTGAATATATGCGAATGCAATTAAGAGCTCTCTCCCCATACAAACCAGCCTCTGCTCATGGCATTAGGTAATGCACTTAAGAACTTGCTTCTCAACCACGGATAATTACCGATAGTTAGTACAAACTGCACCTGAGGCTTTCGCCCTTTGGCCCGTAGACTCGTTTAGACTTGCAGTAGGAAATTGAGACATGTGCCTTAACTACATTTTGCGGTTTGCTTAAGGGGCACAATTTTGGAGAGGGCGTGAGTGGGAAAATGCTCTACGTAACGGTCCCTGTCCAAAAATTCATGTACTGTAACGAGCCGACTTTGTTTGCTTAAAACTTATCAAGGCCATAGCAAGTGGATGGCTAAGAGCAGCGAACCACCGCAAACAGGCAGCAAAATGCTTGAAGCTGCATTGATCTGGCCCATCTCAGTTACTAGCCAACTTTTATAGCCACTGTCGATATCGTGTACCCTCTGCACATGGCCATCAGAGCCAAATGCACTCTGTTTGTATATATACATGTATATCTACGTGTGTGTGTGTGTGTGTGTGCGTGTGTGTCTGTTTGTGTGTATGTTCTCTAGGAGGGTTTGCTGGTCAGTTCACTTGATTGGGCAATTTGCAACTGGGTATTGTCTAAGCGCCCAAAAGCTGATGGGTAAATTAACTGGCACACATCGCATTTTGTGTTTGGGTTTTCAATGTGGCCCACACAATACCCATAAGAAATCAGTAGAGTGTTGCCAGAAAGCACGTATTAAAGCATGCAGCAGGCCAGTCAGGCGGCTTTACTTGAAGTAAGTAGTTTAGTCGAACAGTGTGAGACTGCGACTGTATAGCTATATCGACACTAAGACTCAGTGAATTGATTTCTAATATGCATATACTGTCGAATATGTTCGAGCTCTTACTACTGCCAATGCAGATAGCTGCATTCACTTTTAAATGTGCAGCAAAACCATTTGCATTGGCTTTAAGCGGTTCACTTTAATATTTGTCTCTAATCTGGGCTTTTCGCATTTTTAGTTTAGTAAATCAGATGCTTATGTCAAAGGCGAATGCTTTCAGCTTTTTAATGTTGAATTACAGATGCGAGCGCCTAGCCAGCTCTGAGCAAAACCATAAATTCTAGCTGAGTGCTGTGAGTGCACGTGGTAAATGGCGAACGGAGGACTATCCGTGGTCATGCCCAGGCGCAACTAAAAGCTGTCAACAGGGGCAAAATACAATAAATATGCGCAGCTTATGATTAATGATTTACGCCAACAAGCAAAAAAAGCACGAAACAGAAAAAAAAAATAAACACAAAAGGAAAGGAGAAAAAAACGCCTAAAACTGAGCGAGCAGCTTGTGCGCCTAAGAGCAGGCAACGTCCAACGTCAACAGCCAAGGGCTATGGGGCTGCGGCTTTCAGTTTGTTTAGCTTTACAGGCAGCGTAGCGTGTATTAAGGGAATTAAAATGTTATTATATAAAATAAAAGTGTGGGCCCGGGACACGGACGGCGGGCGGGCAATGTTGGTGGTGCCAAGTGGCTGCCGCCGAGGCCAGCCCAGCCAGCCACTGATCCCGGATAACGACGCGATAATCACACGCCAGCCCAACCTGTACAGTCAACACGGACTACTGCATGACAGACAGCCAGATAGACAGACATAATAACAGCCAGGTGACTTGTACATAATTCTCAATTTTTACTTTTCTCCGCCCTCTCCTCCATTGTGCCGAACCTAATTTTACGCTTTTGCATTCTACGTTAACGTAAATAACCAAGGGACTGAGGACAAATGAAACGGCTCCTAATACTGCTGCTGGCAAATGGAATTGAAGAAATTCACTTGCTTAAATGAAAGCCAGATGAACAACCTTTGGACCTGATCCAATTTTAATAAGTTCGCCTGCCGCTGCTTGGCAGCCCATTAAAGTAAATACCTTAGCCCAATTCAATTTAAAGTTTAAAAATCCAAAATTTAATTCGATTACGAATTTTAGTGATTTTCTTGAGTACATATTATATTGCTTTTCTTAATGATGATCAAGAGTTGGATTTAATAATGAAAGTCAGTTTTAGCTGATATTTTATTTAATTATAAATAAGCAACTACAAACTTGTTAATACATCAGCTCAAATTAAATTTGAGTTTAAAAATAACAAATTTATTTCGATTACGAATTCTACGGATTTTCTATAGATTTTCGTATAATGATTGCTCTATATATAGCTGTGCAATTAACAACTGAACTTAATAATGACAGCCATTTTTAGCTAATATTTAATTAAATACAAATATGCAACCAGAAACCTTCCTTTAATTCATTACTAAACTAACCTAGGATATCATCGCACGCACAAATGTAAACAGCTGATATGAGAACTTTAGGATCTGTCAACAAGGCATAAGAAGAAGTTTGAAATATATGGAAACATTGAGATTCGTTGACTTACGGCCATGTAGGTAGCCATCGAAACGGGCGTAAATCTGTAGGCCCGCAGCACTCGGGACTCACAGGAGCGCATCATAAAGAAGAGCAGCATCTTTCTGTAGACCAAATCACCTTCGTACCAATTATTGTAAAAGGCAGCCGGCAGAAGTTTGTCGCCCTGTAAGAAAATACTTAAATAATTCTAGCTTTTCAAGGCAGAAACTTACCGCTGATGTGAAGGCGGTGCCATTGTAACAGATGAAGAGTGTGAATACCAGAAATGACAGCAATCCGACAGAGTATTTAAAGGCCGAGGCCAGACTGATCATGACCATGGCAAAGCCCATCAGGCAGATGGCGATGGTGGATGTTGTGAAATTAATTAGGAACGTAAAGTTGAAAATGTAATTGATTCGGTTGGCAATGCACAGCAGGCGGCTGTGATATGAAACCAATGCCTTGAGCTCTTCATTAGCACCAGGCCGAGCAGCATCTAGCAGCCGCAAGCCATTGGCCAGCGCATCGAAATGGAGCTGCATTTGTGTAATGAAAAAGCAGAGCAAAAATTGGCTCGCCATGATGAATGCGACGCCCACGAGGGAGGAGAGGGCCTGGCAGAGATACGATGTCATAAAACTGGCCGACGAGTGCAGATCGGACATTAATAGCCAGGGATACCAGGTATTGCTTTGGTATTTGTATCTGACATGCTGCGATTCAGAGAGCAGCTCGTACAGCAGCTCCACCACGGGCAACGCATTGTAGTAGCCGTAAGCGGAGATGAAGAAGATAGCCGTGTATCTCATTAGGCGCGTCGACTTCTCATAGTAATGGGCAATGCGATAGATTCGGCTTTGATTACCTTGCGCGGGATACAGCTGCTGCAGTTCGGCGAGCATCGACTCAATATCGTTGCGATGGTGCATCAGCATCCACATATTGCAGGCACCGACCAAGGTGAGGCCCATCACGCTGCATGTTTCTGAAATTTGTGCAACATAGGCGCCCAGCTGCTCGTCGGGCGGCTCTGCCAGGCACAAATAGATGACCATGCCCACGTTTTGATAGATCAAATTCAATGCGCCAAATTGAAACCACAGACGCTGCAGCAAACTCTGATGAGCACGGGGCATTTCGCTGCCATTCCACTCGTAGCGCCGCATCATAGCCAGCCGGCAGCCAATGCTCGGATAGTGCATGAAATCATGCAGCTGCATGTTGCACGTTGTCCAAAACTTATATAACCAGGCTGTCAAGTTGGCGCCAGCTTTTATAGCCCGAATATGGGGGCGGCGGCATTTTGTGCGTAATCAAAGCACCCATTAAACAATTTGCTCTGCTTTGATATTGAGCAATTTGCTTAGCTATGAACGTAATAAAAGAAAAGAAACAAAAAAAGAGATAGTATATAATGAGCTCCTGGGAATAAGCATATGATCAATTAGATTTACGACTAACTGCCACGGCTAGCTTCGTTTCTCATCAATTCTCAAAAAAATAACCATTTAGGTCCTCGCAACTTGTCCCATTTGCATGAACTTTTAGTCAAGGCTGCGAGGCACTTTAAATATTAATATAAAAAGGCGAACCAAAGTACTTTTAAATATTTAATATTTCTATTTGCCGTTCGGTAAGTGTTCAAGTTTCGTCTCTGCTGAAAAATTGCAAAAGTTCTGAGAGCACTGTGCAGATTTATCACCGTTGTTGCTGTTCCCTGTGCGATTGCCATTGCCGTTGCCGTTGCCGTGGCTAAAGTCAGATATTCGCCATAATAGAAATGTAACTGGCCGCCATCAGTTTGGCTAGCTCGGCAGGATATGAAATGGAGGTGTGAATGCCAAAGATGAGCTTGCACTTGGCCCGGATTAAGTGCCAAACACAATCAAACGGAAGTTGAAGTGAAGCTTCTGCAAATGGCATTTGAGAATAAAATAAAAAAAACTTTTATTGTTTATTAAGCTCAGTTGATTTGCAGAATATTCAACTATTTAAATGCATTCGGCAACTGCGCCCTTTGGCCAACACAATTATTTTTCATTATTTATTCGTTTCGTTGAGAAATGTGCAACACTTTAAGGCATCATTTTCACAGTTTCTATTAAAGTGATCAGGTGTGTTTGCTTGCCGGCATTTATGGCCGTAAATATGTTTTTATGTGCTGGTGCGTTGTCGTTTTGAGGCACTGTCTACATCAAGCAGAAGCTTCTGTGACAAGCAAATAACGAAGACAGTCGTTTGTTTATTTCTTTTATATTTGTGTCAACCTCATAATGTGATGCCTTTAAGCCGGCTATCAGTCTTTTATATTTAGCCCGCTGCTGCTGTCGCTGTTGCCAGCAGCGCTGGCTGGCATTATTGTGCGTCTATTTCTCTCACTATATGTGTCTGGCTATGTGTGTGTGTCTGTGTGTGTGTGTGTGCGCGCACACTCCATTTCCGCCGGAAGCTTTGTGGCAAACAGTCAGATTCGGCGTGCACTCGTATATGTTTCGTACTTACCGCTTGATGCCTTGTTTATTTCTTTGTTTATGGCCATTCTTGTTTTTATGGCTGCCTCCTTTTCTTTTTTTTCTCTCCTTCTTCTTCTTCTTTTTTTTGCATCGTCCCACCGCAACATTCTGATTGTCGCTTTTATATTTATGTGGTTTGTACGGTCGCGCCTCATATGGTAAGCCTCTGTCTTGGCTCCGCGAGGAGCGTCTATGTCTATGAATTCGCCTTGGCTTGGCCCTTTCGCTTTATGCTTCAGTCATTGTGTTTCTTTATCCTTGTGAATTCGTTAGTGTTTATTGTTTTCGCTTTTTTGCCGGTCGATTGTTGTGGTAATTAAACTTTGATTGCTTTTAAATTGTTTTTATTGATTGACAGAGTTAGCGTCAATTTTACCAGAACACTGCTTGCTGTTAACGAGCTCTGCTTGATGGAGTATTCGACTGGAAATCTCTTCTGGCATCTCTCCTATTGATAGCAATCGAAAACAATTGTTGCTGTCATGTCGAAACTCTAATTGAACTAACAAGAGCAGAAACAGTTATTTAATATGGACCAGAGCAGACGTTCACTCCTTAAATTATGCGTTCTACATCTACCTGTACTTTACTTTACTTTTTATATGATATTTTTATCGATCCAATTGGACAGTTGCAGTCTTTCGCATTATGTAAAAGCGAACTGATGCTTTTAGCCACTTTGGACTCCATTTGCGCTCGGCGCGTGCAGGGCCAAGACAAACTGAACGCCGAAAATTTGGCAACGGCAACAATGTTGTTCTGGCCAAATAGACTTGCCCCGCAGATAGATCTCGAGTGCGGCACGTACACAACGTCAATTGCCAGGACTCAGCTGAAGCTCAAGTCGAGCGGCAGCTGCGCGAAATAGACAATCTAAATTATAACCAAGTGAAGGCGGCCGGCATAACGGCCATTGATGGTGTTGTGGGGGCTGGTGGGAGGCTGGAGTCTGGCATGAGTGTGAGTAATAGTTTTGGCTGGCAGCGTGTCCGCCTGGAATTTATGGACGCAGTCCAGCCAAATGCCACTTGCCTGGTAGTCACTTTGAATACTTGGCAGCCATTGGCAATGGCAATGGCATCCATCTTGGCCACTGACAACTGTAAAGAAGTGCGTCCAACTGTTGGATTTATCGATTCGCTGGCGGAGGGCAGCCTTTTAAACTAATTAGGCTTGGAGCAACACTTGTTCACAGTCATGCGGGCCATGCTTGCTGGCCAGCACATGCTACTAATTTAGAGGAGATTTCAGAAAATTACGCGCTTGTTTTTGGCCGCAGCTTAAATAAATTGCCAAAACACTTAGATTGGGTTCGGATTTGGTTGGGCCGACAGCCAGCGTATGACCCATTTCAGACCTTGGTCAGCAGCTATAAATTCAATCGAAACTAAATTTCCAGCGGCAACTTTTGTTCGTGTTGTTTACAAGATTTCCGAGATCCCTATCCATTTTCGCCCCGCCCCCGCACATACTACATCACCTTCACCCGCTCGCCAATGATGCCCAGGCGGCGAAATTTATGTGCATCGCCCATGAAAATTAAACGGGTTTTCCAGCTCAGCTGCCTTCACATTCAAACTTTCAACTGTTCGGCAAAAATAGTGTGAAAAATAGAGCTGACTGCCGTCCGAAAAAATTTTTCGTAAATTAAGATTAATTATTCCATTATTTTAGACAGAATTTATTAGCTTTTATTGGATTTATTATTACGACTTGGGCAATTTGCGCAAATGCAAGCTCTGCACTTTTCCTCGCCTAAGTAGCAAATTACTAGTCTAATAATATAGATCTTTATTTGGCAGAGTATTAAGCAATGTTATTACTCTTTGTTCTTCACAAGCACTCCACTCTCTTAGACGAGAGATACTAGTCTGACAGCTAACAACCATATTCACATAATTTTATGAAGACATCCTATAGCCGATTATCACGCTCGTTTGCACACGCTGAGCGGAAAGCATAAATAAATAAATATATTAAAGAATTTATTATTTCTCCCCGCACAAAAAGTATTTCATGCGCCTAGAGTGGAAGGTCAGCAATAAAACCTCTCTCTCTCTCTCTCACACACACACACGTCTCTTGTTATATGCCTATTTGGTATTCGGTATAGCTCCACTGCAAATATTCTTGAAGAGCGTCATATGATCTGACTCACCGTCTGGCACTGTTAAACAACTCAGTAGTGCTCAATCATGCTCTGGCTCTCTCTTTCTGTTTTAGATTCCTTACGGTTTAACTTTAACATTCAAATCGTGAGCTATTTGACGCTGCATGTGTCTACACATAGCTGTATATAGTTGTTAATTACATAAGTAAGATAAATTAATTTCAATATCTACTATTATTGTGTGCGACATTCAATATGGCCTTTGGTTAGGCATATTTATTTTCAGCAAATTTCTTCTAAAACGTACCAAGTCACTATAACTCACAAATTGCAATAAATTTTAACGCAATATATATGAAGCAAATATGTATAATGTAATTGAATGAAAATTGTGATTTTTATGTAATAAATCAGATATGAAGAAATTGTGATATAAACACGACTTTGTTAAAATTTTAATCGTAGCATGCTTTGAGATATCAGTATAACCGAATCTGTATGTCTATCCCAATGTACATAATAACAATATAGTCAGCAGTTTTATACAAGTGCTCACAGCAAACAGATCCTAAAATTTTCAAATATTTTATAAATATATATATTTAAAAAAAAAAAAATTTATTTACAAATATAAATATCTGTATGTAATATACATATAATACAGTAAGCACAAATACTATATAATCATCAGTCGCTTACTGGTGTTCACAGTAAGCTGATGCTAAAATATTGCAAAATATTTTATAAAGGGTGAGTTTATTCATAAAAAAAAAAGAAAATACAAGACAACAAATTTATTCGTTTTTTATTTATTTATTTGCTCAATTTATTTATTCTATTTATTTATTCTAACTTTTTATTCGTAGGTAATACTTTGAATTGTTTTCGAAATTTACCGAAGGCAGAGCAACTGCTACAGAATTCTGAATAAAGGTTAATAATAGTCGCATTGCTACAGAATTTGATTGATCTGAATAAAGGTTAATAATAGCAATTGCAATCAAAAATTAACACGCAGACTTCAAGTGAAGAGGAATTCTACTGACTTTGAGTATACGTCGATAACTAAACTTATAATGGCACTAAGCCCAAGAGAGCGCAACATGCCTAAAAAGCTAATTATTAATCAAGCTAAGATTGATTTTGAAGAGATTGCAGAACTGCTTGAAGTGCAGTCTTCGGAGCATGTGGAAATCAATGCAAACGAAGGTGTTTCAATAATCCTTCGCTCGATTAACTTCAATCAAAAGTCGGCGGATCTGACCATACACTTTAAGAAGAAAGTCGATGCCACTGTCTTGGCTGCTTTGCCTGATGTGATTAACATCTCTACTTTATTGACCGTTGCAAATCACAAAATGGGAACATTGAAGCCATTCTTTGAAGCTATAGCTTCCCAAAAATCACCGAAACTTAAGCGATTGAGCTCAACGTCATCTTTGATTTTCGAAGGCCGCAATATTGGCTATGAAGATTACGACAAGCAGTTGTCACCTACAAAAATTACTACCTTTAACAATGAAGAATTCATAGAACTTCTTAAGATAAAAACACTCAAAATTATAGATTGTCAATTGTGTGATCTACGAGCAATAGACTTTCCTTCCCAATTGCCTGAAATTGAAGATTTGTCCATTCGTTCCTTCAGAGGTGGATCTATGGCGAACCTTTTCCGTGCATTAGCATTGCAGGAAGACTCAAAACTCTGTGATTTACGCATAGAGGAACACCCACTCAATATTGAAGAGATTTCTCAAGTTGTGAAGCTAAAGGGATTAAATACATTAAAATGTGGATTCGCCGACATAAAAAATCTATGTATGATTAGCAAACTAGAAGCATTGCAAATATTTGGGGTAATCTCTCGGCATCAGCTCAAGGAAATCTCAGAAAATTTATTGAAGCTGATAAAAGCATGTAATAGGACTTTCAGCATCTATTATACGGATGTCCTAAGTATAGATAGGAGTATGCAAACGCTTACAATTCAAATGAACGAGACTATGTATTCAGATGAGTTTGAGCCTTTATCGAATTTTCCCAATTTGCTTTATCTAGTAATAAACGGACCACATGCCACTGGTGCCCTGGCCCCGCTGCTAAAAGCATTTGGCAAGAAGAAATCGACGGCTCTTCAAGAGATATGCATTCAAATGGATCCCATATGCCATTACGAAGTGCTCCTAATTAGTCAAATGAAAACATTGAAGTATGTAGAGTGCGACTTCATCGATCCTCGAAGTGTCAAGCTCTTGGCTAGTCTGCCTCTCCTTCGGAACTTGCGCATCAAGTCGGTGAGTGATTTGAATGACATTGCGGAAGGCATTTTGAGTATTCTCTTGGGCTGCGGAAATGAAGTAACTATTATTCGAGAAAGCCAAGAGATTACGTATATCAAAAATATTCAGAAACTTAAAATTGTAAACAGTTCCTACGAGGACTTTGTGTACGACGCTCGGGAATTTGCGCTGCTGGCTGAGCTGCCTCCTTTGAATACGCTATATATAGAAGGAATGCACACGATTGGCTCATTTACAGATTTATTCCAGGCACTAGGAGAAGTCAATAATTCAGCTCTTCACGAAATTCTGATTGAGCAGAGTCATATTAGCTATACGTTTCCGAAGCCCACCATCAACATAGATGAAGCTAATGCAATTGCAAAAATATTGACTCTGCGAAAACTAAAATGTGGATTCTTGGATGGGAATAGCATTGAGGCCCTGGCTCAGCTAACAGAGCTTGAAGAGCTTTTCATAACAACCCATAAACAGGGCTCTCTTACCCCGTTCCTCAAGGCTATATCTTTGCGAAAGTCCTCAAAGCTTCGATGTTTGACCATAGAAGAGAATCAACTAACTGCTGAAGAAACAGCCCAAGTTTCAAAAGTGAATTCATTGAAGAGATTGGAATGTGGATTTGATGGACACAATATTGAATCGCTGGCTCAGATGAATGAATTGGAAGAACTTATTATAACATCAATAGAAAAAGAAATATTATCGAAATTGATTGAAATATTGGCTGCTGCAGGTCCACGCACTCTTCGTCTCCTGAATATAATATCTACACCTATTGACCTTAGCGACTCCCAATTTCTTGTTGAACTTCGAGCATTAGACAGATTACAGTGCACATTCACCCACAATGAGAGCGTGGAGCTTTTGGGTGAATTGAAGAATCTCCGTAACCTGTCTTTACATTTAATGCATCACAAGTCGGATAACGACAGCATTAAATGCATTGCACAGTTCACCAACCTGACTGCTCTTGAGATCAGATCAACAGAAGTTGGATCCCTAACGGGCCTTCTCAAAGAGATGTCGCTAAGGTCAACCCAGATATTACAAAGCCTGGATATTACTGAAAATGACGTGAGTCCGGAAGAGGTTCTCGAAATAGTTAAAATAAAGTCTCTTCGCAGACTGAAGTGTGGATTGGCTAAAGAGGAAAGCATCCGTTACTTATCATATTTGAAAGATCTTGAAGTCCTCGAAATAACTTCGTTCCATGACTATCATGATATTTCCCAAGATATTTTACGGATTTTAGAAGAGTGTTGCAAATTAAAAGCCATTGATTTTTATTATGGCACACGATTCGCATGTGTGGAGTTTATTAGCGCAGCCTTGCAGATCCTTAAAGCGGTCAGGAACCCCATTGAGCAAGGTCCATTACAGTTTCGTGTTCCATATTTTACAGGCCTAACACCGGAACAGGTAAGTTTACGGTGGAGAACAGAATATTGATTGAATTTATATTTCTTTCTTATTTCTCTTGCAGGATGCTTTAAATTCTGAAGCATACTTGAAAATATCTAAATTTGAAAATTATTTATAAATAAAAAGAATTGTATTTTTAATAAAGATTTAGATACCTGTATGATAATTATTATGATTATAATTTATATTCATATGTAATATTATTGTAGTCAGGTAAAACAAGTATTTCATTTCTATATTTACTTATGTTAAGGAGAGCCTCAACATATTTTGCTTCATCATCCACAGTAATTGTTATTTTTGGCAAAGTAAAACTGTCTCTATCCATTCAACTTTCTGAACTTTGCAGAAAATAAGCTGGAGCGCATATTTAAGTTCATCCAAATCCAATTACTTAATAACCAATTTTAATTTGCTAAGTTTATTAGTGAAATATTCCAGTTTGGCACTCGAAACGAAAGGATTCCACCCAATCTCCAATTTTTGTAATTTAATTAAACTTATTTCCACGACAAACAACAACAATTGAGAATGGGAAATGCCAACGCTATGAAGCTAACTCCAAAGAAAAGAGGAGCTTACTTTGAAACTTATTTGAGCACCTTCGGATGGCAATTAATTTCTGGCTAATTAGGTAACGAAGCGCCTTAAAGCTGTCTGTCCTCGAATTCGCCCGTCAGTCGTTCGTGCAATTTTTCCACAGATCAAAAGAAATGCGCCCATAGCGTATATACCCTTTTAGTGAAATGTAACGAGCTTGTAAATCACGCACCAGCACACTCGCAGACAGGCTCACATACAGATAAACAGACGCCAAGTATGGCAAATATACACATACATACATACTCAAGTGGAGGCATAAATCACAATTTCTTAGCCATTAAGACGAAACCGCAAAGATTTGCGGCACTTCTAAAGTTGATGATGAAGCGAAAGCGTCGGGCTTTGCTTCCTAAACACCATGGCCATAATGGCGACAGTACAAAGGATGTGGTAAGGACACCAAGGACAGCAAACCGCGAACACTGCCACAAAACTAAAAGTTTCACTTTAAATATTATTGATGATGCAAATTATGACGAAAAGTGAAAATTAAGAATACAAAATGATGAACTGCCAAAAATGAATTATTCAAAAATAAATCAAATATGAAATAAATAAAGAGATGTAATAAAAATATAAATAAGCAATATTACTTGTAATATAAATGTAATAATGAAATTAAATAAATAAAAATTCATTTCTGTTAATAGGCAATCTTAAAAGCAATTTCTTGCAGTGTACTTCTCTTAGTCGTGGCTCAACAATTTCTTGCTTGTTGCTAACAGGACAAGAGCCGTCACGACATTTAGACGAAACCAACAGAAATGTTTGGCACTGCGATCTAAAATACATTTGAATAAGCGACTGGAAACTTTGAGACTTGGGCTTCATATATATGTATTTATCGTAAGTATATGTTTGTCGCAGGGCTTTTTGCTGGTATAAGTTCGACATATTTAAGGAAACTCTTGGCAAGTGAAAGCTTTAAATCGAATGTTTAATTAGGTACTTAGCGATTTGCCAGCGTTTTTGTTTATTTGTGATCTTAAAGCATGGCTTGGGATTTTCTTAGTATGTGCAGACTTGAATTCGCTTTCACTTTACCAAATGGCCGCAAATAAATTCCGGCTACATTCTTTTGGCGGCATGAGGCAAGAGCAACCAGTAAATTACATTTGCACGATGCTCCACCGACCCGCTAACAAATTGCTATGGCATTTCGCTCGGGCTGAGCTGGCTGCTTATAAGTAGGCAGCAGTTGGTAGGCACCTATGTATGTATGTATGTAGGTACCTGCAATTTTCTTCACTTTATTTCACACTTGGCCCCGAACAGAAAACACATAAGGTGTGTCCATTTTATCTCGTTGGCCCCAAAAAAGCTGTAACATCGAGTGAAAAACTTTTCTCGGCTGTTTTTGCTTTTGCTTTTAGTTCGCCTACTTAGTTACTTACCAACGACCCAGTTACACTTTCTAGCACTTTACGCCACCTGCCCATGAGTCTGTGTGTCTCTGTGCTCCTCTGTGTGTGTGTGTGTGTGTGTGCGGGTGTTCGGTTATATGTGAAGTAATTCAACTATTGCGGCTGCATTTGTTGCTGCCAGGCTGACAACAAGATAAATTAGGCGAAAGTAGTTTGGACAACTGGGCGAATGCGTTACGTGGCTCCAAAGGGTATACGTTATATTTTTGAGACGCCCGAAACGCACTTTAACCAATTCTTTTTTGGCATTTTCTGAAATGTGTATAACAGCTTTCTTGCCTGAACTCATTTATTTACAATTTTATTAACGTATATAAATTATATTGTATTTGTGCAATTTTTGCAATACATCATTCGTATTTATAATATAAATAAAACAGAAATACCTCTGACTGTAAGCTATGTATGTAAAGTTTTGTATTCCTAAGCCACTTCTACAAAATTAACCTGATGTAGGCGATTACTACTCTATACTTAAGATACTATATATTCTTGCCCTCCTCCAAAGATAAACCTATAAAATGATTTTTTGAATACATTAAACCCGTTTAGGCATTAAAGTATTATTATTAAAGCATTAGAGTATTTTCTATTCGCTTGAACTCAACTGTGTTTTCCTTGTATGTATTTTATTTTATATATCAATTTATATATATATTTCTATCAATTTATTTCCTTAAATTATGCTCTGAACTGTTTGTTTGCCCAGCTCTTGACTTTCTTGATGAAAGCCAATACGTATTTAGTCGTGAAATATTTTTAATATTTACATACTCGTCGCATTATGCCGAACAGCACAAAGAGAAAAGTAAATACTTTTTCCAAATAAACTAGCCGAAACTTTTGAAGTCTGACCAAGTGTTTACTCGGGCATTGAAGACGACTTGCAATGCAAATGATATTCATTCTAAATGATTTTACCTGTGATTCCAGCTGCTTGTTGACTTTTATGGACGCGTGTGCAGAAAAGTTTGAAGGCATTTCAATATTGTTTTTGGCCATTCAATTTTGCCAAAAGCTGTAATTAAAAGTGAGCTATATTTTACTCTTACTCTTGTACTTTTACGTGTACAGCAATCCTCGCATTGCAGCTTATTATCCTTGCAATAATAGCACAGTTTGCTGCTTTGTGCCACTTTGTTGCACAGGTAGAAATCATTTTCAGAAATTATATATGACCACTTAAGTTGTCATTAACGTTAACGACCTGGCCAAGAGGCAACGAGAAAAAAATGTACATATATAAGGGAAGAAAACTAGGCATGTTGAGGGCATTATGAAATGCTTAACAGCCCAGCTAAGTGGCAAGCCGCAAGCTTGTGAATTTGTAGGTTCGGCTGGGGCCCGCCAGTCGTTGGATTTGGTGGCGGTGCCTGTAGTGCTTGGGTAATCCAAAATTAATGGCCTGTCAGTCAGAGCCGCCACGGCACAGGCAACAGCCACGTGTTTGGCCTTTCGGCGCTTGAGCTAGCACGTTGCAATTTCGCCTCATTTCGGCTGCAGCTTGGCCACTTACAACTGCAAGTTCTGCTACATCCTGTCTTTGTGTAAATTTCCGCTTCCTTTTGGCAAGTGTTTGTTGGCTGCCAGCGTCGAACCAGTCCAGAGCCGCTTAATCGAAAACGTATGAATGTAGCACAGGCATAGGACATGGCCCACTCCCAAATGCTTACATAGACGCAGGCAGGAGGCAGGAGCCAGCTAGCAGCCGGCTGCCGGCATCTGCACCCAAAGCCGCAACACTCACTGCACTTAAGTCCCTTTTCATATTGCTCTTTTTCGACTCGTGGGGGGAAGGACATAATGCCAGAGCAGCAGTCAAGTTATTACAAGCGCCAAAAAAAATATTTTCACTTAAGTAGCTGCCACTATTTTGCTCAATTTATTTCAACATCAAGCGCTTTTTAATTTCGCACATAATTTCTGTGCAATCTCCTCAAGTGTGTGGCTTCCATTGGTGTTCTTTTCAATTTTACTTTTCAAATATGGCTGCTGCAAGCCCCATAAACATTTACACAGTGCACTCCACTGGCAATATGATTTTCAATTATTGAACGCCTCTTCCAGTTGGAGTTGAGCTAGAAGTATTTTATTTTAACACTTTAACAATATAATCAAGAGCTGAGTGTGATTTTCATTTCAACGAAAGAGCATCAATAAAATGTATTAAAATTATAACAAGTAATTTAAGCACTCTATGAAATGTCTCTTGCTCAGGGCTACTGAAGCCTAACAGCATCTATCAATAAATTATTTGCTAGCTGCGAAAATTGCACATGAATTTTAAAGTGAGCAGCAAAGTAAGCAAAGTAAACACGCTGAGGATGTCAGACCCGTCTGTGCTCGGTAAATATTGCAATAAATTTAATATCAATGAAGATTTGTTGCCCCTGGCATATCAAACAATATATTCCATATGCTTGTATTTAATAATAAATACCTGAATTCCTACCAATTCTTTTATATTGTATTACTTTATTTTATTTTTGTAACGCATTCTCAGTGAGTCGACGATATGAAAAATACTTGAATTATTTTACATGCATTCGAACATTTCACACAATATTTTTTAGACATTTAATTGTATATAAAGTGTTTTGTGCTTCGCACACGCAGCGATGTGAAAAATTGCGAATATTGAAGCGGCAAGCAAAGAGACTCAAAAACCTTGAATGATTTATACTTACAGGTGAACATACAGATACTAATAAAAATAGTTATAATTAAAATAATAATAATAGGAATTACGCTTATTATAATAAATGCAACGAATATCATGTTAACTCCTAACTTTTCATTTAATCTCAGTTCATCAACCAGTTTTTCATTAATGAGTATTTAATAGTTCGTCATGCAGATTCTATCTTCCTTCTGCAAAAGGATTGCCAAAGCATATTTTACTTATTTGTGAGCAGTCCTCTGCATTTTGGCATTTAACAAAGTGTGAAAATGAATTCATTTCACTAATTGAATTTCTGCATTCGACAAGTTTATTTGCTGTATTTGAATATTTATTTTCTTTACGCTTAACGAAAATATCCATATGTGCAGGCATATTGCTCTTACAAACTAAAAATAATAAAGTCAATCCATTTTGGTTTCCACATCCTTGAGCCTTGTATCAAATTCTAGCTCAGATAGAGAAAAAGTTTCGATTCAGAACATTTCAGACAACACACATTTTAATTTAAACTAGGAGATTCAATTCGATTTATCACTTATAGTTTTTTCCAATTTATATAAATGTATATATATTAAATTTGTATATTATATTGTCTTCAAATTTGATAATTAACAGGGCTTAGTCATTCAGCAGTAATTACTGAGCTCGTTTTAAAAGCTCTCTTGAGTCTGCCACGACGTCCCATAATAGGCAGTCGTGGAAATCTTAGCCGTCACTTAAGTACCATTAGCTGGATGAGAAGGCCAATGCTGCAGACAAAGGTGTTGATAATATTTCAATAGCCTCGCGCTTACCCAATCTGTAAATCAACTGTAATGAGATACAGTAACAGTTACAAGCAGAGCTTTACGGCTGCTATTGTTGCCCAGAGAATCGAATTGTGGGCCGCTTGGGGCGTGGTCATAAAATTATGAGACGTTTGCGAAACGAGTGACCCATAAAATATCACGTATACGCACAGCAGAGAAAACAGAAGGACAGTGCCGCACACAAGAACAAGAACACGCGTAACTGGCGTGTATACTAGATGCGCTTTTATGATTTGTGGCATAATGCCAGCCAGGCAACCACCAGCAGCAGCAGCAGCAGCAACGGCAGCAGCTGATTGTAAATCTATGCGGGCAACCAATCCCTAGGCCGTTTCCCTGCGGTTATTGCCGCTGGGGGTCAGCGCTTGCGGTCTCGGTTGCCTTACCAGCAGCAACCACGAGGAAGACCACGAGGAGAAGCAGGCGCAGGAGCCGGAGCCGGAGCAGTAACAACAGTTGCGGCAGCTGTCACTTTCATCTTTAAAGTTTAATAGCTAGAAAAGTTTTCTGTGCTGAGTTTTGGTCAGAGATTTGGGCAGATAGCCGGCACGTCTTGGCAGCAGCGTTTGGTGCTGTTGCTCCAGCTAATCCCCAGTACGTGTCCTGCTGCCGAAACGTTTTCGTAAATATTTATTTATTATTTACTCCTCTGATCGTCCAAGGGCTCACCTTGTTGACCAAAAAATTGACTTGACATTGCTGGCAGCGAGGATCTTGCGTGTCCTTTTCCAGTACGTGCCATGGTGCACAATGAAAAGCTGTCAAGCACGGCGTATACTTAATATTAATTACATAGACACAGCACAGCACAGCAACCGAACTATGCCTTTGCCTCTCACTAATCTTTGACTGTCAGACTAAAAATCACACAAAATCCAGCAAACATTTGAAAGCAAAGTAAGTGAAAGCGGCTCTGTTTATCCCAAGATGATAAACATCTTCAAAGCTGTTCTGGTACACTGTAAAAATTAGGTAGTACATTGTGCAATCGGCCTGTCCGTGTATAAGCTGTAATTGGTTCAGTTAATTATATTATTAAGTCGTTAGCCAAATTACGCTAACCGAAGTCGGTTGAGTAATGCTCTTATCGCCTTTTGCTGCAACAATACATTACAATATGGGGAGAATGAGGCGGGGTCGCCGTGATTGATGGGCCTCGTCCGGGCTACACATGAAAGGCAGTCATTAAAGCAGCATGCAAAAGGCGCAAGTAAGAACAAAACTTACATTGAAATTCTTAAAAAAATCTCATTTGAAGGCAAATAAGATAACGTTGAGAGTACTCTAATGTTTCACGTACACAATTGCATGCTAGTTTTCTCACAGTGTATGTGTAGTTATTCAGACGGCAGTCGCACAGTCAGAGAGCGTATGGAACACCCATCCACTAGCAATTAACACTTAAATTAATTCATATTAATTAAGGCCCATTCCACATCAAGCAAATGAGAACACACTTAACGCTTGGGGCCGTTTGGCCTTTATGGTCCGAAATTTTGGGTGGGGCAGCTAGAGCGTAAAGCAAGTCAGCTGAAAGGGGCGATACAAAAGTAAACGCATTTAACCTCAACGCAATCAACATGGCAAAGCGGCAAATACTCGTATAATAAATAACAACAACACAACAACAAATAGCCGAGTCCTGCCCAGACACAACAGTGCTCATTAATAAAGAGCCCTAACGAAAATGTTGCGCACAGCAGGATACGAGTGCCACAACCACAACCACAACTACAACAACAACAAGAGCAACAAGCCGAACAGGAGCCAATGGCAGAAAAAAAATAGAGTCCAAGAAAATATTAATCACGTTTAATATGTTGCAGAAATTAGCAACATCTCTGTGGGTCATGCTTACAAGCTGCGGTCAGTTTGGCTTCAATTTGCTAATTATTATGAATTCCGATCCGAGCCGGAGCTGGCAGAGTCCTCAGAGCGTTCGTATGTATTTGCTTTGAATATTTAGACGCAATGGTATATAATGAGCGTAAACCATAAAACAACTCTGACTGGATAGCCGCAATATAAATGGCCAACAATTAGGCACGAAAAAAACTTGCATGCAGCCAAAAGTTTGAGTCCAACTTTTTCCCTTTTTACCAAAAACGTTGTAAGCCAAAGTTTTTCGCTTGTGGCATATGCAAATAAATGGCATAAAAGTCAAGGTAAAAAGCGTGTAATGAACTCGGCATGCACTGGCTGCCATAGATCATGTTTCGGCTCTGTGAGCCAGCAAAAAGTTAGACCACTCAGATGTCATACATTAAAAAATATATTTAACTGTGACTTCAATTAGTGTGTATGTATATGTATATTTTTTAAATATATTTATAACATCTACTATATTAGATCAAAAATAACAAGCTTCTATAAACTTTTCTTATACAAAATAGAAAAGTTTTTCTATATATGCAGCTGGCTGCTGTTGCTAGCAGCAGCTGCTCTTACCAAATGGTTAAGGCTGATGTCAAGTTGAGTTCGTTATTTGAAGAAAGGAAAACACAAACTGAAAATGCGGTTTGCATCAAGTCAGTTTAGGAAATAACTTGGCAAATGTACGCCGAGCGTTTCTGACAGCTCGGAATAATAAACGTATACTTTCGGTAAGGTAAACAAACAACATGCAGCAAGCAGCAAGCAGCAAGCAACATGCATTACGCAAACAAACACAATTGTGGTAAGTTTTTGGTAGAATATTAACATCGCAGTCTTATTTCTTATTCACCATGCGCCTTGATTGCATTTCGCCCGGCAATCCTGTCGAATAGACTATGCCAAATCCTTGCTCGGTAAGATGCGGAAACTTAAGCTTTAAATGTTTCTGTGGCTTCGTTTAAAATTGAAAGCAAACGAACTTTGAAAGAGCTAGATCCAATGCCTGTGATATACAGAATGTAATGGAAATTTAAACATCAAATACTTCTGTAGTTTAATTTTGGACACAAATTTGGAAAGGGTGAGAATATATAGTATGAGCATGATTTATTTATTTCCCTCTTAACCTTATTTCAAGCAGCTCGCAGCGTGCCCTCTTAAGCTCTCTTGTCCACAAGAATATGCTCTAAACTGCTTTAATGCGGAGGCGCCCCCTACCCGCTGACGCATTTATTGACACACCCCTAACAAAGACACGACCACAGAATCCCAAAAACTTTCAGGCGTAAATTTCAATCAGACCGCTTAATGCGTGCCACTTTACCGGTACAACGCCCACAAACAAATTGTCTGTGAAATTTCGTGAGATACACATTCGAGCTACCTAAGCATCCAACCACCTTTTAACCACTCAGCCACACCCACACACACACACACATATACAGACCCACATGCACAGTGTGCTTGGCCGTATATATCCGCAGGTGTTGCTAACTACAAGACGCTTGATTGGGCATATTTAGGCACTTCTAAGCGCAGATGCTAAAATTACATTAATATTAATATTTTGCCAGCGGCAGCAAATGACAAACATAAACTAGTTCCCAGAGCTAATCAAATATTGCTGCGCCGGGTGGGTAGTTTGTAAAGTATGTCAGTTCGCTCGCGACCGCAAAACTTTGAGGATAAGAACAGCTGAGTTAACTGTACTGTTTAAAGGCTTCAGTCCACAGTAAGGCAACTCGCGTATTCCATTTTACATGCAGGATTCGTATTTGCTTTCGACACAAATTATGAATTCTCAATGAAAGTATAGAGTTCACATTTATTCGAAAGCTGCTTTCTTATGTTGCTTCTGAAGACTATTTATGAATGGAAAACTACAAGATGGACAAAGTGAAAGAGAGAACACGAGAAAGCGAGAGCTAAAGAAGTTATTGCAATTTTATGATAAATTTGAAATAGCTGCGCAGTTTCGATAAAGGTCATTTAAAAGCAAAGTGTACTCGACGTTTGCCTACTTTCGGCAAGGCAGCACAAATAATTTTACGCACAAGAGCACAATAAGCAGACGACTCCTCCAGAGCCCGGCCGGCCCCACCTTGAAAGCCATGCACCATTCAGCTATCGAGCTGTGTTTGGACCAAACAGCAGCGTCATGAATCAAGAGTCCTGCTTGCCGCTGTGGAAAGGAATTCAAGAGGAGGGCACAACAGACCCCAAAATAGCATTGCCACTAAGAAAAACATCGCAAGATGTGAAAGCAAAAGCAGAAGGCAACGGAACGGAAGCAAAATGAAAACAACAAAAAATAAAAGATGAAGAACAACAAAAATGGAAAAAATTGAAAAAGAAGAAAAGCTGAGTGCACAAGCTGCGCGCTGGTAAGAAAATGTAGACGTAACACTGCAAAAAATTACTTATCTGCGCCCAAAATGATTTATTGGCCCAAATGGCAAGCAAATAGCATTAAAAGTGTGGTCGGGGCCTGGCCGAAGGGTTGCTGCATAAATAACCCAAAACGAGACGCCTGAAAATGTGAAAATAAAATGCTACAGGCGTGTGGGCGTTGCGGGCGCGTGGGCGTGTCCAACTGCCGGGGCAGATCCCTACTGAAGGTAAACTATGCAAACACGCAGCCAACAACGGCAGCTTGGCCAGGCGAGAAACCCAAATTGCATGGAAAAACTTGCAAAAATGGAAATGGTATACGGTCAAGCGACGTTCATAAATGTTCAAGCAATGCCAGGCAATACAATAGTTGGTCAGGCTCCTCTAGCAAATGCAACATCATTTTTCTAATTAACATTTCATTAATATATTTTTGCTTTTAATTTTTATTGTCAATTGCCAAGGTTTTCACTTCATTGGTCGTACCAACAAATTAATGGTAAATCCGGCTTAGCTAGAATTCACATCTTAGTCAATATTGTCGATCTCTCTTTTTTGTAGCTCCGTCATGCAACGGAAACCCAAGTCAATTCTATAATATATAATCTTGCGCTTTTCGACATTCTGGCACCCTAATCAAAATGTAATGAAAAATTAACATTCGATTGCGGCGGCTTTTAAACTTTGGACAGCTGAATATGGTCAGCCTTCAGAGTCGAAACAATGCGCTAAGCGATCAACAGATCGACATGCAGGCCCAACAATGGACTACACAATAACTGGAGCCAATAAATCAGCCAGCCAAGCAGCCTTTTCTAAAAACTAGAACAATGAGCACAAACAATGATAATGCCAACAATTATTAGAAGCGAATTCGATACGGCAAACTTAAAAAACGGAAATGTTGTAAAGTTGGCTCAGCTGCCACGCCCACTGCCCGGGTCGATGGGTGTGCAGCATTGCGAAAAGCAACGAAAATGCAAAGCTACCAAATACAAATTGTAAGTCTCCCCCATTGGTAAGGCAATGGGCCGGTTTCACTTTTGGAGCTCGGCTCATGGAAATTTGAACGTTTGCTCCAGCTGCCGTGCCATAACACAATGCTCTCCCTTCTCCCCTACTCCCGCTCCATTTGCCTAACAGTCACACAAGGCCGTCGTGATCGACTATTTGACACAATTGCATAGATTACATTATACTATCTAAGCCTTTTCTGTGCGCCCTATGTAATTGAGCGGCCGATCAGCCACGCCCACTGCTACGTTGACTTTGACATTAAGCTGTCAGAAAAGCCAACGAAATTTCAATTTGCTATTGAATGCTGTGCGAGAAAAAAAGCTGTCAATAACAATGAAATATTGTATACCTATTGAATGTTGACCTTATAGTGAATGCACTTTGCTTTTCAATGCATTGAATTGAAGAGTTTTCTTAAGAAATTAACGATTTAGCATAAATTTAAATACATTTTATCAAATTCATTGGGCATATTATTTGAGCAAAGATCTCTCATATTAAATTTATTTTACAATACATAATTGAATGACTATATTCCATATAACTATATTTCAAGTTTACAGCTTCTTTATAGTAAGAAACATTCTTAGCTCTTTCGACTGGCCAAAGGGACTTTGAAAAGCAAACAGATCATCACGTAAAGTACATAGATTTTGAAATTTGATATAAATTCCAGCATAACCCATACCCACACACAATCCATTTTGATAATGACCTGCATTTTCGTGAAACACCTTTAAAGCCGATTATTCATTATCTCGTCGGCGCTTTTATGAATGATTTTCTTTTTTTTATGCTCTTTTGGTCAATCGTTGTGGTATTTCGATGAATTGATTTACTCATTTACATTCGTAGCCGCAGTTCAAGGTCGCAGCGTAGTACAGAAATTATTAATTTTCAAATGCAGTTCTTTTGTGCACGGTAATACGTAGAGCAATTGTTGAGTTGAAAATGATTTGCCTGAATAAGCTGCTTATTATAATTTCTACACAATTATTTTAATTCATATCTTGGCTAATATGACTACCCGGGTTATCTGATACAATTGCTCAAACCATATACTATTACTTTTTCGCGGACAGGCAACGAGCTTGCTTTGGTCTTTGCATATATTACAAAACAGCGGACAACAAATTTGCCACTCAATCAACAGCAAAGACAAAAAAACAACAACAACAACAATAGCGGGTAACGCACACAAATTGCTTTAATTGCAACAAATTTTACGAGCACTCAGCATCAACTTGAGCTCGGATGGTAAGTTTATGGAGATTACAAGCCAGCAGGTAGCCGACTCACCTGGTTGCCGCACAATCGCACAAGATAAGTCAACAATTGCTAGAGTCAAGCACCCGCAACTAGAAATATGCTCGAGTTTGAAATGTTTAACTGCAGCGCCAACTGCCGTTCGCAGCCATAGCAGCCAAAGCAGCCAAAACCCAATCGTAGACAGCATCCAACTCGGTCGTAGACATCACGAGAGAGTCGATTTGGCTTTATGTTCATGCTTGCTCGTTTCCATGAATCGGATTGCAGCTATGTTGCTTCGTTGCTTCTGGACTTCTGGCTTTGTGCATTTCGTAGACCGGATCTAATGCAAAACAAGACGTTAGCAATTGCTGCATGGCCCGTATAATTATATGAAAACTAAGCGCAAAATATGGCAAAACTCTAATAGCAATGAGAGCAACGGCAACAACAATAAACACGTTTCTAATTGTCATCGTGGTCTCGTTTTCTGGGCGTTTTGCCTGCGCACAGCGCACTGTTCAGCTACAGGCACAGTGGTTGTAAAGTCATATTTGTGCAGCAATATAAACAAACAGTTGAGATGATCTGCTGATTTGATTCACTAAAATAATGTTATACTTGTGTAGAGTTAAGTAGATCTTAATCTTTCATATATCACTTAATGAATCATTGAAGTCCAGCGTATAGAAAAAGAAACTGCAAAATTCTTCAGTCAAGTAGGTATTCAAGTATATGACTTTGGAAACTTAAAAACTGTAGAACTTATATCGAAATCGCAGAATTGAATTTTTCTGGTTTTCCATTATACTGCGCATAATTATCTCGCAACTCCTTTTTATACCATTGACCCATATATCTTCACACTTTAAGTTATGACCAATACCAAAATTCGTACGTAATATATTGGCAACTTCTACAAAAAACAACACAAATTAGAGATGATCACAGTGCATTTTCTATGGCACAACAATAAACTGTTACAAATCTGCTTAGCTTTAAAAATCCAATGAGATCTACAACTGCGATTGTAAGTAATTGTTGTAGCGACAGTTAGTGAGCCGTTGCACGTTGTCGTCGTGCTAACCTTGAATCGATTGCTACAATTTTGTAAGTTCACGCTGGCCAGCCATGCAGAGCAAACCCCATGCTTGTCCCCTCTGCTCGGCTGGCTCTTGATTTGATGTCAAAGCCGGAGTCACAGCTGGAGCTACTAATTCAAGACAATTAATTAAATAGGCAAAGCAGAGCAACAACGAAAAGTGTCATACACTATGAAATACGGTAAACTGACCCCTGGCCACACACGCATTGTATGAGGTCTCTCAGTCTCCTCCTCCTTTATTACGTACCACCTACATTTGCTAGCTCTTTTGCGCAAGCATTTTTTGTTTAATAAGCCGAACGACCTACATGGTAATCAAAAGTACGCGGAGTATGCCACAAGCTTAAATGAATCATGTGAGCTGCCGTTGCTGCTGCTGCGGCTGTAGAGGAGGTCGATCAGGCGGAGGAAGCGAGGGGCGTGGCTGCAGATGAAGCACAAGAACACGAAGTATGCAATGCCAGCATAGACAGCAACTGCATCAACAACAACAACAACAACAGCAACAACTACAATGAGCGCATGCAATCTACGTTACACTATGAGAGGCAACACCTCCGCCCACCAGACAATGTTTAGTTCCCATTGCTTCATTAAATTTATTAACAAATATATATGTATACAATATTTGTACGTTACAAGCTAAAAAAAAAAAAAAAAAAAAATGCATAAATATTTTTTGTATATATATATACATCTATTTAAGAATCGTGCTTCTTTTTTATTTGAAATTTTTGCTAGGGAGAGGCCAAAGTAATTATATCGCAATGCCTGATTTAAAATATAAAATATTTTGATTTGCTTAGATGAAATCTTTATATCTGAATTATGCATAACGTGCTATTAAATTTAATTTGGTCGAGGATTTGAATTTATTGTATAAAATTCAATTGGCTTACTCACTTTATTATCTGACAATAATAACATAATTAAGTTGTTCATTTCTTAACAATTTATAGGCAATTTGTTATATACATATATGGCATATCTTATATATGAATGCAGGTGTGAGTATTCTTTAACAAAACGTCTTCAAATTATTAGGGTAATACTTATTTCATATATGAGCAAATGTATTCATTCCCAACAAAATAATATGTTGTTGTATATAATATAATATTTATAATATAATATAGCTTTTATATGTAGGTATACATATATACACATTCATTCAAAAAAGTATATATTAATAAAATAAATAAATAAACATAAATACCAATTTATTATATTAAAATTCCAAATATCTCAAAGAGTCAACTTTGAGTCACATTTACCAACAAATGTTCATTAATGTGCAATGCAGAGCATAGCTAAGACGCAAACCACAATATCAGCAGCAGTAGCAACAAAAACAACAACAACAATAACAATACACAGTCCATTTACTGACGGCTGACTGAACTTCACTCTCGTTTTCACAGTCAGCGTCGGCGTTGACGTCGGCTTTTGCTGCCGGCGCTATTGTCGTTAATGTTGCTGTTGATGCTGTTGTTGTTTGTTGTTAATGCTGTTGCAACTTCTTAAGCTTTACTTGCAAATGGCAATTGTTTCAGCCGTCGACGCAGTCGTCGCTGCTGCTGCTGTCGACCATTCGTTCGTTGAGCTCGCTCTTTCAGCTCGGGGGTAATCGTGTGGCTTTTGGCTTGATCGTTCGGGCGTTGTCTTTGGGTATAAAAGAGACTGCCTGCTGGGTTCTAGTTATCAGTTGAATTACGCTCAACGTATCGCACATACGCGCCGCTAACCAGGAAGTAAAGCAACTCCCAACTCTAAATCCTTCAAATGGCTTTCTTCAAAGTGAGTGCTTACTGTGGGTACTTACAGTGCCAGCCAGCAGTACTGTGTCCAGTGTGTCTGTATTATAATAATTGTGCTCTATTTTGGTGACAGTCTCTGATATGCTTGGCTTTTGTGAGCATTGCCTCCGCCGGTGTCCTGCATAGCGGTCCCGCTGTCTATGCCGCCGCTCCTGCTCTCGGCTATGCTGCTCATGGCCACCCCGATGAGGGTCTGGATTATCACGTAAGTGAATTGCAGCAGCTGTAATTAAAGCTGTGTGTGCCAGGGTCATATGTCATGCTGACATTTAGTGCGCGTTTTCTCACGATTGTCCATTGGCCAATTAGCATATTGGCCAATTGGCATCGCGTGCATCTTATATTCGTGCATAGCTGACGCAAAATCTTCTCTCTCTCTCTTTCTCTCTTTCTTATCTCTTCACAGGCCTATCCCAAGTACCACTACAACTATGGCGTTGCTGACTCCCATACCGGCGACGTGAAGTCCCAGCATGAGGTGCGCGATGGTGATGTTGTCAAGGGCTCCTACTCTCTGGTGGAGCCTGATGGCTCCGTGCGCACCGTGGAGTACACCGCCGATGATCACAATGGCTTCAACGCTGTCGTGCACAAGAGTGCGCCCACTGTGCACGCTGCGCCCGCCGTCCATGCTGCTCCTTTGGTTGCCCATGCTGCTCCCTTGGTTGCCCACGCTCCTGCCATCGCTCACCATGTGTCTGCCGCTCCAGCTGTGACTTATGGTGGCTCTCTGGCACACCATGCCGCTGCTGTGCCCGCTTACGGCTATGCCACCCACAATGCCCATGCGCATGTCGCCCACTACTAAGGAATCTGCTTGGAACATTAATACAGCTCCCCACCTTCCCGCATCCCATTTGTCATGCCTATTCTTTCATATTTATTAAACACACGTTGACGACTTAACCAATGCGCCCTGGCTTCTAGCATCGCCTGCTCAATACTCAAGTCACTCAAGTTCACGGATACGGAACCATCAAATGTCATCTATCTTGCTCGCACACGTGCACCGTCTCTGTCTCACTTATACATTCATATACACTCACACAGCATTAAACTTCTCTTATTGTATATACTGCAAACACTCAACGCACATCAACAAAGCCACGCCCACAAAACCACGAACCACGTAATTGCATAAACGAAAGATGATCATGAAATAGAAGATGATGATGAACAGAAGAACTCCGCATGGAATGTACATACACAAATATAAATTGGGAATTTATATCTTGTAACATGTCTCATAATTTCTGCCTAGTACTTAAGTTGTATAAAATGCTATAAATATAAACTGTAGTAAATTACAGAAAACCAAAACTAAACAACTTTTACTTTACCAGCCGATACGAGTATATCTGTAAAGATGATGTTAGATGTGTATAGCACATAATTATAGCTTCAGATAGTTCTCAGCATTTAATTTATGCGAAAGCAATTGGTTTTTAATTGTTCATAATTTACATTACTTATTTATATAGCTAAGCTATGATAATTTCCCAGATCATGATCGTAATCATGACCACATGATTGACAATTATGGGCTAGCTAAAAACCCAGCAAGGTATTATTATTAAACTAAATAGAGAATGTAGTTTCCTTATACTCATACATAGAACAGTTGTCTCTCCTCTTATAAACATAGTAGATTGATTGATTTAACATTCTAGTGAGAATTACAATAATCTATTCTAACAAATTAAATAATCACGTTTATTTTTTTTCCCTTATTAGAAGATAATAATATTAATTTTATATACATATATAGCATTGTTTATTAAATTGCAACTAAAGGTAGCAAAAAAATCGTTAAATAAAATAATAAAAAAAAAAAGAAATAAAAAATACTTACTCTGGTTTTTCTTCAGTTGTCGAATAAGTCTTTTGCTTTTTTTCTTTTTCTTATATATATAAAATAAGAATTAAATTTTTCTCTCTTTCATACTTTTAGGCTGACAAATTTCGAAGTTTATTTACAATCTACTTTTAGGAAAAAATGTGGATTTTATATTTTGTAAATTACATTCCACATTCCACACAGTAAACCTTTCCACGACTAGTTGATTGAATTTTTTAATGCCATACTTTTTCCCAAATTTAATCATTGACCCAATAGACAGATTTTAAATACACTTACACATAAAAAAAATGTATTTATTATATATTTTTTTTTATTTATTTTTTTTTAGAATTTATTTATTGCGTCTTCTTGTCTTAGACTATGTAGCTCAGACAGCATAACACCTTAACCTAAATGATGGCCTAGAAGCCAGTATTTACACTATTTTTTTTTTTTAATTTTAAGAAACTTATTTTTTGTTCTATTATAATGAAAGTTGACTTTTTCAATAAATAACAATATACATAAATAAGATCTCTGCCATCTATTAACATTGGAACAAGCTTAAAATTTAACAAATACCCTTAGTATGGGAAATTTCAAATTAACAAGCACATATTAAATAATAATCGAATTATATTTATTTTTATCAATTAAGGCACATTGCCTTGGCATCAGACTTGCACTTGATACATAAGCGCTGCCACTTAGCAGTTCATATTTGATAACAAATGTCTTTAGACAGCCAACTGAGTTTCTTTTTCCCGAGTGGGCGAAACTTTATGTAAGTAACAGAAGCTATGAACATTTAAAACAAAAAGTCGAGCCGAGCTAGTTGCTTCCGCCATCCACAAATCTTCGCATTTCCGTCACTTTTATGTCTGAGCAGCCCACAGCAACAAGAAAGCGACATATTGATCTCTTAATGAACGCAGATATTTGGGCACAAAAGGAAAAAAAAAGCAGAAACAAAAAAAAAAACAAAAACAAAATAAAGAGCTCAAGTCGCTTGAAAACTGGCGCAAAAATACGTATTTATCATAGACTGAAAATCAAAAACCAGCGAAGCGTTTAAATGTGCGCTAAAAACACAAAAAAGAATACATGGAAAAAGTAAAGCAAAAAATACCTAAAATAAGTTATACGTGCACTCCATTAATTAGACAGCGACTCGTCTGAGAGATCGGACTGTTGTTGTGGCTGCTGCCCTCTGGCCGGGTTCTTTAACAGTTAAGGTCATCTCAATTGCGTTTTTCACGTTGCTAGGAAATGCCGGAAGGAAGTGCCGGTAGCTGGCAAACCCAACGGCCCAGTGTTTACTTATGCATAATACCCCAAAGCTTAAGTGTAGCTTAAGTAAGTCAGCCAAATATCTGACTCAGTGACCAGCAGAAATGTAATGAATATGTTAGCAAAAACTGGTAGCCGCTGCTCCAATAACCTTTTCATAACCACATACAAAATAAAGATGTGAGCGAAATATCAGCTATGCGACATTGCTGGAGTCTTCTTCATCATTGAAACGACAGTGGCTAACTACTTTTTGCTGCACTTGGCCAATTGATGCGAGTAGTTGACATTCAAGTAGAGCTGCCTCACATCTCTACATCTCCTGCCCCCGTCAACACGTGCTTGGATTGCACTGGATTTGTTTTGTTAGTAGTCTGTCGCGTACCATTAAGATACAAGTCTCTGATATGCATCGACAGTCAAAGTCGTTGATACAATTTATAGATAATCACGTACTGCGTCTGTGGCTACTGAAGCTCTTAGAGTTCTGGCCACCTTTTGGAGATGCATCGTTTATGCCGAGAATGCACAGTGGTTGAATTGTTGATATATTATTAATATTGATATTAGTATCAGTATCGAAATTAGTATTGGATTAAGAAGTAGAACTGTTATTGGTATTATTATTTAAGTTGGTATAAGTTATAATTATTAGATATTTTTGTTTAGCATTAGTGTAGTACTGGTATCAGCAATAGTATTACTATGACTTTTCGTATTAGTATTTGCATTATAATAAGTATTCGCATAAGTATTAGTTCCGCTCGTTGTCATTAACTGTTGCGAACCACTGTGCCATGTAAATGTCGCCGCGTCTGTCGACGTAATTGAAAAATACCATTAATAATTAACTATTGCCCAGTAGATGAGCAACTTAGCAATTGAACGACTGAATAGTGAAGCCACTAAGCAACTGGGCAGACATAATCACAAATGTATAAGAGATTTGTGTTTTGCCGCGCATAAATAAACATTTCAACAGCAACGGCTCAAGAGCTGTGCGGATTCACTGGAGGCTGGCCGAGATCTGTATCTTTGTAGTTATGCATGCCGCCTGTCAGCATCAATTATATAACGAGAGCTAACTGGATTATTTGAGGGTTAATTTGATGCATGGCAGGCAGTAGTTGTAGTTGTAGTTGTAGTAGTAGTATCAGCAGCAGCAGCAGCAGCAACAGCTCAACAGTCTGCAACAAATTGGCCAAAAAGGTGCGAGAATCCATTTCCATCTCTTTCTGGAGCACACGCTAAACAACTGAAAATTTATAGCACCTCCTCGGGTCTGGAAGCACATTAATTTGCATTTTATTACAGCGGCCGCATTTGCCACGGGTCATTTTCATGGCGCGTTACAGAAAAACATCTCTTGTTAACAATGGCCAGTCAATTGGCTCGGACTGCAGATGCGGTAGTCTCCAAAGCACTGAAGCATACCCAACTAAGCGACAACAATGATGCCCGCCTACACCCACACAAACTACCTTGTATTTCGCTCTCTCTCTCTCACTCTCTGTCTCATTGTCTCTCTTTTCGTGGCCTGACTTGCAACATTTGCACCTTGAAGTTGTCGCGTGTTGCAAGCGACAATGCTCCCCAGCAATGCTCCAGCAATGGTCATTGCCCATTGTCAAATTAGTTTGTGCAAACAAACTGAATTTAGGTGACCAAAGTAAACCAAGTCAAAGTCGACATCATTGCCGTTGTTACTAATAGTCAAGCTTCAATTCCAGCAAATCTCACCGTTCAGCAACTCATATATACATATATAAATTAGTCAAACTAAATTCATAATTTACATTTATTATACATACATAAATAATATATGTATATCTGTATATGTATATATTATTACCTTATTCTTTTCAGTGTTCTACAGCAAAATTCCAGCTTTAGAATTCTACAAGCATTCACATTCATTCATTTTCCGTTTTATTATTAATGTCGTATTATCTTTTATGATCCAATCCAATTCAATATTTTAACGATTCACTTAATTATAATGCTTAAAGCAGAGTAAAATGTGTGTGCTATGTTTTTTATTTTCACACAGAAATAAACTATTTATACATATATTAAATTCCACTCCCAGCTGCCACGATTTGTCATTAACCTGAAGTTTAGCTGCACGCTACAATTAACATGAACATACATATATACATACATATATGAATGTATGAATGGTATGTATTTATTTTGCTGCTTAGACATTATGATAGTTTCCATTCTGGGTAGCTGGGCATATTTACGGCTGTCCAACCGTATTGGAGGAAGCCACGCATATGTGGCTAAAAATCTGTCAAGCTACATATGAAAAACCTTCGGAAAATGCCGACAATCGCTTGAGATTTTCCCAGCCCCTTGAGAGTGGAGTCGAGTCTTGGCCAGAGTCGAGTTATCATGTCTGCGTAGCAAATGCTTTGGCGGCGCTCACAAACATGCAAATTGTCTTAATCTAGTATTTAGTTTTAGTTTTTTTTTTCTTTTTCTGTTTAGCTGCCGACAAACCGCAGCCCGAAGTCGAATTGGAAATTCAAGCCTCGGAGTGAGGAAAAAACGGAGGCGTAGCGCATTGAGACAATTGTATGCAAGTGCTGAAGGTTAATTTTTGTTTTTTTATTCATTTTTCATTTGTTTTTTCTTTTCGTTTTTTATTTTTTGATTTTTTTTGGTAAGTTTTCGCGCAATTCTCTGCACTTGGAGCTTGCTCTAATTAAAGTCTTTAGTACGCCCCGTCGTATTTAATTGTGTGAAAAAGGGCAGTCCGTAACGCTGACCCAGACATAAACTACCACACATTATCATCTTGTATAGTGGGCCACACAAATTGTTTTGACTAACGCTTTTGTTATATTTGTTTTTTGTTATTTGGTGTTTTTTTTTTTTTTTTTTGCTGTTTTTTGTTTTCAACTGCTGCAATTGCGACTGGGAGTCTTGCGGTTTGTCAATATTTCTGATAAATTTGCTAGCCGCCAACCTCAATTGGCACGTTCTCAGCGTGGTTCAAGGATGAACTTAACTTCAGCCGAATAAGCTGAAATATGTCTCAGCTATCTTAAAGCGAAAAGTGGCCGCTAGCAATAAATCACTAGATAAACGTATACGTAATCCTGATCGGTTTACTCTGATATAAACTGTCTGTTCAGTTCTCATGCACTTCATAACGACAAATTACGCAATTAACAATTTTTGCATTAAAAATATACGGTGTTTAAGTGCTACAAAAACATGCTCTAACTACGTTAGGATACATAGGTCAGCCAATATACCCTTGCAGTGGGTAGCTATACAAATTGATATGTTATGCTAGGCAGCTATGAGAATGTCGTGAGTGGGATATAATACTATCTACACATTCTCATTGAAATATAAGGTATTACATTATAATCAATCAAGACTCAATCTTCATACATATATACATGTAAATTATTAGGAATATTGAAAGACGGTTTGCCCTAGCTTTTATCCTTACATATGTATATATATTGTATATACAACGTATTTTCAGTCAAGATATATAGCAGAATGATCACGGAATAGAGAGTTCTCCACATGCATATCCCTTACCCTACGCTGTAGGGTATTCAGTCGGCTACATGCACACAACTTACACCCTTTTTCGCTTAATTAATTCAATATATTACGACCGGAACCCGTGGGAACAATAAGTTGAAAGAACACCCAAGCAACGACTTCAAATCCTGCGCTTGTACCTGGCCAACAATTAGAACTAGCCTCGGTATAGCTTGCCCACATATCATGCGCGTTATCCAACATAATTGTTTATATGGAAGTGGGGAGCACTCAATTAATCACTGATTGAGTCAGCACTAGTCACTAGTCAGCATTATTATAGATAAAGATATAAATTAGTTTAAATTGCTCTGTTGTCATATCTTTATATTTGCTTTTCGTTTGTTTTCGTAACTTTTGCTTTCATTTGTTGCCTAGAATGGTAGTCAGCCGCGCTTGACCTTCGGCATTGATGGCTAAAACAAAAAAGTAGCTAGAGTTAACTGGGAGGAGAGAGAGAGAGAGGGGAGAGGATTGCGGCTATTTGTAACTAACACCAGTTGGCTGGTTGTTCAGTCAGAATTTCACATATAGGGTGCTCTTTACACAATTTGCATTTGTGTGTTTCGCATTGGCTAGCGACTTGACCCGAACTTAGCCGAGTTATTTTTTATTTTTTATTGAATTAAGTTGTTAAATAAATTGCGGTTTATTGGCCACTATTTGTTTTGGTCTAGGGCCACAATTATTGGAGCTAGCTAGCTTGTGGCCAAAGTCATTTGTATGTGCCGTACGAAATTAATGACAACATCTATGATTAATAACACCAACAATTCTGCAGTGACTGGCAGCGGATAGCGACATTACATAGGTATTCACAATGCAGCTCTCGCTCGAGATCTATAGCCGAGTCTGTCGCCAATTTGCACTACTTACATATCGACATACATATTTGTAGTACAACCCGACCCCATTCAGCGACTCTTGTGTAGCAACATCCCGATTCATGCTGCAACTTCATTCACATGGCCCCCACCAAGCAATCGTCGTACTCACCACGCCAGTGACGTTGACTGCGACTGCGACTGCGGCTGCGACGTCGACATCGCTACAGTTGACTGACTGAGAAAAGGCCCAGTGTCTTGAAGAGCTGGCTGCGCAGCTGCGTCGCTGCTCTTGCGCTTATTTAAATGGCAACTTGACTCTAGAATAGCCACAGTATTCCGGTGAACTTGGCGTTGTTTGTATCTGTTGCCGTTGCAGTACTAAAAGTAAATCCTCAAATCTAAGGATCTCAGTGAAGTGCTTTCGCTAAATCAACCTTTTGTGCTTGTTTACTTTTAGCCAGTTATCAAAACAAATTTGCAATCGACAATACGATATCAAAAAATCTCCAGAAAATGGCAAATTTCGTGTGCTTTGTTATCCTCTCCCTGGGTCTGTTCGCCAGCGTAGCCGTGGCGCGTCCCGGATATGCTGTGGATTACTATGTGAGTTCGAGATATAAGAGTGATTGTGTCAGAAATAGAATCCGTGCTTGAGAGACTAAAAAGATGTGGGCGAACTCTTGGAACTAGTATCGAGTTCAGTTGAAAACTTAATAAAATAAATATACATACGAAGTAAAGTTCAAGAAATATTATTTATTTGTATTATAATATTTGTATGTTCGATATTTGTATATTTAAAAAAATTGCATATATCCTATTCTTTTTCTGAACATAAAACTATACAGATATTCCAGATTTTGTTTTTTTATATAAATCAAATTAAAAATAATAATAATAATAATAAATAAATAATAAATAGATGTCTGGAATATTTTATAATTAAATTTTGTTATATATATTTTACATTATTTTATATATTTTACAGGACCATCCCAAATATTCCTTCAACTATGGCGTTGCTGATCATAGCACTGGTGATGTCAAGTCCCAGCATGAGACTCGTGATGGCGATGTTGTCAAGGGTAAGTTCCACTCCATAAACTCACACAAGCACACATATATAGGCACACCACACGCACATATTATATATCTCTATCGCTTATCAAACTCTTCTTTAGGCCAATACTCTCTGGTTGAGCCCGACGGTTCCATTCGCACCGTGGACTACACAGCTGATTCAATTCACGGCTTCAACGCTGTTGTCACCAAGTCTGGACCCACTGTGCACGCCCAAGCGCTAGTCACCAAGCCCATTGTGGCGCACAAGCCAATTCTGAGCCACTACCAGCCACATGTGGCTCCAGTGGCTGCGCCGGTGATCGTCGCCGCCTCGCCAGCGCCCTATGGTAAGTGCGAGTCAGACATCCAACTATCCTTATATCTATTGCATCGTAGTCGTAACGGTTGTACAGGCTTATGAATAGTTCCTCAGACGCACATTCAGTTAGTTGCTGTTGTTGTGGTAGCACTCTCTATACATCAGTCGACGCATTCTGCACACTGATTTGCTGCTCTTGCTTTTCTAGGCATGAACACGTATCGCATGCTCAAGCTGTTCAGGCGTCACGCCAACTATTTTAACAATCAATATCGCAAATTACGCCCAGACGTCTATGATGACAACGCTGATGCGGAGGCTATTACCGATGCCGATTATTATGCAGCCTACTGAATCAGTTTCTCATCACATATACATGCAAAAACACATACATACATCTAACCATCTAACCATATATTAAAAAAAAAAAAAATTATTATTAAAAACGCTTTAGTTCACTTCGCATTCGCAATTAGTTTTGAGAGCGTGTGCGTTGAGGCATGTAAACTGAATCATCGCATCGTGAAATGTATGTTAATTTACAAAACCTGCATTTAGTTGACTAATGCAACAACAGCTGCCACGCCCCTGCACCTTATGTTAATTATGTCATGAGAGTACGTTTTCCTCAACCCTGATGAAGAGATTAGCTGCGGTTTTGCTCTCATATTTTCCGCAATATTCCCACACTAATTATGTCAGATGCAGCAGCAGCAGCAGCAGCAGCAGCAGTAGCTGAAACAGTAGCGCATCATCTTTAGCCGCAGGTGTAAGAGTTGTACGGGAAATTATGTTCAGCATTTCATTTTCATTTGCAAGCCAAAAGCCTACATCTTTTCTCAATGTCGTAATGCGAATTTTCGTGGGAATTGTTGTTGTTGGCTTTATTGTTGTGACTGCATGTGAAAATTATTTTGATTGTGGCTGCCATTTTCATATTTAAGAATCATAAGAGGCGCACTCGCACACAAAAGCAAAATACTTTTGGCACAACACAAAAGACTTAGGCAACGAACCACGGCAGTTAGATGCAAAATACCTGAAAGGAAATTCAGCTGGCAACAACAACACCTGTGACCAATTGACTTTGGTGCCTACGAATTCGTGACAAACCGAGAAATTATTTCGTCAGCTGAACTGAACTAGTTTGAAATAAAAATTTGATCAACAACTACAAAAATGTAAAGAGCCAGACAGCTGCCGCGAAACATTGCTTTACTTTTTCTGTCCAATCATTTTGCAAAGTTAGCTTAGCTTATACAAACGTTAAGTGTACCTATTTTGCTTCATATTACATTTATTCGAATTGTATGTATGTATATATATTTATCTTTTATTATTTACAGTCACCAAGCAATACGCGCCCGCTGCTGCGCCCATCCACTACGACTATGACGACGGCAGCTACTACAACCAGGCCCAATACGAATATGTGCCACAGTACGACGCAGGACACTACGGACACTACACTAGTCCCTATGCGGCACACTATTAAAGTATCATCATAACTAGAACGCGAAACACTTGCTATTTATTGGCCTAAACAAATTTAGTTTGTATATTTTGGATGAAAGCAGAAAACTGAAAGAAATACATACCTTCGATAATAATGATGTGGATGTTAATTTAAGTTGTGAATTTTGTTTTGTAAAGTAAACATTTCAACAATACATAAGTGAAGTTATTAAAAGAAATTTCAATATTTTTTATTTATTTTCAACAATAATTTCAAGGAGTTTATCTGCGTTTTCATATTTTATTTTTATTCCTCAATCTTAGAGTTTTTGTTCTATAATTGTCATTGAACGATTATAAATAAAAGAAATTGATTTTCTATTCAGTTCACATAATTATCTCTATTCTATATAAATATATTATTCATAACTATGGCAAGCACATGTAACGTGGGCATCTTCTTCATATGGCAACAATGTCATATGTAAAATACCAGACGAGTAAAATACAATGACAGTGTTGATTTATATTTATGCATAATTTGCTAGCACTTGACTGATTTACAAATTTAAACAAATTTTAATTTTTTATTTATTAAATTTTTTGTTGTATTGCAATTCTCTCCCCACTCTTTGGTTGATTACTTGATTCATTTTTTTTATTATTATTATTTTTTCTGTAGTCGTTAACCGAAGCAGCCAGCACTTAAAAGCTAAGCTGTTAAAGAAGAAACAACATTATTTTGATAGTAAACAGAATTTTCATCTACACAACATTTCTTTGTTTTACTCTACATTTACATTTGGAAACCTTACAGTATATTTTATTATAATTTAATTATACTTTATACCAGTTCACATCATTCCCGATTAACTATTGAGCCATAATCTATGCAATGCAGTCAACTCAAAAGCTGTAGCTGCTATGAGCTTCGCTTAACGGTGTTAGCTAAATAAACCAACTGGTTTGTGCTTGGGCTAAGATAGTTGAGGAGCCTAACGTATATAATGTAGCAGACTTTTTGGCACTATATTATATAATAAATTAAAGTAATTTGAAATCATTCATGTTTTGTATACGTTCTGATTATCTGTTTATATATATTTTCTCCCATAATTGTTATAGTAAATTAATTACTAATCATAATATCATATTATGTTAGATACAATTTGTTTAATTAACATTTTAGTAAGTCCTTAAAATGTGGTGAATAAAAACGAAAATTAGTGTAAATCAAAACCCATTGATGGCATGATTTATTTTCTGACTTAAGTTCTAACTAGATTATCTCTTTATTTACTTTTAAGAGTTTACTTTTACTTTTTCAAAAGCTGCACATGTTATCAAAACAGCGACCCCTTGAGCGCTATGTATAACTAAAGGGCGTTGAGGGTCACTACAATATTTCTCAAATAGACAACGAGAGCAAAGATGCGATGTTCGCTGGGTGAATATAAAGAAAATGCTGGTGGCTCACTACGTAGGAGCGAAGGTCATTCATTGTTCATCTACAACAGTGGTAATTGTCAAAATATGAACGTACGGGTGGCTGGTGGTATAGTAGTTGTTGTGTCTACAGGTGAGTTATCGATTTGCATTGAACAGGTAGCAGAATTGCGCTCAGCAAGCTAATTCGCATGCACAGCTCTGAATGGCAGGCCACTTCTGTCACGGCTGTAATAGCTGTTATCACAAATGAAAAGCTGTGCAAATTAAGATCCGACCGAAAACATAATTCAATAACTCTCTCACAAATGTGCCTAATTGGTTAGAGTCGACCTGCGACAGAAGCTCCCACATCAATCAAACTCAATATTTCAAACAATTAAATATTTACACAAACTGAATTTATGACCTATAGATGGCTTAAAAAACTATCAACTATTTGTGTTCTGTTTGGCATCAAATCGAATTACTGTAGTTTCGCTTTTCTTTTTTGTTCAAATAAAAGAGAAATATTTTTAGAGCTATCCGCAATATTCACGAAACGTCGACTCGTAATCCATTTATATAGTAAACACAAATATATATATGTATATACATATATATATATATCCCTTTTACTTGTTGTCCATGTCATCGGCCAGTTTTACGCTTTGCTGGTGTTCAATCAACCGAGTTCGTTAGTTCGTTAAAAAATAATAGTTTGCAGTTCAATGGCAAAGGAAAACAAGTCCAAGTCTATACAGCCGAATATTACACTACAAAATAAATAAAAAGGCATACGGATATTTATATATATCATATATAACCTATATTATGTTTTTATATACATATAAATTAATATATTGTATTAAACAAATGTATATAAATAATTATATTATATTATAAATATATTAAATTGTGGTTTAATTTTATATAGAGTATCTTAAAGTTTTACATTTAAGATGCTTTCGGAATCTCTGAAATGTTACGACATATTGTAGAGTGCAGCGAACACATTCCGTCTAAAATAAATATAACTGTATTGTTCCAATCAATACACATTTTAAAAGATACCAACTGTACTTCAACAAGAAAATAAAAAACAAAATATGAAATTCTAAATTGTCAAGACTATTGCTAAGGAAATAACAAAACGTTGGCTAAAAATAACTTTTTTATGGCTACACATGATATGCAAATAAATACAACAAGCAGTGTTTTATACCAAAATGAGCACGGCTTTCAGAATACCCATTATTTTAAAAATTTGTCAATATATTAATTTGTTATTAAATTGTTGTTTATTTGCATAAAAAGCTTTTTTAACTACTTGAAAATATAAATTAAAAATTTACAAAAAGGATTTCATTAAAATTAAATAATATCACGCTCGCTGCCCATCGAAAATTCCATATGTACTCTCCAATTTCTTCTCAGAATTTTCATTAAGCGCATAGCTCGACAAATTTTCACATAAATATTCCGTATAAAAAATTAATTAAACGAAAGCTGCGTATAAAAAATGGGTGAAATAAATATGAAAAACCAAATGCTGCAACTGTCAATATGAAAAATAAGTAAAGATCACAGCAGCAAAAACAAAAACTAAACCCAAAAGGTTGTGGCTGGCTATGTGCGGCTAGGAGATACCCACCCTTAATTAATTTTGTAATTTTAATTAACTTCCCATTCATTATGCAAAAGATTGCCCATTTACCGTGCGCTGAGTGAGCTATTTGTACATCAGAAGTCAAGGCTTTGCACAGGCACATACACCTGCAGAGCTTGTTTATACCCTTTTTGGCTTTTCAATGGGTGAAGGGTAGAAAATGTAAAGAAAAAATGTAACCAACTTCAGTTTAAATGTATTTTTGCAATTTTAATGAAATGAAATGCATGTGGGCTCGGGCTCAGGTTCAGGCTCAGCGGTGTAAATGTAAATGCGCCGCCTGACACGCACGTCCAACAGCCCCTCCCGCCAGCCCAACGAGCTCTGCATGCCTTTCAACATTTTTTCTGCCATTTATGTGTGTGTGTATGTGTGTGTGTTTGTGGGTGGGTGTGTGTTTAAATGCAAATTACATTTCATTTCATTATAGCATGCGGCATTTTCACGTTGGGCATGAAATAAGAATGCAAAAACTGCTGCATGCGAAACGAGTTTAAAATGGCGGCCGTTACCGTTAGCAAGCTTCGCCAACAGAGCCTTGAGGTACGCAACGCATTAGAGACAGGCACAGTTTAGAGCCGGCGTCCTAACCGAAGTCGGAGTCGGAGTCAGAGGCACCGTCCGAGTCTCCGTCTCCATCGTCGTCGTTGTCGTTGTCGTAGTGGCTGCCAGATGAATTCACCTACCCACTTTCACACACACATTCTTGCACAGAACGACAGTTATGAACATTCACGCTAATGCGTTCTGAATGCTTGAGCATTTAATATACCTTGTAAATGCCTACAGCAAATGTGTATATTGAAATAACTTGTACATCTTATATATTATAATTATATGAATACTGTAAAGCTATCTAGGAATATGCTTACATATTTAAATTTACCCAATACAATTTCAATTTCAACAAGAAAACCAAAACTCTATTTCAATGGTAGCAATAAAATGCGGTTGCTCACAGGGTATTTCATAGTCTATCAGCGCCTGCTGCAGCATTCCTGCTTGTTTATATATATATATATATATATATAAATAACTCATAGCAAGTGTTGCGCATCGGAATGGATAGAAAGAAGCTGTCCCAACTGCTAATATGCAACCCTCTGTTTGCCTCTGCGCTCTTTCCGGAATTCTCGTACCTGTCTTCTGCACCACCAGGTGTACCCAGTCCACTGGCCGGATTTGCACGCTTAGGCGACTGCCCAGGTGCGTTGTACGCCCGACTGTTGCTTTGCATTGGAAATTAAATTACGCTTAAGATTTAAAGTGCACTGCACAAATTCTATTTACCCTGAGCTACTTAATATAATAAATTTTGATCAAATTTGTTAGCAGGCGGAAGGAACTGCACCAAGTTTCTTAAGGAAGTGCCAATAGGCTGAATTGAGACACGAAAAAGAAAACTGAGCTCACAGCGTAAAGATAAAGAGTATAAAAAGACGCTCACTTTGGAAATTTCCGAATTATTATCGACCGCAATTCACATTTGACTTTGCACTGACCCAAATTGCCGAACCAGTGCAAGGGGCGTAACGAAATAGAAATTACGTATACGCACAGTGTCGTTCAAAGTGCAAGGACAGATGTTGCTAATTTCGAAACGCAGACGCCCCGCACACCGCACCACGAGCACCACAGTGCACCACCCACCCAATGCCAACTTGCGTCATTCCGGTGGCAATCCCTCTTAAAAGTATGGGCCATAAAGTTTTGCAGCAACTGCTAAACCCGACAGCACGCAGTGCATATTTCGTTAGGAAATCCTTGTAAGCCACAAAAGACTTGAAAATTTGTGCGGAGCCACAAATTTCATGGGAATAAAATTGCAACGAAATAAACTTCTACAAACACACATACACACACACACATACACCCAGGCGTACCAACAAAAATATACAACACACAAATAAAAACAAACAACAACAATTGCTGGAACAAGAAAACAACATCAAAAGAACACCGAAAATGCAATCGAAGTAGAAAGCACTCGAAAAATCAGCGGCAAATACCAAAAACGAAGGGTCTCTCAATAGACTGGAGGCATGCATTGAATGAATGGAACTGAAAAACTGGGAATGCAGCAGCAGCACCACCAGCTGGAGCTGGATCTGGAGCTGGAGCTGGCGCAGAAGCGCACCAATCGATTTAGCATTGCGTACTAGTTTCCAATTAAAAGTTTACTAATTATTTCTAAACTTTTGTGCAGCGATCAATGAGCATTGAGCATGCAAGCCGCAAACTACGAGCCAGAACTTAGTCGAGGACAGCCGGAAAATCCTGCCCACAAATTGGTTACGATTGCACGAGTGCGTGTGTCGAGCTGTGTGCGTTGTATTTGTGTGTGTGGGTATGTGTGTCGGTGTGTGCGTGTGCATTGTGCGTACTTTACGGTAAGTGGGCTGACCAGCTGAAAGTCTCCTTCTCTCTCCCTCTCTCTCTCTCTCTGGCTAGGCTATTCCTAGTCAGCCATTTGGCTGATGAGACACCATGTCCTCGACATGGTCAACATCGGCTGCCAGTAATTGACTATGCGTTGACTTTTGTTAATTTCGCTGCGTTATGGTCCGAGTCATGTGTTTGCCAGTGCCGCCATTTTGTTGCCATACACACACACACACACACGTACAGCAATGGCTTGCATTGAGGAGTCAATCAAAGCGCAAATCGATTTCCGTGCCATCCATTTGGGACAATGACTCGCTGCAGCGAGTTTCTGGTATTAACAGCAATTGCATTTCGCCCGCGTCCATGTTGATTGTAATCATTGGCTGCGCCTCATGACTGGCAGCCTAACGAGTTTTGCCAAGAATCCTTCCGCTCACTGATTGCCCCCAGACTTCAGACGGCAAATGGATTGAGTTAACTACCCAGCACACTCTGCACTCTACTGTAACGACAAACGCATTGACAAGTTTAGTTAATCGATCATATTTCACACGATAAGGGCAGGGAAATCATTTTCAATTACTTTGTTAAGTAATGCGCCAAGCACTTTGCTATGCATTTCAACTGGCGCTGGCTAAATAAACAGCAGGAAAGTCACATGACAAATAGCTCAACTGCAAATAATACGAGAACCGCTGCGAGTATCATCTGATGATAGATATCAACAAAACAACAAAAACCCCATATCGCAATGCAATGCAATTGAAAATGCGCTAGCACTTTGCCAGCGACCAATATTTGTTATTGCAGCCCGTTCGTCGGCCCCAGGGCGGGAGGGGGGACGGCAGTTGTGTGTATGCCAGCACATTTGTCGTCGATTTGTTGGTGTCATTATGCCACGACCGTGGCGATGGCAGGGTGTGAGCCGAAGCTGATGGGGCTGAGAGGCGGGGGCTGCAAGAGAGAGGGAGTGAGCGAGTAAGCCAGTGAGGATTGGATAATGTTCGTGGCCCATGTTGACGCACTTAACATTGCAATTTGCAAGCGCTGCTTTATTTTCTGACGCAATACATGGCGTATACGCAACGCGAGGCAAACAACGTCCACCTAGCGCATTTGCACAACCAACCCGAAAATCCACTCACGCCCAAGTCACGCCCCCACACTCGATTTGTCTATTGTTTGCCAATGTTTGCTTATTTGCTGGTCGCTTAATTATATTTGTGTGCGGTGTTTTGTAAATTTAACTGGTCCCAGACCCAGGACGAGGACGAGGACCAAGCCCAGCTCGTTCAGCTCGTTCAGCTCGCACACGAATTTCGCAAATTGTTGGGCAACATTTAATTGTGATTCATTAAACAAGATTATTTAATAAATGTAATGCAATCAATTTTCATATATTTCCAGTTATTTTAATGCAATCAAATCAACTGCACAAAAATTATTTGTATTGCATAAATGAAATAATTTACAGAGTTTTCAAGCCATTTTATTAAACAAATTATTATTTGCCCTTGTCGAAGAGTTGCGTAAGTCCTGCCAGCTAACTGAATTTAAATAAGTCAACGTGAATACTAAAATAGCACAAAAAAACAATTGTAAATATGTAGATGCCAATGAAAGTGGATGGGTTTTTTGCCCTTTCAGGTGAGCATTATGATTTTGACAGCAGGTATGCAACGCATTTAGCGTATATACATATTATATTAAAATAACTAAATAACTAACTAAATAGTGTAATAGTTATTTAAAAGATACTTATAAAAAAACAAGAAACAAAGTAAATCTACATAAAAATATTAACATTTTAAATAATTATTATTTCATCTTAATTCCATTGAGCATACAAAAAGTCATTTTAAAAATTATTTATTTTTTAGTTAATTATTTTGAAATACAATATATTCTAACTTTTTATAAAAAGAAATACTCCAAGAACCTATTCAAAATTTAGAGATATAATTAAATAGAATTATTATTATTAATTTAAATTTTTTTTATTTATTTACTTATTTACTTTATATATATATATATATATATATATATATATATATATATATATATATATATATTTTTTTTTTTTTTTTTTTTATTTATTTATTTATTTTATTTTATTTTATTTTTTTTTAACATGAAGAAAAATTTACGAATGAAATTATTATAGCATATCTAATGTATGTTTTCCTTCCTTTCTAAAGCATTTTCTTCATAAAATTTATTACCAAGCTTATTTACTATATTTATATATATATATATTATATTTATTTATTTATTTATTTTATTTTAATTCGACTAGCATATTGAAGCTTCGGTTAGGGAGAGCAAAGCCTTTTGTTCTTTGTTAAGCTCAGATAATAACTCTTCTGACGCATAGCAAATGAAAGCTGATTGATAAACAGGTGTCGTAATAGTTGCAAACGTGACGTCAAATTCTCCATTTGACTGCCTCAACATCAACCACTGTCAATCTATTGATATTGCACACATATATAGTTGGTATATGCACGTATTGGCCCCATTAAAGAAATCGCACGTATAAATTACCTTTAAATGCATTCAGTTCTATAGCTAATGTTTTTATTTGTGTTTTTTTTTTCTGCTTTATGGGTATTCTTAAAGCACTTGCAATCATGTTTACTTTTATTGTCTTCTGCACAGACACGCAGATATATATACATATACATATAGAATATATATAAATTCCTAACTAAATACAAACACACATATGGCTTGTGCATTTATTGGCATTTCCATTGCTGTTACGTTGCTCTGATTCTATTTGCTTTGTTTAGACATTTTTACAGTTGGAGCGAACTGCGTGAGCCGCATAAAGGGATTGGGTACTGTCGGCCCGACAAACTTTCCAGCACGTGATCGCAACAGCTATAAACAAAAACACAGCAGCACACAACAACACACAAACACACACACACGCACACGTACAGTGTCTCACAATTGTGCACATACACAACGCTGCCGCGTTATGACATTTTATTGGCAGCATTTTATTTGAAACGCGTGAGTCGCGCCAGAAACGTTTTCCTCTTGTTTTTGTTTATTATGCATGGTATGCCAGAAGCCACCATCATAAAGTGGATTGATGAGTCAGGCGGAGAGAATGAATGCATAGAGAATACGTGAATTAGTTCGGAAGAGTAATCCTATTTATAGCGAATTTCCCAAGCACAATGAATAAATAAAAAAACAAATGTATGGAAATCATTTAAGATTTATTTGCAATTTTCGCTCGACTTTAAGGCAAAGACGAATGCGTGTGTGTGGTGCAATTTTTTGGAGCATGTCGAAAAGTTTTGCTGCCTGCTCTTGACGCTGTGTGGCTGTGTAAACAAACGACAATGCAACACGTCAACAAGGCTGGCAGTTGCAGTTTTGCGCCTGTGCACTAAACATATTTTATTTGCTCACACATTGAGGAAAAGTTTTGCCATTGCCACCGGCTATGGCCACCATTGGGGGGGCTAAGGAATAGAGCAGCAGCAACAGCAGAAGCAGCAGCAGCAGCAGCAGCATCACCAGCAGCAGTCGAAGTAGCAGCAGCATGTTTGCGATTTTCATCTTGTGCGAGTTTATTTAGTGCCAGCCCCCTGACTCACTGTTCGTTTGGCAGCCCGTTTGCAACGTCATTTCGTATGGAAGTTATACGAAAATTTACGGAAATACCAAGCTTCTTCTTCTAGCTAGCGACTAGCAACTGGCCGATGTCTGCTGTCTGCTGGCATCCGAGTTCGCTCAAGTCAAATAGTCAAACTGTCAAACTGCATGTCGATATATTCTTTAGCGTCTATTTTGCTGCCTTTACTATAATGATTTCAGTTGTCAGATGTTGTTGGCCCTGGTTGACGGGGCGTATGCGCAATTTTCCAGCCTGATTGAAATAAATCGTCTCTCTGCTTGTTTGCGTGTGAGTGCTTCTGTTTATGCTAGTGTTTCGTCTGTCTCTCTCTCTCTCTCTCTCTCTCTCTCTCTCTCTCGCTCTCTTTCTCGCTTTGTGTGTGTGTGATTCGGTCACATTTGGCATGACCTGCTTTTTATTTATTTATGAAATTCAGCTGCTCTTTCGCAGGCGAGCCAATTGACATTTTTGTGCATTTATCACAAAATATTTCAGTTTTATATAAAAAGCACACACACACACTCATACACACACACACACAACTGAAAATGCTGCGACCTATGCAAATTTGTTAACTTTAAGCAAACAAATTGCGAAATTAAAATAAACAGCAGTTGTCATTCAGATTCTTCTTTTGCTGTCGCTCTTTGCTTTCGCGTTTCTTTTCCTTTTGGGCTGATCCTTGACCTTCAGGAGGCGTAAGTCCGTTGGAAGGCGATTTAACTGTCTTTAAGCTGCAATTTTATCTTGTTATGCTGCGGCAATCTCTGCGCTGATTAATTGGAGCCATTTAACGCGCCGGCTTACCACTCAAGTGCCGCCGGCTGAGGGGCTTTATTCACTTCACCCAGCACAACAGAACAAGAGCAACGAGAGCAACAACTTCATCCGACGGCTTGTCCGAGCCACCCTTGGCACAAAGGTCAAATTAATAACGCGTTTTACTTTTTGCCATTCTCGACACAGTTTCTCAGCCAGGGTCAGCACAGCCATGGGCTCTCTGGTAATTCTCAGCGCATTCAACATGCATTGAGTTGCATTTTTAATTAATTGAAGTAAAACAGACGCACTCGGCCGCGGGAAGCCCTTTGGAAGGCCGAAAGCATTTTCGATTGAGGCTGAAGTATTTTAAGAGCCAATTTCAATTCAGTTTTACATCATTCACCGAAATTTTATAGAGAACTTTAGATATTCGACCCACTGACCTGAAATGTAATTTGTTTTTGAAGATAAAACTAATTCCTTTTAGATAAATTCTCCTTCAATATGAAAAAGTGATTCGAACTAAATTGAAATTTTTCAAACTCTACCAAACAGACTTTTCTCGCTTCCAAAAGCATCGCATTCCCCATAATCAACATTACAGTTCGTTCGGTTTTATGCAAAAATTCCAGCGAAATTTCATTCTGTTTCTGCTTTGTGCGACTTGAAAATCTTTTGAGTAAGCCAAATTGCTGCAAATGCTTATAATATTTGAGATTGTTGTTCAAATATACGAAATTGGCTAATGAGCCAAAATTGGAAGCAATGCTCAAGATATTTTCTTGTTGCCATAAGTTTAAGAGTATTTCTAGCACATTTACTTCAATTATAGAAAAAGGCTTTAAGCGGCAACAAGGCTAAAATGCTACAAAGTACATGATATAGATACAATTGTGTTTGTTGTGTAATTACACAAATGCATTTATGTTGCACAGAGACCGAAACACATTCACAGACACACAGAGGGACACAAACACACACACACACACACACATACACACAAAGTTGCAGACGTTTTGTATTTGTGCAGCCATTCAGAACAGAACAAAACACAACAAAACACAAACACATACATACACACACACACACACACACATACAAAAGTAAAAGTACATAAAGCAAAGTGTAAACAAAATATGTATGCACACACATACAAATACACATACATGTATGCCAACATTTTAGATACACTCGGTCGCACACACACGCATAGAAAGTACGTGTGGGACAGAAAGAGAGAAAGAGAGCGTGTGTGAGCGAGCGAGATACACTCACATATAATCAGTGGCATTTTCATTTGGCTGCATCAGCACAAAAGCGAACCGACTCAGACTTAATTAAAATTTCATTGTATGCGGTTCACCTTTTACTGCTTTTCTCTCTTTTTCCCTTTTTTTTTTTTTTTTGTTGTTGTTGCTGTTTCATTCACATTCTGATTTAACTCCTTCGTCAGTTAAACAATTGTTTTTGTGCTAATGCGTTTGGCCCTTGTCATATTGTTTGCCAGGACCCTTGAGACATAGACAATGGCCACTTGTTAGCCTTGCATTGTGCCACGACCAACCACGACCCCGCCCCACCGAACGTCTGCCCGCCCGTTCGACTTTCTTAGCCCGTTTCAACTTCTGCAATTACTTTTTCCATTCGTAATTAGCGCCAGCTGCTAAAAAGTATGCTACGGAAATTCGCTCACACACATAGAGAGAGGCAGACAACAACGAGATGGATAGAGACAGTGGCTTCCTTGATAATTGGTCGCTTTTTGGCTTTTTGGGCAACAGCAATAGTCCAGGCCACTAATTTGCAAAATTGCTGAAATAATTGGCCAACATGATGTATTTCATTTTAAATTAAACGCTGTGCCAGTTCAACACAAAAAAAAAGAAGAAGAAAATACCCCCAATTGACGCACTACCACAGCACCACCAACACCACAGTCCAACTGCAATTGGCAGCACTGTAAGCCACAAGGTTCACTCAGTTTTCCACAGAGCATGCTCTAATATGCCGCAACTAAAGAGTATATCCGTTGGCTGTCAAAATTTAGCTACAGAAAATCCGTAACTAGGAAAACTGTAAATATTTCATTTGAAAAACCATAGCTAAATACAAAATAATAAAAAAAAACATTAATATTTATATATAAGTAAATCGATAATATTTATATATAAATAAATCTTTTACTTATTATATTTTAGCTAAAAATGTTGTATATACTTTTATTTAATATTATATTATTTTTTGGTTTTTATTTATTATACAATATATTACATTAAATTTTAAATTCAAATTTTGTATATTAAATATATATTATTTTATTTTATTTTTTTATATTTATTTTACATTATATTTCCATTGAAACTTGCTTAAGGGTATTCACAATTCGTAGTATTTCGAGTAGTTTGCACTTTTTCCATTCCTTTTTGGCTTTCATTCTGCTGCATGCACATTTTTTGGCTGCACATAATTTAGCCAATTAAGCGCATTTATACATATTCACACTCACACATACACATGCAATGTATGAATGTGCAAATATTAACAACGCTTTGTTAACGCTTTTTATACATATTACGTATACGCCGCATAGGCGCGCTGAATTTACAGCGACCGCGCCCCATTTTATCAAAGGCAACCAAATCAAAGGGCACGCACATTTTTGCGTCACAAAATCAATAAATAAATTTCGTAATGCATAAGAGAATATTAATGATGCTCGGGGGCGGCCTGATGCCTGCCCTGAATTCATTCCGGCTGTTGCTGGCTGCTCCGCCTGGAGGCCATCATGTGGCTCTGGCGACAACATAGATATAGACCTAGCATATTAAGCGAAGGCGTATTTATGGGTCAGCCGAATTGTTCGCCTCTTTTTTTGTTTTTGTTTTTGGTATTCGTTTTTGCATTAACAGCATCTCTGTCATCATTTATCATCGTTTGCGTGCATACGTTGGCCTTCAAGTGGATCTGGGCCAGGGCATTTCGCAGATACGTGTCTGTACTTAACGGCTAAAGTATATAGCTAACCGATAAAGCTGTGGCGCATGCAACAATGTCGATTCATCTTCCTCTCGCATGGCAATTAAATATATGTATATACACATCATTCTTGAAGAACAACTGATTGTTTTTATTGATTATGTCACAGGGAAAAAATCTGTTGAGAAATATATATTGGCATACGTCAGGCATACGTCCTTGAGAAGCTCTCAGATTCCCTTCATTCATTCAGTAATAATTTTGCCCATATTTGAATCGTATTTGATTATTTAATAAACCTTATTTGTACTTTATTCAATTGTTTGTTGTTCTGAATGGCCTCTGTTGCCATGAACACAAAGACCTGGCCAGACAAACTCATAGGCCAATATTACAATTTCTTAATTATATAAGCTCACATCAAATGGAAGCTATACAAACTCACACACTATAGAAATAGTATTTGCACACAGACTAAATTGATGGGCTACCTTTTGTGCTCGCATTGGCACAGTAGTGCAGATAAGCATCATGTTTTGCATTTTGCGGTAAGCCGGAACGCAAACAGAACACAGAGTAGTGCTCTGGTACATCATTATCGAATCGTCCGCTATTGGGTTTTTGTTACATTTTATGAGCCCTTTGGTGTATGAGCGAGCACTCCTATCGCAGCTCATTTGCATCCATTCAACGAATTTTACAAACCATTGCGCCATTGATGTTGTGCCCCTAAGTGGGTTTTCAAAATCAACTTCAAATTGGCAACCGACATGCGCCCGGTTTGTATGCCAAACAACTTTAGTTCGTATAGCCGCATCTATTAACAAATTAAGTGGAGTCTCACTGTCTGTGTGCGTGTCTCTCTGTGTGTGTGCGTGTCTCTGTATGTATTTGTTTGTCCTTGTACGAACTGTGTCTGTGTATTTGTGTGTTTGTGTATTTGTATTAGCAGTTGTGCTTGAATATATGTATGTGTGTGTGTATGCATTTGTGTTTGTGTTCGTGTTTGAGTTCACATGCAAATGAGAAACTACAGTTCACATAATGTCGACGAAATTTAGCGCATAACTCGATGATTCTCGTTTGGGTAATTGTGCATCGAGTCCGCTTTACACTCTCAACTGTGGCAAACTGCTCTCTACTCTACAAATGTGCACTCGCTCTGCTCGTCGTCAGTGAGTGTCACACACATTATTAGTTTCCCAAAAATGTGATATGTCAATCAATATATTCGCTGATTGAACCCATTGTCCGGATGTCACGGGAAAAAGCTTCAATGTCATTCAGAACATGTTTGATTAATGTTCGCGTTGGGCGTGTATCAAGTGCATGAATATGAGGAATAATTATTAACATATCTGATCGGGTGAATCGATGCTTAAAAGATTGGTTATATAAATAAATAAGTCATCGTTTTTATTGATTCAATAAGCGAATATGAAATCGTTAGTTAATATAAATAAAATATAATATAAATAATTTAATAATATTCCAATAATATTTAACAACATTAAATTGAATTTCCTCATTTATTTCCGTAGCAGAATATTAACAATGTTTAGTCCAATATTAATATTATAATAAATTAATAATATTCAAATGGCTTATATTTACCAAAATTAAATTGAATTTCCTCATGTATTTCCATAAAAAATATTTTACCTATTCGAAAAAAAAATATAGAGACACTTCATGCATTTTATATTTGCCTCAAGTACTATTCGCCATCAATATGCAAAATTGTCAGCAGAATAAAATTCTTTGCATACTTCACCTGCTATTCGAGCATACTTGACTTGCCTTAAATTGCCCTTTCGGCAATGGCATGTCATTTTATTTTTTATTTTTCTATTTTTTTCTTTTTTTTTTTGGCATGCACACTCATGTTTCCCTTTGCATTCGCATTAAAGTTTTTCCCAAGCCAAAAGTGGGCGATTCTCAATTTTACGGCCTGCGAGTCGAAGCTGTCAAAGCTAGAGAGAGCCGTCCCAAATTAGACACGCACCTATTCAACTCACTTCAAAGTCTTGATAAAGTTCGAGGCTAAAGCCAAATTCAAAAAAAGGGAAAAAAAAGAAAGAAAGAAAGAACTATTGACACTGCCGTAATTTCTGTGTGGGTGTGTGTGGAAATTTTTTGTGAATTGAATTCTGTTGCAAAGTTTGGAGCTGAGCGAATTGAAGCTAATTTGAAAAGGGAAGAGCCGACTGAGTCGACCTTTTTGCAGCTCATGGCATTAGAGTGCTAGCTTTTGTGGTCAAATTGAGATATAGGTGCCACGCACCCACATCAAATTCCGACATTTTCTGGCCAAGTGGGACACGGATCATGCACATTGGCCGGCCAAGAAGTAATGCGATTACCGTAATGCAAACCAATATTATGTAGTTTCACCCACACACACACATATGTATACACACTTTTATAAATATAATAATGTATACATTTCCCTTCTTTTATTTCGTATAGTTGGCTAATCAAAGGCGATTAGTGAAGCAATTAATTTACTTTCATTAATTAAAGGCGAACGCGACCCTTTTTTGATAGAGAGCGAGACCAGCGAGGCAAAAATTAGATGCTCTAAGCCAAGCCAAGCCAAGCCAAGCCTAACAATAACAGCAACACCCTACTGTCATACTCGTCTAATTTTATGCAACATCTTTCTCAGTCTCTGGGCCAGAAAAGCAACTTGCCAGCAGCCAAAAGTTTAAATTGAAGTGCCCAGCTCTGCTCTGGTTGCTGTCCGTTTGGCGGCAATGCACAAAGTTTTTAAATTACCCGCGCACCTCTCTAAATGGTTTTGAATGCCAACCATTTTTGCTCTTTGTACTCGCAGTCCAATCCAATTTTCATTTCATTCTCTGCCCAAACTTGACGCTGACTGTTCAAAAGAAAACTCCAAGTGAGAAGAATAAACAAGCCACACGCAACAACACAATGATAAAGCACCCGAAACTGAATCACTAAAACAGAGGCCCTCGACTCCGGCTCTGGCTCGAGGTCAACAGTTGGCAATAGATTTGTCCGGCCATGAACTGAATTACCTACCTTTTGCGAACATTCCGTAGAAGAAATAATTATTCTACAGAAACAAAATTTTGAGAGAAAAGGGATTCGTCTGAAGCAATCTTTTCCAAGTCCGTCAAGCCGGCCATGTGACGTGCTTCAGTTTGATAGGGACTCTCATTAGTTCTACAAAAATATTTCATATGCTAAGATTTATTTTTAAGATATGCTAATTAAATTCAATTGAAGCCATCAACATGAATAAAGACAAGATTTCACATAAACAGATGCAGCGGGAGATTGAGAGAAAATTGGAAGGGAAATTGAAAGAAGCCAAAGAAAATGAGAACAAAAACTCCGAATTCCGTTTAGCCGTGCGCTATTTATCCCGAGTGCCAGGCAACTGTCCAGTGAGCAAATGCCGTGAGATTGTATTCCCATCGAATCTGATGATGCACATGCTGCACAAGCACGTGAAGGCCATTGGCAGCGTCAACTCGGAGATCTATGAGCACAAGCCCCTGATAATGTGTTTCGATCCAAATAATTTCACCGATTTTGGTATTAATTACTGCTTCGCCACACTTATGTACGGCGGAAGGAAGGGGCATGCTAAAACGCGACCAGGACTCACCTATCTGTGCAACCCGAACTCGGCGCTCATTAACGATCACCATCGGTTCGATAACTTTCTGCCGATAATGCTGATCGTCTGCCGCACCACCTGGTATGCCCAGCTCAAGGACAAGCACCTGGAGACCCAGCTGGTGTCGATAAATGCCAGCAAAGCCGGCATCTACGTCTTTTGGCTAGTGGCACCGAAAACGACACGCAAACTCTACTACACCCTAACCATCTATGATCGTTACTACTTGAATTCGCGCAGTGTTATTCGTGTGGTGCGCGACTATACTAATTCACAGAATCCCAGCGAATTTCTGCCGAACGAGGACAATTACCTGCTGCTGCGTGACACGGAGATCAAAAGCTTTATGGCCATGAACCACTCGGAGGCAACTCCGCAGCTCCGGCATGGCATACCCATTGAGCTCATCATCTACGAGAACCCGAATAATCCCCCAATGCGCCACAGCAGTCAGAGGGAACTGCACGCAGCACTCAAGGATGTTCAGGACGTCTACATCATGGACAGTGTACCACGCCTAAGAGGATCTACGAGTCGCGTTACCCCAGCGAAAAACAAAAAATCGCGTGGCAAAAAGTCACGCACTAAGCCAAACAGCTCGGTGAGCGAGAGTCCCGTTAACCTCGATTCAATATTTAAGATTTAGCCCTTCAACTGCTGCCCAATTGTATCGTGTAAATTTAATCAATGCTATCTTTGAATCTATCTTCTACTGCATATTTTCAAAATTCCAAAAAAAAATGTCCGACAAAAATAGTTCGAATAAATGTGTATACTTCAGAGTCATATAAACCATTCCAGTCTTGGCTGCATCTGATGAGGCTCTCAGCTTGCGGCGCTTATAATTAATTACAGTCATTAGCCGACCTTGTAGGCTGTGCTAGTATCTCCATATCTCGGCAACTAATATTCCCCGTTGAACATCAATAATCGCCGGGGGGCGGTGGGCGGTGGGCGGCTAATCGCCGTACAAGTTAATGGGCGTATCGCGCATGAGGCATGCAACAGGCTGGCCAACAAACTGGCGCAACTAATGCCGCCATTTACTCCATTTATTCGGCTCTTATTTAATTTTCATTACAAATTTGAGGCCGCACGTGATGTGCATGCCGTGGTGCCATGCCCGAGGCATGGTACTTCCCTTTCCCCTTTTCATTTCCATTTTCACTAGATGACCAACAGATAATGTCCTGCTCCTGCTCATCTCATGCCACTAACTATTCGCATTTGTATGCGCCATTAGCACACGAAATACAATACAAAAATTAGTCGAAGCTCAGCCAGGCAGACACACACACACACAGAGAGAGAGAGAGAGAGAGAGAGAGAGGAAGAGAATGAGACTGGAATACAATCAGGATATTGTATTGCCCCACACAGGCAGCTTCTGTTGTTGGCCATTCTCCTCCTGGTCGCCATTTAATTAAGCACTTAATTATTTAATGCGCTGATTGTGCAATATTTCAAACGTTGCCTTCAACTCGTCTGCTTAATGACAACTCATCCAATTGCATTGGCTTATTGCTCTGTGTGCGCGTGTGTGTGTGTGTGTCAAGTGTGTTGAGGTGTCATAATTACCACATGCAGCTCAAATTTAATCAAGCTACCAAAGCTCCAACTCAGCCGGGTATTCGTAATTAATCAGCATTTTCCACTAGACTGCATTGAGTTGCATTAGCGTATCATAGATATTATTAGCATTCGCTTTAATTGTTTCTAATTGTTAACACTCGCAGATTATTGCAATTTTAAATATGCTTATTTTTCGATTTTTCAAGCGACTGCAACACATGTCTTTGGCATTAGCTGCATATGCGCCCAAGTTGCCAACGGATTTAATTAAATTTTAATGGAGCTGGTCATTTTTCTAGACTGTGGCACTTCGTTACCATATGCTGGCATTAATTAAACCTTATGCCACCATTGCCTGACCCCTCCCCCCGCCATTCAGAGGCAGCATGCTGCTGGTCAGTTGCATGCTTTGCCCTGCATGCCATGGCTCATTTTCGGACTTTCGGCAAAAGTTAATTAACTAAAAGCGATAAGGTTGCTTATGCCACTACTCTGAGCATGTGAGCCATACTATTTCGAAATCCAGTGAATAAGATTAGATTTCCACTTCTGTATGGTTTTAATTTGCTAGAGTAATGCTTGCATTGCTTTGATATTATATTTTTTAAAGAAATGTATGAAGATGTTTATCGGCCTCTGCATTGCTATTTCGCTCTTGCTCACGATTATCTATATTCATGCAGTAAATAAAAAGTAAACTACTAAGCTTGAGGAACGGGAGCTCTTTGTATTTATCCGTTTCTCTTTGTCTTGCGTTTTGCCATCCTTCTCTCTTTCTCTCTCGCTCTCTATCATTCCCAGTTCACCTGTCAGTATCTTTGCTATTTTCTTTGCACTCAATAGTTCATTTCTCTAAGAAATTATTCACTTTCTCTCTCTCTCTCTCTCTCTCTCTCTCTCTCTCTCTCTCTTTCTATCTATATATCTATCTATATATATCTTTCTATCTATCTGTATATATATGTCTCTCTCTCTCTCTCTAATTAAACATTTATATCCTGCATTGTCTACAGTGTCTGCAAATTATAAATGGACTATTCAAACTGGTTAATTAATTATCTGTTAAGCACAAAAAAAAAACAAAGGCTTGTAAATATTAACAAGCCTTAAATACAAAAACAAAAATGAGTTTTAAAACTACAAAAATAAATGAGGAATAAATTATTGTACTCAAATTAAGAACGCAAACACAGAGTGTTGCAAGTGTAAACAAGTTGTATAACTATATTAAATTAATTCAGTAAGCAAAAAAGAAATCAACAACCATTTTCACTTGCAAGCTGATGTATTTTCGTTTTCCACACACAAAGAGAGAAACGATAGAAATGAACTCGTGTCGAGTTGCACGGAAATGTGTTTTATAAATGTTGCACAAAATATGCTCATAGTTTCAAATTAAATCAGTTTTCGGAATTGATTCGTTTACTTTTGAAAAGCAGGAGATTCTCTCAATATGCCATCCACTATGACTGAAATGTAATATGCTATGTCTGAAATTTAATTACGAACAGCTGAAGTTTCCTGTTTGCTGGTGAAATTTAATAATGCTATAAAAGTAGATATTCAAATCAATATTGAAAATTGTTAGTGGCTTTTTACAATTGCCAAAAATAATACATTTGCTTTCACTCCTCATACACAAATGTCAATATTTTTTCAATATCAGCTGAAAAATCGTAACGAAATGAGCCCAATTTTGCCTTTATTTTAAATGTACCTTATTATTTTACATTTATATTACCTTCTTTATTAAATAACAGCATTTCTGTTTGCCTTGTGTCGAATCCAGCTGTTAAATTATTGATGTCATATTCAAGACAGAAAATATTTAAATTTAAAGACAAATATTCTTCCGCTTGATTTCGGTTCCGATGAAAAACAAAATTTGCATATTGGGTTGAACTTAATTCGTTTGAAATAATATTATAGCAAATTATATATTTCTTAAAATTTATTTGTATTGTAAATAAAGGCTAAATATGTATAACAACAAAGACTCGAATCGAATTAGAATCTCATAAATTCATTTCAGGAAAGAAATAAAATGTGAATTCATTTTGATCAAAGTTTGATTTGTATATAGATGTACATATGTATATACATACATATATGTCTACACATATTTGTGTGAATATATTCTCTTGTGACTTTATATCATACCGTAATCTGGCCGTGTCAGGCTCTTCTCATCTCTATCAGCTTCGAATGACACACGCTCGTATTTGCTTACATATACATATGCTATGAATGGACATGCATACACGGACACGGCCGAACATGCATATGTATGCATGTGCATACATCCACACATGCACACATGCATAGCATGTATCCGCAATATTTCTGTTGTGCGACAGAAAATTTGCGCTATTAATATTTGCAATGCAACAGCTACGGTCCGCTTTTCTCCACATCACTCCCGCATTTCCCGCACTTTTCCAAGCTTTCACTCGCTGCCAACGAGCGCCGAGCAGCTGGGGACGAAGAACGAACGAAACATGAGCAGCTGAGCTTGTTGGCAATGATGCGTATGAGAATTTTTATGCGAGCGTCACTGAGTGTCTATATTTAAAATGGCTCAAGCGGCACTTAACTTCGCCTCAGCCCATTTGGCTAGCTGCAGCACAGTGGGACAGAAGAGCTAAATTTTCGAAGCAATTAAAGAACAAGCAAGGCAGCTATAAAGAGTGTCTGAGTAGAAAATATACTTAGGTCAATAGCTGCTCAAATGTAAAGCAATATTAAAGTGATGATAGTTTCTCGATGTCTGCAAGTAGTAATTGTCTGGCACTCAGTCACTCAAAAGCTCAGAGAACAACCAAAGAGCAAACGGTTCTTCAGCGAATTAGCTCGTCATCAAGCAGAAACTTTTCTGTATGCATATGTAAATTGTATGTGTATGTGAATGAGAAGACAAAAAAGAGACTCGCACTCTTTAACGAAGGTCGATCGCATCGCTCACTGAGCTATGTTCGTTTAAAGAGCGCCACACGAATAGTTCAGCTCAATAGAACACAAAAACGAAAAGAACCGAAATGTCTTGCTGAGAGCGAGACCGATTGAATTTGTTGTTTTTTTCGGTTTTTCGGTTTCGCAAGCAGAGCACAAGAAATCAAACTTACTCTTAAAAATGTTAAGTTCTGTAGATCAGATTAAAATGTTAATATATGTATGTATATGAACTGCAATCAGAATAGATCGACTTGGCCTTTGTTGTTTGAGCCAAATGAATATATTGAATTATTATTTCATATTAATTATTAATTATTTTAACTATTTAATTTTAATCAAATATAATTTTTATACATACATATATATTTTTATTTATTTATTTTTTTATTATTACATTTATTTTGTGTTGGATAGAAGCTTTTTCTCTATCCAAGTTGACGGAAGTTATATTTAAGTAGAAATATAGTGAAAAACGAAAACGAACAGCAGCGAGCCGTGCTTTGTGTGCTTTCGTGACAAACGTTTATTAGTGACTAAAAACTTAGAGGTGGTATCTATTACTTCGATATGGTACACGCGTTTATCGATATATCGTGTCGCATTGTTAACAGATGATATTCATTAACACCCTTCCTCAATGCGATCATGATTACAAATTCAGTTTACATAATGCGATTCAAATTAACTTAACATTACAATACATTTAACATAATTCATTTCAAACTTAACATTTCAGTAAATTTAACATGCTTGTTCTTACAAAGATTCTTAGTCATGATATCTGCAATCATATCTGTTGTACAAGCATACTTTAAGTTAATTTGACCCTCGTCAACTACTTGACGAATAAAATGATATCTAATATCAATATGCTTAGTCCGGGAATGATGAACAGGGTTACTGTCCAGCTCCTGTGCGCTCAGATTCCCGTTTCATCGCATCGCACCAATCTGCTGCATGAACACATTTTAACGCCTCCTCATAGGATGATGGAACCTTCACCTTGCTGGCAACCAGAGCCCCAAGTACGTTGTGCTGCTTTCGAGGTCGGCCTGGCTTGCCGGTTCGAATCAGCCTTGGTCTACCAGGACCAATGCGAGTGACTTTCACAGAACCGTCCTCGCTTACTTTGTCTTTGCGATCTCCATCGCTGCTGCGCCCATGGCTGCTATCTTGATCGCTGCTGCGTCCCTCGCTGCCGTCCCGATCACTGCTGCCTCCATCGCTACCGTCCCGATCGCTGCTGCGCCTAACGCTGCCGTCCTGATCGCTGCTGCGCCCTACGCTGCTGCGACTCTCGCTGCTGCGCCCTACGCTGCTCTCTCGATCGCCGCTACGTCCCTCGCTGCCGTCCCGATCGCTGCTGCGCCCTACGCTGCTCTCTCGATCGCCGCTGCGCCTAACGCTGCTGTCCCGATCGCTGATGCCAGAGTCATCACTTCCATTACCAAACTGCATGGTAACGCTGGGAGTGGGCAACACATATACAAATGACTCCTTGCCATCTTGACTCTCGTCGAAAAGAACATCTCGCCTCTCAACCACCTGGTGAGATATTGGGTCATACAAACGATAGCCTTTGCTTGCTACCGAATACCCAACCATCCGATATTCTTTGCCTTTTGGTTGCAGTTTGCCCTTCCTTGGACCCTTGTCCAAAGCCACTGCAATTGAACCAAACATTTTTAGATGGCCGACAAAAGGTTTCTTACCAGTCCACGCTTCCATAGGCGTCATACTGCCTAAAGCACTGGTTGGCGATCGATTTCGTATATATACGGCTGTGTTGACTGCTTCAGCCCACAACGATTCGCCCAATCCTGATTGCATCAGCATACACCTTGACATCTCCACCAGAGTGCGGTTTGCCCTCTCAGCCACGCCGTTTTGCTGTGGTGTGTATGCTACTGCCAGCTGTCTCTCGATCCCTTGACTCTTCAGGTATTCATCAAACTGCTTATTGACGAATTCACCTCCATTGTCGCTCCGGATACATTTGAGACCCCTTCCTGTTTGCCGTTCAACCAACGTTTTGAACTCGACGAACTTCTTGAAGACTTCATCCTTCCTCCGAAGGAAATATACGAAGATACGCCTTGATTTGTCATCAATAAAGGTTAAGAAGTACCTCGATCCAGCCAGGGACTGTGTGCTAAAAGGCCCGCACACATCCGCATGAACCAACTCCAATATGCCTTGTGCTCTATTGGCAGTTGCAGCAGGAAATGGCTGCACATGAATTTTGCATAGCATGCAAGTTTTACAACTCATGTTATCATTGAAAACCATATTTTCAATCCCGCGCACCATTTCTTTGTTGATCAGGTCTTTCAAGCCATTGACATTCAAATGGCCATACCGTTTGTGCCACAGCACGCCATCTGCCTTAACAGCAGCATAACAGCTATTTCGCTTTTCTTGAAACATATACAGATCTCCAGATTTATTTGCTTTAACAATGCAATCACCCTTTTGCATTACTTTTGCATAATCTTGCCCAAAAGTAACAAAGCAATTATGTTTCACAGCGCTGCACACTGAGAAAAAATTACCGTTCATTTTTGGCACATAGAGAACATCTTTTAACAGCAACGTGCATAATTCCGTCTCTAGCTTTACTTCACCCCTCCCCTCTGCTCTAAGCAGACCGGAGTCAGCCAGACTGATCATTTCTGTGTGTTTTACAAACTTTGTGAATAACCTTTTATCACAACACATATGGCATGTAGCGCCACTATCCAAACACCACATACTCTTTTTCAAATGATCTGCGCTCATCGCATTTAATAAACTGCACTGCTTGTTCTCTCTTCTTCCTGCCTTTTTCTCACTAACGCTATCTCTCTTACACTCAGCCTTCATATGCCCGCGCTCGCCACACTTGAAACATATCACATTTTTGTTTCTCTGCTTTTGCGCCCTCTGCGCGGCTGGCTTGTAAGTAGCACTAAATGCTTTTTCGCATTCATTCTTTTCTTCTGCGTTCTCCCTCCGCTCGCTCTCCTCCTTCACTTTGATGCATAGAGCGTTGAAGGCTGGCAGACTGTCGCGCGTCTCTATGGCGACAACGAAATTTTCGAAACTTTCTGGAAGACTCGACAGCAAAATAATACTGCGCAATTCGTCGCACAGCTCAATGCCTACTGTACCAAGAGCGTCCAGAATTCCCATGAATTCATTTATGTAGCCCGAAATGCTTTGCCCAGGCGCCATGCGCTTAAAAAGCAATTTCTTGTAGAGCTGTACCTTGCGTGTTGCTCCAGTTGGCTGATGGACATCTCTTAGCCGATTCCATGCCTCCGACGACGACTTGCAATCTTTCAAATAGCCCAATTGTGAAGCGTTCACACTCAATGTGATCACTGCCAGCGCCTTCTCATCTTTGGCCTGCCAATTCACATTCTCCGGGGCATCCGTTGGTAGCCCTTCACCTGATGCTACACTCCATAGCTCCTGGTGTACCAACACACTCCGCATCTGCACCTGCCAAGTGCCATAATTGCCTTCGTCCAACTTTTCTATTTGATAAATCCCGCTCATAGCTTATTATCAAACAGTCCTGAGTCACACCGATGTTAATAGTTCGTAACTAAGAACAAAACCACTATAATTCTATTAAATATCCGCCACTGGGCCCATAACCTGTTGGATAGAAGCTTTTTCTCTATCCAAGTTGACGGAAGTTATATTTAAGTAGAAATATAGTGAAAAACGAAAACGAACAGCAGCGAGCCGTGCTTTGTGTGCTTTCGTGACAAACGTTTATTAGTGACTAAAAACTTAGAGGTGGTATCTATTACTTCGATATGGTACACGCGTTTATCGATATATCGTGTCGCATTGTTAACAGATGATATTCATTAACATTTTGCATTATATTATTTTTGAATTTATAATCATTTAGTAGATATCATTTTAAATAATAATATTAATATAAATAACAATAATATTCAATAATTTATTTTTTATCAGCTTAAGCAAATTTTATATAAATTGCATTTATATTAAATTTGTATATAAGACCAGCTGTTAATTATTTGTGGACAAGTTGCTCTACTTTGTCCCACCGTTAAAGTAGGTCAATATTCATAGTATACTTTAGCGCGGCACTGCTGGTTGACAAAGTTTATACGCTTAATCGCATAAATATAGCTTAAGGTTATTAAAAATGAGGCGTTATTAAAGTGTATCGCACAACAGATAGCGAGCTACCTCCCCCTAATCAAGGCGTTTCATTACTCAATAGAAAATGTTTGTTGATCATTAAGAAAAACAATCTTGTATATTAAAATACATTATTTAATGTTTATTATAACAAGTTTAAGTTTCAGCGCAGGCTGGTATTTCTTTAAAGTCTGCGTGAGTAAAAAACAACCAAATTCAAAGCCTTTCTATTTGTTTAAAGCACAGCAACAATTATAAACTAGAAAATCCCTTCAACTGAAATTCCAACTAAATGGAGCCATCAAAAGTGCATAACAACAACGACAAATGCCAAGCCCTGGAGCAAATTTACATTTGCTCATTTAATTTTAAGCACAAATAAACTTAATTAATGTTATGACAGCTGTAGCGTTGATAAAAACTCTCAGGTTTCCATTGGATTTAATTAAACAATCTACAACAACCTCATTTAAATAAATTGCGAGTTTTTAATTAATTAAATTATTTCGCAAATAGAAATTTGAATGTTTGCGAATGCGAATTATTTCTACCTATTTAGAAATATATATAAATAAACTGAATCACAAATCGTGGCGGAATTCACTGAAACTGCAAAGCTTGCGCACTTTGATAATGCTGTTGACCCACTTTGGGGCTCTTAAAGTATTTTGAAATCATTCTTAAAGCAATTTCCTTGAGATGCTGTTCCGAAAATTAAGGTCAAAGGCGAAACATCTCCTTTTTGATACTTATTGAAGTTGCATTCAGGCAAGAATTAGGCGTGTCAAGGGACACTTAATTAAAATGCAAGGATAGCCCTAAACACTTAGGCTTAATAGATGTTCTTGACAAAGTCAAGTGATTTCTCTTCAAAGTCACAAAAGCCTGCTACTGGCAAAGCAGTTTCAGATTTGGATATTTACGGGTGAAACCCTAGCAACGTAGTACTCTATGTACTTTAATGTTCCAGTTAATTACAAATTTATATTATATTATATATTTTTAAAGGATATTTATGATTTAATTTGATTATTCGATTTTTCCAGCATAGTACTTTATGCTCTAGTAATTTTTTGGCAAATGAATCTTAGGCTATTTTAATTTATTATTTATTGATAAATTGTTTATATTTTGATTTTCATTTCTATATACTTATTTTATCTATTTTAGAATTAATAGTACTTCTCCTCATTACTGATCTCTCACCTATCTAAGCTGCCTTCTCTTTAGCTTCTATTGACTTGAATATACAAAGCTTTGCTTCCTGTGGCTTAATCATTAATGAGCTCACACTTCTCTTTATAAATCCATCAAAATATAACGTTCTATGAAAATAACAAAATACTATTTCTGATGATAGTTCAGCTTCTTACGTTAAATTTCTTCAAGGAATTTCCATAATATAATTGTGTCTTGCTATGCGCCGAATATAATGTAAATAACTAGAAATCATGTGTAAGTAATACACACAATAATTACAACGTATTCCAGCGTTGCTATCGCTGATAGAACTAACTAACTGCTTGGCCCAGCTGCCGAGCTGGTTGGCAACAACAATGAGCTGAAGTTTGAGGGCCAACTTGAAGTTGATTCGAGGCACATGTAGTTTATGATAAATGCGTTGAGTGTGGGGCAACCGAGGCTGAAGGTCTCAAAACGCGCTGTTCAGCGTTGAGCTGATGTCAATTATCTCTGCATACATTGCCGCTCTGAAACGTAGCGAAGTGGAAAACTGTGACGGTGCGTCATCGGCAAACAACAAGAAAATCCCTTTTGCCAACAAGCGCCGCACACTGTAATTAAAAGACACTCAACGGAACTGCGTAGCATGGCAGAGCCGTGCCAATGGGTAGCGCCTGTGGCCAATGGCATGGCGCAAACAATGTTGGCCATGCCCAGTCCCAGCCCACAAAGCTGACCCAATTAGCAGACTCGCTGGGAGAAAAAAAAATGGAAAAAAAAAAGAAAAATGCCAGCAATGTTTCTTTAGCTTTTGCTTTGGTACTGGCAGTGGCACTGCTGCTGATGCTGATGCTGATGCTGCCATCGATGGTGTTGGCGATGGCAATGATGACGCTTAGCCCGGCTCTGGCCACGTTTGAAGCCACGTTAATTAAATTATCACGTGTCAATTAATGCTGCTCCCAGAGCAACTGCCAACAAGAACTGCTGTTAGTCGCTTTTCCCCAGCTCACGGTGCGTATGAGTGATTTTAATGCTGCACCTCCACTGTCTGCCAACTATCAAGTGCCATAATTTTCGCTGGCTGCCTGACAACCCGCGCATCCCTCAGCCCATTCGCCAGCTCTCCTGCCTGCCCGCTTGCCTGCCTGGGAGCCATATTGTTGGCTCTTGATAACTTTGCTCAGTGTCGCAAATTTATTTTCCAGCCAGCAACCAAAAACTGTCGCTCAAAAATTCTCGTTTGACTTTGCGTCAAAGTTGCCGCTTGTGGCATTATTAGATGCCAGTGGAATGCCTTTTACCAAACGCCAGCAACCAACACCCTATATATACCCAATACCTAGCATCTACCAGCTACCAGCTACCAGCTTCCGGCTCCAGCTAGCACCTAGCAGCCGGCACTCAACTAAAAAGTGTCGTTTATATTCTCTTGGGGACAAATGCCGTTTAAAGTTTTTCAATTAAACGCTTAAATTTCGCGCGGCTCAGGTTTAATTAAACTCATACCCCGGCCGCCCGCCCCCTCCTGCTCAAGCAGCCCAAAAACTGCCAGCCAGAAAAGTGAGCCTAGAATTTTGTTTAGATTTATGCTCAATTTGATTGGCGAAGTGCCAGCGGCATACACGAAATCATTTTGTGTGCTTAGGCTAATTACGGTGAGGCACGAAAAGCGTTGCTTAAAAATCTTACCACTTGCATAATGCGCATAAATTGTTCGCCTCAAATCTAAGTTAAGTAATCGCAGAATTTATGTAGATTTAACTTAAAGCTCGCAAGATTTCAGGAAGCCTAACAAACTTGGCCTTCATGCTTTTCAAACTGTATAAAATAAACTCTTTCCTAGTTTGGCATAAGTCATATTAAATGACTGTTTACGTAAAAAGTTAAAGAAATTTTTAACAGAATTTAAATTGTAAATAATTAAAACTAAACAGTTTTACTTATTTCATGTTTAGCTTAAAATTGAAGAAATTTAATGTATTTAATTTGTATTGATTAAACTTAGGCCTGCCCTAATTTCATACAGTTATCAAAAGTGGCTTGAATATATATGTTTTATACCTTAGATATTTTTATAGATTCCAAATAGGATTGTTTGTTTTTCATATCTACTAATTTCATGCAAATTTTGAATTTTCTGTGAAAAATTCACTTTAAATATGTACAAATTAAATGCAAGTAACCTTTGTGTTTAATGCTTTCAAAAGTTCAGTGAGTTTACCTTTAATACAATATTTAACATGCACAAACCAAATTCAAATATGATAACTCTTGGTTTACTTTCGTTTTCTTAGAAATTTCCATGACCGAAGGCTTTTCCAAAAGCAGCTCAATTTGCCAGCCATTAACCTTTTCAGCCGCACGACAGCTTATTTAATACATATGTATGTAATATATAGCATTCTCTTTAAAACAATATTTTGGGGCATTTAAAATACTTTAAATCCCTTTCTTGGGTTATGCCAAGCCATATGATTATAGCCACACTTTATGGCTATACTGACAATTCCTTAACAATCTCTCTTAGCTATCTAAGCACCCAAGTACGTATCTCTCTCACCTATCTAAGCAGCCTAAGTAAAGGGCAGTTCCTTAAAAAGAAAGGTCCTTCTTTAAGGCTTGCAAACGGGCATAAAGTAATACTTTACCGAGTGCAAATATGCCAACCCATGCCCTAACCAGAGGCATTTCCATGAAGCCGTGAACAATCCTTACACCTCATAGATGTAATTCGAATTTAATAGCCCAGACCCATTCAGTTGGATAACTTCTGAAAATCCAACAAAGAAATTAACATTAATTCAATGCGTGTCAATTTGCCAACTGAGTGCGGCGCACAAAGCGCTGAATCACACGTAAATTTATTTATTAAATACCCTTTGCAAATAAAATGTGCAAAATAAACATATTTTACGTCTAACAAGCTTAGTAAGCAGCGTATCCTTGTTGTTGCTACTGTTGCTATTGTTGCTGTTGTTGTTGTTGCTGTTGTTGCTGTTGTTGCTGGCGTTTGGCATCTTAAAAGGATAACCACAAAACCACAAAATTTGTGCTGCATTTGCCAGTTTGGCAACACTTCAGGCTCAGCTGGCTGTACACACGTGTATGTATATGTGTATGCATGTATATATGTACATATATGTATGTATTTGGCTATAGCGCAGTCAATTTTAATAGCACACTTTTGGGCGCTGCGCCAACCACCTGTTCGACTGGCGGAATGGCGCAGAAAATGTGTCTCAGGTGTGAAACATCAACGGCACGTTATTGTCGCCATTGCAGTTGTCCATAATGGGCCGGCCATAAGCCCCAGCAAAATGGCCGCGGCACACGGCCCGGCGGCACACACACACACACACATACATGCATACATACATACGCCGTCCCGCAGGACAATTGTAGCGAGCAACGCGGCACAAACATTAACAGGCAGTTTTTTATCGCAGCGCCACATGCGGCAGCCACAATATATATTAATACATATACACATACATATATACATATATATATATACAGTGCCTTTGGTATTTTTTTGTATATTTTAGAATTTTGCTAGACTCAGTCATATTTTCACTTGAGATTTTATGCGCTGCCTCGTTATGCGCGTAATTATGTGCAGCGGAAATGTTTAGGGCTTTATCTTGTATTTTTTTTTTCTTTTTTTTTAGGGCAGAAATTATGCGGCAATCACTTTAACGGGCCAGCCAAGCACTTAAAATGTTGCCACGCCCACCAATGCCACACAATTCGGGACACATGCGCTGATCCTTTAAGTAACCAATGCGTATACTCGATTTTTATTGTTTGTCATTTGCTTGGGTTGTTTTTGCCGTTGGTTTCCTTTGAAGTTACAACCGGCCTGGGCCGCTCCCCAGCTAGCAGTAAAATTCAGGCAAAACAAATATGACAAAAAAGGAAAAAAAAAAAAAAAACCTATACTGAGTAGGAAGAAGAAAAGCTGAGCATTGCGCCCTGGTTGCTGGGGAGGATTACTATTGAAATTGGGCTGACATTGCTGCAGAAAGTCTCAGCATTTCTCTTACCCACTTAGATGAAATTAGCTTTGCTTGCTCTGCCTTTGCCTTCGTCCTTGCTCCTGCTGCTGCCTCCTGCTGCTGCTCCTGCTGCTGCCTCTGTCTGTCGTTTTGGCTGCGTTGTCTGTGTTATTTTTATGTTGTCTGAATTTTGCGTGCCCCATTGACGGTTCAACAATTGTGCATTTATGGCTACCATAAGATTTTCATGGCATTTAGATGTGTGGAAAAGGTAAGCTCAATTAAATTGTTACTTTACAAGCAATTGAGCTGCTGAGCTTTAAGATTTTCTCAAGCTTATTATCAGCAGACCTACACACACACACACACACACATACGTATGTACAGCAATTGTTGTTGTACTTTCATCACAATCTTGTAATTGCCAGCGCAAGTGTATAATTACGTACTTCCATCACAAATCAATAGGTTCGGGGTATACAAATACTAATAGCATGGCCATATCAACTGAGCCGGAAATCGAGCTAACATGCAATAAAATTTGATTGGAATAGCTGACTGCATATTTAAACAAACAAAAGTGCTGTGACAGGGCATGCTGAACTGGTAGATACCGTACAAGCAACTTCATCAAAGGGGAAATATTCATTTCATTTATATTAAGGAGAATATATTGAAATTGCTCTCAAAGTCGTTCAGCTATGCTTGAGTATTTCAATGTAATAAAATTAAGCATAACAATATCAACATTAATCAAGCGAAAAGATAAAATTTTCAATGATACGCAAAGCAAAGACATAGCTATAAGCATGATCTTCCAAATATTAATTTGAATATAAAAATCCTCTGTATTTATATTCATTCAAATAAATTTGCTTTCAACAAGTTATACAGTATGTAATAATGTTAATATTAATATTAGGTTTTTGATCTTCTAAATATTTTCTTTGTGCGAAATTTGAATATCAATTAATTTGTTTTTAGCTAGATATAGAGTGTGTAACCTTTATATTTGATATTTTATTTGCCCAGCACAAATAAAACATGACAAAAAATTAATTATAATAAAAGAAGTGTAAACGGCAAGTTTTAAAAGTACTTTTTCATAGAGGTATATATTATTTATACATACATACATAGATATATTTATTTAACAAAACAGACCAACAAAATCCTTCAAATATTTGACCTATTTTGATTGATACGCCCTTCTTTTTGAATATGCCTCACTGTTAGTTCGCTAAAGTCCCATCTGGGGTGCAGTTGCAAAAATTGCGAACATTTTGCGTAAATGGAAGCCTTAAAAATGCATAGCCTAACAGATTTGTTTCAAATTTCGTAAACAGTTTGTACAGGAATTGTGGGTGAACACGAGAGGGGGAGGTGTGCTGCTGACAGGCATTCAAAAATCTTGCGGTCAGAATTTGATAAACGAAAGCATAAATGCTGGCAAAGTAGACTGCATGCTAAAACAGCAAGAGCATAGAGAATGCACAAACACAGACATACACATACACACATACATATTCATACACCCAGTGGAGTGATAGTGCTCTCTGCTGTTGAATGGTAGAAATGCTTAAATCGGAAGATAGCAAAATTGAATCCAATTGCATAAGCATTTGGTACCCTCGGGTCCATTTCGAATCATAGCTGGACGGACAATCTTATCAAACTTATGGCATTTGCTGTCCGTAAGCGGTCGTCGATGCCTGTGCGGGTGGCGGTGAGTGGGGAGTGGTGGGTGGTGGTATTTTGTGTCTGGTGGCTGGCATTTTCTAAGCCGTTAAGCTCCCAAGTGCCATGCGGCAAAGTCAGCTTTGGAGCCCATCAATGAAGTTGAGCAATTGACTTTTGTTCTTTGTCGAGCAACTTAATATTCATAATTTATTTCCTTTTATGCTTTACATTGTCCTGTGTTTGGGGACCATCGAGTGGTTGGCGCACGACCCGTAATAACATTTTAAACACATTAAATGCCCGTAAATATTCCACCTGCCTTGCCGTGGCGCGTTGTTATTTTATTTGCTGTCAACGTTCCTTAAATAATTTATCATTAATCATTTTCGCGGCCAGGACATGACCAGGACCGGGACACCGAACCTCTGCGCGGCGAGTTTCATTATTTTTTATTTGACATAATGTTTCCATTTTTGTCTTTTTTCCATTTTTTGTTTTTTATTGTGTTAAGGCCACGCTGTTTAATGCATTTTAAATCGTGAACATTGACCAATTGTCAAGTACTGAATTAATGAGTATCTTCTTGATTTATGATTTTTTTTTCTATTTTCTGGCCAGCTTCTGAGCTTACATTTGTTTTGCTTCGCCATTTTTGGCTAGCGCAAAATCATTAATGCAACTGACAAGACATTTATCAAAACTTTGTTGACAACAGACTCGAGAGCACAACAACAGCAATGTGAAGTGAAAAGTCAAAGAAAAATCAATTGAAACCAAATATAATTTACGCTAGCTAAATAATTTATTGCTGCTTGAATTATCGCTGTTAGTTTATCCTCTTAATATAAGAAGTTGTTTGTCGTGACTGATGGACTGATTGATGGATTGTGTGATTGACTGTCTGGCTGTTTGTTAAGCAGTGGCAAGCGCTTAAACGGAAAACTAAATAAGGCAAAGTATTAGTTTGTTTAATACTACTATATACATACATATATAAATATTTCTAGCTTGGCTTTAGACAAACAAAAACTGCAGTTTAAAGAACTAGTAAACTGTATATTTAAAAACCCGTAAATTTGTGAGTATGTATAAATATATATTTTAATATATATGGTATATATATTATATATATATATATATACATTGGTAACAATATATGTTAATCTTAATAAATGTTTTAAATAGTTTGCAAAATATTGAGTTTATCACTTTTGTTCAACAATTTGTGCTCCGTCGCACTATTTATTATCTTCTTAGCCGCAGCTGTACATATGGAAGTATATATGCAGGTGTGCTAGTTTGCATGTATTTGTGAATAATTGTATGTTTGCATGCTTGCATGTATGCTTTGTATGATCAAATGCTTGCATGTGAATAAATCATTTGTATCGTTAATTGCAGCATTTCTGTAAGAGCAGCACTTGAAGTTGGTGTTATAAGAGCGGGTATGCTGCTCTCCCCAAAGCTCGCTCTCCCAGCTTTCGGTGTTTCCTGTGCCTATGCTCGCTCTACTTATACACGCTCACCGTATATTCACTCTACTTACGCTCGCTCTGCTTATACTCGCTCTCCTTGCGCTCGCTTTGCCTACATTCGCTCTACCTACGCTTGCTCGCCTACTATGCGCTCACCGCAGCTGAAGAATAAAGTCATTGCATTGCAGTCCAATCGAAGTCAGAACGGCATGTACATATGTATGTGTGTGTACAAGTTTATTTGCGTATGCATGTATGCATATATGTATGTATCTAAAGCGGTGATCATAAAAATAGCAGTGCGATTGGGCATTAGATGAGTAATAAACTTAATATCAGCAGCTAAATGAATAAAACAATATATGTTGAGCTCAGTATATTAACATATACTATGTATTTACACAAGCATATTTAATTTGTTTATTTGTTTGTTTTATGTATGCCTCTAATTAAATAGGTCAACATTCGTTAAATTATTATTTCCATCATTTAATTTAGCATGTCAATCATAACAACGGAAAAGCAAATAATATTTATCCTTTTGTTCTCTTTTCCAAACCTGCAGATATATGTATGTATATACCTATACTTTAAAGCATATTGAAATATTGCTTTCTACAAAACAAATTTATTTTTCAATATATTTTTACTATATATGTATGTATGTTTATGTGCTATTCGGCATATGTTACAAGTACTTACCGTAAATTAAATACACTTGATTATTGATTGGAAAATCTGGGCTGCAGCTTATTCTCCGCCTCCTCCTGCCGATTGCCAACGCATCAATCGAGCTTTTTGCTCCAAGTCCTATCAATCAGGCTGGAATCTGCTATTAAATATATATCCTCAAGCCTAAAAGGACACAAAACTAATTAACACAGCATTTGAATGCCCAGGGCTATCATCAATTTTGGGAGCGAGTGTGGCCTGGCCTTGTGCGTCTGTCTGTGGCTCCTGCTAATTCTTGTCTAATTTGCGATACACCTGTCACACACACACACACACATACATGCGTACACACATGTGTATATGTATAAGTAGCCCAAGGAGACCCAAGTCGTCGAGGTGGTCGGGTCAGAATCCCCGTATAAGCAATTAAAAATCCTTTTGCTAACATAAAAATACCATTAAATCTTTGCCGATTATCCTTTTGGGCTTAGCCAATGTCTCGCTGTCTAGGCTGAACAAGTATATACTTATGTGTGTGTGTGTGTGTGTGTGTGTCTGCTTGTGTATGCTAAAATATCTGGTATGTGGTTTCCTAATGCGAGTACATAGATGTTAAGATAAACACTGTGACTCGGGGCTCTAATACACCCAAAGTGCTTGGCCAAGGATGTGGACATATTTCAGTTTTGTCCATTTTCATGTTGTTTTGCTTGTTTTTTGATAGCCCATTGCAATTTTTACATGGCTATGGCAATGGCAATGGCAATGTCTGTAGCTCTTGCTTTGGGTCTCGTTCTTTGGCATCGCCTCCTTATGGCCATAATGATTATTTTGAGGATTATTTCTTGGTACTTTTCGCAGTATGTGCTTTACTTATGTTTATTGGCATTGTTAATATTTGTTTTCTTGCCATTGTTTGTTTGCTCTGTTATTACACGCACACACACATACATATTTATACACATACAAACAACATGTACAATGCAAATGTTGCTTGTCCTATGCCCCCACACCCACACACACACACACACATACACATTTAGTTTTATTGCGACGGGTTTTTTTTTTTCTTCTTGCGGATTGTTGCCTTAAAGTTGTGGCCAAATAGTCTTTAAGCCATGTTTTGTGGCTACTTGCGTGCCAGCTGCTATGGATTTTATTTAAGCCTCAGCATTTTCCCAAGGCTATATAAAAGTCTTAGCTTGATTTGAAATATTGCCAATTGTTGCTTACACGAATTTTTCCCCCTCTGGAAGGGCGGAGCAATGTTTCCCAATACAAATCAATGCCTCGTTTGTGTGTGCTCGGCCTGTATGTATATATGTTTGGGTGTTTTTTATTTTTCTGGAAAAAAAAAGTTGGAAATAGAATACATTTTAATATGAAAAACGTGCATCCGTTTATTTGACGCACAAACAAAATTACGTAAAAAATAAAATACATGCAAATCTGCAATCAGCGTCAAAATTGAAATTGCGAACTTGATTCTGGGAATATGTTATTCATGCTATTATTAAATCTGTTCAAAATTTGTGTTTCCCATGAAGTTTCGATTCGCACCACGCTTATTAGCTTTTTAAGTATCTCAACGAAGAGGCAGACGTCAGACAAAAATTATTGACCAAATACTATTCAGCTTGAGTGACGAAGCAGAAGCATTTCGAGTCATTCGTGAAGAATTATTGGCCATTGTGGAATTTGTATAATTTACTTAACCAAAGTGGACTTTCAGTTTTGTGGATGCCGCGCTTGTGGTCATTTCAAATGCGGCACTGGGCTCTCGCCTCTCGGCGCTGGACATTCAGTGCAATTGCTGCATAATTACAATTTTAGTTCGTGTTGCAGCAGTGGCATTTATGTTGCCGTGGCAGCGGCCACAATTTTCTTTGCTATTTCATTAAGCTGGTCTTTGGTTTGGCGAGCACACACACGCCACAATCGCACAACTCAGCATGCGGCATGGCTAGGTATATGTAGGTGTGTGTGTGTGTGTGTGTGTGTGTATGTGTGTATGCCACACATTCTGCTGCTGCAGTTGCAGACAGCAAACTATTAAAGGCCACTTCGGTAGGAAACCGCAGGCGGTCCAAATTCTCCACTACCAACAACAAGCCGTTCCCGAATGTCTGTCAGCCTGTCTTGCTGTCTCACTATCTGTCTGTCTGTCTGTCTGTCTGTCTGTCTGTCTGTCTGTCTGTGTCTGCCCCGCTACCTGGCTGATTGCTTAAAATTTCAGCTACGTGCGCGGTGTACGTGTGTGCCACACCTGCACGAGTGGCAGTTGGAATCGCAGTTGCACACACACACACACACACACTCGTACACACACACACACACACAGCTACAAGTCAGAGACAGAAACAATGGGCAACTAGCGACCTACGTAATTTAATGTTTTATTTCTACACAGTTGGCCGCGCTGGCGTATACGTAATAACAGTCGGCACATGTCGAGCACGCGATGCCAACGTGCTGCGGCCTTCTAACCTGATGACGTTAACGGCAACACTAGCGCCCCAAACAAGTTGTACTAAATAGAGCTGCGCACGTGATTTGAGATCGTGTTGCACTATTTCAGTTAGACAATTCATTCCAAATGGAAAATTAGCCAAGTGTCAAATATTTGTAAAAAGTTTCATTGAATTGTTAAAATGTTGCTACTTTAATTATATAATTATATATATTTGTATTTATTTTTATTTAAATAAATAAATATTTTCAATTTGTTTAAATTTTACATATTAAATATTTGGTTTATTTTATAATTATTATACAAATTAAAAAAAAAATTGAGTTCAATTATTTTTTCAAATAAAAAATATATGAAAATAAAAACAATAACTTAATTTTAATAATATTTAAATAATAGAATACCTATAAAAATCAAAACAATAATTTTATAACCTAACTTTTCCATGAAAACTTAATTTTAATTTTAAATATTTTTTTTTTCTTTTTAGTTTCTCAGCCAAGATTGATTACAAATTATTTCCGCTTTGCTGCAAAAACTTTTTATATAGGTAATCAAGTCATTAAAAATAAAAATAAAGAAAGAGAGAATCAACTTGAATTTTTACCTTGGAACTTTGCACCTTTCCGTAGCATAAAGTAAAGTGATACGTCGAGCTTAAAACCTTTTGGCTCCTTGCTTTGCCAGCTTGCTGTCCTGCTACCTAGCTACCTGGATAGTTCATGATGCTGTCACGTGACCAGCTCAAACATTGTTAGAAAACTTTGGCAGACAAAAGTCAAAGTCCAAATTGGAGTTTTGTCGTCATCGTTGCTCGAAGTGTTTCCACACCTCCCGTGCACAATTAGAGTAATTAGTGGAACGTTCTTGTTGTTGCCGCTGCTACAACAATTGCTGTTATTGTTGTTGTTGGTGTTGTAGCAGTGGCTGCCTTTGTTGTTGCTCTCAGCACACATAACATGCAAAGCCATTTTCATGTTTCACATGCACAAGTATTAAACCGCCAACACAATCAGTCGTTCATTTATTTTAGTACACCCTGTATTTGTAATATGTGTGCAAATGGATCGATTGGCAGTGAGATTCAAATGAACATAGGCATAATTGGCAAATAAAGAAATAAATATGATTTAAGAGGAGTTGCTAATAGCTGATAATTGTTATACAACATAAGGAATAACCATTAATATATAATATTTATAATTATATCTGCCTAGATTTTAAAGAAAATACCAATATTAATCCAATTTACTTGAGTTTATTTCGAGCCTTTTCACAAAACGAACGAGTATAACAATATCTTTCAATACCCACGCACTCTGCAGGATATCTCTTAGTCCAGAGCCGCAGCATAATTTGTTTTATTTATTTTTGTTGTCGTCGCGTGTTTATCATTGTTGCCGTTGCTGTTGCTGTTGCTGTTGCCTCTGTTGTAGTTGTTGCTGTCGCTCTGTTTGCTTGTTATTGTTGATTTAACTTGTGACATCGAATCAGAGCTTGGCCCGCCGTTGACCCTAGCTAAGGTTTTTGGGTGCTGTTATGCATTAAATTTGCAATAATCAAATATGTCGCTTGTCGCACAATCAGAATATTTAATTAGTTCATTTATTTGTGGAATTTCGATCAGACAGTCGATTTGCATTTACCTGCCCATGGGAAATTTCAGCTACCTGCAATCGATGTGACACCAAAAGCAATTAATATATAAACAAAGATTAACATTGAAGGGAGATTGAACAAAATGATGTCATTAAATTTATGTTAAACTTCTTATTTGATAGGTTAAGTGGAAGCTTTAATCAAGCCTTATTTACCTTAATGTCAGCTAAATAAATCAAACACTTAATGCCAAAGTTGGCAGATAGATTTCGAATTGCAGCCTTTGCAGTATCAATTAAAATCATTTCACAGTCATTGCACGCGCACACAAACAGGCAGGTAAGTTCTACTTATTTTCACACCTAATTTACTTAACAAACGCATTAAACCAAATTCGTCTTTAGAAACGTTTCAATTTGTGTTTCTCGAGGTCCAGGTCGAACCAAAAGGACCAGCTGCTGCACTTTGGATCTAATTAGAAGCACAAAAGCAGCTTCTGTAATGGCAATGAGGCGATGCGATGCGATGAGATGCGATGAGCCTGGCCCGCATCTAAGCGCATTAAGTATGCGCCTCGTGCGCCAATTAAGTTGAGTCAGCGGCCATGCTGGATGCCGCGTGGTTAGTTCCACATTTTTTCATCAAGCCGCTTACAATGCAATTAACCTTTTCGCCACGCAGTCGCTTACCGTTCGTAAGTCGTTTAATTAGTGTGGATTTCAAGTACGAAATGAAGTTTAACTTAAGCCACAAAGAACATTGAGTAGAAAATCGAAAATATCTTCCGATGTGCCAGGAAAAAAAAACACAATAATAAAGTACAAAATGACCACCCACAGCCACCACTGTTTGCTTCATCAATTAATTATTAGTTGATGTTCATTATTGGCGTGTACCTATCTATTTATCGTAACTAATGAGCTAAATATGTTTTGTTCACAACAGGAAACAGTAATTAATTTTAACTTAACATTAGTTTTAAGAAATAACATGTATTAGTGGATTGACTTAGGTAAGCTATATGCCTCATAGAGCAGCGGCCAGAGTGCAGGGTATAAGCAGAGCGACAGACTAGCGAACAACAACGACAAAGTAAAGCGAAGCCACAGCAACAGAGCAACGGCAGAGAATAACGACAATATGGACAGCAGCGCTCAGCAACAGCACAAACGACCACGACGTTTAACAACTACAACAGCAAGACGCAGAAGGGCATCCAGAGAAGACACAGCAACCGAAAGAGGATTAACGACAACCAACACAAGCAAAGCGAGCGCAGAGAAGCAATACATATCAGCGCACAGCTAAGAGAGAGCGCCGCTGCAGCGACTGAGCTCAGAATCAAAGCATAGAAGTGAGCGCATAACAGCGCACAGCCGAGAGCGCAGATGCGGCGTGTAGCAGCAGTGTTGCCTATTTGAGAGTGATCTAGCCATTGAGATGAAATGAGACTAGCCAGAAATTGAGGCGCATCATAGTCCTTAAGAGAAATATAGTACAGAAGAAGAGCAGAGTAATGAAGTAATCCGATTTAACTATGTGTATTTGATTGCATATACATATACATATATCTGCCTCTCTCTCTTCCTGCCCATCTCAGAGTCTGTCTCTCCGTCTGACTGCCTAACTATATAACTACATATATAAGTTATATTTGACATTTACATTTGAGTGAAACGAAGCTAGATTGCTTACAGCAGCAGAGAGTGTGTTGGTCACATAAAGCTCGAACGCCACGACCTCTACCTGCCGTCGGGCTCATTTGAAAGTCGCCCTATATAAAGGGCAGCAGCTGCAGCATTTCTTCAGTCGTCCATGGTCAGTCGTACACTGCAGTAAAGTGAAGTGTGTATGTGCGTGTGCGTGTGCAAATATTTAATAGGCGTTCAGCTGAGCATTAAAGACTTATAGTAAATCCATGGAAGAAATACCTAAAAGAAATTCCTTTTATTTTGTGGAAATACTTGAAAGAAATTCTTAGAGGAAATACTTAGAGGAAACAGAGAAACAAGAAGGCCTTCAAAGTATTCTCCTATGATACTTATACAGATACTCTCTGATCTACATTTCGAACCTACTCCTCATGCCTTCACGTTTCCAGACATTCTTCTACATTTGTTTAATACAGATAATATATACATACATTTATAACGATGTCAAACATAATGCATTATAATAGATAAAATAAAATAATGAGTGAATGCATTTACAACTAATATATATACTTAAATATGTATATGAATATGTATATATGCATACAGGTATATATAATACAAAAAATATACATATACAAATTTTATTTGGCAAATGCTCTTCTTTTCATTACCATTGGGATTGAACGTTAAGAATGTCGCAATTGCTCAAATTGAGAGCTAATCGGGGTATAGTATTAAATTCGCATCAGAAACCTAGCAACGCACTCAGCCGAGGTGCGTTAACGTCCGATTGCTGTCTGGTTGGCATGGCAGGAAAGTTCTCAGAATCGACCTAGATGATAGCTTTAAATATTAATTTGTCTGAGGGCACGTCTGTACTTCGATGACTTCAACTAAAATCAGCTGCAATTAGTAAATTCCAATATTAAAACATTTTGCAAATCTTTCTCCGCATTGTGCGCCCCATTCAAGGAGATCATGAATTGAGCTTATTGCATTGCCAGAAGCACTTCACTCGATTGCGAAAGTTTCTGTGTCCTAACACCGAGAAGCCATTTAATAAATTGAACTACATTTTGTCACAGCATTTTTTGGTAGTTCGAATTGCATTTGTATGAATGCGAGCAAAATAATGCGAAATTCGTGAACATATATTGTCTATTCAAAGGTTTTATTTTCTTTCACTTCGAAATTGAGTTTACTTCCTCCCTTTTAAATGTAATTGAGTTCAAAGCACAGCAAAAGTCATATTATAAAAATAAGATACCTCACGACATTTAATTAAAACTAATAACACTTAAAGTTAATAAAAACATAGTATATATACATACATATGTATGTACATATGTAAATAATTGCATTCTCTTTCTTTAATGACATAGAAATTATCGAAAGTCGCAGTAACAGTGATGGTGAATTAGGCCATCACTAATTCTAGCTTTGCTTCGATCCCGTTCATTTTTACTTGTTTTTTGACGTTTTGTTTTGCTTTTTATTTTTTAGTTTTGCCACTTCTATCAATTGGAAAAATTATAAAGGTATGCTGCTTAAGACTTTATTATATTGTAGTTGATATATTTAATGTTTTATACATTAATTCGCAATAGGATCAAACACTAAATACAACGCTTTTGTTTACCATTAATGGGCTGATATTTATTGAAGCGTTGCCACCTTGTTAGAATTTGAAAGCATGTCTTTTTTTCTTGTTTTTGTTTTATTTTATATGTGCAGATGGCCACTAAGAACGCAATGGATGATGATGCAAGCGATTCCGAGGACATGAATAATACCAGCACGGAATCTTTCGCTACAGCTGATAGTGGAAGGCGAAAGTCTATTAAAACAAGAAGCCTGCAGCCGCACGAATTGTTGTCACTGGACCAAAAACTTAAAAACGTTATTGTTATTCAGCAAACGGACCAGTCCTATCATCACGCATTGAAAGACATGCGCGACCAGACTATAATTTCGGTATTGGTAGAGCCCAGTTTCTATGGCCGACACTGTAAAACATCTGTGATTGTAATTGCCACGGCGAATAACACCTATGTATTTGATCTACATGCACTCGGTGCAATTTTTCCCGAACTGTGTGTTCTGCTGGAAGCGGAATATCCTAGGAAGATATTGCACTATAGTCATCGAATATGTGATCTGCTTTTGCATCAGCACAAGCTAAAAATTAATGGAATTTGTGACACGTTTGTTGCCTTTTGCGTGGCTCGACAGGATCGTAGTCATTGCACCTTGCGGGATGCCATTACGATAGTTTTGGAAATATCGCCAACTGAGCTAACCTGTCATGAGATAACGAGCGTAAGACCCGTCTATACGTGTGATTCTTTATATATTAATATAAATATCTTATTTTTAATGCAGGCTAACGAATCGGTTCGGAGCTTTACAGCACGTCCGCTGTCCAAAGGTCAGCTCCGGTATCTAGCAAAACTCGCCATATTACAACACAGGTTATACGACACGCTAATATATGGAAATATTTGCAGCGATCTACTAGAAATGTCAGGAAAATTCAGCTGTGAATTTTGCAAACAAACCAAATCCGATGAAGTGGCGATGAAAATGCATCCAGGCAGCACAGCTGGCTTTGACTGCATAAATCCATACTACCAAATATCTACATCTATAGAGTAGGTTCTATTATATTCGTATTCAAATGAAGCAGAAACATGCATGCGGATCCCATTTGTTAAAAGAATAAGAATAACTTAGTATAAGCAGTAAGAAAGCAATAGTTGAGAGTGCACGACTAGGAGATACCCTGAAACCTGTCTGATCAGCATTTTTAAATTACTACACAGCTTTTAACTAATATATGCCTATGCAAAAATATTTAAACTTCCAGCATATGATATTCGATATTCGGTGGTGTATAAAAAAAAGCAAGCTCATTTAATTATAATGGCTTTATTTGCCACTGACCTTAAATTTAAAGGATTCAAAACAACAATAATCAATATTCTAAAAATACAAATCAATTATATCCTGATTTCCTATTTTCAATGAGTTCAGGCTATAAAACTTGATTTATATTGCGATAATACATAAATCATTAACAAATAATAATATAGTGTTTTCTTTACTCTTGAATTGTAATATAGATAATGTAGATTCTTAATACATACACTAATTTGTAATATCTAATTTAGGTGCACAAGACTTAATTAGTATTGTCTGTATTTTTATTAAAATACTGAAACGGTTCAATTTAAATCGAACGAGTAAATTTTATCGCCGATAGAACGATACATCGCACACCCACCAAGCATCGATACACAATATAGAACGGTTGTGTATCACTATTACGAACAACCGCGACCGGTCCGCACGTGTAGTGAATCTTCACTTACAGTTATCAATTAAGTTTTAGATATTTAAATCAGTCCAGTTTTGCATTTAAAAATATAAAAAATGGTGAGTACATTGTTAGGTTTGATTTGATTTCTTTTAATACCTAGGGAAATAAAAAGAAACCATCTGCGCTTCTCGAAGTTTCTGCATATGCTGATAACTCATTCGCCTTGCCGGGTTGTTGTGTAACTCTGCTCTGGCACAGCTTTTGGGCAGCAGGGGGGAATAATGTCTGACATCAATTACAATAGTTGCTCAGTAATTGAAATTATTTAAAATGTTTTTAGGCAGCCGCAATTAAGAAAATCATCCCAATGCTGGATCGCATTTTGATTCAACGCGCTGAAGCTCTTACCAAAACGAAAGGTGGCATTGTCTTGCCTGAAAAATCGGTGGGCAAAGTGCTAGAGGGCACTGTAATTGCCGTTGGTCCCGGCAATCGCAATACTGTAAGTATTTCATTGTTGGGTGCGATGATTACAACAGTTTTTTACATTGATAATCAACTTTGAATTTTCTTATAGACCACTGGCAGTCATATTCCAATTGGCGTGAAGGAAGGTGACCGCGTTTTGCTGCCCGAATTCGGCGGCACCAAGGTCCAACTGGATAGCGACGACAAGAAGGAGCTGTTCCTTTTCCGCGAATCGGATATCTTGGCTAAGTTGGAATAGATGACCCATAAAAATTCTATGAATTCTGTTTTCTATTAGTACGTAATTACCTACAATAAAAGTCCTATGCAATGTTTATGTTTGCATAAAATACAAAAAAATAAAGCTTGAAAACTTCAGTGTTAACATATAAAAACTATATTTGCATCTAGATACTTAAAACTAATCCAGTTTTAGGTTATTCAATCCATAGACCTGATTAAAAGCCGACCTTCGTTTAATGTCGGGGTAGCCTTCGACAGCAGCACGTTCCCGAGAAATATTGACCAAAGCCTCAAACGATCGTGGCTCCCAAATAGCCAATTCCGACAATATTTTTCTATAAATTAAGATTTTTAACTATTAATAATCAGGTAGATGATGCATTAGCCGGAAACTGACTTGTTCAGCAAGATATCAGAACGTGCAAGGCCTTCCTTGAAGGCGTCTAAAGGAACTCCATACTGTTGGCAACCGGCTTCAACACGCGTTGTCCACAGCTGTACCATATCCAGTTTCTTGAGCTTACGCCCCTTGGTTGCGTAGGCAAGGGCACGATGTACGCTGCGTATGGCAAAGGTGTAAACATTCCGCGTTCGACTACGATAATGCTAATTAACAATTGGATTAACAACTAGTAAAAATAACGTTATTAAATAGTATTCTTATACTTACCGCAGCGAGCTTAAAAATTCGCCTTTTCCGCCAAAATTCATCGGGACCACGGGCCCTTACCATCAAAGGAAGATTTAAGAATACCATAGCAAAGTCTTATCAACGATATTTGCAGCAATCCTTTCTATTTTCATTAACAATTTTATAAATTTACATAACCTGCACAAACCAGTCTATCGGAATTGATGTTTTTGCACGCGCAGCTGACGGACGATAAGTTGTATCGCATTCTTAACTATCGATGACAACTATCAAGCCAGAAGATAGTCGAAGAAGGTTACACAAAATGTAATTTTATAATGCATAGACACAGGGAACATTTTTAAATGAAAGAATACTAAACTTATAATGTGAAATCTGCGAAAAGTATACTTATGAAACCAAACGACTTGCATGGTTAATGTACTTTGAAAATATTTGAGCTATGAATGTCTGCTGTTGCATGCCTCATGAGGCATGACGTCGCTACGCACATAAATGCAGTGCAACCTTCTATTTTTATCAACATTTGCTATGGACACACACAGCTGCTGCCGGTTTTAGAATATTTATTTACGCTTCTACAAATGCTACAAAAAATCAAAATTTCAATGTGATTTATACAGAGAATTAAATAAAAGCACATTAAATTGCATTACAATGTGCGCAATGAATTCGCGGTCCTCGGCAGGAGCCCGCTGCCATCTATGTCCCGAAGGCCGGATCAGTTTATACTGTTTTCTAGCAACGGCAGGTCTGGTCCTGTTGCCCTCTGTACCTCAGATCTACTATGAAATCGTGCCAAATGTATGGGGTGCAATCCTGTGGGGTCCAGTGCTATATTACGCCCTGATCAACTTAATTATACGGTTTGTCCTCCGGAACATGGAATATCAGGTATTTTGCATGACTCACTCTTCCATTGCACACAAATACAAACATTTAGCAATCTGATTATTTTATAAACAAGGTTGCTATACGCGCCTCTTTTCTTGGCTTCGTCATGGCGGCGAGCGTACTAGTCGTTTGTTTCGCGCCCGCACCATGGCAGCAATTTGGCGTCTACGGCTGCTTTATGGCATTCTTTCACTACTCGGAGTTTCTAGTGATTGCGGTGGCAAATCCTCGAACACTCTCGCTGGACTCCTTCATGCTGAACCATTCAGTGCATTATGGTTTGGCCGCAGCAGCCAGTTGGATTGAGTTCGGTCTGGAGCTTCACTTTCTGCCCGATTTCAAGCGATACGCCCACATTTGGTTGGTGGGCGTAGCGTTATGTACTTTCGGCGAGATTGTGCGAAAGGCGGCAATCATCACAGCAGGTCGCAGTTTTACCCATTTAGTAAGTACATGCTTATCTGCAGTTAGAATGCCTATTTATAATCTAATGTGTAATCAAATAGGTGCAGGATGAGAAGCACTCGGATCACAAGCTGATAACCCACGGCCTATACGCTTACAGCCGGCATCCGTCCTATGTGGGCTGGTTCTATTGGTCAATTGGCACACAAATAATCTTGATGAACCCGCTGTGCATCTGCATTTATGCATTAGTCAGCTGGCTCTTCTTTCACGATCGCATATATGTTGAGGAGTACTCGCTGCTCTACTTCTTTCAGTCTGATTACGCACGATATCAGAAGCAAGTGCCAACGGGGCTGCCCTTCATCAAAGGCTATCTGATTGACTAGGAATCATATTTACGGGATCAAATGTCATCCACACAAATGCAAATGCAAATGTTAATGCAAAGCAAACAACAAATGTAATTTTAGTATTTTCCCCTTTTGAAATTTGGGCACAGAGCAACAATAGATATAGTGACGAACCTTTTTCAATTATTATCGAGTCTATTTGTATTGTGTTTCAAGATGTAAAATTATAAGAATGTATTTAAGCGTTATTGTTTATTATCTTTTTGTATTTTGCAACAACGAAATAAATTTAGAAGTGTGAATAAGGTAATGCATTCTATATATTTGGAAAGTCTTTTCTTCACTAGCTTGCGGTGGTTTTTTATAGCTTGTATATAATCCCTGATTCATTGTCTCTATACGTGAATGGTAAACCAGAAACAGACTTATCAACAGGTTGTACAAACATGAGCAACATAAATTAGCTTGCTATGATGTGATATATTACATTAAAAAAACAAAATCAAAAATAAACAATGCTAATTGAGCACACTCAACATCTCACAGCAGTAGTCGAGTCGTATCTAATCTGCCGCTGATTCAATTGTTAAATAAAGCCAAAGTCATAAAGCGCACAAAACGCAACGAATGTAACAAAACACAAAAGGGATGCAAACGAAAGACGAGACATTGCCAAAAGAAGCAAGCTTAAGCAATTATTATCAATTATGATTTCTTAAGGGTCGTTCAAAGGTCAGCTCACCAATCAACGGTTAAATATGATTTGTTAGATTTCTGGGCTTTTGTTATTTTTTATTATCAATTTAAATTCGAATATTGCTCTAACATTGTATATAAACGACAAGGCCGTGCATAATTCACATGTTCGTTGCCAACTGTGTTGTATTTATGTGTGTGTGTGTGTGTTATATATATTGTATATATGTATGTATGTTTTTGTGTGTGCATGTGTATACATAATATGTACAAATAATTAATAGTGTTAACAAAATTTTCTTAGTCACGTTTAGAACTTATTTGCTTAAATTGCAAATAGATTTGCGCCATGCTTAACGCCTCTTATAGGCTTATCTGCGAGTGCTCGTTGTGTATCTGTGTGTGTGTGCTTGTGTGTGTGTGTGTGTGTAATTTTTAGTTTGTCTTTACTCATTAAACTCCGGCTCACCGGAATATGTGCAGCCCGGATTTTTGATAATGTGACCCGCCGCATAGTTGCCACAGCGTATGCAAACATCGAGCGACTTGCCCTGCACATACTGTGAGAGGAAACCACCAACGAATGCATCCCCAGCGCCATTGGTATCTACAATTTCATGGACCGCCAAACGTGTGACTGGGAACTCCTGGACCTTGTCGTGCTGGATGAGCAGCACGGGGTCACAACCCTGCGTGAGTATGGCAATGCGTGGACGCTCTGAATTGATTTTGGGCAGTGCCACCAAGCGTTTGCCAATCTCACGCAGGTCCGCATCGGCGGGCCAGCCTTGCGCCGTGGCAAAGGCATGGGCCTCTGCTTCGTTGCCAAAAATGATATCCACATAAGGCATAACAGCCAGTAGCGGTTCCATGAAGTATTGCGATATGAATGGTGCGCTGAGGTTCATTAGGAAGGGCCGCTGCTTGGCATTGGCTGTGGCGGCTACGCGCATTATACTGGGCGGATTGACGGTCAAGAAGAAGCCCTGTACGCAAGGAGTACACAATAGATTAATAAGTAAATATGCCAGATAACACTGATTGTTTACCCACCGAGATATAATAGTATTGAGCATTATCGATCAACGCCTTATTGGCTGGCTGCTCCAGGTGATCAATGGTGAATTTGTTGGCAGCCGCCAGGTTTGCGCATAATGACCGATGCGTGCCCGTGATGAGAACTGCGCATGTTCCGGTGGGTGTGTCTGGGCTCACTTGATAGTGGGCATCGACGCCGGCAGCGCGCGCCTTTTCCCGCAGTATATCCGCATAATCGTCCTGGCCCACACAGCCAAAGAAGACAGCAACGTTTGGCTGACGCAATATCCATTGTGCTATGCGCAGGGAATTCTGCACTGAGCCACCGGCTAGGTACTCCGCTTGATAGCCTTCGACCAGCTGACGGTAAATGGGCATGTGTCGCTCCTCTGCCAATATGGCATCATCCACATTCATGCCATAGCCTTCCAAGAATTGCAGGGGGACAGGAGCCGAAATGTCCAGCAGGGGATTGCCACATCCTACCAGGATGCCTTCTCTGCAAATGAAATCAAATTCAAAGGGATTAGGCTACAGTTGATAGTGCGCCCTAGAGATACGCAACCTCGCGTTGCTTTTGTTGCTCATGTTGTCCAGTCTAGGGCTTGTCGTTAACTGGCCTAACATCAACGCTTGCCGCTTCAATATTAATATTCAGTATCAGTTGCCGATGAACCGACGCGATAGCCCCCAAATAAAGCTACAGTGCGGTGTAAATATATGTGTACACTGCTAGATACTGAATAAATACCGAATAATATTAGACTATATTTTGTGTAACGTGTCGAGGGCTATGTTATATTATTATAGAGAGATCATCCAAATACATTTGTACGTTATGTCGAATATCGATATCAACTTCAGTTTGGCTACATATTTTAGCAGCCAGTGTTGTTTACGCTATGCATTGTTGTATTTGTCTAGAAGAATGTTTCTTATCAGAACGTCGCATTATTAGTGAAATTCATTCATACAGAAATCGCATTCCAATTGGATCAAAAGTACAGCAACCCAATTAAGATAACATAAAGCACATAAATAATCAACGACACCAACTAGAGCGTTAGCCAATGGCACACGATCTTCACATGTTACTGTAAATTTCGACAATTAGACACACGAATCAACACGAACACGTGGAGCGCATTTCTAGACATTCATAAACCGTAACAAAGTGTTGCGGGCTGAGGGTAGCCGGGGCCGATTCACTCAACTTACTGTAGTTTGCTTGTCATTTTGTTGTTATTGTTGTTGAGGGTGCTGTGATGTTGCCCGTCGGCTTATGTAAACATAAACACGTTATTGCACTTGGAAGCTGTAGCTTACAATTGATTTTATATCACTATATAACCTATGACTTAGTTTAATTAGAATTATTAGTAGCTATTTTTAGCGTAGTTAGCGATATGCGGGAGCTGCTTGGCTCCAAAGATTTTGGGCGCAAAATGGCACAAAAACCAACCGCTGATAATATGCTAAAAAATACCCACTTCATAACGATCAAAATTGTTGTACTTTTCTATTGTACCAATTTTTGCATATTTACAATATTTTATTTAACAATACAGTAATAAATTAATATGAATATTAATAGGATAATAAAGAGCTAGGATATTGAAAAAGGAAAGTTTTAAATTCATTCCGTCTAGCAATAATGTGTTCATGTGTCTTATAGCTGCTAGCTTTTGAATGTCATTTACGGTAAGCAGCTGATATCGATATGCCAAAACATCACTAAAGCGAAAAACATGAAGTTGGCTGCAACGCGGCTCGGCTCTCTTTCTTTCCGGTTGTCAAATAGGTACGAAAGCGTATTAATTTTGTGCTGAAGTCGATACGAAGAATTTAATTCATAATTATGTACGGCATCATATCTAATAATAGTTTTATTAATATCATTTACAGTGCAGTGCAGCCTCAACCTTTCAGATATGGCCGACGTTGATGTGTAAGTGCAGAATACAATAAAATTCGAACTTGAAAATGTTTTACTATGATGAAATTAATTGGTCCGTGTTTATGAATTTTACATTGATTAGAAACCTTCCAATTACTGAGCAAGTTCCTTCAAATAAGTTTTGAGCTAGAAACTCTGTGATGATTTGTAGATTTGATTGTTAATCTAAAATATTTTCTTTATTTCCGGCAGAGATGTGCCCTCCGCAGCGCCCGTTCTTGGCGGCGCCATGGACATAAACACCGCGCTACAGGAAGTGCTGAAGAAGTCGCTGATCGCCGATGGACTCGTCCATGGCATCCACCAGGCCTGCAAGGCTTTGGACAAGTAAGCAAAAACCTTTTACTAGTTTTGTTTGGTAGTTTTTTGCTGATGAAATTAATTGGTCCGTGTTTATGAATTTTACATTGATTATCAATTCTTCCAATTACTGAAAACCACCTTAAATTCAATCAATATATGCACACATTATTGTAAACCATTATAATTAACTTTTCCATTCTATTTTACAGGCGTCAAGCTGTCCTCTGCATTCTGGCCGAATCCTTTGATGAGCCCAACTACAAGAAATTGATCACTGCCTTGTGCAATGAGCATCAGATTCCACTGATCCGCGTCGATTCGCACAAGAAATTGGGCGAATGGTCCGGCCTGTGCAAGATCGACAAGGAGGGCAAGCCCCGCAAGGTCTGCGGCTGCTCTGTTGTCGTCATCAAGGACTACGGTGAGGAGACGCCCGCATTGGATGTAGTTAAGGACCATCTCAGACAGAACAGTTAAACACGTTGCCATTGCTGTTCCCCTGTCTGCTGAATGAGAGACTACCTGGCAAATTTTTTATTGCTAAATAAAAACAAAAAACTTAACACAAAACCAACATTCACAATCAAACCCTGGAAGCGTTCACAATTTTTGGAATGTTCTTTATTTAATAATTAATATTAATACAAATGGAATGATAAAAGTTAATCAACGCAGCTCAGGCAGGTGTCCTTGTGCTGTGGCCAATCCTTTAGCTGGCATTCCCTGCAATGATATTTAATTGTGAAAATACGCGCGAAAATCTGTAATCTGTGGAACGCACCTTGAACAATAGTGAACCAGCTTGCAGTTGGCGCACTTCTTTTTGGCCGCCACCTGGCAATGGCCGCACTTGTGTGTCTTTTCCTCCGAGTCATCGCTAGTGGTAGCGGTTGCGCTGTCCTCTGATTTAGATTCGTCCTTTTTCAGTTCCAAATCTGACATGTGCTGCTCCAATTCACACAGTAGTTCGGTGCCGTAGGCATTGGTTAGCTTGGTAGCCAGTGCACAGATCTCTTCACGGTTGTTATTGAGGAAGACGCCATCCTGGTTCTGAGCCACCTGGTAGAAGCCGCCGTCACGCTCCACCTCCTTGATGAGATTATCCTGTATCTGTGGCATGTCCTCCAAAATCAAGTTTTGAGTCTTTTTGCCGGTATTGCCGCTGATTGTCAAGCGACTGACGAAATGCTTGAGCTCGATCAGCACCGGCAGCTGATCCAAGAGTGTCTCATGTAGCATGCCCAGAAGCTGTGGTAAAATGCATTTAGAAAGGATTCCAAAGTCGTAGAGTATATTTACCTTTGATATTTGTTTGCAACGCGCCTCGTTCAAGGGATAGTTATCGGCTATCTGGGGAGAGAGCAGCAGCTGGCGAACACAGAACCAGGCTTGGGCTTCCGACTTTATGATTTTAGTAGCATCCTGCACGGAAGTCCACTTTTCATCAATATACTTTTCCAAGCCCTTGCTGGTGTTGCGTTGCCAGGGCCTGAAGCAAAGAACGTCCACCATCAGCCAGGGTATATCATGGGTGGCCAGCATTCGACGAGCCGCGCCCAAGTGGAAGAGAGACACGTTGTCGGCCAGGTAGCTGAGTATGGACACACAACGCAGTCCAATCTTATAGATGAGATCGCGCTTCTGGCGCTCGAGTTCTGTGAGCACGGCTTCGTCTACATCTACTTTGGTCTCGTTCTCGTGATAGCCCATGCTGACCAAGCCGATGACCTGGGCGACACCTTGAGCCGCATAGTCGATCAGATCTAGCACCGAGTCCTGCAGTGACTCACAGCCGCTGGGATGGTAGAGGCACAGATCCAGCAGTGCCACCACAGCCGCCTCATGGTACAGCACGGTGTAAATCAGGAACGTGGCCTGTGGATTCGGGTCGATTTCCAGCAAATGGGGCAGCACACGCGACTTCCATAGATTCACGCAATAGGCCTCATTGATAAGAACCGACAGCTTGTCCCGGGAAATGAGAAACTCCTTGACTTCCTCCTCACGCTGCTCGGCCACCTCCAGAGCCGCCTGCTGGCTCAGCTTGATGATCATTTCGTGCACTTCCAGCCACTTGTCGCTGCCCACATCGCGCACCTGGAAGCAGCGAATGCTCTCCACAAACAAATACAGCTCCTCGGGATATACAAAGTTGACCATATTTTACAGATTTTTAAAATGATTTAACTGAATTACTAAACTATTCACTTCTCAAGAAGATCGTCGAGTGAAAATGATGTGGATAATACCTCAAATAAACAACTTTCCTGTTGTCATAGAAACTAAACTGGCCTAGGTTGCTAGGTTCCTTCTGAGAGAAGCTGTCAAGGGGTTGCTGTGTTCGTCTATAATTTCTAAAGTGTCAAAAGTTGGAGTGGAAATCACGCACTATCCACAATTAGATAAATCGGATAAGTAAAGAATAGGCAAGCTCATTTCAACATTTTGTACATTCAGATTGTATTTGAAATAAAATAACTTGATAATAATTAGCTGAAATTAAATTTCACATCCTTTGGGCTAAGTTAGCCTAAACACACGCTCGCAGTTAGTTAATACTCGTAATATAGCGTATATACATCATATAAATATATATGGAATAAAATCTAAGTGTCTTTGACTACAAATTGTAAATTGTTTACTCGCCAGGACTTTGGGGTCAACAGGGCTCCAGCCCACATTTTGTAAGTTAAGCGGCAAACAGATACTATGCACATAAGCTATATAATCACACGTTTTAGTAAGATTAAAGCCGACATCGTATAGTCTAACGATATAATTTTACTTGTTGCTTCAGCTCGCGATCGCTAATGCGATCCTTGAGATTCAGTTCATCCTCCTGTTTGCGCAGTAGCTCGAAAATGGCCGCCAATTGCTCGCGTTCAATGCGTCGCTCTTCTTCTATCTGGCTGGGCGACAGATTCTTTTCCAGCTTATGCTGGTAGCGCTTGGCCTTGAATTTGCCCACCAGGTTGCTATAGTTGGGCGCCTTTCCTGGTCCCGGCTCCGTGTCGCTCTCGCTCATCGGCTCCTGCTCTTCCTCATACGCCTCGTCATCATCGATGTCGCTTTGCAGGCGCGCTTGCATCTGTGCCTTCAACACGGGATCGTCCTCCAAACGTACTTCGTCAGCGCCAAGGCCTTCGTCCTCCAGGTCCTGCATCGAGTATATGAATTATGTTTCTTAAGGGATGGCTTATAAAAATTCTTTACTCACGGCATCATCCTTCAAAAAGTTGGCAAAGTAAAGAGCTATGAGAATACATAGAAGCAGAGTGGTTAAGGCCACCACATAGTAGCCCGAAGGATCAAACCACATGTCCAATATATTTGCCAGTTTTGGTGTTTATATTTTATTGCAACAAGATTATTGTTTTGATGACTTCCACAACAGGAATGTGACCAGCTTGCAAACTGATTCAAATACTAAAGTACTTTATAAATACTAAGCTGCTCAATGGTGAAAATTTTGAAGGCCGTTAACATTAATAACCAAAACAACTTTTTAATTGAAACAAGAAATTCAGAATTAATCTTTTATTTTTTATATTAATTTAACATTTAAACAATAATTAGAAACAAGAAATTCAGAATTACTCTTTTATTTTTTATATTAATTTAACATTTATACAACTATTGTTTAATTAAATATTTAATTTTTTTCAATTAAAAAAAAAAAAAACAAGATAGAAATGCTTATTATTGAAATATAAAATTGTACAATTATCTTGACGATAATATATATAATATAAAATAATTTGGTTATATTGCTGGCTCATTGAAATATCCGCACTGGAACATTATTTATTGTAGTCGACGTTGTGTTTTAAATATTGTTCGGGGCTCTGCAAGAAGGTTTCCAAAAACTCTATGCCCTTCGGCAAAAATCGAATCCTCTCATCGAATTGATGCAGCGGCGGCTGCAAAATGTCCTCAAATGAGATCTCCTGAACATTACCTATTTGAACATTAAAATTGATTCTCTCTGTGCGCGCATATGCCTCATCCTCTTTCTTCACTGATCTGCGCACAGTTTTTCTCACAATAATCCGATTCGAATCACTAATAATGGAAATATTAAATTAATTAAGTAAATAATTTTGAAAATGATTACTTTTACCTGATTAGGCGCGCATTTGCTGTAATTGTGGTTAAGAGAAATTTCCTGCATATGTTAGTGGTTTTCAAACAAACTCCATCGATGTGTTTTAGAAATTTGACAAGATCTGCCACATCGTTGCCGTCCAACAGCCGATCCAGATTCAGCGGCAGATTAAGTTTAAGTTGAAAATCCAACAACTCAGCAAAAGCAGTCTTTAAAGCTGAAAGGAAATTTAAAATTTAAGGTCAAAATCAAATTGGAATGCATACTTTCGACTCTTACGTGAGGGGGGTGCGGATGTTGACTCTAGCTGAATGTTGCCTACGCGTATTTTGGTTTCCAACAAGTCCAACGGCTCATAATCGATATAAATTTTAAATGTGGTAATTTTACGATGGGAGAATATGTAGGTACGATAGATTTGCAGATTAGAATCAAATATCCAATTGGGCAGCTCAGCATGCAATGAGGTTTTCAAGCACTTTGCAAACGATTCAGCTGGCTCGGGCTTGGGCAAGCTTTGTGCGTATCTAAACAATTTTAAAAATATTAGATTTTTGCATTCTACTAGATATATTATATTTTACTTACTCCTCCCACTTGCTGTTGAACATCTCCTGCATTTGCGGCATGCTTAAGCGACTTGTGTTACGTGCATCGCATTCCGTTTCCGTCTCGTCTTCGTCATCATCGGAATTATTTTCCAGCTTCTTGAGCTCCCAATATTTGTGGACATCTGATAGGCGTGGCTTTTGTCGCAGACGCTTTAAACGCTCAAGTTGCACTCCCAGGTCCGGCCAAACTGGCAACTCAAATGTCTCTTCGGCACTCCTACGTGTTCTCGTTCTGTCCATGGAGCGCCGGCAATGCCTGCACTTCTTGCACGCATCCTCAGCTCCAGCCACGGCTGGCGGATCGAGCTGCTCAAGACATGTTTCATTGGTCACCAAGTCAATGTGGCTGCTGTTAGCTGCTCGGATTTGTTCGTCGTCCGCCTCGTCCAGCAAGGTCGACACCAGACTGAGTCGTGTTTTGTCAATTTCACAATTGTCCGACTTATCGCTAAGATCATCCATATTGTTAAAGATTATGGTATCACCACTTAGATTTATGAACTTCTTATGGGCCGTAGCGTAGCTCTTATTGCTGTTCTCATTCGAGCTGCGACTTTCAATGGACGTCTTCTGGGGATGCTGTCGCTGCTCAGCCAAGTTCTTGGCCAACTCTCGCTGTGACTTGAAATGGTTCGACACATCAGATATGGTAATGGGATTGTCTTCATACACGGTTGCATCTTTCTTCATTTTATGCTCAGTGAAGTGTGGAATTGACACTCCTTGGCTACCCGTTTGGCGCATCATTTGTGCTCGAACCATCTGCACGGTGCCGTCCAGCTGCTCCGTTTCACGCCAAGGCGAATTCAAGCTTTTGCACAAGACAGGAATGCGTGACCTATTCGTTGGATATTCCAATTCCTCCACACGTTGCTCTGATGCGTCCAGTTCAGGCTGCGAGCTAATTGTAATGAAAATCATAAATGAAATCCCATCAATGTCTAAGCGAATATAATACTTACATGTTCTCCTCCTCCAGGTCAAGATGCAGCTGCAAGTTGCGCTTTTTGGGATCCGGCAAATTGGGTGTCAAATGTGTCAAATGCAGGCGTTTTACATTGAACGAAGTGTTCTTCTCGGGCGTGGCGTAGTTCGAAGTGTCCATGTCGAGCTCCATGTCCATCGCTTGGTATATGGATCGGCAAGCAGTTTTTCCAGCTGGAGTCTGGATCTTGCAATCCTCTTCCAAATCTTCAAATTCAATCATTGATCGACCTGGTGTGAGGGCAAACATCTGACGCTTCTTCTTCATTTCAGGCGTTTCGAAAGTGGAGCTGATCAAAACGTTTTCTCTATCCAGAGTTTTACGTAAGAGATCGTTCTTCAGCACAGCTTCCCTCAGTTTGGGCTTGGGTCTGCTGGATCGCTGCGCAGTGGACTCCACATTTGACATCTCCACATCCATGGCTTCCACTTGGTATTGTGTCTGCCTTGGTTTGCTTGCCAAATGCTGGGGGCTTTGGGCAGCCGGCTTTGATATTTTGACTTCGTCAAGGGCTTCACTTAAATTTAATGTTTGGCTGGGCATTTTTGTATTTGCCCTATCCTCCAGAATGGACTCCGACATGAGTAGAGTTTGCCTGTGTTTGATGCTTTCTTTTTTAGCTGGAGCAACTGCATGTGTGGGAGATAAATTCTGATCCACATCGATGGTTTCTGTGGTCAGCATTGTTGCTCTATATTTGCTGAAGCGATTGCTCTTGGACCCAACGGTTGACTTTGAACAGAAAGAGTCTTCTTCCATGGGATCAACCGCATGCAACGTTTGCCTAGGCCGATGGACCTGCTTTACTTCCTTTTCCTTCTTTAAGACATCGTTCTCAATTGCCGCATTCCTTTGCTGCGGATTGACAGCGTTGGATGTTGAGCAGAAAGAGTCCTCTTCAATAGGATCAACCAGGTGAGTTGTCTGTCTACGGTTATTGTTTTTCAGGTCAGCTTTAGGAGCGTTCTGCTTACTTGCCGCATCTCTCTGTAAATTATGCTTGTGTAGATTGTCCGAAGGTGGTGCTAAATTGAAGGAATCTTCTTCAATGGGATCAGCCAGGTGAGTTGTTTGTCTACGGCTATTGCATTTCAAGCTAACAGTTTGTTTTATTTCTTCTTTAGATTCCAATATACCTGCCTCAATTGGAGCAGCTGTTTGTAAACTTTGCTTTTGCAGATTCTCAGAGGCTGATGTTAAGTTAAAGGAATCTTCTTCAATGGGATCAGCCTGTATAATGGTTTTCCTACGCCTATCAACTAGGGAGGCAGCAGATTGTGGCTTTTTTTCCGCAGCAGGGGCTGTTGAATCGAACGAGTCTTCTTCAATGGGGTCTGCCTGAGGTACGGTTGGCCTACGTCGATTGCCTTCTTCCCATGTCTGCTTGGGGCCAGCGGATGTTGAGCAGATTGAATCTTCTTCAATGGGTTCAGCTAGATGCAATGTTTGTCTACGTTGGGCGCATTGCAATTGAACTGCAGATTGTTCTTTGACCGTTGATTCATGTTCTAACTTCTCTTCCTTAATTGTGGCATCTCTCTGTAAATTGTGCTTATGCTGATTGGCTGATGGGGATTTCAGGCTGAAGGAGTCTTCTTCTATGGGATCATCTACGTGTAATGTTTGTCTACGTCTATTGTATGGTAGATCCATTTTAGCTGCCTTAACTGACTTTTCAGTTTGTAATCCTGGACAGATTGGATCTTCTTCAATGGGATCTTCCTGCAGTATTGTTTGTCTACGTCGATTGCCTCCATCAATGTTATGCTGCTTGGCAGCTGTGGATGCTGAGCAGAAGGGATCTTCTTCAATGTCATCAGCGTGATGTAAAGTCTGCCTGCGTCTATTGGTTTCATTGCTTTGCTGCTTGTTAGCTGTGGAGGCTGAGCACATTGAATCGTCTTCAATTGGATCAGCGAGATGTAAAGTTTGTCTGCGCTTATTAAATTGAGAGTCAGCTTCCGTAGGTGCTGACTTTTGCTTCACTTCTTGAGGTTTTACATTCTCTATCTTATGCCTCTGCAATGTCTCTCTATGTTGTTCGGCAGCTGTGGATGTCGAGCAAAAGGAATCTTCTGCAATTGGATCAGCCAGATGCAAGGTTTGTCGACGCCTGATTCCCTCTGGTGCCACTGCACTGGATTTTGGCTGCAATTGTTCTTCGCTTTGCGGCTGAACAGCAACTTCTTCAATGGATTCAGACAAGACCAATGTCTGTCGACGTCTCGTGTACTGATGTACGATTTCTGCAGGAGCTGCAGTCCGGGACTGTACGTAGTCCGTTTCAATTTGCTCGGACATGTGCATTGTGTGTCTGTTCTTGTTCTGATGCACTTCATTTGGTGCAGAAGTTGGCACGCAAAATGAGTCCTCTTCAATTGGTTCGGGTAAGTGTATAGATTGTCTACGTCTGCTGGAATCCTTTTCAACAACTGGCATTGCCTGGGGCTCCTTTCGTGGCTTTATGCTCTCTTCTTCAATTGGCTCAGTCATGTGCAATGTTTGCCTTTTCTTATTGGAATTGGGTTTCATAGGAGCGTCATCAATTGCTTTCCTCGAACAGAACGAATCTTCCTCCATTAAATCAACCATATGTAATGTTTGCTGACGATTATTATTTGCATTTGATTGCAATTCCTGCCTAGTCATGGCAAGATCTTCATCCATGGCCTCTGCCAAATGCAATGTTTGCCTGCGAACATTGAATTTTGTTTTAGGAGCCGAAGACTCGGAATTTGGCTTTGCTTCATCCTCTTCAATGGGCTCAGCCATGAGCAATGTTGGCCTTGACTTGGTGCGGTGTTGAGCTTGGACTGCGTCCTGTGAACTTAAGTGTGTTTGATTGGATTGTTGAACCACAGCTGGCGTCGTCAAATTGTTCTTCACATTTTTGCAGGGACTTATGAAATCATCTTGTTCCATTGGCTCATGCATGGTTTGCTTAAGTTTTGCACCTTCCAGAGCTGCTGCAACCGCTGCCTCATGCTTCTCTAGGTCATCCAATTCCATGGCAGTATTATCGTATGTAGTCTCACGCCGCGACGAGCACTTGGAGTTATTTCGTGACTGCGTTTCATCGCCCATTTTGGCATTAACTAGAAAATTTGTGTTGTCCAGCATTAGTTCGTCTGCCTGAGAGAAACGATAATTGCGCTTAGCATTGAGTGAGCTCTTAGCTTTAACGTGCGGCTCTGCATGGTCTGCTTTTGTTTCGGACTTTTGTGGAACGGCGGGCGACATCATCATGCTCTCACTAAAGTTGAGTGTACCGCGCGGCTTAATCATTTCTCTATTTGGAACTTCCTCCTCCATGGGTTGCTGTTCCAATCCATGCCAGAAACGCTGATTGCCTTTACGATCAGTAGTTGGGGTCCTTGGACCATTGGGAAAGAGCTGAATGCGGCCAGAATTCAATGCATCGTTCAATTGCCGAAAGTTCAGTTTCTTGCTAATGCCGTTCTCTGAAATGACGTCCAATGGAATTAAAGGTGATGACAACGTTGAATCATCTGCCAAATAGTTAATATAATCTTGTTCTGCCATATCCATAGATAAATTCTCTTGGGTTGACTTCGGCACATCTTCAATCATTCCCTTTGGCTCTGTAATATAAAAGATTTGATATTTTTATCTAGTCTGTCAGATTTCTATATAATTGTAGTTACCAATATCACTAAAGTCACATGTTATATCTTTGTTCTCGAATACCATTGTCTTTTGCTTCACTTCAGTTTGCTTTTCAGGTAGAACACTTATGTCTGTAGACATTATAGTAGTTTTTTGCATGTTGACTTTTTCGATATGCTTTGACTCCAACTGTAATAAACCAGAAATTAGTCAAGATCTTTGCATATAAGAATTAAAGTACATTTTCTTCACATTATATTAAAGTTGCACTTAGCATTTCTTAATTTCAGTTTAGCTCTTATCACCAGTTTCAACTCACCCCAGCATAAACTAACGATTCTGGCATAAGATCCACAGTTTTTTCAAAAGCTGTCATTTTGTATACACTATTTTCTCTCAGCTTCTCACGTTCTATTTCATTCAAAGATAAACTGTCACTGACCGTTTGTTCCAATCGGGTTGGCGATTCATTGCGATGCCGGTTTCGGTTTAATTCATCCGGCAGCAGCGTCACATTGATGCTTGTCTGCAGTTTGAATGTGAAATCGCTGAATCGTGAATTCTGCTCCAAGACTGATGCAGTGTTGATGGCTGCTATGACACCTTCGGGTGATGCATTTTCCTTATTCATCTCATCGGTCACATAGAGATGTGCTGTACTTTGTAATACAGACGCTGCCACTGTGCCATGGGAGTGGCCGGAGCTGTCCTCTCCATTGGTGTGATCTGATATTTCATATGAGTTGTCATAGTCTCGCGCTTTCTCTGTTGTATCAAATTCTCTGTATTTAGAAAAGACCTCCGGGATTAGAATAATTCGTTAATATTATGTATAATACATACCGTATAAATTTTTTGCCGCTGAAACTGATGCGACGCTTTGTCCGTACATGATCAACCTCTTCATCTGGTAGTTTCGACACTTTTTTAAGCTAGAAAAAAAATTTGTTATACCCTCTTCCTATGTGTTTTAATATTTTACTCACCGAACTTCTTGCTTTCTTATTATTCATTTTGTTTTGTTAAATAAATATTACTGTTCTCGTAATTTAAAATACAGACGCCATAATATATGTGACTGCCAACTTGTAAAAATATTTTCGCCTCTACTATACAATTGACAAATATCGATATATCGATAAGATATTTAGGCAGTTATATTTCAATTGAGCGAGCGGTCACTTTATAGATTCATATGCGCTTTTCTTGTGATTTAATAAACATTTCTTCGTTGATATCTTCCAGATTTGTCTGCAATTAACAATGTTGAATTCCGATGAGTTAGCAAATTATATTATTTGTAATGCTTATGATACAAATATTCTGTAGGATAGGATTATAATAGATTTTGTACGCGAATATAAAAAGCTATTATTGTTAGTGGCATTAACATATTTCTATTATTACTGTGATAATCAGCTGGCCACTAGCTATCGTTATCGATTGCATTTGCATAATCTATTTAACCTATCGCAAATACAACGATTCGATAATAGACTTGACTCACCACTACCGCCAAGCACATTTTTCTGTGTTAGACCTGCTTAAGCTTATCCAAAATTGGATTGTGAAATGTACGAGCTGAAAACGTTGTTGCCACAATTTGATATTAAACTGCCTACCTGTATGTACGAATTAAGGAATGTCAGCCTCTCTGCTGGCTCTGCGCCATGTCCTGAAGTAAGTGTGTTGTCCCCAGCTGCCGTGGCCAAAATTAGAGATGAGCATTGTTTTGAACAGCAAAAATTCACTGTGACAGTGATATGCTTTATAGTTGATTATCAAAAATTTAATAACTTAACTTCGTGAAAAATTAGAAAACAAAATCATTCATTTTCATTCAACATATGATTTCAAAAAAGGTCCGTCAAATTCAATGCAATGGCGAAGCAAAGAGTGAAAGGAACAATTCAAAATCGGCCACCTGTGCACTTGATTTGGACATTTTAGGCAAACAAATACAACATTTACTAAAGGTTATAAAAAATATAAATCTATTTATAAAAAATACTAACAAAACTACATAACACGCACCGTGCTTTTGAATTTGTGTGTTCATATTAGAAATGGGCGCATGATAATACGTGTTGTTTATAGTTAAGTGTGTTCACATCGAAGTCCCCCCGTTTTAAGCTCTATGTCAAAGTGTGGTGATTTAAAATAAATACTCATTATAGTCATCACTACTTATAAATGTGGCTTCTTAAATAAACGAACATGTTAATTTCATTTATAAAGCACTGCGATCACGATAGTCAAATTGTCACGCGCCCATCTCTATTTTGGTTCATTTTGTTAGTCCTGTCCTGCAATGATGCAATTTGTTTGTATTTACAGAACGAAGACACGGCAGCAATTTTGCAGCGCCAAGAGAAGGTGTTGAAGCAGCTGGAGGAGCTGAAAGCACAATTGACTGAAATGCGAGAAAGCTTGGGTATTAAAGTGTGCGGCAAGAGCGAGCAGCAGACAACAGCTTCTCATAACGGTGGACTTAAGGAGGTAACGTAGGAGGTAATCCTAATGGCTTAAATTATGGAAGGTAACGAATTACTTTTCGTTAGGTACCACTGCATGATGTAGTCGTTAATGGGCATCCCAACTTTATACCATATGCACTGCTGGCATTGAAGAACGCTTGGCGGGATTTGTACACAATTGATGTGAAAACATTTACACACTCGACTATGGCAGATATTGGACCAGCAGCGCGCGAATTTGAGGCTAATTTGGCTAAAATATCAGTCAACGAAGCGTTGCCCAAGATCAAAGTAACACTAATCTGGAAGAACTGTAAGCGTGTTTTACTAAAATCCCATCGTAATATTTATTTTAAATTATTAATCTATCATTAGGTGAACACACCGAGATGATTAGTTCGCCCACAATGTATGTGCCCATATATGGTGAAGTGAATATCATTAGATACCTGGGACGAGTGGGCCCCACAGAATATCGCTATGAGAACTCGCCTCTCTGCAATGAAATCGATGCTGTGCTTGATATTTGCTATCAACTGCTGCGGTGCAGCACACACAAAAGCCAAGTGGCCATGGTTCGGCTGCTCGACAAGCGACTAAATGATCAGCAATATTTTGGCGGCAATCAAATGTCTGTGGCTGACATTGGTGTCTATAGCTCCTTGATACGCATGCCTGCCATCAAGGATAAGGATCTTACTCCAGCGCTTCTGGCATGGCGCAAACGGGCCAAACTTATAACTCAAATATAAAATATTGCAAAATTTAAGAAATAAACCTCTAGCAAAACAATTTTTGCTACTGTCACAATCGATCGATTAATTACGATAAGCTTCGAAACACGGATCGTGATATCAAATTCAGTAATCGTGATTTTAAATTTACATTTGAGTGTCATCTCAATCCGATAAAAAATATATTTATGAAGTTTTTAAAACTAATTGATGTAGCAAATGATATATTTATTGAAGAGTTTTATATTTACTAGAGAATGTTTTTCATTATCCGCAGTTTAAAGTAGACAAATTAGTTGTTTTTTTTTTTTTTTCATAATTTTATTTGGCTTATTTATCTTTGCAATTAATTACATACACAATGCTGTTTCTCATTTAAATATTGCAATTGGTGTTTTGTTTTAATTTTGCACTTACAAATGGCTTAATTGCTACGTTTAATATTTGCTTTATATTGTTGAAATCCGTTGATTGTAAATTATGCTGTTTCTTTTATTAGTTTAGCTTTTTTTTAGGATGTCTCTCGCTTTCTATGAGGAGGTTAGTTCACGTTAAAATTGTTTGCGTCTGTAGCGCCCCACGATAAGGATCTGTACCATATACAAGCACATACGGATTTGTGTAATTGTATATATATTTTTAAATAATAATTAATTGCTAATACATATGTATATTGTATATATATATATCTTGTATAATCATTATCAGTTTTGAGTGTTATTTAGTTGCTGTAAAAGGAATCGCAAGCTCTTGAAACTCTATGAACGGATTTAAAACGTGCCTAGCCAGAGGCTAGCTGGGAAATAAAAGCCAGCTAAGAAGTGATTCACGTTTCAGTTTTACAATTGTACACAAATTAAAAGTAAAAAAATAATTGTGTTAAGAGAAATGATAAGACGCCAGCTCGATTGGCATCCGGGGGCGTCCTCTAGCTGTTTAACTCGATTCTTTTGCACACTTAATATTTCATTTAAATGCTACGTTGACGCCTAGGGCAGGAGCAGAGTTGAGTTGGAGATGGAGCGGAGCGGAGCAGAGCAGGTGTATCTGCATTATGTTGTCTCGCCCTTACCGCTATCATCAGCGGACTCGGCATCATCCGTTGCAGATGCCGTTACTGATTTCGCGGAGAGACCATTGTTGTTCGTGCACTTTGTATTGCCATTATTTTTGCTAATTGCTGCACTATCCGCATTCCCATCATCCTCCTCACCATCTTCATCCTCCTCATCCTCATCGTCCTCATCCTCATCCGAGTCTGTTGGCAAATCTTCCGTCTCCAAATCGAAATCATCATCATAGAAATTTGCATCCAGGCCAGACTCTGTGCTAGGCTTAACAGTGGGCTTAAGGCAATAGTCCTCCAGGGTCATAGGCACCACAATACCCTCTCGTTTGGCTTCCGCATTGGCGGCCAACGCCTGCTTGCGTATGATGTTTGGATATTCGTTGTCTTTACCCTGCATTGTATATAAAATTACTGTTAGTATATATCTGAGCATAGATTATAGAATTAAAATCCGAGCGCCACTTACCTGGGAGTCCCGCCATCGACGATACATCACCGAGGCATCTACATTGGCCGGCGAGTATGTATTGGGCTCATTGAGCAGCGAAATGACTGAGAGGAGAATGGTGCGCACATTCTGTGTCGGATTCCAGCGCTCGCAGGGCAGCTCACCACTTTGGGGATCATCGACAGGCGGATGCAGTATAGATATACAAAGGTCGCCGTTCTCGTAGACATTCGGATGCCATACCTTGGTGAGGAAGCGTATGGTTGGCGGCGAGTACGGATAATCATGTGGGAATTTCATGTGCGCCTTGAAATAGCCACCTTGATATAGCGTGTCTGGCGGGCCAAAGATAGCCACCTCCCATTCGAACAGATTATCATCATTAATGAGCTTGACGCGAAATCCCTCTACTGGCTCCTCCTGCAGGGACTTGTATTCCATGGCCAGGGCACGTACCGCTGAGCTACTAGGCGTCGTCGACAGCGTTGCTGTCGTCGTGGAGCTTGAGCTGCCAGCTCCGGCAGCAGCCATCAACGTCGATGACGCATTTTGCGATGTGGAGGCAGCAGTGGTCATTTGTTCACCTACCAATTGAAAAATGTTTCTATGCAGCGACTTTTGTTGGTATGTACGTGTGTATGGGTGTATGTGTACGCTTGTGAGTGTATATGAATGCTTAAATGTTATATGTATGTATGTATGTGAATCAAGCGTACAGGGTCAATATCTTATATATGTTAACGCGTACGGGAGGGGAAAACAACGACTACGGATTCAAGGTGAGCAGCGGCACTCACACATATTGAAATTGTTTTTGCAAGTGGAACTTGAAAATTTTGGATAAACGATTGGGGCAAATGCGTTGTGTCTCGTTGCCTTGCTTTTGTCGCCTTTTTATTAACTTTTTTAAATGGAATGGGAAGAAAATTATGTGTTGTTGTTGCTGGTGTTGTTTTGAAGCAGACAACAAAATGATTCAGACAAACAAAAATAAATTAAATGAATATATGCCAGTGGAGTTGCCAGCTTCTTTGCAGCCTACTGTGTTCGATACGTACTTCTTTTGGCCAAATAACTTAATTTGAATATACGGCTTATTGATAGATTTGTATTATTGTTATTTCCTTTGCAACAATTTCACTTTACACATATTCGCCATAATTAGAGATTCGATACTATTGGGAACAAGCAGGGTGACATTTTGTAACTCTATGTCGATACATCGTCATTAGCATAGCTCACGAGTCAATGATATTTGAAAACTATATCGATACATCGATAACTTTCATTTGGTATCAACAATCCGATATGATCAGTACATCCCTAGTAGAAAAAAGCTGCGCATCGCTAGTGTATACACAAGTGCTGAAGCTGCAAGTCGTGCGTATAGGGACGCGAGAATTATTTTAAGAGCCACGAAAACTAACCAATTAATTTAATAAAAAACGAAGCAACAACCAGCCGCGTCATTATACTTATCACTTAGTATGTGGATTAAATATCTTTCGCTCAATATGCTGCAACGCGCCGCGCTATCTACGCTTCAACTCTAAAGAGACGGCAACTGTGAAAAAGAAAGAAGTAGCAAAGCAAAAAGAAAAAAGTGCATACAGGAGTGGCTGCTGTGAGTGCGCGAGCATATAAAATTGAAATTGCCAAATCTAAGCAAGCATACACACGCATACACACTCATTCATATAAATACATACATAAAACAGAGCTGTTCTTAAATTTAATTTAACATTTGTGTAATCTTAACGAACAAAATAATTACTACGTACGAAGAAAATTCAAACAACGCCCAAAACAAAAAATTAACAGATACAAGTACGAGGAGCAGAGTAACAACGACAACAACGAAAGATAAATGCATACAGAGACAAAATAGCGACAGAAACAACTACTACTACAGTAACAACGCAGTTACATTCCAGTGGGAAAGTAAAGGGGAACCGAGGAACATGTTTTCAACCAGCATAAAACAGCATAAAATTGTGAGCGAGCACATTTTTCTGTGAAAACCGAACGCCCGAAAGAAAAGTGTTGCCCACACACACACGCACGCATACACACATAATTTAATATACATACGCGCGTACGCAGGCAAATAGCCGCACACAAACAAACCGACGCTCACATACACACACATACACAATGTCCAGCTGGGCTGAACGCGTGCATCGACGCGCTGCTGATTTGGGCAACGTTGTCACATCCTGTGGCCATCCAGCTACCGCTCCCGCCTATCCATACCGCTTGGAGAAGGTGAAGTTCGGTGTGCCCCTGGAGGAGGTGTGCAAGCACAACAACAACATTCCAGGCCCTCTGCTTGTATTAATACTGAAATTGAACAAGGAGTCACCCAATCGACGCGATGTTTTCCGTGCGCCCGGCCATCAGGGCGCAATGAAGAAGCTCATCCATTTCCTGCAGGCGGGCCGACTCGTCAACGTTGATAATTATTCGGTGTTCACCATTGCCAGCGTACTAAAGAAGTTCCTCCGCAAGATACCGAACGGCATCTTTGGACGCAGTGGCGAGATGGAGCTCTTTGCCATTAACGAGCTGCAAAACGAAGCCGAGCAAACGGATCGTTTACACAGGTGAGTTGACAACTTTGTCTATAATGTACAGATGTAGATGCATATACATATATGTAGATATATACACACATTTATGCAAACCTTTGTATATTGAATATAGTTATGTGTTAGCGACCGTGACACGACCCATAGTATATAACTATATGGTTTTCGCGCCATATTTCTAAATTTACCTTATCAATATTTATGAGTTTTGTTTTTAGCTGTTTAATTTTAACTTCGTAAATAATGTGGTACATGATATTTATATAGCCTAGTTAAATATGTATACTATATATCGTGCTGATACGCGACCATCTCTAGCAGCACTGATGTACCCATCTTGTGTCTGTGTGTGTGTATATATTGTAACTAGCTTGCGGTAAACTTGCTGAACCGGATCTAGATTTGGTTGCAGCTCAAGAATCTTCAATACACACACATACCTGTATGTATGTACATGTACATACTCATGTATGTATGTGTGGGCAGATGTTGGGTGGGTGTGCGAGCGGGTGAAGACGACTGCGAATTTAGTTGAAATTAAGTGAAAAGCGTTGACTATGTTTTGCTATCGCTGCGTTTGTGGCTTTTGCTGCGTTTCACGCCCGTTTGACTTGGCACTTGTTGACACATTTGCTAGATTTTCACCAATTTTCACTTGAGCGCTAAGCGCAGGCGACAAAAATTGGTGGAGAGTAATCTTCTGGGCTTGTAGTAAGTACTTAGTTTGCAGCTGTAAATTGAAATGTTTTGTTTGCTTGTTTGCTTTGCGTTGCTTTGCTTTGCTTTGCTTTGTTGTTGCAATCGATTTCTAACCGAGTTGAATTAGAGCATAAAGCGTGGGCCAACCGACGAAGAGACAGACAAACAGACAGACCCACGCATGCTCAATTAAAATAAAACACAAAATATTGCAGTTTTGTAATTTACAATTGCTTCTGTTACTTTTTTTTTTTTTTTTTTTTTTTGCAATTGCAATCGCAGCCCGCATTGTGGGTGAAGTGTGTAGAGAGGAGAAGGTAAAGTTGGTTGTGCGTGAAGCAAAGTGAAGTGAAGTGAGCGGCACTGGCAATTAAGCATTAACAATCGCAATCGATATTATCTTTCGTTTTTATCGGAGCTGCAGTGGCCTTGCCAACCTAATGCTGTTGAATTGGCATTTGACAGCTGTTTGATTGCAAACGCTTTATATGCGTCTATTTTGTTAATACACTCTGCCACTTTGATATATGAGGATGAATGCGGCAACTGCGTCAGCAGAAACAGCGGCAGTAGCATCACCAGCAACAACAAGAACAACAGCACTGCTGTTACATTAATGCTAATGTGCGTGTAAACAAATAACGTCAGCAATAAAACATAAATTTAAAATTCGGATATCGGTACATGCGTAAAAATCGACCGCCAAATGATTTTTCCATTTCAGCCAGAGCAGAGCGGTTCAAACGTAAATTTTAATTTGGTTACTGTAAACTTTGCGTTCGTGGCCAGCATACAATTATATACACATCTATTGTTGTAATTGTTTATGTGTAGCCGCTGCTGCTATTGCTGTTACCTTTCTTTTGTTTATTTACATTTTAGGGCAGGCGCAGGCCGCCAAACCAGCAAGAGCAACGGCAAAAAGATATCTCTACAAACAGACACAAATACACACACATTTACAATATAGATATATATATATATATATATACAAACAAACACGCACACATTGAGCAATCTCAATCAGATTCGTTGCCGAATCAAACCAATGCGCGAAAATAGCGACTCTGCCACTGAAACTTTTTATAAATAGATACACACAGTAGACGCGCGTTTGAGACTTTGTATCAATTAACGTAAACGTAAAACGTAAGAGCAGCCCAACAGGTCCCCCACAAAACTATTGGCACTCAATTCAATCAGTTGGCACATCATTTTGTTGCCGTTGTTGTCGTTGTTGTTGTTGCTGGTTGCTGCTAAGTGTTATTATTATTGCAGCAGACGAACGACGGCAGCTACGACGTCATTGTTGCACGTTTTTGCAATATACTAGATAATCCTCAGTAATATCTATGCATATGTCTATCTATGTGTGTATCTGTATAGTGTGCTAAATGCATAGGACCATGCGAGTTTATTATTTCTGTAGACTTTTATTTGTAAAATTACCTGTTAGAAAAACAACAAACAACAAACAACAAAACACAAACAAGACGCTTACGTCGTTGGTATCTAAAAAAAGTTTGACTGCAGTCAGGTGTGTGCGTATGTGTGTATGTATGTGTGTATCAATGACCCAATCCCTCTTCTTGCCTGCCGTTCTCAATCTATCTACCTCTCTCTTTCCCTCTTGTGGCTCTGTCAATTGTTTCGGCTTCCTGTTAGCTTCGACTTGTTGCCTAGCCAAAGCTTTTTTCGCTTCGTTTGGAAGCTTTTTCGAACGCCTGTTGCGCTCATACGCCTGTCCCAAGGCAGAGCTTAAGAACTTTACCAAACGATTTGCTGCGAAGTGTAAAGATTAGAGAATTGAAATACTAATAAAATGAAAATTTGTATTTAACAGTTAAAAGTAGTTTAGTGCTTGAGTTGGACAATAAAAAGAAAATCTTTTTAATGATGCGGAAAATCTAATTTCTGTCTATTGTCTAGGGTATTTAGACTTTGTGTCGCGGATAAGATTTATTTTTAAATTTCTTTTTTTGGTTTCGACCTTTTCATATGCCAGCTGCCTGTCATATCATGCACACTGCCAAAGCTAATAGGATATTTACACAATTGCTGCCTGGTCGGTCGATTGGACTGCCTGGCTGGTTGCCCCGTTGCCTGTCTGTGACAATAGTTAGGCATAAACCTTCTTCTGCTGTTGGCGAATATCAATAAGTGCAAAAAGAATGCAAAAATTGCCCGCTTTTGTTGGGCTAGACAGGCGAAATGGCAACTGAGCAGAGACGGCTGTCTGGAATATAAGTGAAAAAAAAAAACGAGCAAAAAAAGAAGGGACTGCGTCTGAGACAGAGACGGCGACAGGGAAACAGTTTATAACAAAAGCCGCATTGTCCAATGCATTAACAAGAGGCGACGTGGACGTCTGTTTGGGTCTATTGCAATATCGACTGATGTTCACTTCCTGATTATTACATTATGTAGTCAGTCACGGACTGCACAGAATTGTGTTTTGTTTTGTTTTGTTTCGTTTACTGGGTTCTGTGTGCTAAAGTCGTCATAGTTGTTGTCTTAAAGGGCTTCGCCAATCGCAATAACAAATATTCAAAAATAAATATTATATATCTGTATGGTATATACATACATACATATAAGAAAAAATTGCTACCTCAGAGTTTCCATTTGGCCACGCTGCATAAATAAACTTAAACTGCCGCCAGAGTCAGTCAGTCAGTTAGTCAGTTAGTCAGTCAGTCGTCGGTATAAACAACACACAATGCCCAATGCCCAAACAAAACCAATAAAAGTAAAATAAGCGAGTGCACAATATAAATATACATTCATATATAACGCATATAAACAGCGATCTGTTCCACAGTACATACAGTCACTAAAATGTGCGTCAGTAGAGCTCATCGAGTGCGTCGCGCGTTGTTCGCCTGGCCCTGTTTTGCTTGTTGCCAGCTTCTCTTATTCATTTTCATTTTCATCATCATATTCATATTCACATTCAGTATCTGTCTCCATTTACCCTATCTCTCTGGGTCTCTCTTGGTTTGGGCTGCCTGTCTGGCTTGACTTCTCCAGTGTTTGCCCTGAACGCTGATCTTTTGGCGCGGTCATAACCAAACCGTATGCCGGACTAACACAACGATATTAATCTTTGGACTTTATATAAAACTTTGCTCACATTATTATGTGAGTTAAATAAAAACTTAAATAGTAAGTGCAACTGAGATTATAATTGTTAAATATATATAGTGTTAACTGGCTACACTACAAAGCTAGAAGTTAGATTAGTAGACGATGCCTAGCCTAATGCATGACTTTCTATATAATTTATAGCTAAAGCCATCTTAATTGGCACTTCTGCAACGTTTAGCGCCTTTTGACTTGATTAATTGCAAAATGAGAATCGCAGAGAAGCGTGCAAGTCAAGAGTAAACGGTATCCGTATGTCAAGTACGCTCGACTTTACCATTCTCATTTATATCTTGTGTCAGCATCTTGCTGTCTGCACTTGTATATGTATATATATATATGTATATCGTATGCATATATATATATATATATATATATATATATGTACATATACATTTATATGTTGAAACCGCTTCATATTTTTTTTTTATGATTATCGTGCGTTGCGTTTGCTGTTTTACTTGGCTCATTATTATGACGTATTGTATTTTTCATTCGTTTTTTGTTTTTTGTTACCGCCAACAACAACAACAACTAAATCTGCTGCTGCTGCGGTTCGCGTTTCGCATCTGTTTGAATCTCTCATTTTTTTTTCGCAAAATTAACACAAAGGGTTTTGGGCGTGGAGCCGCGTTGCGGCAGACGATGAGACGCAATCGAAGCCGCCACAACGATGAATATTGATGCAGCTGCAGCTGATGCAGACTTTAAAGATATACTTACTTGAGAGTTTGAGGGAAAAAAGCCCTTTAAATAGAGTGACTGACCAACTCTGCGGCTTACAGCAACAATGTGGGACGGGTAGCGAATCGCTATCCTTTGTTCTTGCTGTTTTAATTGTGACTCAAGTAATTCCTATGTACTATGCATACATTACATTACATTGACTCACGATTTGACTAATCTGCATTGCGATCTAATTAATGTACAAACACTTCTTTAATAGAATTATGCCTGATTTCTTATTATGGATATAAGTATACTGCATAATATAAAGTGATGATAAAGCCTGGTTGCTTCCGAGTTCAGCAGTGCAGCACTTTAGCTACTATCAACTCTCAACGCCCCGCCCTGCAGCTCGTTTATGGGTCTTATCAGCCGGTAGAGTTGGCATCTGAAATTGTTCAAGTGGCACAAGAGTTGTGGGAATATCAAAACTGGTTTCTCTGTAGGGCACAAATACGTAACAATACATATATAATACATACATTCATGTATATGTATATATATCTCTGATAAATACAAAAGAAATTAAAAAAAAAAAGAAATGAAAGAAAGAAATAAAACAGTTACAACAATTTTTAAGAAAGGCAAATCAAATGCGGCACTTGAAAAGGCAGACGAGTGCGAGAAAAATAAAAACATTGTAGTCGACTGCGGCTACGGCTGACATATTTCTTTTTTATGAATGAAAAAATACAATAATAATAATAAATGATTCATCTATAATGTGACGCAGCGTTGGCCTTAACAGTAGCACTTACACACACACGAATGCACACACATACATATAAATATGTGTTAAGCATACGAAAAACTATTTAGCATCCAATTCACAGAAATGCCTTTAAATATAGCCGGTTTCTTGAGCATTATGTAAAATCAACGCCGTCTGGCAACACGGCGCATGCGTAACGCGTCTCGATCAGCGATTATATAAGAAGGCAGCTGGGTGCGTACGCCCAAAATTCGGGCCTCTAATGTATCTCATTAATAATATGCATAAAATCATGTGTAGAAACAATAAAAACTTGAATTGGATGGATGTCTTGCAGAGAACTCGACTAGGAAATGCCCTGAAGAAAAGGAAAGTTTAATGGGCAGTGAACTGTAGCGGGAGCCTTTCAATGCGATTTCCATAATAAATCATATTGAACAAAAAGAAAACAGCATCTTTGAAAGAATTTGATCAGAAAATGCCCTAAAGAAAACGAAAGTTTGATTGGAGAATTCGCCTTTCAATGCGATTTTCATTTTGAAAATGCATTAAATTACGTTGAATAGTTAGTGACTTAGTTGAGAGATCTTGACGAGGAAATGCTTAAAGAAAGGGAAAATTAAGTATTAAGTTTGCCGCTCTATGCAGTTTTCATATTTAAGCGACATTTAAAATCAAATAGAATCATTGAGAGCACTTAATTTTCGGTATAAATAAATCGAATACTCATGTGCAGTAGTCACCTCTGAAACTATCAAATACTGTAAATGAAAGCTTGTATTCAATTAGCTAATGCTTTAAATAATTGGAACAGCTGGTCTAGGAACCACTCTTGATACTTTTAGCAACGCAGTCTGAGTATACCCATTTAATTGCAGTTTAACTATTTTTCACTTAATTTCAAGAATTTCGCGTCATCCATGTGAAATATGTAGAAACAGCTTTGAAACAGCTCGATTAATTCAGGCTGATTGTAAAATATAATAAAATTGTATAAATAGCTGAAACAAAATCAAATAATTTTGAACAATTAAATCAATTGGAGGACATTAATCATCAATTTAAGTTTGCGTACGATACCAAAAAAAAAAAAAAAAAAAAATATACATATATATATACATATATATAAATAAAACACAAAAATAATAATTATTGCCTTATCGCGTCCATATCAAACGACAACGTAAACACTTGTTTCGTTAACCAATCGTTCAATTCTACTATTATATTGTTTGTTGTTGTTGTTGTTGTTTTTTCTAACGGAATTCCTCGTAATTAATGCAATTAGTAAACAATTTGTACGCATTCCATTTATGAGTGTCGCCGAACAGCATAGAAGTTGTAAACAAAGCCAAACCACATCCATAGTCAGATACGTATTAATAATAATAGATAAGTTATCTATTATTTAGCTTAGATTGCTTTGATTTGATGGGTTCGAGTTCGAGTTCGAGGCATCACACGGCGATGTCCTCCATATGAAGAAGTTGAAAACGAATGGAGCTTAACGCACTCTTTGATAAGATTGGACCGTGGGCCATGTAGAATATATTTATGGTATTACAGCGGCGGCACGTTTTCATTTTTTAATACTTCATTTTTTTTTCTTGGTTTTTTTATTTTTTATTTTTTGGGTCTTGTTTGCTGCACTTCGGGTCGTTGATATCGTTGGGGGCCAGACCTAAAAAGTTCAAGCCATAGGCTAGGCGGCCATTGCTCGGGTTTGCTCTGTTTGCTTCTCTTTATTTGCGTGTTTTTTTTTTTTTTTTTTTTTGTGTTATGAGGAAACAGGTGAACGCGCTGATAGTTTAAAGATGAAGTAACTTTATAAAGCCTTGACCCACGATACGAGCACTACGCTGTTGGTAAACAATGTTTATCACTAATGCCCAGCCCGTTGATTAAAATAGTTAACAAAAAATCTGTAAAATCTGCTGAGCTGCTGAAACAAAACACAAAAAGTATTTAAGATTACCGAGTCAGCCCGCTTCGAAGTTAAATACTTATATCAAGCGATTTGGATTACTGTACAATCTATCGTATACTGTTCGGAATTTGCTTAGTCTGCCGTAAGTTGTGTTTACAAATATTACAGAAATTAGAAACCTGCATCTTCGTTTCTAATAATCCAAATAAATAATCGGATGAATTTCTCGTTTACTGAGGATCTTTTGCCAAGTCATAATTTCTTTTTTTTATTTTTTTTATATAGAAGTCATATTTATTTACTTTTTTCTTTCTATAATTGGAGCTGCATTTACTGGCGGCCTATTATTGTGCCTTATCAATGCATTTAACACCTTTAGAGTGTTACATTTGTTGTAGTTGTTGTTGCAGTTGTGCTTGTGTTAGTACGCTTTTCTTTCAGTCTGTTTGTTTGCTCAGCTCATTGTATGGCAATTCACACCGGCAGCTTAATAGACGATGGCGGCCCCTGGAGCTTGCTTCTTATATACCATGTATTATAGTATAATTCATTGTCAAGCGACGCGTCGCGTTATGGACGTTGACTATGTGTTTGTATCTTCGAGTTTTCACTTTTTTAGGGGAGCCGCAGATGCGAAGAGCAAAGAGCATTAATTGATTGGATGGCTGTGATAGTTGCTTAGTTCGCTTCGTTGGTCTCTAGGTTGTGTAACGAGCACGATAGACCGAAAGAGAGGCTGAAAGAAAGAGAGAGCGAATGAGAGAGACAGACCAGTTTTTGGTAGTTTGTTTGTCAGGTTTTCCAAGCCGCGCATGCCAAAATGAAAGTGTGAACAATTCAAGCAGCTGAATTTTAGTCTTCCTCTACATCTACAACAACATCTACCTCTGTCTAACGTCGACCCCCTGCCGCCGCCCGCATACGCCCGCCTGCTGCACCCACCTGGATGGCTTTCTTCGATGGCCCTGGCCAGACAATGAGTCAGTGCACTGTGTAATAAAAACATGAGTAACAATTGCTGCCGCCGCTGCCACCTAGATATGCATAGATAAGACGATCTTTACACGGGCTTCTGACTTGACATTTACGCTTGCCTTCATTTCGCATTCAATGTACTCATTTCCTCTTTACCGCATTCCTGATCTCTTGCAGATTGTTTGCATCACTGCCCAAATATACGCAACATCTATTAGTTTTACTCTTTGGCACATTCCGCGTTATCGCCAGCAATGCGGCCCACGCATCCACGGGCATGACCAGCGAAGCTCTCGGCGTCTCTGTAGCGCCCAGTTTCTTTCAATCCTGCGTCAGCGATGGCAAAACCGCACGCATGGAGGATGTGCTCAAGTTTAAGGTGAGCTCTAAATACATTATACACATACGTAGTGATTAGACTGGATACTAAACACTCTTCCTTTTCAGGTGGCCACCAAGATCATGCAGCACATAATCGATAAGTTTGCCACACACGATATCTTTGGGCGCGACAACTATGAATACTATGCCCGCGTCACGGGGCGCATTCTAAAGGTGCAGGACGAATGGATCTGCAGTTTCCAATATCCGCCGCCGCCACGCGGCAAATTGGCACAACAGAAATATGCATGTAAGTGGAGTGGAATGAGGTACCAGAGTTATGATCAGGGATTACATATGTATGTATGTAGTTAGAATACCGAATGGAACTATTAAGAATTGTAAGTTTGTAATTCAGAACTTTAACTCAATGGAATCATATATTTGTAAGTTGACTTGCATAAGTTAGGATTCACAATCTATGTTTGATTTTTAGAACTTTTCTTTACAATTAATAACTATTTAATATTGTCCGTTTGGGGGTACGAATTGGCGCTCATAATCCATATTCGAGTCAGATAAATACGTGAGCAATATGTATATAATTATATATTATGAATACGGAATGTTTGTTCCATATAAGCAGTTAGACCTGTTTCTGAGTCGCAATACGATATGGAATATTTATAGTATCAAAAGCACCAACAATAAGTAAATATACATATATTATTAAGGCATATAGATTTTCATTGCATAAGAATTTCAGTATTATAACAAAGACAATTGTGGTTTTTATAAAGTTTTCAATATAAATAAATATTAAAATAATTTTTATTTATCTATACATGTAATTTAAATGCCGATGACTAATAAACTTTTCCTTTTGTTTATCATAGTACAACATTCTCTGGAGGCCGAAAAGACTTGGTTGCAGTGCCAATGCGAGCGTTGGGGCTTACGTGAGTACCTTTACTATCTTGATTAGTTCTACCTGGCTATCTATAAAGTGTGCTACTATTCGTATTTGGGGCTAGCTATGTGCCTAGATCTTAAGTCCATTGCTTGGGCAACAGGCTTCTGGGGTTTCTTTGCTTTGGGCTTAACACAAATTCTTCACACACTAGTACTCGCTTTTTCCACTCTCTCCCTCTGTCTTTGTCTGCTCCCTCTGTCTGTCTTCTCTGTCTTCGCTCTATCTATCTATTTCTCTAACTCTGCACTCTGCTTTGACTCACACACGCCCTGTACATATCTTAGGGCTCATAATCCTATTCTATTTCATTGCTCATACAAAACCTCTTAACTATAAATTACTCTTAAAATCGAAACGTGTTGCATGCAGTGGCCCAGGAGGAATCTCGCTCGACGCCCGCACTGCTGACCAGCTCCAGTTCGGCGCTGGAGAACAGCGTGCTGTCGCTGGGCGTGTCGCCGGAGCACTCCTTCATCGAGAGCTGTGCCCGTCTCTCCGTGTCGCTGGAGGGACCGGGCATCTTTGCCATGACCAGCTCGCCGCTGCCGGCCAAGCGCAGTGGCAACGGCAACGGCAACGGCAATGGCAACGGTACTGACTATGACTACGACGATTATGTGGACGATGAGGAGGATAACGATGAGCTGGCCCATGACTTTGCCGCCGATCTGGAGCTGAGCAGCATTGCTCCGACCACGCCAGCGCATCTGCAGCAGCAGCAGCAGCTGCGTGGCCTGCAGCAATTCAAGCAACGGCAGCAGCAGCTGATGGGCACAACGAACAACTCACAGGACGACGACGACGATGAGGAGGACGACGAGGATGACGAGCTGACCACCGTGAAGCGTCGCTACCGTCAGAACAAAAAGAAGCCCTTGCCCAGCGGCCATCATCAGAGACGCCTGCGCACCGGCACCAAAAGCCTCGACGGCAGCAGCGATCGTCGTGGCAGCAATGCAGCCGCCACTGGAGCCATTGCTGCGCCCACAGCCACCACCAGTGCAGCCTTGGCCAACAGCAGCAGCAATGGCGGCAAGCTGAAGCAGCCGCAGCGGACCTGCAGTCGCTGCAATCGCGGCATACGCCACAGCAGCTCGTGCAGCTCGAATTCTGGCGGAGCCGCTGGCTCCAATGGGGGCGCTGGCGGCATCGGCGTCACTGGCGGCAACAGCGGTGCCAACTCTGGCGGCATGACCATGGAGGAGCTGCGCGCCGTCAATCGCTATGCGGAGAGCACCAAGAGTCTCTCGTATTTGCCACAGGTGAGGGACAAGTTCTGGCCTGGCTCTAGAATATCAGTTTGAAAAGGGAAACCACATCCTTTCCTTCCCACCAAAAAAATAAGAAACGATATCCTAATCCAATCAACCTTCCCTTTGCCATTAGCAATCCTGCTCGAATTTTAAGTTCTGTATTCTATTTGCAGGTTTGAGCAAGCAAACTGCAAAAGAAATTCCGAATTAATCGATAGTCGATAAGTTTTTCTTGATTTGATGAATTTTTAACTCTTGATTTGTATTATTATTTTTACTTTCTTTATTTTGATTTTATTTTATTTTCTGTAATATTATCATTTACGCTGTTTATTTGTTTATCTTCCAATTGATTACCAATTTTGTTCAATTATATATATATATTTTTTTGTTGTTTAATTTTCTTAATTTGATAAAAAAAAAATAACCTTTGGACGGCCGCCCCCCATGCCACGCTATGATCTTTTTCCACTCCCTCTCACCTTTCTTTCTTACTTACGAAATTGTTTTTTAACTAATCTTAAACAAACAACAAACACAAAACCAACAATGTTTTGGAATTAATTTCTCAAAATTTTGCCCGTTTGCGCCTTTTTCTCTCTCTCACTAGTTTTGTATTTTACTCTATGCTCTATATACCATATACTTATATATCTTACTAAAGCTGCGCCTGCAACAACAACAACAAAAACAACAACTACCACTTACAGACTCACAAATACACACACACACACACACACACACACACACACACAAATGTATTTATATATATATGAATACTATATATATAACAACAATTTATTTTTACATTTAAGTATATATTTAAGCAAATCTGGCACTAAAAAGCCCAGAATAAAACTCGAAAAAAGTACAAAAACTACACAAAAACACACATTTAATTATGCAAAAAATGAAGAAGAGCAACCAACAACAGCAACAACTGTATTTTGTTCATTTTTTGTCACTACATTTAAATCATTTATAATTTGATCTATTTTATATGTTCTTTACCAAAACTTTAAAAGTGAAGAAGAAGAAAAATAATCAACCAAAAACCAATACAATTTTATATAAAATATAAAACAAAATTTTACAGAAATTTTGTTAAATTAATTCATTTTCCATTAAATAAAAAAATATGAATATGCAATTAACTTCTTTTTTTCCGAAAAAAAAAAAAAAATTAAACAATTTAGGCATTGTACATATATTTATTTATAAGTTTATAAGGAGCTCAAGCAAATTATGTCTTATCATTGTTTCCCGAATGTGTTCAGACAATTAAACCTAGTTTGTATATCTTATCATTATAATAATTATTTTCTTATGTTGAAGCCAAACTAAAAATACAAAAAACACAAACTGCTGCACAAACACAAACGAATTTGTTTTTTTAGTTATCTAGCTAGTAGCTTAAGTTATGTTTTGATTAAGCCCCGCAATTGTTGAATTTGCATTGTTAATTGTTAATTGTTAATTGTTCATTTGTAGTTTTGTTTTGTTGTCGTCTTGTCGTTGCCTCAATTAACCCAACCAACTCTTTGTTTGTAGCCTGTGCTCGTATCTTGTCTCTTGTATCTTGTTTCTTTGTCTTTTAATTTGTAGTTTGCCACAAAATTAACACATATTAACAAACACACACACACACGCACACGCATACACACATACACCTCGGAGAGCTCCGCAATTGCATATGAAATTTCTTTCATTTGTTTCACAATAAATAATATAAACTATATATATTTTGTATGTTTCATAAAATGTGCTCAGCAAACGCTTGTTGGCGGTTCCCTAATTATTATTTATATCAATTTACTATCTGTTGCAAATTTGTTTGCTTCAATCTTATTTTGTTTATAATCCAAAGGGTTATTCACAAGCGACTAAAACAAAATTAAATATATTTTATTTTACTTAAAATTCTATGCTATCCCTGTGAATAACCTTAATATATAATTATTTAATAATATTTGATCGCACTTTTTTCTCTGCTGCGCTGCCTTCAAATTTGTGTAAATAATTACAAAATTCTAATTTAAAATTGTTAACAACTCTTTTAATTATTACAATTTTCGTTTGTATTTTATTTATTTTTGTTTATTTTTTTTTTCAAATTTATTTAATTTTTATTGAAAATCTACAAATCTACAAATTAAGGAAAACAAATTTAAAATTCAGCCTATAAAAATAAAAATACAAAAAATCCTATATTAATTATGAACAAAATCGAATACTTTAAATGCCAAAACTCTAATGCGAAATTTTTGAATCCCCGTCTTCCCCAAAAAAACAACAACAACAACTACAACAATACATCACAACAACAACGACACTTGACAACAACTACAACAACAATACAACAATATCAATGCAAAAATATTCCAAAATATATAAATCACACACAAAAATGCGTTAGGTCCATGAGCGCCAAACCGCACGCATGCGCACCCGCTCCGAATGGTTCTTGGGGCCACGGGATGCGGTCGTCTCGCTGCAGCTGCCGGTGGACACGTGCAGCAACTGCTGCCTGGCCGTCGCCGCCGCCGCTGCCGCTGGGTACTTGGGTGGCGGCAGCACGCGTGACATGCGCCAGACGGTCGGCGGCGTCGGCGGTGCCGCCGACATCGAGGCGGAGCGCAGCCAGGCCGCGCTGCTATATCACTTCTATCGCCGGCAGCAGCGCGAACGCGAACTGGAACTGGAAAGGGAGCAGCAGCCGCAGCTGGACGATATGATGGACACCGAGGACAGCTACAGTTACAGCCGCCACCAACAGCACCAGCAGCAGCAGCAACAAAAACAACAACAACAACAGCAACATATACATTCCAAGGGTCTGCTGCGACCGCCGCAGCAGCAGCAACAGCGTCGCCTGTTGCTGGACGCCAATTCGGGTAGTTATAAAACGGCAGCAGCACTAACCAACAATCACCAATTCACCAGCAACGCACCTGCTGCCCAGCAAATGCTTAACAACAGCAACAACAACAGCAGCAGGGGCAATAGCAGCAGCAGCAGCAGCAACAACAACAGCAATAATACAAACCTGATGTTGCCGCATGCTCGTAGCTTTCATCTACACGAAACAACATTCAACAACAACAGCAACAATACGTGTTACTACTCGACACAGAATCTGTCAGCTGCTGCTGCTGCTGCTGCCGCTGCAGCAACTGCTGCTGGCGCTGTTGGTGTTGTTGTTGCGCATGTTGACAGCGCCAGCAACAAGATTGACTCGGACAGTGACTGCGATTCGCTGGATGGCCGTGTGCTGCACACGCTGCAGGCGCATGAGCTGCAGCAGCATGTGCAGCCCACATTGCGGCAGTTGCGCCACTCCACGCCGCTCATGCTGCAGCGGCGTCAGCGCCAGCGCCAGCGCTTGGACAGCAATGCGTCCGCTTTGTCGCTGTATCAGTCGTTTGAGACGCAGCGTGGCAGCAGCAACAGCAGCAGCATCATTTATCGCAACAACAGCAACAATAACATTAGCAACATCAACAGCAACAGTCATGCCAGCAACAACAGCAGCGGCAACAGCAACAGCAACAGCAACAACAACTTTGTCACAGTCATTTTTAATGTTTTGGATTTCTTGTTTTAAAATTTTGCTATGTTCCAAAATATGTTTTCATTTTGTAAAATCATCGCTTAAACAAAAAAAAAATCCAAAATTTGCAAGTGGCATGTCCTGTGTGTTGTAGATAAATCCAGTAAAACTCCCGACGACCTCATTGCGCTCATTTGTCCAACTCTTTTGGAGTTATACAAGTCACACAAGAACTAACATTGTAATTTATATACATACATACATATATAGGAAATGTTTTAGCGATCTCTGAACTTTGTCCCCATACAAAATTTGTCGAAGCATCGCCATGAATGTTGTTAACTTTATAACTTGTAATTTGTGTAAATCATGCATTAATTAACGAACATAATTCGTCGTCGTCTGCCTTGTCAGATATGTTAAGCTGACCTGGTCAGTCGTATCTAATATATATCTTAAATATTTAAAATATATCAAATTCTTTAATCAGCTTATCTCCCTAATATATTTCTCTGCAGAGTTATGCTGTTTCAAATCGATTTCTAAACGATATTTGTTTAAGCAGCTTTTCTATGCAATTCTCAAAATCCAAAGTTAGCTCATTATGAGTTAGAATATCAGAATTAGGTTTAAATACAAATTTGCGAATATTCATCGAATATTCATCGAATATCCATTCATTTGCATGCATAACAAATATTTATTATAAATGAAAGACCATTTAATTGTGTTATCTAAATATTTATTTATAATTTTAATTATAATTATTGATAATTATTTAATATTGTTTTCTATGTAGAACGCGTGCGCTTTCAGAAATTTTTAACATTTTTTTTTTGTCTGAATGCTTTTAATGTGTAAACAATTAGTATTTTGTTTGTATACAATAAATATTTACATTTATTTATTAAATGTTAAGCTTTTGTTTTGTTTAATAGTTTTTCTTTACTTTTTTTTATATTCGTATATATGACATTTAGAAATTGTTGTAAACACACTTTCACATCAACACCTACACACACACTCACACACCCACACACATTTATTGTAATTGTTGTTTCTACTATTATTATTATGATTTTATGTGTACTAACGCAACCTAGAAGGAACAAATTTTGTGTTTTATGTTTGTGTTTTTCATGTATGCTTTCAGTTGTTCTTGGCTGTTTGCAACACGCTCAGTCGTAACAGCAACAACAACAACAACAACAATTAGCTGTACCAACAACCATCCGACTAAAACCATAAATGAAACAACAAAATAATATACATAATATAAAAAAAAAAAACAACAACAACGTCCCATTCTTTATGTGAAGCCCCGCTCAAATTCATAAACAAATTTTATTTTTCGTTTTTCTTCTTTCTCTCCCCCTCCGCCATCCGATGTATGTACATATATATGTATATATATATTTATATATATCTATATGCGATCAATGCGTAACCTGTGTATATAAATCCGCATTTAATCAGTTGGCAACATCCGTTTGAGTAACAGCGCCGAGTCCATACAGTACGCAACGCGTCGACCCAACATCGTCGGCAATCCCAACAGCAGCAACATCAACATCATCAGCAGCAGCAGCATCAGCAATCCCAGCAGCAACACACGCCGCCTGCTCATCAATGTGCCGCGGCAGTATCCATTGCGATCGTCGCTGCGACGCCACAAGGAGAAACAGATTGGCGGCAGCCAGAGCAACAGCAGCAACAGCATCAGCAACGAACAGTTGACCGGCAGCACAACGCCAGCAGCAACAGTTGGCGCCGCAACGGCAGCCGCTGCAGCTGGAGTGCCGCTGAACAAGCCGCTGTTGCTGGTGGGCCTGTTGCCGGGCGCTGAGCAGCCGCCGTCTGTGCGCAATTCCATAGCGGACTGTGGCAGCCACGACTACGACAAAATGGACACCATGGAGCACCAGCTGAGCTTGGAGTGCAGCACAACGCTGAGCTTCAAACCGCCGCGGCTGTAACAGCAGCAGCAACACCAGCAGCAGCAGTAATCCAAGTTGGAGGCAAGCGACGCAGGCTCAAGCAACAAAAAGTAAACGATTTAATGGATTTAATATTTGACTAGCGTTTAATTAAATATTAAATGAAATCTAACACACACACACACACACACACAAACACATTTATATATTAACATATATATGTATTTGTATTTATGTGTATAGCAAGAAAAGGCTGATTTTCTTTAGTTAATAACGATAAAATTTAACGGATATTGCAACAAATTGCCAAATTTTATTTGAGACAACTGAAAAGCAAAAAGAGAAAACAAAAAGAAACTACGAAATGAAATGGAATGCATTATTTTGTTATTCGAATACGTTGAATTTAATATATTATTTCCTTTTTGATGTGAAGAATCTCTGCAATTATATTTAATTCAAAACTGAAAACAGAATTCAAATTCAATTCACTCGTAAACATTGTCAACCGGAAACTCTTAGGCTAGCTGCATTTCTTTTAGAACCAATTGACCTGAGCATAAACAGAGATATCAAAACAACAACGAGAAACAAACAAAAAACAAATATTAATTTCTATCTACAGTTTGAATAATATATATAATGTATATAGAATATACATACATGATTTTTCAAGTTTTCAAAGCAAAGACTCGCCCAGCAATCAAAATAAAATAAAAGAGTTCAATATTGTTAGAACCGTAACTCAAAAACTCAATATTATATATTATATACGTAAAAGTACAAAAATCAAGGTCGAAAAAATTAAAAAAAAAAGAAAGATAAATAAATACATAAATAAATCAAGAAAATGAATTGCGAAATACGCATACTATTATATTACCACACACATACCTATAAAAACCCATTGTATATATACAAATATGTAGCATTTAATTAATATTATTACGTAATATCTAGGCGCCAAGAAAATTTAAACAGAGTTGTAATTATATTTATAGCTAATGTCTGTGTGTCCAAAAAACAAAATGAAACAAAAAAAGGAAACTATATGTTATACATGTTTACATATAAAATGAACTAAAACTTGTGCTAGCACAGCTCGAGCAACCCACAGTAAAGGTGCAGGAGTGAAAATACATAGTTTAAACTCAAATAATTGCGAAACAGACACAGACTTAACAATCTTTAGCCCAGTTAAAGCCAAGCAATCCCCACTGAACAGTATGTCATTATCCTCTGCATAATGTACGCTCCAAACTCGTTCACTGCCCCGCTAAATCCTCCACATAATTGCTAAAAACTACCATTTCCTAGCCACTCTACCATTCAACTGAAAAAACTTGCTGATATTTCGCGCAGTTTAGCGAAAAATCGAACAGTTATGAAAAAATGCACTCGCAGTGCTGCAGAGAGTTTGTTTGACAAGAAAACAAGAAGATATGAGAACTTGAATTTATATTTACATAAAAGTAATTAGGCTTAGTTAACGTTGAAAACAAAATTTAAGAATTTGGCCATTTCATACATAGTATGAAGCCAATTATGCTGGACCTACTAAAAAGTGAAATGAATACGAGCAACACCAATTTGTTGATTAGTAAACCTTTTATTACCAACATAATTTTTTATAATGCCCGTTTATGTTAGGCTATAAGCTATATATATAATAAATATATATATATATTATTGTATATGTATAAATCTTACATAGTACGATTTCGAGTGAAGTACATTCATTAGCCCTTAAATATTATAAATCTTATGTTTATTGTATATGATTCATAAAAACACAAAACAACAAAAATGATAAATGGAATAACCATAAAAAGTGTGCAGGGTCTATTTCCATATTTAGATAAAATACATAATATTTTATAATTCTGCTGCGAATGCATTTCGAATATATTTTAAACAAATTTGGCTTCATTTGTATATATAAATACACATATATATATATATATAAAGAACAAAAATAAATTGACATTCTTTGTTTCCTTTTTTCATAACAGAAATCCGAAAAAGTTGCATAGAAATTGTATACAAAACTTCTTCAAGATAAAATGTAAACAATTATTGAAATGGGAAAAATAAATACATAACTAAATTGAAACATTTGAGACCTGAAGAAACTAACTGAAAACTTAAGTGTGATCTGCTTGAATGCGAGACGTTCGAACACATTATTTGGTCAGCTCTCTTTTAGCTTATATCCTATAAAATTCACAATCTGTGCACTTAATTGTAAAGGGCTCTATCAACTATGATGCCATGCTCAATGAGGAAACTCTCCACATCGGAGGCGAAGAAGTCGTCGCTCAAATCGTCGGTCAGCCGCACAAAGTTGCCAATTAGCGCCTGTGCCTTGTAGACTAACAGAGCGGGCAGGCCCTTGGTGCGAAAATCACGACTCATGCCCGCCACAGAGCTGCAGATCTTGGCAAACTTTATGGATGGATAGTCGCTGGCCAGAGTGTCTAGGCAGCTGTTGAGTGTGGCGCAGGCCGATTGACTGCGCTCATATATGTGTATTATAATGGTCGTATGCTTATTCTCTTGCTCCACACAGGAGAGAAACTCCTCGTGGGTGCTGAGCTGCAGCACCTTGCCGAACTGCTGATGGTGGCCTGTTTGGCGCAGCATTTCGGCCATACGCTGCTTTTGATATTGCTGCAGAAAATCTTCGCTCATCAATTCTGCAAATTCTGCGTCCAGTTCCTCTTGGCGTTTGCGTTCCTCGTCCTCTGCAGATGTTGCAGTCGTCATGCTGAGCTTTTTAGCCAAAGCCAAACGCTGGCGTTCGGTTTCTTCACGGCGCTCGGCTTCGAGTTGCTTGAAACGCTGCCAGTCCTGGACAACTCCCTTGGGTCCGGTATTGGTCGAGCCTTGCTGGCGAAAACCGCCCGGTGGTGCTGCATTGGGGTCAGTGTTGATTGTCAATCCAGAGCTAGCAGACCCTTTGCTACCGCGAGCACCTTGTTCGTCGTCGCCGTCGCCGTCGCCATCGTCTCCATTGTCTTCGCCTTCACTGCTGCTGCAGTAGTACTCTAGTTTTTCACCTAATAACTTGTCCTCTAATGTGGCCATGATTTTAGTTTAATTTATATTTTTCTAATTTAATTATAGAAAATTTATCAAAAGCACTCACTCCGAGGTATACAAAAGTATCGATATGTTTGCAGCAACAGCTGATTGTGTAGCAGTATTGGGTGAATGGCAATTATGCTAAAAGCTATCGTAAATCAAAGTGGAAATATATCGTTTAAGTTGGTGCGAAAATTTCAAATGTTAATGCTTTATTTTGTGTGTGATACGAATTATATTAAAGATTTTCTGTAGCTTATCGGGCACTTCAAACTGGTCAATTATCTGCTCTATGCTATTGAAGTCGGCCTTTTCCAATTCATCGCACGAATCATCGTCACTGCAGGCAGGATCCGATAGTGTCAAACGCTCGGCAAAGGACACAATGCCGCACCAGGCGCGAAAATCCAAAACTCCGTTGGCTTTCTGCTTATAGTCCAAATGATTAAGTGTATTTTGTACATTTTTCTCATTGCCGTGAAACTCTAAAACATCCTCAAGGGCCTGCGGCAGACTACGCCAGACCATTGTGCGCTCTTTGTACTCAATGAGAGTCGCATCATCCGTTTCCGCTTCCGGTTCTTCGCAACGGTTTAAATATTTAAGGAAAACGCGTTTATAGAGCTGTTTGCGTTGCTGCGAGACCCAAACATACTTGCTGAGGTAGTCCCATGGAGTCATGTCTGCAAGAATTGAATATTATACATATGTATATTAAAATTCATAATATATTAATGCTGTATTAGGTACAAACTCTTTAACATGGCTAAGTCCATGGGTACATCGAAACGCGTCGCTGATTTTGAGAATTTCCGTGGCATTTTGGAATTCGAATTAACAGTTGTTTTGTCTACTTCTTCAACTGTCTTATGCACTGGTTTGGGTATGTATTTAATGGCCTCGCGCAGCGCCCGATTTAGCTGCAGGAAAAGTTATTAAAAATAAGCTTCGGTTCCCGTAATATGTATATTAACGTACATATCTGCCAAAGGTGTTCTCTATTAGATCTACTGTTAGATCCGTTTTAAGTGCCTGAAAGGCCTCATCAGTTAGGAAGCTGCCTTTGAGCAAAATGGGCTCCCGCTCCAACTCGCGTCGATCCTTGGGCAGTAAGCCAACCGTGTTGGGTATCAAACTGGGTCTGGTGCTGGCATTCAGTGAATCGGGTCCCAATGCAGCCACCTGAGTCTCTGGATCCTCGCTTAGGTGAAAGGTAGTGGTGGCTAAGAGTATATTGAATAGTAATTTATGTATTTAGGAGTAGTAATATGGGACAGCAAAAGCTTGATCAAATTTGAATATGTTCAGATTCTATCTGAAACTTGAGCGAGTTTCGTGATTTACGCACCCGGCGTTGGCTTTAGCCTTTTACGCTTCTTGCCGCGTCGCGCGTCGTCGTCGCTCATGTCGTGCTCATTGATGCAAATCTTGTGTGGCTTCGGTTCCAGCTCTGCATGCTGATCATCTCCAGGTGATAAGGTCGCCGTAGCGAGCGAAGATTTAGGCCTTTGATCATTGGACTGCTGATGGCGTGCTTTCTTGTCCTCGTTGGCGCCCGCGCTCTTTGGCTTCTTGCCCTCCTCGATGCCGCTTTGTGTCAGCTCCGAGCTGGGCTTCCAGTAGAGCGTCTCCTGCGAGTGTGTGCGTCGCAGATCCAATATGATCTTCTTGCGCTGAATGTTCTCGTGTTTGCCCCACTCCGGCGTGATGCAACGCCGATAGAAAGAGCCGGCACTGGTGCGCGTATGGATGCTGGTCACTGTTGGTGTCGGTGTCATGGGTCGGGAATCAGTTTCAGCATAGCGCCGAAACAAATCCTCAGGTATATTGTCCGCTTCGTGCGGCTGCAGTTGCTGTTCCACAGGCTTCTCCTTGGCCGCGTGCGTCACACACTTGCCCTCAATGGCCAGCGAAGTTTTCAGCTGGTTGATGACATCCTTCACGGCCGGCGGCGCTGGATGATTGCAGAGCACGGAACAGCCCTTGGCGAATGGATTGAATAGCCCACCAAACGGACGCAGCGATAGTGGCATCGGCTGTGCCTCGAATTTCAACGGCATACGCGAATCGTCGGCATGGTGATTTTTCCTCTGTGGATGCATACGCTCACGTTAGACGAACATCTACACAGCATATTCTAGTAGACGCCGATTCCTTTACCTTTCTCACATATTTGATATGCCGCTTCGGCGTAGGCACCAGCCCGCTGCGTGTGGTGCCGCTCATCGTTCACAGAAAACTATTGCGAAAAGTCAGCAAAGCCCTCGGCGCTTCATAAACAAAACGAACTCGTTGCCATGGTATGCGCCAAGCCAGAGTTTTGTTCTGCTATATGGATAGCTGGCAGTTCTATTCCCCCTTATGCGGTGTCAGATACAATGTTTAATTTTTTTTTTCTTTTTACGCCTAGAGGCGCGACAGTTTGATATGTGTTCAATATGAAAGCTAACCACGGCAAGCTGTAAAAGAGAAACCCAAATTGGAGTTTGCGGGTGTACCTATTTCTTAGCATTTCGACTTTTGATTTAAGCCCTACATATTTATGGCTTATCTTGGGAGGATTGTCAATTAAAATAAATAAGAGAACAGTCTAAAATAAAGTTGTAGACATGCAAGAGGATTTTTCAACTATAAATTTGTCCCCTAACTACATGCATTTTTATGGAATACCATTATTTATCAATCGAAATAAATATACTAAAGTAGTTTTGCTTATTCTTTAATGATTTAAAGTTCGTTAACTCAAATAGACGCGCTGAACAATTTAGGCTTCCTTTAATTAAATCCCATTCAATAGATTCCACAAAGAAAATCTTTAACAATTTGAATTACAACATTTGTATAAACTCTTTATTATTCCATATATCAGTTTGTTGTTGTCGCTTATAACTAGAAATTAAGTAATTGAAATTTGAGCGTTTGGCATTCGGCACTGCTCCTCAGTACAAGGAGCCACGATGATGCAAATGCCTCAAGCGCTGATCCAGCAGCTGGCGTTCGCTGGACAGCGACACCGAGGACGAGGTTCGATGTATGGGCGGCAGCACCTCGGTGCCAGTGGCAATCGTGACATTGGGCATCGTTGTCTCAATGGGGCCGACACCGGCGGTGTTCCCCACAGCGCGGGAGCGTAGCAAGTGATTGCGCAACGTGGAGCGGGAGCGGCGGCGTAGCGAATTGTTGAATGAGATCTGCAACGAGAGGCGTTTCTCGGAGAGCGAGGCCAAATGCTCTGGCGATAGCTCGATTACCTGCGATGTGAGCTGCGAGCCACTGGCGCTGGCCGCCGCCATGGCAGCTGCTGTGGCGGCACTGTAGCTGGGCAGCGACCCAGTGGGCGAGCTGCCGCCACAATTGCAGGCGATGGAGGTAATTGAAATGTTATCCGCATTGACATCGCTAGCCGTAGTCTCCACTAGGCTATAGGAAACGGCCGGCTCCTTGGCGCCGCCGGCTTCATTGCTGGCGCTTTCGAAGATCTTGATGACGGGCACAAAGGTGGGTGTTAGTATAATGCCCGCTTTACGGAACTCCTCGAGTGCATCATCGTAGGTGGGCAAGCCAGAGACAATGGTATAGGAGGGCAGAGATTCGGCTTCGTACTCAGGCGGGCAATGGCGGCAGACTTCAATGGTGGCATCCCCATGATTGGCACGATCTGAGAAAAGAAGAAGAAAGGAAATGAAATAAACATAATCCAGCTGACCTGCTAATGCCCTGTAGTGGAATGATATATAGAGATACATATCCGTAAATGGGAGACCAGTTGTCCCCCCTACTCCTAGTTTTATTTAACTCTCAGCTCGCTGCCGGAACTGGCAGCAAAAAGACAAAAGCAATCCAAATTGCCAAATCAATTCCGTTGTACCTTTGGGACTATGCAGTTCCCCATCTTTAGCCACTTTTAGTCGTGGTTGGGGTGTGGGGACCGGTATGTACATTAATGAAATTTTTATGTTTGAATGTCGCAACGTTTTGTTAAAAGCTACTGAAAACTGCTGCCACCGGAAATGTGCAACCTGCGTCCAACCCTTAAAAGTAGGCAACAACATTTTTATTGCAATTGCCCTGTTCTACAATGTGGGGAAATGCCCAGTGTCCCCCTCTTCCCACACAGAGGTGAGTCAGCAAAGCCACCCACCAGGAGAGCTACAGAGAAAACTGTTGATGCGGCAAGCGTTTAGAGACGTGCTACACGATTTTGAAGATTAGCCGCATGCTGCGTGGCTTTAAAAAACACCGAAAATGGCGCACGCTTCGATTCACACCCTTTTGTGTGGGTGGAAATTCAGAAGCTTGCTGGCTGGGGTGTAGTACCGGAAAAACCGGGAGCGTTTTCACACCCACATGAGCGGACGTTCATTTTTTATGCAACGCTTTGTAAGCTTACGAAATTAAATTGATGATGCACACAGGGCACAGGACGAGCAGACAAAATGGAAACTCATTGTCATTTGTGTGTAGGCGGTGGGCGTGTGGGGGCGGGGGCTTAAGGGTAGTTTAACCATATGGCTAAACCCCACTTTGACTCTGTAAAGCTGCTCAGTTGTGGAAGCAGCTTAGCAAGCTTAAGACTTTATGTAATTTTCAATTGACTTTTGTTTAATTGCGGTAAAGCAGCTTCATTTGGTGATATATCGATGGTGGACAGACGTACATACATACATATGTATGTATATAGCGATCGCTGTTTTTGTCTGTTAAGACAATCGATGAGTGTGATGAAGAAACAACTGCCCACGTATTTTAGCCAATTAAAATAAACTTTCATGTCATAATTTCCTCTTAGCAATTATCTATTTATCTAAAGCAGTGTGCATTTAGCCTCATTTCAATGAGTCTGCCTGCATTTAAATTATCTGAATCACTAAATTACTTACTCGATGATTTACTTAACATTGATCTACTATATACACACATATATTGCGTGGAGAGTATCGATAGCTGCGATAAAGCGATGACTGCTCATAACTAATTTCCATCAGTCCGGCAGCATTTTCTCAACTCAAAACGTCGATGCTTAAAGTCTCAGTGTTAAAGCTGCATCAAATATTAAATTATGAGATGGATGGAGGGAGGGCCACTTAAAAGCTTCATTTGATGAACTGTCTGTCGCCATAAGCCCCAAGGATATACGCATTTCAATTCCCCAAGCGCAGCTTAGCACCACAATAAAATGAAGTGCAGCAGTAAAACGAATGAAACGGAATATGTATAAAATATATGTATATACATACATATATAAAGAAGAAGGCACAAAGTGTAAGTGCGTCGTGCATAAAGTAGTCGCCGCAAGTTATAAGCCAAGAGCAAAATGGACACCAAAAACCTCACTAGTCAATATGCTAAAGGTCATGAAGAACCCAAACAGAAATAACTAGGACGCAATGGTAGCAGCGCCGGCTTAGAGCAAGAACAGAAAAGCAAAAAGCATAACCTAAGGCAGGCTAAAGATATTTGGGCGTTCACGAAAAAGTTAAACACAGTTTATGTTAAGGGGGGCTATGCGTTAGTGCTTCCATCTTCTTCTCTTCTTTTTTTTTTTTGAGGATTTGGGCGCCAAAAGCGAAGGAAAAAAGAAAACAAACGACTCGGCCCAAAGCAACCAAAAATGACGTGCCCAGTAGGAAGGTTTGGCGAATGGCGACAAGACCCTGGGCCCGCCACCGCCTGCCAGGCATAACCAAGAATAACAACAGCCCCATTGAACGGGAGGATAAGGTCTCGTTGTGTGCTGCTCGCCAGGCACGTAAGCAGTTGCTGCCCCTGCGGTAGCGTCCCCAACCCCCGCCCCACCATTCATCAAGGCGCACAAAAAGAAAACAGCAGAAGCCACAGCTTTGGATGCTGCTGCTGTCGTTCGCTTGTACTTTGTCCTTTGTCCTTGGGGTTGGTAAACACGGCACCAAATTGCCGTTTAAATTTCTCCCTTTGTGTGGGGCATGGGCGGCCTTGAAACATTATTTTGACTACTGTTAGTTGCTTGCCTCCAAAAATACCTCGATGCCCTGCTCCAAGGTCCCCTTTGGCAGCTCTGCTTCAACTTTATATTTGAAGTTGTGGCAGTCAGACAATGTCTGGAGAATTATCCGGTAGGCGTTAACTGCAACCAATACCACCCAGTGGAGTCTGATTCTCGTCAAGCACTTGAGACGCCCAAAGGTTTATGCGTCTGGCCTAAAGGTAAGAGGATTTCGCTTAACTAATTAAACTTGTTCCCAGGTACATGCAAATATTTTTTGTTTTCTGTCCACTCTCAACATGTTTTTCGAGTTTACTTCTGAGCAAATTGCATGTTTTTCTTTGGCTGCGGCGTTGTGGAAACAAGAAAAATGATTATGAACATGTTGGCGTGGCTGAACAGAACATGGAAAAAGGACAAGCATGCTGTGTGTGGTTCGATCTTAAAGGCTCTTAGATGAGCTACAAAAGAATTTCAGGCAGTAACTGTAAGATTAACTATATTTAATCACTGTGAGTTGTTTTAGTAATAGATGTATCAACCTTTAAGTAACCCAAGCAATCTTCTACTATTTTAGTTTTGTCAAACTCCTCGTAGTTTTACGTAGCGCATTAAAACTAACTGCTAAATTATTAGGAAAGTAACCCATCCATCTCCGAGATCTTTTGGTGGGGGCGCTAGCCGCCGACTTCGCCGTGCGCAGGCGAAAACAAAAAATGAAGAAAAATTGCGGCATGTCAGTTAGAGGCACAACAACAATAAAAAGGGACAAAACAGACAACATGAAGAAGACATTGCCAGAGCAGCGAACACGCGCCAAAAGCATTCAACAACAACATTAACAACGGAGGAGAAGGAGGAGCCCAGCTTCGGCATCAGCATCAGCATCGGTGGCGTCCAGGACGAAAATGTAATAAGTGTGTCTATTTGTTCGCAAATATTTCATTTCCCGTGCCTTTATTTCACTTCACCGGCGCAAAGACGCCGCGCAGACAATGCGTTTATAGTCGCTGAGAAATATGAGCGAATCACGAAAACGAAACCCCAAAAACTTAATTTAACTTTATGATAACAATGACCAAGATATTAGGCGACAGTGTTTTCACATCTGATTATCTTCTTGCTTGGGTCAGGTAAACTGAAAAGCTAATAACGTTGATGAAGCTGCTTGCTTTATAAGTTAATTAATTATAGCTTTATATTAGGAATGTATTTCATTTAGATTATAAGTAATAAAATAGTAGATGTTTGTGCCAATTAGTTATAAAATAAGTTATAGTTCAGTATTTGTATTATAAATGTTGTATGATTATGTATAAAATCTGATTTAATAAAAACATGTTTTTTAATACAGTGCATCGCAAACCGTAAAAATGTAACTGTATAAGTACATATTATATTTTAAAGGTCATACATTGTTGTTTATTTTTAATTTAAGTTGAAAGCATTTGACTTATAATGCCGCATAGGCATTTGGAGTAATTTATGCAGTGCACCACGCACATGTTGCCACAGCGTTAAATGTTATTAAAAACAATATAAACAACTTGCCAATGGTACGGGGTCGGGCCCGGGCCCGGGCCAGGGTTTTTAGTGGGGCTCCGGCCGGAGTCGTCGTAGCACGTTGTTTATGTGCGTCGGCGGCGTCAGTGAAAAGTGGACCGCAAAGTACCAGTTGGTACTACCAGTACCAGTAAGAGTAACAGCAGCAGCAGCGTGTTTAGTAGTGGGGCGGATTGGAGGCGGAACTCGACATTGCTGCGGCTGGCTGTGCCGCAATTTTCAAATTGACTTTTGCACATGTTGCCCGGCGTAACAAAATGCGGCCAAACAATGTACACACACTTCGGGCATGATAAAAAAAGAGAGAAGAAAATATACACAATAGGCCTGTGCGCTACCATTTATGTGTGCGTGTGTTTGTGCGCTCACCACGAAATAGCACAAAAAGACCAAGCTGAAGAAAAACCGCATAAAACGAAGAAAAATAACACCGAAAGATGCACTGGAGGCCACACTTAAAACGTGCCAATTGAGCGCGTGAGCCGCATAGTCAAAACGTTTTGGCTTTACTGCCAAATATGGGTTGGCAAGAGTCAAATATCTATCAAAACGACATTAGCAGGGCTAAGCAGCAGCTGCATTGCTTTCAAATATACGTTATATTACCATTATCGATAATGTAAGAAAGTATGTTTATCGATTGATCTTTTGTTTTTTCACTCTGAACGTTGTCATATGATAAATAACAAATAAATTAACATTCTAATGTTAATAACATTGCTTAAAACGTTTTAGTCTTGCCACATCGTTTCGAATAACCAAGATCTTAACGGGGTGGCAATAATGATCTGCTTTGTTATTGTCTGGCAACACGAATAAGTGAACCAAGTTCACTCAACCACCATCTGGCAATGCTCCTCAAGAACAAAAGAGACGCAGTTAGTGAGAGCGACAAAAGAGAGAGAGAGAGCGCGCAAGAGCGTTAAAAAAAGTCTGCCAGCGGCGTCAGTGGATTTAGTTTTGTTGTAGTGGCCTCAGTGGTGCGCGTTGCTGTGCTCTCAAAGAAACAATAATTATAATAAATTAAACATAAAAAAGGTGTAATTAATTAATATAAAACGCAAACTATTCATTTGCTGTTTTCTAACATGTTGAAAATGACAAATGTGCCGATGCCGAACACGCTCAAGCTGGGCAGCGCCGCAGCAGCAACAACAAAAAAGACACAGCATAATGGTGTAGCGGCCGTCGCAGCTGCGTCGCTGCGCTGCGCAACAGACGACACGGACGAATCGGACGAGGACTCTGAGTCGGATTTGGATATTGAAGAGGACGACATATTGTTGGACGATGCCGATGATGTTGTGCTGCAAATTGATAGTGAGGATGAGGCCGAGCTGGAAGCGCAGCGTATACGCTTGGATGATTTGAAGGCGGCGGCCGCAGCAGCAAAGTCGCAGGTCAGTAACGGTAAAATGACAGATGCAGCGCAGCAGCAGCAGCAGCAGCAGCAACAGAAGCAGCAGTCACAGACGCAGCCAGAGTTGTTGTCGCAGTCGCTAGCTGCTTCACGCAAGCCGCGTGGGCGTCCACCGGGCAACACAAATAAAAACAACAACAAAAACCAGAAAAACAAAAACAAACGCAAAAGCTCAAATAGCCCCAGCGCCAGCATTAGCGCAGGCGTCGCAGTTAATATGCCGGCCTTTGTCTCCGCCCCCGTCCCCGTCCCCGCTCCATCGTCCGTTGTGGCTGCCAAAATACACGCCGATGAGAAGGCGCACCGTTTCATTTACAGCTGCGCCACTTGCTCTCTGCTCTACGGGGATGCATTGACGCTCTCTCAGCACTGGCACAAAGAGCACCAGCCGCAGCAGCTGATGGAGAGGGAGAACAAACGTTTCAAAAGCAAAGCTCCCTCTGATGAGCAAGTGAAGCTGGAGCCGCCACTGGAACTGAGCGATGGAGTCCGATTGAGCGATTTAAAGAACTGCGCTCAGCTGTTGCTGGTGGACCTTCACGATGGTCTCAAGCAGCAGTTGCTCTGCAGTGTTTGTGATGCAATATTTGAGCAGAGCAAACAGCTGCATTTGCATCTCAGCGAGAGCCATGGCATCTGCAAGCTACTGGTGCCCAAAGAGGAGCCCAGCGAGCCCATGGTCAGTATTCCAAGTGAATCCGTTCAAGCTCTGGCGCAGGCGCTGCCGCAGGTGCAGCTGCAGATGCAGGTGCAAGCCTTGGAGTTGCCAGAGACACCGCCGCCAGAAAATGAGGTGGTTGATAAAGATGATCTCGCTATGATAAGCGCCATGGTGTCAGAAATTTCAGCCGAACGTAATCCCAAGGTCAAGAAGATGGTTATCAAACTACCGCTGGCCAAGCGGGCTCCTGCCCGTAAGCGCAAGAAAGAGGAGACACCAAAGCAGGAGAAGGAACAGCAAGAAAATAGTCAAGCCACAGTCAGCAATGGCAGCCGTAAACGGGGACGCAAAACGCAAAAGGCAGCAGAGGTCGAGGAAGAGCAGATGCCGAAAGAGAGTGAAAAGCCGCAGGTGCAGCAAGACAAGAAGGAACCAGAGCAAAAGCAAACTAAAGAGCAGCAACAGCAGCAGAAGGTGGAAAAGGCGAGGGTTGAAAAGGAAGAAAAGCGATCTAAGGAGCAGCCAGAAAAGATCGGAAAAGAGCTTGAAAAGGATGATAAGGAGCTGCAGCAAGAGATCAAAGAGGAGCTGCAGCCGAGACGTGCACGCAAGTCTCGCACCTATGTGGACTACGTGGTCGATGTGAAGGATGAAGACGACGACGACTTTGAGGAAGATAAGGATACTGATTCCGATGTCGAGAGCTTGACGCCGCATAATAGCTCCACGGATGAGAGCCATGCAGCGGTCTCCATCAAGCGCGAATCATCCGAGGAATTGCAGCGCAATGGCACCATCCACACCTGCAATTTTTGCAGCAAGACCTTTCAGCGCTTCTCACGGCTGCAGGATCACCTGCGTCTGCACACTGGCGAGAAGCCGCATGTCTGTGGCCAGTGTGGACGCGCGTTCCGTCTTAAGATGCGCCTGGCCGAGCATCAGTTGCGGCATCGCACCGAAAAGGCATTCAAGTGCGAGTTGTGCGCCCTCCCGCTGGCCACCAAGCAGGACATGGCGCTGCACATGCGGCACCACAAGAATGATCGGCGCTACAAGTGCGAGCTGTGCGGCAAAGGCTTTGTGCGCAGCTCCGATTTGGCCATTCACGTGCGTGTGCACACCGGCGAGAAGCCCTACAGCTGTGACCTGTGCGGCAAGGCGTTCCGCGCACGCCAGAATCTCATTGTGCATCGGCGCACGCATCTGGGCGACAAGCCCATCCAGTGCGAGATGTGCGACAAGCGTTTCTCGCGCAAAATCGACATGCGCGTCCACATGCGCCGGCACACAGGTGAGTGATCAGGTGGCATCTGATATGATTCTCTTTATCTAACTATCCACATTTTCTTTTAGGCGAAAAACCCTTTACCTGCAGCTCTTGTCAGCGTGGCTATTCCTCGCGCGTCAATTTGCAGCGTCATCAGCAGCGCGAACACGGCGAACAAACGGCAAACGAATCGAATAACCAAGCGCAACAGGAGTCTCCGGATAGTAGCAAGTCGAAGCCAGCTACACGTCGTCCGCGTCGCGAGAAGCTGCAGGAGAAGATTGCCGCACAAGAAAAGTTGCTGGATGAGCTGAAGCGTAGCCTCAGCACGCTGAACGACATTGCCGAAGAGACACCTGCCACCCCGGTGCCGGACAGGAAACACAATTTGTCCGAGCTGGCAGCTGATGCGGGCGCAGGCACAGGCACAGGTGGTGGCTGTGCACAGGTCTCGGTCACCGTTTCAATGCAAGTGGAGCCGGCCAAGGGGGATGACGATGAGGAGACAACGCCAGAGAAGGAAAATGCACTGTCCAGTGGCTCAGCAACGGACGCCGTGACCAGCAATGGCAAGACAAAGACTAATCGCAAGATTACAAGCTACTTTACGGTAGTTGGGCAGCAGGCGGAACTCTAAAGACTTATCAGACTCCAATCCACAACTCTTACTCATTAGGTTAAGATGCAACTGTACTTGAAACTCTGTAGCTTAGTGCAAACCTCGCAGACCTGGAGACGATTTCACTTTCTTTATAAGATTTTCCATTTTGCAGGGATTAAGTATTCTCTATGTATACAGACTTATTAACATAATGAATGAAGCAAACATTTTGAAGAGCAAGACCATCTAAAGATAATCTAATATTTTGCATTTAATTAACATTTACGAACAGAAAAGACTACGTTTTAAAAGCATTAATTATATGAAAAATATAAAAAAAAGGAAACTAAAAAAAAATTTAAGAGACTGCAAAGAGTTTATATATTTATACATATATACAACATATTTTTGATATGGACAAACAGTCAAACTATATACATTGTAAATAACTTTAAGGTACCATATGAATTGTTAAAGCGAAGCACAGAACAAATCGAATTTCATTGAACTTGAATTGTTGTGGATCGCCAAAGGTAATATTTGGTATAGATCCATGACATTTAGACTTGAATGAGTTTATATAATTGTATACAAAAACAACAAGAGCCAATACAGTCAATATACAGAGTTGTTTTTCTTTTTTGTCATGCGAATCTGATTTGATATATGCAAATAATATGTAATTTAATGAATTATCATTGAAGCGAGTAAATTGCCAGTCATGAATTATGCAATTTATGTTATGTGTAAATTCATTAACATAACACACAATCAAATTCCAAATTGAATCTAGTTAAACATAATTCTATAAATGCAACCAGAAACACTTAATGCATACCCAACTCACGCAAATGCAGCTTATTATATATATCTATATATAGTTATATATTTATTTCATAATTTGTTTTAAGCAATTAATTTTTAAGAGATTCGCTCTCATCATCATATTTCTCTCGAATCTTAAGCTAAGCGAAAAGACAAGCGCACGCATGAATTCTGCGATTTTAGCGAACAAAGCATAATTTTTTGTAATTTAAGACAACGAGCATTTATATGAATAATATATAAGCCAAGATATCCAATGAAAATACATTTATTATGATTTCTATATATGCAATTGTTGCTTACTACTACAACTAACCCAACCAACCCCTGGTGCAATTACCTCAATGTCATTTGGGGTGTGTGTGTGTGTGCATCTAGTCTCTTAACGTGCTTTCGACGGCCTTCAGTTTCATGTTTATGGCCAAACAGCAGCAGCAGCAGCAGCAGCAGCTGCTGTGCTGCTATCAGCCCCTTTGTCAACTTTATAGCTCGCCACGACTTGGGATCGGCAAAGGGGGTGGGTGTGCACACGTACCAAATATTTATTGCGAGAGCAAATGTTAGAGAGCAAAACTCAAGATAGTTTGTCAATTCACAAATGGGGTGCATGTGGTTAAAAGGGGTGGCAACACCGAGAGAACCAGAGAGAAAGAGAGAGAGCGAGAGAACGAAATGATCTAGTTCGTAGAGTGCCAAGGGAGTGGAATCAGCTCCGTTCAGCTGTAAAATATTCGACAGCTTCGAAAGAGGCTTAGAAGGCATTTTCTGATTTATGCTCAATATATTCAATAAATTGAGTTGAAACTAATAATCAATAGCTATGCTATTTCCATTGTTGGCCATTGCTATGAACATATTTTTTAGCTTAGTTTACTTTCATTTAAATCGAGCATATTGTATATTTATTGTGTTGTTTATAATGGCGAAATGTTTTCTTTATTATTCTGCTCTTATCATCAGTAGCGCGTCGCTATGACAATTTATTTTACTTATATAAATATGTATGCATTTGTGTATGTATTTTTTGACACTCTGGCGTAGCAGCATATCGTTTGTAAACAAAAGCGAGCGACAAACAAAAGCATGAAATCTACTTTCTTTTCTCTGTTGTATAAAGAATCAGCGAATAACTAGAATAAAATAAACAAAAAAAAAAAAAAAAAGAAAACGTTGCTAAGCAGAAAAAGCTAGAATAAAAAAAATGGAACAACAAAAAATTTGGTTGCTGCATGCGCTTTCAATGCAATATTACGCATACGACGTGGTGCCAGTGCACCGCGTGTCTTAGTGTGTGTGTAAGTGGTTGTGTCTGTGTGTATGTGTCGCACAATAGCCAAAAAGATAGTCAACGTGACAGCTAACATGCAGACAAGAGAACGCAAGCAAACACACACACACACACGCACAGTTGGACAGATTCAGCGATTTTTGTTGTGCAAAAATATGCAAATTAAGTGTGGCGAGCTTTGCTATCGTTGTTGTCATTGTTGTTACTGTTGTTGTTGTTGCTGCTGGTGTAGAAAGCGTAAAAAAGCGCACAACAACAATACCAACAAATATGATTAAAAAAAAATCCACAAACGTATACACATTATTTGGCTGACGGCTGTAGAAAGCAGGCAAGCCGAAAAAAACGAGTATACGCCCCGTTGTACAGTCAACAAAGGCAACGCCAGCAGCGGCGCTGCTTTCCAAGCATGCACTAGTGTGTGTGTTCGTGTTTGTGTCTGTGCTGATCGCTGCCGAAAGCCACAGTCTCGGCCGCAACCTCAGCCGCAACCACAGCCACAGCCAGAGTCGCAGCCCTTTTTGGCTGTGTCAGCATTTTCACACTTTTATGTGCTGTTGCCTTTTAATTGAATTTCGTTTCAGTCTGCGACTTTGTCTGTCTCTTCTTTTGATTTTTACGCTTTTGTTGTTGTTCTTTCTTTCTTTCTTTTTTTTTTTCTTTTTGCAGCTGTGGTTAATTTTAAAACTAGCCATAAAAGCCACACGCAGCGACGGCGGCAGCAGCGCCGCTTGGCTTATGTCGCCAATACAATTTACCAGCCAGTTCTTCTCTGCTCTCTCGCGCTCTCGCTCTCACTGTCGCGCTCTCTTGGTCTCTTTGTTGTGCTGCAGCCATTTGACTCTCTTGTGTGCGTGTGTTTTTTTGTTTTTTATTTGCGCTCTCCTGTCGTTAGTCTGTCTGCTTGCCAAGTCGCGTCGCTCTTCTGCGCCGCTCTGCACGATGTTCTGGTCGCCGCTTGCTGCTCGCTGCCTGCTGCCTGCTGCATTCTTTGCGCGGTCGTTAACATGCGCTGCCGTCAAACTGTGGAACATGTTTGCTCACTGCTCTTCTTCTAGTTGTTGTAGTTGCTGTTGTTATTGTCTGGTAGCGTCTGTTATTAGTTCTGTATGCGTGCGCGTGTGAGTGTTAATTGCGCGTCGCATTTTGTTTTGTTTTGCTCTGCTTTGCTTGGCTTTGTGTGCGCTCTCTCGCTCTCGCTCGCGTTCTCGCTCCGCTTGCTGAACCGCTTGGGCAGCTGTGCAAGCGCGCTTGTTGGCTTTTTGACGTTTTACAATACTATGCTGAGCGCGCTTTTTAGATATTTGAATTGTAACGGTGCGTATGATTAATGTTAAATAAATAATGAAGTTAAATATGCAAAATGTTGAATGTTCGAATTTTTGCGTTGATAATGAAATTTGGCAATTCGCTTATCAAATTATTTAATTTAAATTTGAGCATGTTTAATTATTAAATTTATTTTCTGCAGCTTAGACGTTTTGAGTATATTCTTTCTGACTTGCTTTCTGTCCTTCTAGCTGTCGTGCCGCCCGTAATTTAATACCACCGCTGACAGCTCATCCGCGTAGTAAAAAATGCATTACAATTATTTATACATAAATCATGCGCCGATTAATAAATAAAAATCACAGTTCATTTCCGTCGACAGCGAAAAGACAAACAAATAAACAGACAAACAAACAAACAAACGGAGTGTGGTAAAAAAAAAAATGCCAAAAATGTATAAATAAATCATAACTGAAAGAAGAAAAGCAAATATTCATAAATTATACAAAAATAAACTCCAAAGTCAGCGAGCATCGAAAAAAAGATACTGCAGAGGCCAGTAAATAATATTAAAAAAAAGGAGATAAAAAAACTTGTGCAGGGTTTTCAACTAACCGCTGCATGTGCATAATTTATAAAGCTAATTAAACGCGCATTTAACTAATTAAAAATATAGCGTGCTTCAATTATTGAAATATGCTGCAGCAGCAACTGCATGCAGCTGCCCTTTGGCCAATTATGATGATGATGTGCTACGAACCGGCTATATATGTACATATATTTACAAATTTGTAATTAAAATGGAACAATTTTTCGCAATGCATTTCAAATATCGAATGCCCAGAGTGGCGTGGCGTATGCGCAATGCTAATCAAAGTGTATATTACGCATACGACAGCGTGACACATGTCGGAATATTGAGGAGTGGCGCGGCCGGGTGTGTGAGTGCGAGTGTGTATGTGTCAGGCGAACAGCTAATTTGGGCTATTGTCGATTTTTTGGCTTTTAGCAGGCAAATACTAATTGACATTTTGCTATGAACGGCACAACAGGCGCGTCGGCAGCGAAGTGCGGAAGAACGGAAGGGCGGCGGAAGGCAATGGTGGGGGCAGTGGCGGGGGCGGGCGCAAAGTAAGCTAACAGTAAATGCAATGCAAAAACAGTTTCAATTAAGCAATTAGCGCCATTGAAACAAATCCAACACGTTTTGTGGCTTATAAACTGAAGCATCATGTCGACTTTGGTTAGCCAAACTCCGCCCGTTACCCCAACGGCTTTGGCTGCTTTGTGGGTTATTCTCTGTTTAGTTATTGGCCTGTTACGGGTATTAGCATTGGCAATGCAATAACAAACTTGATTTTAGCTACTGTTGCTAATTCGCATAGCCTTTCTGTTGGTTTTCGCTGGCGTTTTTGGGTCTGGGGTTTTTATTCATTTAGCATATTTTTGCGAAATTTGCGTGCGATTCAATAAATCGAAAATAACAAATAATATTAGCATGCGTATAATACAATTCTGTATACATATACACGCGTATATATAAAATTTATCTACTTATGAATAAGCGGCTTAAATTTGTTGCAAGCTGCGAAAAACATTTCATAGCCAAGTGGGAAATGTATTGACGTCAAAGCTGCTTAAGGTAAACGCGGGGTTTGGGCAAGTGAAAGTCACATTTAATTCCCGACTGACAATAATGATGATAATGATGTTGCTTATGATGATGATGCGCTGCTGTTGCGGCTGCATTGCCATTACAATTTACGCTTTATTAATTACTTGCAAATTTAATCAATGCCTAATTTAATTAACATTTCGCAGCTTTATTTGCCAGCCACTCAGACATTGTATTAAAGTGCGGGCGGTGTGCGGACGGGCGACGTATGGAAAAGTTTAACGACTTTTTTCGAGGATTTTAATTCTCCAAAAGTATCATAAAGTGTGCTCGAAACAAACACCTTCAGTAAGTACACTTGAAGAAATGCTCTACATAGAATGGTAATGTGAATGAAATTGTAGGAAACAAAATAGATGAATATATTTCGCATTTTTTACATATTTGTTTTTATATTATAATTATAAATAAAAATACATAGTTTAATATAAAATGAAATTTTAATAAAATTATTTTACGTTTCTCATATATTTTCCCAGCTTTCAGCAAAAGTTTTCCTCAAACATAATAAATAAAAACTATAAAAAAAGCAACGATAAAGTTGTTGCCAAAAACAGTTATGATAATAAACACACAGCGCCTCCAAAATGTGACAGCTGCACAGGCGACACCAACAACAGCAACAACAGCGCAAACAAAGATAAACAAGCTCATTAAAGGTAAATTAAACAGCCGTGAACTGCCTGAAAAACGTCACTCATACGCACCGTAACACCGCCGACAGTGCGTACAACGTTGCGTATGAGTGACGTCGCATTGTTTTTTAAGTGTGTGCTCATGTGCTCAAAATTAAATAAGTTGACACACTCTTTCGCTGCGCTAATTACATTTTTTAATAGCTTTACAGTGTATTCGACTGTTTTTTCCGTTTCTTGTACTTTTATTTGCAATAGTCTGGGCGCACGCCAAACCTGCATTAATTGGCGAAATAATTTTTAAATATTTGCATAACAATGGCGTAAGTCTGAATTCCAGATGGTTTCACGAGTGTTAAACAGAGATGCGAAGATGCGATGAGGAAACGAGAGTAGCAAAGCTTCGTCTATTTGTAGAGCGCAGTGTTCTTGCTGGAAGACTTTTGTTTGCAAACAAATATGAATAGAGCAGTGGCAGGGGACTTGATTACTATCTTATTGCCCAGTTCGTTATCAGGCCCATTGAAGTGGATATCGTTCATTCACCACAAACCACTTGACTCGCCTGCACCCCTTGCGAGGCACTTGAGCTGTTCGGCTGCTGCCTGCATTTGATGGCCGCCTCGCCAGTGTCAATCGATGCACCTCTGCTGAATTGCTGGTCTAATCAAAGTGAACGTGGCGCAGTGACTTGGTATTTGACCATTAACAAGCAATCGAGATGACGATTCTTTTGTTCACTACGCAGCAGCAGTACAAAACAATTTGAATTCATTAACACACATTTGCAGTGTAATCGAGCCTCGAACTGGGCAAACAGAGCACTTGATTGCTTAGTACGTATCAGGCACAGTCTTGGCCCAGCCGATGGGCCACTTGACTGCAGCTTTAATTAACTGAAAATGTTATGTTTGTTTTCGGCTGTCAAACAAAAGGCAGAGCCAACGCAGCACAGAGATAAGATCTAAATGCATTTCTCTGTCTGTGTGCGTGTCGGTGTGCCTATGAGCTTAATCATTTGCAGTTTAGAATTTATTGGCTAATTGCCTTATAATTTATAATTGAACAAAGCCAGACACAAATTATGATAGCAACATTCGCCCGCTAGCCCGACAGCAGAACTTATGTTTCGGCTTCGGTTATTTGCCAATTGGCAAGATAAATAAGTTATTTGTTTATTTCCATATTCTACGGAATTATTTCATGAGAGTACTCTCAGTCAGCGTGCTATGCAAATACTTGGTGCTAAAATTTGTCTGGCTCTAAATGGCCGTCATTCCCTCAGAGAGAGAGAGAGAGAGAGAGACAGAGAGAGAGAGAGAGTCAGACCACAAAAATCAATATCATGGGCGTTAAAAGCATAGAAAGCGTCCATATGTTTTTAGATTTACTTTCCGATTTTCATTTCTTGTTCGATTCGATGCGTAAGCTCTTTTGTTTTGCCACACTGTTTATTTGTTTGAGTCACTCCATTAGGCGGAAGTATTTATAGGCTGAATCTTATTGTTTGTTAATCACAATTAAAGTCAACAGATAATTTATTTGTTATTGATGAATCTTGAAATGAACTTACTACCAAATATTACCACATATTACAAACCAAGCTAGCTTAAAGTCTCAATATACGTCCCACACCTCGTATACACAATGTTTTCTTAATGGCTTATCAAGTATACGCCGCGTGGCGTGCACTCACATGAATTCTTCCACTGTTGAAACTTGTGATACAAAAAGCACGCGCAGATGAAGAAGATCACAAACACAATGAGCAGCGTCAGAATGACTCCAATCCAAATGTCGCTCACCACATGAGCGAAGTCCTCATCTTCGCCAGTGTAAATCCGCGAGCCGTGCGCAATGTGTGGCGTCGGTGGGCGTGCAGCGGGCAGGACATCGTTGAAGATTAAGTCATCGGCCACGTCGGCCACATCGTTGGCCGAGGCACCACTCAAATTGATCTCCACCTCCTGGCGATCGATGGTGAAGTTGCCCAGCGCCGAGTCCAAGCCCAGCGCCAGTTGCTCCAGCTTATTGATCAATATGGAATAGTTGCCCGGCAGATCGAAGCCATCCAATTGGAGTTTCTCGGCGCTGCCGCCGGTGGTGGCATTGGACAGCGTGGTGGTCGTCGTTGTGGTGGTGGTTACATTCAGGGCCGTCCCATTGATGCTGGGATCGGCGGCAGCGATCAGTGCAATTGGATTCGATACATTCTCGAGGCTGTTGTCTTCGAGGCCCGCCAGCAGATTGCCCGTCAAATTGAGCGCCTTGAGTAACTCGACCATGTTTCAACTATATTGCTGTTGCTGTTGCTGTTGCTATTATTGTAATATTTTATTTAGTATTTTATTTTATTTTTTTTTTTTGTTGTATGTGCTGGCACACGCGCTCTGTGGTTCAGCTCTGAGGCTGTGGCTTCATTTCGCGACTGAAAACCGACGACGAGTGTAAAGTTGCAAATTTGTTGTGGCGCTTTTTGTCGACAGCCTCGCTGCGTATATATATTTTTATTTTTATTTTTATTTTTTTCAATTTTATTATTTAGTTAACAGTTTTTTTTTTCGCCGTTTCGTTTCGAATCATACATACATATGTGTGTGTGCATATTTATATGTATATAAATATATATAATGTATATGAGATTTTTCACTTTTAAACTAATTGTATTAACGCGTTTGTGTTAATTCGCCTTACGCATCTGTGGCTGTTGCTGCTGCTGCTTTTGCTGCTTTTGCTGCTGCTGCTGCTGCTGCTGCTACGATTTCGTCTCTATCTTATGGCTGCGACATTTCACGCCGCCTCGCATTGAGCTCGGTCGCTCTCGTCGCTTATTTGTTGTACAAATATTGATAGTGGCTATTAAACTCCTTGCTGAATTTATCTTAGCAATAAACGTTTCTAAATGATGTATCTGACTTGTGATTCGCAGCCCGGGCTCGGTCTCGATCTTGGTATCGGTATCTCTCTATCCAAATGGTGCTTTTATTAAGGTGCCAAGTTGTTTTCGTTCGGGCTGTAAAAGTGTATGGAAGTGTTGCTCTTGCTCGTGCTCGTGCCTTGCTCTGTTTCATTTACTCGCCGCTTCCTACTACTTGCAATGCCATAAAAAAGTGCTCTTCTGTTTGAGTTAACAATTGTTAGCTACATGCCAAGATCACCGAAGCTGGCGCAATTCGATTATAGATTGCGCTCAGCTTAGGAATTGATATGTAGGTGCTATGTAAGACCTGTCGTTAGTTGACTTATGTCAGCAAATAATTCAGACTCAGATTCAAAAGATGTGTGTGCTATGTGTGCAGCTATTCAGTTTTATTTTAACTTACAAACTTAACTGTTTATATGGTAAATCTTACTAGAACTGATAAAAAATAGAAATTCCAATGTGATAAGAATAAATGCCATGCAATAACTTAAGCTCATGCGCATATAAAAAATGCTCAGTTAAAAATGATATAAATCGAAATTTGATAAAAAATAAAAGCAATTCATTAATTTATACTCATATATGTGTGTATATGTATATATATTTATAAGTGATTAAACGATTTGAGCAACATTTTGTCGTCAATTGTTATCTAGATGCAGGGGAGAGGAACATCTACAAGCAGATCCAATTAGACTCAATTGTATGCAGCTTAACACATGATTGCAGCTCATAAAAGTCGTCAAGTTGTCGCTCATTAAGCGACTTGCAATTATAAGTATTGTAGGCCTCAGTTCTTAATTTGCAGCTGCGCTGTTTACAATGTAATTTTATTTTATTAATTTGTATATATTTTTTTTTATGCAATTGCAGGCGCAATTAATGAATAAATCAAGTGGAAAATTTCAAGTTTTCAGCACTTGCATAAAGAACAAATTATAACTGAATTAGAATGGGTTCAGGTCGTGGGGAATTAAAGTAATTGACAAACAACCGTTAAAGCCTGGTATATAAATAAATAAATATAAAATATATATATATATATATATATATATATATATATATATATATATATATATATATATATATATATATATATATAAATAAATATATATATATTGTTATAAATTAAATGCAGTTTTTTATGCAGGCAGCTAACAAGTTTTTGTATCTGTGATCTTTCATTTGATAACAATTGTCATTCATATTGAGTTTGTAATCAAAATTTGCCTGACATTTGTATTTCTTGTACATATGCTCAATTGTGAGATATGAGAAATGCATTTTTATTCTTTACACTTTTGTTCAATAAACAATTCCATTTCAATCAGAGACTTTTTATGTAATTGAAGAGCGCATTCTCAGCATTGTAAAAGCACAAACACAATTCACTATCGCATTATTTATAAAAAATAATAAAGAAAAGAAAAGAAAATAAATCTATAGAATACAGAGCAAAGACAAAAGCACAACACGCGAAATGGAAAAGTAGGAAGCGATTGCGAATTCATAATATCTATGGAATTACTATATGCGGCTCTATATATGTATATATGTATATATATCTATATCTATATATGTATGTACATTCATAAACAGATATATGTGTATTGAGCAATTTATTTAGAGATTTTGTTGGCGCCTCTGCTTACATTTTGCTTATTTTGAGCGCGACACAAACCATTAACAAATTCTGTAGACTTTCAATTCGAAATTTCGTTGTTTTTTTTCATGTGTTTTTGGCGCCGATTCCATTAATTGATTTGCATAAATGTTTTTAATATGGGCGCGAAACAAAACGAATTCACGAATATTCCATGACCTCTGTCAACAAATGTGTTTGTGTTGGAAAACAACTCGCGGCTGATTCGTATTTGGGTTTTTTATTTTTATATTTTCTTTAGAATTTTGGTTTTTATTGTTTTTAAGCTTAGTCCGAACGCGCGCGCTTGTTTACAACAATTAAAAAGAGCTACGTAGCGGGGCAGCAATTACAGCCAAGTTAGCTGCCAAGTGCTTAAGTTAGCGTTAACGTTAACGTTAACTTGCCGCCGACTGCGCTGCCAGCGACACAGTTGACGTCGCTGCCTCTGCTGCCACTGCTGCCGCTGCTGCCGCTGCTGTTGCTGTGCGACTGCGATTGCGGTCTAAGTACGAGAGTCTCTGTATCTGGACAGCGAGACAAACAAACACCGCCTAGCAAAGAGCCCGTGCACAGCTGACTGTTGACTACGAGCCGCGCTGCCGACACGGACTGTATCTGTATCTCTCGCTCCATGTGTAGGTGTGCGTGTGTATGTGTGTGTCGGTCTGTGACGTGAAGACGCCGCAAAAATAAAAAAAAATACAAAATTAAATAAACTGAAACAACGCAGGCCCCACCGCCTACGAGTCAGGCGGCTCGTCAATGTTTTCCACTATCGGAAATAAATTAGAAACAACAACAACAACAACAACAACACACACACTCCTATCTTTGAGTTGACGAAGCTTAAATACACTTACACCAAGATTGCTATGAGTGTTTATTTGTCAGATGTAGGGTATGCCCATGCACAGTCAATCTTAATCAAGGCTACAAAAATTAGTAATCAAATTTGCGTCGATTCAGCTTAGTGCTCTGAGTGCTTAGGGCTTGTTGGCTTGGCTTGTTAACCTGGTTTTTCACATTGGGTTTCATAGTTTGCAAATTGCTTGTCGAATTTCAGACGAAATTTCAATGGAGCTACATAAAGCGTTTTGATTGGGTTTTATATGAATACACATTTCATTTACCTCTGCAAACACGATTTAAAATGGCGAACTTTCGCCATTCGGGCTTTTATTTTCTACAAATTTCACACAAAACAATTTATTTAATTGATCATATGATAAATTTATTTTATTTTATTTTTTCAAATAAATATGTATATCTTTTTTAGTTGCTTTGATTTAGCCTTATCTGTATTTGATTAAATTAGAACAGATTTAGTTTCAAGTTTAACTCATTTCTTTGTTTATGTATTATTTTATCATTTGACGAACATAAAACAATAACCATATCAGCTATATTATCAAATAGTGTTAATACTATATTTATATTTATACAACAAATTATAACTTGCACACAAATCTAGACTAGAATAAGAGATAATAATATTGTTAATATTGTTTTAATATTTGTTTGTTACATATTCAGTTAGTTAAGTAGCATACCCCACTTAGGTATAAATAAACAAAAATAGAACAATCACAAAACAGAGCTAATTGCGGCGATAGCAGCAAACGCGAAGCTCGACTTTTTATTTTTAGTTTCTTTCCCTTGCATAGTTGTAATTTTCTTTAACTTTAATTGCAGTTTAACGTGCTTAAGTATTTGTGCCTTCTAACATTCTTTAAATGTTACTAAAGAACTACGTAGATTTATTGCATAGGCGCTATTGCGAGGCATCTATTGAGTGAGTGCATCTCGAACACCTCTCGGGCTAGCTCTGGCATTTTTCACTGCGAACATGCAAAATATTTCATTTATATTAACTGCCAAATTTCACAGGCAATTTTGCATAGGCTAATTCAATTGAACTTTTAGCCGACCGTAAAGACATTTTTGGTTTTAATACCCTGCGAAAACATGCAGAAGTCAAATAGAGAGGATCAATTTGGAACTCAGAAAAATATGAAACATTGCCTCAGTTGGCCTTAAGTTTGTTTTAATGATATCTTGAATACATTTTTATTTTATGAATTATATTTAAATATTTAATACATGGTTGGTGGGAAAAAAATTAAAAAATTAAAAATGATAAAGTGTATTTGATTTGTAGTTTTTAATTATTATTAATTTCTTAACATATTATTATTCTTAATTGCTTATTCCATTTGCAATCGGTACTTCTACGTGCTGCATGCCTCTGCTACGCGGGTTTATTAAAATGTGCATTTAATTATTTTGTTGGAAATTCATAGTCAAAAATTCCACTTTGATTATTTGCGCAATTTGCGGCAGCAACATTGATAATGCGAATAATGCGGCACGTTGCATAGTTGCGCGAACTTTTTGCATGCAAATTGTGGCATGGATGCAATTTGTGCAATTGTTTAAGACGTGGCTATAGCGATAATCAAAATCACAATAGCAGTCGCATTCACAATGGCATAATACTCGTAATCACATTCAATGCACTTATATTCGACATCTTTGCAAATTATATGAACTTTATGCTAAAGAGTTGAATGAAATATTTGTCATATTAATCCTCAACTGCAACAATTTATGATGATGTGTCTGTTATACCCTGTATTTATGTGTATAATATGTTTAAAGTCTTGGGTATAAGGTAAAGGTATGGCAATTTTATGGTAAATCGTATAAGACGAATAGTATAGCAATTGGGTATAAGAGAACTGCATTTGCAGAACTTATACAATATTTATCTCTCACTCAATGCTTACAGAGTATAAGCTAACCGTTCTCTCTCGCTCTACAGCACTCCAATTCATTTTGCTCACATTTGTATATGCTGTGCTCAAATCAATTAACATTCCACACAGCTTAGTTACACATGATTTAAGTTATCAGCTCGTCGCTCGATTGATTGTAGTATTTAAAACGGAATATCATTTACACGTGGCATTTACAATTAGCAAATAGTGTCTCTCTTTGCGATTCTCATGAATGCAAGTGGGGTGTACAGCTAGTCTATTTACGTGGCTCAACTATGGCTAGTGTGCTGTGGCCTCCTAACCCAGTTGTTGTGTCTAGTCTTAAGTGCGTAGATAAAACATGCTGTGTGAAATTCGCATGATTTATGAGTGGGCTGCATTCTATGGCGATGGATGCTTATCTGAAGTGTCGTTTATTATCTCTGACAACTTAAATGCCGCACTGCCATTTGGCGTATATCAAATGGAGCAGAGCATTATAAATACATATGTGTGTTAAGTATCACTCGAAATATATGTATGTATGTATATAATATTTATTGCCCATATCTCTCGGCATTGATTGCATTTTGTTGTTTGCTATTATTTGACTTTTACAATTGTGTAAATATGTGCAAGGAACTGTTCAAATGTGAGAATTAAATATTTAAAGCAATGCGGAAAAATGCCGTAAATATCGACACAATTCGGTTACAGCTGGTTCCAATTAGAGCAATTAGCTGACAAATAAATAATTGTTTATCCTTTACATTTGTAAATAAAACAAATAAAGTTATTTGTTCGAATTTGAATTATTTTCATATTTAGCATAGCATAGCAGTCCGTTTATAAGTGTTTATGTCCACACTAACATGAGGAACTTGACTGCAATCTTTATAGTTAGCATGTCAATAATTATAAGGTTTTGTGTCTCACTAAGTATAATATTTATTTGATGTAGATCACAATCAGGTTTGTGTCCTAATTGTAGTCATCAATCAGGCTATTGGATGAGGATTATAAGGTTCTGTGTCTTCACTAATTATTAACGTTCTTGAGGATTGTATTCAGCAGGCATTAAGCTGAGCATATCGCAAATATAGCAATGGATTGGTATAGGTATACTTAAAGCGCAGATAGCCTGCTGTGGCACAGTCAACTTATAAAATAATTAAATAGAATAGAATCAGCATTTGAAGGGTTTGCGTCTTCAATAAATATGTGTATATTTAAAGGAGATCAACTATGGGTTGTGTCCTGATTGCTATAAATATATAAACTCTTCTAATTGCACTCATGTATGCATTCACTACGATGCATTTAAGGTTTGTGTCCCAGCTTAAAGCAGGCAAACTCCAATAAGACTCACCAATTAGAATCTCATATTGAATGCATTCATTGGCTTCATAACAATAAAAACAAAAAAATAAAAAACCAACCCCGGTAGCGACTGTTGTGCAAGTCATGACTGTAACCAAAAAGGGGGCCAAAATATATATTTAGTACATTTTTTCGAGTACCTTTTGTTATTCTTATTTTATTTGCTGCTGCGGTTGTTGCTTGCTGTTGTTGTTGTTGTTAAAAATCAACAGGTGCAAACTGGTAACTGGTTGCGCATGCGTGAAATAATATGACTATAAAGTAAAAACTGGCACAGAGTCACACTCACTGAGTCATGGGATTCACACGGCTCACATGATAGCGACTACAGTGGAGTCTTTGCAGCGCTGACTCAAGCGCCAGTCAGTCTGGCTGAGAGATAAAAGATTGTCATCCGGCTGATGCCCGACTGTAAATCTATCAGTTAGCTATGCGACTCGCTGTTTAATTTGTCTATCTCTGGAATTTCACAAAATCAACGTAGACTTCAGCGCACTCTGTACGTGCGACTGCGAGTCACGCTGATATTGGCATTGTGTTATTAGCCTTTTGGCCAGCTCTTAAGTTCACAGTGCTGGGCACGATTGAATACAACGTCAACTGTCTCGCAGTCTGAAAGTACAATAACACAGGTAGCCGGCGCTATTTATAGGCATTAGTAAGGGTCCATCGGCTGATGCTCTATCTGAGCAAATGTTTGTTCTATGTGCTGCACAAGCTGCTGGCCAGATTAAATATACTATAGGTAATGAAATATATGTAAAATTGAAATGAATCTTAAAACATCACTCAGTGTATACAATAGTCGTGCCCATGGTACTACAGTTTTAACTACATTAACTAAGCTTTTAATTTAGCTTATGATTAAGTTCTTTGGACTTTCGTACACCTGTTTGGGTCTTTGAGCGATGACAGACGCGCAGCGTGTCGACAAATTGAATAAACATAAACTATTTAAACAATTTTTGTTGTTATTGACAAACAACATACTTGCACGATGAGAAATTCAAGAAAATAATTAAATAACGCATATAATATTTGCAAATAAACAACAATTGTGGGATTCAAGGGGCGCAGAGCTCTCACTACGGAGTCTGAAATGGTTGTTCATAACAAATTTTTGCTTTTCTTCATGAATAAATAATAATTTTAATACAAATAAATATTTATAAGGAAAAGGTAAAATAAGTAGAAAACAAATATATTTATATGAATAAAAATAACATATTTGTTTTTATTTTGTGACCTTTTTTTTTTTTTTAAGTAAACAATAAATTTGAAATCGAATAAATAACACAATATTTTTTGTTTTACATATTATGTAAATGTGTATTATATTATTATATAATATTATTATTATTATTATTGTATGGTGGGATGGGGTTACGAAAACAAGGCAACGCTACGTTGCTCATCTAGAGACCATCAATAGCAATCCTTGTCCCTGGTAATTCAAGTTGACACACAGCCTCCACGATCGGCCCCACTGGATAGCGATTGGGCAGTCGACCAATCGTGAACTAATGTGTGCAGCGACTGTAGAAGAAACAGAAAGACGGAACTTACTAAAGTGAAATCTTCGACCGACCTCTGATCACGAACAAAAATACACGATTTGGAAATGTTTGCCCCTGGGCTGACAGGTGCCGCATTCTAGGACCTCAGTAAGCAGGAGTGACATCCTGCGGAAATGGCTCCTAGGTCAATGCTGCAGCTGCCCCCGTCCCGTTAAAACCCTGGCAGGCCTCCAAGTACGTTCGAAGATCGTCACCAACTGAATTTTCATTGGTGGTACAGGTTTAAGTTGATATATATCCTTAATTTGCGCAAGATCCTGGCTCTGAACATTGGCTCCCATAAGGACCAACGTCAACCCTCGCATGGCCTCCCTGCTTTGCACAGATAACCATGAGGATCGCTTGAGTGACTGTACACCCGATCTAAGATAGCGGCTTGGAGTCGGGACCCTATAACATGGAATCACGAAAGACCCCTACAACAACAAAAACAATTAGTGGAACACCACAAGTAGAGAGCGAGGCCCGTTTCACGGACCCAAGACTGGGCTTTGGCAAAAGCTCAAAAATGCAAAGGAGCCCTGTAGCACAGGCGCCAAAAGGTGTGGAGGAAACTCCAAAAACCGCTACCGCGGAAGCAGGTGCCCCAAGCACCACTGCAGAGGTGGCAATCTCACCAAGGCACGAGTACATGCTAAAACTCCGTGCCGAGGAAGAGGACGCCATACTAAAATGTCGTCAGGCGCTGCGGCGTATAAAAACCGCTGTCGCAAAACAAAAAAACATCAGTCTGGATGTTAAAAGCGGGGTATCCGACCTAGACGAACTGCTCGATATTCTGGGACACTGCAGGAACTCCTGGAAGAAGCTGGAAGCTGAAGCAACTAAGCAGAAGCAATTAGAACCAGCAGCAGAGAGAGAGGCACGGATCTCGGAAATGGTGGAAACACCTACCATACAAAAGAGACAGGCCCCTAGCCCCCTAGAGTCTGAATCCGGCAAAAAACTTTGCAAGGGACAACAGAATCTGTGGCAAAAAGTCACCAGAAAAGGGGCTTTGAAACAAAGAGCGGAAAAGACTACTTCGGCACCTGCAGAGAAGCCGAAAGTGATAGCACAACCAACGAGAAAAGAGATGAAAAAACCTCCCCGCACAGAAGCAGTCCTCATAAAACCTGAAAGTGGACAAAGCTACGTAGATGTGTTACGAAACATACGCAGCACAATCCAACAGGACGAAAAGACAAATGTGAGAGGCATAAGGAAAACCCGATCTGGGGCACTCCTTGTAGAACTGAGCAAAGGGGAAAAGTTACAACCGGAGCTGGTTGAAAAACTAAAGGCTACCGTCAAGAAAACAGCTACGGTAGCCGAGTTAAAACCTACAGCGACAGTGGAGATCCGAGATCTCGACTCACTAACTGTAGAGTCTGAGGTGGCTGAGGCAGTACGACAAGTCCTTGATAATTCATCAGTGGACTTGCGCATAAAAGTCACTGCCCCAAACAGTCGAGAGCAAGTAAGGGCTTTTGTAACTTTAGAAAGCCAACTAGCGGAGACGTTGCTGAGCTCAGACATTAAAATCGGCTTTGTCAGGGCTAGGCCCAGGATGTGTAAACCCATCCGCAGATGTTACAGATGCTTCGGGGTCGGTCATCTGCAGACCAACTGCACAGGACCGGACCGAAGTGGTGGTGGCATCTGCATTAAATGTGGGGAATCAGGTCACAAGATGAAAGACTGCAAAAAACCACCAAAATGCTGCATTTGCACGGATGCAGGCCGTACTTCTGTCGATCACATGCCGGGATCGCAGAAATGCCCAAGCACACGACAGACTACAGCAAAATGTTGAAAATTCTCCAAGGTAATCTACACCGGAGCAAAACGGCAGATGCACTTTTGACACAGATAGTAGCAGAATATGCTATAGATGTAGTGATCATCAGTGAGCAATACAAGCGAAAAGAAAACGGTGTCTGGCTAGAGGACGACACCAAGACTGCTGCCATATGGATCCCCAGTAGTAGTGGACAACGGCCACTAGAAAGCAAGACGGGCAACTGCTATGTTTACGCACGCTTCAGAGAAATAGCAGTAGTCAGTTGCTACTTAACCCCTAGCGATGACATAAGCACCTTCCAGAATAAACTGGATGCAATCGAGGATCTGCTCGTGGATCGACGGCAGCCTTTCATTTTGGCAGGCGATCTTAATGCACGAGCAGTAGATTGGGGAATGTCCTCTACTAACTCTAGAGGACGGAAAATCATGGATATGGCCGCTAGGTCCGGGCTAGTGGTAGCAAACCGCGGAAGCAGAGCTACCTTCCATAGGCCGGGATGTGAAGGCACAATACCTGACGTAACCTTTGGATCCGAACACATCGTGGATCGGATAAAGGACTGGAAGATACTCGATGACTTCACGGGCAGTGATCACGAGTATATCTCATATGAGTTCCAGAATACCAGTCAGCAAAACCCCCTATCATGCCCAAGAAAGACTTCCCACAGATGGGACATAAGTAAGGTGGACACAGGTAAATTATTAGCTGAATTAGATAGGCGAGAAGGACAGTTCGACGGCGCATTGACCTCGAAGGAAGTGGTCGAAAGAAGCCTAACAGCTATGGAAAGAGCGTGTAACGTTTCGATGCCAAAAACGCACAGCAAACACGGAGGTAGACGACAGGCGTACTGGTGGAACCACGATATTGCAGAAAAAAGGAAAGTATGCATACAATGTAGAAGAAGGCTAACAAGGGCACGACGCTCTGGAAATTTCATGGCGGAAGCGTTAGCATCCAAGAATGCGAGAAAAGAACTGTCGATTGCTATCACACGCAGTAAGCATAACAAGTGGAAAGAGCTCTGCAAAGATGTAAACAAAGACCCTTGGGGACTTGGCTACAAGATAGTCATGAAGAAGCTGAGAAACTACGGAGCAGTGCCAAACGTGGATGATGATACGATGGATCATATTGTGGAAACACTATTTCCAACACACATCCACGAGAGGCATGAGCGAGCACCCGTAGAGTTCGATGATTCAGTCCCAAATTTCACCGAGGAAGAACTCAATATTGCAGCTCTCTCCCTGAAGAATAAGAAAGCGCCGGGACCAGATAATATACCGGCCGAAATACTGAAGGTGATAGCATCAGGACGGCCTACTTTTCTACTTAGGATGTATAACGCATGCCTAAAAGAAAGGATATTCCCAGAAGAGTGGAAAGAACAGAGACTGGTGCTCATTAGCAAAGGCAAAGGCGATCCCAACTCACCCTCGGCTTATCGCCCATTGTGCATGCTAAACACAGCTGGGAAGCTGTTAGAAAAGCTCATAAGACCCAGACTACTCGCCGCAGTAGAGGCCGCTGGAGGACTTAGCCCCAGGCAACACGGGTTCAGAGCTGGAAAATCCACAATGGGAGCTATCGATGAAGTGGTTCAGGCAGCCAGAGCTACGCAAAGAGGAAATGCATACTCGCGCCCAGTGGTTCTGCTAGCAACGCTGGACGTTAAAAACGCCTTTAACAGTGTAAGGTGGACCGACATGCTTGCTTCCCTGGAGCATCGCTTCCATATACCGGAGTACCTCATGGATATGATCAGGAGCTATTTGCAGGATCGAATACTCCTGTACTCCACACAGACTGGAACGAAACGGTACAGAGTGACTGGAGGAGCTGCACAGGGGTCAATCCTGGGACCAGACCTGTGGAACATCAGCTACGACGACATCTTAAGACTGGAAATGCCTGAAGACACCTTCCTGATTGGTTATGCCGACGATATCGCAGCCGTCATCACTGCCAGAAACACCATAGAGGCCCAAAAGAGACTTAACCAAGTTATGATCCGCACACAGACATGGCTCAGCTCTCGAGGGTTGGAACTTGCCACCCATAAAACAGAATTACTTCTGTTCACGGGGAAACAGATCCCAACCGAAATAGAGATGCGAGTAAGCGGAAACTTGATAAGGACTCAGAGGACAGTGAACTATCTAGGCGTTAGACTAGACAGTAAACTTACCTTCTGGGAACAGCTGAAGCACGCCACGCGGAAAACAGCGACAGCAACGGGGTCTCTGAGTAGACTGATGGCAAACGTTGACGGCCCGACGGCAGGAAAACGAAGACTCCTCATGGAAGCGACGAATGCTATATTGCTATATGGCAGTGAAGTATGGGCGGACACCCTAAATGCGGATGTAAGGCGAAAGCCGATGTTATCTGTGCAACGAAGAGCAGCCTTAAGGATAACATCGGCGTACCGCACAGTCTCCGGGGCTGCCGTGACTGTGATAGCAGCAGTCATACCGGTTGACTTGCTTGCACAAGAGCGCAAAAAAATATGGAATCTTCGGCAAAGAGGAGAATTCTCAGAGCAGGCGGCAAAGAGCATACGGCAGCAAACCATAGTCTCGTGGAAAGCGAGATGGTCATGCGAAAGGTATGGAAGATGGACCGCTAGAATAATCCCCGATCTAGAGAAGTGGATAAATAGAAAACACGGTGAAACGTCATTCTACTTGACACAACTACTCTCTGGACACGGTTACTTTCGAAAGTATCTAAATAAGATGGGGAAAACTGCCGAATCCAGCTGCATTTACTGTGGAAATGCAATGGATGATGCAGAACACACCTTCTTCAACTGCATAAGATGGTCGGAAGAAAGAATCGACCTGGCAGAAACAGTAGGTGAAGTCAGAGTAGAGACATTAGTACAACAAATGTGCAGCAGCATAGATGCTTGGAAAAAAGTCTATGACTTCGCCGAAAAGATTCTGCGGCGGAAAAAGTATGACCTGGACGCAGGCACACAGAGGGCAACGCTCACTTAGAGCACACTATGGGGTTCCACCTTGAAGGTTAATGCGGGATAACTCCTGGTTCCAAGGTGGATTTGAGCCCCAAAAGAGGAGGATTTTTAGTCGGTAAGCAGCTATGCAGTCCGACACACCGGTCAAAGTGACGACCTGACTGACGGTGCATAAAGCATTTTTTCCTACCTCAGCCCAACAAAAAAAAAAAAAAAAAAAAAAAAAAAAATTATTATTATTGTATTATTGTATTATTATTATTATTATTATTATTATTTTTATTATTATATATAATTATTATTGAATTAATGGAATTCATTTCATAATAAAATTTGTGATTTGTAATTAATATTATATTATATTAATAAAAAAATTTTTTTATTAACTTATAAAAATAATAAAACTAATAACTCAACTGTTAAAATAAAAATAAATTCAGATTAAATCTTCTAAACTTTACAGATGATTTAATCCGAATTTAATTTTATTTCAACAGTTGACTTATTATTTTTATTATTTTTATAAATTAAAACAAAATATATATAATTATTTAAAAATATTAAAAAATCGGCTTTGGAATAGGCCCATGTATATGATTTACTCGTAGTCAGCTAGCACAGGAGATAGCAGCAGCAATTAGCCAGCTAATTTAAAATCTTTAAGCAACATTTGCAGCTAAATATATTCTCAGTTTAGCCTAATCAATAAAATAAATTAAAAGTCTATGCAGTTTCAGGTAGACGAGTGTAGATGAATATCAAATTGTAGCTCAACATTTAATTTACTATAATTCGCTTGAATTGTTGTTTAGTATATTTATCTACATATGTGTACTTGCTGCATAAACAGAAGTTCATAGCTTTGAATGTTAATTAACATTAGTTTATTGCTATAAGACGCTTTATTCTTATTCTTCAATAAATGCTGCCCCAACACGCAAAGTCTGCATTTGCATATTCAGTCCTAGCGTACCTCTTCTCGACCAAAACCTCCTCAGTCTTCCTGTTGTTTTGAGGCAAACTCATAATGCAGTCAAATTTATGAGCCTCTGTTTCCCTTAATGACACAAAATACGATTTGTATGTTAAAATCCTTTGACACATTTAAATTTATTCGATATATATTAAAGAACGGAAGTGATCAAACGCCTCATTACGCCTCAGTTTCAGTTTCAGTTCCAGTTTCAGTTTCAATTTGGTTTCCTTTTTTAATGAAATTACAAAGTAGATTTCTGGGCCCTGTTTCTGTTGTGGACATTGTTGACAAACAGCTCGTAAATTACACGCTCATTTTTTAGGCATTTAATGTGTGGAGGGAGGGTAGGGACAGAGGCAGAGACAGAGGCTTTTCACCTTGTGCGAGGCTCATTGGCCACGGTTTGGTTTTAGGTCCGGGCAAGCGGTCATTCCGTGTCTTGCTTGAATGCACCGCCTGAACGGAAGTCGAAGAATGAGGTCAAAGAATGCCAGCTCGAGTTGGTGACAATCTGCTATTGAGGATCGATAATTGAATAGCGTTTGCATAACTCGCATGAGGCATTGCCTTTGAGGCTATCTGCTCTTGTTCTCTGTGCCCTCTGTGTCCTCCGCTCGGCCGCTATTCAATTTCCTGTTCTCACGCACAAAGCATAGCCAAAAGGCAAACAAATCAATATGAATAACCCAGTCGAGAGATGAAAAAGAAGCGCCAACGATTGCAGCCAATGCCTTTATAGTAATATATATACATATATACTATATTTATATATATCAGTACATATGTCAGTGAATACTCGCATACCTGTGCACTCGCTTCGAGGTGCAAAAGCAGGGAATACAAAATAAATAAAAAGAGGAATTGAATTCAACAGAGTCGCAAAGGCTGTGCGTAGCGAGCCGTGCACTGAGTGCCTTTTGCGAGGGGTGCCTAACCGTTTCCGTTTAGCAAAGAAAACAATAACAATGAGAGATTTCTCTCAAGCGATAGCGAGGGGCCCGTGCAGCATCGACGTAGACCGGAAAAGCGCATTTAACGCGATTTGATGGTTTACAAATTGGCTTAAACAGCTATCTCCGGCTGAGGCAAAGGCAAAAGCAAAGCAACAACAGCTGACGGCATGTTGTTGTATCTGTATCCTTTTTGTTTCTTTTTTGGCTGACATGTGCTGGTACAAAGGACACGCTGGAGATGCGGCTTGTTGGCCCTGATAAGATTGTATAGTGGGCTTGGCCGTAAACGAGTTGCGTGTCGCCCAAGACAAAGGTGACGGCAGAGAATAGAGCTCAGGCTGTTCAGGCCATTCGTTGAGCTATGCCAGCTGATTGGGCTTACGTTCGGCTAATAATAGTTGCTGTAGTTAGGGTTAACTAATTGGCATTACCTTTTCGCTTACCAGGTAATTGATATATGGCATTTAGATGTTGTTATCGATTGAGCTAGAAAACGTAACTGGCATATAATAAGAGGTATGGCTTGAGTTTTAAGTTAGTCTTTGATGGTAATTTTAATTTTTAATAAATAAATAAATAAATTATTGTATAAGAGAAAATTTTCCAATATTTATTTAATTTTCTATATTTATTGTCTGCTTATTAATGATTAATATATTGCCATAGCTCCTAAGTAATAGCGCTGCAGTATGTTTCACCAATAATCAGACAAGCAATCAATACATATTGTATTATGATGTGAAAAGAACTAGTTTCGTGAACTAATAAATTCCTCAGCATGTGAAAAATATACAAATTCCTATATTATTATATATATTATTATTATTATTACTCTTAATATATTTATTTATTTTTAATTCGACAAGCTTTTGAACTGAAACACTCTAAGCTGTTTTGTTTTTTTATTCAATTTAAGCTACACGTTTTTTATTTCTATAAACATATGCACAATTCTGTTTAGTTGATATTTTAAATTTGATTATTTTGGAGCTCCGTTAAATCAAATGAGAATGAACGAAACATTTTGAAGAATGAAATGAGTACATAGTCTCTAAATTATGGTTTAGCAAAGCACCTGCTCTGGCACTATCTTCAAAGTTTTCGTAGCTCACTTTCGGAACTAGTTCATAAGCACTCGCCGCACGATCCATGCAGACAATTCGAAGTTGCTCCAAACTTGTTTAGCTGACTATCTTAAAAGTACTCCCACACACACACACACATACACACACACGAGCGCGCACACCTTTCGTGCTCGGTTATCTTTTTGCCAGTGTTGAACAATCAATCATAATTGTTTTTCAGTTTGTCAACAAAACTTGCAGAGCGCGCGAGCGATGCGAAACAAAGTGAAGCGCTTCACTTGTTGAAGTTGCCATACACACAATTTTATCGCAATGCAACCAGACGACGCGCCACGCCACGCCACGCCACGCCCACATCAAGCAAGGCAAGCGCAGCGCAGCGCAGCAGGCGCTGTCCCTAAGTCCTAACAAAAGCCGTTGACTTTGCCACCGTTCGAGGTGGCACGTTGCAAGTGGCGTTCGCTGCTCGTTTGCCGTTTGCCATTCGCCGTTTGCATCAACCTAGTTGGAAAAAGCGCGCCATGGGAGCTGACAACAACAAACGCGCAGCGACAACTGATAAGCGCTGAAACGGAAGTGAACACACACATACACACGTTTGTAGTAGTAGCCTCTCTGTGTGTATTGACAATATGGCGGCGTCAAACGTGTGACAAATAAAAACGCAACCAAGAGACAGTTGTGAGTGGGAGGGTTAGGAGGAGGAGGCGACTGTAGCAGGAGCTGTTGAAGGTACGCAACAGTTTGTTAGGGGCATATTGATGGACGGAGCTGCTATCAATGCCGCTGCTGGAATTCCCCAGGCGAGTTCCTCGGCGACACTGAAAACCGATTACGTTAGCTGGCGACTAAAGGCTGATGATATGCAAGGACTTGCACACCCTCTCTCTGTATGTGTGTGCGAGTGTTTGTATTCATGTATATCTGTGCAAACACAGAAGGCGCCCGGACGCGCTAACATATGATTGTCGTGTGTCTCTCGTGAGCGTGTATGCGTGTGTGTGTGTGTGTGTGTGTGTGCACATAAAAAGGATAAAGGATAACGAAGCGCAAATTTCAAATAATCATGAATATTACATGAGCTGCAAAGTAGACAAACGTTACACACAGGACAACACAAACACACACACACACACGGAGACAGAGACAGTAACGACGCCTGGACGGGAATTCATATGAAAATCATTCACACAAACCAAATTATTTATTAATGTTCTATGCAAAATGTGTCGCTAAGCTGGCAGCTAGCAGCCCTTAAGAGGAATGACACTTTGACAGTTCCCGTTTTTTTTTTTTTTTGCTCTCGAATTTATATTTAGCTGGGCTCTGACTGACTTTGAAAAGCGTCACAGGCTATTGGAAAATCGATTAAACATTTCTTTGGTCGTGTGCTATGAACGGCTTTCGGGGCAGAATCTACTTATAATGGAATTAGGCGAATTATTCGGGTCTATGCTATTAATAATATCAAAGTGAATGTATTTTTTGTGGTATACAATTTTAAAGTTTGCCCAAATGAGGGTTTTTACGTGTCTCTTCATATATGTATGTACGTGTATATTTTATAAATTATGAATGATATGACAGCTGCCGCTCGGTGTACATAGCAAATGCATCAGAGCTGCTTGCCAGTGACGTCACAAAGGAAATGCTAAAGTCAACTTGACTGATAGCAATAGCACGGAAAAATGCGAATCAAAGGAGGAGCCGGCAATGAGCTTGCAATAATGTGATAAGCGCAGCGGAAATGAAAACAAGCACAAGTGAGCGTTGACGTTGGATGGATGGGTATGACAATAGCCAACAACAATAGCAGCAGCAGGCAGCAGGCAGCAGACAACCAATAACAACAGCAGCAACAACAACAATTGAGTCAATGAGCAGCGCCCACAACAAAGAGCAGGCACTTAAAGGGCAGGCAGCTACGTCAAGCGGCTGGCAATAAAAGTAAAATTGCAATTGGAGTCTTATTGGAGCCTCATTGGAGTCGAACAACCCACATGAACTCTGCAGAGGCCCCACCCAGCTCGCTCGCTCGTCAGCTCATGTGCAGCACATTTTGCTTCAATTATTTTTATTGGCAGGGCGCAAAAATTTATGTTGCATACTTTGCAGCGCGGGCAGACGTGGCGTTAATTTCGTTATGGCAAAATGCAGCGACTTGACGTGTGAGTGTGCGTGTGAGTGTGAGTGTGTGTGTAAGCGACAGCCCTGCCTGGAGGGGTATAAAAGAAAGTGGGCGCCAATGCGGCGCCATTGCATACAAAAGCGTTGAATATTGAAAAGTTTCGAGTATCTTAATTAAAGGTTAAATGCGCGCCTTTTGAAAGCGCGAATTATGGTAATTTACGTTGAAAGGCTGCCAAGTGAGCAAGGGATTTGCCCAGGGAGGCCAGAGCAAGGACTACACATACTTATATACACATGTAAGTAAGAGAAGTGTGCGTAAAAATCACTTTAGGGCACACACACACCACGCACTCACACACACACACACACTTATAGTTCTTTACAGTCTATGAAGCAAACATAAATGAAATTGTTTGTGGAGCTGTTTTATCGTTAACGAATGGTATATACACACATTTAATACTATTTTTGGCTCTTGTTATTAAATTTATATTTAAAGAACACTAAAGCGAAAAAGAATATAAAATGAGAGAGCTCTTTTCAGCTTAATAGCTCACAGTTTATAGGCGCGTGGGAGAAGTAGTTTCTTAGCGCTTGTATATGCGATTTATAGTTATAGTTAAATTTAATATACGAATGAAGAGGTGCAAATTTAATTTAAAAGAAATAATTGCTACGCACGGCTTCTAGTTCATGTAAATTTGATATTCAATGAACTATTCTTATATATATATATATAGATAAAATAATTGCTCAAATTATCACATAAGAGTTACATAAAAGAGTTTTTGCTTGGAACAGCGCAAAGTGTGAAAGATTTCTGATTTCACTCATTGCAATAAAACATGGATCGCTGTTCTCACTAAAAATTAAATTTAAATCTCAGCTTGAACATTTTTTTTATCACAATACCAACAAAAAGTCAAGATAAAACTGAGCATATAGCAAAAGTTAATTTAATTGAATAAAGCTCTAAAATTTATGCTGAAATATAATTAGGTTTATATACGAGTATATGGCATTGGGCTAGGCTCTTTGCTCTTGGTAAAATAATGGAAAACCAATTAATGGCTGCTATTGTAATTGCAGTAATGCAATATATGAAATTTGTTCTCATAAATAACGGATGTGCACTTCTAAGCCATATAGATGTGTGCATGTATGTAGTGCTAAGCACTTAATAGGTGCATGTATAATTGAGCACCTGCCCATAATTATGGCTTCAAACTAAATTTGTTCAGCAGGCAATGGCAAATAGCAATTGCAATTGCGATTGCAATTGCAAATGGTTGTTGTCAGGCAAATGTATTCATTGTTTCGGCTTAAATGACACACAGTTCGGTCAAAGAGCTACAGAGTCATCAATACACATATTTAACATTATTAATTAATATAAATGACACTACAAAACCAAAGCAATTTGCATTTATTTATAATTGTACAACAAAAGCAATTAAATGCAACTTAATCAAATTGCATAATGTCAACTCCAAATGCAGCTGCACAGGCAATGACCGGACTCAACTCTCAGCCACCATTTCCAGCCCCATTTTCACAAATCCAATTGACCCCAATACAAATATAACTACTGACAACAACAACAACAACAATATCGACATCAACATATATTCAACTGCGTGTATCTGCCATGTCCGGAGATGCGAACAATCAATAAAAATTACCCGCAATCAGCAGTCGAAACGTGCGAAATGTCAGAGAGCCCGAGCAATGCTTGTGCTATTGGATCATTCCTCTTCATTTTCATCTTCATCTTCTTCTTCTTTTTCTGCTTTGGAGTGGTCAGCGCTAATAAAAAATGTAAATTTTATGCACAATTTGAATAGAAGAAAAATAAATATAAATTGTTGAATAAATATAAATTAGACGCCGTGTTAAGACGCAAGTCCACTGAGATGTCGGTCACATGGATTAGAGTGAACCAAAACTGACAGCAAAGCAAATAAATCGAATTGCAAAAATATATAAAATAAATATGAGAGGAAAGCTCAAAGAGGATTGTGTTGTAGAAAAGAATTTAACTTGTTATTTGTTTTTGTTTTTTTCTGTATGAAATTGACAATTGCAATTTGTTTTCATACTATATTTTGGTGTGTATGTGGTAAGACTATTAACAATAACTTCACTTCAAATTAATTTAAAAAAAATAAAAAATAAATAAATAAATAAAGTAGGAAACTGGACACACATTAAAATATAAATATGAAAAAGAAAGAAAAAAATGTAAAACAAATTAAAAATAAAGCGTCCTGTACTAAATATATGTATATTATTATCATATACAATATATAATAACTTCATGATGATATTCGAAGGAGTATACTCAATACAAATCGTATCTGTAAGCTCAAAGCAGAAACTACATATAATACATAATAAAAATATAAATATCGACTTAAACCATAAAAAAAATACGAGAATTCTTTTTAAACAATTTTTTTTTTTGCAAAATTTATATATAAACTTGTAACGCTCACATATTGCAGGAATATTTTATTTAACGAAAGTTTTCTCAAATTTCATTGCTTTCACAGCCAATTTGGTCTGACCGAAAAGCCGGAATATTAGGTTTCACCAGTGTACATCGTCTAGCTAAACAGGCAGCAAATCCAATATAAAGCGAGCCTCTGACTCTCGGAGTCTGTGCGGCCCGGCGGGGCACAGCTGGAGCGGAGGGGGGCAAGTTGCAAACTCACGTACAACTGCTGTCTGATAGCTGCGAGCGATATTTTCAATGCGCTGTCGGTAAAAATTACGCACATTTAGTTAGTGCCTGGTCCGATGATGTTTTCAGCGAGTTTCTTGGCCAGCGATGCCAGCGGCAGGACATGAATATTTTAAAAATTCGCATAGCTCTCAACGCAGTGCTGTACGTGGGCAGCAGCAGCAGAAGATTGAAGATGCTGCAGGCGCCAGGAGAGGAGCAGGAGGCACGCACAATGAATAATTTAAGAGCAGCAGCAGGAGATATGATGGCAGGCGGAGAATAAGGCCGTCAAATAAATGCCAAATGAGCAATCAAAGTGCCATGAAGGACTAACTAAGCAGCGCCTCCTGTCTGTCTCCTGCCTGCCCTTAGATTTGCCGCTGATGGGGGGCTGTAAAAAATGATGTACACGACTAAACAGCAGGTGGGGCGAGACGAGGCGAGACGAGGGACAGATAGCAATGGAGCGCGTAAACAGCAAATAAAACTCTGACAATATTTCGCAGCATAAATAAATGGACACCCAATTTTAAAGTGTCTACAAATCGAAGAGGAAAACTGAATTATATTACAGATTTAAGTTAGGCAACACAATGGAACTTGGCAAGCGCAATCCGATGCGAAGAGACAAAAACTTATTATAAGCCAAAGCTGCATCAGCTGTGCCCAGGACAAAGGAGAGCGGGGGCATGCTGTGGGGCTGTGGGGATATTCTCAGTTATTGTCTCAGCCACCATATCGTCGATATATAAGTAATTGGTATGTACAACTGCGCCTGCTGCTCGGCTTGGCAGTCGCTGAGAGAAATGCGGTTATGAATTCCTGAACAGAGCAATGGAGTGCGAGTGGCTGACAACCCCTTGGAGAAAGTGGAAGGGGAAGTGGGAGTGGAAGTGGAAGTGGTATTGCAAGGGGAAGTGGGGTTGTGGTGGGTATTGCAATAGCTGCACAGAACTTTTATTAAAAACTTGTGCAGTATGCGAGCTCTGCCGAGTCGATGCACAGGGCGCACTGATATATATATATATGATATATATATATATATATGTATGTATGTATATAATATAATATAAAAGGCTAAATAAAATGAGAAACTTTCATAAAACATTTGTGACTTTCGCAATTTTTTATGGCTGCAACTTAAAGTTATCTACCGCATCGCTTTGCCCTCGCGTCGCTTTGTTGGCATTAAGTTGCTGCTGGGTTAGGGGGGGAGTGCGGCGAGTGCGCGAATTTATCGCTTGACACACTAAGACGGGTCTTATGTAGTTATCGAAATGGGCCAATGCGCTCAACTCCATATATTGAGTGGGGGAGCGGACCATCAAATCGATTACTTACGAGCTTCTTCAGCACGGCGTGCTCCTGCTTGCAGTTTAGTATTTACGGTTTACGGTTCATGTTGCCAACGCACGGCGGTGTATTAAAATAACATTTCACGACTCTGTCGTTGGGGAACACAATGTGTCTTGATTTCAAATCAATGTTGCTTTTACTGCAGCTGCAGTTTACGGCTTATCGATATAGGTTTAATCGGTGATCGATAAGTCGATATGTGATTGCTATTGTTATTGAGGAGAGATTGCTTGAGAAGTTGGTAAGAAATGTGAATTAAAAGCTTGTTTTAATTGCTTCTGTATATCGATAACCTTGTAATTACATAGATACATTGGCTTAGCGAAAGCTTCTTCCTATTGCACCTGCTATCGATAATTGATTGCTGAAGTGAAATGCTTATTAATTGAAAGCGCATTATTATTACATTTGTTTATCGAAAGTATTTACCCTGTGAACTGACCATTGAATAGAATATCTGCGACACCTGACCTGAAGTGCTTGGTAAACAATATTTATCGAGGAAAGAAAAGGAAAATAATTAACATTTATTTGCATTTCTTTTGCAAATAATATTTTATATTTGACTGGGTCTTCTACTCTTAGCTTACATTAAACTTGCTCATAATTTTTGCATTTTATTTGAAATAACTTTTATGAAATATACATTCCAATAAAGGCTTAGCACTTTGTCTAAACAAACAAAAGGCATATTTGGAGCTGCAGCATTTTGGCAAGGAATGCGGCAAGCAAAAGCCACTTTAAGCTAACATTCCACAAATCTGCAGCAAACTAGTAGGCCAAATAAATTGCAAACAAATTTTGCGTTATCGATGCGAGAGTCTAATGACCCACTGACGGCTGCTGATGCTCCGTCTGGCCCACATACCCACACCCACACACCCACACACCCACACACACATGAACATTGGCTTAATGAAACTCAATATCTTTGAGAATTTAGTGGGTATTGTGCAATGCACAAGTTTCAACCGATAACTGCCTGGGGTGGGCGTGTGTGTGGGTGGGGGGAGCTAGGCAGAGGCGCATAAACTCAAAATGATGCCAGAAATATGGGCAATTTGTGTGTGTGTGTGTGTGTGTGGAGTCGTACGTGTGTAGCTGCCACTCGTTTACTTGGCCAAAAGCCAATTTTAGCCAAAACGCATGCCAAATTTACCAATAACAAAACGAAACGAGATACGAAAAATAGCTAAATATTTTATGATATCGATAAGGCTGTAGAGCGGGCAGGCAGTAGAGTGGCAGGAGGGCGGCGGGCGGGCAGACTACCCCAACAGAAAAACTGCAGGCAGTGCACAATTCTCAGCACTCAAAACGCAAAATACATTTGCATGGAGCTCTGCACCGTTGCCTTTTGCTTTTTTCCAAAAGTAGTTCAGCAGTGGCAGCTGAGCGCATTGACAGCCCATACAAATGCGTTGCCATACCCTAAGCCCCAGAGAAATTCACTTTGTTTAGCAATCGCACATGTGCAGCAGCGGCCATCCCCATGGAGCACAAAGTTTTCGACGTTTTCAATGCAAACTGATGACTCTTAGATAAAAACTTTGTAACAAAACGGGCAGGTTTTATAAATACAATAGCAACAATATGCTGGATAACTATAGGATTGAGGGTAGCTGCAGTTGAGAAAGTTCTTTAGGATCGGGCTATAATATTGTATAGGGAGGAAGACCTTGCGCTACTTAAGCTATTGATTATTATGTGTATTAAATTATTATTATAATATATTTATTTATAATTTTATTTTTATGATTATTTAAAAGTGTTTGATAGATATATTAGAATATTAGAATTATCTTTTCCCATTGGATGATCGCCCAAAAACTGACCAGAATTATAGCCTATCTAGCATTGGACAGCCTCAGCTCAATGAATGAACAAGTATTTTTCATATAGCAGGGCATTTGTAGTTCGTTCTTTAACTTTTGCGCTGTCATTTTTAGGTTATTGTTGCCATTTTGCATTTTTGAACTATATCGTAGAGGGAGAGGGACAGAGAAAGAGAGAGGGAGAGAGAGAGTTGTGTAGGAAGTTGAGTGTTGCTTTGGCCAACGAGACTCAAAAGTTTCATTGTTGTTGTGGCTCTAGTTGCTGCTGCTGCTGCTGCTGCTGTCACATTTCTCAGCCGCGCCGAAAAGTATGCCGCAGCGTTGGCATTTTCGACGCAGCAAAGCTCCGAAAAGCTAAGAAACTCACCTGCATGAGGTTGGCTCGACTGGTTGCCAGTGGCGGTGGTGCTGGTGGCAGCGCTCTCAGCGCCGCTCCGCGAGATGCTGGCGCGCTTCTTCCCCCGCCAGACGCTCACGCCGAAGCACTCCGCACAGCAGCAAAAGACAAAGCCCAGTATCAGCAGTATCCAGGCGGCGACCATTAGCACAATGGTCGATGTGGAACGGTATGTGTAATTCTCCTGCTCGTACAGCACCAAAATCTCGTTACTGTGGTTGTTGCTGTTGTTGTTGTTGTTTTGGTCGCTGCCCACATTCATATTGTTGCTTTTGTTGCTGTTGCTGCCGTAGCTGTGAATACTTTGCAAGTCTGGTGAATAAACGTCGTCGGTTGCGGATAGCGCCACGAAACTGCTCCCCACCATACGGAGGAGCGGTTGCAGTTTGGTCAGATGCGTATATGTGCTATTTGACATTTTGGCATCGGCATTGACAGCAGCTGCTGCACTACTCCACTCCACTCCACTTCAGTTTACTCCACTCAGCGACTCACACACGAAACACTTAATCAATCAGTTCAGTCGATCAATATGGCAATTTATAATGCATACACAGAAGCAATGGTGAAATGTGAGGTATTTTTATTTTTTATTTTTATTTTAATTATTTTCTGTTTTTACTTTTGCTCTTCTGGCTCACGCGACACTCGCGACAACTGTCAACTTGGCGACTGCGACTGGACGTGCAATTGGCTTATTACGAGTATCAAGAGCTCCTACGTTATTTGGCCTGTTTGTGTGCGTGAAAAATTAACAATAACAACAACAACAGCAACGATGACAACGACTAACGCCGCACAAAAAAAATTTTGTTTTCGGCTCGCAATCTTTATTATCACCATGTGTATTTTAGCAGATAGATCGACCGACAAACAGACAGACGACTGTACGGAGAGCCAGATAGAGTTGTGTGTGTGCGTGTGTGTGTCTGTTTGGTTTTCCTCTCTGCATCTCATCAAGTTTTGTTTACATGCGAGAGCAGCGTCGCGACGCTTTAATTGCTCTGTGGTAGACACAGCGCCAGAAACAGCTGGGCTGTGGTGAATATGCAAATGTAGTATATGTAAGCTGAGCTGCATGCGTGTGGTGAGTTAGGCTGAGTAAAGAAACTCGCAAGAGAGTGAGTGTTAAGCAACTTTCAGGAGCATGCTAGCGAGTGAGGGAGAGAGAGAGAGAGAGACTGGGATGGTGAGTGTCTCATAGATCTTGCAATTTATGCACTTGACTGATAAGCGGCCGTGTTGGATATTGTGTGCGAATTAGTAAGGCTATATAGACTACAACTGACAACAGTGTACGCAGGAAAATTCCACAGTTTGATATTATTATTTGAGTCAACAAAGTGGGCGCAATTCACGTACTTTTGTCAACTATTGATTAGCTGATTTTTGTTTTGGGTGAAATAAAATGTAATATATTTTCGTAACTTGTACAATGCAATACATTTCTCAATTTAGTCATTTACATGTCTGCTATCGATTTGCATCCGTTAGTTTATTATACGACGCACATTGTCGCAGGTCACAGCTCTGCATGAAATCAGAGTTACTGAAAATAAATGAAATTGTTATCAATTTATAGCCAGAGTCCAATCAATGAATTCATTGTACTTACGCTCACAGGTGGCACGGTCCAGTTCGCAGCGTGTAATATTCTTCCATCGGCGATCGCCTCTGCGACAATTGGCATTGAAGATGTTAGTCACATCGTCGTCGGGTCCTCTCCTACGCTGGCACGCAACACAGTCACGGGTCAGCTTCTCGCAGATCCTTCTGTTCTCATTTGGCTGAGCTTGAATTTGCATCAGGCACAAGCAGAAGAAAACTATGGGAGAAATTTGTTTGATAATCATCCAGATTCCAGGGCTTGGACTGCCGTCAAAACTTACCCAAGAATATCAGAGCTTTTGCCATGTTTATTGAAGTGGTGGAGTACGAGATGAACTGTAGTTAAACTTGGCTAAATTGCCAGCTATTTATAGTCGAAATTCCAGATGAGGAAGTATGTGACTCACCTGTGAAACAGATGTCCCATTATGTAAGTCAAATATTGTAATTAAGACAATGCATTTATATTATCATAATCAACTTTCTTTTTAGTTCATTGAAAATCTGTTAAGAATATTATTATTCATTGATGTCTGCTCTAAAGAACAGCTGTTTGTCTATAGCATCTATAGTTCGTGCTGCCTATATAAGCCAACTGGAGCGTTCAGTTGAGTATCAGTATCTGTTTATAGAGCGGGCAAAATGCAAATTCAAATCATTTTCGTCGTCCTCCTGGTGATCTGCTTCACGGCCATCCACTCCCAGAGGTCCGACTGTGATAAGATCTACAATGCCTGTGTGTCCTGTCGAAGAAGTCGGTTGGACACCACTGACCTAAATAATATGTGCCGCCGGACGATTCGCAACAGAGTCTGGAGAGATCAAACGCAATGTGATTTGCAGCGGATTTCCTGCAGAAGTGAGTTAATCAAAATGCAAAGCCAAGCACTCTCATCTGATTACTGAATGTATATATATTTTCAAACCAGATCCTTGTGAGAAATTGAACTGTCGGAACATTGCCGAAGCAGCTGGAATGCCGCCCAGGCGCACTTAGTCCGCCTCAAGACAGCATCTCAAGCAAAGACGAAGATTTTGTAACCGGCATGTAGCGTTCCCCGAATGCTGTTGATTTAATTAAAATAAACAATGCAATACATTTCAATATGCTTTTAATACATTTGTGTTAGTCCTCAAACTGAAGTGAAGTGCTTTTTAAATACTTGTAACGGTTTAAGCTTTTATAACAGGCGCCAGGCAACACAGGCCAACACTGTCCAGCCCAAAACTCAAAACCCAAACCCAAACCGAGACCCACTTCAGCGCACGTCATGAACATGATTATGTACTTTATGTATGTGCAGTCAAGACAAGTGGAAGATGGAAAGAGAGAGGGCTAGACAGTGTGTGAGTATGAGCGGGAGGCAGCGTGAGAAATATCAATTATATGATATAGCTGCTTCAGATGCTCTTCATTTTATATGTATTTCATTTGAAACAAGTCAAAATTTTGTAAAATACAAATTCAAGTTATAAAGGTGCCTACGTATATACCTTTTATATTATATTAATCAAAAGTTTTTAAGACACTTAAATCCAAATTGTGCTTACATCTATACCTTTTAATTCATATTTTACTTTATATTTTTATTTATACATATTTTATTTAAATCCCCATTACTTATATCATAAATTGAATATTATCACGATTTACCGAAAAGCAGATTCAACTGCAAAGTTGGAGCGCCGCCAACGGGATGAGCTAGCCATTGTGGCCGTTGTGCAGGGCATAATGAAATGGCTTAAAGCCGCTGCGACTAGGTGTGGACAGGGGATTCGCAGAGGCAGCGACTGCTGTCCGGCCAACTGCTTATATAATACATACTTGTGTATTTGAAATTGAAAATCTTTTGGCGCTGCACTTGAAAAATGCTTAGGACCAGGCCATGGATGATGAACTTTATAAAACTCTTGACCACATTTGCCGCAGCAGCACCACCACCGCCAGCCTGTTGGCCATGTCTAACCAGCTGACGGCAGCTGGCTGGCTTGGAGCAGGGGCTGGGGCAGGGGCAGGAGCTGAGGCATTACACTTGACTTTAGCGCCACTTGTAAGTGTAAATTTTATTTGAGAGAACCGAGTGTTATAGATGTAGCTACATGCATATACATAGACATACACATACATCTATACACACGAATGCATACATATGTATGTATGTACATTTGGCCATGCCCTTTGTGAAGTGCTCAAGTGGCTGCGCTGGTTATTGGCAGAGCTCAGCGCGCTCTTAGGACTTCGTCCGGCTGGGATCTGTTGTAGCTGGCGTCGTGTCGTTGACAGCTAAGTGGTGATAATCGCTTTTGAATTGAATTTGGAGCAAGTAAATTTTACACGCAGCAGACAAAGTTGAAATTCAAAAGTGCAACACACTCGCACACACATATACACATACGCCCTACTGCATATCCCATAACCCACAGCCCTCATCCCACATCCCAGACTCCAGCTGGACATTAGACAAAAGCCTTTAGCAGTTCATGCGCCCCATAGCTCGTTGGGCGCTTTATACTTTTTTTTCCGTTCTTTTGGGGGTGTGGCTTTGTGGCTGGGCAGAGGCGAAAACTGATTTTCCAGCTGTTGTTGTTGTTGCAGCTGATGTTGCTGCGGTTCCATGTTGTTGTTGTTGTTGGTTTTGCGGTTTCTAATTTGTAAACTAGATTTGGGGCTGGGCTTGGCACTTAGTCGGGTTTTGTAAGTCATTTCATCAAATTGTCTTAAATTTGTATGTTTCATCTGAGTAAAGCTCTGAAAAGAATAGAAAATAGTGCACAAAATATAGTTTAAAGAGCATTCAGCGGGTACTTAAGTAGAGCAGTTATTGATTATGTCAGAAAAGGTTCTTTGATGCACTCTCGAATATATATTTATTTTCCTCTTAATGACTGTTTAATATATAATACATTTTATGATTTTTTACATTGCTTAAGAAGCATTCAGAGGTTAAATATTATATATAATATAATAATTTTATCTATAAATATTTATTACTCATTATTAAATTATATATACAAATTTATTTAGCCCTTATTGACTTTTTAAATATGTAGTTAGTTAGCTCTTAAAGTGCTATAAAATACATTTTAAATTTTAAGTTTTTAGTTCTCTCTCTTTCTCTCTCTTTCTCTCTCTTTCTCTCTCTTTCTCTCTCTTTCTCTCTCTTCTCTCTCTCTCCATCTCTCTTTCAGTTACTAAGTCGATAAAAGTATCTAAGGCAACATAATTTATATGATGGCCATAATCTTGTAGTAACTTTTATATTCGGCTTTATTCGTCTGTGGCAGAGATTCATTTGGTTGCTTGTGCAGATTTCTTGGTAGTGCAGCGCACTGTGCTGGGGCAGTAAACAAGTGCCTTCGACTTATTTCTATAAATCTTGGCTGGCGCACAAATTTGCCCCGCTGCCAGCCATATACCGGGAATCAGCAGCCAAGCTTGGTGCATCATTCACGTACTTGGCATTACCATAAAACCCAGACACAGAGCCAGCCCCAGTGCCGGCAGAGCAGAGCAGAGCAGCTTCGTCATCGTCAGCAAGCACGCACAACATCATCATCATCAGCAGCAGCAGCAGCAACATCATCTTCAGCATGATTACATTATCGTCATGCTGGTCCATCGTCCACTTGATGCATCCGATGCCTCGCTCCAGTTGAGAAGCTCTTCAAAATTTTTGACATGCGCCGGCCCTAAGCATCCAAGAATTCGTCTGCCTCGATGTTGCTGTCTATGTGAGTGTGATAAATTTTCCAAAAATACATAATTTTTCACACGAAATTGTTTTGATTTTTCTTGATGCCATAAAAGAAAAGAAAAATGGAAATTTATCACTTCCAAGCTGAGCTACGCCCCTAAAGAGAAGGCATTTAACGAAAAGGACTTTGTCTAAGACAAAGTTTTAAAAAGTTTAAGCTGAGCTAAAGTCTTTCCGTTTTGTTTCCAAATTTATTTCTTTATGTTTGCATTGAGGCGGAGTTTTTTAAGCAGCAACTTTAAATATCCATTTCAGTGCCAAGGAAAGTGCGGAAATCTTTATGAGCTAATCATTTTTAATTATTGCACGATTCCCTGTTGAAAAATAATTACGAGCATGCCGTGGGGCAGCATGTTGAATAACAACATAACTAAAATCTAAATCAATTTGATGCCATTTCCTTGCCCCACCCGACTGCACGTAGCAACTGCCGCGTGCCACGTGCCAAGCAACAACAATAACAATCCAGGAGTCGCCCTGCATACATTTATAGCACTCGAAGCCAAAAAATTTCATTACCCCGCTGCATGGGCAGGGCGGCGCAGCGAGGCGGGGCCTTGGCCCTGGGCGGTGAGTCAATTACAGAGAGGAAGCTGTTTTGGCGCTTCCCAAACAAACAGGCGATGACGTCGTTCGCAATGGAGACAGCAGCGACTGTTGGATGAGGGGGCCAAGCGGGGGAAGTTGTTATATAGTTGCTTAATATTTATCTGGCGTCGGTAATCAGCTAACGCAGCTCTGACATGTGTCGTGGATCTTGATAAGGGGGCAACCCCAAATAGTGGAAAACCAAATCTGAATCGAAATCAGACCCAGTTTCGATGAGTTTTTAATAAACTGTCAGTTAATAAAGAAATGCCAAGTAAATTAGATGACGCCCGACGAAAGGGTAGCCATTGGAGCTCTGCTGGGGCAGGGATTAGGGAAGTTCGATTGCAGTTCAAGAATTTTTCATATCACTGACACATTTCAAGCGCCACGCGCTGAAACTTTTAGTTTAGGTGCTCGGCTATTGAATTTTTCCCTCAGCAGAGCAAAGTGTGAAATTTGGCAGCTTGTTATGGGACGGACAGACGGCAGGGAATGCTGGCTCCATCCTCGCTCCACGAGGAGTCGTAGGAACTATGGCCGGACGACCCCAATCATGTAGCAGCTTGTAAAACTGCAAGCGTGAAAAGCAAATTGGAAACTTGCTCGTGGCTGAGTTGTGAAAGGCTGTTGATTTGAGAATTCCTAAAAAAAGTTGAAGCAACTTGTTAGCGAATTCGATTGGGCTAAGACAAACTCGAAGAGGGGCTTCATTTGCTAGGATTTTACCAAAGTTTACCAAACAGTAGAAAGTTTTATAAATTGCAAAAGATATGAGAATGATGATGAAATGGAGTATTTAGTAATATTTGCAATTCAGGAAATTGTTACAAAATAGCAAAAAATAGATTATAATATTATTTAAAACTTATGCCTTAAAATCAGAAGATGATGGAATGTACTGAACTAAATTGTTGCAATTAAGCGGTATACATTTTAATTAATATATATTTAAAAATCTATTGTCAGACATCAAAAATCCATCTTAAAATTATCCAGAAAATGTTTAATTTCTATTATTATAATTTCTGTTAATTGTATCTGTTTTATTTAGCCACGTTTAGCCACCCGTACTACTCCTTTAAGCTCTTCGTTTATGCGTTGATATATTCCTTCAAAGTTCATTTCGTAACCCTTCAATGAGTTATGAGGATTTTAGGCTGAGACAATGTACCATGCCGTCTGGTGACTGCTGGAAAAACCCACCCATTAGGCCACCCAACCACCCGCTTGCAAGCCACCCCCTTTTTTAACGGCGCCCACATGCTCCCGCCTCCCGGCGCGCATGGCCCCATCTCTGTCCATGTCTCCCTCTAACGATGGCACGTTTTGTTGCAATCCCAATGAGGAAATGCTAATCCGCATGTAATATTCGAAAATGATATGAAAATGCCAAACCAAACAACCACCCAACGAAAATGCCCAACAACATACGAAATACGAAATCCGAAATCCGAACTAGGGTTCAGGCCATGGGCCCAGTGCCAACATTACTCAATGTCAACATCAAAATTGCTTTGGAATTCATGCATTCAGCGGCTCATTCCCCAGTTCATTTTGGGCCGTCGCGTTAAAAAACTAACGCCAAGCCCGCAGTGTAGAAATTTTCATTTTGTATCTTTAGCTGAATTTTAATGCCGCTGCAGAAAGTGCCGTAGTGCCAGGGGAATCCGGCGGGCGGTTACTGCTCCCGGTCCCTTAAATAGCTGCGCAGGGCGCTGATTAAAAGTGGCAAACACGATGGCCGAGGGGTTGAGTTCTTCGATTTTTTTGTTGCTCGTTTTGGTTTCGTGTTGCACAACCTTTTCCATTTCCATTTCCACTTCCACTTCCACTGCCATTTGGTTCCACGTTCACGTGGGGGTTGTCATCTGAGGCTGCTGTTGCACTTGTTTCCTTGCCCTGACCCAAACGACCGAACATGCCGGCGAAAATTTCGTCACAGACGTTGGCGTGAAATTTCGAAACGAATTCTCTAAACAAAAACAACAACAACAACAACAAGAACAACAACAAAGCTCACGGAACTCGTAGCGAATGTGTCTCATTGTAATTTTTGTAATGTTTCAGAATTTGTGTTCGGTTGCATGAGAAGGAAGTTTGTTTTTGTTTAAAAATTATTAGAATTCAGTTGCTTGTTCTGAGTGGGCGGGCGTCCATGCCTAGGATGGGGCGTGGCACTGGCATGGGTGGTGCTGGTTGCACAACAGCTGGTGCCCAGAATGTGACCGGCATTTGGCCGCAATGTGGTCGATGTTCAAGGACTTGTCTACGAAGCACTTACTCATAAGTGGAGTCATAGCTGAGAGGGGGCGGGTGGAGGAGCGAGCGGGGGGGGGGGTGCACCCAGCAAATGTGTTTGCTGAATCATGTGCGCAGGGTTTTAATATTATTTTAGAGGGCCACAGAGTGCAAATGCTAAGCGATTTGTTTGTTAAATCAAACATTCGGTAAAGCGTGAGAAATTTCAGATTTATTTTACTATTTGCGAGATTTAAAATGCTATTCGAAATTAGAAGAGCAGAGACTCTATTGACTTTGTAAAAATATATTGATGGTTGAGGTTTGTTTTTGAATATATGTATATATTTTAAATGCACTCTTTGAAATATTACAATGCATTGCAAAAAAGGTCTAAATGGAGCAATTACCTATTCTACTTAGATATTTTAGTTATATATTTTTATTTATATGTAAATAGTTCAGCAAAAGGAAAAAATGTAAAATTCTTTAAGTGTTCTCAAAAGTGAATTCTCTTTAGTATTGTCACATTCAATAAATTGTATGTGCAATACTTGAAATTTGTTATTACAATCATTTTATTTCGTTAGAACAATAAGCACTTTGCTTTTCAGATGTGCTAAAATCATGAAATCTCTTTTGTGGACTGAAGTTTTTCATTACAAGGACTTAAAAACCAAATGCAAACAAAACATTTTCCTTGCAAAAACAAACAACAGTTGAGCTTTTCGGATACTTAAACAATTCAATGGACTGTAGTTGCCCAGCCAGAGGCCAACTGCTGGCTCTGGCTCACGTGCTCCCCGCTCCCGCACCGCGCGTCCGACAAAAACCAAAGTCTGGTGGCAAGCATTTGTTGTCCATAAGCTGCAAAAGCAAGCTAAAATATTTATAATGCTGTCCAACACTTGGCTGACCACAACAACGGCAACAACAACAACAACAACAATAGCAAAGAGCAACAGAACATTGACCGCAGCACAAAAACAATAAATTGATTTTGTATCTTTGAGAACAAGTGCAGGATATAAAAGCGAAATGTGGCCATTGGCCAGGCTGAGGGCCAGTGCCAGGGCCGACGGCAGTTGGAAATTGTATGCAGAATGTTGCAATACACGCCCCGATAATTATGAAATTTGAACTAAAAACGAACCCAATCAACGCAGCCACAAGAATTCCAAAGAAAGCAAAACAATTTATGGCGGAACACGCCTTTGGGAACTTTAGAAACGCGACGCCCAGCGAGACTAAAAGAAATGCAATACGACACAAAAACAAAAGACGTGGGCGTGGCAGTTCGAATGTGCAGGCGAACCGAGGGCAGGCCACTGGCAACAGGCAACAGACGCTTGAGAACGAAGGATATAAAAGGACAACAGCATATGCGAAAGGGATAATAATTCACAACAAACAATGGACCTGACCATATAATAATAATTCAGGCGCGCCAGATGAACCAAAGCTGACCGCATTATGGGCATAGATTTGTTGTTGTTGTTGTTTTTTTCTTTTTCTTTTTTTTTGGGCATTAGTCTCACACATAGGGGATTGCATGCACTTGTCCTGTACAAAGGATTCAGGATTCAGGACTGTTGAGGACTGTGGGACTCTCCGGTTCGCTAACGATGCGACACGCGCGCAGCAGGACAACGTTTGATGTGTGGCGACAATGTCCTCTGCGAGCCAAAAATTGACATTTAATGAGCCCGAGAATGCGACCCAGCTCCACAGCTCCGTCCACAGACCAGAGCTCGTCCTCGTATCTGGTTTATGTAATCGCATAAATCGTGCTGCCAGCAGGAGAGCTGCATGCCATCCGCCTTTCGGGCTTGTGCAACACCTTTTGTTATCATTCAAAGCACTTGTTTTCCCTCTGGCCAGGTAAGGCCATCAGCATCTCTCTCCCTCGCACCCGCTCTCTCGCTCACTCTCACTCTTTGGCTGCTTGTTGCTGTTCAGCCATTTGGCAAATATTACAGATTTACCTGTATTGTCTCTGTTAGCTTATATATGTGTGTGTGTGTGTGTGTGTGTGTGTGTGTGTGTCTGGATTTTCGATTAGCTCACATATCAAAATGCTACGTTAATTGTTTTCAAGTTCGTGGCATGTCAACAGCACACGTAGCCGCAGCACCGATTTTCGAGTCAATTTATCTGTCTAGCCGGCGATTTAATGGGTTTGTTTGATACACACTGCCCGATGGAGAGACAGATATGAAGGTTGACATTGTCTGCGATCGAAGCGATGTCTGTGTTTGGCTACTTTCAAATTATGCGATAGATGAGAAGCGTAGCCAAGTTGAGGGGATGTGGCAGATAATCTCGTGTAATACATCAGGTAAATTGCAGGACATATAGATCCATTAGCAATATCTTTAATATGGCATGAGAAGTAATTGATGATAGTATTATCTATAGGGATCTATCTCGTCTAGTACTTGAGCGTATTTGGCAGATGATCTACTGATGATACATGAGTTGAATGAAATGCATATTGATCCATTAAGAGATATACACACGAAATTGCCTTGGTACAACCTAAACTTGTAATTGATGATCGTACTATATATATGGATCTATCTATGGTATTTGGCGGATGATCTAGGGACGATACATGAGTTGAAGTGCATATTGAATCATTATGAACTATAGAACTAGAATAATTTATATTATCGATAAGTATATATGATATATCGTTGTCACTGCATAGGCTCTGATAGTAATTGATGATAATTATATTGATAATAATAGCTCAAAGGAAAAGCTCTTCTAGTTTTAGATTACTCTTAACTCACTTGACTTTTCACACAGTCTAAAGAACTCGTTTAAAGTCTCTTTATTATATGCTGAACACTTTAATTCAAATATAATTCAATGTACATTGAGCCCGAGGGTCTTGTTCATTAGCTGTCATATGTAAGCAATTCAAAGGCAACTGGCGCAGTAACTTTTTAAGCATGTCCACTTATTGTGTTAGGCGAACTTTCGGGCTAATAAAATGACACATTTGCCAGCTGCTAATTGCAAGCCATAAATTAAGCCAGGCCAAGCCGAGCCGAGCCAAGCCCAAAGGGGCGTTGTCTGGGTCCGACACATAGATAAGGCCTGGCGGGCTGATGGGGAGGGGGGACTGTCAAAAACTTTAGATTGCATTAAACTGCGAGGCGGCAGTAGGCGCAACTATCTCAGGAAATGGAGCTGCCTGTTTAATATGCGGCATGCAACTATGCAGGACGTGTAGGAAATCGTAGACAAAGCTGCAAAATATTAATTATGACAGATCCGAGTGTGTGTGTGTGCGTGTGTATGAGCCCTGCTCAAAGTACCACAGTCAGGGCGTATGCCGTTGGCCAAATTTGCATTTATATTAAAAACAAACAACAAACCGGGCAGCAGCAGCAGCAGCAGCAAGTCTGATGCTGGAATCCCGTACGATGACAGGCGCCAACGACTTGCGGCGTAATCAAAGACACGTCACCAACAGACTATGACCAATTTGCAGCCGCTACCCCCCACTCGCAAGGGCCCTGGCCATTCATGTAACTATGGCCCAAAAACTGATTTGCGAATATTTGGACAACGTCGATGGCTGCGGTCGCCGCTTTAATTATGTCTCATATATCAGTTTGCTTTGCCGGCTTTCCGTTTAGTTTGGGGGGCAGTAAGCATAAAAATAATTTCGTTTTGATTGCAATTACGAAAGCCCCGCACCACCCAGGCCACCCACTCCACCCAGTCCACCCCAACTACCCCGATGGGTAGGCAAGTGCACTTGAGGGTTGCTTGCCACTGTTTTGGGCTTTTACGTCTGAGTCACAAGTGTTGCCAATTGTTTGCAACTGTTTTGTTCGTGCAGCAACCCCAAAGTATGTATCCAGCAAACTACATGCCCTCCATGACTCCATCTAGCCGCTCTGGCCCCCCACCACCAGCCGTGGAAAATTATTAGATTTTATTGCACGCAACATTTCGAAATGAAATGAAAAATGCTTTGATGCGATTTATTGTCAGACGTCTCTGTCATAGTCTGTGGCTCGCTTTTAATATATCCAAGTGGCTTTTGTGGCCAAAATTGTGACTGCCATTCGCCATGGACCAGCTGGTAACCCTCGAAAAGGGTTTTCCAGAAATATAAAAAAATAAAATGCAGCCGGGCGTAAATGTTTTTCGAAACAAAATTAGTTTGGGGATTTGCATTTGAATATATGTATGTAGTTCAGCTACTCCATAGAGAAAGTTGTCAAATAAAAGTTGACAGTCCGTCCGTCCGTCCGTCAGTCCGTCCGTCCGTCAGTCCGTCCGGCTGTTAGGGACTGAAATCTGTTTGCCATTTGCATATGTAATAAGTAAAAGGACGCACTCATCTGTCTGGACAACTGATGGATATGATAATCAGGCTCTTATGACAATCACAAAGCGATAAGCGAGGGCAACTGCCTCAAATAATAATAACTACAGAACATTGGCTCTTGCATAACTGATTCCTCAAATGACGGCAATCTCGAAAGATGCTCGACTGAACTTGAAGCACAGATAGCGCGATTATGGATTATTTGTTTGGAGTGAAAGCTGAAATTTATGAGCAACGAATGCTGGCAATAGAAATGAAAATTAATTTTTATTTTGAATGAATTGTGGATGATAAAAAATATATTTAAAAATGTAGAAACATATATTTAAATAAATATATTAGTTAGATATATAATTAAATTAGTTTTGTGTATTCCATGCAGAGAATTATCGAATATAATAAATAAAATGTACATATTTAAATCTTTGTATAATTTAATTTTGTATATTCCACACGGGGATAATCACATAAAAAAATAATAAATAGTTAATTAAAATAAAAATATATCAAAAAAATAAATAAATATTTATTGCCATATTCTTAAATTAGTCGTTTATATATTTTTTTATTATTTATTCATAATTTATTCAAAACAAAAATGAGCTTAATATAGAATATTTTAGCATACTTAACTCTATCAAGAATTTATTCTCTTTGTCTACTTGAGGATTAAATAATTATAGATATAATAACATTGTTATTATACTAAAATATTTAACATTTTATTATTTTATTGATTTTTATTTTTATTGTTATAATAATATAACAATAAAAATAAAAATCAAACAGTTTATTACATTTTATAAATATATATTAATACAGTTTAGTTTTCTACATGCTTCCTCTTATCTGCCGATTATCAGTGAATATTGTTTCTTGCCTGTGACTCTCTGCTACTTAACGTCCCATCTCGCTCTTCAGATCATATCTCAAATATCTATCCTGCCCTGTGTGGTCAGCTGAAGTATTTAGCTGAGCTCTTAGCGCATTCCTACTAAGCTGGACCCAAGTGGACTCACCTAAACGCATCCTTTGTTACTTGCGCTTAGCGAGAATTCTCGGGCAGATACTTTAAAAACCATTCAACACGCGCCTTGTTAGCATAAAGGCAACGCACCTAACAATCGCCTCAAATGAAGTACACTTCGCCTTAATGCCCATTCAGAGCTGGGGAACAGTTGGCTAGGGCATTGGGTTACACAACTCAAACAGATGCCGGGTCGGGGCACTGCTTTGGCCGTTCGGCTCTGTACGAACGCAGACCTAGCCATTGGGGACGGGGCATTTAGCGCATCCTAACAACTGCTACATGACACCATATTATTAAATTAAATGCAGACACGCGTACCACAAGCCGTCCGTTGGCCACCTAAATCGAACCATTGTGTGCAGCGTCTGTGGCAACAGATGGAAGAGCAAGCGTTAGGTGCAAGTCGAGGCCAAAGCCAAAGCCCGTTGACCATTAATTTTTCAGCTAAATGGTGGCCAACTCCCCTCTCTCTCACTCTCTCTCTCTCTCTCTCTCTCTCTCTCTCTCATTCACTGTGGCGAGCTTGTTGGACTAACAAGGTAAATGCTGTTCCAGGAAACCCAATCAATAGATTCGAAATATCTGATAAGGCGCAAAACGAGCAAATGAATGAGTTTTAATTATACAGCTGAAGTCTGCATTTGATTAGGATCAGTCCACATCTCATGTAACTGTAGAGCTACCAGAATCTGTGTATGGATCATTTCCATTGTCTGGGTCGCGTATAAATTCATAATTTAAGCTGGCAGCCGAAAGTCACCTGCCACAGAAATAAAGAATAAATTCAACTGTTCGACAGTTGCAGTTGCCTCTCGCGAGGATCATTGATCATTGAGCGTGCCTCCTGCTGCCTGCTGCTCCAGCCGCTCGCTACCTGAGGCAGCCTCATTTAGTGATTTTTTGACCAACAGCTGCTACGTTTTTTGTTCGACTTTTCGAGCTGTGCCTCTGCCAAGCAACAAAATTGATGACGACAGGTTGCAACGATCGCTAGCTGATCTGGCCCGAAGAAACGAAAAGCAAAAGAACCTGAAGCCTTCTGTCTGACGTTCTGACGCTAATCGACCAAATTGTAGCAGCTGAATTGTCAGTTTTGTTAAGTGGGCAGCGCGTCTCAGACATGGCCTTAGCTCTGATGTATTGTTCTGTTGCCAAATTGTGTTTGTGATTGCGATGACCAGGCAACGATAACGCCTCAAATGTCTGGAACTAGTTCGAGTCGGCTTTCATAGCCAGTTGGCTCATTAGAGCCTTGATTAATGTCTGGCCATGGCCACTTATTGTGTGTCGCGTCTTGTTGCCAAAAAGTATCTCACAATTTTGCACTTCCTCTCCCTCCCACTCTCTCTCTCTCTCTCTCTCTCTCTCTGAAGTCCCCCTGCTGGCTGCCATCATCAGCTGCACTTGTTGTTTGGGTAATTAGTCTCGTTTGTTGTCATAAATTTTATTCTGAACATTTTTGCTGAAAAGTCACATTTAATTGCACTGATTTACAGTTTTTCGGCGGTGGAGTGGCTCCTATTACGTCCAAGGTATTCTGGCCATTCCTTCACGTAATTACGTGCCAAATTAATGATGTTTTTGCGGCCGAGTGGTATGTGCAAAACACGAATGCAGCTGTAGACACATATTTCAGCTTCAAATTGGGCCAGCTCGTTGGCTTCTTACTCTGCTGCCCTTTCACGCAGATCCTTAGCAATTTTAATGAATTCTGCAGGTGCAAGATTATTTTTTTTGCAGCCGTTTGACCAAAGGCAGAGCAAATGATAATCATCTCTGTCTAAGAAGTCGACTGGAAGGCAAGCCGCATATTAATTGGATAGCAAGCAGACTCCACTGTATATCTGATCAATTTCAAGACATTGAATAAATGAGATTTTTGTTTAGCTTTATATATTTTTGGTGTCTGTCTAATAACCTAAATGATTCCATATCGCTTTGTCAATTTCGCAAGTTCATTTTGAACGATTTATATCGCTAAGCGCTGCTAAGTAATGAGCTACACAAATAGAAATAACTTCAACTACACTTGAATTCCTCAGCCAACAGCTCAGCGCCTCATCAATGAAACTTGCCGACTTCCTCCCCCCAAACAATAATTGAAACTCATCAGACTTTATTGGGTTGTTCGAAGGTGGCGGCTGAGCCATCATTAATGCCCTTATCACGTATTTCAATGCGACAAAAGCCGCAGCCCCAGCCCCAGCCCCAGCCCCAGCCAACACCTTGGCTATGTATGGCTCAGAGGATTTGTCTTAAAATTGCTACCCTTAATTACTTGTAAGCTGGCCACCCCCCGGCGTCTAGGCATCGACTTGGCTCGCTCCGTTTGACTTTGCAATTTGGCAGTGCATCGGGTGACCTCGGGTGCCCATGGTGGCTGTCCAGTGGTCTGGGACGATGAGGCTCGTTGATTAAATTGATGATGTTTGATGACTTCTGCAGCTGATTTAGCCTTAGATTTCTTTTGCTTTTGGCAAGTGGTGGTCAAGTGGCAGGAGTGGACCACATATGGCGTGCCACCCCTCGCTCATTACGATGCATTGGACATGCATCAAGACGCCTTCAAGTCATGCCCCACACCTCGAGTTCGAGTTCCCCCTCGCTGTGCCAGCTGGGCTTCTTTTCGGAAGACGGAAGCTGCCCGTGCTGGCATTAGTTGCCATGACTAAGCCGCTCTCTCTCCCTATCTCTCTGTGCTAGGCCAGTTCTCAAGGCGGCATTCTTTTGACAAACGATCCCTGGACTGACCTTAATTAATCTTTGCTGCGCCGCTAGTCGCGCCTGTTGCACCTACAAGTCGCCTGCAACTTGCACAGTGTGGCCAATGCTGATTAATGTGAGATGCAGTCGAGGTGGATCGGCTGGGCCGCGTGACTGGGCGTTTTTTAGAGGCCGGGAAATGAGTTGCATGAGTCGGCGCGCTGAGTACGGGTACGGGGCGTGCTATTAACTAATTGCGCGGCATTGTTTAGATGCCTATGCCCGATATATAAAATTTATATTCATTGGAATGCACTTCCTTACTGTACTTACTGTACAGGTTCATCTACAGCTCCAGCTCCAGCTCCAGCTCCAACTCCAGTTCCATACATCAAGTTTTAAAGCGCATTTCAATGCAAATATATCACATGCAGGACTTTCGAGTTGGTCGACAAACGCCTCCAGGGTGCAATATATATGCGAGTTTAGCCACATGTAATGAAAGTGTGAATGAAATTTTCATCTTTTTTGCGAGGCGACTGCAGAAAGAGGAAAGTGGAAAGTTCAAATAGAATTTAACCCCAAGCGCATATTTATAGCACGTTTCATTCTCCTTCTCCCTCTCTCACTCTATCTCTCGCTCTCGACCAAAAAGCTTACCTAAAACAAATACACATGTAACCACGTGTCTGCCACTGTGTGCCTGTGTGCCTGTGTGTGTGTGTGTGTGTGTGTGTGGGCGTACCCCTAACTGTCATGCTGAAAATGACCCAAGGTAAAAAGAGATTTGCCGTTGCTTTGCAAAGGGCGAACGACAGGAGTAGCAGCAGCAGCAGGAGTAGCTTTCCAGCAGCTGCAGCAGTTGCTTTTTGTTGAAGGTTGTTGGCCCCGGGGCAGATTTGAAATGATATGTCAATGTGAGATGCAACACAGTTTTCAAATTAAGTTTGAGCAGTCGAGTGCAATTTGAGCTGCTAATTTTTAAGAGACTTGTTAGCATCATAAATCGTTCACCTTGTGGTTGCATAAGAAAAGTAAGTTATAGTTAGTTGTCTTTCAGTCATTGAAATGACATTTTCTGATTTATTTGAAATGGGAATGTAATATTTTTAATTTTATTTATTTCAATCAGGAAATCAGGCAATGTATTTTTAAAAGAAAATCACATTTTTTTAATGCAATTAAATATAAATTTAATTTTCCCTACAATTTTCAAGTGCAATTTTAAGTATTTTTCTTTTTTTTTTTTTTTCGACCAGCTTGAAATATAATATAGAATAAAGAAAATTATGTCGAGCTATTTGCCTTTGGAATCAAATTAAATTTTAAGTAATTTTAAAAATTGGGAATTGGCATATCAATTAATTGTGTTTATTTCTTGCAATTAAATTAAAATAAAATACTTAAAAAAAATAATTTTAGGTAAGTCTAGGCTCAAATAGTTCTTGAATCAATAATTTCTGTTGTATATCAATTCATTATTTATATTTGTATATATATATTTTTATATATATAATAAAAAATCATTGACATACATATGTACTTTATTTATTATTAGATTATTTATTTTTTATATTTACATGTATATATTTATAATAAAGGATATATATTAATTTTTAATTATTTAATGCAACTGAATTGAAGTGATATTCTTTCCCATAATTGTTAGCTCACACAGTTATAAATAGTCCTTCCAGCTCTCAGCTAGTTGCGCTTATTTCTAAAATAGAAACCCCTTGAGATCACACACTCACACTCTCTGCGTGGAGTGCAGTGTCTTACTCTCACCAAAGCTGTGCATTTGATAAGATATTTGATGGGAAAAACTCCCTCAAAGCTGCTGCTTGGCCTCGCACTATTTCCACCCTTTGGCTGACAGATCGGGAAACCACTTCAACCGTAGCCGCTGTCAAGTCGACCCGAACTCGAACTTAAACTCAAAGGCAAACTGAAACGCACAGAACTATAACAATAAAGAGCGGAAATTAAAGTGTGAAAACCGGCAGGAAGTTGAATTGATTACAAGAGCTGTGAGTGAGTGCTCGTGTCCGTAGCCCTATATAAACTGTGTGTGTGTGTGTGTGTATTTAGGTAGCATATTTGACAAATAGAAAACTTTACAATGCATTTCATTTGCTCAACTGTCAACGGGTAGCCCGAGGTCTGCGGCACTCACAGGAGACAGGCGACATGAGCCAGGAGACCAGGACGCCAGGACACTGCCACAGGCCACAAAAGGCGGCGCCTGTGATTGAATGCTAAACATTTAATTTAAACTTGGTCCAACTCAGTTAAGTCCCACACACACACACACACACACACACACACACACAGGCACATTATCCCTACACATTGCTTAGATTCGACATAATTTATGCACGCACATCAATTCGAATGCATCTAATTTGGTAAACAGGCAGCCACTCATCGTCACACCTGCCTGCCACAGAAAACGTGCTGCGAGTTGGCTACGGAGTCGTCTCCTCGCTGACATTGGCTTAAAATAGTTTTCATTTGTTTTCGTTGTACTTAGCTCGGTGGCTGCAACATGTGGCATTGGCAGTGCCACTAAGTAGCCTGTCTGCGACAGCGACAGCGACAGCATCTGCGCCTCTGCCCGCCTCCTGGTCGCCTCCTGCTGCATCATCAGGGAGCTCGCTGCGCTTCGTTTGCGTACATGCAGCTCATTTAGTTGACATTTATTAACGTCACATAGAGCGCGCAATGTTTGACAATTAATTAGGCACAGATATGCCAGACGATGTCTACGATGCTTACAGCCAGATTCTCCGAGAAATCACTCATTGCACTCAGCTAAGTTTAGCCACACTCGCTCACAATTTAGATGCTATCCTAACATGGGCTAATTTATTGATGCCGTTATTTAACGTCACTGCCATTCCCGCATCTGTGGTAGCTGCCTAATTTACTAGACAGTGCGATAGGTCTGTTCCAGGCAATGATCCAATCATTCTCTCTTCTTAATAGTATTCTCTTGAGATAGTATCTCTCTTAACATTGATCATTATAGAACTATAATGAATACTTTGATTGTGATTAAATGAAGTTTTAATTAAGTATTTGTATGTGGAGGGAGCTATAATTAACTATATATGTATTCTAAATTATTTATATTGTTGTTTATATTGTTTCTTGAAGTCGATAATCTATTGTCGATCTGCTTTTGCAGATCTGAAATTAAATACTTTTTTCAACTGCTTCATTTACTCACATTTTAAAGCAAAACTACTCTCAGACCTGAAGTAATTCTAATCTGCTAATTCAACAATCATTCAATTTCAAATTCCCACTTAAGATATGCCACTCATAGTCCGTTTTTGTGCTCCATGGCTTAGCATAGAGCGAGACAGAAGAAAAATGCTAAAAGAACTGACCGAATCACAGCAATTTTCAAAGTAAACATTTCTCTCCCTAAACCACTCCATAGCTTTATGTGTGTGTGTGTCTGTGTGCATGTGGGACTATTGAGCAAAAAGCGCCAGGATTTTTATTTATAAAACACTTGAAAAGGAACAGGACGGACGCAGAACAGGACGGACGCACAGCTTGAAGTCCATTTTTTTCTCTCTTTTTTTTGGGAGCATATTGACGCAAGGATTTCGCCTCGAAAAAAATCGTACACACACACATACACACACAGTGGCAAATGTGCAATGAGCACTGAGTAAAGATCAAACAGCAATAGGAAGGACGTGGCAGGCGGACCGCCTGCCTGGCGAATCCTGTTGCCAGGAGTCCTTTGAGGCATTCCATGGTTTTTGAATCGCTTGAGTGAAAGTTTGTTTTGCTTTTGCAAATGTCACATGAAAAATGCGTTCGCTGTGCAAATGCCAGCACTTTGCATGGGTGCCCCTCACCCTCACACACACCCACACATTTGGGGGTGGCAGAGAGAAGTAGCCCCACTCCTTACGAGGCAGGGTGCTGCTCGCCTTGCACGAAATTTCCATTTAATGTGTTTGCGCAAAGTATTAAAAGGCAACGACGATTGAGTATCGAAAAGTAGTAAAGCACACCGAGCAGCACCCCGATAGCGCTGGCCGGGTGCCACGGGAGGAGGTGTCCATTGCAGGGGTCCATATCGAACGCTGGCACCGCCTGCAGCCTGCAGTCGCCAGAGGGCGCTTGTGCGCTGAGTGATTGCCATGATAAGTGGCCCATTATGATGCCAGTTTGCACAGCGAGATTGCGCTGCGCTCCATTGGACCATCGGAGTCCGTCAGTTGTTCAGTTCGTCGGTTTGTCAGCTGCTGCTGCTGCTGTTGCTGCTGCTGCGACGTCTGCTTGGCCAATTCTTTTTTAATGCATATCAAAGTGGGCAAACTTCTGGCCACCCAAAAAGTGCGTCATTGTTGAAGCGCCGGACTCTGCGAGCCGACTATTCCTGCTTGTTTTTTGTGCACTACTCCCATCAGCATCTTTACTGGAACGGCTGTTGACAAAAGACATTTAATTTTCCCTTAGTTTGCTTTTGCCCGCTTCGAGTATCTCTGCCATAAAGTTTGTCCTTCACTCCAGAGTTTCGTTTCGTCTTCTACGATTATTTAATTTTTGTTTTTTTTTTTTTTTGGTCTGCGCCAGCGAAAACTTTGATAAGTGAAATTTATTGTGGGCGCTTTGAACTGTCCACTCTGAACAGCAAAATGCTCAACTTATGTCTGCGCTGTTTGCCATTCATCCCAGCCTCTGCCTCTCGGTCTCCGCATTGTTTTATGGCACCTAACGAGCAATTTTCAACAGCTCTTCATAGTTTCGCATATATATGTATTTCAGATTTTTCATTTATTGCTGCCATAAAGTACTTTTCTATTATGGTAATTGGGCTGCCTCTGATAAACTGAGAGCATTAATAGTGGACAACCCAGAAGAACAACCGGGCAGGGTCTCTGCCAAGCTCTAGTTCCATTCAATTTCTAGCACACTTCTACTGATTCATCACAGTATCTCAAGATGGGAGAGACTCGCATTAAGATGATTTCCTTGGGCTCAAATTGCAATAGCAGCACTGCCCCGCCCCGTACACCTGACACATTCGAGCGCATTATGCATCGATCATTACTCATGCTATAAAAGGAATCCACTTAATCTCGCAACGAAACATTCAAACATTTATTAAAGACATGACAGACCCCTGTTTTGCGGGGGTTGCAGCCCCCTCAGTTATTCGGGCAGAAACTGCAACAAAAGGTATAATTTATAGTTCGACACCCTTGGAGTATAAAGCCGGGCCATCAAGGCGACTATTTGGGGAGGTCGCACGCACACAGCCAGCCCCGGCCACCGCCAAGGACATCGGGTGGGTGGCCAAATGTAATTGCTGCCGCCCCAAAGTTTGGCATAGACCTTGAAAAAACTCCCCCCGCTTGCCGATTGGGGACTGAAGCGTGAGGTGAGTGATAGAACTTAAAGCTCGAACGGCCGTGCGTATGCAATGAATATTTACGAGCGGGCGCTGTTGGGTCCTCTGAGGATTATTCGGCTTTATGCAATTGTGCGCAAGTAAAAATCTAATTTATCCGCCTGCCACCCTTCGTTTTGTTTGACAATTGCCTAAAATTATGCGGTGCATTGGCATGAGACTCGGGCTCTACCGGCACGTACCCGTGCTCTACCGGGCCGTACCGGGTTCGGCTTTAAGGGAATTTTCCGTAAAGCTGCCCGGAAAAAAAATTGCTTTGCTATGGGCTGCAGCTACCCTTTGTCAGTTAAAGTCCGAGCTTCAGAATTTTGGGGTGGCTTCAATGCGCCCGGTGGTGGGTGGTTGGGTGGTTGGGTGGCTGGGTGAATTGCTGGATTGGTCTCTCGTCTCATCATAACACCACATGTTCTAAAATTGCTGCTGGCGTCGCCACGTCGCCATCTCGTACTTCATGTAGATTGCTATCTATTCTATTGTCTGACTTTTACTCGTGGCAGACTTTAACATTCATTTCGTTTGATGAGGCGCAAAGTTGTGGAATTTATTGCCCCAGCCTCACTGCCAAAGCCAAAGCCTCGACAAAAAGTTAAGTGGATTTTACGTAAATTAATGAGTCCACCACCCAGCCCTGAGGGGTTGCAACTGATTCTTTAAGTATTTTCTACCAAATGCAAATTCAAATTCGAACTCGGATTCGGATTCGGATTCTGTTGCAGCTGTTGGATTAAGTTTTGCCTGTTTTGGCATGCGGCGGGGCGGGTAAAAGCAGGCATAGATATTTCTTTATATATGTTGAATAAGGGTAGCGGAAATGTAACGCTATTTATCTGGAAAGTTTGCTCAAAATATAGATCTGTACTGTTACTTGCACTAATGATTCTGCTTAAAGAAAATCATTTTAAAGAGCAAATTCGACTTTATCAAATTCTACATTAAATAAAAAAGAACTTTTAGATTTGAAATTAATATTTTTATAAAATAGAAATAGCTTAAAAATTATAGAATTTAATATGTTTATATGTTTTATATTAAAATAATAAAAAATAAATTTATAATTATATTTCACATAAAATAATATAAATATTTTTTATTCGAAAATGATATTCTTATAAAAAATATATATATATATGTATATATTTTTATGTATGTATAATAATTATATTATTATTAATATATTTTGGAAACAAATTACCATTTCATTTATATTTTTAATTTAATAAGAATTATATAGGGATTTTATGTTCTTATTTAAATAATTAAATTAATAATAAAAAAGAAAGAGGTTTATATTATTAAAATTTATATTCTCAAAACTATTATTTTATAATAAACAAATTAATTTTAAAATCAATTTTGAAAATTCATATGCTTTAAGATGTAGTTGTTCACAATTTAAGAAAAGGTTGTTACAAAATTAATATAAAATATAAATATACTTTAGTATAATAGAAATATATTATAATATAAAATATACGTAAAATAAAACGAAAAAATTTTGAAAAATAGTTTTCCAAGCCCTTTCGCCTGCATATCTTTGGCTAATACTCGTACGATAACATTAGCTGTAGCTTATAAACTTTCACGGCGTATAAGATCATTTTGGACGCGTATAAGTCTTTTACGCTTCTCTTAGACTTGGTTGGAGTGGTTTACTCAGTCTTGGTCAAAACGTGTGCGGCTTAAGCTCGTCTTTTGTGTCTGTTTGTTTTATTTTTACACGATGTTCGGCTGCGAGATATTATTAAGGCATAAGAAGGCAATATTAATTCTATTGCTGTTTGCTGTAACGTGTAATATTATTTTCTATTTATGCATTATGGAGACAAAGTCAGAGGAAACTGCACAGACAACAAAGCTGAAGACAACAACAAAAACAACAACAGCAACGAAAGTGACATCAACACAACTTGATTCAAAGTCTTCAGAGCTAGTGCTGGCCGGTCTGGGCGCACTGGGTCGACCAGCGGAGAGCAACTGGACCGCTGAGCAGCGCTTGGCCATGGAGCGCAGCCAGCGTGAAACGGGTTATAATGCTTGGCTCTCGGAGCGCATATCGCCGGAGCGTAAGCTTTTCGATATGCGCCATCGTAGGTGAGTAGAGAGAGATAGAGAGAGAGAGAGAGAGCGAGCGAGCGACGTATAAGAGATAACTCTCACGAACTGCGATAACTGTCAACAGCTGCAAAAAGCTCAAGTACCCAGTGGAAAATCTGCCAGCGATCAGTGTAATCATCACCCATCACAATGAGCAGCCCAGTGTGCTGCTGCGAACCCTGAGCAGTCTGAGAAGTAGGACGTCGTCGAAGCTACTGCGAGAGATCATTCTGGTGGACGATGGCAGCGAGCAGGAGTTCGCTGTGGACGCGGGGTTCGAGGGGCTGGTGCAGCAGCTGCGGCTGCCCAAGCAGCTGGGACTGATGCAGGCACGGCTGGCGGGTGCTCAAAAGGCTCTGGCTGAAGTGCTCGTCTTCCTTGATGCCCACATCGAGGTCACGCGGGGCTGGCTGGAGCCACTGCTGGCGCCCCTGCTGGAGAGCAACAGGACCTGCACCACGCCCGTGGTGGATACCATTGACTATGAAACGTTCGCCTATAGGCGTGGCAGGCCATCGCGTGGCTTCTTCGACTGGGACTTTAACTACATACAGCTGCCATTATTGAAGCAGGAGGAGCTGGCGCTGCCGGCGCCACATGACAACCCCATCATGAATGGGGGTCTCTTTGCCATATACCGCAGTTGGTTCTTCGAGCTGGGCGGCTACGACGAGGGGCTGCGCATTTGGGGCGGCGAACAGTTCGAGCTGAGCCTCAAGATATGGCTGTGCGGCGGCCGACTGCTGGAGGTGCCCTGCTCCAGAGTGGGACACCTATTCAGAAACAGCAACTTCCATCCGCAGTACAAGAAGTCGGAGAGCAAGGCCATAGCTAGGGTGAGTAGCTTAGAATCGATTGATTATGTCTATTCGAAGTATTCCTTCTGACAGAACTACAGGCGTGTGGCAGAGGTGTGGCTGGACGAGTACAAGGACAAGCTCTATGCAAACATGCCCCACTTGACCCACGTCAAGGTGGGTTCGTTGAAGAAACAAAAGGCGCTGCGTCAACGTCTGCACTGCAAGCCCTTCAAATGGTTTCTGGATCACTTGGCCGGGGATTTCTTGGAGCAGTATCCCATAGACGAGCCCATGGACTACGCCTTTGGCGCTCTCCAAAGCCTAGCGGCACCCTCGCTCTGCCTGGAGAGAGCCGAGTCTGCAAAGCACCCGCAACTGCTGCCATGTGATGAGGATCTCATGTACCCCAAGTTGCAGCAGAAGTGGGCCTTGAGTCACTTTCGTGATCTCCACTCGAACTCCCATTGCCTGGAGCTGCAGCAGCAAAAGCCGAAAGCAGAGATTTGGCTTTGGCAATGCCATCATCATGCGGGCAATCAATTTTGGTCCTATGACACGAATACCACTCAGATTGTCCATGGCCAGAGCAGAGCGCACAGACTTTGCCTCGAGGCTCAACTGGAAACGAAAACTGTGATCGCCGATGTCTGTGATGCTGCGAGCCAAAGGCAGCGCTGGAAATTTGGCTACGTTAATGAGAAATTGCTGGCAGACTTTTGGAAGCATGTGGCTCAGTAAAGTCAGCAAAAGTCAGAAAAGGGTTAATGGAAGAGCCAGTGTAGTTACCTTTGAAAATGTTTATGTTGGTTTAATGCGGATTTTTTTAAATGTGTGTCTGATCGAGCATCGCGTGTCTCTCTTTATTTGTGTGTGTAACCCTCATGATCTCAGGCTAGACTTTATCAAAGTGTATAAGTACTTGTGTTTATTTTGACGTATATCGAAAATTAAGTTGTATATTTATTCATCAATTGAAATTGTTTAATTTGGATTGGAGTTTTCATTTACTATCGCCCTTTGGGGCGTGCCGAATATTTTCACCTGATACGTTAGATAATAATGATTGTATATAATTGGCATATATTCCAACTTGGCACAAATCAATTGCTTTGAAACGAGCACTTTGAACTGAAATCAAATAATTGAATAAAATAAATAAAATATATAGGAGAATGAACTCACATTGATTAGCCCATAGTATGAACGATCCAGGAAGTATTTGTGGTGCGGCAGCGAATAATTCAACGAACCAATGAAATAATCTTTCATGTGAAATGGCAGAAAGCGATGATAGCCCAAATGATCTCGGCTATCGCCGGGCAACACATCGACATTGCCGAGGCATCGAGCGAACTCCTCAAATGCAGCATCGCCCTGCTGCCCAGAGCTGCAGATCGTTTCGTTGGGCAAAGCGCCGAGTACGAACTGAGCGAGAGCGGCGCTGCTCAACACAATGCCGGAGCGATCATACATGTAGGGCTAGAAATAAATACATATAGAGATCAGTCTCTGATATATCATATTCGTACTCCTCTCAGCTTTACCTGATTGGTCGCACTTCGCAGCTTGCAGCCGAAGTAGATGAGCTCGTCGGGGCTGTGGGAGCGCAGCATGTGGCGCAAGTTCTCCACGATCACATAGCTGACATCAATAAATGTTAGCTAAGCATTTCGAGTTCCGAATCATTTCATACTTATCGTCGTTGACATAGAGAAACCAGTCGCCCTCATCGAAGTGGTATTTGTAGACGTACTCAAGGTGCGCTCGCATCTTCAGCCACTTGTCGTGCAATGGCGCGAAGACTGCCGGCTCCAGCTCTTCGTGGGCATCGTTGCTGACAAAGATGTGATGATCACAGCGGCTGGCCCAACTGCGCTTCACGTGCACGGCCACTGAACTATGTCGATTGTCGGAGGTGGAGATGATGCAAAAGATGCGCGCTGCTGCTGGCAGAGGCTTCGCAGGCTTCAGCTGAATATTGTTTGGCAGCAGGAGCAGGACCAGTACGCACAGCAGCAGGAGAACGGATAGCTTGTAGACAAGGGAGCAGCATATTCCCGAGTAACTGCTGCACGGATTGAAAATGCTAATTTTATTCTTGCCGCTGAGGAAGAAGCGCCGTCTGCTAAAGAACGGACGCATTTTAAAACTGACACTGAATTCAGTTACGCAGATGATGATGATGATGATGATGATGATGATGATGATAGTGATGGTGATGGTGATATGATGATGCCAGTGGGTTGTGGTCTGTGCCGTCTACAATTTAATTATATTGAGTGCTTTTGTCTGTCAAAGTTTCTCGCCCGTCTCTCGGCGATTGGCTCGCCGCATACAAATTGCCTTTTTCAATTAGAAATATTAACTCACCTGGCCGCAGGCCGCAGGTCGCCGTCTCTTGCGTGCCGCTTGACTTGAAGCTGATGCAAAACTCGGGCCACGCTTCGTTTGCAGTTCGAAGTCGACTATTGACAATTGCAGTTGCCAGCGGGCAGCCCTGGGCGAAAAAGGGCGTGCCCACAAGTAGTTGCTGTGAGCGCTATCTATTGAAAGGAATATCTCAAATGCTGAATTCGTAATGTGCCTAATGGGCTGAGCAGCGCAGCTGGCTGAGGTGTTGAATTCACACGAAATCTGCAAAGGGTTAAGATAGCCGGCTAATGGACAATATATGTAAGCATCTAAGCTGTTGGAGCCAACAACTTATCTGCATATATTATACCATATCTACATATACATATACATATCTCTACAGTTTCGTCATCTGTCAATTCCTAGAGATCTATACCAGATTTGCATGCATGCCACATGTGTGTATAAATCTGTAGATATTTCATAGGAAAGTACAAATAGCTGTCAAATAAGATAGCATACGTCAGCCATTGTGCGATTTGTAGGTGTTTTGCAATAACAAAAAAACAAAATCTATGTACTTATATAACAGCATGTGAGTCTGTTCACATGAAACTGTCAAAAAAAAAAAAAAAGAGAAATATCTGGAGAGTTGCCTGAATGGGAGTAAAGTAAGTGATATTCGTTCATATGCAGCATTAAGGTCTCAGTTTACGTGCTCAAATTACCAGATGAGCTGGCATTGTTGGCTAACAGGTTGGCAGCGCCAAATGGTAAACAAAAGGCAAGTAAAGTGAAGGCCCAGGAAACGGCAGCAGCAGCCTGAGCAGAAAAAAAAGAAATGCGCAATATTGCATACAATTTGCCTTTCGCCCTTTGGGCAAGAGACTCCAGTGCAATGGCAGCAATTCGAATGCCGGGCCCGAAGGCTGCCACACATGCTGCAACAATGACACTTTGCAGTTGCAACAAAACGGAAGTAATTTTGCGCAGGCAGCCAATGGGAAACAAAGGGCTTGGGAAAGCGGAGACCTGGCTGGCCAGACAGACATACTTTTCATTGATGAACACGTCTCTCGATTCCTGTGTGTGTGTGCCTGTGGGCCGAGATTGCCAGCCCGTATGCGGCATGAATTATGTGAGAAACTGTTGGGCTAAGTAGATACTTGATAGATGATATGTGGGTTACACGGAAGTAAACCCAAACGTGTATGTAAACCAAACCCAAACTCGAATCCTCTACACGTAATTGAAACATTCTGAGACACGGAAGTGTTTTGGCAGTTTCTCAGCCAGCCGGCAGCTGTGACAGTTTTTCTCTGTGGCTCTTTATTAAGCCAACAGTTCCATTGAACACGGTCTGTGCATAGGATGGCCAAAGAGATTTATCGATATCATCTAATTTTGGCCACCCTCTGTTGAGCAAATATTTGTTGCTAAAATTGGTTAAAGGAATTTTCCTGTAAGCAATTTTGATTAATACGCATGCAGTCTTAGCCGGGCCAAATTCAGTTTGCTGATGCCTAAGCTCAACCCGATTATGCCCATATAAATCAAGCAGCAATCCAGCTCTCTGTTGCTAACTGACGTGAAATGAAGAGAAGCGTAAACTTTTATTCTCTGCCGTTTAACACCTTAGGCCTCATAATCAGATTTCCAATCGATTTTTGTAGTAAGATTCGAGTTCAAGGCCAAGCTTAAATAATATTCAAAGTTTGCTATTCATATTAGTGATTTATTTACATTTCAGTTCAGTTGAAGTTTGTAAAAATAAAACTCAATGCGGCAAATCGGAAGAACAAACTCTCCATTCAAGCCACAAAATCATGCGCGGCATAAATGCAAACGCTGATCTCTTGGGTAAACAAGAGAGAGAAAAAAAAAACATATGCAAAGCATCAGAGATAAAAAAAAATCAAATACACGTAAAGCCGTATGCAAACAATTAGTATTGGGAAACCGTGTCAACAAGTTTCGGCACAGTGAACATCCGAAGATCCGTTTCTGAATGAACAATGCCAAGTTCAAGCCGCAAATGTGCGCAGTAAACAAGTCACAAAACACACTACAAAAATAATAATAAAATGTGAAAAAATATTAAAAAAAAAAAAAAAAAACAACACTATACACGCGCACACATAAACTCAGGTGCGTGTGTGTGTGTGTGAGTGTTTGTTGATTTATTTGCCAAACAAACAGTCAAAATAATTGTAGATAATGCCGATAAGGTGAGGTGCTATACGCCTAGATGTTTTCCCATCATTTAAACAAACTAGAACCGGTTCGTCCAGCTCCCACTTGTCGAAGGTGTTTGAAGTATTTGCCCAACTCGGATCGGATGGATATATAGCTAATTAAATTTGCACAAAAATCTTCACTGCCTTTGCAGAGACCGAAACAGGTTCTGAATTTAGAAAAACGCACTCAGCACAAACTTTGGCCATAAAATATCAAAATGTTTTAATTAGAAGTCGATAAGCCGCATAGCGACAGACAAGTTGCCTCATTTCAGGGCCCATTAAATTGGACTTAAATGCTGTGATATTTCATATTCCCTTAATCTCTCTCTCTCTCTCTTTCTCTCTCTCTCTCTCTTTCTCTCTCTTTCATTTACATTGTCGAGTTGGTGTTGACATCACTTTGTAATAAATTTCCAATTATGTGTGTCGGCATAAATTAAACGAAACTTCCATTGACAGCGCACTAAGACTTAATTGACCCTTTAACACAAAGTTTCTCGTCGACAACAAAAACTATATTTATGAAATGAAAATAATCAAATAAAAATGTCAGCGATAAGCGGCCAGTGTGACGTAGTATTTAATCTCGAGCCATTGATTCATTTCATACAATTTAAATACTTTGAAATTGTTTAACTGCGTTTTGTTTTGTTTCCTATTGACATTTATTGCAGCAAATATTGAGCTCTAGTCTCAAAATGCGCAATTTGTTGAGCTCATTTGCGAATTTATTGAAATCATTTATTTTAATTGGGTCAGTCAAAATAAAAAAGAAAGTAGGTGAAAATTAAATTGCATTTGCTGTGATAAATCATAAATTCATGGATTAAATTATATGCATATAATTATAATATGTTTACGCTCAGCCGTAAATAATTTAATTTGTGTAAGATTTAATTTATATTCAATGAGTTTTATGCATTTATAGAGCTTCTAATAAGAACGTTGCAATTGCAATTGCAAGTGCAAGTGACTGCATTACATGGCCAATAGCATATGTATATAAATATATATACATATATATGTTTTTTTTTATCTCACGTTCTAACGAACAGTTCAACCTTAAAATAATGTGTGATCCAATCTTGAGAACTGTGTATGCTTGCTTATTAAAGTTATAGAAATTTATAATAGGTTTAATTCATAATTATATTTATATTTCAGTCCAATTTTTATTAAGTTTACATTTTATATTTAACATCTCCCTACCTCTTTGTGGGTTACTTATTTTTGCAAATTGAAATTATATAAATACACAACGATAATTGAAATAAAATCATTTAAATAAAATTATAGTTCATTTAATGTATAAATACCTATAATTAAACTGAAAAGAAAATATAAATATATATTTAAATCTAATTTTAAGTAATTGTGTATTTTGTTAGTATTACAAAATACATACCTGAAGCATTACTTAAATTATAATTAATTTACATAAATTTATAAATCAAATTTTCATTGAATGTATATTTTTTTAAATTTATTTTTTTATATTGCCAAATCCATTTATGATTTAGATTAGATTTACGAATTTCTTCCGATTAAATTTATATTAATATTTTAATGAATTTTACTTTGTAGTCAAATTTATATTTAACCAATCATAATAAAATTATGCAACTTAATCTTAGAAATACAAATATTCATGATTTTTTATGTCAAAGCGTTTAAGGATGAATATGCGAGAATATGGAATGTATATATAAATATAAATAAATACTTAAAGCTTCAAGAATAGACAACAGACAATTGCACAACACTAATATAAAATTTTCGTTCACACAGTACAGGTCATACATATATCTATGTATGTATATGTATGTGCGGCTGTATTATTTGTAGAGAGTCGTAAATCGATTACAATAGTTCCCATCCCATCTTGGCAGACTATGCAAATGGCAAAATTTCATTTGACAATCTTTGACTTGAGCCTGAGAATATTCTCTGGTTCGATTTCAAAGAGCTAACAAAATTTGTACCAATTATGAAAGAAAACGTCCCCGGAGTGCAATCAGCTAGACTCGTGTGTTGTTGTTGTTGTAGTTGTTGTTGGCTGACGATGACGACAAAAGGCAGATACAGATAAAAACTGCTCTCAAAAGATACTTCTGGTTGCCGTGGCTCAGTTGATAAAGGAAACGCTGTGTGAGCCCGACCACAAAGCGGCAAAGCAAGCAAAAGAGGAAAACAAATGCAAAGAGAATGAAACTGAACGGAACGGAACGGAACCGTAAACCCATAGCCAGAGGCTGATAACTTTATCAATGAAAAGTCAGATGCAAGCAATGCGGGAGGCGAACAAGAGCGAGCGAGATAGAGAGAGGGGGAACAGAGGAGCTGCAACACATAAAGATGTTAAACGAATGTTTTGAATGTCATAACAATATGCAAGCGATAAAAATAATGACAAAGAGTGAGTCGGCAATTTATGAGAGCCACAACTTAAATAAAGTTATGGAATGCTACACCCGACGTCCAGCTCTTGATCTTGAGAAAGCAATCGACATTGGCTCTTTAGTATTCATATGCATAGACGAGCAACTGATGCAGCTCTGTCCAATTGTCTGTCACATTCTTGAGCTGCACACAAGGGCATCCAGAACCAATAGCTCGTCAGGTGTAGGGCCTGACACAGGTGTAGTTCACATACCTGGCCCCACACACACAGACAGCCGACCCCATTTATAGGTCAGCAGGCAAAGGAAACTTAACTCATTGATATTTTCAATACCTTCAGCTCTCCCAGCAGAAGGTAGCACAGCAGCACACAGGTGCAATAAGAAATTAATCAGACTTTACATACGAATTTGAAGCACACAGATACAGAACTTCCATTTCGAGTTGACTGCCAAAATATCGTCCCTCTCTTAGCCAAGTTATTTGGGTTGGGCAATGTGCTCGGTGTTGCGTGCAGTTGCCTCGTAGATTCTGTGAATGGCAAACGAGCTATTCTTTATGGCTGAGCTCTTTTCATAATTCTAGCAATTGTGTTTCTTCACGAGCACATTGAACTTTGTCAAGTGAGCGTCTTTTAATGACAGCCTCTAATGACTGGTAATATTAATAATAGTTCCTCACTTTTTCAGTAAAATTAAACTAAAATTTATTTCCTTAATTGCTTTTAATTGGCAAATATTCGGTTTTGTTTCAAGTGAGAAGGGAAATCAAAAGATTTACTCACTATTAGCTGATAATCCGATTTGCTAGGCAATTAAATACGTTTGATTCGGTTTTAATTGAGTTTGACTAAGCACTGAATCAGGCTTAAAAGGGTTGAGCATCTTTACAAATAAAGCTGTTCCAGCTTATACAAAACATTTGTGTGACTTGGGGGCATTTGTTGAAAATTTATTTTTAAAGAAATGAACATGTATTATTTACATAAACATAATTTTTGTTATGCATATGAATTGCTCTCAATATCTACTCCTAAAAATATGCTGTACAATTTTGGTATCTTTAAATAATTATATTTATAAATTGCTATATATGATATCTGCTGGGGGATTATTATGAAAATTTAGCTGAAGCCAAGGTTGCTCGATTGTAAACAAAGCCGCGATGCCGTTACAAACATTCAACCTTGGATCTCTGTAAACAAACATGAGTTGATCAGCAAGGTCAGCACGAAGTGTTCTAGAACATGGTAGAGAAAAAGTCTTACAGCGATATTAAAATATTCCCAGCTTTCTTAAAGTCCCCTATTATATGGCCTTATAAGCATTGGCTAATCCCTTCACTCTAACCATCTCTTATTAGTTTAGTTCAATATTTTGACAATAAACAGACAACTTAAGCACGATAAACAGCCAGAATTTAAGACTCGCTGGAAAGGGACCATAAAAACGCAAATCCCTGCTCAGTTTCCAGCTACTCTTGACTCTTGAGTATTTCTCTTGAAATCTGGCTAGAAAAGCAACAACAACCTGCCGCTCCATCCAATTCAATTCGAGCCAATCCAATTCGAGCCAAGCTAAACAAACATTAAGTTACAAAATAAAATCTCTGGGCCATAAAATTAAAACACAGCAAAAGAAATAGAGATAGAGATAGAGAGGGAGAGAGAGAGAGAGAGAGAGAGGTATAGAGAGAGAGAGAGAGATAGAGTGCGCAACACGTTAATCTTGCAACGCGAAGCTTATCAGCAAAACAAACCTGCAAGCAACCTACTTTATACATACATATGTATGTGACTGCATCTGTGTGTATACATTTGTATCTGTAAATGTATCTGTATCTGCGGCTGCGGCTGCGGCTGTTGTATCTGAAACGAACCCTTTTGCCCCTCATTATCCGAATGCTGCGCTTTGATGTGCTCTGATGCTAGCGCCCAGATAGCAGCAGTTAGCAGTTAGCAACGCCGTTAAATCCTACGTCTCCCCCTCTCTCTCTCCCTCTTCATGTCTTGCTAGAGCTCTATAGTAGTAGAATTTTTTACGAGTTGGGTTCACGTTTAGTTCTGGCATCTTGCTGCATGCCCATAACTTTGACTCTCATCTAACTTTTATTTGCATTTTTATTTGTTTGTTCGTTTCTCAGAACTTTTATTTAGCTGCCGGCTGCATCTAATTTGATTTGTTGACTAAAACAAAACAGCTTCAAAAAATGCCTAACTAGCATCTATATATAAACATTTACATATATGTATGTACATAGATATATACATTTATTTATATTTTTTCTTTACCCATTTACCATAAAGTTGTAATGCATTTTTTTTTTTCATATTTTCAGCGTTTATTTACAGGTCAAACTTGACCCAATCCGAGATGGAAATTAGCATTTGTCGAGCGAGCGAGCGAGCTTGCAGCTTTGAACAATCCGTCGACTCAACTGCATAAGCAATATATAATAGATATAAACATATATTTGCATATACAATACATATCATGGATAAGCCGCTTGAATACTGCTTACTGCCACCTATATCGTATACTAATTATAATATTAATATATACTAAATTGTATTTTATTTTATGATACCCTCTTATATTGATTTCATATTAAATAACTTTGTGTTAAATTCGAATAAATATGCATTAGTGGCTCTTAGCTTGATTTCCATTAAAATGATTCGTTCTAGTACAAAATGAGAAGAAAAACGGTCTATTTAGCTTTTAATCAAATAAATATCCAGTCAAATATTTATTCGAACGTCGTGTTCGCCTTGGCATGTTACAAATGTAAACAAATCCAGAGGCAAAATCTAGATAGCGCTTGCACATTTTGTTAATGTTTATTTAGCCGCTTTTGTTTTTAGCCAAAACACTTCATTCATTTTTGAGGCGAATAATTTATAGAAACGCGATGTGAGAGAAGCAGAAATTGATTGCTCAAGTCGAAAGCGAAGAGATAAATGCGAGTCGAAAAACAAACACAAAAGTAGAATAACAAAAGGCGACACAAGACGTAAGCATTTTGCAGGCACTGTGACGCTTAATGCGCATGCAAATAGCAATTGTTTAAAGAGATTTCGCAGGCAAATAAAATGTGTAAATTTCGAATATAAAACTCATCCGGGATGCTTAAATATTTGATATTAATTTCCAACGTTATCAACTACCTTGATTCAGGAAAAGATTTAGAATATACATACGATAGCCACATTGGCTATAAATATTTATTACTTTGGCTTCAATACAACTCAATTGGCTTTAAATATTCAGTTTAATTGCATTTAAAGCATATAATTATTGCATTTAATGTAGTTTATTGCACGCAGGCTCGGGCCTTGGCTAAAAAATAATATTTATGTAATTTTTTACGTAACTTTTATTTGTATATACATATATTTATTTGTTTTAATTTTTTATAGATTTATATATTTAAATATTAGCAGTTGCATTTACTCTCATATTTACTAACCCAATAATTGATATATTTTCATACTTTATATAAATATATAAATGTAATATGTTTTTCTGTAAATTGTTTGACAAAAACTGGCTTGCGAATTTGTTGTTGTTGTTTTTTAGAGTGCTTTTTTTTGTGCCAACTACTAAAAAGTGGGTCAAATATTGCGTATGACGTCGTCGGATTTGGCTTCGGATTCGTTGCTCGACCGGTTTTCACTTTCAAAAATCGGCGGCGGGGCGTCTGCAGCAATTCCCTCAACGAATTTGGCGCTTAATTGAAAATTCATTCAACTAAATTCCGCTGCCGTTGTGCGGCTTAGGCCAACTTTTAGTTTGGCCTAAACCGTGGGCTAATGTGCATTTTATTAATAAATTGTTCGTTTCATTAGGCTGGCCATCCGACAGACTCCACAGGGCAACTTTCTCCCCATCTGCATCTCGTGGATGGGTTTTTAATAAATAGTTTGCCCTTTGGCTGCGCTTTCTATCTCCTGCCCATCATCATCAGCAGCAGCAGCTCTTCCAAATGCATCTGCATTTCTGATACGCATTCAGATATTTTATTTGAACCGTAAGCTAATTATGTTGTCTATGTTGTATAATATTTTGATATGCGGCCCGATCGAACATATGTTTTGTTACATTTGCAATAAACTTCAAGGTGTGCCATAGCCCATGATGCAAATGAGAAGCTCTTCAGATGACATTACGATACGAGCAGATATCAAACTGCTCAGCCACAAGGCGTGACTCAGGTGTTAATGTCGCAGTACCCGACTTTTTTTATATAAACTTTTACGCTGCCAGCCATTAGCGCATCAATTAGTTTGCATAAACAAAAACTCATTAGCAACAATTTCAAGTACGCACTTCAAATATTTGCTCGTTTTGTAAGCAATTAACTAGTAGACTGGGAAGTTGCAAATAGTTGAGCTGCAGCTGTTAGCAAATCAGATGTTTGTAAAGTCAGGGTATTCGAGTAAGGGATAGTCGCTGATGCTCCAGAGACTGTGTTAAATAGTTTACAGCAAATACACTCGGTAGCTCTACTGCTAGAATATTCTATTTAGTGCTGCTCCAGCTGCCAAAGTCCAAGCACTCAATGGGGACCTTTGAGAGCTAAAGAGGGAGCATACTCCAGTCCGCAACGCTTATCATAATAATTAAGAGCGAATGTGTTTGTATGCTGATATGTATGCTGGGTAGAGAACGGGAAACATCATGCTTCTCTGATAGGTACATTGAGCCTACGTGCGCCGATTAATTATGTATCGAAGTAGGATGGGGAACTTAGTCTGAGCACGCTCCGATAGGCACGCGCATGCGCAACATATTTGGAATATTTTGCGTTGTTTGCTTTTGCGATGTCGGGTAATGAAATGATTTGCACACATTGCGGCAAGTCTACAAAATTTGACAAGTGCTCTTTGTTTGTTTTCAGGAATAGAGACTATTTATACCCTGAACTCTTGGAAAATAGGGTATCTTAGACCTTTAAATGTTACCTCTAAATGTAAAGAGGCGTATCAGACTCCATAAATGTATTATTTTATTTCAGATACAAAATTTGGATTAAATATTTAAGCCCAGATCAGTCGGGCTTCGCGGGATCTCCCGACTGGAGACCATGTGAAAATTAATATTCCTGAAAATATTCCATGGAAAGAGAAAAACAGAGAGCTTAACTCACATCGCGGATGAGTCATGTGTTCGTCGTATTGACCAATCCAGGGGGCCACTTAGAATGCATAGAAAATATCATAAAGTGTCAAATAAACTTACTGCTGTCATAAATCGTAATTACAATTAAAATATATTATTTGCACGACCGTAGCACACACAGCGGCAGTATGCAAATCGCTGTTGGCACCTTTTCGCACATGCATATCAAGTGGTTCTCCCCATCCCCCCCTTCCGCCCTTCTGCTGGGAGAGCAACTGCTGCACTTGTTTCAGCCGCGCCGAGCAATATGATGAATGTTAAGCTGTAAAATGAATAATTTTTACCAACCACTCAATAGTTATGGAATTTTATTTGCTTACGCTCTCACCTGACCTACCTGACTCGCCTGTCTGCCACTCCCTGCCCCACCCCTCTCACAGCATTGGCGCGGATTTTGATAGCAGCAAACAAATAATAATTGGCGTACAGATTGCAGGGGTACGCGTGGATATTGCCTTGGGTTGGAGAGTAAAAACAAATAGATAATTTGAAACTGCAATCGAACGTATTTTGTTTACTAATGCTCACTGTTTGCGTGAGAATTATTTGATATCCATATACCATGCTATGAATGGCAGCGGAGGAATCAAGGAATAATGTCTTCCTTAATGTATATTCAATACGCAGTCAGATATTATAAGGAGACCCCATAGCTATTATCCGATCTGGACTGGCCACTTGTCAAACTGCCTGACTGCCTTTCTGTCTACACGTTGATATGAATACGGAGATCTCGAAACCTTTGAGAACCAAAGGCTTGGCTGCTGTCGCTTGTCACTCTATTAAAAGGTACAAGTCAGATTTGATTTTAGTTTTTCTATGTACATTCAATTCTAGTAGATATTCTATACTATACATACATATAACAAAAATGAAACATGTCTATCCTAAAACTAGAAAAAATTCTATATGCCAACACAAATTTTAATCGATCGGTTAATCTGTTCTCAACTTTCCATTTCTTGAACTCGGCTTGTTTTTGTTGCTATCTGCTATCTCGACTATTTGAAAAAGATGTTGTATTCATTAGATTTTATTTAAATCACGCATAAACGGTTTTATTAAAAGATTTCAGCTCCAGTCTGTGGGCAAAGCAAAAACAAACCGAAAAGCCTGTCCGTTGATATTAAACCGGTTTGCGATTTAAACTGTATGTCGCTCGTCTGCTGAAGCGCGAACCACTTGAAAACAATAAATTGAAACGATCTATTTACATAGTGTTTCACGTTGCAGCACGTTTCGTGCCCTGTGCCTGCAATTTGTTGGGCGATTCGTTGTGCACATATTTGCTGTTTCAAAAAATCATTATTTATGTCCACGCCGGGTTCAACCGAGCACAAGTAAACGCATTTGCATAGCCGTAGCTGAACCGGACCGACTCTGGCCCTGGCAAGCTTATCAATACAAATGACTGGAACAAGTGCAGCACTGCCGGCATTCGCACAATATACAACTTAGACAAGAGTTTATTTGAAATTTAGTTCCCTGCTCCATTGCAGCTTATCACTTGGCACGTCCTTTGCTCAATGTCAAAGTCAAACTGTCTCCATTCGTCTGTCAGTCTGTCTGACGTTTAGATGGTAACTGGCTCAATCCAGTCTGGCATCTGACTGTCTCCATAAAGCTCAGCAAAGAAATGCTCGAGAAAGCCCTTGACGGAATGCGATGCCACTGATAAAGACTCTGAGTACGTTTCAATTGAGACGCCTCCTGCTGCTGCTGCTGCTGCTGCTGCTGTTAGTGCCAATCAACTCAGCTGCAGCGCGGCAGCATCACGTTTACCTCCACGCAGACTGAGAGCGCAATAATAAATGCGTATGCATAACTAACAGCGTGCTCGATAGTTCAAGAAATAGTAAACTGGACCAAAACACTCAGGTTCTTATGAGTTATTCACTAAATAATAACAAGGCAATGCAGCTCGATGAAAGGGCATATTTATGGGAGGCTAAGCTTGAAGCGATTCATGCTGTCTGCTGTCACAGCAGACCTTTATTAAGATTCCTATAATGTAAATATATATAGATATACATATATCCAGAGCACTCAGAGTAAAGTAAAGAAACTGAATTAGATTGCAGTTCCCAACATGCGTCAGGTCGTTGCTAAAAAACGAAAGCACAAAAAGATGCTGATAGCAGCAATTGAAATCAGTTAAAGAGATTAAAAATTCATATAGGCTAGTATTTTGTTATAATTTATTATGACGTATAGTCACATCGTTGTCTACTTATAAACTAATAACAATAAAGCATATAAAATGTGAACAGATCTTCGTCGAGCACATCGACGTGATAATATATAGTAGATAAGTACATACTTATATATATAAAGTATATCATTTCTTGCGAGTTGTTTACAATCACAGCGCTTAGGTTGAATCTAAGTACGTTTAATATCAATAAAACGAAAAATATATATATATACATATATCGCGGACAACAGCAACAATTATCACAGAGCAGATTTTGGTTGGTATCGCTGAGATCGGATCTAGCTGATCTGGCTAGATCGGCTCGGCGTTCGACATCCCATTGAGGGCAATTTTGGTTAGCATTTATCGCCCGGGCTTTTCGTAGAGTCGTCTTTCGTTTTCGATTTCTTTTTCTCGTCGACGGTCCTAAAGCCAAATACCTCCGCGTAACTTGGCACAAAACTTGGCTTAATACTTTCGCATGTGGGTGTCGGTGTAGCTGTTGTTGGTGTTGTTGCTGCAGCTGTTGTTGTTGTTGTCGTTGTTGTTGCTGGCAGCAGCGGCGTTGTTGCCTCACACAATGGCAATGTCTGTGGTCGCGATATTGTTGTTGTTGCTGCTGCTGCTGCTGTTGCTGCCGCCGTTGTTGTTGTTGTTGTTGCAGCTTCAACTTCGGCTACTGCTCTGTTGTTGGCTCTTTCATGCTTATTGAATACATTAAACACGCTTGGATAGACAATCAAACACGACGACTGAGGTGTTTTCTGCAGCAGCTCCAAAGCAGCCTCATAGCTGGGCAAGCCAGAGACCAGGGTATACTCCGGCACTGGATCCTCCGAATCGGGCTGCAATTTTAATGCCTCAATATCAATAATTGTGCACTGCGATGAGCTGTTGGCATTGTTGTGATCTAAACAGAGAGAGAGAGAGAGAGAGAGAGAGAGAGCGAGAGAGAGAATTTTTGATTAGTTAACTGATTTAATTTACAGTTTGCGATTAAGCCAATCGACCCTATTGTATACCAGATATCAACAAACTATATTTCTTATAAAACAATTCTTTTCTGAGTTAACTATTAATCTAATCTAATTTGTGGCATTTATGTTTGTTTTGTCTTCCTGTTTCAACGATATCATTTTATTTAAATATAATTTATTATTTTTTCTTTTCAAATTGAAACTCGAACGCTTTTTGTATTCTTCATATGCTTTTGTGCAATTTCTTGCTGGCACAGCAATCTTGACAATCAAAATGAAATGAGTCTGAGCCAATAAAAACGCAAGGTAATGAATTATTCTGTGCCAATTCTCTTGAAGGTCGCCACAGTAACAGTAAACAATAAGAACGAGAATAAAAATGTAGACAACTCGGTCAGGTGTCTTGAAATCTTTTAAAACTGACATTAACAGCTGTGAAATATGCATACCTATATTTTCCAGAGCTAATAATAGTTAGTAAAGGTATTTCAGGTCAACAAAGTTCAACCCAGTTGGTACCGCTAGTAGGTTAGCAGCTTTGTCTGCCCAGTTATTAGCTTGAAATTACGATTACTTAATCACTCGCTTAAGCCTCGCAATAATTTCCATTCATGGCTGTTTTGCAATTGAAAGTCATTTCTGATTCATTCATGAGCTGCTCCACATTTTAGCACGTAGACTATGTAACTTTTCGTGCTAATCGTAAGTGCCAGCAAAATAAGGTAGAGTCTCTCTAACTAAAATAGTCAACGGGTGATAAGGCCAAATCGTAAATAGCCTGATACCAACATGCGATTGCTCAATGCTGGAACTCTTTTTGTTTGCTTTTGGGTTTTCGTGGGCATACTTACAATTGCGCTTCCAGGTGCGAAACTGATGGTAGAGGAAGCAGGAGCAGATGCAGAAGACCATCGAGATCAAGATTAGCGTGAACACAATGCCGATCCACACCTCGTTCATGAACTTGTCGTACTCGAGCTGCTGCTGCAGCTGATCCACACTGCTGCTGTCCAACACCACATGATTGGCCGCGAAATCGAAGTCCATGCTCACTTCAGTGGAATTCTGGAGAGCGGCTTCGTTCAGTTTGTGATGTTTCAACTGGATCGAGTTGAAGATGGTGGCTCCGATCTTTTGCAGAAAATCGTTATTGGCCAGTGCATCCAGGGTGCTGATCGTGGGCGTCGATGCCTCGGCGTCCGCTGCCGCGTTCCTGCCGTTCTCCAGTATATGCTGTGCGGCGCCGCCGAAATGATCGAAATGCAGATCGTGCGACAGTTCGTAGTTTAATGCGCGTGGCAGGCCCTCCATTGTAGCCTTTATATTTATGTCGCCTTTTGTGCTAGTTCTATCTTCAAACGTTCACAGATCACGTTCCGTAATTACGAGCGTATCTTTCTCTGCGGCACACTTTCACTGAATGCGTATCGGTATCTCTATCTGTATTTATAACTTGGCTTCGTTTTTTTCTTTTCTGGTGGGTTTTCGTGTCGTTTCAGCTCTCTCAGCGCTGCACACACGTCCGGCGGTGGCTACGTCTGCAAACAAACTGATTAGCGCTCAGCGCGTAGAGCAGCCGACAGCACCTCGGCTCGATCGTCAAGCGCGCTCCGTCAAACTTCACTCAAGAGCGAGAGAGAGGTAGAGCGAGAGAGTGTGAGAGCGTGAGAGTGCCAGCTACCTGGCAAAAGATGCGCTCAAATGTGCTCAATGCGCTCAGCAAACATATCTTGCTCATTTGCCGCTTCGCTACGCATCGCTGGATATGTGTGTTTGTGTGTGTTTGGGAAATATACTTCTTATTCTTCATCTTCTTCTTGCTCGTGTAATGCTCGCTCAGTTCGTCTTTTGTAGCCCAGACAATGCCTTCGAATTATGGGCCCATAATTGGCGTTACAAAGCGGCGCACATGTTGCCTGCTCAGTTCCAGCTTCAGTCGCAGTCGCAGTCGCAGTCGCCGTCGCAGTCCCAGTTCTAGTCCCAGTCGTACTGTTATGGAGCATCGATCTTTATTTGAGTTCAGTTCAGTTGGGCTGTGTTCTTCGATTTCGTTTTGCCTTCCAAATGACATATCTCTCCATTTGTATTGTTGGCTGAGAAAAGAAATTATTGCCGTAGGACAACGCACGCGTGTGTTTGTGTGTGCTTGTGTGTGTGTGTGTGTATTTATGTCGGGGCCTGAGACCATTTCTCGTTTTGTTGCTGTTGCTGTAGCTTCTTTTTAATTTTTTCGTTCTTTTTTTGGTGGGGTTTTAAATTACAGCTACGTGCAGATATCTTATTTCGGGACTCGACGGAGGAGAGCAATTTGTGGGCGCACAAGCCTAAGCAACAGTCGATTCTTTATGCATTCACCTGGTGGAAGATCAAGTTTGGTTAGGTTGCCGTCAGGTAAGAGACACAGCAATTGGTGTACAGAAGATGCTCACTTTGGAATTGGAATTGATGGATGTGTAATTATAGGCCGAAAAAAGGGGACAAGAGAATGTCAGACAGTTGTAACTGACGCTGCTAACATGTAATATGCACGTCGACTATCTGCTAAGTAAAGCGATTTGTAACATTTGCATACATCTGTTAATTTATAATATATATGTACATAAATCAACACTGATCATCGTTGGCTATTAGCTGACTATCTGTTGCCATTTTTCATTAGGACGTCGCATCGATAGGGAATCACACGGAAAACACATGCACTCACAACAGAGCCGGATAAGATCAGTTTGCCGGGCATCGGAATTGCTTTTCAACGGGGCTCTTCTATGATAAATTCCATTGCAATTTATAAAGGGTTGCTTGCGGCGGCTGCTGCTGATAATGATGAGCTCATCGAGTGCACAAAAGAACAGTCTTATCATGATCAGCTAATCTTTACGGCCAACGAAATGAATCAGCACAACAAACGAAGATGTTGATGATGATGCGGCCCTTCCGCCCCTCCAGACCCAGACGATTCTCTATTACGAGGGTCAGATTAGCAAATCTTGTTGGGTAGCATCTTCTGTCACAATTGATGACGTTTTTTCTTCCCTCCTGCTTTTCAGCTCATTTAATGCTGAAACTTGCGGTTCTTGCGGGCAACCATATGGGCTCAGACTTTGGCCAGGTACTCGCTGTCTGGCCTGTGCCTAAACCTATTGCAGTAATTCTTTTTTTTCGCCCAACTGTCACACGGTAAGACAATGGGCAACTAATTAGGTGAGCTAAACCCGCTTACCCCATCGTGTCAGCCATAAAGCCCCACAGCTGTAGAGTCCAGTAGCTGGTGGGGCGAGACGTGTCTTTGTTGCGGTGTCTTCTGCCGCTTTCTTTTGGCTTCTCGCTTGACCCTTGGGGGCCCAGTTGACCGAGTTGTGTTGGCATGGCCCAACTGGCTTTAATTTAAGACCCTAATGAGCCGTTTAGGCATTCTGCATTCTGGCTTTGTATTCAATGCCGACTACTGTGCTGAGCCCCACAAAAATTAATGAGTCCACGGCCAGACGAATACGTAGACGGACACGGACAGAGAGACGGAGATGGAGACGGAGGTTGGGTGCATGCGGGTGATGCCGCTGATAAAGCCGCTTAATTTTTCACTGACTATGGGGTCCAAGTCCAAGTCCAAGTCCAATTCAAAGCCGATGCGCTGCTTTGCATAATGCACCAACCGGACTAACAAATTTAACATAGTTTATTAATTTTTTAGATATTTATTTTTCTCTTCTGTCCATTTCAATTCGTTTGTGTTGGGTCGGTCACTTAGCTATTGGCTGCAGTCTTGTCAAACGCTTCTGACATTCATAAATCGGCTTAAATTTGATCTTGAACAACGTATCTCATTCCCAAGCCCGGCCGGTTGCGCTTCTAGCTGTATTGACTGCATGATTTGATCTTAAAAGCCCAAACTGTGATTCCCTACTGAAATTAAAGGCAGCCCCGGCCATAAGAAGCTTCGCTTTTAATAGGCAGAGGAATGCAGCTGTAATTATACGATTAACATTAATCAAATGGACTAGAAGAAATTTCTTTGATATTGTCAGAGAGTCTACGTTTCAATCTGAGACTTACAGAATGAGAATCATGTGCTCAGATTACTCAGAGAATTTTTAAAAATATTTTCTTTCAATTATCTATTATATTTATCTATGTCTCTCGCTAACCTATTCACGCCCATCCCCATGGCACAGCTGCATAGCTTTTTCCACTTACGAGCTCAGTGTGAATTTCTTGCCACTTAACATTTGTAATTATTTTATGACGGCTGCTTCCTGATGTTCTTATAGGCATTTCCTGTCAGTCGCTTGGAGCGTTCGTTGACTTATTTTCGCACATGACGAAATCTGTGCTCGATTTCCGCATAATTACATGCCAGAATATGCATTTCTCACACTCTAATTGAGTGATCAGCTGCAGCCCTAAAAAGAACTACATAGATCTAGCATTGCTTTAACTCCTGTGGCGAGCTGTGCGCCGTAAAGTCAGAGCGGACGATTACCCTAACGACGTCCTGCCAGGCCGTGGCAACTGGAAGCACTTGTTCGAATCGACGCGTCGCGACGCAGCAGAGATCTGAGCAGAGCATTTTTTGTTTTTGAAGCTCAGCAAGGCGCAGCAGCAGCGGACGACCAACTGAGCTGTGACGCCGGGAGGGATATATGAGGAATAACAATAATAATAACAACAACAAGAACAGCAGCAGCAACAACAACAATTGCATAGGCAGGTAATTGCGCTGCAGTCGGAGCGCAGTGATGTGAAACATTTGTCATATGGACCGAGACCGAGACGTGCCGTGAGATGCCCTGGGAAAGTTGTCGTCATCGTCTTCGACGTCTTGCTGCTGCTGGCACTGCGATGCGCTGTGCCCTGTCTCTAATCTGTGATATAGGTCATGCAACCCTCAAGGTTCCGCGTAGGACCATGTCTCAAGCCCCCGTTGCCGAGGTATGCGGCATGCGGCATGCCTCTGCATTGTCTTTTGCCTTTTGTGCAATGCTCTCTGAATTCGTAGAAATTACGCGTGAGCATGCAACACTCGAGGCTATACAAAATAGCCTAGTCCAGGAGTAGGACTCCTAGACCGAGTCCTAGTCGTCGTCGTCGTCGTCCTTATTATGTTTCTGCATGATAATTCCCAGTGTGTGTCTCTTCTGTCTCGGCTATCTAACAAGTGCAGTTTGAGTGCCGCTTTCATTGCATGCACAATTAAAAACGCAGTTGCACAAAACAAAACAAGGCTCCAACTGGAGCTCTAAACGAAAACTTCCCCCTGAAGCGACCGAGACCCAACGTCAGTCCCGACTCTCAACCCATTCAATGTCAATGAACCGCAGCTGTAATGTCACATACAAACACACACGCACACACACGCACACACACACATATATAGTCCACCTACCAAGTATGTTGACGTTCGGATTGAATGTTTTTTTCCTTATTTGTTTATGGTTTTGCCTGTCTCAGATAATCTTGGGGCGCGTTAGCTTTAGGTTCGTTGCGCTTGGCCAGTTCTCCCGTGCCCCGAGCCTAGGGCCCATACCCACCGTACGTAAATATATGTATATCTATATCTGTATATATTGTAGTACTTATGATGTTATTTCATTTTTATTGTAGTCTTCGCCTTCTCTGTCGTCGTTCTGGTCTGTATCAGCCATAGTTCTCTACGATTTTGTTGGTTTATCGCTTCAGAGGTTCCTCAACAATTCATTGAACATTATTGGCACTCAAGCATAAATTTGTACGACATTCTAGCCAGCTAAGTGGCTTTATAAGGTTGTTTGTTGTTAATATATTTTTCCTTTTTTTTTTTTTTCTTTTCCTATAGCGGCAGTTAAACTTTGCCATATTGGGGTATAACTTTGATTGTTTGGGCAATTTAATCGATTTGTGGCTTAGGTGAAAATGTTGTAACGCAACATTAACCAATGCGTAGAACGATTCCCCATGAGCGAACGACAGCTGCAAATCGCGTAGTTGCACATAGTAATAAAGTAATCATATCTAGTACCGAATCATAGTTATCAAAGTGCCCCAACTATGAAAATAAAGCTCTTATCAGTATAAAGCTGTTGGTGCTCAATAGGCAATAGGCACTCATTCGTTTGCTCGTTCTCATATCATATAAACTGTATACACAAAAACAAGATAACCTGAACACTTCCCCACATCAAGCTGCTAAGACATACATACATACATACATACATACAAACATACATACATACATACATACATACCTACATACATACATACATATATGTACATGTATATTCTACAATTCGTGATATTAGATAAATTCAATTATATATTAATATTCTAATTCGATTCATGAGAATCGCATTATTTCGCATGAGCGCAAGTCTCACAAAATCGGATTCTTCTATGCGATTCTCATAAACTCGAATCGAATAATTTATAGAGGCTAAAAGATTCTAATGCTTATATTGTATTAAACATTAATAAAACCCAGATATAAAAGCTGCACTTAATATTATTTAAAGGCTCCATTGATATTTTTATTTGCAAATTTAATTAGAATCGTTTGGGTATTGATCATTAATACCTGTAGAATCATAAAAGCCTGGTTTTATGGCTATGCAAATGACTACACGATTAATTAGAAATGTTCACAGTAGTCGTGCTATAAATCAACAATAAGCCGATTATTTAGACACTGTGCGATTTTATCTCATTCGCTGTGCATCTAATACAATCTCTATTTATAGCCAAGAAATGCAACTTGTTTTCGTGGGATGTTTTTATTATATTTACTTTTCGTTTTTTGCCAATGTACTATCTAAATTTGAAACTAGTTGCGTGCTGAATTAGTGTACTCCACGTGTGGAGTAGTCATTGAACTTTAGCTAATGAAACGAGTTTCGTAACCCCTCTTTTTAAAACACAAAACAAAACACCCAAAAATGCTTAACTCGTGTACACACACACAATTTATAGAGTGCGTTAGTTATTTGTACGAAAAGTCATGGCTAATATCGTAAAGAGCGCCTCAATTAACAATTAACCCTAATTTCGCACTTGGCGCCGGGGCCGAGTCGGCCGACTCAGAGCTCTGACGACCCTAATTGACATATGAAAGCGCTGTGAAAAGCGAAAAGTTGTGACTGGCCAATCAATAAGTGCATTTGATGATTGATTTTCATACTTGGAATTCTGTGGAATCAGCGGAGCGGCTTATCGCTGCGTTCTTATCGACAGCTGGGAGGAGGGTGCTCGGGCGTACCGTAAAATGGTATGCAAGGTGCTCGGCCGGTTGGCTCTACGGTTGGGTAATTCATCAAATCCATCAGCCATAAACTTTCGATTTCGAGAACCGTCCGACGCCTTGTCGGTCTTGTCATTATTGACATTACAAATGTTATTGATTGTACTCTGGCTAAGTGATACAGAGAGAGAGAGAGAGAGAGAGAGAGAGGGGTCGATGGGGCGTTCATTTAGCTCCGTTTCGTTTCACTTTTCCGCGGGCTGCTTTTCTTTCTTTCTGTTTCTTTTCTTGTAGTGCCAGTGCCTGCGGACCCCAAGTCACGAAATTGAAAGTACATGTTAATTATTTCCACATACAAGCAACAATCACCTGCATTCATTGTGGCACTCGATATGAACGTATTCGGTCTTGTAGGCCCGATCAGTTTTCACTGATAAGCGCATTAGTTTTCGAGTGTTACCTTGTACAATCAGTTCCCCGCTCGCCGCGCCGCCTCGTTTACTGTGCATCTTGGTGTCAATCAGTTCCAATTCGAGTCCCAATTTAATATTTTTTCTTTTTCTCTCTTTTATTTTTGTTTGTGTGTGTTTGTTGTTTTGTTGACATTTCTTTCTGCCTCGTCAACGTTGCATGCAAACAATGAAATCGGTTTTTTATACACGGCTTTGCGGCTCCCCAAGGGTTGCCAAGCTGCCTGGCCAAGGAAAACAGGGTCAACATCGTCCAACTGGCGACAGTAGCATTACAAGGCGTTTGCTTTCGACTTTGCCAGTCAGTTAGCAATTCTGGGAAAGTGTCTCAGCGGCGCTTTGTTTTGCGCTGTAAGCGATATGGCCACACGGCCCTGGAATGGGGTAAGTGGGACAGACTTCAGTCTTCAAGTTTCTGTGACAGCCCGAAAATGCATTGACAACTCTGAATCATGAAAATCATGAATAGAAGAAAATCTTAAATGCTAATTTTAAATGCTTTTAATGTAAATCAAGGCGATTTTATTTATACTTTGAGATTTGCAGTGATTTTAATATAAATTTTACTGATATGAGTAATTAAATATAAATAAAAATATAAATAAATTCAAATATTATTTATACAAAATTAAATGAAAATCAATATAATACAATCAACCCATACGATAACATATCAAAAATATATATATATATTTAATAATTAAAAAAGAAAGAATTATAATTAATATAATAAAATTAATATAATACTAAAAAAAAATTAATATAATACTAAAAAAAAAACAATGTTTAATAATTTAAAAATGATTTACTAATAAGAATATAACAAAGGCAATAAAATATGAAACAATTATTACCATTAAAATCTATACAAAATTAAAAAAATACTAATTTGAACATTATGTAAAAAAATATTATATAATATATTATAAGTAATTAAAATTATATATTATTTTATTTTATTATATAATTTAATAGATTGGAAATAATAATGATCATTATGCAAAATAATATTATGTAATATATTATAGATGATTGAAAACAGTAATAATCATTAAATGAATCTATTGAAATTACATAGGATAAATCAATCACATTTTTTATTAATTATTTTGTTAATGTTGCTGCCTTTCAATAAATGAAGATTAAATCTGTTGAATAAATTATGAATTTAATTTAAAGCAGAGACAAGCTTTCTTTATGATTATTATAATTTAGTTATGAATTGAGGTTGGATTTTGATGATTTGAGAAACTTAAACTGAAAAAAAAGGTTTCTATAGTTGATTCTACTTTAATTGGCTTACTTTTTGCTGAGCATCTTTTGAAGAGCTCACAGAATTTGCATTTCTAATTAGGTCAACAGTCTACAGCTACCACTAGCACTTGGCTAACGCCCAGTGCACTGTTCTAATTACATGACTTATACGTAATTCAACCATTCAACCATTCACCCAACCCGCCATTCATCCCTCCATCCATTCGACCAGCTGGCAGCATGTCAAGCAACAATTAATTGCACGCCAAATTGTCGACTCTACCTTATGAAAGCACGTCCAAAGAAAGATTGCCTTCGGGCAAAACAACGACAGCAACAGCAACGGCAACAGCAACAGCAACAGCAACAGCAACAGCGACTCGTTGGAGATGGTGGCAGTCGCGTATTTAAAGTCCAATCTGCAACAATTCAATTAAGCCAATAACAAAACCAATTTGTAATGCGCTGCAGCTTTTTAGCTACTGCCAGAGAGAATGGCGAATGCCCAGATGGGGATGGGATTGCGGATGGCGATGATGACGATGGCTTCAAAGTCTTGGAGAGCATTGGGGGGCCAAGCTAATGCAAAAGACAAAGGCAAAGCCACGCGTCAGCTAGGCAAATCCAATTAAAGTGGTGACAACGATGTTGCAGCCACTAAAAAAGGGCGCTGCTGGGCGAGAGGGCGTGGCAGCGGGCATAAAAATTGAATAAAGCGCAATTTCAAATGGCGCTGTGAGCCAGCGACCACCGAGCATCGACCGTGGAGCAATGCCACCTGCTGCTGTTGGTTTACATTTGCAAAAGTCGACTTCAAAGCAATTGCGACATAATTAAGTTGACAACAACAGCAGCCAGAGCAGCAGCCGCAGCAATAACAACAACAACATTAACCAGAACCAGCGCAACAGCAGCTAAGGATTGACACCAGTGACCCAGTTAAACGGGCCGGATAAAACTGGACGTGGCCACAGCTCTCGTCCAGCTCTGGCCTGGCTCTGTCTCTAGCTCTGACTACAGTTCTATCTCTGTCTCTGTCCCTCTCTCTCTATCACTGACTCCTTGACTGGCTTCAGCGGCGACTGGAAGCCGTGTGACGTCGTCGTTGTCCGTCGCTGCTTAAATTGAAAATTAAAATTGTTAGACAGCGTGTCGCGCTGTCGCCTGTCGCTGGCAGTTGCTCAGCATATAACGTATACGTATACCCTGCTCTTAGCTATGGGAATTGCTATTTAACATGGAATCTATTTGATTAGAAACTGCTTCATTTTAATAGAAACAAGTTTGTAGCTATAACAAAAAAGAAATAAGAAAATTAAAGTTCTAAAAAATAATAAATATGTAGTCAAAATTTAAGATTATAAGATAACAAATAATAATATTCTCAAAAAAAAATACATAATATTCTTAAAAAAAAAAAATAAATAAATAAACAAAATAAAATAAAAACAAAAACAAATTATAATTTAAAAAAAAAATAAAAATAGGGTTTAAAAGTTCTTCGTTTAATTAGAAATAAAGTTTGTATTTATAGCAATAAATTATATAAAAATCTATATACAAAAAAAAAATATATATATAGGTAAATAACTTAAATTAATTTTGAAAATAGAAACATTGATTTGAAACTTCTTTGTTTTAATAGAAAATATTTTTTAGTTTAGTAAAAAATAAATAAATAAAATAAATTGATTTAACCTAAATCAGACATTAAGAGCAAAAAATACAAAATATTTAAATTACATAAATTGGTATTAAAAATACAAGAATAGATTAAATAGACTTAATGTTCATACACAGCACTTTATAGTTGGGAAAATAAAAAATAAATAAAAATAAAATAAAATAATATAAATTTTAGATTAATAGACAATATTTTAAAAATTTAAATAACATATATTGGTATTTAAAATATATTATTACAAAAACCATATATAGTTATAAATAATTATATTTAGTCTAAATTTAATTCTAATAGAGAAAAATAAAAATTAATTTAAATCACACAGATATATATATTTTTTTAACTTATTAAGTCTTTGTAAGTCTAGGCCAGCCACAAATTGCAGTTATTAAATTTTTTTCGGGCGCTATTTGAACAGGTTTTACCAGCTGCAAGGTTTACTGTCTGTCGGATTGGCTGGCCGCCTGGCCGCCTGGCTTGCTCTGGCCGTTGACTGCTTCTTAATTTCACACCGACGCGACGCCGCAGCCAACTGGCGAATGGATTTTTGCGGCGCTTTTAATGCTCATGTTTGCCGCCACGACGACAAAATCCAATTAAAGAAATTATATTTACACAAACAGAATGAAGTGTAAGAAAAACCTGGTCACATTTGCGGCAAATTGTTATTAAAAGCCATTACAAAGAAAACTAGCTGAAAGCCAGGCAGGCGAAAGGCAGCGCACTTAAAACGTTGACGCCTCAACCACATTGCCAAGCTGCGAAGTATTTTCTCAAGCAAGTGGTTTGTTAAGGATCTATGATTGTTTTCGGAGGATGTGCTGTTAAAAGCAGGAAACGTGCAGCCACATGAAGCCACATCTACACATGCTTAGCCTGAGAGATGCTTAACAAATTTTTTAGCGTAATTCCAATGAAAACACACACTGCATTGAGATACCAGATACAAGATACAAGATACTCTCCACTGCCCGCTAGCCGCTGGCTGCTGAGCTCTCGCCTCATATTGTATAAGACAGAAGAAGAAGGTTGTGAAAACAAGTTGCTCAAATTACAAGAGTTTCGCCCCTTTGTCTTCTGCTTGTGTTTACTCACAAACCCATGGAGCTATTTGTATCTTGTATCTCAAGGATATACATACATACATGTGGGAGGAAGTGAGCTGCTTAAGTGCATTATGGTATGGATTACGCCCGAGCCGAAGGATAAGCACATGCGCTATTCAATGTATTAATGCTTGGGGATTACAAATTTATTTGTAACAAGAAAAAGACATGAATAAAATTCTAAAAATATCTTAATCAAAGGTTGTTAAACAGATGACAAGTTGGTATCTCTTGCTAGCACAGTTTTATCTCATTATGATTCACTCACGTGAGACTTAAAATGAATTTCATTTGTGGACACACCGGATTCATGTGCAAAGCGCAAATAGATAAGGATCAGAAACCGCATATCATCTTTAAGTGAGTAATAATGAGACAATCAAAAGTATTTCAAATATTGCCTAACTGTTAACTGTATTAGAATATCAATCGATTTATCTGTATCTACAGCATGATGAAAGTCTCTTAGGTGCTTCATTTAATCAGCGTTGAACTCGACTCTGATGGACAACATAAATTGTGTCTCTAATTACCATTTAGTGAGTCCAGTCGAGAGAGCGAGCACAATTTGATTTCTACCTTTGGCCGTCATAAAACTGTGAAAAATATCCAACAGCGCATAAATCTAATTTGGCTTTGGCTCTTTTATGACGGCCATGCAGCGGATCATTTGAAAAACAGAATTGCCAAATGCTATTCATGATGTTGATGATGTTGGCGCTGAGCTGGCGCTATCTAAGCGCCCAAAACGAAAAGTACTCCAAATCCATTTACACACCTAAGCGTAAAATAACAAGCCTGAAAGGACACACAACAATGCCCAACATTTGAATACCCTATTAAGGGACTTTTTAAATAATTCAACTGAATTTATTCCATATCAATTTGTTTGAATTTCTTTTTCGGATTGCTTCTCTTCTTTCAAGGAATAAATTCTGTAGAATTCATTTACTTCTATTCGGCCAAATTACTCATTCAGTTTTCGCCAGGTCACAGGGTATTTTTCGAAAAGTTAAAAGCCATTCAACTTGGCCGGCAATAAAACGGCAAATGCGAGCGCGAAAAATGTTCAGCGCGCGCACAGAAAATTATTTTATGATGCTTTTAAACTAATTTTGTGGAAAAAACAACGTGCGAAGGCACTCAAAATTTGAGGAAAAAACAGTTGACGGAACGCGTGGGCACGTAAAAATTTTATTTACCTGCAGCCAAAAACCGTGGGGCCAGCGAGCGTGGCGAGTCGCGGGTTAGCCAAGTTAATGCCCACATGCGGCGGGTGTAACAGGTTAGGTTTGCTTGAGCAGTCTCAAGGACTAGCGGACTGCGGATGCTGAACCTACGGCCATTGCCATGACTACTATTTCGATGGCCTCATAGTTTAGGTCACGAACTAGTCATAAAATTAGCAAACGAAAAAAAAAAAAACAGAAAGGAGAAAAGAGAAAAGGCAAAGGTAAAGTTCCTCGAAGGACTCGAAGGACGCAAATTTGTCGCTTCATTTTCCAGACACTTTCGCTTGCCCTTGGGGCCGTATCTTGAAAGGCACATCAATCCAAATTACATGGCCGGGCCATTCAATTTAAAATTTTAAGCCGTCTCTGACTTTGTGACTTTCGAGCAATAATAAAAATATTTTTCTGTATGCCTCAACATTCGGCAGACAAATTGATTTATCCGAGTTGCGTTCCATTGATGGATCTGTGAATTGTTCTTGTGATTGTCCTTGTGCACAGGAAGTGAGCAGTTGCAACACTTTGGCCGAGCCTAAGTAAATTGACATGTTCTGCTCCATAATGAAGCGATCAGTGGCAGACGCAGGCCACATTCTGGGCCAAAGAAACTGAGGCTCTGCCTACGCCTATTCATAAATTTCGGCCCAGCCTGCCAGCCTGCTGATTTGTCAGCATTAGAGAATTGACAGAGGCTGGATTTTTGGTAACTGGCAAATGGATGACATCGAGCAAGGACAACGGCGTGCTATGACGCAGGTAGCGGCAACTCGGCATCCTACTTATTCGCATTGTCTCATCTCTCTTCCAGCTCCAGGCTATTGTTCAGCTCGATGTTCAGTTTGCAAGCGTCTGTTTGTGTTTGCTATTGCTTTTTTGCAAGTAACAGGCAGCCCAGCTAGGCCAGCAAATGGCAAGCGTGAACATAATTATGGTCCTCAATCTGTTCTCAGAATTTTCAAGCAACTTCAACTCCAACGCAACAGCCGCACACTGTGCCGTCCTATAAAACGCAATTCGTTGATACGTGGAATTATGCCTGCTGCTTGGGAGGATTCATATTGCTAGATGGCCATAAATTAGAGACGAAGTCTCGCTCAAGTTGATAGAGCTGCTGTTCCTGTGGCGCAGCAGAGGAGTCCCCAGCGTGCCAGGCAGGTTGATTCAAGTATCAGTGACTGGCTGGCTCTCTTGATAGACATAGTTTATCTGTCTCTCATTCAACCTCATATGCTATTTCTGTTCGCTTTCACCGATATAAATAGCCTTTCAGTTCCATAAGTCATTATCATGTTAAGGATTGCTTACCTTTTGCCCTTTATTTACCCAACAGTAGCCTGTCCGTGACATATCATGTCTCTGTTTTTTTCTTTTTTTAGACGACTCATGCCAACACATTTCCTTGGTAAACAAGAATGTAATTTCCTGTATTATTTATTTACTTTTAAGTAGTCCAACGACACACAGACATACATACAATCATAATTCTCCTGCTCGGCTCCCCGCAAAACTGGCGCATCATGCCGTGGAAAATGTCCTGACAGCAGAGCTCATTCATAAATCAAGGCAACATCGATTGTTAATTTTCGATACATCCTGAGCATGTTCTTATATATTTACGTTTATTTTTATACTTTTTGTGCCCTTCGAGGGAAACCTCTTAAGTGCTTCTAAGTTACTAAAAAACTGCTTCCTCATGGTTATTTCAGCATGAATGTATTCGGAAATATGATAGTCCATGACTGCGATCTCTGGACAGCTGACGAATACTGAAATGGAGTGCACTGTAGGTATTCCTTGTGCTTCCTGCAGTTGCTTGTTTTATGACCTTGTTATCTTTAAAAATATATTTGAATTGGGAGTACAAATTTGTATTAATAAGCAAATTGGGTTAGGCAGAGGGAGAAGGTCTTAACCAAGTAATTTGCTTTATAACTCTACATAAAATCTCAGCCTGACTCATTTGGTTTCTATTTAACCATAAAACTCCAGGTCAAAGAATCTTCCATAATTCCCATGGCCAATAAAATGTAGTTTCGTGAGATTTCTAAAGAAAAGTTCTTAAAACGTGTTGCAGCAATAAATATCAATTAAGTGCGATTTAGATAGCAAAGCGAGTCACGGGCTACGCTCAAAATATTCGAAAATCAGGCTAATTGCAGCTAGCCGGTGGTCCGGCGAGAGGGAGAGAGAGAGAGAGAGAGAGAGAGAGTGCAAGCCAAAGGAAGTCGTAAAATTGATAAGGACACAAAATGAAAATGCGCTGCAGGAAAAACTAAGCGATTAGGGAAAGTGTCCAAAGTGGCCAGGTCACGTTCCAATCGTGCCAGATGACTCACACAGCGCTCTGTGGAATGTGCTGGCTACAGTCGCAGCTTCAGCTTCAGCTCTTTGTAGTTCATTCAGAGTGTTATCAGCCGCCGTCGACGTCGTCGCCGTCACCAGCGACTGCTGTTGATAACCAGCTACAAATTTGATGACGCAAGCGTTGACGGCATCCACGAAACAACTTGCCTAATCCAGGGGAATTTCTTGGTAGTTGCTGCCTCTAATTTGTTGCTCACTTTGTCTGATGCTGTGACGCTGTCGGCTCTTTGAACTTGCCCATATTCGGTTTATCTGCTCGCCTCCTCGACACACTCTGACACACTAGTGTCTCTGCCTTATCAACTGCTCGGTGTGGTCCTTATCGCCGCACTTGCTGCCGTCCACCTCCGTCACCACACAGCATCGGTGTGGCCTCTATACATATTTGCATGCGTCTGGCCCTAACAACAAGTTGTTGGCATGCGTTGTTCTTTTGTCTTGAACTCTGAAGCGAGGCGGATTTTTGTTTATTTAGCCAGAGCGCGACCCTGACCTGCGCCAAGTCTTTGTAGTCTCTGGGCGTTATCTGCATGTGTTAACTAAGCAATATCGCGTCGCAGTCTCTAATCTTTCTTGGTCAAGATTTTAAGGAAATAAGTTGAGTAAATTTTGCTCATTGATATTAAAATGTGAAGCTGTAGCTTATGGCTGTAGAGTATGGATTATGAATAGCTTGAAACAGAGAGCGCAAAATACATAAATATCGTATCTATCATATTTTAATCATATATTAATTAGTATATAATTCAAATATCATATACATTTGTATATGTGCAGGCCTAGTCAGAGGTTCAATCGCAAGACCTACATTTTGGAATCACGCTATAGAAGAAAGAAAGCCATAATCTGAGAGACCATATACCATAGCGATATACTTATTGTTTCCCCATCAAATTGCTTATAACCCTGCCAACGTAGTATAAATTAGAAATAGCTTTGATTTTTGTACACCAAGCAAGTATAAGTTGTATTTGAGACTCTAGTTATGAAATATCGGCAGCGCAACAGTTTCAATTTTTATGGCCAAATCATAAACACGAACCGAGCCTGATTAAAATTTCATTTCGCACTTTCGACTGGGTGGCTGTGATTGCTCCAGAGCCAGAACCAGTGCGCGAGGCCCGCAAAATGTGGTGCTCGTAAAAAGTGCAGTTCGGAAACCGCAACGCGTCGTCTGTACTGCAATGCAGCACCAAAAATGTCAGCGGTACTTCAAGTTTTATGGCATTCGCCGCAAACGGCCATGAGAATGTATCTAAACGGACTGGCCAGGGGCTCTGCGGCTGGGCTGGGCCTGGCTCTAAATTCGGCTAGGGCTAAAACGTAAAACTTTTATGGCTGGAGCAGCGCGCGTGGTAGAAGCTCAGCAAAGGCAGCGACAACGACAACGACAACGACAACAACAACGACAGCGTCTACGTCAACGTCAGCATCGTAAACAAATTTTGCCCGTAATTAATTTTGCATGCAAGTCAGCTAAAGACAGCGAGATGGAAACTGAACCAGCGAGACAGACTATATAGTCGAGCCACTATATACAAGGTACACATGTATATATATATGTGGTATATAGTGTGTAGTTGTTGTCGCCCGTCTGACGTTTGCTGTCAGTTTTTGGAGTTAATAAACGACGCACACGGCAGCTGATTTTGAATGCCGGCTGAAAAGTTCGGGCAGCCAATTTTGATATGCCAAATGTGTCGCTAAATGATTCTTCTTTTTGTTGACTATGGGCCGTCCACCGCCCACCGCTCACCTCCCAGCAGCACCCAAAACCCTTAGCAGCTCATCACCTGTGCGCGCGTTGCGCATACGTCCCGTGTCCCGTGTATCCCATACTGACTGGCATTAGCTTAGCGACTTGGCTTCGGTTCGGCTGGGTTCGGCTTTGTATGCAAATTGCCTGTCAATGGGCAACGGTAGGCCGGGGTGGGGGTGGCTGATGTAGTGCGGTGCTGGTGCTGACTCTGGCTCTGGCTGTTTGCATACGCCCCATGGAAAACTGGCTCTAACAGATCGAGAGCTGCGTGCGAGGTTCAAGTTTTAAGTTTGCATTGCATTTATCAGGCAGCTCATTAGTGTGCTTGTTTGTCATTGCTGTTGTTCTTGTTGTTGTTGTTGTTGCTGTTGTTGCTGCTGCTGCTCTAGCATTATTTATTTGACATTTTTAACACTTGGCGTTGACAGTTTGCCGTGTTTTGTGCCTTTACGCTAGTCACATTACGTACTCAAATTTGCCAAACAAGCGTAAATCAGTTTGCTGCATTGCTGTTGTTGTACTTGTTGTTTGAAAATGGGAAATCAGGGTATAATGGTTTTGTGAAAAGTATGTAACAGGCAGAAGGAATCATCGCAGACCCCATAAATTCTTGATCAGGGCGATGAGCTGAGTCGATATAGCCCTGTCCGTCTGTCCGTCCGTCCGTCCGTCCGTATGAGCAAAAGAATCTCAGAAGAACTCGTGTATACCATACGCAGTACAAGTTTACCTTATTTTTTTCGATAACTCATCCGATATCGTTTTTATCGCGAACAATCGATAAATTGAGTACGTTTTTTTAGCCTAATTTGAACACTTTTAGACATAGAGACTTCAGATTTACTGTGTATATACATTTGATGGATACACACATTTTGTAATTTACAGATTTTGGATACCACGCCCCCTTCGCCCTCAATTCGTAAATATATCGTATATCAAGTACTAGAGACTTGTGCTTTGGAATGTACACAGATATGCACATTATGAATACGTTCTGAAAGTTTCATCAAGATTGTACGTCTACAAACGAAATTATTCAACAAATAAATGCTCATAATATTGCCCACACTGCAGCGCAGCCCAAGCGCAGTCGTTGCTTACTGCGCAGTTAGCAGAGGGCGGACTTATGTGTGCGTGTGGATGCATGTGTATGTATGTGTGTTTAGAAGAACTGCAGAATGATTGGACCATCAGCATGGAGGGTTCAGGGTATCTCCTAGTCGAGCAGTCTCGACTAGAGTCTTCTTACTTGTTTTTTTTTTTTTTTGCTTATGCTGTTAATTTTTGTTGACTTTACATGTTAGCTGCTTGTCTGTGTCCTCTCCATGTGAATGCAACACATACAAAAAATTGGCTAGGCAAATGTCGCAGTTCTCAGACTGTGAGCACAGTTGAACTAGATCAATGTGCTGCGAAATCGAGTTTGCTGTGACTCTAAAAGCGCTTTAAAATAGATGTAAAACTAAAAATATGATTACACACACATTTTTCATCATATTATACACATCACACATCATCATTGTGGAGTTTGATTTTCATTTTCCGTTCACACTGTTAGCGAATGGCATCGATGTGGGATTGAGTGGCGTGAATCCGGGTGGATGACGAATTCAGTATGTATTACGAAGACTCCGCTTACGATGCATATAGGAGAACTCGGCGAAAGTTTTCCCTAATGACGTATCTGTTGCTGGGACTATGGCTAATACTGGCTCTGTTACAATGGCTGTTGCTCACAATGCTGTAAGTCGAATTGGAGATGGACATTTTATAGATAACTTTTAGTTTATTTTACTGTTGCCCACATTCAGCATAGATATGAATCTGAGCTTCCGGGTTTACTATTATATTAGCATTGTGGCCTTCCTGGTGGCCATTGTGCTCTTTGCTATATTTCTGTTCGTTGAGAAGGCCCGTTGGAAGGTGGCACCCGCCATCATAATAAGCCTACTGATTGTAAGTTAGTTGCTATTTTACTTCTCTTATGATACTTCTTCTGCTTTTGATATAGGTGGAACTGCAAATCATTGCCTCATTCACGCTCATCGCCCACTGTCATTGGATGGATATGCTCATTTACTTCAGCATCTGCCTCGTGCTCATAGTTGTCTTTGTAATAATCGGCGTATTCCTTCCGCGGACGGTAAGTGCTTAGGATATATCAACAATCGAAAGGGGTAAGGCGAATAATTACCAATCGCCTTCAGATGGATCTCACGCTTCACGTCGCTCTGCTATTTATTGTGGCGTTTATCTTTTTGTTGATCGGAGTCTACTTCCTGTTGCTGCATTTAATAGAGCCTATCATAAAGCCATATGCCTATCTCATTTGGCAGATATCCATTACAATAACCTTGATGTTTGTAAGTAGCTCGCATTAACGGAATGTGAAACTGTACTAGATTTATACGCTTATATCCTTCAGTTTGTTATGTATCATGCACAAACAATTAACGGCAGCCGATTCGCGGAGATGCGACTGCATGATTATTGTCTTGGTTCTCTGATCCTATTCCATGATTTTCTAATCATATACTGGCTAACATTGTATTGGCAAGTCTATGCTAGGATGGCGGCAGATCCATTATGGGATATGCTGAATACTGTGGCATTGAGTAACAACACTAGTCCAAAAATCCTGGATCTAAGAGACGAAGACTATAGTGGTAAGCTAATTCATTTATGCAATAGATTTGTCCTTAACGACTCTCTTCTCTTTGCCTTGTACAGATGATTTACTTTATAGCCCATCTAGTAAGTATCAAAATGAAATGAGAGTATGGAGCGAAACAACTGAGATACCGATAACCCTCGACTTTATGACGGATGATATGAGTACGGTTTCAAACCCTTTGCCTAATTTGTTTGATCCCGAGCCCAATGAAAATAGTACAGATGATTTTCGAGCAAAAGACAAAGATCAATCAGATCAACAATATGTTTTTGAGCCCGATGAAAGCACATTAAATCCAGAAGACAAAGATGCCAAGACGTACTCTAGGAAACTAGGTTCAACATCCACAGCTAATGATACTTTTAAAAAAAATGATGAATACTATTAATGGTTGAAAGTAAATAATAATAAAAATAAAAAGTCAAATAATGACCGGAATACGATTTTATTCGATGACTTTCTTCTACCGTGGCCCATTCATATTTATCTATATTTTATCTAATGCCCAATATATATGTAATAAACATTTAGAATCGGATACAAAGCTTTATTTTATATTTATGTCAGTTATGAATTAAATTAGGGTTTCTGTTTAGTTACTTGCTTTGTTTTAATAAACACTAGTTTTTTTCCAGATTTGTTAATTGTCGCTCAATATATGTGGTATATGTTAGTAAGTTATTAAATTCATCTCCAGCAAATGACGTCATGAGAGCCACATACCAAAATTATATGTACTACAAGAAAGCCCGCAAGCGCTTCGCTTGCAGTCTATAGCATGCTTTGACACCTATGCAGATTGCGGTGATAACTCTCTTGTGAATAAAACCAATATATTACACATGCATTTAGATTTATATATACTTTGAAGGAATAGTGAATACTATTATTAGAAATAAGATTTGCAAAAATAATAATTATTGACCGATATACGATTTAGCTCGATGCATTTATTAGTCATTCTCTAATGTCTTATATATGTATATGTCGGAGATAATAGTATTATTCGAATAGAATATCTAATCGGTTCATACATAGTATTGGCTGATATTGATTGAGTGCGATGTTAGTTAACACTGATATCGAGTGTGGTCCTGAGGTTGCTAGTTGGTTGCGATAAGTGTAATCGAACGTGCTAGTGAAGCAGGCAGTTGGTTAGCAAGAGGAAGAAGGGCAACACGCTGTACTCCTCAAAATTATCTAATCTGCAGAAATATCCGACATATATAAGCAATCTATGTTTCAAATTGGATAGTTAGATTTCAGATTTATGTCAGATGTAAATAAAATTAGGTTTTTTTTTTTTTTAATTATTGCCTTTCTTTAAAAAACATTTGTTTCCAGATTTGTCAATTGTTGTACAAAATTTTTGGTATATGTTAATCCAAGCAGACGAGTAAGTTATTTAATTCATCTCCAGCAAATGACGTCATGAGAGCCACGTACCAAAATTATATGTACTACAAGCAAGCCCGCAAACGCTTCGCTTGCACAGTCTATAGCATATTGTTCGTGTGGCTGGCTTTGACACTTATGCAGATTGCGGTGATAACTCTCATGTGAGTAAAACCAATTGTAACGAGTCTCAAGAGATGCCTGATTGTGTTTTAATTTGATCCGTATCATTCAGATTGGACGCAAGGTATTTTGTTTATAGGAACTACTACATCAGCTTTCTATTTTTTGCTGTGGGAATTTTAATATTTGGTTTATTTATATTGTTTGAGAGGTTGCGTTTCATTAGTGTGCTCAACTTCGTTCTGGCCATCATAATTGTGAGTAATTATATAAAAACTCCAATTTTCCAATATGGGAATTTCCGTCCTTAAGGTCGAGTCTCAAATTATTGCGCTCTTCGTGTTAGTCGCTCGCGCTTTCTGGATTGATGTTTTTGTATTCTTTTCAATTTGCTTTGTGCTGCTCTGGATATTTATTTTAATTGGTTCGGTTCTTCCCAGAGAGGTTGGTGATATACTTAATATATTTTTCGGACCTTAGACTCATATTATATTTATCCCGCAGGCTGACCTTACTTTAGATATAGCCGTTGTTTTCATTATTGCCTTCGTTTCTCTGGCAATTGGAATATTCTTTTTGATGGCGCATTTCGCTCTACATTGGTCTGAGTACTACTTTTATCTAGTCTTCGAAATCGCAATTACTATACTGATACTAGCTGTAAGTAGCCGATCCTTATTATATATTTAGACTGTATCTAATGCACACTTCTTAGTTCGTAATGTACCATGCACAAACCATCAACGGCGGTCGATTCGCTGAGATGCGGCTAAATGATGCACTTTTGGGATCATTAATTCTCTTCCACGACTTCCTCATTATTTTTTGGTTAACTTTCTATTTGCAAATCTTAGTGAGACCATTCACGCCCAATAATTGGATTCTCTTGGCGGATCTAACAGATGCTACTACTACTGTTACATCTTGTTATGTTCCCGAGGTAACGGTAGCAACTACTGCGCCCACTCCACCGCCTACTCCACCGCCAACGAAACCGCCGGCAACGAAACCGCCGCCAAAACCAAAACCGTAACCGCCGTCGCCAAAACCAACACCACCAAGTGGTTGATATTTCAGGTCAAAATAGGGTACGTAAACACTGGGATCATGCTATGTTAATAGCAAAGGCAGACTTACCGCAGTTTTCGCTAGAGGATAAGAAAAACAAGTAGCGGTTGAAAATATAAAACGTGCTGCAGAGCATGGAATAAGGAATGCAGAAAATTCGGCTGATAGCAATTGTAAATATGCAGATGAACATTATACTAGTGATGGCAACAGCATTCTCAGATAGAAGTAAAAATGAGAGTTTTCAGTTCCTACATTGAAGTAAAAATTAAAGTCTTTTCAGTTCCTGAGCTCATAGTAAAACATACAGAAGATAATAGCCAATATGCTGGGGAAGATAAAAGTTAAAGTTGTTGAGAGAGACGAAGATGTGGAAAAAGTCATTGGTGCAGCAATCATTAATATAGTGCCAAACGCTTATAGAATGAAGTGACAGAAATTGTTGAAACTAATCTAGTAAATCTACAAGTGCAGTAGTCTACATTCGAAATCTTGAAAGTAAAATTTTGGACTTTAAATATATTGATTCGAGTTATACTTTTTGATTGCTTCCAAATACTATATACAGACATTTACAATAAGTGATATAATTTGTAGAAAGAGGGTGGATTTGGGGACGGTGGGTAGTATTGCTAGAAATAAATTTAAAAAAAAAACAAGCAAGAAGGCTCTAGTCGAGCCTGCTCGACTAGAAGATACCCTGAACCCTTTAAACTGATATTCCAATCATCATGCATTTCTTTTATACACACACACAGACACATGCATCCACAAGCACGCACAAGCGCTCGCAGTAAGCCAGTAAGCAGCGACTGCGCTTGGGCTGCGCTGCAGTGTGGGCAATATTATAAGAATTTATTTGTTGAATAATTTCGTTTATAGACGTATAATCTTAATGAAACTTTCCGAGCGTAATCATAATGTGTAAACGTGTGTACATTCTAAAGCACAATTCTCTAGTACTTGATATACGTTTTTTACTAATTCTGGCGAAGGGGGCGTGGTATCCCAAATCTGTAAATCACAAAATGTGTGTGTCCTTCAAATGTATATACACAAAAAATCTGAAGTCTCTAGGTCTAATAATAATCAAATAAGGCTGAAAAAACAATATCAATTTATCGATTATCCTCGATAAAAAAGATATCGAAAAAAAAGATAAACTCGTAGTGCGTATGGTATACACGAGTATGCATACAAAATTTAAAAAATTAATGACCGAAATACGATTTAGCTGGATGCATTTATTAATCGTTTTCTAATGTCTACTATATGTATATGAGCAATCGAATAGTTCGATTTCAGATTTATGTCAGATGTAAATAAAATTAGGTTTTTTTTTTTTTTTTTAAATTATTGCCTTTCTTTAAAAAACATTTGTTTCCAGATTTGTCAATTGTTGTACAAAATTTTTTGTATATGTTAATCCAAGCAGACGAGTAAGTTATTAAATTCATCTCCAGCAAATGACGTCATGAGAGCCACGTACCAAAATTATATGTACTACAAGCAAGCCCGCAAACGCTTCGCTTGCACAGTCTATAGCATATTGTTCGTGTGGCTGGCTTTGACACTTATGCAGATTGCGGTGATAGCCCTCTTGTGAGTAAACCCAATTGTAACGAGTCTCAAGAGATGCCTGATTATGTTTTAATTTGATCCGTATCATTCAGATTGGACGCAAGGTATTTTTTTTATTGGAACTACCACATCAGCTTTATATTCTTTGGTGTGGGAATTTTAATATTTGGTTTATTTATATTGTTTGAGAGGTTGCGTTTCATTAGTGTGCTCAACTTCGTTCTGGCCATCATAATTGTGAGTGAATATATAAGAACTCTAATTTTCCAATATGGTAATATCCGTTTTTAAGGTCGAGTCTCAAATTATTGCGCTCTTCGTGTTAGTCGCTCGCGTTTTCTGGATTGATGTTCTTGTATTCTTTTCAATTTGCTTTGTGCTGCTCTGGATATTTATTTTAATTGGTTCGGTTCTTCCCAGATATGTTGGTGATATACATATTGTATTTTTCTGACCTTAGACGCATATTATATGTATCCCACAGGCTGACCTTACTTTAGCTGTAGCTGTAGCTTTCATTATTGCCTTCATTTTTCTGGCAATTGGAATATTCTTTTTGGTGGTGCATTTCGGTCTACATCGGTCTGAGTACTACTTTTATCTAGTCTTCGAAATCGCAATTACTATACTGATACTAACTGTAACTAGCTTATCCTTATTATATATTTAGACTGTATCTAATGCACACTTCTTAGTTCGTAATGTACCATGCACAAACCATCAACGGCGGTCGATTCGCTGAGATGCGGCTAAATGATGCACTTTTGGGATCATTAATTCTCTTCCACGACTTTCTCATTATTTTTTGGTTAACTTTCTATTGGCAAATCTTAGTGAGACCATTCACACCCAATAATTGGATTCTTTTGACGAACATAATAGATGCTACTACTGTTGCACATTGTGGTGTTGCAAGTCCCAGAGTAACGGTAGGTACGCTAGCTCAACCGCCAACTCAACTGCCAACGAAACCACCAACGAAACCACCAACGAAACCGCCAACGAAGCCGTCAACGAAACCACCAACGAAGCCGCCAACGAAACCGCCAACGAAACCGCCAACGAAACCGCCAACGAAACCGCCAACGGAACCGCCAACGAAACCACCAACGAAACCGCCAACGAAACCGCCAACGAAACCACCAACTAAACCGCCAACAAAACCGCCAACGAAACCGCCAACGAAACCGCCAACGAAACCACCAACGAAACCGCCAACGAAACCGCCAACGAAACCGCCAACTAAACCGCCAACAAAACCGCCAAAACCAACTAAGCCTACGCGGCGTCCAGTGAGACCTCCAAGCCGTCCATCAACACCACAACTTAAACTACGTAGATCCGATAACAACGATTATAAGGATAATGTCACATATTTACACAGAGAGAGAACAAGATTTTTAGGTCAAGATCAATGGAGATACGATAAATACGGCGAAGCGGAACCTATTTACAGAAATCATAAGCAACGGGAAAAAACGGAAGCTAATGGCAAGCGCAGACTTAACGCAGGACACAAAGAGGAAGGAATGGACACTGAAGATAGAGACCGTGAAGCAGAGCATGAAATATTAAATGGGAAAAATTCAGCTAATAGCAATTGGAAATATGCAGATGAATATGTAAGCAGAGACATAGTTGAAGAGAGCAAAGAATATGTTTTAGATGACATGGGTGTCGGCTCCAGTGGAGATTCAAATAATGAAGACGGTGTTAATCCCGCTCTGGTACTCACAGTTCAAGATTCAGTTTATAGTGTAACAGCAGACGCAGATATAAGTAAAAATGAAAGAGAGAGAAGATATCCAATATACTATGGAAGATTGAGCTAAAGTTGCTGATAGAGACAAAGATGTGGGAAAAGTCACTGATGATGTTGCTCGAGATAACGGGGAAGACTCACCACTAGATATTCTCAACGACTGGAAAGGAATTCTAGGTGAAGAAAAGCCCGACGACGCAGTCATAGGGGTTGAACCTGGGATATATCATGCAGAGTATACAGCTAAAAAAGTTGCCAGTCTTGATTATACTGACAAAATACCAAAGTACCAAGATACTGCAAAAGTTACTGTAGATAACGGCGTTGATGAATCTGGTGTTAAGATATTTGCGAGAGCTGCTAACACAGCTGATACTGGTTTCGATGCAGCTGACGGCATAGTTAGTGAATTTGGTCTGAAAGGTAGTGGAGTCGTTAAACATGGGTAGTCCGGAGCAAATTCAAGTAGCTCTGAACGCTTAGAAGAAGCAAGTTTCAGACTCTGAGGAATAGAGGTTGGCGCATATATTCAGTCGAATTATTCTACGAAATGTACACGCAGAAAATAGTGATTGCTTTCAAATTATACAAGCATACTAACACGCATACCATTAGTATTATTTTAATGACGGTCTTCTTGTATTGCTGTATTAACAGGTGACCAAAAGATTTATCACTCTGAAAGCCAAGCCCCAGCAACCTGTTCAATGAATTCCACTGTAAAAAATAATAAACCGTTCGACCAATTACGGTCAGCCCACGTGCAGACCCCATAAAAACGTACTTGTACCTCACATGACATACATACAGAAATACTTTTACATTTGCATATACCCATACCCTACTGAAACACACATACACGTGTGCATCAGGTCCACATCGGCTATCTTGGAAAATCCTGGCGCATTTACAGTTCGAATATACTCTAAGAGCTTACAAAATATGAATATCAATACCAAAGTCAGATAGTTCGCCTACAAATCGATATAATTGAAGATACAAATTAACATTTCTCTTATTAGGGATTCTCTGATTTGCTATCAATTCTATATAAATAACGTAAGTGCAAATTTGTATAGAAAATAAATTGAAAATACTTCTTTAATAGATTATTGAAAATAAAAATACAACCACGTTGTTCTATACTACATTTTGCTGAGACGGCTGATTAACTATTTTCCAATTTTATTAAGAATGGTCTATCCATAAAAATATACAATTATATATTCTCCTATTTTCAATTTTAAATATTTAAATATTGATCAATGACTCGAATTCAAATTGAAAAAAAAAAAAAAAACAAATCTTACCATTTTTGAATTATTTGACAGAAGGAATTAAGTATTGGTAATTTAGATCAGACATTATCGGATTTCGTGCAAATTGGATTTTCTATAAAAATATTATATTATCATTATTATTATTATTTTAATTTGCTATATTTTAATTATTTACAAAAATATTTAGAATTGAGTACAGACATTAGCTTGATTATGATCAATTGAACTTCGCTTGCAGAGTATGCAATAGTCGACTCTCAAATACAAATAATATTTCCTTTGCGTCTTATTTGTTGTTGTGCTGTGCAGCAAATCATGGCAAGAACGTAAAACATGACCGCGACACCAAGCCCAACGTTGACTGCAACTGCTGCTGGTGTTAATGTCATTACCAGCTTTCAGCGCCGCCGCGCCGCCGCTCTGCCTGCCTCCTATCCAATCCCCACCCCCTCACATTGCTGTCAGTATAGCTGGCAGTCACTCATGACTGTGACCTGAACCAGATACACGATGCACGATAATATAATTTATGGCCCTGTTTTGGTGTTTGTTGCTCCGCTGCGTTTTGCTATGTTTGATGCGGCGTGTTACAACGTCCATCCGTCCGTCCGTCTGGCCGTTCGACTCTCAGTCGGGCTCATCAACAAATCGTACATTTGAATACAAATTGCAGCATTACCATCTGAGGAGCGCACAAAACACACAACAAAAGTATTAAATTTGACATGAAATTATTTATGCCAACACGTGAGCGAGCATCAGCGAACCTGGTTGAGCATTCCTATTCCCTTTCCAGTGAAGAGACATTACAGTTATCGATTCAGATTCGATATATTTGTTTACCATGCTTGACAATATTTATTTATTAATTTCATTATTTAATTCATTCGTGAAGTTCATTTAGTTTTAGAGGCTAGCTTCCGTATATGTATGTAATTAGTTTCATTCTGTATTTTTCTTTTCTTTTTCGATTTCAATGTAATAGATTTCTGTTTATTCACTACTTATATGTAGCTGTAGTAACTGCAACATTTTATGAGCTAACTGTGCTTGATCAAGAGGTGCCACTGCAATTGAAACCAATTCTTTAACATTGTGTTAAGATTAATCAACATTAAACAAAATCAACATGAAATCAAATGCAAATACGTGAAATTATTCATCTGCAGACTCTTTTTTTGGTCTATTTGGGAATTGCAGGCGAGGCTGATTGGCTGGCATTAGGCCGGGCAAACATGTTGATCCAATGCTGCTCATATCTTGATTATCTTGTCCAGATATTGTTCCTGTTTGGCCGAATTAGCTGTTTGCTAGGCTGGCCACAGGCAGCCTCACGTTCCTTGGGTCAACATCACGTTCGCCATTTCAAGGACAACAAACAGAACGAGGATTCGCCAGCTGCTTTGAGTGCCTAGCACTAAGATAAAAACAAAAGTAAACCAAAAAGTGAAAGTGAATGTGAAATAAAACAAAAAATGATTTTAGTTGAAATTTTTGATTTGCTTGAATGGTTGGTTCTAGCGTTATATTTCTTTTTTAAATATGTTTTTCGATATTATTTAGTAACATTTAGGCATAATCGATAGGCAATTTGTTAAAATTACGTTTTATAGATACAATAAATAATACTCAGTCTTGCATAATACATGATATATATATATATAACAAATAACTAAAACGAACTCAAATCATTTACACACATAGGCTATAGGATTTATTCTCTCTATTATTTTTTTTTATTTTTATTATTTTTTATTTTTTTGCTTTCGAGTGTGCTGCTCTATATAGGACTCTACTAGGACTCACCCGACTGGCAGGTGGGGACAGACGATTCAGCTATTTACAAGTGACTAAGCATGTAAGCATGATCTCCGAGCCCCGAACTATGCCCAATTGATCCCCAAATTCCCCATTGCCCCTCGTACCCAATACAATTTCCTCAGCCCCTCTCCCTTTCCATTTCCCTTTCCCTAACCGTCTCGGTTGGCCCTTTAGTTGCTGGGCAATCACGCGGCAACAACAACCACCAATGAGGCGCAATCGTCGTCAGCAGCTGCTGCCGGCAGCAAAGTTGACGTTGCTGTGGACGTCGCATTTCGATGCTCCACGTCTAGCTCCAGCTCATGCCGCAGCTCCTGCTCATCCGGCATGCTAATGCAAATGGTTGGCGAGGCTTTGTCCTCTGTCTGTGCCTGCAACTGCAACTGCATCTGTGTCTGTGTCTGTGCCTGATCAACTGTTGCTGACAGTTTGCACTTTTGCAGCTTCTTCTTCGGGCTCTGCGGCACTGCGTCCTTTGCCCAGCCGCTAATGCACGCACGTTGATTATTGTGACTGTGACTGTGATGATGATGATGATGATGCACAGCCGCCAGACTGGGGTACACAAACTTCATGCCGTAGGCAAAATGGCGCGGCTGATGATGCAGCGCCTCGTCGTAGCTGGGCAGCCCGGTGGCAATTGTATAACAGGGCGGCGATTCAATTTGATAGAAGCCCGCTTCGTTGGCACCGCCAGTTGAGCTGCCGCTGCCGTTGCCGCTGCCATTGCCATTGCCGGGCAGCTGCTGCAGCAATCGGCTAGCGTCGCAGCTGATCAGGTGATGACTGGCACCATGCGAGGAGTACGAGTCGCTGGCCGCATGCAGCTGTGCGCGTATGTCCTTGTCTGCAAAAACGAAAAGAAAGAAAGTTGTTTAGTTGTTGCTTCTATTTGTTTGCCGTATCTGCTCCGGGTGTCCAACTTTGACTTTGACTTTGACAAACGTCTCATTAGTTTGTTTGTTGGGACTACACATACACACACACACACACACACACTGAAGGGACACTTGTTGGAATGGCTTAGAGGGGGCCAGAGGAGTGAGAGGAGTTTGCCATTAAATTCAATTTAGCGTAAAGGCGCAAACGCTTGAACTTTGTGAATGGCAGGACATGAACAGGATCCTCGCCAGCTTTTATTGAAAAGATACAGAAAAAATGGGAAAACAAAAAAGAGAAAAACAGAAAACAGCATAAGCCCGGCCAGAAAAGAGAGAGAGCGAGAGAGAGAAGGAGAAAAAAAAACTTTTGTGCCGACCGGAAATGCCAGCGAGTTTGGCCGGGCAGGCAAAAGTTTCTCATGCACAGCAACCAACTGTCCGGCCGACTGTCTGTCCGTCCGCCTGTCCGTCCGACTGACTGACAACAACAACAGCAAGCTGGCAATAAGCTGGCCGGAAGTGCGCGCGTGGCACAAATGAAACGAAAATACGAATTACGGAAAAAGAGCGAAATAAATATTAAAGAAGATGCAGCAATGTAGAGAAAAGCTCCGCCCGTAAAGTATGCAACACGAAATGTTAAATTTTTTGCATTCATCAGTTTTCACTCTTGAAAAGAAAAGTCGCTTTAAGAGAGATTATTTGTGTAGTGCCTGAAATGAACGTCCGACAGAGGAGCTTATCCAGATATATCCACTATATAATTGTAAGCTTCTTTTTGTTTTTTGTCAATTTGAAGGTGGCTTTTATTGTTTACCCTTGCCACAAATTGTTGCGGTTATTAAATGCAATTTAAGCTGTATTTATTAAATGAAAACCACCTCCACCAGGCAACAGTTGAATACGGCATTCGCATTTTTTTCGCATTGTCAGTGCAAGCAATTATTATTTATATTTTAAGCTTTTTTATATAAATTTCAATTGAAATTAATTGAACTTTTTTCTGCTGCGTTCAGTTCACTTTTCTGTTTGTTGTGTGTTCAGAAATATTTTGGCCAAATGGATGCCATTAAAGCAACTGTGCCTTCTTTTTTTATGGGGTGGGGTAGGGCGTAAGTACGTAGCAGACGAGAAGGCGTGGCACAACAAAAATTGGCGCATTACAATATTAAATCCCCCAGCCCGGCAGCAGTCACACGGCCGTACTCATACTGGCAGCAGTCACTGTGCTGCTGGCAGCGACTGTTGATTTATTGTTATAACTGTAGTGCAAGCTCGTATATTTTTTGGGTGCCGAGGACTCTCGCAGAGAGCAATTTGACTTTTGTTTTATTTTTTGATAGACAGACGGCAAACACAGTAGTCCGCAGTGGGTGTGGCATACACACACACACACACACATGTGGCATGGGATGCATATTTCATGCAAGTGTTGGGGCAGTCCCCAGCATGCAAAGGAGCTAACAAACAGAAGAAAACAAAAATGAAAGGAAGCAGCAGAACTGGCAGCTGCAGCAGTAGTTGGGAAAAAAATTAGCACGCCATTTGTTTTTGGCTTTTGTTACATTTGTGGCATGTTTTTTCATTTCGGCTGATGCGCCCCAATGTATGCAACGGTTTAAATTCATTGCAATGAGCTGACGAATGCTGAAGAGCCCAACAATTGAGCTCGATTCGCTGTGCGTTTTTTTTTTTTATTTACTACATATGTGAATGTGAATGTGCATGCGCTTGCATGTGTGTGTGTCTGTCCTTATACACGACTGAGTATTTATATATTGCGTTTCATAAATGTTTGTTAATTTTTTAACACGCTCAACGGTTCGAGCGCGCCTTTTATTACATTTAATCGCTTTCCCAGCTGATGTCAATGAAAACTGATTGTTGAGTGGAGCAGCTCAAATTTAATGTTGCAGCGCTACCATTTTTTTGGCAGCTGAATACTGGAGAGTTCTGCACAAATTGAATATGGTTGAATTGAATAAATGCTCTCGAGCAACAAAACAATTTGGTTAATTACAATTCGCCATTTGCGTTGAGCTAACTGAAAGCCAAAAAGCCAGCCAAACACTGTAACTAAAATATACACAACATGAGCCGGTTGTAGCTGGAGCTAGCTGGAGCTAGTTCTGCGTCCTGCTGCAGAAGCCATTAAAAATTGAAAAGACTCGCAGAGCTGAGGGAAAGTTGTGGCTGTTAGTTTTTTCCTTTTTTTCTGTCTCTGGTTTTGTGAGGGCAAATTTTAGTGCTACGCTTAATTACATTTTTAACGGATGTAAATTATGCACAACCTATACAACATAATAAACAGTGGCAGCAGCTCCTGTTTCGTCCTGTTTCGTCCTGTTTCGCTTTAATTCACAAGTGCCTGGCGCCGCTGGCTGTTGTCCTGTTAATAAATTCAGTTGTGTGCGGCTCTAATTGATAACAAGCCAAAAACTTGCTACACGTCGAAACAGTGTCTGTGTGTGTGTGTGTGAGTATATCCTTGCTTAATAAATAAACTGTAAGACCAAGGCAGAGGCTGCTTGGCATCTACGGCTCGTTAAGTATTTATAAGGTAAGCACACTCTGTGTGCCTGTAGCCAGCCAGCTGGGCAGACAGGTAGGTCGGCACGAGCTAGGGGGCGGGGCACACGTAGCCAGCATTAAACGCAGAAAAGCGTGCTACGAAAATCGAGCAAACTTAAGCCAAAGTTGCTTAATTATAAATGACACACGTGTGGCAGAGCCAGCGCAGCAAGCTGCAGCAACCACAGCTAGACACACTCTACATAAATATAGGCATACATAGATGTGTGCGTGTGTGTGTGTAGTTGCTATCTATGTAGGCCAGTCTAACACGTAGCACGTAATACAGAGCGAAAAAGTAAAACCAAACACGACACTAACGAAACTAATTAGACGTACAGGCGCCCAAAAATAACAAAAAAAAACGGCTAGCGCACATATCGCTCAAAGCTCAAATTGATATTTTACGTAGCGGCCCGTCCCGGCCCGGCCCTTACAGCTAACGAAAGTCCCGGCGGCCTCTGCTCTGCTCTGCTCTCCTCTCGAGCCAACATTGTTTTGGGGCGGAAAGTTTTTAAGGCTCGTTAGCACGAAATTGACAGTTTGACAGTTGAGTTGGCCATACTTTAATGCCACGGCCTTTGGCCCGCCCCACAACTTGTACAACACACGCTCGATCTCCGTCTCTCTCTCTCTCTCTCTCTCTCCCACTCGCTCTCTCTTTCTGTTGCTCTACTCTCTTTGTTGGCCTAAATAAATCATTTGGCTAAATTGGTCTGCAAAAAGTTTGACACTCGAGCTGAGACTTGTTTAGTTTTCGTACTCTCCAGGTTTGGCGTGCGTCTGTGTGTGTGTGTGTGGGTGTGTGTGTGTGCACAGCTCGTTTACTTCTAATTATGTGTAAAGTGCCTAAGCATATGATTTACTTTGCGCTATTTGTTTGCCAGCTCTTAGCCTAAACCAGCCAAGCGAGCAACAGGTTTCTGGCCAATAACTGGATTTAGTTCAAGCCGTTGTTTAAGCCAGCATTTATGAACTTTTGGCCATATGACTCGTCAGCTTATCAGCTAATATATATCTATGTTTGGCTGCTGCTGCTGCTGCAACTGTGATAAGACTGAATTACCCCATTATAATAATGCTCATATATCACGCAGCTCAGTTGAATTTTTTGTCCACTTTTCTGCCGCCACAGACAATTTAACGCCATTCTCTCTGTCTCTCTCTCTCTCTCTCTCTCTCTCTCTGTCTTTCTCTGAAAGAGAAACAAATTTCGCACAGCTCCCACATTATCACGCTCGTAAAGGGGGCGCACGGATGGGCGGGGCAGCTGGGTCAGTTGAATATTATAAATATGCAGCGCATATATTTTGTGGCATCATAAACTTGTGTATCTAAAATTACAACGGCCAAAGCCATGGGAATGCGAAGCGGCTGACAATTTCGAAGCGCGCCAAAATTTATGAGACTTACGGCCATAACAGGGGGGCGTAAGGGGCGCATGGGCATGTGGGCGGGTGGTTGTTGCTTTTCTGCATTTTATATTGTTTAGCCTGGCAGCCAAAGCAGCTGGATAAATGGCCGTTGATAAGGTCGTAGCCCCACATTTTGATTAGAGTCACAAAGTCAGCACATGAACGTGCGGTGGGGGAAGGCGGGTAGGCGGGTAGGGTGCAGATCGAGGGCTGCTCAATGAGTACTTACTGCATTTCTTCCAGGTCCTGAACTTGCGATAGAAGTAACAGCTGAACATGATGAACACCAGGGAGAGCACCACCAGCGAGGTGACAACGCCAATCCACAGATAGTTGACAATGGCGTGCATGTCGGCATCGCCAAAGATCTGCTCCCAGGTGGAATTGGCATCGGCATCGGCATTGTGCTCCCGCAGATCGGCCAGATCGAGCACCACCGAATTGGACAGCTGCTCGGTGCTGATGCTGGCCGGGGGCGCGGAGTCGTAGCTGCCGGCCGCATTGCCAATCCGCTGCAGCAGCGTGTTGAACGAGTGCAGCGCATCGATGTGGCGCAGATCGTGCGCTGTGGGTATCTCGAATGTGATTTGATTCTGCTGCATGTGCTCGGCGATGGCAGCGGGACTCATGCTACTGGCCGGTGCCGAGATGAACTCAGCGTAGAGCTCCCCGCTGCTGGGCGTCGTTGTTGTCTCTGGCAGCGGATAATCCGTGCTGCTGGCTAGTGACATGTCTGCTGCCATGGCTGAGACCTGCTTGATTTTGTATTTTCTGTATTTATGTTATTTTTTTTTTTATTTAACTCTTTGCCACTCTAAGCACTGTTTCGCTGCTGTTGCTGCTGTAGATGTTGTGAATGTTGTTGGCACACGCGTCACGACACGTAAACAAAACGGAGTCTATAAATAGTCATTGGTCGAACTCCCGAATACGAATATTGTATTTATGTTCGTCTGCAAATTGAACCGCGCACTGCGTCCGTTCGCTGGAGCGGCTCGTGGTTGACTGAATTGCCTCTTGTGCTGCGAGCGGAAGGTAAAGTTTGTGCCCAACACGCAACGAGTGGAATGCACACGCAGAGAGCGGCAGCCGGCTCTAGTGAGTGGCCACACACCCTCTCATTCTCTCGCTCTCACCAGCTCGGGGATATTTTCACGCTCAATTTTATAGCTCACTCGGAGTTGAGCTCACAGCTGAGTTGAGATGCTTCAACTCCTCAAGTCCTTGCCTTGCTTTGCCTTAAAGAAGCGTTTTGCAATTTTTGCCGCATGTTTTTTCTTTTTAAATGTTCAACGTCCTCATTGCTGACCCAGTTTGAATCGTTTGCGTTTTTGGCCAGCAAAGACAAAAGACGTTCGCCTTAGTTCTCTTTGCGTTTTTTGCTTAAACAAAACTTTGCTCCGGTCACGTTCGTGACGCATTTCAAGGCGTTTAAAGTTACCAAGTTTTCAAGTTTTCAACGGTTCTCTGGCAAAAACCAAATTGCTGCAACAAAAACTTCTGCGTGTGCTTATAATGAGCAACGGGGCGGACAGAGTATTCGATAAGCCAATGCTTCGTCCTGGATTTATGGCCGAAAGCCAAGCCAAGCCGAGCAGCAGAAAAACACGATTCTAGTTTATAAACCTGGCAGCTGTTCGTTCGCTTTTATAGTTTAGCTTAGAGTGGAAACATATCTGAGCAGCTTAAATAAATCTAAGCTTCCAAGCTTCCCAAGCTTCAATATTGCTGCAAACGAATCTTAATATATACTCGAATGAAATTGTAATATCTAATGTTAACTTAAATAAATTTGTAACTTGCTTATGAAGTGGTTTATATTACTTATTGCATATAAAAGAAAATTTTTATATATAATTAATGAGCTCTGCAAAATTCTCTAAAAGTTTCCTATTTAAAAACAAAACGCATACATATGCTTTAAATACCCCAGAAAATAATGTATACATATATATATATACATATATATATTTATATGAAATAGAAAAAGGAGCTAGTGCTAAAATCTCGGCCATTATGTGTCCCTTGGGATGCCACAGTACTTCCTGCCCCAATGTCGTTGGTGACCAGGATGGGACAGGAACGTGAATGTCCTGGGCACGCCTCATTTCAGCTGCAACCCAAATGCTGACCAAAAGCCGGACAGCAAAACTCAATGCACAAAGGTTCCTCGTTCTGATATGTTGGCCGAAAAAACGTGCTCAGAAAGTGGAACAAATGCATTGCTCCGCTGGCAGTCCCCTCTCTCCCACACACACACGCACACACTCGCTCTCTCTCTCCCTTTCTCACTATGCTCAAACGCGAGTCGTACTCAATAGCTTGAGTCCCACTCGAGAACCGGTTTGGCTGAGCGCGTGTGCGCACGCGATGAGAGTAAAATTGAGTAAAATTTCCCTGAACTCTCGCGCACGAAGTGTGAGCACAGAAAGTCAATTTGGCAGCATTCGCCTTTGAACTGCGCCAGGCTAAAGGTCGAACCGCGTGGGCGCTACGTGCGGGTCACAGACCATGTAAAAGTATCTACGTAAAACCAGCAACTGGTTTCAACCTGGTCCGAGGAGAGTACACACATTCGGCAACGCAAGACAGGGCATGGCAGTGCAGGGCGGGGGGCTGTGCAGAGGCTTGTAATTGCTGCAGGAAATTGAAATAGATGCCCGATAATATGCACTTAGCTGCTGCTACCCGAGTCATTCGATAAATGCATTAAAACTTTTCGACTGCTGCTAACTTGGGCTGCCTTGACTCAAGCTTCGGGCAACAGCCAAACGCTTATCGTTAATTAGCTTTCGACTAATTTTCAACTTAAACATAAGTTGAACAGCAACCGGCTTAGCGTAGATTGCACCGCTCAGATTTATGTCCACACGATAAGAGCAAAGGTGAAGTTGGTAGGGAAAAGGTGCCTTTAGATGCCAAATTACATTTGTTGCAGTCAATGGAAAAATTAAAGTCAATTAAAATTCCAAGAAAAAATAAAAGCTAATATGTGCATAATTTTTTCTATATTTTCTCTTTCGATTTGAAACTAATTTGTTTGATGAGATGAACTGTTTAGCTTTTTATAATAGTGGCTAAAATTGATATTATTTTAATATATAAACTAACAGTAATTCGTGAATTTCTTCATTCATTTATAATATAATATATTAAATATTATTTATATTATTATTTATTGTATTAAAAATGATTTATAAAATACAAATTATTTAGAAATAGTTTTATTATCTTAAAAATAAATGTTTTTGTTTTTTCAATTATTAAAGGAATAAAACTTTTAAAATAAATATAGATTTAATATATAAAATCTGGCTTAAAAAAAATAAAATGAAATCAATTTGCATATAATAATTGTTTGATAAAACTGCTTTAAAAGTGCTAAATCTCTAGAGACTCCTGTATTATATATATATAATATATATAAACTAAAAACCGGAACTATGTAGCAGGAAATTTCTGTGGAAATGGAAAAAGTTAGAAATTGCACCACAATTAATTTTCTTTTTTTTTTGTGCACTCAGCTAGATGTCTCATTCAATTAGACCTTTGGCATTGCCAGGCTTAACACAATTTAAATATATTTCCATAGATCTGAGAAGTAAAATAAGAATTTGATTTTACCTAGGCTGCCTTTCAACACTCAGATGTAATACAATATTTATTTCATTGTTTCATTTTAATCAAATTTTATGTGAATGGAAATTAAATTCACAGCACTTGACTTGTCGCATTCAATTTGCAAATATGCTCTGTGCCACGCCTCCTACGTCCGTGAGTTTGCACTTTGCGAAGACACGGCACAGACACGTGCACACACACACACACACACACACACATGACAATAGATGCTACGTCATGTCCTATCTTGTGAATCTACGGCAAGTCTGGAGAGGAATACTAAAGGCGAACTGGCTGACTGGCTGACTGGCTGACTGACTGCCTAGACGTGGCTAGTGAGGCAGAAGTTAACTTTTATAAACAAATTTACACCTTTCATTTTGCGCACGTTTTTAATATACATATACACACATATATATTTTCTAAGGAAATATGTAAGCTGTCAGTGCTTATGATGCCGAGGCATTCATGCTATATTCCATGTATGCAGATGCTGTGTGACACCAAACTAAAAGTAAATTCATTAAAAATTCCATCATAAAGAATACCTAGACAGTGGCTGCCGCAGCCACAGCAAGAGCAAGAGCGAGTGACACAGAGAGTGAGAGAAAGAGAGAGAGAGAGAGAGAGAGAGAGAGAGAGACGACTATGCTAAGAAAAAGTTGTGTAGATATTTTTTTGCTAACTAACTAAAAAGTAAACCATAAAAGCTGGCAAGTCAAAGACGAGGCGAGACGAGAGAGATAGAGAGTGAGCGAGGGAGAGAGGCGGTTGCGGAGGCTGCAGCAAGACTCTCCTTACACTATACACCCTCCTAACTATGTGTATCTCACGCTTTCTATGCAACTACTCTGGGCTTTTTGTAACTGCGAGCTTCCATCACACTTCACTTACACGCTCTTTAACATGTCAACATGTCAACTCTGTCTTGGTGTCTCTCTGTGTGTGTATGTGTGTATGTGTGTATCTGTGTGACATAGTGACATAATAAAATGTTACTTTATTCGTTAGTTTCAAGTTTAGACAGCAGTCGAGTCGAGATAGATAGTGCAGTTCAGTTCAGTTCATAACCGAAATGCGAGAGACAAAACAACGGCATGTCATAATCCTATTAATGAAATATGCAATCGGCATGCCTTTAAACTTTATTGTGCGCATTTGCATAATTGCCCAAGGATGCTGGATTAGCATAAATCAATCAGAGGGAGAGGAGCGCGAGGAAGCAGCCCTGCTTGCAGAGCCGACAGGCGAAATGCCTGTGAAATTGTGCAGAAAGGCAACGATGGCTGAAAGAAATGCACAGAATGCGTGCAGAAGGAGATGAATCACAGCTCAAGGCAATTCAGCCCGCCAGCCTGGCTAAGCAAATACAATTGCATAAGTCCTGCCTTTGTCTACTATATACATATATATGTATATATATGCATATATATGTATACAATATGTATATGTGTTTGCACAAGTATAGAGTTGTGTGTTTATCATATGTGCGCTTGATTAGCGCTGACAACATATGCAGGCAGGCAGGCAGGCAGCAGGATTCATGCAGTCAGGCAGGCAGGCAGGAAACTAGCCTGGCCACAAAGGACTACACAGCACAAACTGTTGACAAACAAACAAGTGCTCATTTTTATTTCTATATATATATATATTTCTATTTTTTTCTTCTTGCTTTCCTTGTTGTTTCTTTTGATGCCAAGCTGCATATTTTCTTTTGGTACACTGGCACAACAAATACAAGCTGAGCTGAGCTGAGGTCCTGTTTGCAGTTATGCTTCAGTTCTTGCTGCCGCTGCTGCTTGTGGCATGTTGCATCGGGGCAAAACAAAAGGCCAACTGCATTAAAGCAGTTTTAAAAGGATTTGTTGCCAGAAATATGTGCAGCTTGCATTGCTTAAGAAACATTTACATACACAGATTATGCAAATAGCAAATAGCAAACAGGGAAAACGGACAACGGACAACGGACAACTGCCAAAAGAGCAATTTAAATGCAAAAGAACATCTGACAAACAAACAATTGTGACCCGAAATCAAGCAAAGAGACTGATTATTGGCTTGATTTGGCATTGTTCTGGCCTCAAATACAAACATTAACTGCATAATAGTATTATCTGCTTGCTACACGTCTCTTTGGCTATATTAACTCCAACTCAACTTTTCAGCTTTGCTTACATTCCATTTCTACTTTCCAGCTTCATGAAGCTTAGTTACCGCGCTTACTTTTTGCCTTGGCTCGAAGTCAAGTATTAAGGTAGCATTAGCCAGCTTTAGATGTGCTTTTCATAATAATTCACATAATTAAAGCTAACTTTTTATTATAATCTAGCTTGCCAACTTATTATTTAATAAAAGGGTGAAGTGGTTCTATGAAAATGGAGCGACTAGAATGAATATGAAAATGAAATAAATTATATATAAACAAGAAAAGTTAGTTACACTTTATAAACCAATAAATATATTATTTATTTATTCATAAAATAATAATATTGTATTAAGAAATCTTTAGTAAATTCAATGCATACTAATTCTAAATTAAATAAAATAATAATAATAAATAAAGTAAAAATTCTGAGTAGTAATAGGATGAGTGAGAAAGTCCTTTGCTGTCTCGCTGCAATAGATAATTCCATTGCCCAGCTTAGTAATTTTACTTTATTTCCCTTTATTAAAGATTATACAATTAAAATATGAATATCGGCAAGTCAATTCAGTTCATATATGCATGTGTATTTAGTTATGAATGAGCGCTTCGATCTCTAGGCTTGAGACATGAAAGTGAATCCAACAATAGCTAAGCAAATATGTATTTATACCTTTTCCATTGACATTACCTTAGTATAGTACATATATAGACCTATGAATCGAAAGTTCTATACCTTAAAAACAAAAATAAGTCAATTTTAACGGGTCTACAAGGGTATTCACTAGTCGGGCACTCTCGCCCCGAACAATCTTCAAACTTACTTTGCTGTTTTCTCTTTTATTCTTATGAGCTCAATTGCAAGCAACAGCCTAGACTGCTCTTTCTGATAATATATCAAAACCGAAAATTTCATATGCTAAATAAATAGCTCTCAGCTGCCTCATGGGCCTGGCCAAAAGCTGACGGGGGCTGTTGGGGGCGTTGCGGGTTGCGCCACAATTTCTCAGAGCCCAAAGTGGAACTACTTGTAATTAATCTATTTCAGTTTCAGTCGCATGCTTTGCCATTTCGACCTACATTAATTTTGTATTCATTGCTGGCTTGCAGCATCAGCTGTTGCAGGACTCTGTTAGCTGTACGCCCCCATAGAGGGCGGGTCTGAGGTTGCCTTCTCGGGCGTATCGCGTGCCTTTCGCGCATATTTTGCGCACTTGAAAAGTTTCGCTGCCGTTGCTTATTAAGAGTAGAAAACAAACAAACCAAAAACACTGAAAGGCTAAAAGAATTTTTAGCCATAATTCAAGTGCGGCTCACAAATACAAATACAAATACCAATACAAATGCGAATGCGAATGCGAATGTGAATGCGAATTGAAATGGGCATGGGAATGGAAATATCCAAACTCGTGACATGGTTCTCGCTCTGTCTCCGGTTGTGGGCCTTTTGCTAACCGGAAGCTGGCTGCACGCTTCCGTTTTGTTGCCTTAAAATTAATGAGCTGACAGGACAGGACAGGGCTGGGCAGGGCTGCAGGGCCAGAGTTGCCACACTTTTCGCAACTAATTCCGAGCAACTTGTTACTGGCGCGCAAAACTTTTGCTAGCAGGACGACCTTCGTGCCAGTTCCTGCCGGCGCATGACGCCGCACGTATCCGCATTCGTATCTCTTTTTGCACCAAAACAAACAACAACAACGAGCTGAAGAAGAAGCAGGCAAAAAAAAATGTAAAGCCAACATTATTTGCGCAAAATTTTCGCTTCAAAGTTTGCTTATTGTTTACGTGCGTTGCTTCATTAAGAACTGACGGACAGGGACAGAGGAAGAGCAGGAGAGAGAGAGAGGGAGCGAGATAGAGAGAGGCAGGCAGAAGAGCGAGAAGGCTGAAATGTGTAGCTAGACGAGGCGAGGCGCTGCAGGGGCGTTACTTGACTACACTTATATATATTTCTACAGACTTAAATTGGGTCAGACAGTCGACCGAATGAATGTTGCAGTTGTCGTAGAGCCACAGCCCTGGCCGGGAGGGAGCGATGTAGCTTAGTGTAGGGCTGCATTCAAGAGGCGCGTGTTTATTTGCTTTTGATATAGATTGGATTGTCTAATAAGTGTGCGAGCGGACTTTGTGTGTGTGGCTTAAGTTATGAACTGTTTCATTTAGTTTGTGTTGAAGTCGACGTCGAAGGCAACGTGGGAAAGGAAGCGACGTTCACATGTTTATGTGTGTGCGTGTTTGCACCAGTATTAGTCAACTTTTTACGCTGAAAAGCTTAATGCACTTATTGTCAATTACTATTCTTATACGATGTTTTCTGCATGAGCTTCACTTGATTGTAAGTTCTTTGAAATGATTTATACAGATATTATTTTTATGTAATTTAAAACCCAGCTGATTATTTGAACTAATTTCGTTTTTTTTATTGAGCTTCTTTTCAAAGGCCAATAAATGAGCTGCCCTACTCAATGCCCTTTCAGTACCAAAATGCAAAAGCCAATCGAGAGAAACGAAAGAAAAGAGGCGGAAATTGAATAAACAACTGAAGCAAATAATCAAAAGCAACCAAAAAGAAAACGCGCTGAACACAAACCTTAAATAAAAGCCAAAAACTGCCGCCCGCCATTCAAAACAGAATCAGTCAAATCAGTGAAGCTCGCGCTTCGATGCGATGCTATGGCAGTCAAAAGTCCAGAAATTAACATTTCCACCAGAGTAAACAATCAGAATCGACGCCAAATCACTGAAAACAAAAACCCCCGCTAAAAGAAATTTTACAAAAAAAAAAAGCAATGCAAATTACTTTTAGGGAAAACTAAGTGCGATTCACTGGAAGACAGCCAGAATCGAAGCAGGAGTAGCAGGACATTAGGGCGAAGGCGAACAAGAGAGTGAGAGAGAAAGAGAGAGAGACACCGAGAGCGAACTCTTCTAACAATATACGCGTATTAAACAAATTTATTCGATATAATTAGAAAACTTGGCGACTTCTGAAGTAATTCGCTTAATTACTTTAAGTGCGCAAATGACGACAACGCCGACGACAGCCAAGCGGCTCAATGGCCAGCCTCAGCTGCCACTCCAGCTCCCACTCCACAAGCGCCAGCTGGTGGTGCTGCTCAGGCTGCCTGGTGACAACACAAAAGGCGCCACAAGCCAATAAAAGTTGTGCCAACTAAATCCCAAAATTTTGCGCTGGCTTTGACGTGAATAATGCGTGGCCCAACAATTCTGCAAAACAGTGTGAAATTAATTGATGCCCGATAGCAACAAGAGTTGGAAAACATTTAAAGTCACCAAGGCGACAGAATTTGATATACTAACAATAGAAAAGTTTGAGTTAGATAGATGGATAGATACATAGATAGATAGATGGATAGATAGATAGATAGATAGATAGATAGATAGATAGATAGTTAGATAGATGGATAGATACATAGATAGATAGATAGATAGATAGATAGATAGATAGATAGATAGATAGATATAGATAGATGGATAAATAGATAGATAGATAGATAGATAGATAGATAGATAGATAGATACATAGATAGATAGACAGATAGATGGATAGATAGATAGATAGATAAATAGATAGATAGATAGTTAGATAGATGGATAGATAAAAAATAAATTTAAAAAAAGAAACAAAAAAATTTATAAATGATGAGAAGACCTTTCCCATTTCCCCATTTGCTGTAATCAAAATTGTGAGCCACTTGAGTAATTCACCGTAATAAAACATCAATTATGCTAAGCTAACCTATATCAAAGGTAACTGCACACTTAAGGCCTGACCTAGCCTGTCGCAAGTCAAGGAGCACATCCAGAACGAGACCCAACTGAATCGTAGCAGCCATGATTTTTACTACGTCAGCCCGTGAAGCGCCAAAGTTCCGGTACAAACTTGAAAACATAATCCCACATCCGGTAGCCACAATTTCCGGCAATATGAAAAAGCCACAACAAGCACCAGCAACAACAACAATAACAACTATAACAACAACAGCAGCAATGCTAAGCCCAAAAAACAAAGCTCTCTGCCACGTTGAGCGATAACAAAAAGCATGTCCTTTGGCGTGGCCGGACTTGAGCAGAAATTTGTGTAAATTTGATGGCGGGATTTGCGTGGACAGGGCCGAGCAGAAGGCAGCAGGACAGCAGAGCAGCAGAGCAGCAGGAAACTGGAGAGCGCGTCTCTAATAAAGCTGAACGAGCAAAAATGAAGATGCGATGGCAATAAGGATAAGGCAAGGATAAGGCGCAGCTACTTATGTCCATGGTGGATGGTAAATGGCTGAGGCTGCATTAGGCATCCGGCCAGCCAAAGAGCCAAACAGCCAAGCAGCCAAGCAGTCAAAAGGACGGCAGAGAAATGGCTAAAAAGCAAAGGCGTTAAAAGCCAACAGCCAACGTAACTTGGCTACGACTTTGTGGCAGCGGCAGCAGCAGCCGAGGAATGGCCGATAATGATGTTATTAACATAGAAATCCATATTAAAAGCCACAGGCAGCCGAATCCTGAGTGGGCAGAGTGAGGTGGTGGTGGAGGTGGTGGTGGAGGAGGGACTGTGCGAGGAGCTTAATAAAAATTAATGTTTATTTCGCGCGTTTGCTTTTAATTAAAAACTGTGACGCAAGCAAATTGAAAATGAAAATCTGCAACGCGCAGCTGACCCAAAAAATGTCTCACGATTTCACACAGCGAAAACTTTGCGATCATATTTCTGGCACAACTTGGCTAGGCGGACGCTTCTAGTGCTGGTGTCGTCGTGTCCTCGTAAGCTGAAGTGTTTTGGCCATAATGCAAAGCTTTTACCATAAACTTTGCGTTGCTGTGGCCATCCACCTACACTCCTGGATCTCCTTCACTCGCTAAACCACTTCTCCACGCTTTGTTTCTTGTCTGGCCCTGGCGCAAATGGCAAAAGTTTCAGCTTTAAATAATTGCCGAGCGAGTATAGAGAGTGAAGAGTAAAGGGAGAGAGAGCAAGAGAGGGGAGAAGCGCAAAGTCCTGGCAGTTAGTTTTAAATATTGTTGCTAATTTGCCACATTGTGCGTGAACAGCAGGCAGAAACAGAGACACAGAGGCAGAGGCAGAGGCTGAGGCAGAGGCAGTGGAGCAAGTGACTGAAAGCTGGATTAAAATTATGAGCTTGGCATATTTCTTTTTTTTTGAAGTGTGCGCGACAAAAGTGGCTCAGCGCCGCCCACTGCGCCCAACTAGCGCCTGACAATGATGATGGAGCAGTCCTTGTCAAGCCAAACGGCTGGGCAGAGGCAAGAGCTGCCTTCAAGAGTGGTCAAAATGCAGAGATGAGCTGAAGCTGTAGAGTGCAAAAGTACTACGGAGATATTATTTTCACACCCTACTGAGAGAAAAAGTACAGAGATATCAATATCTGCAGCAGAGCAATGAAGGAAGGGTAAAAACAAAAAAACAAAAATAACAATAAACTACTTCAAAATAATTTTACCTCAATCACTTATATACATTTTTATTTTACCTTCTTTAGCAGTCCATCATGCAGCACAGACACTTCATTTAAGGGGTATCAAAACTCATTTACTAAGAAGTGTGCAAATTTCTAGCTCACTGAAATGGTGTTAATGTAAATTGCTGAGTAGCTGGTTGCTCTTAGAAAAGTTTTGCAAGGAGATAAATAAGCCAGCAAATTACATTTAAAATGCAGTTAAAGTCTTGGATAATATTCAACAGACAATATTCTGCATTAATAAGCCAATTTGCTGAGCCTTGGTTGACATATTTTCTCAACTGGATTGCCTTAAATTTGGCTACTAAATCAGCTTGAAGCAAGCGCCGGCTGCAAGTTGACCACAAACTGGCGCATCGAGTGCTTTGGTCAGTGAGCCGAGAGCTCATCTCACTCTCTCTCTCTCTGTTTAGTGATTGCCCGCTCAGGCTGTTGTTATCCGATGGCCTGGGGCTAGCTGTTGGTCAGGCTGAAACCGCACAACTGTTTTGGCATCTTATTATGGCCAGGCTGACAGGTGCATGACATTTTGTGGCTGCACGCACCAAGCGACCAGCCCAGACAGCCCTGGCAGCCGGCCACCACTTCCTCGTTCACTGATCTGATTTGCTGTGCGTGTGTGTGTGTGTGTGCGTGTGTGTTGGGCCATCCGTGGCGACAACGCGCGAAAAGCAACAAAAACCGCAATGGGCAACGTGCTGAATCCTGTTGGCGCAGGACATTGACGCTGCTATCAATAGCCATTGAAAGGCATCAAATAACATAAAGCCAAAGTAAATACAAACTGCAAATGTAATATGTATATAAATATATATAAATATATACTTTTTATAATAATATACATATATACAATTATTTATTTTATTTTGTGCATAAATTTCGTTTATTAAAATTGGCAAACACTTTGCCAATGCTGCTCAAATTCTTTCGTTTTTGCTGCCATGCGCCATTTTGTGAGCTGCTGACAGCTGTCAGAGGAGAGGGCAAGGCTGGGAGCAGGAGACTGGAGCAGGATGCGGCATGTACGTACAGTTTTAAGCGCTTTAGTCCTATGTGAAAACTACTATTCAATGTGACGCCCGACAACGTGGCGTGAAAATAAATTAAACGACAAATTTGGAGCTCAGTTCGGCCAGCTCGACTGCGAAATGAACTGCAGAGATACGTTGAATATATTAAATAATATTAGAGAAGCTTGAATCTGGCTTAAATATGGCCTAATTGGTTTTTGATGCATGGAAAAATAAATTAAATTTAGCTTTATTAGTTTATGATAATTAAGTTTAAAGTGAGGTAATTCCAAATCAAATAATTCATTGTATTTGTATCTAGTTTCATCAGATGAGTAAATGTAAACAAAAACGTATATATTGTATGCTGAAATTGTTTTACATTTCTGCAGAAACAAACAAGAATATATTAAATACTTATTCAATTATAGGTTTAACTTAATAATCATACTATACATATGCTATCCTTTAGCCTTCCGTTGTAGACTTCCATATGAGCATAATCGGATTAGATGACAGACATTAAAAAGGGAAAAACACTTTTAATTTCAATTAAGGTCGCACAGTTACCCTTAAAAGTAATGCAACCACTCTCATATTTTGCAGAGCAGCCTTTCAGTGCTGTCGTGCAAATAATTTCAAGTTCAAAAATTCTGGCTGTCATTTGCTTGACAGGCTCGCTCGCAGCCATACCGGCAGTCCGTCCGTCCGTCATCCTCGTCGTCGAGGCTGTCTTTATTTGATTTCTCACCACTGCCAAAAAGTTCATATCGTACGAACGTTATGCAACTGCCGCTAACCCAGACCTGTGCACTGTTTTGTTCTTTGTCTAGAGTCTGTCGTCTGCGCTGTCTATCTTCATTTCAGAGCGACTCGGCTCGTCCGGCCGCCGCTACGTCGTATTGACATAAGTCAACGGATTTCGCATTGGTCACGTAGTGCGCCATCTGCCATCTGCCATCCGCCTGCGTCTCGGCCAGAGATGCTGCGCAACGAATATCCAAGAGGCTCAGCTAAAGAGTTTCGGCTTGTGTTTGTGTTCTGCTCTTTTGCCATATATGAATTTCAAATATGTTTTTGGGTAAAACTTAGACGTAACGTAACGCAACGTAAGGCAACGCAACGCCATACTTTGATATGTGTATGCAGCACCCAATTAAAAAGTTTTTTATCACCTCATGCATATATGACAGTCGGCTGCCCACAGCATTCGGGTCTGGCGCATCTATAAACACGTCAACTGCCAACTCGGCCCATAAATATGCAAATTTTATGGGTTTTTAAATAATTTTCTTGTTTCGAGGCGTTTTTCCGGTCGCCTCATCTCATCGCCGGCCCACGCCGCATTCAAATTTCTATTTTCGGCTTCAATTCTAAACGGGTTAAAAGTTTAATGTGATCATCGATCAGCCAACTACTTGTTGTTGTTGCTGTTGTTATGGTTGTTGTTGCCGTTTAGATGAAAGTTTTCTTCTGTATATTTTGGAAAGTTTTTCCAAATGTTTGGGCTTATTTTATGGCATTTAGATTGGGCGTTTATGTGTGCAAGATTTGAGATATGTTTATGATACGATTGTGGAAAAAAAACACACACACGTACAAATCTAATCAAGAAACATGACTTGAATCGCTTGCATTACTCCAGAGATTTATGAGTGTTTAAGTGTTGAATATGTGCCGAATGGATTTAAAAAATATTTATTAAACAATAAAATGAAAATCTTAAACAGCTATTAAAACTATTAGGAAAATGGCTTTAAAATAATATTTTTAAATATATTAAAAACATTTTGGAATGGAAAATCGCTAAAGTTTAACTTTATGGCTCACTCGAATTATCCTGAGAGCCCCAAGACGATTTTACGAGTAAAAGTGCATTTTCTTTTTTATTCATTTATTTACTTCTTTTTTTTTTTTAATTACAAACCACTAAAAGAAATACATCCGGATGTAAATTCTTTTGTTTGGTCTTTTATATGTGCAAGGGGCATGCATGAAATTAATTTTATTTTCGTGATGACGCCACCGCAATAAGCCAAGTTTTTTGGCAAGAGCCCATGCCAAGTCCGAGCTGTGTAGGCAACCCTTTTTATTTCCGTGGTCTGGCCTTAATCAGGCAGCTGGAAGCAACGGAAAGTATTCAAAGTGCGTACTTGGAGCCAACACATAATTAAGCTTAATAAATTTCTAATTATCAGATGGCCGAGCATTGGGCGGCTAAGTGAAAAAAGGGTCTAAGGACGCTCGCCGATAGGGACAGGGACAGCGACAGGGACAGGGACAGGCGCAGTTGGCGGACAGCACATGGTCGCCGGGTCTTTGCGAATTAACCCTTTTTTCGTATGGGGCGCGGACTTGCCGGCCTGTGGACAATTAAGAGTGCGCTCATAAAATGCCAGTTTTATGGCCATCCGCTGACTGCAGTTTAAATTTGAATAAATTGTACAAAACTACGGCAGAGCGAGCAGGAGGAGCTGCTCCTCGCCAGTCGTCAGACGCCGCAATGCTTCCCACGTCCACTTTTATTGCCTGACCAGAAATTAAAAGCTTATCTTGATTTCTCCCTAAACAGTTTGATGAGCAGAGACAAAGGCGTTGACGAGACGCGACAAACCGAAAAAGGAACAGCGTGTGTGAGTGAGAGAGATAGAGAGAGAGAGAGGGGGAATATACTCACGAGTCAAGCTGCATAATTAGACACCCGTTGCGCCCAGCTCATGTCCGAGCTGCAAGATGTCCAGCTATGTATGCAAATGCACCACGCACTCACCCCTTCACTCTCTCTCTCTGTCTTCCTCTACCTAACTCTGTCGCACAATTATTCACGCTCAGTTGCCCACCTGTGAGCAGCGTGAGACAACTTTGATAGACTGCTCGTTACGGTAAAAAAAAAGAAAGAGAGAGAAGCATACAAATAAATACAATGAGCTGGACATTGCCGTCGACTTTATCGCGTCAAGCGAATTAACATAACTAACTTAAGCATCGATAAGCTCTTCGCTCTGATATCATTAGCTGCCGTTGCTCTGCTTCGGCTGCTGCTGTCCCTGGAGTTGAAAACCCACACGCGTTGGCTGATTGCGTCACTCAATGCTCATGTTTTAACTTCATTAATTTTACATTTGATAAGCCAAAACTGCCAACTGACAACTGCCAACTGGCAACTGTCTAGAGGGGCGGGAGCTAGAGCTGTCTGCCTGCAAGTGGCGCCGTAATTGCTAAAATGTCAATAAGCGTTTAAAATGTGTGAACCCTTTTAGTGGCTGGCACATCAAAAGCACCGCATGGAATTGATTAGCCAGGGTTGTCACCGTAAAAAATGCCATTCAACCGGGCTGTGAAACAGGCTTAAATCAAATTTATAAAAATTCATACAAAATATTTACAGAAAAATAAAAAATGGAAAAACTTTATGCAAAGCAATAGATTGATTGGAGTGAAACAAATTTAATTGAGCATAAATACAATACATATATACATAAATCTAAAGAAAAAGAATTGTATGAAATTCATAAACAAATAATATAAATGTTGTACACAACAAGCGATTGAGACTAAATCAATTTAATTGGACATAAAATGCAATGTGCAACTGAAATCTCCTAAAATCAAAAGTAAAACAATTGCATAAAATATATTAAAAATATATGTATATAGATATTTTGTATTAATTAAAAATGTAAGATATTTTACAATAACATAACGATAACAAAAACTGTGTTAATTAAACAAAAATTGGGAACTTCTAAAAAAAAACATTATTTTATTATCGACAAAAGTCAAAAATAAATAAGTTAAGATATAAATATAAAAAAAATACTTATTTAAAAAAATTGATACAAGGACATTAATTAGAAATACTGCTCTGCTATTAGGAATATTATTTAAATAAATAACTAAACCACAGTTATTAGAAAACGAATTTAAAATTATTGTTAAATATAAATACAATACAAAATATTAAATTGTAGCACAATTTCCTTGCCATTTACATTCTAAGCTTCAATTTACATTTGTGGCACAGATCTATTTATTCATTGCATTTAAGATTAACCCAAAAAGCACACAGAATATTATAGAATATCATCTGGAATTGCAGCTGCGGACTTTGAGTGCTTTACAAATAGAGCTGACAACCCTACCAGGCAAATTCAAGCCATTAGCATACAGACACACAAAGATAGGGAAAGAAAGAGAGAGAGCGAGCGAGAACGAGAGTGGGGTGAGTGGGGAGAGACCCCCGTCCAATGGACACTGGTGGCTTACAAGTGCACAGCCCTGTCGTAAGCCAAACAAACAGACAGCCAGACAAATATTTGATATTTAATCTTATGAAACAAGTAAACAAAACAGAGAGCGGCTTATGCTAGGGAGTTATCTGTGGGTGCCTGGCTGCATTAAACAGCCAGCGCATAATATTGTAATTAATTAAATTTAAAGTCAACTCGTAGCCCCCTGGCTGGTTGACTGGCTGACTGAAAGGATTAACAAATACGAAAACAATGGCCAACAATTTGACGCTTAAACTGTTCCCAAAACCGAAGACAAAATGCAAACACAAAAAAAGAAGAAGAAGAAGAAGAAAAAAGCGACAACAGATAAACAACAAAGCGGCTGGGTGTTGTGTGTGCTGTGCGCTGGGTGGGCGTGGCTTTGGCCCAAAAGTGCTTTTAACCTACTTTCGTGTAAACAGACTCAAGCACTCACACAAGGACACACACACACACACACACATCCACACACACACATATATATGCGACTATACATATGCATAAATAAACTTAACCGCCTTCCCTCTCCATTTGCCAGCGCTTTGAATATCTGTGTTAAAAAAAGTGTGGACCGCACTTTGTCGCCCCTCACGCTGCTTTCAACAAAATTTAATCTCATTTACACACCAACACACACTCACACTCGCACGCACACTCATATACTCTTTAGTACGTAATCCTTTAAATGAGTTTAGCGTCACGTTCGCACTTATGCATTAAACACGTGTTTTTGCCTGGCATTATCCTTGCCTAGCACACAGCACACAACAAACACACAAACACACACACACACACTCACAAACTCACACTCACACTCCGGACCCTTGCGATATGCAACGCTTTTTTGCACTCTGCTGTTGCACAATTCAAAATGTCAATTGAGGCATGCGGCCATGCGGCAGTCCAACAGCACTTGAGTGCCACAGCAGCCAAACCCGCCCCCCATCCCTTGCGCACCCCCTTGCCGCCAGCACCTACGACACCCATGACGCCTGGCTGGGTGCCCCGTTGCGAATTGTGAACGTCAAACATTCAGGACATGTGCCGCGGGCCGGTCTGAGTTTAGTCCACACCGTTGCACCTACAACAACTGCCGTCCGACTGCCTGTGCGAGTGGGCGTGGCTGTGGGCATATACAAAGCGAGGACGAGGCACTCACTGTGCGCTGCGTTGGCTCATTAAAGTGGCATATTTCACACATAGCCCCAGTAACAACAGACGGGCGATCCAGAGACCGTATTCCCACATACTCGTAGAAGCTACTACTTTGATGCCCTATCAAAGAAATTATGTTATTAACCACGCAGACTCGTCTATGAAGTAGAATACTTGGTTGCGAGTGAAACTACTTTGATATTGGGTAACTCACTTACCTAGACGCTCATTTGCCTCAGCATCCCTCTGTGGGTTAGGGCATTCGCCAGTGTTGACAACGAGTCGTAGGAGCTGTGGACGTCAACCTACACTCGCAGAGCATGTCCCCAGGCATCCGCATCTACAGTGGGCGCCAAGCCATGTCCTCGCCCGAAAGTACAGTTGGACACTGCCAGAGTTAAGTGCTGGCAATTTTAGCCTTTGAAAAAACACGTTGCTGTTGTTGTTCTTATTGTACGTAGTGCATTGCGTCGAGGGACGGCAGGCGAGTATGTGGCAAATTATTTTAATTGTTTGGCAAGTGCTTAGAATGCCGCCAACTTAATGGACTTTTTGAGAGAGCCAGGCTCGGCGTCGTCAGGAAATGAACGTGGGTGCGTTCGCTGTTGGGTAAATTAATATCTGGGGACTTGCGCATTTTGGTTAGATTAATATGCTTTGTTCAGTTAATTTTCGAGAGAGCTTTTAAGTGCGTCATGGTGAAATTAAATTACATAGGCAGCTCGCGTTTTTAAAAGCTCAATGGGATCATCAATCAGGAACTACTTTCATTTATAGTTATGGCCAAACTATTGATTAAATTATATTCCTAATTGAGCGCAATGAAAGTCGATTTACCTTTTAATTACTATGCACGTTCGCATATATTCCATATGCATTCACATATGAATAAAATGCACTTTAAAAAGTGCAGCAAAGGAAAAAAAAAACATTATTAAAATGAAAAATATATGTATATAAATATGAATGCGAGACAGGCTGCATAAAAATAATAATAAATAACTCGTCAACGAGGCGAAATCAATGTAAAACGCGTCGAAGCGTATCATTAGTGTGTGGGCGTTGTGTGTGGCAGGAGGCGTGGCAGCGTAAGCAAGGAACGAACCGCATGACGTCAATCAGCAGGCGAGTGTGCGAATGTGCGTGCGCGTTGGCGTTATTGGATCACACACATATGTATGCATATCCAGGCATATCAACAACTGGCCGCAGTGTTGGTTAACACTTCAATAAATCGATAAACGCATCAAAGAGAAAAGCTGTTGCATAATTATCGGCACACAGGCGGCACTTTAATTAAATTGGCCGCGCATCTGTATTAGTGCCAAACAAATTGGTTTCTGCTCCACTCTCTCTCTGCAGTTTCTGTCTCACTTTTTCGCTCCGTTTCGTTCTGCATTTATCATAAAAATTGCAATCAATTGGTAAAAATTTAAATGTCAGCCACTTGCCTGACGTTTCACGTGCTATTCATGTATGCTCGCTTGCAACAGGTGAACAGAGTATATCGGTTTTCATGCTATAATATTTTATTATATATATATATATTTTTTTTTTTATTTTTTAATTTAAGAACTCAATTTGTTAGATAGATGTTATAAACAACCATATGATATAAATATTTTATCATTTTTATATACTTGGTGGTATAGTGTTAAAAAACAGTTATAAATATTGTTAAACAAAAATAATATTAATAATAAATAATAAACGAAATAATATGATTTTATAAATTTAGATTTTTAGTACAAAAATTGTTGAACTGTGAAATTTAGATTAAAAAAAAAAAAAAAAACCAAAAAAATGATAATATTTCACTTTAAATAATTCTAAATTTGATAACCTTTTGATGTATATGTATAAAAAAATAAATAAATAAAATGTTGATTGTATCAAATAATAAAATATGTACATATATAATAAATCTAGTAAATATAAGAAAGAAAACAAAAAATAAAACTAATAAAAACTCTAAGCAATTTGCAAAATTCCAATCAAGTTAATTTACAACGATTCTGATTCAGTAAATGTGTCGGATGCACTTGGCAACATATGGGAGAACATTTAAATGTCGTTATACTTGGCTGATTTGTTTGCCATTCCAAGTGAATGAATGCATCAGTCAACGCTGATGACGATGGGGACGCGGTTGAGCGGCGAATATCGCCCGCCAGGTAAATCGTGCAGCCAAATGAAAATGAAAATTAAGTTGGCAAAGCGTTCAACTGCGAGTAACGCCCCCACAGAGCAGCAGAGCCAGCTGCGGGCGCAGCGCAGCGCTGTAAACTGAAGTAGCTGCACGTGACCGACAAACGCTTGCCGCGTGACAGTTGCACCCCCTCTGCCCGCTGCCACGTGTCGTCGTTGGTGGGGCACTTGTCTGCATATGTCGAATGCGTTCGAGTGCCACTGCAACTGCAAGTGGCACAGTTACTGCGCTGTGCTGCAGCATCTACGGCCACTTCTATATGATTGCTTTTATGGCCAGCAGCGGGCGTCATTAAAAGCCAGCGCATATAACTAAGCCAACCAAGCAACGGCACTCCTCGTGATTATATCCTGCCACTAACCACTCCTGATTCCAGTCAGAGATCTCTGCTGCTGCCGCTAGTTGTGTTTTCATTAGATATCCTCTTTGCTGTTAATATCATTTGCAACTTTTGCCGCTTCCTCTTTCACATCTCGCTCCTCTTTACTTCTTTTTTTGCTAATTTTATTTAGTACTTTGTTGTTGGGTTTTTTTAATGCTGTTAAATGCATTGCAATTTTTATCTGGTCCGAAGTTTTTGCCTCGACTACGTGACTGTTGGCGCTTTGCATTTGAGGCTGCATATCCTGAATGCCAGTCCTACTAGCTACTGCGCCGTGTTGTGTTATCTTGTGGTTTGTGTTTTGTTTTTTTTTTTTCTCTCTTTTTTCTGTTTTTATATCAAGCAGAGAATTTTCTCATTAATTTCAACGTTTTTCTGCTTTCTGCCCGCTGCTGTTGATGTGTTTTGTGGCTGTGGACAGTTGTCGGTTGCTGTGGCCATGTGTCCCCGCTGCCTAGGACGCGCCACGTAAATGAGATCTCGTCCGCTGCGCATAGGCAAAACTATTCGCATTTAATAATATGTAAGTGCAGCCTCTGGATGTGTGGCACGAATATTGTGAAGCAGCTCAAATTGAATTAGAAATGAAAGAATTTAAGCGATGTCAAAGCTGCAACGCAATCTACAGACAAATATTGTTGGTTAATTTATCGAACTTGGTTGAGTTACTAGACTTGTAGAGGAAATCATTTTAGTTATCCATTAAGTAACTTTTGAAATTGGCTTTTTCTGTAGATAGCAGATCTTTTTAAAGATTTCTTGAATCTTTCTTCTTACTCAAAGAGTCGGAATTACTGGCACAAAAGAGATTCGTCCATAATCTAAAAAAGAATCTATGGCTCCGATTATAGATAAACTGATTTTGTAATATTTATATATTTGTTAAATGTACTTACAGTCTCCTCAAACAGTCAGCAGCCATACCACACTTCCAATCGGAATTACCAACAAAGAAAGATTCTTCTGCAATCAGTAGAAGTTCAAACGAGTTGGGATCAGGAAATGGAGTGAGAAGAGAGATGGATGGATGGTAGTGAAAGAAGACAAACAGCAGCAATTAAATGCACATAATGATAATGTTGTGCCGAAAAGTCATTTGGAGCTAACTAAATTACAACTTCCACTTTACATTACATGGCACGACAGCGGAACCTCAGCCTCAGGCAAGCAACGACCTCGACCTCGCACAAGGGCTAGCGCCGCGTTCTGTTGAACGGAACTGGAAATCCACACAAATTAAAAGTCTGCGGCAATTGCGAGTAAGAACAGATGGCTACTGCAACCTAATGAAAACAAACACTTCCACAACAACAACATCAACAAGAATCAAGAAGAGGTGCAATGGGAAAAACTAAAAGAGAAATTCTTGTCTAAACTCGCTGCTGAAGCCATTTTCAAGTTGGTTTTCGGCTTGGCTGGCTGGCCGAAGTTCAATGCACAAGTTCATGAACTTGGAACTTGCAAAGGGTTTACGGCTCGCACCACTGACTGCTGACAGAGCAGTTTATAATTAGAAACCGTAAGGCGGCAAGAAGCAGCAGCAGTAGAAGAAGCAGAAACACAGCTCAGAGACCGACAGTTTGACTTGCTCAAGTGTCTGACAGAAAGTCAAGTGGATTTTGGCGGCAAAACTTGCATTGGCCCACACTCTCGAGAATCGCTGCAATCCCTAAATTCCCTCTCCCCCTCCTTCTCCCACTGCCCCTTCCACACACTCTGTACCATTCAGTTACGTAAGCCGACGTGCGTGGGATTTTGTGTTTACCCAAGGCACAGACCCAGACCGACGCGTCGCTGGAGTTGATGATGACGATGATGACGACAAGTGCGCAATGCTCCTGCGATATTGACAGAAAACAAAGGCAAACAAATTGTCGGTCTGCAGTCGCGTATGTAAATAACAGACAAGAAAACAGCTCAAAGTTGAGCCGAGACTGAGCGAACATGAAATACACTTCCTAGCTTAGCTCGATTTAATTAAATTTAATTAAAAATGCAAATTCAAATCGAAACTAATACTAATAGATTCTATAAGAGAATCTTCAATATAAATACAGAAAACTAGCTCAAATTACAATATGTAATACATATATATACATACAGATATAAATATATTGAAATCCATTTTAAGTTCCATAAAATATGATTTATTATAATTATTTGTAAATATTGCCTAATTTTTAGATTATTTCATGTGCAAAGCTAGAGCAAACATACCAAACAAATTAATATTTTAACTAATTAATCATATAATATAATTTGCACATTATTTCATTCATTTTGCCATCATTTAGCTCCTCATATTACATATACTCCATGGCCTTCTAGAGCATATATACGCACCGCAAGCCATGGCAACTTATAAACGGTAAAATTTAAATCGGTTTAAAGAACAAAAACCCTCAGTGAAAGCTATATAAATAGGAGACGAGGCAAACTGTTTTTCATTATAAAGAGGTGAGTGCCGTGATTGTTATTATTATTATTTTCAGCAGCTCAAACAATGCTTAATATTAAACAAAATTAAAGCCGAAACAACACAGAACATTTCCATTTTTATACGTGTGTGTGTGTGTGTGTGGGAATATATATTTGTGTATGGCTAGGCACGAGCACGAGTACATGTATGTACTTTTGTGGAGAACTGTGGACTGAAACTGAATCTTGTTTCGTGTGCCGTGCGCTTATGGTTAATCTTTTAAGTGTGCCGAGCTCCTACACTGCCCCCATACCCCATCGTACCTCTTCCCCACGCCCCACCCCCACACACATGCCCCCGTCTGCATTGTGTTTATATTTCGATTTAAAATTCTGTGCACGCGCATTGCATTATTATATTTCCCCATATAGCATAAACTCTGATACTCAGCCGGCTGTCGTCAGTTTGTTTGCTATTTTCATATATGCAAATAAATACGAAATTTAACGATTATAATATCCAATATACAATGGCCAACAATGCTTTTAAAATAAATACGGTGCAAGTACAGCAAATAAACCAAACTCCTGCCAGTGTACCCGCCCCTGCCCCTGCCCCTGCCCCCTATTAAAACGTTGCTGCTGTTGGGTCAATTGATAAGCGAGCGGAATATTCTGACAACTGCAAAGTGCAAAACTGCATTCCCATAAATTGCAGGAAGTGCAATAAAAGAAGTATTTATTTGTCATAAACTACAATTGTGGACATTTGGCCCCCCAGCCATAAAGCAGCAGAAGGCAGTCAGAAAATGTAGAGAAATATGAGAGAATGCATTGAGAGCGGCTAACTATAAAAGCGAAAAAAGTATTTTAAATATTCCCTGGACTTTTCTTACAATTGCACAAATAAAAAGAATTATAATTGCATTCTATTTGATATTTTCTTTTGATCAAATGTAAATGCAAACCAAATAATCAAAAACAATATAATACTAATGACTACATATTCTTAAAAAGTTCATGCAAATTACTATGGTAACAAAATTAAATAAATTATTTATCTCAAATATTTGCTAATCATTACATACAAAAATTCAATCAAATTATTTGTAATTATTGGAAGAGAATGAAAAGTTAATTTAACTATTTCCTAATTACAATTTTTTAATTGTAAATTTGTTTGATTATTTAAAATTTTAAAAATAAGGATTTTTCATTATTTAAATTACCTCTACAATAATTAAGAATCAAAAATTAAATAACAAATATTTACAAAAATAAAACACTTTATATTTCTACAAAAATAATTCATTTAATATTTTATTTTCATATTAATATGTATTTTATGTTATATGTATATTTTTTATTTTTTTTTAACATTTTAACAAATTTTTTATTTATTTATGTATATTAAATTTATGCTTTAAATATATATATTTTTTAAATTTGATATACTTATCAAGACATCATTTTTTTACCATAATTTTTTTAGTTATTTAATTTTTTTCTGAAAATATTTTTAGGCTAGCAACTATTTTTAAATTTATGTTTAGCTAAAATGTTTAATAATATAAAATTTAACAACTCGCTGCTTGACACGAATTCTCTATAAATCATATAGAAAGCTAGAAATAAATAAAAGAACTTGACTTTAATTTATTTATTTGTTGGTTTTGTTATTTTTGCTATTTTACAATGCTCTCGTAATAATGCTGGCTAATATTTTTATCCAATGTGTCGACTTGGGCTATTACCAAGACAAACATCAGGGTTATAAATCCTTTGGTGCGGCCATCTGCATAATGCATTTCTATGCAGACCAAAAACAAGACCAACTGAAGCTTCATTTATCACATTTATCGCTGCAGGCAGCTCAGCTCAGCTCAGTTCAGCTCAGGCCGAATGCAATGCAAAATTTCTATTACAAGCCAGCAGACCGATTGCTGAGAGTCCCCCCACATGCGTCCCGTCCATGGATAACGCTCTGACTGCTGGCATGACCTGCAGGAAGCAACGCCGGCAGACCATTAAAAATTACAATGGCCCCAGAGACAGTCGAGAGAGAATCTGGCATATCATGTGAGACTTGCGACATATGCGATAAATTTCCCGAAGAAAACTACCGAGCAAAAAGGCACTGAATCATTTTCCATTGTGCAGAGAGCAGAAGTAAACGAGGAAAAAGAAGAAGAAAGTAGGAAAAACCCGATTATAATGCACATGTCTAGAGCAGTTCTTGAGATTCAGAGATTCTCTGTTACTTTGGCTGCAGTTTGCAACAATTTATCAATGTCCTCGGATTGCATATAAGCCGCGTCCATAAGGATCAATAAGGATAATTCGAATATATGTCGCCCCGGCGTGTAGGTAAACGGTTTCTCTCTGTGCCACATGTAATTATCGTTTATGCCGCAATGTGGCACGTTTCGAATATGGTTTGGATTTTGAATTGGATTGGGCTTGGGCCTTTGGTACTGGAAATGGAATTGGAAATGGAATTTGGATTGGGATTGGGATTGGGGGAGTTGTCTTTAATTTGTCATGGTTTCCAGCTACACGCATGTGTGAGTATGCGTGTGTGTATGTGTGTGTTTGTAGCGTGTTTTGTATTAGTGTTTGCGATGTGATAAGCACATGTTATGGTTTTTCACACTCACAAATGCTTAGGACGTGAAAGCGTGAACCGGGTGGATGTGGATGTGGATGTGGGGGGGTGCTATTGATTTTGCCTTTTCGGTTTCCAGTTGCTATTGTGGTCGTGTTGCAACATGTTTTGTGCTATCAGAATTATGATTAATTGATTGCCAAGCATTTTAGCAGCTATCGGGCGATACAGTCAGAGTCACAGTCAGCGGAGGTCACGCCCCCGCAATTTGGGGCGATTCTGTAGTGTCGGCCAATGCACTGCATTTCCTTTGCTCCCACAAACCCAGTACTCCGTCCTACTCCCCACCCCCACACAAACACATTCAAAGTGCGAGCATTTCCAGAGAAAAGCATTTAAAACGAATTCTGGCACTTGCCATCATCTACAGCCTCTGCTCCATTGATGACAAGCAGCTGGAAGAGGCTGACTGTGGCATCCACAGCAGCCAACAGACGTAAATGTGCTGCCAAATTGACAGCAATAATCAAACATAAGAAACATTTAATTGGCACTCGGCAGCAAAACAACTAATAAACAGTTGCTAGGCGAAGTTTGTATGCTCTAAAGGGGGCCGCAAGAAAGCCCAAATTAGAAGGCAAAAACAAATACTTGGTAATACTTTAAGTAATTCTAGTTAATGTCAGACCAATTTGAACTTGTGAGCAGCGTACTGAAAGTAAGTAAAATCTGAAAATTACTACTGATGCTTTAAATTACACTATGAGAATCGCATAGAGAGGCTGCCATGTGAAAGATATACATTCCATTTAAAAATTTTGTTGTTGCTGAGGGGATCTATAGATTAGATAATAGAATTTCTGCTAATTAATTTTTAAAATTCATAGCACATTTCCAGCACCGTTTGCTTTATGGAAAACACGCCTTTCTTTATATGTTATGAAAAGGCATTGTGAAATATCTTTGAAGTTTATCGAACCCACAATTTGCCCGCTGCAGCGGGGTGAGGCAGACTCTGCAGTTGTGGATGCCACATGTGCGCTGTGCAATCATTTAAATAGTTATTGCACTTTTCTTGCAGCACACACACTGGCGAACATTTATACAGTTACACAAACACACGCACACATCTGTGCACACACACGGCAATGCAATTAGTTTAAAAGGCCAAAAAGGAGAGCGAGCGAACGAACAACTGGTGGGAGGGGGCGGAGGCTGCTGAAGGCGGAGCAGCTTGACAGGCTGACAGCACAACAAACATGCCAGCAGGAAAAACGAGAGCTACGAGCTACATGGAAAAATGTCAAAGCAGAAATGAAGCCATTAAATGAACGGCAAAAGTTACCCAAAAAAAAAAAAGAGAACACAACAAAAAATGAAGAAGAAATAAAGAAAAGCGGAGCAACGCGGAGGCGAATTCAGCTCCACCGCTCGGGGCAGCACATTTAACACCCGCAGAAGCGTTGCCAGCTTGTTGGGGAGTTGGGGCGGGGTCTCTGGCAACACTATTTGACTGGTTCAAACGTCATAGTCGTCGCCGCAGCAGTCCACATCATCATCATCATCAAAGTTGGAGACGGCGACGGAGTCTCGTCTGCGTCGTAAACGTCAACATCTCTCATGTAAGCGCGTGTGTGTGTGTGTGTGTGTGTGTGAGTGCTGGGAGGCGCGGAAGAGATGGGGAAAAAAAGTGTGGTCCAGGAATAGTGAGCACGTAAAGCTAACATTGCATTGAGGTTGAGTCGAAATTTTAATGGGCTACTACAATTGTGGTCAGGGCATTAAGTGCAGCTGGCTGTTGTTTAAAGTGGGCGTGGCGGTGCCTCAACAGCCTGCTAATGGGTGTGCCAAAGCATTTCAACTAATAGAATTCGGCTAGCAACTACCTGGGCACAGGCTGGGCCAAGGCAATTAACACTGGGCGAATGCGTGAAATTCTCAAATGTCTAAGACGTTAAGCAACAGAGCTAAAAATACTTGACAAAATATATATAAAACAACAAAAATTCGATTGTTTATCTATCTACATCTATCTACTACAATTTCTAACTGATTATCTAATATATTGCTACAATTTTTGAATTTTGATTTTGATCTACCACATTCAAAGAACTCGCTCTATTACTCCTATTACTAAAGTATACAATTTGAGCTTAGAGAATATAACAAAGTATATTTAACTGCTGCCATGTTAACATGTTAAACTCGGTAAGTTGAGCACCTGTTTGTCAGGTAATTAGTCCAAACAATTAATTACCAGACAGCTGCAGACAGGCATTTGCTGCATAAACCGAGAGAACTTAACAATAAGTAGGTTACGCTATCAATTTCCATATTCCATATGCCAGCTTTTGGGGGGGCGTAGCGCAACTAGAAAGAGAGAGAGAGATAGAGAGAAGGAGAGTGAGAGAGAACTTTTGCCCAAACGGCAGCACAGCAAGACAAACGACTTGTGCAGTGCACTGACAAGGGGCGACGGGAGTGGGAAAGGCAGAGGAGCAGCAGCAAAATCTGTAAGACACTGCAGCACATAGAACACGTGAGTTGTGCAACATTTTTGCAAAGTAATTGCTCATTTTGACAGCTCGTGCAACGCCCTTGTTTGCAGTTGCACTTTGGGTGAGGCATGTGAGGGCAAGTGGCGCTGAGCAGGTTGTGTGTAGCTTCTTTTAGGGGTTTGCCAGACAACGGCTTGTTGCTTCCTGCCACTGGCAGCAGCAGCAGCAACAGCAGGAGCAGCAGCATTGGAAGCAGCAACCCGCAGCAACCTGCAGCAGCATCAACTTCGCGTAGTTCTTCACATACGAGAAAGCAATAAAATCTTATAGTTTGTTTTTTGTTCTCTGCTTTTGCTGCTGCTGCTGCACATGTGGCATACCCGCAAAAACAACTGCAACAACGTACAACGGTGACAACGACAACAATGACGACACTGACTACAGACTGTGCCCTGCCAGTGACAGGCTGTCAGCTGACAGGCGAGTGAGAGCGCGTCCGAGGTGTCCCCCACTTGTTGTCAGCTGCGCTGCTCCTTTGCTCCTTTGCTCCCTCGCTGCCAGTGCATTGAATACCCTGCCTTTCCGAATAAGTGCTATTCTAGGGCATGCGAGCTGCATGACAAGGGTTGAATTAATGCGCGAAAATATACTAGACTTATTTGATTACATGTACAAGCATATATGCTGTACAATATATAAAGCAGCGTTCATAAAAATAATACCAGAACTGAGCACAAACTCAAGCAAATCAAACAAAAACAAGTTTTTATGGATATTAAACTGAAACGAATATTGTACCTAATATAAATTGTTATTAATTTAAATGTGCTTATTAGGTTTATCTCTTCTTTTTTATCCAACACTTCATGCTCAGAAAATACGACTCTTGGGCGAAGTGAAAATCTTAATATGTATTAGTGAAAACAATTAAAAACGAATATTATAGTTACCGTAAATAAATAATACATAATAAATACATAAAATAAGAATATTAACAGCCATACAAATAATTTAACAAAAATAAAATATTGTATATAAAAAAGTTTAACTTGAACTCCACTCATTAAATTATTTTTTATGTTTTAATAATTATTGAAAATAATTCACGCGTAAAACGTATTTAATAATAAGAAATGGCTATACGATTTTTATTTATTTATTTAATTTTTTTTTTTAATATACCATTTTAATTAGAACGTATTTTTATTTCATTTTATTGCAGTTAAATTAAACGTAAAACTAACATATTATAATAACAATCGATTATAAAAATTTATGTTTGCTTGAAAAATGTTTTAACTTTATTTAATTTAGTTTAATTTAAATTAAATTAAGCGTAAATTTTGCATACTTACTTAACAAATATTAATAACAAATGACTGCATTTATATAATGTTTAATTGAAAAGTTTTTAAATTAATATTTATTTTTATTAGATGACTTAATCGAGTGTAAAACGTAGCAGCCGCAGTTTGTTTTGAATCTGCCTCCATGGTAACTCCGCTTTTCATTTCAGCAGTTTGGCTAACTAAACATATAAATTAGCCAGAAAACTATTTATATCTTCTCATAACTATTCCAATGGCAACCCAAACAGGGCAACAATTCTGATTGATAATCAGTCAGACTGCATGACAATTGTTTATAGATAATGGCAGCAAAGCGCTCTATGCCAGATAATTGTTATGCATTTAGTTTGCCACCAGTAATTACTTAGATAACACACAGCAGTGGCAGTCGACAGCATGTTGCAGGGGCACAGTGTATATGTTAGTCGGCTATTTCCCATGGCAGTGGTGCAATAATGCTTTCTTTTGTTGTCGCCAGGCATTGTTGGTGCGTTTTAGTGCTGCTATTAAATGCATTCGACAATAGTTGTCGATGGATTTGTTATTGTTAGCAATAAAATTAATATGCATGTTGGGACAACAGTTTTGATGACAGTCCAAACTGCGCAACATCAGCGGCATGCAACGACATGCGGCAACATCTGCTTTGCATATCAGCCATCGAATGGCAACAGCAGCAGTATTTTTTGCGTCTTTTCATGGCAATTGTTGCTAGATTTGCGCCATGTAAACAGAATGTATTACTTTTTGCTGGAACACATTGTCTAGCAGAGGATGCAGCCAGCCGTCAGAGCTGATTCCCCTGCGACGCTGGGACGCTGTATTTTTCTCTCAATTTGAACGCATGACACAACACAAAAGTGTCAGTCGGGCGAGGATGCACAGAGTATCGAAGGGTAGAGCAGCAGGAGGCGGAGGAGGCGGAGACAGAGCACTTCATAGCAATCTGTCACAATCAATTAATTGCCATAGAAATATCAACAGAGCACATCAAACGAAGTTGAGGTAGAGGTAAAGGTAAAGGTAAAGGCACGATGCCTATCCGTCAGATACAAGATACTCGCGCCACAGATACAAGATACGCAGCGAATGAGGCAGTCGACGCTGTGGCTTTTATCAGCACGCACGATCACTTCAAAGAGGCAGGCAGAACCAGTGAAACGGAAGTGATTGCATTCACACCACCACCACCACGACCACCACACAGCTGGCTGGCCGGCCAGCAAGTGGGGCAAATTGTGGCTGTGCCTCACATTCTACTCGTAGATCGGGCGGCACTTCATTTGATGATCTCAATGCCTCGCTCGATCGCATTTACCAGATACTTTCCATGGAACATGTCAGCCCGATAATTTGATCATGTGTGTCAGCTTTATGCGCAGGTATTCACACATACATGCATACATACATACATACATATTTTCGAAGATGTCATGTTGAGGTTAACTGGAATTCCCCAACGACATGGCCCCCACAGTTCGTCTCGCTGTGCACCGGGGCGTGCTCGATGTGGGATTCCACTAATTGATAGCGACACTTGGGATGGCCTTTCATAAACTAGCGTGCCACAAATGCACTGATTGGAAATTTTAGCTGATGAAAGTTGAGTTGAATAATGTCTGAGGCAATATGAAATGACTGCGAAAGCTTGTCGGAATTCATTTCGTGCACTTTTTTCAAGGCACATATGATGAAATTTTCCGAGTGCAATTAAAACTTGTGGCTGCATTCCCCTGCCCCTGCCCCTGCCGCCGCCCCTGCTCCTGCTCCTGCCTAACTGTGTTCGCCGTCTTTCCACAAGCTGCAACCATAATTTATTCTTTTCTTTTCGCTGCAAGATAACTCTCAAAAGCATGCGAGCTCAAAGTTTGCTAATGCAACACAAAATTAATTTCATTATTTTTTTAATGCCGCCAAAAAATAATGAAAAGTCTGACTCAAGTCTGAATTTAATTTGAGTCTTGCTTCAGCTGTGACTCGAGTTTTTCTCATATTTATACAATATATAATCTAAATATATATGTACATATACGTATACATATACGTAGACAATGTAAATGTAAAATAATTTCATTATTTTTTTAATTTTGCCAACAAATAATAAAATCTTTGACTCAAGTGTTCCATGAACAGACTCAACTATTTCGCATAATAAATAATTTATATAAATACTTAACCAAAGGGAATATAAGTAAATAATTTAATTTAATTTTATTTTTTACTTGTTCTTACTCAAGTTTGAGCTTAATTTCTGAGGTTTCTTCACCTATGTGTGTGCTGGAAAGTGAATGAGTCCAGTTCTTCTTATATTTATATTCCATATATATATACATATATACATCTGCTGCAGAGTGAACGACGCAAGTGTTTCTCATTTCAGCATTTCATATTTATACAAGAAATATGTACATACAATATAAAGCGAATGCACAGGGTGAAGATGGCACATGAGAAAATATCGTTAAAATTTTACCAACTGCAAAAGAAATGCATTTTTACTCATAAATAATACGTTGACAGCTGTAATTTTGGAATGTAATCAAGCAAAGCTAATTAACAACAGCAGCCGGCGGGAGTCAAGTACGTAAAGGTGTGCACTTCACATGGAGGGCGTGGCCAGCGGGCTAACGATGCGCCTCCATGTGCCGCACAGAGTTAGGCAGCGGCAAGGGAGCTGACGAGCCCAGCGACATGTCGAGCGCATAGAAAGTCCAAAGTCTGCACTAATGAGAAAAATATGACACAATTGTAATTATCTCTGTAGTAAGGTTGACGCTGGCTGGTCTTAGCATTTAATGCCAATATGACAGAGCCAGAGCTAGGGTCTGGGCCAGTGGCAGTTGCAGTATGTGTAAGATGAATGAGCATGAATTATAAACACATAAAAAACAACAATGCGAACGACTCAGTGTTGGCCAGTGAAAATAGTTAGTTGTTGCTCTTATTTGTTGTTGTTGTAGCTGCAGCTGACATTTCAGTTAATTTTGATGTATGTGCCAGAGTCCAGAGAGGGGGCGTTGCCATACAATAGGATGTAACTGTAGCTACATACATATATGAGTGTGTGTGCATGTGTGTGTCTGTGTGTCGTTCCCTAGTCCCGAACACCGAACACTGAGCATCGAGCATCGAGCCCGGAGCTGTTGTTAAACCAAACGGATTTCCACTCCACATAGAGCAGCAGGAGGGGAGGGGCGGCAAAGAGCAAGAGTGCAAGCGCGCTTGAAATAACAATAACAACTATGAACAGGAATGATATGTGGGCTCGTAAATGTTCACGTGCAAGCTGCTACACCTGCCGCTTAATTGCGAACAGGTAAGAGCAGGCGCCTAGCCTATCCATCGCACTCGCCCTCTCTCTCTCTCTCACTCGCACTCACTTGTGCTCTAAAGTAGGCGCCATAAAGTTTCATTAAGCGTGACGTGTTTTATAATTTTGTAATCCAAACCGCCCCCGAACCAACTATCAAAGAGCCGTAACTGATTAACTAAATGCACATAAACATGAAAAACAACATGAAAGCGAAAGGAAAACGAGGAAGCGGACGACTACACAGGACGCAGGACGCAGGACACAGGAGGCAGAGGGCGAGGGAGCGCCACGCACGACTAGCAGCATCCCAGGGAGCAACCCCTATTAAAAATGATCTATGAGCACTAGAATTGTGAAAAATATGAGTAAATTTTTGGCTTGTTTTCCATGGGAAAATTGTTTTGGGCATAAGCTATGCGGTTGGTCCGCTTCTGAGTCTGACTCTGGGTCTGTGTCTGTGTCTGTGGGTGGTAATATCCTACTCCTAGCGGACCACAGCATTACTTGCTATTTTTGTTTTGGATTATGTGTTCGTGGCCAACAAAGTGTTGTGTCACGTCGGCACTCAAGCGCATGCAGCAGGATACGGATCCGTCTGGGATCATTTAGCTGGGTGAGAATGCAACGAAATGGGCTACTGTTCTCCGACGTGATCTCTATGGGAAACAACGCACAGTTGAGATCTCAATCAATGGAGCGCAGCTCGCAGCTCATGCCCCAAGGACTCAATTTCAACAAATGCCATTGTTAAGCAGCTAAAATCCACATCGAGCTAGCTGCTACAAAATTGGACAAGGCTGACCCAAATATCGGAGGAAATGTTCTTTCAAATTGAAGCCATAATGCGCCAATATTTATGTACAAAATTCAGTTGTCGAAGAAATTCGCAGGCATATGAATTCGAATTGGAATTGGAATCGGAATTGAGAGCTTCAATCTGAGGCAGCAACAGAAACAGAAACAGAATCTGTGATGTGTTTACACAAGAGACGTATACGAGCATCGAAATGCAAAGTGAAAATTCAAAATACAAAATTTACGACGAACGAGACGTGAGGAACAACGAACGAGGAGCGAGGAGCGATTTCTCACACTGTTTATCATAAAAAAGATTCGGCAGGAGCGAAACGAGCAAGAGCCAAAAATCAGTGAGAAAACTGGGCAAATGTTTACACAAATTACATTGCTCTGGCATGGCTACTCCTCAGCACTCCCCCCTCCCCTCCTTATATCTCACTGTCTGCCTGTACTATTGGCATATTTGAGCGGCTACCGTATTGGAAAATAAACCAATTGCCTTGTGCATTCGAAAGATACAGATGGAAATGCACAGACAGGACGTGGGAAGCGCGCAAACATGCCCAGGCGGACAAACAGTGAGTATGTCAGGCAGATAATATTTTTCCAGAGTACAGCTACATACATATATACTTCTATAACACAACTAAATATGTATGTATAGAGACATGTAAGTGTGCCGTCTGTATGTACTTGAATATATTTAAGTGTATCTATGTATCTTGCTGGCAAGAGCAAAGCGGATTGAAGGTGTTAAATGGGCATGAAACAGCTGCATTGCGACGAGAACGAGAAAGGACAATCACCAAATAAACAAGCACACCAATGCTAACACACACACACACACACACATACATAAGCATGTCTGGCTGCCGGTAAAAGCTCAAAGGACATGTAGAAAATTGTCCCAATTGGTAATGCAGGCGGGCGGCACATTGATCGCTGCTGCAGCGTCAAAGGACAACGGGACATATGTAAATACCAATTTACGCTACGAAATGTCAACAGCTACGATTACAGCAACAACAACAATGGCCAGCTGAACATCAATGAGGGTTGTAACTCTGTCTCTAGGCTCAGCTTAACCCTTCCCAATGCCTGTGCAAACACTGCGTAGGCAGCAGCTACTCCTATATTTCTCGCTTTCATTTAAATTTATACATAATTTTTATATCGATCAGCAGCCAGAGTCCAGACACACACACACACACTCGCACACACACCTTTCTTTGGACCACACCCATTGAGCGCCCCCTGACGCGTAACTCTGACCCAAATACAGCTAATTGAGCATGACGTAATTAGTCATCTATTGAAAAGTATTCGCAGGGTTGTTGCTCTAATTTTGCCTCTGCTTTATATATATTTAATGGACATGGGAAAATGTGAGACGGCTGAGAGCAATGCAAATGCATTTAAATCGCCCGAGCCGCAATGCACAATTAAGTAAAACCTCAGCGCATTTTGCAAAGGTCTCGAGGCAAAATATTGCAATGAGCTGAAGCGAATGATTGAAGAGGAAATTCCACACTCTTATGGAGGAAATCAATAAAACAATTGATCAACAATTGTGGCTAAATATTTATATTAAAGTCAACAATAAATTGTATATATGTATATTCGTTGCAATCACACGAAATACAAATTATAATTGCATTGCAAGTGCAAATTACAAAATTGTATACAATTTATAATTCAAATTAATTTCAACGCAAAGCTGGACCTCATCATTCAGTGGATGCCGCTGGCAGCTGTTGCTTATTAAATGCAGAGCAACAACAACAACAAGCAACAAGCGGCTACAAATCTCCTAAACCGAGGAGCCCAACGCCCACACACCACTGCAGTAATGGAAAAGGCAGCAGCAAGCCAAGCCAAGGAAAACCCCATTACCAAAATGAATTTATGCACATTTCAAAAAGAGCAAGCAAACAAACAAACAAACAACAACAACAACAACTGGCTGCAGCAGCAGAAGAAACTGAATCTGAGCTGAGATGAGATACTATGACCATGACCAGGATGACGACGTTGCGGATGTGCTGGAGATGATGATGTTGATGGGCTGCTGCAGCTGCTGGAAAACTGCAAAGATGAAACACTGCAGAAATGGAAAAACTGTGCATGCTGTTGTTGATACTCCTGCTATTGCTGCTGCTGCTGCTGCTGCTGCTGCTGCTGCTGCTTGTCTCTGTTTGTTTTTGCTGCTGTTGAGAGTTGAATAACAAATTGCCAGAGCAAAACTAACTAGACCAAATATTTATTTTTTAACACGTTAATCTCACAAATCCCCTTCAAGTGCAACAACAAACCGCACACAGTTGTCTATGTAAACAATGCGACACCAGATACACGCACCGCAATGAGCTCGAGTTCGAGTTCGAGTTCGACTTCGAGTTGATTTCATTTTGCCTCTTTTCTCTGAAAACTTTTTTAGATAGATCCAGAAATCATCGTCGGGTGTCGGGGCATAGTTTTTGACTGGACGCAGGAGTCTAAACAAACAGTAGCCCCGTCACAAGTGTCTGGCTGCAAGTGCTGGGCATAATCAGCCGCAGGCCTTAAACAAAACCAGAGCTGTCACCACTTGAGTTCCCCAGACTCTCGATGCCGTCGCCAACTCCGGACTGCACTTTTTCTCATGAATTGTGACGCAGGCGTCGCGGCCTGCTGACAAAAAATGTCGCGCCCAACGGCGATGGCAGCAGAAGAGAAAGAGACAGAGAGGGAGAGGTAGAGAGAGAAAAAAATACACAAGTTCAGGATAATTTTTTCTTACAACGAAGATGGAATACCTTTGAAAGACCCTGGACTCTGTGCAGCGATATCTATGATTTATATGACCTTATTCAAGGTTCGAGCTCATCCATCAATTGCAAAGACCTCAAGTTGTAGAAATGAAAAGTATTTTTAGCTCCTGTTTAAGTTTCCAATTTAAATATATATGTAGCGATAGCAGAGCTTGTCTTTGGTCTATAATAATAGAATTTTAGTTAGGGCATGCTTGGAATTATAGCTGTGAATTCAATTTGTATGAAAAAGGCAACAGAAGCGGCAAAATATATATATTTCTCCTTTTTTTAGCCACTCGACAGCGACGCCTCTTCCGGGCCTGTCCAACTCAACTGTCAGGCGACGGCGTTGAAATTTTTATACTATGTATATATATACATATATATGTATATATAAGTGTGTGTGTGTGGTCCGCTCTTGACGCGGTTCAAGTGCCCGGTCTATATTGTGCTAGCAGCACGGCCCCAAAAGAGCACAACGGAAGCAACTCGATGGGCGGGCCAAGTGGGATTTCGTGGACGGAAATCTGTGTCCAATTGTGCGCACTTTATATTGGGCGTCGGACAATGCGCGAGCTTGTTAATTATGATAACCAGGCAGCTGGGGTCAACACAATGCACAACAGTTGCTAATTAGCTGGCAACTAAAAGCCTGCTCAGCTCTGCTCCACTCTGCTCCTAATTTGCAAGCTCTTAAGATATCCAACAGCGAGTCGGACACGAGCTGCTTCATTAGCGTCCATTAGCGAAAACTAAATTTCCGCTTGCCTGATGAAGATGAAACACATGCCAAAACCAAACCCCAAGCCCCAAAACCGAATGCCAAAACAAAACTAACACGAATGAGCAACACAAACGGAAACCCATCAGAGCGCCGCAGGTGATTTTTGTTAAACAAAAATAAAATAAAATAAAACAACAAAGCCCAAATCCGCCCCTCATAAAAAAGAAACAGAAAATTTAACACAGCAATATAATTAAGAGCCTCCAGTGTATTTAAATAAAAAGTAAGCAAAAAACAAAAACACAAACAAAAAACTTTAAGACGCGTCATAAAGGAATTGGTTTTGGGTCTGAAATGAGTCGATTGTCAGGCAGCTGCTGCTTTGGGTAAGCTTTTGTATTCCATTTAAGCAAGACCAGAACGCCCCATGGAGCCAGAAAAAACTCCAAAAAATAAAGCGAATCATCAACTTTTGGCAAGCTGCAAAATTTTGAATGCGCTGCACAGAAAATTAACAGGAATATTGAATGTTATAAGAAAAAAGAATGCAGCATTAAAAATAGTAATAATAAATTAAAAATACAATAATAACAATAAATGTGAAAACAAATAAGCATGAGAGATGTAAAAGAATTTTGTAGATGTAAAATACATGTTTAAAATATAAATAAATTAATTTTTTGTTAAATTTTCAATCCTAATTTTGTAATATTTATGACATTACTAATTAATAAAAATATACAGCTAACACAAAACAAATTAAATTAATTAAAATGAAAAAAGTATTTAAGAAGCCATTTAGTAAGAGAATAAATATTTTTAAAAAATATTTATTTTTTTATAAGAAACAAAAATATAATTATAATTAATTGTAAAATTTAATTTTTTAAAAATTAAAATTTTTTTAATATAACTCAACTAGAAAATTAAAAATAAAATAAATAAAAATAAAAATAAAAATAATTAGCACCACACTCATTAAATTAAATCAAAAGTACTGAATATTTAAATCGGATGCATTGACATTTTTGAAAGTTTATTTATAATAATAATGAGAAACTAATATGAAAAATATAAAAATAAAAAATAAATAATACAAACTATATACATAAATTACTAAAATTTTTGTTTAATCCATGATCATAGCAAAATAAAATAGATATATATCCATTAATAAAATCTTATTAAATCTCTTAAAGACTTTCCACCATAATAAATAATTTCAATTAGCCAATTCTCGCCTAATCTTTGAATAAATTAGTAGTAACATATATTAAAAATATTAATCTTCAATGTGTAAATTCAATAATTCATTTCTAATCTGCCTAAAACTTGGCCAACTCAAGTATTTATATATATGTATATGCATAATACCGACCAAAACAACGAACTATTTGAAAAGTTTCTGCAAACGTATTTACATAACGATCAGAGCCCCCATTGGCAGCGCCCCAGTTTGTTTTGATGGAGAGACCCTGTCTCCTGCTGTAAATATCGGGGAGCATAAAAATGATGGCACAACATTTACACAGCGGGATCTGTGCGGACTGGGGATTGGCAACGAGACGCACCTACCTCGCTCGGCCACAGCATTTTCCCCCCAGCCCCAAACATGCATTTGTATACGAAGATATGCCAGCTACGCACACGCGAATAACTCGCATTCACATTGCCCATAGCCCCCATATTCCATTCCACACACAGGCAGACAGTCAAACAGTCAGACACGAACGTTGCGTGCGATGTGCGTGAAATGCAACTAAATCATGCCGCGAAATATTTCTGGGATTTAAGAAACGCATACAAAAGAAATGAGCCAAGAGCTGAAAACTGAAGGGCAACCAATGGGGGCAGGAGACGGCGCGCGCCCTGCCAGGCGGCAGATGGCCAGCAGCGCGGACCATGGACGGACCACAAGTTGCTGCTGCTGCCGATTGTTGTTGTTGTTGTTGATAAGTTAAATGCCACATTTAGATACAAAATTTCAGTAAAGGCGGCGCATAAATCAAGCGGCAAGATCACCAGAGGCTGCCAGACTGCCAGACTCGACGGAAGCAGGGGGCGTTGCAGCAGAAGACCGAAGCAACATGAAAACTGAAAATGAACTGCAATACGATCGGCAGACGGAAGTGAATGGAGCAGGGGAGCTGCATTTGGAGACTCGTTAAGAGCATAAAGTGGCATTCAAATGTGTCCCGTGCGTTTAATTATTATCATTTTTATTTTTTACAGCAGCTCCCCCTGCCCCAGCCCTAGCCCCAGCTACAGTCTCTGAGAAGGGTGTAAAGGGGTAGCCGCTCAGTCAGAGCTGTTTATCATCATTCGTCGCCCTCGCCGACGTCATTTGACACTTTTCTGACATTTTTATCATTTAAGTCACATTCAGTATTTCTTCTGCTTTGTTTATTCTCGATCGAACAAACAAAGAATCGACATCGACTTGCTGCGCCCCAGCTTAAGGCCTTATGACAGCCCTGGAGGGCGGCACGGCTAGAATAAAGATATTTTATTGTTGCCCAATTGAGTTTGTATTTTGTATTTTGTATTTTGTATCTCGTATTTGGCATTTGGTATCTGTATATCTGTATATGCTTTAATGAAAGTGTTGAGTTTTAGTTTTCGTTGCGCTTTTTTAATTGTTTGTTTATAGTCAACGCATTCGAGGCGTGCTCGTTAAGGGCCCCATGATAAATTGCCAGACGTGGAAATGAAAAGCCATTCAAAATACGCCATTAAAAATGTTGTTGTTGTTGTTGTTGTTGCTATAAAATCCTCGAGCTGTGCACAACTCAAATTGATTTAAGTTGCTCGCGCTGTTGAAACACGAAACACATCCATAAAAACTCTTACAGTTACCTTAAACAACTCCATTAAAATCGTGCATTTGGGCACGGGAATACCCCCACAGTTTCAATCTATCTATCTATGGCAAGCATTTCAAAACGTTTCCTCCACGAGCTCCTCTTCTTTTTACAGCGCACACTAAAAATCGAGCATGAGCGTATTTAAACAAAGAGACAGCAACAAATATTAACAAATAAAATGCAAGTATTGACTAAATTGTACAAAGAGAGAGGCAGAGGAAGAGAGAGAGAGAAGGAGGGGGTATTCAATTAATTTGATTACCGGATCAAATTGCAGCTATATATATTTTTCCTTTTTTATTTTAGTAGCATTTAGTTGATTAAATACAGGCGAAACTGGCGTTAGTTGAACTAAACCGCATTCGTTGTATGCGTTGCTTAATTGATATCAATTTTCAGTTATTAGTTATCGCATAGATAGCCAGAGCTTTGACGTTAACTATTTATTTACCGTATTTATTTATCGTTGCCACTAGAATCGATTTCTCTACTCAATAATATTTCCCAGAAACCAACCACCAATGCAGCGCAGCGCAAACTGCAGCAAATTATGCGTACTTATAAATCAAATAGCCTAACAATATGCCCACTACTATAATTATGGGAAATTTATAAAAAATTACATAATATTTACAAGATGTTATCGAGGCTAAGTATAGGCTAGGCCGGGCCACAGACAGCTGCAGCCGGAGTTAGCCACAGTTAATTTGTCTATTAAGCGCCATCGGGTCGGGCCCTCTCGGCCTGGGCCAGGGTCTCTGAGAGTGGAAAACGGCAGCGAAATGCACTCAGACGAAAATTTGTAAATGAGTCTAATCAGTCAGCCCAAAGGGTAAGCCTATAATTTCGTAATTACGACAATGGCCAAAAACCTAAAAAAGAAAGAAGAACCAGAACAGCAGCGGAAGGACGAAAAATGAAGGCAATAAGTCAAAAACGGTTGCATGTAATGCATAATTTTTGGTATCCATGCGATCTTCAGTGTGTTCCCAGTCAGATAGCCTGCAGCTATAATTAGCAGTTCCAAATGAGCTGACCGTTGCCGTTACCTGGCTTACCTGTGACTAAGACTGAGGCGGAGGCTGAAGCTGAGGCTGAGCTCAATGCCAACGGTAGCCAGTTTCCGTTCCACTTGCACTGGGAGATGCAATCGAGCCTCTATAGAGACATCAACAGCTGTGGCACATTTTGATTTGTGGTTTTACACAAGATGAACTTGTTTATGACTGCGCCATGTGGCTGACGGTAGCTAAAAAAATAAAATACCAAACTAAATAATTATGGGTACAAAACTATATAAAAAACTGTAGAAATTTACTAGAGACCGCAGCTGAAATTGAAATTGTTTAGCTAAAATGTCAGCAGCAGGTGAAACCACAGAAATACATTTTCCCCTGCTTGCCTTCGCAGATATGTTTAAACAACGGTCAATGCCAAAGTTCAAAGCACCACCCAGGGGGGGCGAGCTTGACCGGAATAACGGCACATGTCCTCCTTTATGACCTATTTGGGTGCCTTTATTTCTGGGCAACCTTTATTTTGTTTATCCCATCTTTTTTTCTTGTTCTTGTTCTTGTTTTTTAAATAGCTCACGCGCCTACGCTTTGTCGAGGGACACGCTCACGCACTTGAACGCTTTATCTACAAAATATTTACTTGTCAGACCAAATTTGTAAGCCATTTTTAAAAACACAAGAGGGCCTCGCTCTCTCTCTCTCTCTCTCTCTCTCTCTCTCTCTCTGGGCCCCAACTGCTCAGAGCTCCCACATATGCTGTTGTCGTCTATGTCAAATTACTGTTTAACTTTTATATGGTGTTTTGTCGTACTTTGTCGCATTGCTATATATATATACAATATACAAACATACATATGTATGTAATATACCTATATATATGTTTCGATTTTGCTTTTTGTAGCTTTTGCAGCTTATTTCTTTGGCATTTTTTGGCTGTTCGGCATGTGACGCAAATGTGACATAAAATTTTAGGGTAGACCAACCCCCAGACCCCATCCCACCCGGCACAATATGTCGCTTCTCTTGGTAAAGTTCTAGCTGTTGCTGTTGCTGTTGTTGTTGTTGTTGCATGGCATGTTGCGTAATTGCTGCAATCTGTGGGCCTCTCATCGGAGGTGGCTTTGTGTCGCACAGAGCTGAGCTATTGGGGCCTTGGCACATGTTGTCGCAACAGCTTTTAAATTGTTATTGATTGGCACAGCCGAACCGAACGGCCCCCTTCAAATGTGTGTGTAACACATTTTTTTTGTCTTTATTTGGACTCTATAAGTGGCTGAAAGGCAGGCGAAAACAAACAAATTAATATGTACATATTATATAAGCACTGTGAATGAGGCTAAGCAAATATGTAAGGCATGCAACTTGTAAAGAACAGGGAGATAGATGAGATATGCTTAAAGATGTATAGAAATCTTAAAGGCCGAAACAGAGTAAAGAAAGGCTAGCAATTGCTAAGAAATTAAAAGAAACTCTAGCGCTCTCTCTCTCTCTTTCTCTCCCTCAATAGAGTTTTAGATGTGCTTGCACTTAGATTATTGAGAAGGAGAAAAGGCGTCAATGGCAGAAAAAAAATATATATATAAGAAAATATATATAAATATATATAATATATAAGAAAAACTCTTCAAGATAAGATAGAGTCTGAACATATTATTTATTTAAAAAACAAAGAAATAATTAATTACATAAAATAAAAGAACTCTCAGCCCGTTCACATTTCAACATTCTACTTGAGTTCGCCTTGAATGTGATCGCAGTTCTCGCTGTTATGTTAATTACAGTGCAAAAAAACGAGAGGCATATTTGTGGCAGGTCAGCATTTAGCCTCAACATTTATTTAAACAGTAAATGGCAATTACTGTTATCGGGCAGCTGCAGTGCATTTACCGCATATGTCATATGCGTCCGATCAGACGAAAAATGAACTGAGCCCAGGCGAATTGAAAGCGCCCAAAGCGCCTGACCACGAACCAAGGGCGCCACTGCAGTGCACTTTTCTTATCTAATTGCATTTAAAGTCAATAAATTAATAAATAGCAAGCAATAAATTTAGTAAAAACAAGCCATTAATAACACTTTGGTTGACACGCCAACAGCAGCAGCAGCAGCAGCAGCAGCAAAAACACAAACGAGACGCTCTGCGACTGCGGCTGTTACTGGGCCCGGTTGGTCAGGTCAGGTTGCATTGCATCGGTTGAGGTCAGCCAGCCGGAGCCAATGAGTCGCCAAAAGGTCGTCGACAAGTAGCCAAGCGAGGGGGCGGGGGCGGGGGCGAGGGGCAGCGCTGCCAACTTGAAAAATTGAGCGCACAGTGTTTTTGTCAACAGCGGAACTAGCGGAAATTCTAAGAAAAATAGTTGAATGCCGGCGATTCGTTGCACTTCGTTGGGTTTTCACATAGTTACAGAGCCGTAGATCAAACCATTTCTGAATTGACCCCCCTGTGGTGTGTGTATGTGTGTGTGGGTGATTTTTGTATGACAATGCGATGCAATTAAATTTTAAAAACTATTTAAATCAACGCACGTTAACAATTGACAATTCGTTGATTGTAAAATAAAATTCGATGAGCCTGCAGAGTGCCGCCCGCATGAGGCCAATAGAACTGAACGGAACTGAACGCGTGCCACTTACCATTTTAAAGGCTGAAACTCAAACGCCAAATGCTTTGGGATCATTTGTTTAATTGAAAAATCGTAAAATGAAATTTTATTCGTTTTGCTTTTTCGCGTTTCAAATGGATTTTTATGACACGCACAATTGACAATTACGGATATAACGGAAATTTATGAGGCAATCATGCTAAGCCTTTTTTATTGTTTGTACTTTGTGAAAGAAAAAGTGTTTGGATGGCTTCCATTTAGATTATAAATAGTATATATACACACACATATATATATGTATATATATATCAGTTGTGTGTGTGCTACTTGATCGGAGTGAAGCTAAAAGGTCACAGCCAGAGTCTGAGCAGCCAATTAAATGAGCTGCCTTCCGCTTGTCTGTGGCTCTTGGACAACTTAGCACGTATTACATTTTCCTAACCGAGTCTGAGCCATCAGCCTCCAGCATGTTGGACCCAGTGCGTAGGCAATCAGCCTCCGCATTGTAGGATAACTCGGGAGACCACCGGCAAACCACAAAAATGCACACACACAACTAAAGTGACTCTGCGTGTGTGTGTGTAGGAAAATGGCAGAAAAAATGCTGAAAAAGTGGTGAAATGGTGAACGAAACGTGTGTCTATCTAACTTGCTGACTGACATGCCGACTGTTCAACTAAATGACTGACTGACTGACTGTCAGATGAACGACGAGCTGCGACGAAGTGCGTTCCAGAGACAACAAATAGCATTTGGACACGCAATGGGAAATTTATGTTAGATAATGCTCAGCTGCCCCGTGCGAGTGTGCGGCCGATCCAGAGATAAAGTTTCAAATTAGTTTTGTGGCTAGTAATTAAATTTAATTTTTTTATTAGGCCAACCACAAGAGAACAATGGGCATTAAGGCGATATATAGCTTAAATAAAGGCGGCCAACATTTAAGTTTAAGTTTAACACTGACTTTGAGTCACACAATACAATTCACAATAGATGAGCTGTGAGCGACTAAGTTGAGGTAGTTAAATATGGATTGGATTGGGGCTAGAGATACAGACAAGTAAATGGTGTTGGCTGCAACTGAGCAAAGCAAATACATTTTAGATTGTATTAAAAATATAGCAACCAAATTCAATACTTATAAAATTTTAAAAAATATTAGAAAAAGAGCTCACATTTAAATCTATTTACTATAATATAATAATATATGTAATTAAAAGTATTAGGAAACGAGCTCTCAGCTAGAGGAATAGAATGCAATTTAATTTATAAAATATACTCATATAAACCTAAACAAACGTTCATCAAAAACAACTAAAAACTGAAACATATTCATATTTATATTTATATTTATGTTTTATAGGTAAATAACATTTCCATAAATATAAACAAGTCAAAAGTTATGTGAAAGAATGTTCGCACACATAATATTTCTGTACATTCTGGCTGCTCAATTTGCATGGCAAGTTTATGCATAAAATCAAGATTTTCGTAACTTTTGCTAATCTCACATTTAGGCCACATTTCCAATTTGAGTTATTTGCATATGCTAAAAGCTTTCGGCTGTAGTTGGCAGCCAGGCAGAGAGGCAGGCATCTCAATTCGATTACCATTCGATTCGTGAACTTGCAACACGGCTGTCAGTTGGGTTGACTTGATGACTCGCATCGGATGGTTGATGGATTGATTGATGACTCAAAGATGGAGCTGGCTGGAGCGGGGAGCAGCGGGGAGCAAGGAGCGTGGCTAAACTTTGAGCAGCGCTACTTAAAGAGAGCTTTAAAGGTCGACACCCACACGACAGACAGGCAGGCTAAAGAGCAAGCTGTTAACCCAGAAACCTTGCTGCCAGGCAGCAGACCGACCCTAAGTAAAAAGTTCCTTTGTATTATTGTAGCTAAAAATTCTGACAGCGACACGAAAAACTTCCAGCCAGGTAAACACGCGAAACAAGCGAAGCGGATAAAACAATATCGCAAAAAAAAAAGCAAAAACAAAATAAATAAAAATAAAGAAAGCAAAAATATCTAAAAATAAAAGATGCAGCTGAGGCTGCGAGCAACGAAAAAGCAACCTAATAAAGTAGCAAACAAATTGGAGCACATACATATCCCAGAGACAAGAAGTAATCCAAAGGCAGGCCTGGGCCGGTGCCTGGGCAACTTATGATAAAGTGCGAGAAATTCCAGAGGTTGTCTCCTCGAGGTGAGCGCCTCGGGTAATTGAAATAAGCGTGGAAATTTGTAAGGCTCAACAGTTGAAGGGAAAAGCTTTTACCTTTAAACGTGTTCTTCTCTTCTTTCTCTCTAGCTCTCTCTCTCTCTGAAATGTATGCCTGTCTATTAATTATGATTTTGGGTCTGCAGAGGAGCCCAGCTGAGCACCCACCTGCGCTGGGGGGGCTTGTATAATAAATTCCATTTAAATGAAGCGTAAAATTCAATCAGTTCGTGGTCGAGATTCCAGTTTTGAGTTCGAGCTCGAGTTTAAGGTCGAGGTTGAGGTTGAGGTTGCGGTCGAGGCTGTAGCTCTGTAACTGCGGCTACTGCGGCTGCGTCTGTGGCTTCTTAGGTGGTAAATTGTCTTGGTCGAGCAGCCAAGAGCTCTCGACAAATTCTGCGAAATTAAGGGGCAACGCTGCTCGGCAATAAAGAAGTCAATTTATATAAATTTTCCTCTCGCCAGGCAATGCGCTGGGTCCGTAGCCGAAATGCAATTTACCAACTGGCCTGCCATTGTTTTTCCTTTTCTTTGACTCATTGTGTTCTGAAGTGGCTTTTCTTCTTTCTTGTTCTTTTCCTTTTGTGTTTTCCTTGCGTTTTCCTTTGTGTAATCCAATTTGAAATTAGGTAGCATATGTTTTGCGGTCGAGCGTATTCAATCAAAATGATGTTGTTTTAATTTCCAAACGGATTTGCGTAGAGAATTTTTAATAAATGCTTTCTTACGAGCCCCCGAACCTGAGCAACTGCCATAAAGAATTGCCTGCGGTTCCCAGCTCAGCTCAGCTGAACCTCTCTCGGCTCTAATTTTATTGATGGTGTTTCATGTGCACTGAATTGTGCGTAGATTTGTAAACTGTAATTGCAGCCGAGTGCCGCACTCGCTGCTCGAGTTTGGACAAGGCGCAGATGTAGTTGAATATATGAATGCATATGCTTTGCAGGCTCGACTAACTTTGGCCCAAACAAGCAAACGAACGGACAGCTGAGGGCGGGGCTGAGGCTGGCCTGCGCTGTGCTGTGCTGGGTCGCACTTGAGGGAAATGTGTTGAAAGCCAACTACGACGATAGCTGGCCGGAGGGAGCAGGATAAATTGAACTGGCTCTTAAATACAAATGTGCCAAGAAATGAACTGAAGATGAATGAACTCTGAAGTGCTGAAACGGTCAGAGGGAACAACGACAACAAACAACATAAACAAATGAGCTATTACGACGGCAAACGAAGTTTTCGCAATCCCCATTTAAGCTAACAGAGCTCCAGTTCTTATAGGGGTGCCGCAGTTGCTGCTCAAAGCCCCAAAAACAATCTACGGGCTACAAAGCTTAAGCCTCAATTTGATAAACGCAAATCCAACAACAAAAGGAAACTCAGTCAAGGTTTTGGCTAGCGAGCGAACCCTCAAAACTGGCCGCCGACATAATCAAAAGCGAAGCAATAGAAATGCGAAATCAAAAAGGTGCCCCTAAGCAAATATAAAAGCACACACACACACGCACACACTTATAGCATATACGTGCTTATATGATATTTGCCGTGCTTTGCATTGATTCAGAAAATTTCCTCGTACGGTTTGTTTACAGAGCACCGCCCAGGCGAGTGGTTCGGTGGGTGGTTGGCGCTCTAGGAAATCCGCAACTATTTAGAAAATTGAGACACCTACGGCTGGAGCAGCCGCCAAGTCTATTAGAAGACTGTGTTTAGAAGCTGTAAAACAAAATATTTACACGCGTTTCAACATAAAAGCAGCATAGCACGCAAAGGCAGCTGAGACACGGAGCCGCAATGCGAGAGCCAGAGCCAGAGCCACAGCCGGAGCCGGGACACCCACAGGACATGCGAACGGGACATTAAAGCTAAAGGCTCCCAGCGAAACACTTGCCACGGCACAACAGCGGCAAGAGAGTAAGAGGGAGAGAGAGTCAGAGAGTGAGAGAGAGCGTTGCAGTATTTTGGCTCCAATGGTTAAACATTAAACTGACAGGCGGGCCACGTTCCGGCTGGATCTTGCTTGCCCCTGCCACTGGCGCGTCGGGCGTCCTTCGTGTCACGTCTGCTTGGCGCTTTTAGTCTAAATAAAGGCATTTAAAAGATTTAGAGCAAATGAACATAACCTCAAACATTCGCCGTCTGCCATTGCGTCGTCAAGCTTAATGGCAGTTGGGGGCGTGGCGCATAAAAACAAAGGACACGCATGTCCTTCGGCCCGCTGTCTGCCACCCTCCCCTCGCGCTGCATGTCTGTGTGACACTTTTATGGTAAATTTAAGACACGCAACTTCTTCTTCGCCCGCTCCTCTACCTACACACATACATATGTATATAAATGTATATATAAATATTGTCTTCTTGGTTTCTTCTTCGTTTTTTTTTTTTTTTTCTTTTGTGGATAATTTGTCAGTTGTCTCTTTAATTTGCTGCTGTCCCTTTGCATTGCGCTGGCTGTGGCCTCACGATGACAAAACGACGCAAATAAAATGCTGTTGTGCATTTCCTGTTTGTCATTTTGATATATCCTGCGTTTTCTGCGTATCCTGCGTGCATGTAATTACGCTTAATTTTTTATGTTCCTCTCGCGCGCCTGATGCCATCCTTCCATATTTCGCCCCCTTTTTCGGAGCGCTTTTATTGGCTCCAGCTGCAGATTTCTGTTGTTAATTTTTGCGCTTGATTTTTATCTGCGCCTCGTTCAACTTAATTAAGTTATTAAGAGTCCCTCGAGCAGTGCTGCCGGCGAGCTCAGTGAATTATTATTTTATTACATATATGTATATGCACGCCTTATACGGTTTTTATGGCCGCCACAGCACCTAGATCAAGCTGAAAGATATTAGGCCCTATTCGGTGTAGGAGACCAGCAGCTGCCAAAGTCTTTTAGCTAATTAAAAGGGTAACAGCTAATGATGGTCGTAGACATACAAATATATTTGTATATATATTTATATAGTTTTTGCATCTGAGATATTTTTAATGTGCCCATAAATTATGAAAAGGGCTTTCTTAATGTCAGATTTAGTGCTACTTGATTTTGTCTGGTAGTGTTAAAATTTATAAAAGTCTTTTATTGCAGATAGACAGATTGCAAAAATAATTTATTTATTATTTATATATGAATTTGCATGATTATATTATATAATTGAGCTACGATTTGGGATTAGTTGTTTGAAAATAATCATTCTCTTTTATAGTAATAAGTAATCACATTTGTGTGTGGAGCTTTTGAAGTCGGAGTTTATATATTCATATAACTTATAAGTATTTTACTTTATTTATATGAAAAAAAAAAAACTAATAAACAAGTAAATTGTTTTCACTCCGCTTTAAAGAATTTCTTTATTAAAGTAGACATACTTTAGCTTATCTATCAGTTTATCCACAATTCATATCTTTCACAATGGCTCTCCAATATATAACCAGTCGCTTTGGTAACACCAACGCCTAAATATATACATATATATGTATATATATTTCTACTTATATTAATATCAATGTCTTTGGCCTCTAGTAACAGCCTATAAGCCTTATGCACATTTCGTAAGCCGCAGTCTTAGGCTAGTTTTGGCTTTTTTGTAGCCACGGCCACGCCCACGCCCACGTCCACGTAACTTTTGGCCACAACTCGTAATGCAAATGAACATTAGCATTTTGTGCGCTCTGTTCCTAGACAATGGTCTAACATTAAGATGAAGCTCTGGAGAGCTCTGCATTGTTATGCATAAAAAGAGAGAGAGCGATATAGAGTGAGAGAGGGGGGAATAGAAGACGAAACTGAAACTGTAGCAGCCGAGACGGTATGCATAATTCAAAATGTCCGTCAACGTGTCATAAACTGCAACTGGCAACAAAGCAACGAAGGCAAAAATGAGCTAGCCAAAAAAGGCAGCCAGCTAGATTTTGGACAGCAAAAATATAACTTTAAGAAGTTGGCCAACTCTAATGAAATGCAAAACTAGGAGAGGCCAAGAAACTGACTGACTGTCAGAGTACCAGTGGCAGTCAGCAGCCCATTCGGAATTCAACTTATTGCAAATGTAAATATTTTGTTTTAATTTTCGAAATGCTAAAAACAACTTTCATGCGGGTCTCCATACCCTTCAGCCGACCAGCTGACAGCAGCCAAACATGAAACATTTCGGAGAGATGAAAATATATATACATACATACATACATACATACAGACATACATACATACATACATGCATATATAAACTTTCTTCTTCTTTTTTAGTTTTGATAATTGACGGTAACACGAGAGCTCACATACGCAGTGATATAAAATTATGGAAACTAATTATAGGGGTGCAGACACACACACACACACACAGCTGCGCCGGCTGGGGATGAGCAGTGCATGAGGTGTAGTACCAGCCAAACAGTAGCTCGCACTATCTGTGGCCCTGGCACGCAAGCGTTCAAGATAATTAACCACTTATGTTTAAACAAATTTTAAGTGGTGCGCCAGCCCAGAGGCGACCCGGAACCAACGTGGGAATAATCACAAGAGCAGCTATATTAACGCGCTGACGAAATGTCAACGAATATGAGATACCCAAGGAGTAAATAAGTGAAATGCTACATTTAATCAAAATAGGAGCTATAATTTTATTTTAGCTGCACTATATGCTAGCCTAACCATTCCAAATATATCTAGATCTAGTATCTACTTCAACTCTCCCTCCTCTTACCATATACACAAATCTATTTTATTGCATGTCATGTCAAATGCCCAAGTACAAGCCAATTGTGTGCTACCCATGAAAATTTAGTGTATAAAATGCAGGCAATGGCAGCGCAGGACTCTGGACTCTTACTGCAGCAATGCGGCGAAGTTTAAGTGAAAAACTTTTTGTTTTTGCCGCAAAAGTTTTACAGCATAGCGCAGCAAATTGCAGCGGCTGCTATTACAGCTACAGGGAAAATCACTGTTGAACTGAACCGAGCTGCGTTAAGGCAAGTTAAGGGGGCAGACGCGAGCAGCAGAGTGCGGTCGGAAGCGGAACCAAGGAATGTTAACCAAAAACAAACAGCAAACAAACAACAACGCAGTGACATTGATTTTTACGTTCGCTCAACCCGCCAGGCCAAAGAGCACGATCGCACAGGCCACAAATGGCAGCTCAAGTAATCATTAACACGCACCGGGCGGCTGCCCTCCGCGGCCACGCCCACTGCGGACCGGCAAGCTAAGCAGCTTAGCAAGCACTTGCATGCAAACGGGCGCACATTGTAACGGAGCTGAGAGCCTTAAAAGGACATTACACCCAGGACACATCAGCAGCGGTCCAGAAACTACAATGTGCACGGGACACGCAGACGGACAGACGGACAGACGGCTAAAGAGTTGAATAGTTGCAATTAAAAGCAAAGTAGTTTTGCCTTTTTAAAATAGTTTCCTTTTTGGCAAAAGTCTTGCAAAAGCTAAGAGGCATTGGCACTGACTGCTGCTCGCACTCTCCCTCCCTCTCTCTCTCTCTCTCTGTTTCTCTTTCAGTCTCTTGCTCTCGCTGCTTTCTTTGTCTATAAAGGCAAGTGCCAGAAATGTAGCAATTACTTTAATTATTGGCGGCAGGAAACGGGTTGACAGACAGAACAGCAATAGCGAATGCAGGGGCAAGCCGAGTGCTGGCCAGTGGAGCCGCAGTCAGCATAGATAGCGAGAAAATGGTGTGAAATAACGAGGGTTGCTCGAGACATTAATAGAATAGATATTTATAAGGTATAGGATATGATAAAATTGAACAAATGAATCTAAGAACTGATTTAAATAAAAATTTAAATAAAAAATATATTATGTATATATTTTTTTTTAATTTAATTTAAAATTTAAAAAATAATTATAAATACAAATATATATTTTTTTTAATATTAATATAAATATATATGAAATAAAAATAATAATAATAATAAGTAACCATCATACCTTGAACACTCTTATTCCATAGCTCCTCAATTTATTTATTTAGAGATAATATAAAACAAAAACTAACTTAGAGACTAAAGCGCTGTCTAAAGATGCCTTCGGCTTTCGTCAATCCACAATTACTTAGACTCTATGCATTTCCATCAAGCAATACATATATATTTTTTAAGACCTTCTTTGCATAACTTCTCTTCCCACCCAACTGCTACTTGAAGGGAATTCTTGCAATTTGCACGTTTCGCCTCCACCCGCCCTTTCAATTATGCGATGGGGGAAGGAAAGGGAGGCAATCTGGCAATCGGAATTGCAATAGCGACTGCTACAAAAGTTCATTTCTTTGATTTCTGTCTGCCGCTGCATAGTTTTTGGCGCCTTGGCTCTGATTTTCGCGATTGCTGCGCTTCTTCTGCTTCTTCCTTCAGCTTATGTAAGCGTCACGTAAAAAATTAGTGACCACCCGCTGTTTGTTTTTTTTCTTGCATTTTTTTCTCGTGATTTCTCTATTCTGTTTTTCCATTTTTCTTTATTTTCTCACTCTCTCTCTCTCTCTCTCTCTATCTCTCTCTTTCTCTCTTTCTCTGTCTCTGTTTCTGTGATACCACCCAAGGTGTGCGTTTTTTGGCACGCCCTGAAATGGAATTCCTTTCATTGGATCACACTTGGGTAAATTGTTTGCACACGTTCTATGCAAACTTTAAGCATGATAAATTGAATGTTCATGATTTTTTGCTGTTGTTCTAATTGTTGTTGCTGCTGCTGCTGCTGCTGCTGCTGTTGTTGTCAGACAATTAACTTTTGAGGGGTAATTTTTTATATTGAAATGCATTTGCCACCACCGCGCACGCGACCGATCCTTAGCTCTGTAAAATCCCATAAATAAAGCAGTCAACGATTGTAGGGATAGAGCTAGGTAGCCGATATATACAGACATACATACATATTATGTATAGACAAACCCGCATCCCTAAAAATTCGGCTGCTGTAGTTTGCTTTTTTGTTGACAGCTTCTACAAAAAACTGAAAAATTGAATCATAATCGATAGTTCGATATGACAGCAACTAGAAACTAACGCATATTATACGCATTATTTGAGTTTCTTTTTTTTCTAGTCTCTCGCGCTGACAGGCACCGCCATAAGTTGTCAATCAGAGTCGTAATTCTTTATAATTTCTGGCCATAGACCAAATATCAGTCAAAGCGCAGTGCAGCCCAATCAACGTCTGTCTTCGTCTACAACTTTGACGTTTCCATTGTCATCTTTACAATTCAGAGTCGAAGCTGGAGCTGGAGCCAGAGTCACATTCGGAGCCAGAGCCGAGTTCTGCAGCCAATTTGTCGGGATTTCGGGTACCAGATAAGCGGCTTACTTGGCTTATAAATGGAAATTGCAGCCGGGGCGCGTCCTGTTTATATAAGATGATGACGATGATGATGACGACGACAAAGAGCCACGGCGAACGCGTCGCTCGTCTTGATGACGTTGCTTGCATGCGATTTGAAAAATCAGATTAATAACTTCGATTGCACTCGGGTGCAAAGAGTGAGGACCAAACGAACACGGAGCAGGGGAAATCGAGCGTGGACGAAAGAGGAAAGAAAGGAAAGTGAGGCTCAAATACTTCCACTGCTCTACCTGATAATTGGCTCACGTTCCAGGTAAATACACACACAGAGCAGCGCATATGCGTTGCGTTGTGTTGCGTTCGGTGGGGCGTCGCTGTCGCCTGTGGGTGTGTCTGCGGATTTTAATTAAAAATGTTCACTGCGCTTTTGCTGTTTGATTTCGACAAAGCCAAACTTGCAGATAGCGTCTGAAGTGCTAGACGTGGATTTCTTGAACTGCACACAAGAACATCTGTTAGAGACGCTTAAAAGAGTCTGGGCCAATAAGTGAAGCGATGCGCAGAAATACAGAGCTTTAAGTTCAGTTAACTTAAGTTCATTCGTAAATTAGACGGCCTACAATTTGCCATATATTTAGCAACAGTGTGATAAATAGTTTACAAACAGCCGAAAAATACAAAACAATTTCAGTAATTAAACATTATCTAAATTAATCCACTTTGGCTGACCATTCATCAGGCCAGCGCAATAAATAGAAACGCTGCCCACTTCATTTAAAATAAATTAAAGTTTTTATCACCCACTTGGGAGCTGAACGCCTCTCACTCCCCGGCGTCGAACCCGAAACCCATCGAGCAGCACCAGCAGCATCCAAGCGGGCCTCGCACACTGGGAAATTCGATGACCGATGAGCAATGGCCAGCCAACAGATAAGCAGGCACGGTTAAATTAAGAAATTAGTACCAAATAGAAAACAAATTAGGAAAGGGTCCGCTGTCCCCAGACCCCAGTCGCCGGACACACTGGACGGCACAGAGACTGCGCAGAGCTACAAATGGCAGACACACGCACGTAGCTCAACCATGAAATGAAAATCAAAGTGATGGTCAGTTTATGATGGTCCAGTGGTTCGTGGGCTCGCTGTGGTGCAGCCCGCACGTCATGCTGATGCCGATAAGACGCCAAACTCAATTCTCGATACGGCTGCCATAAAAACTGACCACTGTCCGCGGCGTCCAGGAAATAAAGTAAATTTGCTGGTTGATTGTCTCCACCCCGCCCCAGGCGCCTCCCTCAGCCTACGGCTCAGTCGCAGTCACAGCAAAATCCAAATCCAATGCCACAACTGTCAATTGTCAATCATGATGATTTCTTTTGGGCGATAATTTAACCATCTCTCGCGCGCTCCTTCCCTCTACATCTATACATCTGTGTTATATATAAGTATATACATAGACATATCGATAATGAACATTCATGTGACATGTAGTTTGTCTGTTTTTTTTATTTCTTTCCAAACTTCTGACTGGCGTAGCAGAAATCAAATGTGCTAAACTGATTGCTTAGGGACCTCTACATATACATATACATATACATATGCGGGGTGTGTATATAAATGTGTCTGTGTGTGTGTGTGTGTGTGTGCGAGGCAAATTTTTGTGCTGATGCTGCATGTAATTTCATTGATTAACTTTCTATGCTGATATTCTGCATAATTTCGTATGCGACAAGCTGTCAGAAAAAAGGAGAGCGAAAAAAAAATTGGGCTAGGCATGCAGTGAATGCCCAAGGCGATTGACAAATGAGGAATGAAGTCCTATGAAGATATGTGTGTGGCTTGCTTAAAGCTTTTTCTCTCTCCTTCTTTACTGATACATTGAGAAAAATATTTAAATATTTCCATTTATATGTTTGCCTTTCTGTCACGCTGCACTTTATGAACTCTAAAAGTTAAATGTTAAGCTCATTTATAGCCCTATAATACTGGCTAATTATGACATCGAATAGCTCAAACGATAACACAAAAGCCTTGAGAAATAAAAGCGAGCCCCTCTTTGGGAACTTATCGTGCATTGATTTGATTAGCTCAGTTAATATTCCACATAAAAGAACAGTTTGGTGCATATTCGAATGAATAGGCTGATATGAATGTGAATGATGAATATACAACGGCGACAAAAGAAATGTCATAATAAATCTTTATCAACTGCCACGGGAAATATGACAAATTGGAAGTAAATGCGAAAGCCTTATAATAAATCGACAAATCAACTGAGAGCGATCTGCCCATGAGATGAATTTCGCTGGACAGCAATTAGAAATCATTTAATTGCAGCAACAACAAACTCATAAAAACGAATTTAATTATATGTGAAGGGGGCGCAGCGCAGCTAACGGGCTAACGGGCAATGGGTAATCAATATTAATCATCCAGCCTGATGTTTAGTGAAATTTACATGATTCGCCCATAAATTAACCGACTAATCTTTCACATAGGGGCCGCTCTAATAAGTGAAGCGTAAATTTGAATTTGATTGCTCAATGAACACTTGAAGCACTTAAAGCGCTGTGAAAAGCTAAAAATCAATAAGCAACAGAAGTTGCCGAATATCAGAATGCAATTTGCTAAGCCAACACCTTTCTCAACGTTCCATGCCTTGCTCACTCAACTCTCTCTATCTCTCTCTCTCTCTCTCTCTCTGTCTCTCTCTCTTTCTCTCACTTGCTTGAAATTGAACAAAAATTTTGTTGCTTTTGGCAAATACCATATTTCATTCGCTGCCAGTCAAATCGGACAAGCTAACAGACAGATGGACAAACAGTCAAAGCCGGCCAGGCCGGCCATCAGCGCCAGCCCAAAAACTGTGGAATAACTGGGAATAAGTTCCAATAAAACATACAAGATAGGAACGCATACCCTCATACAGATACAGAGCGACCCACAACGCCCATCCAAAAGTAATTTAACTCCACTTCAAAACTCCAACCAGACTCCAAATACGTGGCAGGCAGCGGCGCTTGGCTGCTGCTGTCACTGATTTTCCGCTTCATATTTTTACATGTAAATGTATATAGAAATATACACGCATACATTCATATATATATACATATATGGGAGCATATATATGTATGTATATCGAATGCCTCCAGAGAGTCGCTGAAACAGTCGTGGTCTGAGCTGAGCAAAAAGTCGAGATAAATTGTGTTTATTTTCGTATGTACAAGATATAATATAAAGGCGGCAGCCAGGGACAGATATGCGCTGAATGCTGCATATGTATGTAAATTTATATATTTTCCATCTTTTTCTCTTTCTTTTTGCTGTTGCTGTTGTTGTTGTTGTTGTTGTTGTTATTGCTGACACTGCTGCAACCAAATGAGGCAAGGCTGGGAATTTTCTTTTACTTTAGGTGGCCTGTGCGTCTGCTTCATGTTATCTGTGTGCGGGATTTGTAGCTGACGTGAAAATTGTCAAAGGGCGCTTAAAGTCTTTTGGCTCGCCTGTTATTCTTGTTCAAATTAAAGAAAATGTTATTTTTAGGCTTGACAGCCAAAGGATTGAAGTTGGGATTTGCTCTACATGCCACCTCAAACTGATGGCTCTTGGCCGCCTGACTGCGCTTGGGGTTGCCTCTGACATGCTAATGGTTTATCGGTGAAGGGGATACCAAACGGAAAATGCACTGAAAATTGTCGACAAACGCCCTCGCCTACAACAACAGCGCCGAGCTATGCAGTAGGTTCTCACGCCTGACACATGATTTACAGGGGCAGATACAGACGGAGAGAGAGCGAGAGAAAAATGAAGAAAATGTCTAAAGGGAGTTTTTTTTCTGATGAGACAAATTGTGATTTATTGAGCTAAAAGGTAATCAGTTATAGCTAGCTCAGTTATGCCTAGCCCCAGATTGAATTACCCTGCTCTATTTATAAGTATTTACATCAAAATGTTTGTGAAAATATTCAATTGAACTGTCAACTATAACTAAGGTTAGATTTTTGAAAACACGAAGCCAGATGAATTCTTAAAGTTATATGAGCAAGAGAACTACAAAGAGTACTAGCTAGATTCCCCAGAGAACTTCTTGAGTAAAACTTAACCGAAAATATGCTAAAACTTAAAACTTGATTCAGCTCATGAGAGTCGCATTAAATAGCAACATTTATTCTTGACTATTTTCTAATTTTGTGAAATAAGTTTAAAGCAAATGTGCTCTCTCACTTTACATCTTCTTTGCAATATTTCAAGCCATAGAGATCGCATAAGTGATTGCTGAGCAATGAAGAGAGGAGACTCCTATCATGCCTAGAGAATGTCGGTGTCCTTCTTTAACTGTATCCAGTGCGCATTCACATTTCGCTGATTCCGATGTCTTGTTTTTATGAGCACTTGCAACATTCCGCATGTCGCCCCACACGCCCCCCACCAACACGCACTTGTTTTATCGTTTGTACTATCACACATTCCTTTCTTTCATAACAATGGGGCAGTCGGGCAGTCCGGCACATTTCGGTGATTTACATTGATAAGGTTAATGGAATGGAATGCGTGTGCGCTTGCTGACTCGACTCGACTTCAGCTCCGACTACGACTCTCGGCCACACAGACTACAGACTACTGCTGCAGAAATTTGCATTTCTTGCCAACGTCACACGCCAAACGGAAGTTGTATACAAAGAGTTGCACTTAAAAGCTACCCAGAAATGCTCCCATTCATGTCCAGAGTTTGCCCTCTACATGCACACATGCGATTTTTATGGCTTGTAAGCCGTATGCCATTTTAGCCATCGAAATGCTGGCGTTAAAAGCAGGCAAAAACAAAAGCAAAAATAAAAGAAGTCAAATGGCAGCCCAAACGATATGAAAATAGAAGTGTTATATTTGAACTGGGGCTTCATTTTTTCGGCTACTCCAGAATGGAAAGGAAATGAAATGCGCCTAATCTAACAAATTTTCGTGCTAATTTAGGTCAAAGGCGGATTTGCATAAATTTGCCGGTAACCGTGGCTCCTGCTCTTGTTGCCACCTTATCAAAGTCCATTAGAGTCGCACGGCTTGCCACAATTTATTGTTGTTGTTGTTGCGCCACCATAAAAATATTTTCTTGGCATTTAAGTCGCACTGACACATGACAAATTCCACATGAAAATTCCCCTGCCTCAATGGCAAATGTCATTAGCCTAAACACCCAACACTTGTGCGAACGCGGCTCGGGAATGAGATCGCCAAATGGAATTTTGTCATAAATGTTGTTGCTTATTGTTACTGTTATTGTTGTTGTAATTGTTGTAGCTGCTGGTTTTAGTGGCATATTTTCGTGCAAAATTTCACGCTCATGCATATTTAAATAGACCCAACAAAGTAGGAGAATGCCGAATTACAGCATATCGCTGGCATAAATACCCTATAGAATATGTGAAGAGAAAGTCGAAATGAATGAATTTTTAATTATATCAATTAAATATAATTTAAATATTTATTGCATATACAATACAATTTAATAAATATATTTTAATTCGTTTTAACGTTTAAATATATTATTAAATAACTCTAAATATTTTTCATAATATTATTCGCTCAATAAATCATTTTTCAGATAGCTTTAAATATACAAAAAAAAAATTAAAATATTTTAAAAATAATTATCAGCATTTCTCAAATAATTTTAAATAATATTAAATGTATTTAACATAATTTTTAATAGCTTTAAAATAACTATAAATAAATATAACTATCAAATTGAAATTTATTTCAATTCTAAATCATTTTCATTTTATAAATATTTTATAAATTATAATTATTCACATATAAAAAATATGCTAAATATATTTCAGAAACTTAAAATATTATCAAATAATGTTAGTTAATTTTCAATATATTTTTTGTACAGTTGTGTCTAAATTTCCACTTATATACTTCCCTTATTTTGTATTACTTAAATGAAAATATTTTAATTTTCAGGAGAACTCTAATATACAATCGTGCATGCAACCCACTGTTAGGGTATTCGCTTACCCAGTTTCGTTTCGCTGACGTTTGTGCTATCAGCAAGGCTTTCCCATGAAATGCGCTTACTAAATAAGAACCCATATTAAATATTACCCTAGGATAGCGAACACGAAATGCTAAATCAGCTGATACCAATGGACTATGTATATATGCATACACATACACATACATATACATACATACATATACATACATACATATACATACATACATATACATACATACATATATAGTTTGCACTTTGCAGCTGTCCAGAGTGCACATCAATCAAATGTCATGGAGCATTTAAAGCAAGCACATATTCCTAGTTTATTATGGGACTCAAATATTTTGGGGCGTGTACGACAGGACGTCTCCCTGGTGCCCCTCCCTGTCCCCCTCGGCACTTGTAAGTGCAGAGTTGCGTGCCAGACATGCAGCGCACACGCCTTGTTCTCTGCCAACGCCTCGCATCAAAGGTGTAAAAAGGGGCGTGGCCCATGGCACGAGCCCAAACGTTGACGCCACGGGGCGTCCAGTCGGCAATTTGCTTTAAATTGTTGCCATTTGTTTCGCCTGGCGCTTAGCACAAAACCAAGTTGCATAATAATTCTCTCTTTTTTTTACGAATCGCACAAATTATGAAAATTGCTATGGGACAAATTGTTGGCTTTTGAGTCGGGCGAAGGGGTCAGAGGTGCGGATATTTAGATTGTTATATTAAAATGTATATAACTGATTGGGATCGGGACTGTGAAGGGCAATTAGCAAAATGGGAACTCTGCTTGAAAGCTTTTATTTATTCATTATTGGGATCTGCTGATTAAATACGTATATCAGCAGAAGACTCTTTATATTTCCCTGGACAAGAGAGAATAAAGGCCAAAAAGTTGTCGTTGATTAAAGCACATGTTCGTTCCATTTAGGCCACAAGCACATCAACAGTTGAATGCACCCATTTATGAAGAGTTAACCTCGCCTGACCTAACTCGACTGCCTGCTGCCTGCTGCCTGCTGCCGGCTGCTGGGCTCAGCTTGTGACCTACTGTGAAGCTCAAATGCAATTTCCTTTCTCAATTTTTTATGTGCACTTTAAGCGCCTTTTTACATTTCAATTTCCAGTCCAAAAGCCAAAAGCACCACTAGCAACACCACCTGCACCACCTGCGCAGCTGCAAGCATATAAAAATTAATATTTCACAAGTAGCCCAAAAAAAATATGGGCTGAAGAATGCGACTGCAGCCGAGACGAGGTCGCTGCCTTTGTTATAATGTTGAGAGCGCAGGGAGCCGGCAGGGGGCGGCAGGAGCTGAATGTGTGCTTAAAAATGCATGAGAATTTAGTGAGTGCTGGAAAACTGTGTGAAAGTGGTGCCAAAAAGGGTTCAACGAAAAGACAGGTTTGTTTTAATTTAAGTTATTTAACTTATAAATAATGCCAGAGCCCGTTAGCTGGACAGCGCCTGGCGCCAGACCCAAATGGAAGCCCACCCATCGAGCCGCTGCCACAGTTTCTGCAACTGTCCCAGTGCGAAACCGCAAATGGAAATTACTTACTCAAAATCGTAAAAAATAATAGACAAAACAAAAAAAATAAATAAATAAATAAACAAAAACAAATACATAGAAGACAGCATGAAAATCACATAAATTCAGCCATGGAGAGTTCTCACGCATCGCTTATATAGGTTTCTAGATTTATATGCGCTTACACCTGTGGTTAGACACACAGGTCTGTGTCTCCGCCTTAATCTAACAATAGGTGTTGCCCCTAAAACATGGGCCAGAGCCGCACAGCCACACAGCCACACAACAATGGCCCGGCAGACAATCAGACGTCTCGTGGTGCAACATCAACTGCAGACAAAGAGAAGAATAAGAAACAAAAAATGAAAATAATTTCTCGTTTTCCATTTATATAGATTCTCTTTTGTAACGCTAGTTAGACTGCGACTGCCACAAGCTGCACGCAGCTTGCTTTGTGTGCGTTTGCCACTTCTGCTTAAAAATGGATCTGGCATTGTCTACGGCCTAAGGTGTTGGGCCACAGAACTTGCACCTCGAGCCCCAAACTATCGCACTAAACACACGTTGATCTTTTGTAAGGATCGTTGTTATAAAATTGATTACACGCACATGCCCAACACACACACACACACACACATACACACACACACACAATGGATGGCACACAATGAGCTCCAGCTATACATAAAATTTATTGTACGATTTCTATGAATATCAAAACAAGCCACAAACATGCTTATAAACTACAACTTTGTGTTTCAGTTGAAATGGCCATTTTACATATTCCAATTAATATTCATTCGGGACTGAATATGCTTGGGATTTGCAGCTATTCACTTTGTTATAAACAAAATTCGAAATTACTTTTAGCTACGATATGAAGTTTATGTTCATACAGCAGTTGCCTAGTTTCTCACAGAGCAGGAAAATTCTAATAGCTTATCCGCTGTTCACGATTGCTAAATTATTCATATGCATTTCTAATACAAATCAATTCAGGCAGACCTGGATTTCCACCATAAATAATAAATTGGCCTCAACCCTTGTCAATTATACAGGCAAGCAGGCAAATTTGTTGGCGAGATCTTAATTTAGAGGTAATTTGGCTAAAAACAATATCAAGTAGCAGCTCACAATTTTAGAATATATATATATATTTATATATAAAATAAAGCTGTGATTATTGAATATAGCGAAAGCAAAGTCTTAGCAACAAAATCTGAATTCAAGAGCTAGAAAAGTAAACTCCGAATAATTGGCTTAGCAGCCGTGCATATGCAGCAGTACAGACTAACTTAACTAGGGCAATTGCCACCTTAAATGACATTGCATAAGCCCTGACAATTGCCCTGGACATTAGTTAAACTGCATTTCACAACTGTTGCGAAATTGTAACGCCCACTTAACAGCCGCCCACTTATCAGAACTGCACAAAGTGTGCAAGGTTTTGGGAATTGTTGGAAATTTTGGTCGCTTCTTTCAGTTTTCAGTGAGAGAGAGGGAGAGCAATTAATCGACAATTTTGCAACACGAAATGGTAGATGAGGGTTGAGCTGTTTGTTAGTATGTGTCTATAACTATGGCAGGTTGTTAACTCTGACAACACATTTGGACAAATCCGTTTTTGGGTCTAAGGACAACAACAAACAACTGGTACAAGTCCCGAACGGCTCAACATGGAAAACACATGCTACGAAAAATGGGAAATCAGGTCAGATCCTACAGGACTTGGCCCTGGCCGTGGCTCTTGCTCTGGCTCTGGCTCTGGCCCAATGCAGTTGTAATCGTTAGAAAATTCGAACATATTTGACAGAGCGCAAAAGTAAACAGGATGCAGAGTGGGGGTTGATTACAAACCCCCCGGCTCGCCTCGCCACTCGCTCTGCTCTGCTCTACTTTACTCTGATGTCAGCAGGCGACGAGTGAGAAGTGAGCAAAGCAGAGCAGAGCAGAGCAGATCCCAATAGCCAACAGAGCCAACAGCTTGTTGAGCGATAAAGCAATTAGAAGCAAAATGGGATTTTGCATTTGAAATGCTGCTACAATGACGCGTTGCCAACAACAACAACAGATGAATGTCAGAACAATCACAGAGAGAGAGGGAGGGAGGCAGGAGTTAGGGTGGTGTGTATATCGGGTCATGTATAACTGCACTACTTTGTTTACACAAAAAGGATTTCAGCGCGCTCTTTAAGTTCCAACAATGACAGCCCGGAGATGGGGCTCCCTTAACTGACCTACTTCAGCAGCTTTGACTTTGGTGTTGTGCAGGATGGAAAATGCAAAACGCAGGATGCTGGGGACTGGATGCAGGATGCAGGATGTTCGCTGCAGATTGAGGCTTCGTCAAGGAGATGCATTCTCATGCATTTGGCGCAGCTTGAAGTGCTAAGCCGCATCTGAGCACTCCATATGCTCAGAGAGAAAGCGAGAAAGAGAAAGAGAGAGAGATGAGAGATTGCCTTGCTATCAAGAAACGAAAAATTCGCTTCGTTGCGCTGAAAGTTTTCATATTTGTTCGCCTCGTCGAACTTTCAAGATTGTGCACAATGTGTTATGTGTGTGTGTGACAGCCAATTTCTGTATAGAAGAAAGTGTGATGTGCCATAAAAAGAAATGAGACACTCTTGGCTAAAGGACAACTACAACAGCAACAACAACAACATGGAATAAAAAATTCTCCCAGGAACACATTTGTGCGATAAGGGAGATGAAATTATGAACTTGAAACGGGAATATTTCGAGATAAGAAACCAAGAAACGTTTCTTCTTTCACCAGCTATTTGGCTTAACTTGTGGCGAGGCATCGTTAGTCAATAGTTATCAAACTGTTGTGACAGCTGCGCAGAGAGCTAGGGGAAACAGGAGGGAAATTCGTTGAAGTTGCCTGCAGGCGAACAATGAACAACTAACAAAAATGGTTTAGTTAGGCAAAAGCCATCTAGTTTATTTATGTTTATTAAGAACTAGCAAAATAATAATTGGATTTTATCTAGCTTTATTATCCAATGGATCGAATCGAACCAATGATAAATCTTTTGGCACTCCTCTCCTCGAGCCTTTATTTGTCCAGCAGTCAGTTAGAGTCTGCTTAGGACAAGTTGAAAGTTATTTGCAGTGCAGTCCAGCTTTTACTCGTCAAAATGCAGACGCAGCCATGGCTAATTCAGACAACCCACTTGCCGGGCTCAACTGCAGCCACTCAACAACTGTAATTTTTATTTGGCTCCATGTAACTGCTAACAAACAAACAACAGCCAGAGAACAGGCAACCGGCTAACAGAGATCCCTAATCTCGAGTAAATCCAGCGTCCGGTTCAGAGGCTGCACTGCCAGACATTGTTGTTGGATGCTAAATTATTCGCACATATGCAAAGTTGGCAAAAAGTGTGAGGGCGAGCACGAGGGCGAGTCCTGGCCAAAGACATGAACAGCAACAGCAGCAGCAGCAGCAGCAGCAACAGCGACAAATGAAAGGATAGCAAAACAGACCGAACGAGGGCTGAAGTGTGGGCACGTAGTGCCCTCCGACAATGACTGTGCAAATTTGGTGCAGATAAGCAGAGTCCGAGAACTGCCAGCAGCCCAAAACTAATGCGCGCTGACATGCAAAAAAGGGTAAATGAGTGACAGGACACGGGACACGGGACAGAGGACACTGAGCAGGCTCGGTGGCTCGGCCAGCGTCATTTCGAAAACAAAGGGCTATCCGTTCCATGCTGCTCCTTCTCTCACCTCTCTCTCCCTCCCGCTCTCTCTCTTTTTCGATCTCTTTCTGTCTCGCATCTGTGTGCATCTCTTTTGCACTCTGCTCGTGTTAAATGCTTTGACAATTGCTATAATTGTCAACTGTCAAATGGCATTAACAATTTTTTGTTGCTGTTGTTGTTGTTGTATTTGCTGCTCTTTGCACTTGCCTGCGCGCTCAATTGTGTGCGTAGGTGTGGAAATTTGTAAATGGAAGCGCACAATGCAAGCGGGCTTAAAGGGCGAGCCGTGGCAGAGCAGGCGGGGAAAGGCAAAGGGTAGTGCGTGGTAAAGGGGCTTAGGTCCAGCTGGTTAGACAGTTGCTGTTTTGATTCTGTCAATGAGATTAAAGAGCAGCTCGAAATTTGGCCCAACAATGCACCCATTCACAATGGATTTCTTTAACTCTGAACTGTACCTGGAGATTTCTGAGTGTGCTGTACGTGTATTTGAAAGATAAATATACGTGAAATGTGTGAGAGACTAACTTTTATTTAATGAAAGTTTTCGGAGTTTATCTAACTAAATAATAATAAGTTATATATGATTTCATGAAGCTATAAATGAATATAAAATATTCAAGTGGAATTCAAATTCTAATATAAAAGAAATTGGCAAGCAAAAATATATAAAAACCATTTTAAAAAATAATAATAAATAAATAAAAAAATAATAATAAGCAAGTAAATTAATAAAATAAAATATAAATAAATATTTGAGTACTTAAAAATACAAACTATGTAGAAACAAATAAGCATTAAAAAAAAATAAAAAATTTAAAAATATATATAAATTAATTAATTAAATAAAAATTAAGTAATATTTTCCACAATCCAAACAAATGATAGAATAGTAAGTTAAGAGAAAATTAATAAATAATAAACTTTTATTTTATATATAATTTTAAATTTATGCTGAATAAAATAAAAAATGTATTTATTATTTATAAATTAAACAAATATAATATTTATAAATTAAATAAATAAAAAATAAATTAATTTCAAGTTGTGAAATTCAAAATAGTTAACTTAAGATAAATTTGTGCTAGAAACTATTCCAATTGTAGACAACAAAATTAGCTAATAAAGCAGCTGAGCACAAATTTCATAGTTTCATGCATTGTTTTAGATCTTCTATTAGCCCTAAAATTAACGCACACATTGTGCTATTCAGCTTTTAGTTTTTTTTTTTCTGTTGAACAACTTTTCGCAATTCCAAACCGAGCAATCATCGTCAAGTTCCCAGCGCGTGATGACAGTTTCTGCCAGCCACTAAATGTCAAACTTTGTGACATGTCTAAGGGTAAGAGAGCAGCAGCAACTACAACAGCAGCAGCATAAAAACGTATATGTATATATGTTAGTGTGTGTGTGTGTGTGTGTGTCTATGTATACCTCCTGACATTTTCCGACTCATATGTGACATCCAAGTGTCATCAAAAAGCGAGCGCGCTGGTTTGCATTTTTATGAGAATGACAGAGAAAAGCTCTGCAATGACTTGAGTGATTTTTTCGGGCAAAATAAAGGAAAGCACTGCGAAGGATTTTGCATAATTAAATTTGGTGGCTCTGGCAAACAGGCAAAGTGAATAAGAAGCAGCAGCAGAGAAAAAAAAAGCGAAAAAATGAAAATAACACGAATGTTAAAGTTGTTGTTAGCACAAGTATCTAACAGATACACGACTGCACAGATACAAAAGATCTGCGGCGCATGCGAATCAGCATAAAATAATTGAAAATGTGCGCGCTCGGTTCTATTTGAATAAACGCAATTTGAATGCAAAAGCACGAAGTGCAAACAGTTCGTGAGATGGGTAACAGGACACACACACACGCACACAGACAACACAGAGGACCCTCTGTCTGCCATTTGATGGATAATGGTCGGGGGCGTCTGAGCGAGATTGGCAAGGCGTTAATGTCAAAACTAACGAAAGGGTTGCCCGAAAGGTGTCAACCGGAATGCAAAGCACTCTTTAAGAGAATTCTTAAATATACATAAATCGACTTGACATTCCCGTTGAAGGGGATAATGCTAGATTGATCAAGCTCATCAATCGTCGGCCTCTCATGTGGGTCGGATGTTTGTGTCACAATTACCATGCCGATTTCTGGACATTTGTAAAATCCATTAGGTGCCCACATATGTATGTCGCCGTCACATATGAGGCCAATAATTGAAATGTCAAATCCGTGCTAATGACAAATGTAAAAGCCCAAAACTGCCGAAACCCGAAAAACCCGAACCAAATTAATAAACGACACAGATTTTAGCACTTTAGTCGAGAGAAAAGAGGAAAAACAGACGCTGCGGCGGGCACTCAAGAGACAAAACTGTTATAAAAACACAAGTGACAAGTGTGGCAGACACATGTGCATGGTAGGGGGGAGAAAGAGTCTTCGGACTGGAATGGGAATGGGATGGGGAATGGGATGCGTTATATGCATATGGAAAGAGACCCGCACAAGCCGCAGAGACATACAAATCAGAGCTGTGGCAGGCAAACAGCTTCAACCGCACCCTGGAATTTTGACACATTTGACAGGCGAGAGCCGAGAGCCGAGAGCCGAGAGGCACTTGGTAAGCAGCCATTTGATAGCCTCATTAGTGATGAGCCACTGCAGCAGCAGCAGGAAGACCAGTGAATAAGCAAAAGAGTAGCTGTCAAAGTGCTTAAGAGGTTCGGCCTGAGCTCTGGCTGTGGTTCCTGCTCGTTGGGCAGCTTGCGTAACTGAAAACCAAAAGGATATCGACCGTAACGCATGAGAATTTGACACTTGCTCGGAATGGGCAGACCTCCCGCACATGTCCGGGACATGCATACTTATATACAGTCCCGGTCTCATAAATTCCTATAAATATACAAAAACGACAACAAAAAAATGCTTTGGAGGCGTTCCCCAAACAACGAAACACGCTCCAGGCCAGCGTCACACAGAACAGGGCAGGTCCCAGAGCCAACTTGTCTCTGCCCCGGAGCATTTAGTCATATTGAAACATTAAAAAAGTCAACACCCACATGGCTAAGCTAACAAAAACTTGACCGTATGGCCATTTACCAAGCATAATAAACAAGCCAAGGCGGCGAGCGCCGCAAGAGACCGACCAAAATTATAGACTGCCAAATTGGATGAGAAACATAAAAGGTTTTCAACTAATTGAATTCTCGTATGCTCTACCATGCGATTTGTTTAATGAAATTTATCCATTCGGCTATACTTTGAATATTTAAATTCACATATAAAAATATATAAGCAAAATGTATTATATTTTAGAAATAGCTTCCTTTAAAAATACATATATTCAATTAATTCTTGCAACACATCGATAGGAAATATGATCAACAGCCCACTACATATACATGTGTATATATAGTATATATATTTTTTTTAAATTAAAATCTGTGATCTATATATCAGCTCTCATCGGCACATCGTAATACGATCTCTGTCATTGATACCTCACAATTTTGTTTCATTTTTGTGCTTGACGAATCCTTTACAATCTCTGGGCATTGCTCACAATCTCAACTGCCCCCGCTTGTGTGCGTAGGGCACCAGCCCACACCGAGCAGCCATAAAAATGTCCAAAAATTTCTATGTATTCAGGAACACATGTGTGAGGCGAGTCGAAGACAGAAACATCAGAAACCCCAAACACGCCAACCAGCAATGTGACCACAAAGTCAACGCTGCCCCACCACAATTCGGGACGTCTGCGGATATATGGATAGCGGACATGGTTTGTGTGGGTACAGTACATAACTTAAACATCGCAGGCCCAAGTATCCTAGTGTCCTGGCATATGTGCATTTAACATGCAAACGACAAACCAAGGAAGGACTTTAGTGCCTGTTAACATTTAGCTAAACAGAACAGAGAGAGAGAGAGAGAGAGGAATAGAGAGGGAGGGTGGGGACGCAGAGCGCTCAAATTTCCGGTCAAGCAAAGCGAATCCTTACAAGGTTTTCATATTTTTTGGTTTCTTTTCTGCTCAACGCCCACAAAATTTCTGCTAAATTAAATTATAAATACGGCAAAAAGTCGGCGAGCACAGCGCAACACAAATAAAGTGGCCAAAGGCGGTCAGCGACCGAGCCGGACATGATGGGATAGCAACCACTGGACGATACCATTATGATTCATGACAACGTCTGGACGCGCCTGCCTCCCACTCATAAGTAATATTTATACACCACACTGCTGTTGTTAGTTAAAGCTGAGCAACTCCGGTCGACTGCTTAGCTAGGGTATCTCTGCTTACGAAGTGCGTGTCAAATTCAAAAGCCAGTTATTCAATCCTTTCATATTGTGATGTCCTTTATGCTGTTCTTCAGGCATATTTTATTGTTTGCATGTTTTTGGATTTTTTCGGACAGATTTGGGTTATGCTGATGGCCAAGAGATCAGATCTGAAATACTTGTCATTGATGAGGGTTGAAGCTTATCGAAGCGGGGCTCAAGTATTTGACTCAACTTTAATCAATTTACACAAAATGAATGCACAGCTAAATTCTCTTGAATATAAGTAAATAGAAAAAGCTTGTTATTAAGATTCTCTTGGTATTTAATATCTTACTTCTGCAGCTTCGTAGGAAGTTCCCAGCTGTCTTTTAATCCACATAATGAGCTCTGCTCGCCTGAGCATTTCTTGAACGATTATGTTCAAGGTCAACGCCAACTGATGTCCTGCCTCACGTAACTGTATCAAATGACCATCGGCAAACCAATAAAATAACAAAAACAAAATCCAAATCCCTAACTGTGGTTAACATCTACGAAATCCATTAACTAGCACACTTGAAGCGTGAAAAGGCGCCGCCATCATCAGGATGGAGTCGTCGCTGAAAGCCGAGCTGAGCAGAGGAAGCCAAAAGCGAATTCGAAATGAAAGAAAAACAAAGCAAAGGAGCAGCAGCAGCAGCAGCAGGAGTGGCAGCCTAGGAACCCATGCCCTTAGAGCAAGCAGACCACATCATTTCATAACACTTCCAGTTCATATAATCTATTTAACCCAAATTTAAACGTGCCGTGCGTTTGTTCAATGTTTAATCAATTGTAAAGCAATTTTCGCAATGTTTTTTCTTTAAACGACTAAGGGACGGGCTTGAGCGCTGGCTTGGCGCATTGTTGCGACTCCTATATCCTTGCTGGGTTTTCTGTTTTCCTTTATATTTTTTGTTTTTGTTTTTTTTTTTCTGTTTTTCGCTCGCCTTGCTGCCCATCTATCTAACGACTTCTGCACCATTTCAGTGGCAACTGTTTCACAGCTGATAAAAGTTGGCAGATCCCCGGCAAAGGGAAAATGGAAAATCGCTGAGAGGAGCATCCTGCTGCCCGGCTGCGGGGGTGTAGGTTCTGGATTTCAGCAGTGTGCCTAATCGTCTGCGTAATTGTCCTGACACTGTGCGTACGCTCTGATCCTGTTTCTGATCCGAATGCGCTGTTGCAGCGCTCTTAAAGAGCATGCCAAACTGTATATTTTTGCAGCTGCACAAGGGTCCCCCCACTCCCTCCCTTTGGCAGAGCAAAACCAACTCAAAACTACAACCGCAAAATTTTCAATTAACTTTGTTAAAGGTTAACCTTTCAGTTGGCCTCTCACCCCCAATTTAATTTGATTAATTGCTGCGAAAATTGCTTTGCCCTAGCTGTGTATGTGTGTGTGTGTGTGTGTGTGGGTGCGAAACTGTGACAAATGAGCTATTTCTAGTTGTCATTTGAATGTTGATTGTTGAAGGATTATAGCTTAAAGGTTGGCATGTGATAAGCTCTCATTGTCAACTGGTTTGATTGTGAATGCCAAACGAAGCCATTGATTGATACGAATAATGCGAGAGTTAAGCAAGGCCATGGGACTAATGAGATGAACTACATTTATACATTTCATAAAGGGGAATCACATAACAACAAACATATTATAAAACATATTATTAATTTTATAAATGTATTTATAACTTAGTTTTCTTTTCCTTTGAAATTCAGTCATCGATTTATTTTTTAGCTCTAGTCAATTGACACAACAAGTCTGAATAATTTATAACCCACTAAAGTGCTCCCACACGGATGTCACTTTTAACATATTATTTTAGATAGTCCATTGAGTCGAGTCCCTTAAAAACAGACTGCCTGAAATGGACGCCAGAATTCGAAATTCCAAAAAAATTGGCAAGAGAAACTGTGTTCATTCACTTTTGACTTTTTGGGTTCTCTTTAATGGACAAAGGCGAATGCCTAATTGAATTGTAGCAAAAGTGAAAATAGAAGCAAACGTTGAGTGCGATGGGAGATCTGGACACTTGGAACCTTTTGATGTTGAGCAAGTGGAAGGTGCGGGAGCGGTCACAATGGGGCATTGTGTGAGCCACAAACGGATGTTATATTCAATTTAAATGAAAAGGAAGCAATAAAAATAATTTCTCTCTCTCTCTCTCTCTTTCTCTCTGTTTTCTGTGTGTTACAACTGCAAGCAGACAATTTGTAGCGCTTCCGGGGCCAAAGGAAGCTATTGCAACCAGCTAAAATAAATGCCTGTGCCGGAGACAGTTGGGCATCTTCAGTTCCAACTTCCACGCCAAGTACACCCGCAGCTATTGCGTCCTGAGTCCTGCGTCCTGCGTCCTGTGAGGCTACATTAAAACAAACTATAAAATGCAATCGATCTAAATGGTATAAACCGGAAAAGAGGAATGTGGCATTGTATAATGGAAATGGGTTTTTCTATTTACTTCTATTTTCCCTTTGTTTGTTTTTCTTTCTTTTTTTTTTCAATGCTATTTTTTTTGCGCACTTCGTCTTGCGAATGAAAATTGCACATAAAAAGAGAAAAGTAGAGAGCAGGAAATAAAAGAAAGTAATACGTTTGCAACGCCACGACGAAGAAATGAAATGAAAAACTGTGATATTGATAAATGCGATATTAATGGCAAAACGTTGAGGGAATTTAAAAGTTTTGGCTTCGCTTTGTTGGCTTAACGCGGAAAAATGAGCTCGGTTTACATGCGATTTAAATCATCATTAGTCATACGAGCTAAGATTGGATTTGTGAGAAAGGAAAACATATTGAAGCGCCAGCTAGAAGATTTATATAATGGGTTTGTGAGAGTAAGAAGGGAAAAGGGCTAAAGATATACATATATATATAC